>CM064876.1:21555805-23038587 GCA_032719365.1 Prinsepia uniflora
AAGTACTTTTCATAATTGAATTAGCTTGTTTGGTTCACTTGTGTGTGAGTGTGATATTGATAGATATAGGTCATGGTCATGGCATTGAACATGAGCTCTCTAGGTATGGGAATGGGGTAAGATGGGCCATTGATTGGGAAAGGATTGGAATAGATGGCATGATGTTCAATGGGGTTAGCTGAGGGGTCCTCTCTCTCAAACAACAGCAGCTACCAGAGAGATATAAATGTATATATATATATATATATATATATATGATGGTGGAGGGTTTCAAATTAAATTGAGAGCTCTCTAAGGTTTCAGTGGAGGGTCCAAGTCGAATATCCATGGACGACGGTGATGATGGTGATGATGATGATGACGATAGCGCGTGGAATTGATTGGTTAGATCTGTGTTGCTTGTGTTGCACAGACATACCCTCTTCTGGTTCCTCGTTTATTTTGGCCTTGATTAGACATGTTTGCTTTGTGCTTGTTTGTCAAAAAGGCCTCGGATTATTCTTACCTTTTTTTTTTTTTTTACCTTTTTTCAGTCACATTATTAAGTTCTGCAGATTAATTAACAATATTGTAAATGTAAAGAGAGAAACAAGTAGAAAAAAAAAAAAGAAAAAAAAATTGTGAAATGATCAAATGGCATAACAAGTGGGCTTGTCACCAAAGCTATGGAATCATTACAGTTCACAGCCTCACTGGGAAATATCACTGAGATTTAATTTTGAAATCTCCCCTTTCATAATTTTTTTCTCTTTCATTTTATGGACTTAGTTTTCTTCTTCCGATCATTGATCACTGCTTGGCCGGTTGGCCCCCATAGAAGAGTGTCTATCTGAAACCAACGTGTGGCCAACACCTCTCTTCTACATGTAAACATCTTCTGGAAGTAATCCGAGACTAATGATCACGTTCCTTTCATAATACACTCCTCAATAAGCATAATAAAAAACAACAGCAGGTCAAACTCAGCTTTTTTAAGGGTATGGCCGATGGCTCAGTTGAATGAATCTTTATATACATTGTTGTCACGTCACGGGTAACTAAAGAATTAATGTTAAATTAGACAGCCTTTATAGTCCCAAAGTAACAATAAATTCTTGTTAAAACTCTTATTTAAAAGAGTTCCGTTATCATTTATCTGATCGTATAAAAAAAACAGAGTTTTTTGTGACAAAAAAGAAGGGCTTTTGAAATGCATATAATTATAATCACATATGCATTCAATGTTAAGCATTTTCAGGGTTGTCTAATCTATCAATTAAGCCATTATTATTTTACTTTAAACTGACTCTTTTGCATTCTTCTTTTTATCTTTTGTTTTTTGGGTGTCGGAGGGAAGATATATGGTAATGAAGCGGCAAGAAGATGAAAGTAAACGGTCGAGTTTGTGTGTATGATGCGCTTTTACTCACTGTTGGAAGTCTTTTCTAATCTGCTAATCAAACTGAAACCCGCACATGTACAAAATGCTAGGGTGGATGAAAAATCGCAATCCGAATGATTTTGATTGATTTGGTTTATTTTTACGGGACAGGATTTAACCATATCTTATAATTAGTTGGTTTGTCCATTCCTTTAGCTCAAACCTAACCGGTCAAATTTTGTTGGGCCGGGGTTGGAGGTGAAATCAATCCAAACAAACCACATCAATTCATCACCAATCCAAACTGGACTGCACCAACCTTTACTGTTGTGAAATGTGAACTTGGTTTGGTTCAATTCACTCTAAAGTGTAATCTTGAATCAAATCAATTCAAATTTCAAACCATAGTTGGTTTATTTTCGTTTCTTATTTCTTTTTAGGTTAGACTCAACTAAATAAAATGAGCTGACCTAATTTGAAGATGAATCATGAAACCAATCCAAATAGATTTTGCGGAAATCCAAACTGGACCATGCCAATACCTACAGTTTTGATATCATAAAATATTACTACCACTATTATTGCAAATTATGATAATTTTTCCCCTTATATAGTGAATAATCTTGTGTGCTACTCTTATAAAGTGATATTCCTCATACTACATAGTGGATAATGTCGTATTTTTCCATTGAAAAAACTAAGTCTATATCGCTTACGTATAATTCATTCTTCAAATATGGTTGAATAAACAAAATAAAAATAAATTATTTTTTGTCATAAAATAAAAATGATGATAGATCCAAGAGAAATAGAACGAAAAAACTGAAGAGCCCAAAGATGACTGGTGCGCCTCAAGCTGTATGGGCTTTATGATAGTGCCATATGCCGGGTCGTTTGTTGAATTGGGTTCCCCCAGTCATTAGGCCCAATTCAATCCAATCAGTGGGGCCTACTGAAACTTCAAAGAAAGTGCCAGCACGTTATGCCGTAACTCGCAAGCGACAAAATACGAGTGGTGATTCCAAATCTATGTCTCCAGGACTCCGTGATCAAAATTCCCAAATCTGAGAAAGCTCAGCGGATCAGCCAAGCACTAATCTGAAACCTAAATAATGGCTTCATCTACGTTCAGCGGCGATGAGACAGCACCCTTCTTCGGCTTCCTCGGCGCGGCGGCCGCCCTAGTCTTCTCCTGTAAGTGCTTGCCCTCCAAATCTCAACTCCAATTACACTTAATTTCTGCATAAGAATTGAATAATTGAGGTTGGATTTGTGGTCAAATTAAGGTATGGGAGCGGCGTACGGAACGGCGAAGAGTGGTGTGGGCGTGGCGTCGATGGGGGTGATGAGGCCTGAGCTGGTAATGAAGTCGATTGTTCCTGTTGTTATGGCGGGAGTGTTGGGTATCTATGGTTTGATCATTGCTGTGATTATCAGCACAGGAATTAACCCAAAGGCCAAATCTTACTACCTTTTCGATGGATATGCTCATCTATCCTCTGGTCTAGCTTGCGGCCTCGCCGGACTTTCTGCCGGTATGGCCATTGGAATCGTCGGCGATGCCGGTGTTAGGTAATTTATTTTCCTTCATTTCAGCTGTTTTGTTCAATTATGCTTTGTATGAGGAGCTTAGTATTTTTTCTGACGCATTGTAAGACAATTTTGTTTTGTGTTAGCGTAAGTTCATTAACGCAAATTGATTGAGCTATTGGGTATTACAATAATTTCTGCTAAAATTTGGTATTATTGATTTTTTATTCAGGATTTTAACTGAGAAAAGTGTTGATTTTTTTTTTATGCAATGAGAAGAGAACTGGGCAATAAATGTGAACCACTCTATAATGTTAACTGGGTTTTGATGCAATAGTTGCATGCCTGAGTGTGTTAATGGGAAGGAGATTGATTACCCTTCTTAGTGGTATAGTGACTCTTAGAGAAGAAACACATATTATCATGTTAAAGTGATAATGGCGTGATCCTTTGTGTTCGGTTGGCCTCCACCAAGTTTCTAATTGGATGTTCCCCCAACTGTTTGTTAGACTCGTGCTTCAGATATTACTGAGACTATATTTTGACCCTAGTTTTACTGCCTCATTTATTTTGTTTGGAATATTTTGACCTTTTTATTACGGCCTCATTTCTTTTGTTTGAAAGCTAGGTATATTGCTCCGTCAAGGTTTGAATTGATAGCGTTTACTATATTCATTTATTAGATGTGTGTTGCTCTTGGCAATCTGGAGGCAGTTCATTAAGATTGCTCTGTGCTTTCTTCCTGTTTAATTGATGTATTTTATTTTCTTTGATCTAGTGGTTGTTTGATAGTCTTCATCTGTTTTCTTTATTATGTTCCTAATCAAAATTGATTTATTCTACAGGGCGAATGCTCAGCAGCCAAAGCTTTTTGTTGGTATGATCCTCATCCTCATCTTTGCCGAAGCTTTGGCTTTGTACGGTCTCATTGTCGGTATCATTCTTTCATCCCGATCTGGACAATCCCGAGCAGATTAGAGCTAGCATTGATGATTGCCAGCTTCCAATATGATTGTTGTTGGCTTCTCGATTCCTGAATCGTCCTGGTGTGCTGTGTCATGTTAAGTCTTCGGCTTGCACAGGTGAGAAGAAAGTTTTTAATTTTTCTTTAATTTTTTTTTTATCCAATTGTAGAATTTGGAGTGAATTGTCTATGAATAAAGCTTTTTAGCCGGGTGTTCACCTCCCCTTGTTTTCTATTTTGATTTTACATATTAGTTTGACATAAGGTAGAAAACCTCATTGTGGACTGAACTTTTATGTTTCTGATCATCATATCTATTCAATGGTATCACTATCAATTATTATGTGTTAATTTTTTTGTTAAATACATCTCACTTAAAGTGTGTTTGGATGAAAGATTTCTAGTTTAATGAGAATTTACAAAATTTCATAATTTCATAATTTGCAATTTCATATGTACAATTTCCATAATTTACAAATTTTAACGTTTGGATATCAATATTAAAAATCATGAAAATTAAAATTTCACTTGTTTCAACTCATCATTTGGAAAATTCTGTCCCTTGCGACATCATTTTAACTCATCATTTGGGACATCCAAATTTCAATTTTTATTATCCAAACAAAGAAATTGATGCGTAGAATTTATAAAATTTTAATTTTTTATTAAATCCCTTGTTATTTTCTTTTATTCAAACACGCACTTACAAGTTTTATACCAATTATATTACCTACCCTACAAAAGGTCAGTACTGAGAACTGGTTCTCCTATTAAAACTCTGAAAGTGGCACTCGAACTTCTATACGACCATAGATTCTAGAAGAGGCCAATTATATTACCTACCCTACCTTATCGCGAGGTGTGCTGCATCTCTTAGCAACTTCAAACATTCTGAGGCCTCGTTGAAGTCATTGTAGGAGCTCTAATTGGATTTGGTCTTGGCTGTTTAACTGTTCGACTTGCTGTGATAAGTCGTGTTGTGGGGGCGCGAATGTTGTAGCACCTGCGCATGTCATGTAAAGTGCCGAGATTTATGCCTCGAGCTTTGGTGGTCAGCTGTCACGTCTCGGTTTACGTGGGGTCAGGTGCATCCTCGCGTATGGTGTGCAGAGCGTTAGGACTCACGTATTGAGCTTTGGTGACAAGGTGTCACACCTTGTATTTCATGGACTTGAGTGCATCCTCATGCATGGCGTATGAAGCATTGAGTGTTTCGTCCTCGATCTCTAGCGGTAGTGTCACATGGCGTTCTTCATGGGTCCGAGTGCGTCTGAGTGCAATGCCATGCGAAGCATTGAGACTTATGTATCGAACTTTAATGGTAAGGTGTCACGTCGTGCCCTTCATGGGCTTGAGTCTGTCTTCATGCATGATTTAGGTTGTTCATAAGCCATCAAAGTTCAAACGTCAGTGTGGAGCTAATTTGGGGCTTGTTGTGACGCCTTTCCAGCTAGTTGTCTATCCGCATGTGGGAAGATTGCCATCGCGCCTAATGCGGAAAGTGGACTGATGTCAGGAGTACGCTGGTACCGAGTGGCTTTGAGAGGGCATGGACATCGCAACCGCGGCTGAAGCCCTTTCTTGAACCATAGAAAATTCTGGTTGCAAAATAGGCAACAGTTCCTATTCAGAGTGTTGCAGCTAAACCTCTGGAATCCTGTTAAACATGCCGATGTTATCGTGAGTCGTTGTGATGAAGGCGTTGAGCCTGTCAGATCGTTTTTTCCTTCATGTTCTTGGCATGGATGAAGAACGATGATGAAGTTTTTTGAGAAAACTGGAGAGCATTCCTAGAGTATTTCTCAATTCGGCTCTCAATGAAAGCACCAGTTGTTGATGCAGAAATCATCCGGACTTGTAGAATTCCTTCTTGATCCCTACACATAATAATATGAAACAAACGGGGTTAAGGTTGAAGCCCAAGGGGGGTGGTTCAACCAAGAACACTCCAATGTCAAAGTCAGTTTAATCGAGAGAAATAAACCGGCAGAGTTTTGGTATGAGTTTTGAATTACCTTTAGAAATGAATGAGGCTCTATATTTATAGTGAAGCCTTGAGAGTCACCTGAGTGTCTGATTGGCTGAAGAAGATATAATTAAATATCTGATTCTACGGGGAAAAATCACATATAATTAACTATATAAATACTAATAAATGACTCGCGGAGAGATCATTTATTATTGGTATTGACCTGATTAATTAATATATTTAAATGATAAATATATTATATTAATACGGAGACCATATGATGCCATCGTCGTCTATACCAAGGGTAATATCGACATTATGAGAGTTATGGGCCACGTGGCAGCCACATAATTTTCTGGTGATTTATGGTTCCAAAGCTATCATTAGTCCAATAGTTAATATTAGAAATTGTGGTGGATTATTTAAGTTATCTAACATTGATTTTATACGATGGTTGACGACAGAATATCGAGCAACCCTCCTCTAAATAGTTAGGGAAATTATTAAAATTATGCTTGACACGACCCATCCCAATCCCCCCGGGATTAACGTGGGATGTGTCATGCTTCCTTCTGACACGAACTGTCAGACAAGGGATAATACGTACCTCAGTCCATACGGGGCTCCTAGAGCGCGCCAGGATCGGTGGAGGAATGCGATGTCTCGGTCTCTGCAACAGCCCGCATCCGTGATCAACCTGAAGGGCAATAAAACCATTAAAAACTATGAGTGGAAGAAAATCAATAAATTCATAAAAACACATTTCATAAAGATATTTATGTCCTTCACTAAAACCTGTAATCAAAACATTTACTGAAATAAACCATTAGGGCCTTAGCCCAAAAACCGTAAATCGAAAACCAAGATGGCCACTGCCCAAATCCATAAACACAAATCCGACCGAAAAACCACATCATAGATCCAATTATCCAAATTTACCATATAACCATTCTCGGCATCCCAGATGTCTTGCGTCCCAAACGCTTGGCGTCCCAGACGTCATATCTCACTGTAATAAGCGACGCGTGCTACCCGTGGTCTCTCCGGGTCAATATCTCTAACATCCCGGATGTCTGATGTCCCAGACGTCTAATCATAGCAATTCTGTTTTTGAGTCACTATACGGTCCGGTAGCTCCGTATAATGACCCATCACAGGTAATGCACCGTGACTTCCCCAGTGTCCCAGACACCTGAAGGAGACCATCACATATCCACGTATCAAGATGGTATATGGAAAACAGTTTTACAAAGTCATTTCAAAACATCTCAATGGGCCCTGCCCGAAATTCCCATAAAACATCACAAATCCATTTAGGGTCCCTGACCCAAAATCACATTTATAAGACTCAACTGGGCCTCATGCTCGATTTTGTAAACCACTGGGCCCCCGGCCAGATCATATAACTCAAAAGAGTCTCAACCCGATTTCGTAAACCAACTGGGCCCCTAGCCTGATCACATAATTCAAATGGGTCTCTGCCCGAGTTCATATTTCCAAAACTATGCCATAGAACCATTATTAAACTCACAATCAAATAGCAATAGTATAAAATCGTAAACCTCGAAATACGTGTAAATACGAGATTACCTCGAAATACGTGCAATTATGTAAACCACCAGTGCCACAATCATCACCATAGAAATCACGTATGTAAAACATATAAAATAGTTATGCATGCATCACAGTTTAGAAAATGAAATCCACTCACAGACCGTCCTACGCTGCCCCCTCGATACGCATGCTAAGAGCCTTCCCGAGTCACAACACTATCATCGGAACTTCCAAACCTGTCCAAATCACACTAGAGGGTTACTAACCTCTTCATTTACCTCACATTAATGCCCTTAATTTTTCCGAATTTTTAACTATTTTTAAACTCAATCCTAAACCTTCGGATACCCCAAAACATATTAAAATGATGTCTGATCGACACGAAACTAGGCCCAAAATGTTCGTTACATCGAATAGATGATTTCCCATGTTGAAAGTGTCCCCAAAAGGCCCCTCACGCGCCCCCAAGCGCGAGCTGAACTCCCCGCGCGTGAATCCTACGTGCCGGGACACTGTTCATCGTCTTCCTCAGGCAAACCCGCTTCAGACCAGTTGGATCCAACCGAACCAGCGTTCCTGGTCTTCCTCCGTTTTCGACCGTTTTCAACCCTTTTAATTTCTAAAGTTTTGTCTAACTATTTTATATCCATTCTTGACTTCAAAACACGAAAACTAACCCTAGATCATACCTTCTAATTCGAAGAACATACGGCCCAGTTTCCACCGTCGACTGCTCCCAGCTCCAGCCACCATTCATCACGATTCCAAGCCCAACCAATTCATTTGACCCTCAGAAGCCATTTCCAGTTGTTAGAATAGGTCGACAAGCATTAGAACTAAAAGTTCCATTTTTTTTTATCACAAATATATCTTTTCACGGTTTGTTCGGCCACCGTCCACGATGGCCCACAAAACCGATCCCAGCCGACTCGTATGAGCTCTAGAAAGTCCCTAGGGTCATCCAAATCGATCAACAAACCCCCAAAACCAATATCACGATCATCAAACCAAAATAGGACTAACGATTTCAGGTTCCCAGCCACCACTGCCGTCCACGACGGTCATTGTCGTTGACACCATCATCCTCGCCTGCCCTCACACCCCAACTTTCATTTACATATTATTAGCATTAGATGAGGTTTAGAGGGTTTAGAGTGAGGTTTGGGTGTTCGAGTTTTATTGAAGAAAAATGGGAAAATGATGAAGGTCGATGATGATAATCAGATGATTGTTTGGTTAAAGAAATGAACGGTGAGAATGAGTGACTGAGAGTGAAATGGATGGTTGAGATGAGAGAATGGATAATATATATATATATATATATATATATAATTGGCCAATGGGAAAAGATCCCCAATTTAAGGAGAGTGGCCAATGGGATGAGTCACACTTGTCACTCATCCAAGGGTCCCACCAGAAATATCTGCCTTTTATAATTAATTAATATTAAATTCAAATCCCGAGGCGTAAGTTCCTGATTCCGATCCCGTGACCATAACTTCTCCGTTCGACGTCCGATTTCGACGTGCCGCCTGTCTACGGACTCGTGACGTCCCAAACTATGTCACGGTCATCGGTCCTCGTACGTATGACTCCCCGAGTCAAAAGTCAACATTTTACCCAAAGTTAGGGTAAAACAGTCATTTTGCACATTCTGTCCGACTTCTCTCAACTAATCCCCGATTAGTCATTCTAAACTGTAATTAATTAATATATAATCCCGATATTCGGGACGGGTCATTACAACCTTTTCCTCTTAAATAATTTCGTCCTCGAAATTCCAACTATTCCAATTCCACATCCACCTCGTGGAAAACAATTTGATCTCATATTATGTGTACACCTGTACACCCACTAACCACCGCAATACTTATCTGCACCCAGACGTTCCATCATGAACCCATGTCGTACCGACTACACCCGACCACATCGAGTGACATTGGTCACACGATCCGAGTTAATACATCCTGACCTCTGCTCCCATTGGGAGTCACCAAATCTCACTTGTTAATTCACACTGACACTACCAGCTAAACTGCCACCACTTAGCTCTACCACCCTGGTATCCGAGAGCTCCAATCATCACCCAGTCAATGATATCACCTCGTACCACAATTCCCTCAATGTAGCGTAAGATCATCAACACGATCACGCCTCATAGGGCAAGCTCAAACCTGCGATATTTATCGGCCTCAGCGTCCACAACTGTTAACTCCCCCAGCGATCCATGATGCTTGTGAGAGTCATAGAGCAGCAACTCCACGCAAAGCAACCCGTGGTCACACTAACCACCAACTTACTCAACCTGAGTATACGTACACCAACATCTCACTCGACCTGTATGTAACTGGACCCCATCGAATACCTGCCCAGCAGTAGTACACATACCAACTCTAGGGTTCCATTAGCCATCCACGGCTTTGAGCACCTGCTCATACATTCACTGAATCCGCCAAAATCACTCTGCCCAACGCATAGTATTCAATGACCAGTTCATGTCCTCAACCAATCCAATGATATCGAAATTAAGCCGACACCAACACGCTCAACCACACACCACTGGTACATCTCATGTACCGTCACCAGGCACCACTCGGCCGATCCAGTATCAGTCCTAGCACAATGTATAGGGCACATACATCCATCCTCCAACTAGTCCACTACATGGTTCATAGTCAATCATGATTTAATACTGGGGTTCAGCTGTCCAATCCCGTACTAGACCGATCAATTACTCCAACCCATCATCCAACACGAGTCCTATGGTCACCCGACTAGCATTACAACGGCTACTCCCAATCACGAATTCCAACCTTTACCAATCCGACTCACGCCCACCAAGGCATACCCATTCATGCCAATTGGGCATCCAATCTCACCCACGTCTACTGAGACACACTAACACCGAACCTATCGGTTACCTGCTCAAACGATTTCCATACCACATTCGATTGACTTCGAAAGGAAGCTAATCCCATTGTCCACATATCCAATACTACCAATCCGACCCCGTCGGATACCCGCTCATTCACAAGTCAAATTCTCAAGTCAATTCGTAAACATTTCAACTCACTCAAATACCGCCTCATACCAGATTAACTTCGAAAAGAAGTCGACTCAATATTCCCATATCCAAATATTCACGACAGGGCAATAAACTCTCCACCTAACCTAATCAACAAGATCACGATCCAAATCGATCACCACTTCACCCGACTAGTAACATCACAATCCTAGATCGTCACAATGCCCAATGTCCACAACATCACAATCCAGATCCACCTAGGATCCATACATGCTCACTCAACTAACAATCCACCTGAAATCTGATCGTAGGGTCTTACACCCTCTTCGAATCCTTCGTCAGTCACATCACTCCTCAACTATTTTCACATCTAATCACTCAGTAAAAAATGAAACACGTCTAAACTATGGGTCCTCTCCAATTACCTCATTTCGATCCTTGTCATCCCACCTAGGTAAAATCAAAGATGATCCAAGACGATGACATCAACATTTATCCTACGTGAGTGCAAACACAAACTCACTGCACCCACCACACCAAGTAACCCAACATCGTCTGCCACCAAGCAGAAAATGAGAAATCTCATTCACCTAGCCTCGAAATACTCAACTCCTCCTAATGACCCCAAAACACAACATGGGTCCACCAACCAATACACGCTCAACGTACTGGTGACAACAACCATCATCTGCCATGGGTAGAAAATAAGAATTCACCCCAATGAATTCATAATACCCATCACCAATGTTGAAACGAGCACTCCTTTCGTCGCCTCAAACACAACTCATTTTGATCCTGAAGTTCCAACCATGTTGGAAAATTGGTATGCTTCCAACTAAGTGTCAAGTCCAACCACTGGACTTCCCAATTCTTTAACTCACTCGGACAACCTCGTGCCCGTAACCAATCTATTACCTAGACCTCCTGTCCGTTTATCACCATTTATGCACATCCAAAAGGATGTAATTCGTTACTATCTCTTTCTTACATCTCAACCTTCACAGGCTTAACTCTCGGGTCTCCATGTTATTCACAATCACAAACTCTCACCTCAACACCACCAATGGTTTTCTTCGGCTTCTTCTAATTTCAATAATTTCCTTGTACTTCCTCGGGATACCAGAAACACACAACCACTCAAGTTTCAGAGTTGACAAAAACTCCTCGAATCCACTACATTCCATGACGTCCCCTTCGTCATACAACACTTCTCATGTCTCAATCGTACCTCTTTTATCCATTCATCACTTGTCATCTCATAACTCTTGGGACTCATCCCAACACATCACCATCCCTGCTGGATCCCGTCTAGACCAACTCATCCACTATCGAACCTCACATACCGCACACATGCCCATCACGACGGAGTCACATCCCAACTCGTGGCTCATCGTCATCACGACCACTGGCACACAGTGTACGAATCAGAAAACCCTGAGTCGTTACTCATATCGAGCAACAACTCCGTACCTCCGCTCAGGTTAAAGGAACTCTGCCTCCCTCGTACCCCACAACTATGGGTACCACCGTTCTGACAATCCACATCAAGATACTGAATGTTCCATGAACATCCCACAATTCTCAACTACCACAACTATATCAATCGCCCTCGATAGTTAGCCATCTCTACACGACTGTTAACCAACAGTCCTCGTCATCGAGATCAACATCCACACATCTCACTGTTAGTCGGTCCAACTCGGGTTTACATACATTATCTCATAACCGTACTTGTGGATCAAATCCCATCATTTCACTTCATGCCGGGCCAACCAATCTCCATAGTTCTGACTAGACTCACTAGAGTCGTCCGCCTGGTCGCCCACGACCTCAACCGTCCCCTGCGACACAAATTCCAATCCATCAGTCACAATCTGGGGTTTGACTCGACAGACCCCCTCGACTTCAGAAAGTAGTCCAATCCACAACAACTACAGACTCACAATTACAATTCATCAATCACAACTAAGGTTCACCTTTCCAGTCTATCCGTCATAGATTAGGGTTCCACAATCACACTCTAGGGTTCCTCTGAACCCAACTGCCTTTTGCAGTATAATCCACAATTCGACTGACTCTGCGGTCCTGACATCGTATGGACGTCAAATCCAATCCTACCATCAACGCAACTAGGGTTCCACCACTAAGGAACATTCCCCACATTAGCATTCACCACTAGGGTTCACATTCTCAAACCATTACTCAACTGGGGTTCACATTTCCAGATCAGTATTCAAATGGGGTTTCCCGAAACCCAGTAGCTCCCAGCAGCACCACAATCTAACATCACATGACTGAACCAACGGTCCCACATTACCAGTTTGTCACATACAATCCCACTTGGGTCGAATCACACTAACGCACGGCGTATCGGGCCAATCACACTCTATCCACTATTCAAACCCAAAAACAATCAAACCGGCATCCTACTATCAGGTTGATAACAGGATGACCACGTAGAGACATCACATCCTCGACCTGCGTGTACCTCAAGAACTACTGAATAGCGACAACCGCGCTCTGATACTACTTGAAACGACCCATCCCAATCCCCCTGGATTAACGTGGAATGCGCCATGCTCCCGTCTGACACGAAGTGTCAGACAAGGGATATTACGTACCCCAGCCCATACGGGGCTCCTAGAGCGCGCCAAGATCGGTGGAGGAATGCGATGTCTCGGTCTCCGTTACAGCTCGCATCCATGATCAACCTGAAGGGCAATAAAACCATTACGAACTGTGAGTGGAAGAAAATCAATAAGTTCATAAAAAAACATTTCATAAAGATATTTTTGCATTTCACTAAAAAGTATGCATGCATCGAAAACCAATATTCAAAATATTTACTGAAATAAACCATTAAGGTCTTAGCCCAAAAATCGTAAATCCAAAACCAAGTGGGTCACCGCCCAAATGCATAAACACAAATCCGATCGAAAAACCACTTCATAGATCCAATTATCCTTATTTACCATATAACCATCCCCGGAATCCCAGATGCCTTGCATCCCAGACGCTTGACGTCCCAAACGTCATATCTCACGGTAATAAGCAACGCGTGCTACCCGAGGTCTCTCCGGGTCAATATCTCTGACATCCCAGATGTCTGACGTCCCATACGTCTAATCATAGCAATCCTGCTCCTCAGTCACTATACGGTCTGGTAGCTCCGTATAATGACCCCTCGCAGGCAATGCACCGTGACTTCCCCAGTGTCCCAGAAACCTAGAGGAGACCATCACATATCCTCGTATCAAGATGATATATGGAAAACAGTTTTACAAAGTCATTTCAAAACATCTCAATGGGCCCTGCCCGAAATTCCCATTAAACATCACAAATCCATTTAGGGTTCCCAACCCGAAATCACGTTTATGAAACATAGGGTCCTAGACCCGAAATCACATTTATAAGACTAAACTGGGCCTCATGCCCGATTTCGTAAACCAACTAGGGCCCTGACCCGATCACATAATTCAAATGGATCTCATGCCCGAGTTCATCTTTCCAAAACCAAAACCATGCCATAGAACCATTATTAAACTCACAATCAAATAGCAATAGCATAAACTCGTAAACCTCGAAATACGTGTAAATACGGGAATACCTTGAAATACGTGCAATCATGTAAACCACCAGTGCCACAATCATCACCATATAAATCTCGTATGTAAAACATATAAAATATTTATGCATGCATCACAGTTTAGAAAACGAAGTCCACTCACAGATCGTCCTACGCTGCCTCCTCGATACGCGTGCCAAAAGCCTTCTCGAGTCACAATACTATCACTCGGACTTCCAAACCTATCCAAATCACACTAGAGGGTTACTAACCTTTTCGTTAACCTCTCATTAAAGCCCTGTAATTTTTTCGAGTTTTTAACTATTTTTAAACTCGATCCTAAACCTTCGGACACCCCGAAACATATCGAAACGATGTCCGATCGACATGAAACCAGTCCCAAAATGTCGTTACATCGAATAGATGATTTCACATGTTGAAGTGTCCCCAAAAGTCCCCTCACGTGCCCACACTAGCGGCCTGAACTCCCTGCGCGTGAAACCCACGCGCGGGACACTGTTCATCGTCTTCCTTAGGCAAACCCGGTTCAGACCGGTTCAGTCCAACTGAACCGGCGTTCCTGGTCTTCCTCCGTTTTTGACCGTTTTTCAACCTTTTTTATTTCTAAAGTTTTATCTAACTATTTTCTATCCATTCTTGACTTCAAAACACGAAAACTAACCCTAGATCATACCTTCTAATTCGAAGAACGTACGGCCAAGTTTCCACCGTCGACTACTCCCAGCTCCAGCCACCATTCGTCACGATTCCAAGCCCAACCAATTCATTTGACTCTCAGAAGCCATTTCCAGTTGTTAGAATAGGTCGACAAGCATTAGAACTGAAAGTGCCATTTTTTATCACAAACATACCTTTTCACGGTTTGCTGGCCACCTTCCATGACGGCTCACGAAACCGATCCCAACCGACTCGTATGAGCTCTAGCAACTCCCTAGGGTCATCCAAATCGATCAAAAAACCCCCAAAACCAATATCACGATCATCAAACCAAAACAGGACTAACGGTTTCAGGTTCCCAGCCACCACCGCTGTCTGCGACGGTCATCGTCGTTGACACCATCATCCTCGCTTGCCCTCACACTCCAACTTTCATTTACATATTATTAGCATTAGATGAGGTTTAGAGGGTTTAGAGTGAGGTTTGGGATTTCGGGTTTTATTGAAGAAAAATGGGAAAATAATGAATGTCGATGATGATAATGAGATGATCGTTTGGTTAAAGAAATGAACGGTGAGGATGAGTGACTTAGAATGAGATGGATGGCGGAGATGAGAGAATGGATAATATATATATATATATATATATATATATATATAATTCGCCAATGGGACAAGATCCCCAATTTAAGGAGAATGGCCAATGGGATGAGTGACACTTGTCACTTATCCAAAGGCCCCACCAGAAATATCTGCCTTTCACAATTAATTAATATTAAATTCAAATCCCGAGGTGTAAGTTCCCGATTTCGATCCCGTCACCATAACTTCTATGTTCGTCATCCGATTTCGACGTGTCGCCTGTCTACGGACTCGTGACGTCCCAAACTACGGCACAGTCATCAGTCCTCGTACGTTTGACTCTCCAAGTCAAAAGTCAACATTTTACCCAAAACTAGGGGCAAAACGGTCATTTTGCACATTCCGTCCGATTTCTCTCAACTAATCCCCGATTAGTCATTCTAAACCATAATTAATTAATATATATTCCCGATATTCGAGACGGGTCATTACAATGCTTGTAACAATTGTGATTATATTTATAATTTTACCACTTGTTGGGGTTAGTGGGTAGGACGTGGACAGTAGCCCCGTAAGGGTGGTTAGTTTTGGTTCATTGACCGAGCTTTGAATATGAGTAAAATTGGAAAGATCCCTTATGTTGTTAGACGAGAATAAGACTGTAACGACCCGTCCCGAATGTCGAGATTAGTGAAGTGATTAGTAACGGATTAGGGAGTTTAATCGGTGGTTAGTTGGTTACTGTTGGACTTTGGGCGTAGAATGACGATTTTGCCCCTGATTTGGGCAAAACGTTGACTTTTAGTACGGAAGATCAATTGGGTGTTGATCAATGACTGTGACGTAGTTTGGGACGTCACGAGTCCGTAGACAGGTGGCACGCCCGATTCCGACATCTGAGGAGGAAGTTATGATGTTCGGAAGCTCGAGGGCATTATCGTAAGTTGGTTAAATAGACGGAAATGTTGACTTTCTGCGGGATCGAATGTTTTGGGTCCCGTTTAAAGTACGCTTAGAAGTTCGGGAAAATTATGGGACTTGAGTAGGACTTTTGTGAAGTAGTTAGTAACCTCGTTGTGGGCTTTGGACAGGTTCGGGAAAGCCGAGGATAGCGGAATGGTCGGAGACGGCGTAAGTGCGCGCGTATCGAGGCGACGTCGGAATGGTCTGTGAGTAGACTTTTCTTTCTAACTCTTGATGCATGCATATATGTTTTTATATGTTTTCTATACTTGATTCTCTGATTTGATTTATGATTTTGATGGATTATGATTTTGCACGATTTTCGAGGTATTTTACGGATTTTCACTTTTTACGAGGTTTCGATTTCTCTTGTGATTTGATGATGGTTTTAATGCTTTGATTTCGGGATTGGAAAGTTGATTTGATTTCAAGGTTTTTAAAATGGATTTCAAGTAAATTTCAATTTAAATTTGAGATCCTAGCATTTATTAGAATTATCTTTAAGCTATATTTGTTAATAAAAAGTATAATCCCGCATTTGATTTTTCCAGGTTAATTTTAATCTATTAACTTTTTATTCTAAAATTAAGTTGTTATTAGAAAGCAATTAATATTCTTCCAAAACTTCAAGCAAGCAAGAAGAAGTACAAACATTAACAAGCAATTTTGCATTCTAAAAATAAGCAATTTTGCATTCTAAAAATAAAAATTATGAATAATATTTCAAACTAAATTAATTTAAAAAAATATTATTCATTTATATTTAAATATTAAACTAAAAAACAACATTTCTATATTTACCTTAGGCTTCCATTTGGTTTGGGCTGGTCCTATCTTTATGTTGGCAATGAAATTGTTATCTGTGACAGAAATGGAAGGCATTTGAAAGGACAACTGAAAATCAATTAGTGTTGCAATGTGTTGTTGTTTTGTATTGTTATTTGTGGTGTATTAGTTATGTTTGTTGAAAACACTTAAGGAATGCTAATGCCCAACTTAAAGACGAAGACCTATAACAACCGTGATTTTAAGACTCAATAACTAGGTGCTTAATCGACTCACAACCAAACCAACAGTAAAGCTCAACAAGATATTCAACATACGCAGCTTAGAATATAGCAATAAAGAAATAGACTGAACGACCTAATCAATAATCAATTAAGCAACTCAGAAATCTTAAGGACATAAATTAAGTCACACAAATGATTTAGCATGGTAAACTCTCCATTCAAAAACTTCCACGAGCGCTCTGCTAGTTATGAATCAATCTACTAAAAGAATAATCAATTACACAATTTGACACACTCAGACTACTTACTAACCCACTAGAATGCAATTGTGTTTTCAAACTGAAATTTATATGTATCTCTTAGCTGCACTCATTCAACTTGCTCCATAACAATCCGGACTGAAATTAGGGTGACTTTGAGAATTTATTTGGAAAAATAAAAATTTTACCCTTGTATCGAGAAGGGCCCTTTAGTCAACTTTTTCATGGAGACACATTTGGACATTTTCCATTGACCGTTGCGTAGCTCTCAAAATCACGAGTTTGTAGACAACTGCATGCGAGAATTAGAGTCTGTGGATGAAAGTTAATGGATATGAAATAGTAAGGGCATAATGGTAATTTTGAAAAGGTTCAAGGTATAAATTGGGCGCACACTCTCTCTCCTCATGGGATTGGCCAAATATTTTTTAGAATTCTCTCTCTCTCTCTCTCTTCATGGTACGACGATCGTACGATAGGACCCGTCCCCGAATTCCGTGAAAACTAGACCGGTTCTGCTCCCGTGCAAAAAAATCTTGTTGAACAAAGGATCTCACCGAATTTAATCATATTCAAAACTAATTTAACCAAAATAAATCCACCATTGCACGGTCACTTCCCACATCCAACCCACTGATCCCGTCAAGTGGCGAAAACTTTGGATTTCTAATTAATCCAAACTTTATTATAGAACTATTAATATACAAATACAACACTATGACCATATACTTCAATTAACCATTGAAGTAAAATATAAGCTAATCACTTATTCCTTATCTCTCCTAATTATATACATTACACATTATAATTATATAATAATCAAGGCATCTCCAATTATTTTATTAATTCAAAATTAAGCATAAATCACCACTTGTAAGAACCTTTGAATAATCAAATTTCCATTAATTGTCAAATTATCTTTAATTATTCCAAATTCCTTGACTAAGGAAATGTAATTAAAACACTTAAATCTTTGAATGAGCATAACTTCTTCATAGGATGTCCAATTGACTCAATTCTTGAACTATTGAACTCAGAAGACAAAAAGGAACAATTTTCATGTTGACCGTTTTTCCATATTCTGGCCAACACGCCCATACGCGCTGTCAGAGGTTATCTTCAACCTCTCGCGGGTCCTGTGATACAGGTTGTCCGACTAGGCGTTCTGACCCGGTCTTATCTCGTTTGATTTACGTCCAATTCTCTTGATTAATTCATCAAATAAACTCATCTCTAACTAATGAAGATCTATGTGGTCTCAAAACTACAAGAATCACCCTAGAACATGTGGCACTTACCTTGCACCTCTCAGCCATGGTGTTGAACTCCTGGACACAAACTTCATAGGCTCTAATTCCATCCCAAATTACCACAGCCTTATCTTAAGTCTCTTAAGAAAGCACTAGGACCAATTGTTTGTGTGTTCCCCCACTCAAACTGGGAAAATCCGAAAATTCCCAGAAATGGACCTCACCGATTTCCCTTAGTTTCGTGCTCATTCCCCTCCTTTATTTCACCAGACTCCATTAGTCTCTCCTCCTCCCTCTTTTTCTTACATCTTTCCTTCTTCCAGTTCTTTCCCTCATTGATTCTCTCTCTCGGTTTTTCATGTTCTCTCATTTTTCATTCTTTCAGCTTTTCTCCCCTGAATTCCTCATACACAGCAACACATACATAAATATTTTGAGGGAAGTCAATGGAAGGCTGAGAGATAGGGGAAAGGGAAGGTGCTAGAGGAATCTAGAAGTTCCTATGTAAAGTTACCAAAATGCCCCTATGAACCAAAATTACTAAAATGCCATTTGGTGGCTTTTAGTCCATATCAAACTCATATGACCTCAGGTTTCAACGTACTACTAGTCAATGTACTCAAGACACTGAGACCTTTGTGACGGTATGCTCAAAATTCCCAAGAGATGTCCTGGTCAAAAGTCATTTCTCATTCTCTTGAATATCCGGGGGGTGCTACACCGTACCTTACCACTACCATCGACCCATTTTTGGGTTGATTTCGACCAAACCAAGGCTAGAAATGGAATCCCCACGGCTTTCGGAGTGTTTTGGTACCAAGATCGAGGGTGGAGCACTACCAAGGGCGGTGGACTAAGGAGGTATGGGTCTCAAACTTTCTCGATGGATTTTTAGCCAAATCAGGTACGATTTCTCAAATCTGAGTTTAGATTTGGATTCTTCTCGATGAGTAGATGGATTCACATGTGTAGAATGTTAAAATGGTTGATTTTTAGGAATTTGGAAAATCTTGGAGGTTTAGCCATTAATTGCGATTTTCAATTACAATCGGCGAACTACAAGGAGAATTCTCCAGCAAACAACCGAGTCAGGTAAAGATGTCATCATTATGATGTGGTAGTGATGTCAGTAGTAAAGTGACATCCATGTTAGTGCCACACGGGATTTGCATCAATGCCACATCAGGGCATATGGGCTCCGCGTTAGGGCACGTGGGTGTCATGTTAAAGTGTGTGAGTGAGTGTGGGGCCATCCATGAGTGCGTGGACATGTGTGATGGCACGTAGGATGTCCACTAGCCTTTTCCTATGCGTCACAGTGCATGGGGCCATTCCACAGCCCATGGTGGCGCGTGCCCTTTGTTTTCAACCTCCCGAAGCCAGTGGTGTCGTAGCTATTTGGGTTCGTTTAGAGCCCCGTTTGGGTTTAATCCATATTCATTGACCTTGTTCAATATGATTTTTAAACCAAGGGTCAATAGGACCTATATAACATATAATTTAAAGGTTCCATGGACTCGGTGATTTCTTGGTTAGGATTCCTGCACATAGGACATTTGCATTTGGATTTCACCTTGAGTTTAGCTATGCGTAACGTTCCATTTGCATTAGTTCTTAGCCGACAGCTATTGAGGGGCACTCCTTCCTAAATCATGTGGGTTTTTACTCGCTATTATACTCCGCAATGAGTATAAACTTCCACCAAGTTCAAACTTTCCAAGGGATGATCTTCAGGTATATTCTAGATAGTTCGGGCTATCGAATTGGGACTCTAGACGAGTCAGGATATTAGATTAGGATTCTAGACGAGTCAAGACATCAAAGTGGAACTTCAGACAAGTCGAGATACCAAATCGGGTCTTTGGTGTGAGTCAGGATATCGATTAGGTGCTCCGGCATAGTCGATAAGTTACTAGCTAGTCATGATTCTTAGTCGAGGAAGTTATCGGCTGTTGAGATATTGTATTGCCATGGATTACGGCTAAGTTCGGGTTATAAAACTTGGTTTACCTCGCCACCAGGTGCAGTGGGTTGGTATAGGCAGTGACCCCTAGAAAGCGATTTATGTTTGGTTATATCCCTTGTCTGACAGATTTTACATGTTAAGAGCCGTGGTCCTAGGGTACTTTACGAATGTCGGTTAGTTGTCAGATGGGAGTAGGACTAAGTATTCTTTTCTTGGTTCTTATTTTAGGACATGTCTTGTTAAATTGGTATCAGAGCAAATCGGGTGACGTTGTTTTAGGAATTCCACTAGTTGTTGCAGCTCGGAGTATGACTGTTAGATGTACGGTGAGTGGACTTGGTTTTATTACAGATTTTTGTATTCATAAAAATAATTTGGATGGTGTATTTTTATTTGTGAACCCCATATATTTGGAAAAATTATTCTAGATTATTATTTTTATGCAATGAATATCGAGATTTTGAATAGATTTTCAGGAGAACGGTTTACTAGATACAGGATTTTACGGATTTTGTGGAAGCAATGATTTAGGTTCAGGTCAGGGTTTAAATGTTTTTACTTAGTTTTGAGTCAAGGATTTACATAAAACAAAGTTTTACTTAGTTATATGAACTATTTTCCATTATTAACTATCCTCGAGAGAAGCTATATTTTCCCAAACTAGTATTATGAAGTGTGTCTCTGTCAGTTCGTGAGAGGTTGTATTTTCTTGAACTGGTATTATAAAGTGTGTCTCCATTAGTTCGTGGGGTTGTATTTTCTCGAACTAGTATTATGGAGTGTGTCTTCTCCAGTTCTTGGGGGCTATATTTTTCGAAACTGGTATTAAGGAGTGTGTCTTCGTCAGTTCATGGGGGCTATATTTTCCGGACTGGCATTATGGAGTATGTCTCCATCGGATCCTGGGGCCTGCCTACGTATAGTATGGGGAACTGTACATTTTCACATTGGCATCATGGAGTATGTCTCCACTAGATCTTAGGGGCTGACTATGCATAGCACATGAATTCTAGCCAGTTAGCTTTTATAGTGGGCTACGACTTGGGGAATGGATTCCAATCGGTCGGCTGAGCTTGTGAGCTATGAATTGGGGGACTGGAGGATTGGTCAGTCTTTGACTTATGACATTTATGTTCAAGTTTTGGCTTTTCCAGTTGGTTATTTACCAGGGATTTCAGGGAAATATGGACCTCGAGCATTTGTTATGAAATGCCTGGTTTATTGTGGGACCTATGGTACATGATTAACTTGTTTTGAAATTTGATTATTTATGATTCGTTTTATGCATGCATTATTTTACAACTAGTTTTTTCCACTCACATTGTATCTCCTAATCGTTTTATAATGGAAGTCAAGCAATGTACTAAAGATACATGTAAAACCAGATTGGTTCGGAAATGAGGTGGACCATAGGTTATTTAGGCCGAGCACTCGATATGGCACTCCATAGGAGAAAGACTTTTGAGGGTTTGAATTTTTAGCAAGCTCAGAGGCTCAGATCCATGGTTTTTACTAGCGATAGAACCTGAATGAGGCGGATGAGGGGATTCCTCGACTGGAGCTAGTATTTGATGTGATGTGTTGACTTATAGAGGATATGGTGCACTTAGCTACGTTCGTGTTTGGTAGAAAACGGTATTGGCAAGTGTTGACACTTCGATTCGGGTCTAAGGGATGAAGTTTTAGGGACGTCTTGGTCATGTGCTTCTCTCAGAGACTTGTCTGATGTTGCCACCAATTCTGAGCTGAGTTTACATGATCGAGAATAATTTAGATGTAACGACCCGTCCCGAATTCCGGGATTAGATTGGTAACTAATCATGATTAGTGAGGTTAAATCGGTGATTAGTTGGGCGAAATCGGACGAACGATGCAAAATGACCGTTTTGCCCCTAATCGTGGGTAAAACGTTGAATTTTCATTCGGACAGTCAAACGTACTTTGACCAATGATCGTGACATAGCTTGGGTCGTCACGAGTTCATAGACAAGTGGCACGTTCGATTCCGACGTTCGAGGAAAAAGTTATGACGTTCGGAAGTTTAGGGGCATTTTGGTAATTTTGGTTATAATGGGTAAAATGTTGACTTTTTGATCGGGATGTCCGATGGCCGAGGGCCGAGGACCGTTACCTAGATCTAGACGATACGAATCTATAGACAGGCGGCACGCTGAAATCGGACTTCGAACAGGGAAGTTATAGGTCACGGAAGTTCGACTATACTACGCACGCATTACGAGACATTGATTAGGTGGAAATATTAGATTGGACAGATATTTCAGTGGGGCCCTCGGATGAGTGACAAGTGTCACTCATCCAGTGGTGATTTTCCCTAAAAAGGGGATATGTGATTGGTCCATTTCAATATTAAAAATCAGCCTTGTTCTCTCTCTCTTCCTCCCGCGACCACCATCTTTGTTCTCTGCACAAACCGAACCCCCAACCCACTAACAAACCTTCTAAACCTTCCCTGTTGCTGTTGGAATGTAATGGAGATTGAGAGAGTGAGTGGAGGCGAGTTGAGTGGTGGCAAGGACGCCGACCCCCGTGCACGGTGGCACGAGTTGGTGGCAAGCAACCGAAAAACCGGTAAGCTTGGATTTAAAATACGAATAATGGTTTTAAGTACTTGTTGATACATTCTAATGTCAAGGTTGTGTTTCTGGAGGTTTTTTGGGCTGGTTAGGACCGATATTATGGCCGGAGGTGGACAGAGGCAGTCGGCCGGAAACAGGGGCAACGGCTCTCAATCGAAGGGTATGGGTTGTGGCCGTTTTCTTTATTTTTAAAGACATAGGATGATGGGTAATAGATAGAGGAAGATGTAGGGATGATAATGGAAGAAAACGGGGTTGAATGGGTGGCCGGAATGACGAAAAACGAGAACGTCGGTCCAGACCGGTTCAGTTGCAGTGAACCCGGTTCACTGCAAGTTGAAGGTGATGCTACAGTGCCTGGCGTGGGCTTCATGCGCATGAGGTTCTAGGGGCGCGTGTGAACGTGTGGTGAGGATTTTGAGGGTGCTTTCAACACGTGAAATCTTCTATTCGATGTAACGAACATTTTGGGACTGGTTTCGTGTCGATCGGACACCGGCTTGATAATGTTCGGGGCATCGGAAGGTTTCGGATCGGGATTTAAAATAGTTAAAAATTTGGAAAAATTACGGGGCTTCAATGAGAGGTTAATAAGGTAGTTAGTAACCCTCTAGGTTGATTTGGACATGTTTGGAAGTCCCGGTGATAGTGGTGAGGCCCGGGAAGGCCTATGGCACGCGTATCGAGGCGCATCGTTGGACGGTCTGTGAGTGGACTTTGGTTTTATAAATCTTATGCATGCATAATTGGTTTATATGGATTATGATTGTGATTATATGATGTTGTTTTGGATAGTGGTGAATTATATGGTTTCACGCATTTCGAGGCGATTTACATGCTTGTACTTAAGTCGAGGTTTTCGATTTTATTCTGATTTTCCTTACTTATGGTTTTGGAAATAGTTGAATGAAATGATTTTGAAATTAGAAAGATAAACTCGGGCATGAGGCCCAATTATTTTGGAAACCTCGGGCTTGAAGTCTAATTGAGTTACGTAATCGAGCCGGGGGCCCAATTGCTTTATGAAATCGGGCCAGGGGCCCAGTTATTTACGAAATCGGGCTGAGACCCATTTGAGTCGTGGGCCCAGTTGGTTTACGAAATCGGGCTGAGACCCATTTGAGTCGTGGGCCCAGTTGGTTTACGAAATCGGGCATAAGGCACAGTTGGTTATAAATGTGATTTAGGGTCGGGGACCCTAAATGGATTTGAATAAATGGTTTTGGATTTGAAAATCAGATGTTTGGACTTGTGATGGTTTTATGGAAATTCCGGGCAGGGCCCTTGAGATGTTTTGAAATGATTGATAACTGTTTTCCATAAACCATATGGATACCAGGATATGTGATGGTCTCCTCCAGGTGTCTGGGACACTGGGGAAGTCACGGTGCATTGCCTGCGAGGGGTCATTATACGGAGCTACCAGACCGTATGATGACTCAGGAGCAGGAATGCTATGATTAGACGTCTGGGACGTCAGACATCTGGGATGTTAGAGATATTGACCCGGTAAGACCCCGGGTAGCACGCGTTGCTTGATACCGTGAGATATGGTGTCTGGGACGCTAGGTATCTAGGATGCCCAGGATGGTTTAAACATGTTTTTTTGAATGGTATTTATGGTTATGGTTTTGGGTGGTAGCCCACTTGGAATTGGAATTTGGTTTTACGGTTTTGGGCTGAGTTCCCACATTTGGTTTTGAGTCATGGTTTCTGGGCTAAGGCCCTAACGGTTGTTTTTAGTAAATAGTTTACTTACTGGTTTTCGATACATGCATACGTTTTAATGAAGGGCATAAATATCTTTGTGAAATGTGTTTTATGAACTTATTTATTTTCTTCCACTCACAACCTTTGTTGTTTTTAATGCCCTTCAGGTTGATCACGGATGCGACTGCAGCAGAGACTGGGACATTGCATGCCTCCTTCATCGATCCTTGCGCACTCTAGAAGCTTGTTGGAGCAGTGGCTTTAGGTTATCCCTTGTCTAACACTTCGTGTCAGACAGGAGCATGACACATCCCACGGTAATCATGGGGGGATTGGGATGGGTCGTGTCATTAGAGGTTCTAATTGACGTCGGGAGTAGTTATTTTACGAATCACCTAGATAGAGAGTCGATGTGGGGCATTTACCGCTCCGGATAATCTAGTAGGTAATTGGTCAGGTTTAGGTGGAGTTAGATAGGGATGCTAATGAGATTTCGTATTGAGACCCTAGTTTTCAACCCAGTCTCCGCGGTTTTAACTCAGCCCCCAAGTAAGTTGAGTAGCTGACTAACACAGTCCGATTTGGGTTGTGGAGCGTACTCGGATCACGTGAGTTGTTGTCATGACCCTCCCTGAAAATACCTCGATACTTGAGAAAGGGCATACTCTCATCTAACACAACTACTTAGAATACCGTAAATACCCTTAGTTCAAAATAAACATGCATATAATGTCAGCCAAGGTATAAGTCCACGTGTCAACTGTTAATAGAGTTTAAACAGATTATACAGAGCATTAGAAAGACAATAAAGAAAAACCAAATCCTACTCTAGTTCAAAATGAGTGCGCAGTCCAAGGTTAGTAATGCCTCAACCTTAGATACGCCCTCGTCACAAAAGCAACCTAGAGGGTAAGAAAAACTATTAAAACCGCAAGTGGAAAAAAATAAAGCCGTTAAAAAATCGTTATCCAAAATCATCAATATTACCTCTGTTTTATGAAAACATGCATGCATAAAGAAGGGAACAGAAATTCCGAGTAAAATTGTTCCAAAAATATGTAAATCCTGAATCCAACAAAAGTCATGCAAACACACATATTCCTGGACATAGCCACCAAGAACATTCAACCTTGCCCCTCTAGTCCAACCAGCATTCCATGTGTGCTACGTGTGGGAAAATACGAGTCATGAAGAGTCCAAACCAGTTGACATGTGTGGAGTCCAACTCTGTCCACGTCCGAGACCGTCCCTGAGAATCTTCAGAGTTCAACTCCGGATTAGCGATTCAATTGCATGAGGATGGCCAAACTGGGAAAATTTATCAATTAAAATACCTTTTATCCTACTTTGAAATATCCATAAAATTCCAGAATATTCATAACCCAGACACCATCCCAAAATCCGGTTTGTTTCCAAATATTCACCAAAACCTGTATTCGATTATCCATAATCACACACACACATATATATATACACCAAAATGAGCAATATTCAAGAAAATCATTTAATATCATTAACCAAGTCTTAGAAAACCAAATCATGTCACAAAGATCATATAAATACTTAAATATGCATGCATCATAATTATGAAAGAAAAGGTCTACTCACAGTTGAACCGATCGCTTAGTCTTGAGTCGGGCACTCTTTAGAAGTCCCTGTAGTGTTCTCGCCTATCAAAGTAATATCTGGGGGTTACCAACAATCCATACAAGTTCATATATAAACACCCCCTAAGTTCTAGGATAGTAAATAAATCCCGAATGCGTTTGGCAAAGAGAAAAATGACTAAAACTACCCTTAAACGAACTCTGATTGGCCTGAAACCACCACCATTGGATTCAGCTCATTAAAACCTTTCTAACAAGCCCAACCTCATCAAGAGATTCATACCCATGTGCCTTCACGTGTCGGTAAAAGTCTGGCAATCAACTATACTGATAGGTCTTCAAATAAGCGTTATTTTATATTATAACTTTTAATATGAAATACTAAACAATTAGATAAAATAAATTTTTTTGTGGGATTTTTGTAAAATTAAATAAAGCTTGGAATTTAGAGCGTTTTAGCAAAAGAATCATCCCGATCGGAGTTCGAACGAAAAAATTATGGACGCAATTCAGTGGATTTATAAATCCATTTAAAAAATTAAAATCCATTAAACTCAGCCCAAAATTGTGAGCCTAAATCATTTGTGTTGCAGCCCACCATCGCGTGTCCAACCCAACAACCCATTTGTTCGTAGCCCAAGACCAAATTAGAACCGGCCCAAGATCCAGCCCAGCGACGCATCCAGCCTAGAGGAACCATTTGGCGCACGCTGGCCAAGATTTCCTTCGCGCGTTCGGCGTGCGTGCGTCAAACAAGTCTTCCTCCTATTAGCTCGTATTTGTCGAGCCACCTTCTCCCAGATCAGCCTACGCCTACCGAATTTCTCCACTTGTTTGAGCTCGCGTATGCCGAAACCTAATTTTGACCTTTTCCAGCCTATTTTGCACTGCAGCCCAGTCCGTACGCCAGACCACACCTCATCAACTCCCTGCACAGCCCTCTCCAACTTCTGCAACCCAGCCCGTACGCCAGACCACGCCTCACCAACTGATAGGACCCGTCCCGATCCCACTGGGACCACCCAGGGACGTTGACAGGACCCATCCCAATCCCCCCGGGATTAACGCGGGATAACCCTGCTCTCGTCTGACACGAAGTGTCAGACAAGGGATATTTCTGACCTTTGCCCTCCCGGGCTATCAGAGTACGCTAGGATCCGGAGGGGGCATGTGATATCTCGGTCTCTGCTACAGTCCACATCCGATGTCAATCTGAAGGGCAGTCAAAACATTAAAAGTTGTGAGTGGACAAAACAAAAGTTTATAAAAATATTTCCATAAAGACATTTGTACCCTTCACTAAAAAGCATGCATGCATTCGGAAACCATTTAACCAAATGGACCACATGTGGGAACTAAGCCCAAAACCAAGATATAAACCAAGGTCGAAAGGACCACAATGAAATCGACCCAACGGGCCACTGCCCAAATCCATAAGAAACCAATAAGGGACTCAGCCTATAACCATAAACATACACGAGACACTGCTCAATCCCGTGCACACCTTTACACACCACATATCAAAGAATCATAAAGATTCAACCATACGGGCCACTGCCCAAAACCATGGGGGCTCAGCCCAAAACCATCATGAAACCAACCATACGGGCCACTGCCCAAAACCTGTGTAACCACACATCACATCTCATATATCATATCATATATCATATATACATATAAGTCACACAACCAATCCTGTCACGGTATCCAAAGCTACGTGCGTGCTATCCGGGTCTCAATCTGAGTCATCTCAAAGTCAAGGTCAATGTCTGCAGACCACTGATCCTACTCGAGGTTATAGTAACCATAGCCTTCCTGAGAGTAAGGAACCCAACTGGGCGACTCCCACTCAGTTAGTGCTCCGTGACTACTCCGGGGTCCACCCAAGCCAACGACCCTCCTCGGAGGAGATCGAACATGTAAAGGAAGATATATGAACATATATATACATAACATAAACATTCATGCTCGGTTCCCCTGAACCGTCATGATCCATAAAATTCATTCCATGCCCGGTTCCCATAAACCGTCATGTACCATAATGACCTGACAAAGGTTCATGTTCCCATAAACCGTCATGAACCACAATGACCTTCCCATAGTTCATGCCGGTTCCCGTAAACCGTCATGAACTTGGAAATCCATCTAGGGTCCCTGACCCGAAATCATAAACCGTAAAGTAACTGGGTCTCGTGCCCGAACATATGACATCAGCTGGGCACCGTGCCCGATATCTAAGGTTCAGTCACGACTCCGATCACAGTGATGCATGCAACCATCCATCCAAGACCGCCCTCAATCCTGGTATGTCGCCGTGAACGTATCAACCGACGCGACCACCACAAGATCATGGTGCACTCATCACCGATCAATATCCTGAATCGTCAGCACTCCGAAGTCGAGCCTCCCCAGGCTGCCCGACCACGAATCGTGCATCGTGACCTCTTTGGAAGGAACACATCCCAAACCGGAGGCGAGCGTCGTATCATCGATCATCGTGCACATAGCACCCGTCGTGACCACGATTTACACCTGAAGGTCGTAAATAGCATCATATGCTCGAGACCAAATCAAATGGTTCTCATACCCGAGTTTAAATAAAAAAGAAATTAAAACAGGATTCTTGGGTAGTCATAGAGCGGGTTTACTTGTTTCTAGAGGAAGCCTAATCAGCTAGTCGCGCGGAGCTAGGAAGTTCCTTCGCTCAACCGAAACGGGCTGAAACGACAACTCTTTCTGGGAGCCCGTATTGGCCGGGAGCTAGAACTATTCTTCCAACTTATAGTCATGGTCCCTTCCCGAAAGCGGGGTTCTGAAAGAAAGGCATTGTGTTGGAATGCAAGCTCTGCAAAGGCGCCGAAGGTGAAGAAGCTGTACGACGATAATGACTTGAAATACACAATCTTGGATGTTATCAACAGACGGACAAATGGAAAAAGAGCTGGTTTATGCGTGGAACGGGTCTTAAGTTCTTTCGGCTTCACTGACAGCCGGGTTTGATGGGGTTGAAGAGGGGCCCGGTGGGGCTACTTGGGACGGCCCAGCGTCAGAGAAGGCGACTGCATTGGCGGGCGGTACAGTCCCTGATTCGATGGGCAGCGGTGGAGCTTGAGGCCCAGGAGTCTGATTTACCTCTATATCAGATGAGAAATTTAGATACTGACGCCAACTACCAGAGCTTGAAGATTGTCTTATGCTGCGTAGGAGGGCAAGAAGCTGCTGTGAAAGCTCTCTCCTTGCTAGGCTATAGCGATTTCCTTTTAGAAATCCAAATAGGCACCGTATAGGGCCGAAACCTCGAAATACGTGCATATACGTAACCACACATCCAAATGCACTCATGGCATCCCAAAAAAGTATTTAAAACATATAATAAACATTTATGCATGCGCCAATTTAGAAAACAAGGTCCACTCACAGACCGTCCGAGCTGCCGCCTCGATTTGCGTGCCATACGGCTCTCCCGAGCCAATCGCTATCACCGGGACTTCCAAACCAGTCCAAATTGTAATAGAAGGTTACTAACTACTTAATTAACCTCCCATTAAAGCCCCTTAATTTTTCCGATCTTTTAACTATTTTTAAACCGACTCTAAACCTTCAGATTCCCCGAAACATATCGAGACTGTGTCCGATCGACACGAAACCAGTCCCAAAATGTTCGTTACATCGAATGGAAGATTTCACTTGTTGAACACTTCCCCAAATTACTGTTCACACCCCCTAGAATACTCAGTTTACTGTTCATCGTCCTTAACCTTGGTCAAACCGGTTCACCTGCAACTGAACCGGCCTGAACCGGTTCAGCACCTAAAACCCGTCCATTTTTTGTCCTTTTCCTTCCTTTTTAATCCCTAAAGCTTCCTACGTTCATTTCCTATCGTTTAGACCATTAAAACGAAGCATAAAGCGTAAAACCCGTACCTTAACCCGTCGTTCATGGCGGCCGGAGTTTTCCCCGCCGTTCACGGCCATTTCCGACCATTCCAACCTTCAAAAACAATCCTATTAGACTCTTAGAGTGCCCAGAAATATTTCCCAATCCTTAGAATTAGCTAAAAACCTACAAAACTGAAACTTGGATTTTTGAATATTTACCTATGGTTTCGGATTTCCCCGCCGTGAGCCGCCGCCGTGGCTGGCCGTCCAGCCTCTTAGTCCTCAGCCTCTCACACTCCTACATGGTCACACATGAGTACCCTAATGGTTATGGTGGTGTGGTGTTTGTGTGTTTGAAGAAAATGGTGGGTTTCGGGATTGTGAGGAAAAACAAGGAAATGAAGATGATGAAGATGACTTGATCTGATGAGAGAAGAGAGATAGATTAGATGAGATGAGTGTTGAGGATTGAGTGTTTAATTGAAATGGATGGATAGGATTTAATGAAGAAAAAATTAATTATATAATAATAGATATAATAGTATTTAATTAAACTAGATCCACAATTTAGGGGTTTGGACCAATGGAATGAGTGACACTTTTCACTCATCCATGGGACCCACTCAAAATATTTGGTCCAATCAGAAAAGGCCACCTCATCATCGCCTCGAAGTACATGCATAATGAAATCGAACTTCCGTGACCTATAACTTCCCCGTTCGAAGTCCGATTTCAGCATTCTGCCTGCCTATGGATTCGTATCGTCCCGATCTATGTAACGGTCATCGGCCCTTAGCCATCAGACCTCTCATCAAAAAGTCAACTATTTGCCCCTTTTAACTAGGGCTGGGCACATGGAACCAAAATACCGAAACCGTACCGTTTCAGATCAAACCATACCGAAAAAAAACCGAATAGTAAAACCGTTGTATGATTGGTACCGTACCGAAACCGTACTGATATAATTCGGTACGGTTTCGGTATCGATATTTTAAAAAACCGTCCCGTACCGATACCGTACCGAATTAGAATACTTTTTTTTAATAATTAAATTTATTTCTTATTGGTTTATTAAGCCTTCTTCAAGAGTTGATATAACCATACATGTCTTAATTTAGCTTCTAAGAGTTGATATCTTCAACTTAGTGCAACTTTTTCAATACATATTTGAAAACTTAAGTCCTTCATAAATGTAGTTTTGTTTTTTCTTTAGTCTTTTCCTTGCTTTATAATCACAAACAAAATTTTGGCTCAAAACCGAAACCATACCGAAACCGTACCGAACTTAATTGGTACGGTACGATTTGGTTTCACTTTCAAAATATTGAATACCGTACCGATTAAAATTAAATGGTATGGTTCTGGTATCGATCAATTTTGTACCATACCGAACCGTGCCCACCCCTACTTTTAACCAAAATTACCAAAATGCCTTTAAACTTCCGAACGTCATAACTTCTTCCTCGAACGTCGGAATCGAACGTGCCACATGTATATGAACTCGTGACGTCGTAAACTACATCACGGTCATCGGTCAAAGTCCATTTGACCGCCCGAATGAAAAGTCAACGTTTAACCCACGTCAGGGGCAAAACGATCATTTTGCATCGTTCGTCCGATTTCGCTCGACTAATCACGGATTAGCCTCACTAATAGTGATTGGTCACTAATCTAATCTAGAAATTTGGGACGGGTCGTTACAACCTTCCCTCCTTAATTAATTTCATCCTCGAAATTCCAACCGACCTAAATCCAACCGTTCATCCCTCCTTAATTAGTTTCGTTCTCGAAACTCCAACTATCCTGATTCCACAACCACCTCGTGGAAATAATTCAATCTTACGACACGTGTACACTCGTATACCCACTAACATGAATAATACCCGTCTGCAACCAGACGTACCACTAACACTCTCGTTACATCGACTACTCTCGAGTTGACACTACTTGTCAAATCTACCATGTCGTTGACAAAAATAACTAGACGGTTCCTTTCTCAATCTCAATCTCTCCTGACGTCTGCTCCCACTAGGAGTCACCAGATCTCACTAACCGATCCATGCTGACACCTCCGACAAACTGTCACCACTTGACAGTCGTCTGTCAAAAACTGACACTATACTCACTCGTGGTTACACTAACCTCCAACTTACTCAACCTGAGTATTCATTAACCAACAATTCACCCGACTTATGTGTAACTGGACCCATCCAGAAATACTATGACCCAATGCACAGTATCCAACGTCCAGTCCACGACCCCGACTAATCCGATGGTATCAGAACCAATTCGACTACCAACACGCTCACCATCATACCACTGGTATAACCTATATACCATCACCAGGCACGACAAGTCTGCCCAGTATCGTACCTCGAACAACGTACAAGGTACGTACATCTACCCATCAATCAGCCTACACCCATCTTGATTGTAGCCAATCACGTTTCAATTATGGAGTTCACTTGTCCAATCCAGCACTAGACAAATCGAAACTCCAACCCATTATTCATTTCCAAATCCGAATCCGAATCCGTAATTTCGTAAGAAATCCCGAATCCAAACCCAGAAATCATATCCATAATCATGTCCAAATTCGAATCCGAAAGCATCATTCCATAAACCGGCATTAGGAATGACTATTCCGAACCCAAATCCATAAAAGAAAATCCACAGTCAAGCTCTAGAATCAAATCCTGAATCGTCACCCATAATCGGATTCCAAAACTCAAATCCAAAAATCCTCTTTCAAGTTTCAAGATCAAATCCTGAATCGTCATCCAGCAATCTGATTCCAAAACTCGAAATATCGTTCACGTCTACCGAGACGCATCAAAACCGAACCTATCGATTACTTGCTCAACCGATTACCACAATACAATCGATTGACTTCATAGGGAAGCCAATCACAATATCAACACATCTCTAAGGCTGACCATATCCGACCACGTCGGAAAACTACTCACTTATTCGCTCGAGTAACAAGCCATATGGGATTTACCTCGAAAAGAAGTTCAGTCCCATAATGCTCCACTCAAACATCCCAGTAAGAGTGATAAACTCTCCACCTATCTAGATCATCAAGATCACGATTTAGATCCAACACTACGTCAACCGACCATGAACGTCACGATCCCCGATCGTCACGATGTCCAAGGTCCACAACATCACAATCCCGATCCACATCTGGATCCACATAAGCTCACTCTACTAACAATCCACCTGATGACCCAAGACAAATCCGAGTCCACCAACCAATACACGATCAGGGTACTAGTGGCAACCAACAACGTCTACATCATCAACATCATCTACCATCAATAATCATGGTAGAATCTTAGAAGTCACCCAAAATGACTTCGAAATACCCGTTACCAACGCGGAAAACCCGCATTCCTCGCCACCTCAATCGCAACCTCTCGCGATTTCGAAACTCCAACCATGTCGGAACCAACATACTCGGACATCATCCATGTGTCCCCATTTTTGACTATTTACGGACACATGCCCATTTACGACCATATATGTACCTCTCGACTAGTGAGTCACAACAGACCCCTGTTGTGATCTGTAGTCAAATCTCTGCATACCACCGTACCTGACCAATTCTAACCAACACTGACCAACTGGTCGCTAATCCACATGACAGTACTCGATCCTCAAGACTTATTTACCGCTGGATCCATTCCAGTCCATCACTATCTGTGATCCACTCCCAAACCACAGATACCGTACATATGCTCATCTTGAAGGAGTCACATTCCGATTCGTAACTCACCGTCATCGCAATCACGGCACCGGCACCAGCACCAGTACCCGTACACCACTATAATCTGTCAGCATCAGCACACAAGCATCTACACTAGCATCAACAATAACACTAGCACACCATGTGCAAAACTGACAACCCTGGATCTCCGCTCATACCGAGCGACGACCCCGTACCTCTGCTCGAAAAGGAGAAACTCTGCCTCCCTCGTACCCAATAACTCTGGGTACAGTCACCCTGACAATTCATACGAGAAAAGGAAACGCTCCCTGAATGTCCCTGATTCCCAACAACCGTAACTACAACCACTCTCGGTAGTAGCGCCTGCCACACACTCGTGCAGACCTAACTACCAGACATCGCTATTGAGATTCGCATCTAACGGAATCAACTTCCCGTATTAACCACTCTATATCCCACTCAGGGATTCCATCGACAAGTACCAACCCTGATAACTTGTCCAACCGAACTCTAACCAGTCGTAACTCGACTCAACCAATGTCATCTACCAGGTCGCCCATGACCTTAGTTGCACCAAGAATTCATCACAACTGGGTAGCACGACAACCAACTCGGTCTAACCGATAAGTACAACCTCGACTGCGAATTGCAGTTCCAACGATAAAATGACTTGACTAGACCGACTAACGAACCCAAATTCGAATAGTCGTCACAGTCAAACCACTCGCCAACTCACATTTCCGAACCATACACCGAAGGTAGGGTTCCACGATCACACCTAGGGTCACTCTGAACCCAACTGCTACTGCCAACCGTAGTACACTCCTCAATCTAACCGACCCTGCGGTCTTGACAACGCAAAGACGTCAATCCAATCCTACCGTAAGTGTGATTAGGATTCCACGAACCATACGAGCCACTGCCCAAAACCATAGGGGACTCAGCCCAAAACCATCATGAAACCAACCATACGGGCCACTGCCAAAAACCTGTGTAACCACACATCACATCTCATATATCATATCATATATACATATATACATATATACATATAAGTCACACAACCAATCTTGTCACAGTATCCAAAGCTACGAGCGTACTACCCGGGTCTCAATCCGAGTCTTCTCAAATTCAAGGTCAATGTTCGCAGAACACTGATCCTACCCGAGGTTATAGTAACCACAGCCTTCTTGAGAGTAAGGAACCCAACTGGGGCGACTCCCACTCAGTCAGTGCTCCATGACTACTCCGGGGTCCACCCAAGCCAACGACCCTCCCCGGAGGAGATAGAACATGTAAAGGAAGGTATATGAACATATATATACATAACATAAACATTCATACCCGGTTCCCCTAAACCGTCAGGATCCATAAAATGCATTCCATGACCGGTTCCCATAAACCGTCATGTACCATAATGACCTGACAAAGGTTCAAGCCGGTTCCCATAAACCGTCATGAACCACAATGACCTTCCCAGAGTTCATGCCGGTTCCCGTAAACCGTCATGAACTTGGAAATCCATCTAGGGTCCCTGACCCGAAATCATAAACCGTAAAGTAACTGGGTCTCGTGCCAGAACATATGACATCAGCTGGGCACCGTGCCCGATATCTAAGGTTCAGTCACGACTCCGATTATAGTGATGCGTGCAACCATCCATCCAGGACCGCCCTCAACCCGGGTATGTCGTCGTGAACGTATCAACCGACACGACCACCACAAGATCATGGTGCATTCATCACCGATCGATATCCTGAACCGTCAGCACTTCGAAGTCGAGCCTCCCCAAGCTGCCCGACCACGAATCATGCATCGTGACCTCTCCAGAAGGAACACATCCCAAACCGGAGGTGAGCGTCGTATCGTCGATTGCCGTGCACATAGCACCCGTCGCGATCACGATTTAGACCCGAAGGTCGTAAATAGCGTCATATGCCCGAGACCAAACCAAATGGGTCTCATACCCGAGTTTATTCTTTTAGAAATCCAAAACAATTTCATTTAGACCAATAAAGACATACAGACCCGTATAGGCACCGTATAGGGCCAAACCTCGAAATACGTGCATATACATAACCACACATCCAAATGCACTCATGGAATCCCAAACAAGTATTTAAAACATATAATAAACATTTATGCATGCACCAATTTAGAAAACAAGGTCCACTCACAGACCGTCCGAGCTGCCGTCTCGATTTGCGTGCCATACGGCTCTACCTAGCCAATCGCTATCACCGGGACTTCCAAACCTGTCCAAATTGTAATAGAAGGTTACTAACTACTTAATTAACCTCCCATTAAAGCCCCGTAATTTTTTTTAAAATTTTAACTATTTTTAAACCGACCCTAAACCATTCGATGCCCCGAAACATATCGAGACAGTATCCGATCGACACGAAACCAGTCCCAAAATGTTCGTTACATCGAATAGAAGATTTCATGTGTTGAACACTTCCCCAAATTACTTTTCACACGCCCCTAGAATGCTCAGTTTAGTGTTCATCGTCCCTAACCTTGGTCGAACCGGTTCACTTGCAACTGAACCGGCCTGGACCGGTTCAGCACCTAAAACCCGTCCATTTTTTGTCCTTTTCCTTCCTTTTTAATCCCTAAAGCTTTCTACGTTCATTTCCTATCTTTTAGACCATTAAAACGAAGCATAAAGTGTAAAACCCGTACCTTAACCCGTCGTTCATGGCGGCCGGAGTTTTCCCCGCCGTTCACGGCCATTTCCAGCCATTCCAACCTTCAAAAACAATCCTATTAGACTCCTAGAGTGCCCAGAAATATTTCCCAATCCTTAGAATTAGCTAAAAACCTACAAAACCGAAACTTGGATTTTTGAATATTTACCTATGGTTTCGGGTTTCCCCGCCGTGAGCCGCCGCCGTGGCTGGCCGTCCAGCCTCTCAGTCCTCAGCTTCTCACACTCCTACATGGTCACACATGAGTACCCTAATGGTTATGGTGGTGTGGTGTTTTTGTGTTTGAAGAAAATGAAGAAATGAAGAAAATGGGGGGTTTCGGGTTTGTGAGAAAAACAAGGAAATGAAGATGATGAAGATGACTTGATCTGATGAGAGAAGCGAGATAGATTAGATGAGATGAATGGTGAGGATTGAGTGTTTAATTGAAATGGATGGATAGGATTTAATGAAGAAAAGGTTAATTATGTAATAATAGATATAATAGTATTTAATTAAACTAGATCCACAATTTAGGGGTTTGGACCAATGGGATGAGTGACACTTGTCACTCATCCATGGGACCCACTCAAAATATCTGGTCCAATCAGAAAAGGCCACCGCATCATCGCCTCGAAGTACGTGCATAGTGAAATCGAACTTCCGTGACCTATAACTTCCCCGTTCGAAGTCCAATTTCAGCATGTCGCCCGCCTATGGATTCGTATCGTCCCGATCTACGTAACGGTCCTCGGTCCCCAGCCATCGGACCTCTCATCAAATAGTCATATATTTGCCCCTTTTAACCAAAATTACCAAAATGCCCTTAAACTTCCGAACGTCATAACTTCTTCCTCGAACGTCGGAATTGAACGTGCCACATGTCTATGAACTCGTGACGTCCTAAACTACATCACGTTCATCGGTCAAAGTCCATTTGATAGCCCAAATGAAAAGTCAACGTTTTACCCACGTTAGGGGCAAAACGGTCATTTTGCATAGTTCGTCCGATTTCGCTCAACTTATCACGGATTAGCCTTACTAATCGTGATTAGTCACTAATCTAATCTAGAAATTTGGGACGGGTCGTTACAGACGTGCGCTGCTCTCGTCTGACACACAAACTTAGAATACCAATTTTACCCTTAAAAGATTCAAATGCATCAATATCCATAAATAAGTCATACAAATAATCCGAAATCAAATAGTGTCAGACAAGGGATAGTTTAAAAGCAATGAGCACGACTCTTAAGGACTCCCCACGTGTAAACCTACCCAAAAGTGGGGTTCAGGTGCGCAACGTCAATCTATGCCTCAGCCTCACGATCCTCGTCCAACTCAGAAGCACGGCCTAAAGGGGTTAGTAAAACAATTAAGGGTGAGTAGACCAGAAACATAAGGTTTATAAAACATTTTACGCAATAATTAAACATATGGTTTTACCCCTTCGTTTTCCAAATCATGCATGCATCAGAATTGAAAACCATAATAATATATCATATAAGCATAATAGGATAATATAATCATAATCATAACATCAGTTGCTGCACTATACATCCCAACCAGAACATCCCAGATGTCTGACGTCCCAGACGCCTAATAAGGTCACAGTCCCAAGGCTACACGTGCCACCCGGGCTCTCAATCCCGAATCCAAATCCCGAACCCAGTCGAGGTATGACATCCCAGTTGTCTGACGTCCTATACATCCAATCATAGCAATCCTGCTCCTGAGTAACTCTACGGTCTGATCCCTCCGTAGAATGACCCATCGCAGGCAATGCGCCGTAACCACTCTGGGGTACCAACATCCAAAGGAGACAGTATCACTAGGGTAGGTCTATACGGTGCAGAACTAAAGAGAATCTTCGAAATCCGTACATATAACTCAAAATACTGTATAACTAACCAGACGGGTCTCATGCCCAAAACCTTGTAATACGTGCAAGAATAATGACTCAAGATAATCAGATACTTTGATTCAATCATATAGATATAGTAATTAATACAGTTATGCATGCAAGGATTTAAATGAAATCAAAGGCCCACTCACAGTCCGGTCCCGCCATTAAACCGAACGTGTAAACCTGTCCCGGTGCTAACGTACAATCCTTGTCATGTCCAAAGTACACATAAAGGTCACTATAAGTCCCTAGAACTCAAACCTGAAACCCTAGAATGAAACCGGCACGGGAAAGCTATTTGAACTCGCTTCTCGAGGCATTAAACCTTATTTTGACCAAACTAAAGATCTCCGATCGACACGAAACCACCGCCATTGGATCCGTATCGTCAAAACCTAAAAGACGGTGGTGGTCCCACCTCGAGTACTATTTATACGTGGCCCCCATGCACCTAGTCAACCCTTTGGTCAACACTGCTACAGTGATGATGATGTCATCATGACGTCATCACTGACACGTGTCACTCACTGGTTGGTCGTTGGTATAACATTTTTGAGATGATGATGCCATCATGATGTCAGTATGATGATGTCATCATGACCACGATCTGACCCGATTAGAACTTCCATTTTCGGCCACCATTTTCGGCAGGGTTTGTCCCTACATGTTCGTATAATTTCGTTCTACAAATCTATGAACTCAAAAATTAGAAAAACGTTCGAGATCTATACCTTTAGTTAGAAGATCCATAGCCCAGTTTTTCGGTCGTCTTCCCCGTCGCCTCAGTCCACGTCCTGTTTTGAAACCAGTCACTTCTAGCACGTCACTGTCTCTAGAACACGACTCAACACAAAGAAACGGTTCCTACACGTCAAAACCAAGGGTTTCAAAAATGAGGAAACAGAGGGGGTTCTTGGGTTTTTCGGCCTACCACCACCGTGTCGCCGTCGTGGGTCCTCGAGTCAGTTCCTCAGGTGTCCAGACGTCCTAACTGTCTTGCCCTGGTGTTGGTTCGAGGTGTTGTTGCATGGGTTGAACGGTTTGGGTTTCGGGTGAGGTTTGTTCTTCGCGGAGTCTAGGGTGGTTCACAGGGTTACATCACAGAGAAGAAGATGATGGTGATGATGGCTGATGATGAAGATGATATCTGCTGGCGAAGATGATGTCGATCTGGTTACTGGAGATGAAATGGATGGACGGTGAGTTTGTACGAAGTGAGGGAAGGGTTTGTGCTTCATGGGAAAATGAAATATATTAAATGGACGATGAGTTATGGTCAAGAGAATGGGTGTGGTCTGATGTTATTGATCAAATGAGATAAATGGAGGGTGCAGATGGAAAGATGAGAGGAAGATGGACGGTGGGGAATGGTGAGTGGTGAGGGGAAATAAAATATATTAAATTCAGCCAATGGGGCCAAGATCAATGTTTTAGGGAAAAAGAAACCGTGGGATGAGTGACACTTGTCACTCATCCAAGGGTCCAGATTTAATCAAGGGCTAAATCATATTTCATTAATTTAATATTATTTTAATTAAGTTCTCGGTTCGTAAGTTTAATCGATTCGCTTCCGTGACCATAACTTTTTCGTCGAACGTCCATTTTTGACGTGCCACTAGTCTACGGACTCGTGACGTCCCGATCTACGTCACAATCATTGGTCAAAGTCGTAAATGTTTACGGGGTCAAAAGTCAACTTTTCTCCCCTCATGGGCAAAATGGTCATTTTTCAATAAATTAATATTTATGAAAGTTCAGGTCGTTACAACGTACCCTCCTTACAAAAATTTCGGCCTCGAAATTTACTCAAACAAATATGAATACTGCTCCCTCATCAAATCCTTTGGTTCCCACGTTGCTTCCTCAACATCATGGTTCCTCCACAATACTTTCACCAATGGAATCGTCATGTTCCTCAGTACTTTGTCCTTCCGGTCCAATATATGCACTGGTTTCGAAGCTCAGGTCAGTCTTCAGTTCCAATGGTTGTTCCGAAAAAAGCATGTGATTCATCTCGTAGATACTTCCGAAGCATAGATACATGAAATACGTCGTGTACTCTCGCAAGTTCTGGAGGTAATGCCAACCGATATGTCATTGAACCAATCCTCTCTGTGATCTCGTACGGTCCAATGTAACGGGGACTCGATTTCCTACGTAGGCCAAAACGAATGATTCCCTTCCACAAAGATAACTTCAGGAACACAAAATCTTCAACTGCAAACTCCAAGTCCCGAATCCGTCTATCTGCAAAGCTTTTATGGCGATCCTGTGCTGCTTTCAACCTTTCCTTGATGACTCGAACTGTCTCCTGGGTCATATCCATCAAATCCGGCCCCACTGATGCTTGCTCTCCTACCTTCATCTAACAGACAAGTGTCCTGCACTGCCGACCATATAGTGCCTCGTAGGGGGCCATCCCGATACTCGCTTGATAGTTGTTATTGTATGCGAACTCCATAAAAGGAAAATGAATATCCCAGGAATCCTGGAACTGCAACACACACACCCTCATCATGTCCTCCAGGGTCTGTATAGTCCTCTCGGACTGTCCATTAGTCTATGGGTGAAAAGCTATACTAAAGTGTAAGTTTGTACCCAAGGCATTCTGCAAACTCAGCCAGAATCTGGAAGTAAAACGCGGATCTCAGTTAGAAACTATCGACTCTGGCGTACCATGAAGTCGAATGATCTCATTCACAAACAGTTGAGCTAGTCGCTTTGTCTTGCACGTCTCACGTACCGGTAAGAAATGTGCTAACTTGGTCAATCAGTCCACAATCACCTAAACTCCATCAAATCCACTCCGTGTCTTCGGAAACTTGAAGACAAAATCCATCGTAATGTGGTCCCATTTCCACTCGAGAATCGAAAATGGTTGCATGGCTACGTACGATCTCTGCCACTCGGCCTTGACCTGTTGACACGAAACCAGTCCCAAATTGTTCGTTACATCGAATAGAAGATTTCCCGTGTTGAACACTTTCCTAAATTCCCTGCCACGCGCCCTCATGCGCCGCCTGAAGTGGCTGCGCGTGGGCTTCACGCGCCGCTACAGTACTTCTTCTTCCTTCGATCGAACCGGTCCGGGCCGGCCGGTCCGGTCCAATCCCTGCAACTGGACCGGCGTAACCGGTCCAGGCCTCCTTCTCCCTCATTTTTCATCCGTTTTCTTCCATTCCAATTCCTAAATTCCTATTTTCAAGTTTCCTATCTAACCCAATTAACAAAACAACCTAAAACCCCCTAAATCGATCCCTAAAAATTCACCCCCAAGGCCCCTGTTTTCCGATTCCGTCCCCAGGCTTCACAGCCGTCAACCCCCGTTCAAACTCATCTCTATACACCCTAAACAATCTAACAAACACTCCCTAATCAACCAAAACTATCCATAATGTAAAACAAAAATTAAAAATGGAATTTGGGCAAACCGAGTACCTCTCGGGTTTCATGGCCGCCGCCCACGGCGGCGTGGCTTCCATGACAGGACCCATCCCAATCCCCCCGGGATTAGTGCGGGATGACCCTGCTCCCGTCTGACATGAAGTGTCAGACAAGGGATATTTTCGTCCTTTGCCCTCCCGGGCTATCAGAGTACGCCAGGATCCGGAGGAGGCATGTGATATCTCGGTCTCTGCTACAGCCCACATCCGATGTCAACCTGAAGGGCAGTCAAAACATTAAAAATTGTGAGTGGACAAAGCAAAAGTTTATAAAAAACATTTTAACGAAGACATTGGTACCCTCCACTAAAAAGCATGCATGCATTCGAAAACCATTTATCCAAAACAAACCATATGTGGGACTAAGCCCAAAGCAGATATAAACTAAGATCGAAAGGACCACAATAAAAACGACCATACGGGTCACTGCCCAAATCCTATGCACACCTGTACACACCACATATCATATATCATATATCCATCACATACATATATATAAGTCACACAACCAATCCTGTCACGGTATCCAAAGCCACGCGCGCGCTACCCGGGTCTCAATCCGAGTCATCTCAAAGTCAAGGTCAATGTCCGCAGACCACTGATCCTACCCGAGGTAATAGTAACCATAGCCTTCCTGAGAGTAAGGAACCCAACTGGGTGGTGACTCCACTCAGTCGGTGCTCCGTGACTACTCCGGGGTCCACCCAGGCCAACGACCTTCCCCGGAGGAGTTAATGGAAGTAAAGGAAGGTAGATGAACATATATATATACATAACATGAACATTCATGACCGGTTCCCCTGAACCGTCATGATCCATAATATCCATAATCAGGTAACATGCCGGTTCCCATAAACCGTCATGTACCGTAATAACATAACCGAGGTAACATGCCGGTTCCCATAAACCGTCATGTACCGTAATAACCAACAAGGGTTCATGCCGGTTCCCATAAACCGTCATGAACCACGATACCATAACAACGGTTCATTCCGGTTCCCATAAACCGTCATGAACCTGGGAATCCATTTAAGGTTCCCTGACCTGAAATCAAAACCGTAAAGTGACTGGGTCTCATACCCGAACATAGGACATCAGTTGGGCACCGTGCCCGATATCTGAGGTCATATGCCCGAGACAAAACCAAATGGGTCTCATACCCAAGTTTATCATTTTAGAAATCCAAAATCAAATCATTTAAATCAATAAAGAAATACAGACCCGTATAAGCACCGTATAAGGCCGAAACCTCGAAATACGTGCTTATACGTAACCACATACAAATGCACCCATGGCATCATCAAACAAGTAATAAAACATATAATAAACATTTCTGCATGCACCAATTTAGAAAACAAGGTCCACTCACAGACCGTCCGAGCTGCCACCTCGATTTGCGTGCCATACGGCTCCCCGAGCCGATCACCGTCACCGGGACTCCCAAACCTGTCCAAATCGTAATAGAAGGTTACTAACTACTTAATTAATCTCCCACTAAAGCCCCGTAATTTTCCCGTATTTTTAACTATTTTTAATCCCGAACCTAAACCTTCCGATGCCCCGAAACATATCGAGACGGTGTCCGATCGACACGAAACCAGTCCCAAAATGTTCGTTACATCGAATAGATGATTTCGTATGTTGGAACCTTCCTCAAATTCCTCCCCACGCGCCCACACGCGCCGCCTGAAGTGGCTGCGCGTGGGAGCCACGCGCCTGTGAACAGTGCTTCTCCTACCTCGATCAGACCGGTCCGAACCGCCTGTTGGAACCTTCTCCAGATTCCCTGTCACGCGCCCTCACGCGCCGCCTGAAGTGGCTGCGCGTGGGCTTCACGCGCCGCTACAGTACCTGCTGACGTCATCGCTGACGTCAGCATGACATCATATGACAGCTGTCAGGTCTGACATGTCAGACTCTGACAGGTGCCACGTGTCATGCTCCCATTGGTCCACGTCACTGTGCTGTCAGTGCCACGTGGCAGTCTGACATGTGCCACGTGTCATCACGGCACTGGTCCACGTCAGTGCCACGTGTCAGCCCTTGATTGAGCCACGTCACTGACATGTCAGTGCTGACTGTGCACTGACATGTGACACGTGTCGCACTCCTATTGGCCCATTTTCTGACATGTCAGCTGACATTGTCAGATCTGACAATGCTGACGTCATCCTTGACATGATGACGTCAGCATGATGACGTCACCTGTCATCGCTGTCCTCCCGTGGGTCGACCCGAATACCAGTAACCGGGTCGTCGTGACCCGCGGCTTGACCCGGCCGGTTCTACCTGCTCCGGCCACCATTTTTCCTCCCGTTTGTCCCATTCTACTCCTCTCAACCTAACCTAAAGATCCATGGCCCTAACAACTAAGAACACCCTCAAAAACTATACCTTCCAAGTTCATCAATGGCGGCCGTGACTACCTCCGCCCTTCACGGCCGTTACAGGCCACCTCAGCCTTCGAAAACAATCCTAAAAGAACCCTAAGACCTCTAGGAACATTTCCCAATCCCTAGATTCGATTAAAACACAACAAAAATCAATTTTCAATTTTTGAAAGAAAACTCACCCACGGGTTCTCTCTCCCCGCCGTGTCCTCCGCCGTGGCTGGCCGTGGCCTGCCTTCCTCAGCCTCTTTCCACCACCTCACGGTCATGTCCAGCTCGCACAAGCAATGAATGGTGATGGTGTGTGTGTGTGTTTTGGGTTTTTGAAGAAAATGAAGAAAAATGGGATAATGGGTTTCGGGTGGAAGGATGAACAAGATGAAGGAGGATGGCTGATGAGAGAAGGAAATGGAGGGTGTGGATTGATAGTTAGAATTGAATTGGATGGTTAGGATTAATAGTTGTTAGGTTTAATTATAAAATAATTAAAATAATAATATTTAATTATTTAGATCCACATTTTGGGGGATCAAATCAATGGGATGAGTGACACTTGTCACTCATCCATGGGGCCCACCAAAATATCCACCCAAATCAGATTTCGCCGAAACGTCCCCGTCTCGAAGTTCGTGCATAGTGAAATCGAACTTCCATGACCCATAACTCTCCCGTTTGAAGTCCGATTTCAGAGTGCCGCCTGCCTATGGATTCGTATCGTCCTTATCTACGTAACGGTCTTCGGCCCTCGGCCATCGGACCTCCCGGTCAAAAAGTCAACATTTGACCCCCCATTCACCCAAATTACCAAAATGCCCCTAAACTTCCGAACTTCATAACTTCTTCCTCGAACGTCGGAATTGAACGTGCCACCTGTCTATGAACTCGTGACGTCACGAACTACGTCACGGTCATCGGTCAAAGTCCATTTGACTGCCCGATTAAAAAGTCAACGTTTTGCCACCATCAGGGGCAAAACGGTCATTTCGCACCGTTCGTCCGATTTCGCTCTACTAATCACGGATTAGCCTCACTAATCGTGATTAGTCACTAATCTAATCTAGGAATTTGGGACGGGTCGTTACAACCTTCCCTCCTTAATTAATTTCGTCCTCGAAATTCCAACCGACCTAATCTAACCGTTCTTCCCTCCTTAATTAGTTTCGTTCTTGAAACTCCACTATCCTGATTCCACAACCACCTCGTGGAAAGTAGAATCGACCGCAAAACACGTGTACACTAGTACACCCACTAGTCAACATAAACCTCGTTTGTAACTAGACGTACCACTAATGCTCTCGTCGTATCGACTACATTCGACCACGTCGAATGATAGAAGTCGTACGCCCCGAACTGATCCCACTTGTCAGATCTACCGTTTCGCTGAGACAACCAACTAGACGGTTCCTTGCTCAACCACTAACTATCCTGACGTCTGCTCCCACTAGGAGTCATCAGACCTCACACCATGATCCACGCTGACACCTCCTACAAACTGTCAGTACTTGACAGTTGTCAGTCGCAAACTGATATGACACACACTCGTGGTTACACTAACCACAAGCATTTCACTCGACCTGTGTGTAACTAGACTCATCAGAACCACTATGACCCAATGCACAGTTTCCAATGTCCAGTCCACGACCCCAACTAATCCAATGGTATCGGAACCAAGCCGACTACCAACACGCTCTCCAACGTACCACCGGTATCTCCTATATACCGTCGCCAGGCACGACAGGTCTGCCTAGTATCGTACCTTGAACAACGTACAAGGTACGTACATCTACCCATCAATCAGCCTACAACCACCTAGGTTGTAGCCAATCACGTTTCTACGATGGAGTCCATTTGTCCAATCCAGTATTAGACAATCGAAACTCCGACCCATTATTTATTTCCAAATCCGAATCCGAATCCGTAATTTCGTAAGAAATCCCAAATCCGAACCCAGAAGTCGTATCCATATCCATGTTCAAATCCGAATCCGAAATCCTTATTCCGTAAGCTAGCATTTGGAATAACTATTCCGAACCCAAATCCATAAAAGAAAATCTACAGTCAAGCTCTAGAATCAAATCCTGAATCGTCACCCAGAATCCGATTCCAAAACCCAAATCTTGAAATCCTTTTTCAAGTTCCAAAATCAAATCCTGAATCGTCATCCAGAAATCTGATTCCAAAACCTGAAATATCGTTCACGTCTACCGAGACGTACCAAAACCAAACCTATCGGTTACCCGCTCAACCGATTACCACAATACGATCGATTGACTTCATAGGGAAGTCAATCCCAACATCAACACAACACTAGGTCAGACAAAATCCGACCTCGTCAGAAACCTACTCATCGGACAATTACTCAGGCGAGTAATAAGCCATATGGGACTTACCTCGAAAAGAAGTTCAGTCCAATCATGCTTCACTCAACATCCAAGTAAGAGTAATAAACTCTCCACCTATCTGGATATACAAATCACGATCCAGATCCAACACTACGTCAACCGACCATAGACGTCACGATCGAGGATCGTCACGCCAACCAAAGTCCTAGACCATTTCCCACATCTTAAATAGATTAGTCTACGACGAGACAAGCCGAGACTGTGGGTTCTCACTGATTACCTCGTATCGATCCTTGGCATTCCACCGTGGAAAACCAAGAACGATCCAACACGATGACATCAAAACTCATCCTACGTGAATGCAACCAAAACTTGCTGCACTCACCACGCCACGTAATCCAACATCGTCTGCCATCAAGTAGAAAATGAGAAATCTCAGTCATTTAACTTCGATATACTCATCTCCTCCTGATGATTCAGAACAAATCCCGGGTCCACCAACCAATACACGATCAGTGTACGAGTGGCAACCAACAACATCTATATCATCAACGTCATCTACCACCATCAATTATGGTAGAACCTGAGAAGTCACCCAAAATGACTTCGACATACCCATTACCAATGCGGAAAACCCACATTCCATTCGTCACCGCAATCGCACCCTCTCGCGATTTCGAAGTTCCAACAAGATTGGAAACAACATACCCGGACATCAACCACGTGTCCCTTAACCACTTTAACCTTATCTGAGGTCCACTATGGAACCACAGATACCGAACATATGCCCATCTCGTCAGAGCCACATCCCGACTCGTGACTCACCGTCATCACAATCACCCGCACCGACACCAGCACTAGCACTAGCACTAGCACTAGCACCATCACTACCACCTGTCAGCATCAGCACACAAGTATCCTCACTAGCATCAGTACTGACGCTAGCACACCGTGTGCAAAACTGACACCCTGGATCTCCGCTCATACCAAGCGACGATCGCGTACCTCTGCTCGTATAGGAGAAACTCTGTCTCCCTCGTACCTGACAACTCTGGGTACAGTCACCCTGACAACTCATGCGAGAAAAGGAAAACGTTCCCCGAACGTCCCCGATTCCCAACAATCGTAACTACAACCACTCTCGGTAGTAGTGCCTGCTACACACTCGTGCAGACCTAACTACCAAGCACCGCTATCGAGACCCCGCATCCAACGGAATCACTCGCCCGTACCAAATACTCCGTATCCCCACTCCGGGATTCCATCGACAAGTACCAACCCTGGTAACTTGTCCAACAATCTCTATCCTGTCGTAACTCGACTAAACCATTGTCGTCTACCAGGTCATCCACGACCGTAGTTGTACCAACAATCCATCACAACTAATGTAGCACGACAACCTACTAGGTCTAACCGATAAGTACAACCTCGACTGCGAAGTGCAGTCCCCACACAAGCTGACATGACTAGACCGACTAACGAATCCAAATCCGAATAGTCGTCAAAGTCACACCACTCGCCAACTTGCCTTTCCGAACCATACACATCCTACCAACAATCCAACCAGGATTCCTCGAATCCGGCTGCTAACTGCCGATTGCAGTAAATCCATTTAACCCAACCCAAGTCCGACCATCGAGTGGTCACAACTCGAAACCAGTCGTCGGAACCGATCCTACGACATCGTGAAAGACGATCCCAACTAACCGTCTCACGGTCAAAACTCGAAAATACTATTTATCCCTTTGTAGGGTCCCACACTGTCATCCACGACAGAACTACGGCAACCCCGGCATCGAATGCCGAACCAAGGCATGCCAATCCTACTAACTATCGTACCGGCACCCCAACAATCAGGTTGACCACGAACTGCAGCCCCTTGAGATATCACATCCTCGACCAGCGTACATACTCCAAGAGCTCCGCGGTTGCTCGAATAGAGACAACCCCGCTCTGATACCACGTTGACAGGACCCATCCCAATCCCCCCGGGATTAGTGCGGGATGACCCTGCTCCCGTCTGACATGAAGTGTCAGACAAGGGATATTTTCGTCCTTTGCCCTCCCGGGCTATCAGAGTACGCCAGGATCCGGAGGAGGCATGTGATATCTCGGTCTCTGCTACAGCCCACATCCGATGTCAACCTGAAGGGCAGTCAAAACATTAAAAATTGTGAGTGGACAAAGCAAAAGTTTATAAAAAACATTTTAACGAAGACATTGGTACCCTCCACTAAAAAGCATGCATGCATTCGAAAACCATTTATCCAAAACAAACCATATGTGGGACTAAGCCCAAAGCAGATATAAACTAAGATCGAAAGGACCACAATAAAAACGACCATACGGGTCACTGCCCAAATCCTATGCACACCTGTACACACCACATATCATATATCATATATCCATCACATACATATATATAAGTCACACAACCAATCCTGTCACGGTATCCAAAGCCACGCGCGCGCTACCCGGGTCTCAATCCGAGTCATCTCAAAGTCAAGGTCAATGTCCGCAGACCACTGACCCTACCCGAGGTAATAGTAACCATAGCCTTCCTGAGAGTAAGGAACCCAACTGGGTGGTGACTCCACTCAGTCGGTGCTCCGTGACTACTCCGGGGTCCACCCAGGCCAACGACCTTCCCCGGAGGAGTTAATGGAAGTAAAGGAAGGTAGATGAACATATATATATACATAACATGAACATTCATGACCGGTTCCCCTGAACCGTCATGATCCATAATATCCATAATCAGGTAACATGCCGGTTCCCATAAACCGTCATGTACCGTAATAACATAACCGAGGTAACATGCCGGTTCCCATAAACCGTCATGTACCGTAATAACCAACAAGGGTTCATGTCGGTTCCCATAAACCGTCATCAACCACGATACCATAACAACGGTTCATTCCGGTTCCCATAAACCGTCATGAACCTGGGAATCCATTTAAGGTTCCCTGACCTGAAATCAAAACCGTAAAGTGACTGGGTCTCATACCCGAACATAGGACATCAGTTGGGCACCGTGCCCGATATCTGAGGTCATATGCCCGAGACAAAACCAAATGGGTCTCATACCCAAGTTTATCATTTTAGAAATCCAAAATCAAATCATTTAAATCAATAAAGAAATACAGACCCGTATAAGCACCGTATAAGGCCGAAACCTCGAAATACGTGCTTATACGTAACCACATACAAATGCACCCATGGCATCATCAAACAAGTAATAAAACATATAATAAACATTTCTGCATGCACCAATTTAGAAAACAAGGTCCACTCACAGACCGTCCGAGCTGCCGCCTCGATTTGCGTGCCATACGGCTCCCCGAGCCGATCACCGTCACCGGGACTCCCAAACCTGTCCAAATCGTAATAGAAGGTTACTAACTACTTAATTAATCTCCCACTAAAGCCCCGTAATTTTCCCGTATTTTTAACTATTTTTAATCCCGAACCTAAACCTTCCGATGCCCCGAAACATATCGAGACGGTGTCCGATCGACACGAAACCAGTTCCAAAATATTCGTTACATCGAATAGATGATTTCGTATGTTGGAACCTTCTCCAGATTCCCTGTCACGCGCCCTCACGCGCCGCCTGAAGTGGCTGCGCGTGGGCTTCACGCGCCGCTACAGTACCTGCTGACGTCATCGCTGACGTCAGCATGACATCATATGACAGCTGTCAGGTCTGACATGTCAGACTCTGACAGGTGCCACGTGTCATGCTCCCATTGGTCCACGTCACTGTGCTGTCAGTGCCACGTGGCAGTCTGACATGTGCCACGTGTCATCACGGCACTGGTCCACGTCAGTGCCACGTGTCAGCCCTTGATTGAGCCACGTCACTGACATGTCAGTGCTGACTGTGCACTGACATGTGACACGTGTCGCACTCCTATTGGCCCATTTTCTGACATGTCAGCTGACATTGTCAGATCTGACAATGCTGACGTCATCCCTGACATGATGACGTCACCTGTCATCGCTGTCCTCCCGCGGGTCGACCCGAATACCAGTAACCGGGTCGCCGTGACCCGCGGCTTGACCCGGCCGGTTCTCCCTGCTCCGGCCACCATTTTTCCTCCCGTTTTTCCCATTCTACTCCTCTCAACCTAACCTAAAGATCCATGGCCCTAACAACTAAGAACACCCTCAAAAACTATACCTTCCAAGTTCATCAATGGCGGCCGTGACTACCTCCGCCCTTCACGGCCGTTACAGGCCACCTCAGCCTTCGAAAACAATCCTAAAAGAACCCTAAGACCTCTAGGAACATTTCCCAATCCCTAGATTCGATTAAAACACAACAAAAATCAATTTTCAATTTTTGAAAGAAAACTCACCCACGGGTTCTCTCTCCCCGCCGTGTCTTCCGCCGTGGCTGGCCGTGGCCTGCTTTTCTTAGCCTCTTTCCACCACCTCAAGGTCATGTCCAGCTCGCACAAACAATGAATGGTGATGGTGTGTGTGTGTTTTGGGTTTTTGAAGAAAATGAAGAAAAATAGGATAATGGGTTTCGGGTGGAAGGATGAACAAGATGAAGGAGGATGGCTGATGAGAGAAGGAAATGGAGGGTGTGGATTGATAGTTAGAATTGAATTGGATGGTTAGGATTAATAGTTGTTCGGTTTAATTATAAAATAATTAAAATAATAATATTTAATTATTTAGATCCACATTTTGGGGGATCAAATCAATGGGATGAGTGACACTTGTCACTCATCCATGGGGCCCACCAAAATATCCACCCAAATCAGATTTCGCCGAAACGTCCCCGTTTCGAAGTTCGTGCATTATGAAATCGAACTTCCGTGACCCATAACTCTCCCGTTTGAAGTCCGATTTCAGAGTGCCGCCTGCCTATGGATTCGTATCGTCCTTATCTACGTAACGATCTTCGGTCCTCGGCCATCGGACCTCCCGGTCAAAAAGTCAACATTTGACCCCCCATTCACCCGAATTACCAAAATACCCCTAAACTTCCGAACGTCATAACTTCTTCCTCGAACGTCGGAATTGAACGTGCCACCTGTCTATGAACTCGTGACGTCACGAACTACGTCACGGTCATCGGTCAAAGTCCATTTGACTGCCCGATTAAAAAGTCAACGTTTTGCCACCATTAGGGGCAAAACGGTCATTTCGCACCGTTCGTCCGATTTCGCTCTACTAATCACGGATTAGCCTCACTAATCGTGATTAGTCACTAATCTAATCTAGGAATTTGGGACGGGTCGTTACATTCCAGCCGGCCACCATCGTCCAGCCTTCATCCTCTCCACCTCTGGGCTTCTCGGTTCATGATCGAACAGGGTTGGAGGGTTGGATTTGGAAATGGGATCGGGTAATGGTTGGTGGAAAAATGGAAAAATGGATGCACGGGTGAATGGTTTGGTGCATGAGTGGGTGAGGTTGGCCAGTGGATGGGTGACAAGTGTCACTCTTCCATTGAGCCTCCATTAAATATCTGGGCCCACTAGAGACAAAACTGCACTTTTTGTCTCGTAAAACGTGCCGTCGTGAATAGTAACCGGGAACTTCCGTGAACCGTAACCTCGCCGTCGAACGTCCGAATTCGACGTGCCGCCTGTCTACGGATTCGTATCGTCCTTATCTACGTAACGGTCTTCGGCCCTCGGCCATCGGACCTCCCGGTCAAAAAGTCAACATTTGACCCCCTATTCACCCAAATTACCAAAATGCCCCTAAACTTCCGAACGTCATAACTTCTTCCTCGAACGTCGGAATTGAACGTGCCACCTGTCTATGAACTCGTGACGTCACGAACTACGTCGCGGTCATCGGTCAAAGTCCATTTGACCGCCCGATTGAAAAGTCAACGTTTTGCCACCACCAAGGGCAAAACGGTCATTTCGCATCGTTCGTCCGATTTCGCTCTACTAATCACGGATTAGCCTCACTAATCGTGATTAGTCACTAATCTAATCTAGGAATTTGGGACGGGTCGTTACACATTGGGTACACATAAACGACCCAGTTTCACTAGAGCTCCATCGCCTCGGATGGAAAAGTCCTGCCACTCGCTTGCTTCAACCTTAATCTTGTAAATACATAGTGTCGGATCCTGGAATTGGGCCTCAATGATCCGATCGACAAGCACAGGTCGTACATAAAAGCTGGCTAACAATGCTCCCTGCTCGTCCATCTCAAGCATAACTCCAGTCTTTCGGAGTTCAATAAGTAAATGGAGATATATCATCCTCATATGAGCAATCGATCCTGCTAACTTCCTACTGAGTGCATCCGCCATGACATTCGCCTTCCCTGGATGATACTCAATCATACAATCGTAGTCCTTGATTAGTTCCAACCACCGTCGCTGCCTCATGCTCAGTTCTCTCTGGGTAAACAGGTGTTTCAGACTCTGATGATTGGTGAAATCCTGCATGTCACTCCGAACAAATAGTGTCTCCAGATCTTCAGAGCAGGAGCCACCGCAGCCAAATCCAAATCATGCGTAGGGTAGTTCAGTTCATATGTCTTAAGCTTTCTAGATGCATAAGCGATAACCCTGCCATTCTGCATCAACACGCAACCCGGTCCCTGTAACGATGCATCACTGTAGACCTCAAATTCTCCGCTGTTATTAGGTAGTGCAAGGACACGTGCAGTAGTCAACCGATGTTTTAGCTCTTGAAAGCTCTGCTCGCACCACTCATCCCAAACAAACTTTACTCCCTTCCGGGTCAAACGAGTCAAAGGTACGGCAATGCTGGAGAAACCCTCTATGAATCTCCGGTAATACCCTGCCAATCCAACGAAACTCCGTACCTCAGTCACTGTGGTCGGTCTAGCCCAATTAGTTACAACTTCGGTCTTCTAGGGATCCACACTAATCCCGACAGCTGATATGACATGTCCCAGAAAACCAATGTTTTTCAACCAAAACTGGCACTTATTCAGTTTGCAATACAACTGCTTTTGCCTCAGTTTCCTCAAAACCAATCGTAGATGCTTCTCATGTGCCATAGCACTCCTCGAATACACTAGGATATCATCAAAAGACCCTGTTCATCAAATCCATGAATGCCGCTGGTGAGTTCGTCAAACCAAATGACATCACAAAGAACTTATAGTGCCCATATCTCGTCTGAAACACCGTCTTCGGAACATCTCCTCAACGATCCTCAGTTGATGATACCCCGATTGAGATCAATCTTAGAGAAGTACCGTGCTCCCTGTAGTTGGTCGAATAGATCATCAATCCTGGGTAAGGGGTACTGGTTCCTTACCGTTGCCTTGTTGAACTGTCGATAATCCATGCACAATCGGAGGCTCCCCTCCTTCTTTTTCACAAATAACACCGGAACTCCCCACGGTGTCGTGCTTGGTTGGATGAATTCCAGATCCACCAACTCCTGCAATTGAGTCTTAAGCTCCCGTAACTCAGCTGGTGCCATCCGGTATGGTGCTTGGGATATAGGTCGGGTACCGGGGTAGTTCAATCGTGAACTCGATCTCCCAATATGGCAGTAAACCAGGAAAATCTTCCGGGAACACATCTAGAAACTCTCGCACCACTAGTATGTCCTCGGCCCTCGAAGTATCAACTTGTGACTCCATAACATGCGCCAGATAACCCTGGCAACCCTTCCGTAATAGTTTGGTAGCAGCGAGTGAAGAAATCAATTTAGGTAGCGAACCGTCATGCTCTCCCTGAAAAGTAACCTTCGGTAACCCCAGACTTCGTAGAAAAACTTGCCTACTATAACAATCAATGAGCGAACAGTGCTCCGCAAAACCAATTCATCCCCAAGATGGCATCAAAGTCATGTATTTCCATAATGATCAAATCAGCTGGTAAATCCACATCTTCTACTCTCACCGGACACCTCTGTATCACTTGGTTCACTACATACACAACTTTTATCAGTGTGCCGACACCCATCTCACTATCCAACGTTGATATTTCACAGTCTAACATACCCACACAACTCCTCAAAATAAAAGAATAAGTAGCTCTGGCATCCATCAAAACACGTACAACAAGATTAGATATGTTAAGGGTACCTGTAACAACACCTGGAGCTAACCTAGCCTACTGCTGGGTCACCGCAAACACTCGAGCCCTAGGTCCAGAAGTCTGACCGCGCCTACGCACTCCACGTTCGATGCTGCGATCTCCGCCATGTCCTCGGCCTCCGACAGTGTTGGAAGCCGAACTCTGAACTACACTAGAACCTCCTGCATCGTTGAGCCTGGATAGAGATGGGCAATCACGGGCAAAGTAGCCTGATCCTCCGCAAGCAAAGCAGTTAAGTGTCCTCGGTCTGTCAGATGATCCACTAGATGCACCACTCCAAGATCACTGCTGCCCAGAACTGGACCTCGATCCAAATCTCTGGGGACTCCCATATCGACCAAACCATCCACGACCACATGAAAAAGATGGTGATCCCCGGTAGTGCCCTTATTTCTAGCCTCGTTGCCTCATGGGTCCAAGATATAGGCGATCCTGTTGTCGCCCCTTACCAGAAGTCTGTCGTGGTTGATGTGCCGCCAGACTGGCCTCGACATGTACCGCTGCATCGACCATGTCCCTCAGGGTGACGTAGTTGCTAGGTGTCACGATTTCCCGGATATCACCCTTGAGTCTCACCTTAAAACTTTGACACTTGTCCTCCTCGGAGCCCACAAAGGCTGCAGCAAATTGGGATAACCTCACGAATGTCTGCTCATATTCAGTCACTGTCATACTCCCCTGCTCAAGCCGTAGGAACTCTACCTCACGAGCAGTGTGAAAAGATCGCGGGTAATACTGATCTAGGAATCTCGCTCGGAAGACCTCCCAAGTAGTAGTGTGAACAGATCATCTAGACATCTCCAGGCCGTACCATAACTGGTAGGCCTTGACCTCCAGTAGGAAGGTAGCCAAAGTCACTCGCTCCCCCGGCGGGCAGTGCATCACCGTGAAAATCCTTTCCCATTTTGCTATCCACTCTTAAGCTTCCTAGGGGCTAGATCCCCCACTGAATGGTGTGGCTCCCAGTTGTTGAGCTCATTCAATACTTCCACATTCCATTTACCTCGCTACTTCTTCTTCAGTCCATGCTTGAGGGTTTCATCTTGGAGGCATAACCAACTGTTAAGAGGCATAGATTAGATAAACAACATCTTTAAACGTCAATTGTGCCAAGTACTGATCGCTAACCTAGCATGCTGACCATTAACCTAGTGCTCTAATACCAAGTTGACAGGACCCGTCATGATCCCCATGGGACAACCCGGGGACGTGCCCTGCTCCCATCTGACACATAAACTTATAATACCAATTTTACCCTTAAAAGATTCAAATGCATCAATATCCATAAATAATTCATACAATTATCCGAAATCAAATAGTGTCAGACAAGCGATAGTTTAAAAGAAATTATTGAGCATGACTCCTAACGACTCCCCACGTGCCAACCTACCTAGAAGTGGGGTTCAGGTGCGCAATGTCAATCTATGCCTCAGCCTCAGGATCCTCGTCCACCTAAGAAGTACGGCCTGGAGGGGTTAGTAAAACAATTAAGGGTGAGTGGGCTAGAAACATAAGGTTTATAAAATAGTTTAAGAAATAAGTAAACATACGGTTTTACCTCCCCGTTTTCCAAATCATGCATGCAACATAATCGAAAACCATAATAATATATCATATAAGCATAACAGGATAATATAATCATAATCATAATCATAACATCAGTTGATGGACTATACATCCCAACCCGGATATCCCAGATGTCTGACATTCCAGACGCCTAATAAGGTCACAGTCCCAAGGCTACACGTGCCACCCAGGGTCTTAATCCTAAGTCCAAATTCCGAACCCAATCCGGGTATGACATCCTAGATGCCTGACGTCCCAAATATCCAATCATAGCAATCCTGCTCCTGAGTCACTCTACAGTCCGGTCCCTCCGTAGAATGACCCCTCGCAGGTAATGTGTCGTGACCACTCTGAGGTACCTTCATCCGGAGGAGACAGTATCACTAGGGTAGGTCTATATAGTGCAAAATTAACGAGAATCATCAAAATTCGTACATATAACTCAAAATAGTGTATAACTAACCAAATGAGTCTCATGCCCAAAACCTCGTAATACATGCAAGAATAATGACTCAAGATAATCAGATACTTTGATTCAATTATATAGATATATTAATTAAAATAGTTATGCATGCAAGGGTTTAAACGAAATCAAAGGCCCACTCACAGTCTGATCCCGTCGCTAAACCGAACGTATAAACCTGTCACAGTGCTAATGTACAATCCATGTCATGTCCAAAGTACACATAAAGGTCACTATAAGTCCCTATATCTCAAACCTGAAACCCTATAATGAAACCGACCCAGCAAAGCCATCTGAACACGCTTCTCGAGGCATTAAACCCTATTTTGACCAACCTAACGATCTCCGATCAATATGAAACTACTGCCATTGGATCCGTATCGTCGAAAACTAAGGGATGGTGGTGGTCCCACCTCGAGTACTGTTCACACGCACCCCCACGTACCTGCTCAACCCTCTGGTCAACGCTGCTACATGGATGATGACGACATCATGATGTCACTGCTGACGTCATCACTGACAAGTGTCAGATGACACATGTCACTCACTAGCTAGTCGTTGGTCTGACATGATGACGTCATCATCCCTGACATTCGGCCGGGTTCGACTGAATTCTTGCAACCGATCGTCGTGACCCACGGTCTAACCCGATCATAACTTCCATTTTCGGCCACCATTTTCGACGGGGTTTGTCCCTACGTGTTTACCTAAGTCCGTTCTACAAGTCTATGAACTCAAAAAGCAGAAAAGCGTTCGAGATCTATACCTTTAGTTCGAAGATCCGCGACCCAGTTTTTCGGTCGTCTTCCCCGTCGCCTCAATCCACGTCCTATTTCGAAACCAATCACTTCTAGCTCGTCACTGTCCCTAGAACATGACTCAACACAAAGAAACGGTTCTTACACTTCAAAACCAAGGGTTTCGAAAATGAGGAAATAGAAGGGGTTCTTGGGTTTTCGGGCCTACCTCCGGCGTGTCGCCGTCGTGGATCCTCTAGTCAGTTCCTCAGGTGTCTAGACGTCCTAACGATCCTACCCTGGTTTTGGTTCGAAGTGTTGTCGCGTGGGTTGAACGGTTTGGGTTTCGGGTGAGGTTTATTCTTCGAGGGTATGGGGTGGTTCACGGGGTTGCAGCACAGAGAATAAGATGATGGTGATGATGGATGATGATGAAGATGATGTCTGCTGGGGAAGATGATGTCGATCTGATTGCTGGAGATGAAATGGATGGACGGTGAGTTTGTACGAAGTGAGGGAAAGGTTTGTGCTTCACGGGAAAATGAAATTGGAGAAGGGAATGGGTGTGGTCTGATGTTATTGATCAGATGAGATAAATGGAGGGTGCAGATGGAAAGATGAGAGGAAGATGGACGATAGGGAGTGGTGAGGGGAAATATAATATATTAAATTCAACTAATGGGGACAAGATCCATGTTTTAGGGAAAAAGCAACCGTGGGATGAGTGACACTTGTCACTCATCCAAGGGTCCAGATTTAATAAAGGGATAAATCAGATTTCATTAATTTAATATTATTTTAATTAATTTCTCAGTTCGTAACTTTTTCGTGGGATGAGTGACACTTGACACTTGTCACTCCCGTAACCATAACGTTTCCGTCGAACATCCGTTTTCGACGTGCTGTCTGTCTACGGACTCGTGACGTCCCGATCTACGTCACGGTCATTAGTCAAAGTCCTAAATGTTTACCGGGTCAAAAGTCAACTTCCCCCCTTAGGGACAAAATGGTCATTTTGCAATAAATTAATATTTATGAAAGTTCGGGTCGTTACACCAACTCCCTGCACAACCCACTCCAACTGCTCCAGCCCATTTCCTGCACCTATGCAGCCTAGTCCGCAGCAACCCACTCCAAACTACCTTATTTTGCACATAAAATCAATCACTTTTCAGCCCAAAATCGGCAAAAAGTCATCATTAATTATCATTGTTCATTATTTCATTATTTTATTTTATTTTGTATTTGAATTTTGGCACTCCCTCTATAAATAGGGAGGCCATTTCATTTGTAAAAGGTCCCAATTTTAGTCTCCATTTTTCCCCTTTCTTCCCTTTTCTTACTTCATTTTAGTCTCTTTGTTTAGTTTTTTTTTTCCCTCTCTTTTGAGAGATTTTTTTGGGGACCATTTGTAACTTCTTTTAATTTTCTTCGTAGTTAAGTTTTCTTTTAAATATTGTTTTAGATTTATTTTTATATTTTGTTCTTAGTTTCATTTTCTTTATTTTGTTCTTAAAATTTCTTAAATTTTTCTTCATTTACATTTTTATGTTTTACTTAAGAAAAACTTAAGGCTAGGTAATTCTAAAGCAATTCGAGAGTTCTTAAGATCGAATTCCTTCTATTTCTTCCTCCATGTTCACATAGTTCTGCCTACTGTTAGGGTTCTTTGTGAAAAACTATGTTTTTCTACTTAAATTCTTGTAATTGTTTCGATTTTACTTATAATTCAATATTTGTGTTGGTAGTTTTTTTATAACATTTGTAAATGTGAATACAATCTCCATGTGTTTTATTTCATGAATTTTAGTTATTTTGTACGTTTTAATGCTTAAACTTCAATTCAAAGCTAAGTGTTAGCCGCTGTCGGTGTACTTCGAATAGGATTGAAGAGATTTAAATGTCGGCCGTTGTGGGTGCATTTAATAAAAAATTTAAGATGAATCATATTGTAAGTGTCGATCGCTGTTTGTGCATATATAATATTGAAAAACGTATTTTGGTAATGGAAGTAATTGAGGTAAGATTTCGTGATTGGTTCAATATGTACTAAATATTAGAGTGTTGGTAAAAATTGTATTTGAAGGAAGTCTATTTTATGAGTAGTTTGAATAATGTTATTGTTAATTTTAATTTAATTCTTAGTTTGGTTAAAATATAGTTTAGATTAAAATCTTTTCAAACCCCCAATTTATTGTTTTATTGTTTTATTTTTTAATCCATTTATTATTTGATTCATTTATTCTTTTATTATTTGATTCATTTATTCTTTTATTCTTTCATTCATTAATTCATTAATTATTCTTTTATTCATTATTCTCCCTCACTAACACATTATTAATGTTCCCTAATTTTCTCGATTAAAAACAATCCCTATTTACCAATGTGTATTTTGAGCGTTATCATATACGTGTAGCCCACGCACATGACGTCAGTTGCAAATGTCAGTCGTAGCTGATGTGTCATTGCCACATGGACTTGACACCTTACACCTCGTGCCATGTGGCATCCTCTGACACCTGACACGTGGCATCCTCTGTCACCTGCCACGTGGCACCTTATAACTATACTTTCAAATGTTACCGTATTCACTTTATTTTATTTAAAATGTTGCAACATGACTTATTCATTAACTATTTCGTTAAATTTCCTGTTCAATATTGATGTGAAGAATGTGTGACATAAAATGTCATATGCAAAGTTAACAATAAATTACCAAGAGCCCGACCCACCAAGAGCCCGACAATTAATTCTAAGTGATGGAAATCCCACCTTTGAATGCCTTCTCTAGCGATCACGCTGAGCCAAGCCGGTCATCCAGCGCCCATCTGTTCACCCTCCACATAGTTCTACAGATTACTCAATCTAAAACTCAATGAATCAGAATACCTGTTGTTACTCTTATGATAATTACCACCGCAGCCACCATTCGAACTCACTAAACTCGTTCCTACTCTTCTCATCACCTATCTTATTCTTCTTCTGCACCTCCCCCAACCCAACCCGACCCGAATTCCCCACATTGTCTGTGAACGTTCCAGAGTGGTCAAACGCTGGCGTCACCGACGCCGTTTGGTTTGAGCTAACGCAACCCATCGCTAGTCTTTTCCCAATAACCATGCACGACCCAACAACCAAAAAATAGGCCGACCCGGATCGGGAAACTGCCAGCTCCAATCTGAATTCCGGCGCAACCGACCCGAGTTTTCTGGGTTTCAGCTCGCTCGCTCAAAACATTAAAAATGGAAAAACGCAAAGCTAGACTGATGGAATTGAGGAGCAAACATAAATGGGATTTATACGAACAATCCAAAGGTAGAATGCTTGTGTTATATCTCAATGTTAGGATTCATTGTTGGCTTGTTGGATTCTTGGTTTGTTTTTTTTTTTTTATAATTGATTTATGTTCCTCTTGTACCAAGTCATTGTCTAAAGGAGAGAGGATGAGGAGGGCTTTGAGGAAGAGGAAGCTGCTAATGGACGTCGTGTTGGTTTAAAGAAGATGGGGAGAAGGGCATGTTGGTGGGTCGAATTCGGGAAGAAGATGAAGGCTTTTTAGTTTTTTTTATAAATAAAATAGTTTTCAAAATTAATTTATTATTAACTTTGCCACATGCGCTTATATGTCACATTTAAACTAAATAGTGGATCCAACAATATTTAATACAGATTTATGTTGTGACGGTGAAGATAATCATTACAGTATTAATATAAAAAATATTATTTAATATAAATTACAAAATAATAAAGTATAATTAATTCAAATATTTATCATATATTAGAAGCAAAAATGATGCTGAGTTCAATTTGAAGATTATGGAATTCAATATTGAAAGTTCAAAAGGACGAAAATAAAACTCGGGATATAAATAAACCTAACAGAATAGTAATGGAAAAAAAAAACAGAAATATAATTGAAAAAATTGAGTCGAAATTTCAATTTCAATACTTGTTGACAAATGAAACAAGACAATAATTCAAGGGATAATTCAATTCAATCCAAAAACGCCGTGAGGAATCAAAGTTCTCCAAGTACTTCAAGAGTTGTTGAGGTGGTAGGGCCACCCATCTCTCTCTTTCCCCCCATCTCCACCACACTGATCCAGCGGGATCGGAAATCCTCCTCCACTCCAGTCCACTGCCCAAGAAACAAACCAAGGGCAGCAGATGACGCCACGTGGCAGCCTATTAAATTGGAATCACGTTGATATTGTGCCCTATTGGGTCATTTACGTTACGAAAACCAATGCTACGCCAGTGTATACGTGCCTCAGACCCCACACTCGTAACGGCCACATTTCCACGTGGACACCCCACACCCCAGGACGATAACAGTAGCTTGTCACTTGGTGTTTGGCGGGAAACAGAGTGGTGGACCCAAACACGGTGTCTTTTCCACTATTCTTTTGGCTTTTAATTAACTGCTTGCGCCCGTCCCAATCGTTGACTCAAATGTTGGATTTTACTCAATCCCGCCGGCGGGGCCCGGGCGGCACAGCCCATCTTGCAAGAAGGGCAAAAACGTAAAATAGAAAAGCCAAACTAAAAAGTCCAAACTAAAATAGACAAGAGTCGACTACAGTTAATGAATAATTAAAAAAAAAACAAAATTAATTAGGATTACGCCGGAGACGGTTGAGATGTTGGTTCAGCGGACGAGGCGATATCGGGTCCGACCCGGCAGCCTTCAAGCATGAAAACAATATCGGACATGGAGGGTCTGTCAAGCGGGTCAGCTGCGGTGCAAAGCAGCCCGACTTTGACTCCAAGCAAGAACTCTTCCCACTCTGTGGACTCCGGATCAAGTTCAAGCAACCCTGGCTCTAGCAACTCAGTGATTTGGCCTCTTTGCAGCTGCTTCTTCACCCATTTCACAATGTCTTCGTCTTCCGTAAACATCACCGGCCTCTTCCCCGTCAACAGCTCAAGCAACACGATCCCATAGCTGTAAACATCTGATTCCCTAGTGACTGCCCCAGTTAGAATTGCCTCTGGAGACACGTAGCCTAATGTCCCAACTGTGGTTGAGCTCGAAGCTTCAGCTGAGGGTGCCAATGTGAGCTTGTCTAGCCCGAAATCGGACAAATGGGCTTCGAAATCTGCATCGAATAGGACGCTTTGGGGCTTGACATCGCCGTGGACTAGTGTAGAGCTATGTAGGAAGGCCAGGCCACGAGCAATTCCAAGTGCAATGAGATGGCGCATTGGCCAATTGAGGACATGGCCGTCTTGGTGTGATGCTTCTTGCAAAAGGGTTGCGAGGTTTCCGTTGGGCATGTAGTCGTAGACAAGGAGCCTGAGATCCGGCGGCCCGGCGTAGTAGCCTCGAAGAACTGTTAGGTTTCTGTGCTTTACTCTGCCTAATGCTTCAGCTTCTTTTCGGAACAAGTTTTCGTCTAGTGCTTCGTTCGGGAGGCGACGGACGGATAACACCATACCATCCATGTAACATGCCTTGAAAAGTAGCCCGTATCTTGTTCTGCTAAGGACATTTTCTTCGTCGAATTGTCTGGTGGCTTCAATGGTCTCCGCAAGTGTGATTTTGTTGTTGAACATAACAAGCTTTGGTCCTCCGCTGTCGGAGCTTCCCCGGCCACCACTTGCTCCTGAACTTGCCCTTGCTGGACTCCTATTCTTCTCACCTGATGCCCCTTGGATGAGCTTCTTTCGCCACCTCAAGAGGCTGAAAATGTAGAAACAGCAACATAGAGCTAATAGGCAAGCTCCAATGGCAATAATAACAATCATCAGAATTAGCCTCTTCTTACTGCTGCTCTTGGAGCCTGCAGCCTCATCACATTTCCGATCCAATGGCCGCCCGCATAAGTTTTGATTTCCTGCAAATGCGGATGGATTGTTGATCCGAGAGCCGAGCATTTCTGGAATCTTACCGTGAAGCTCGTTCCTTGAGACATTGAAGTTCACCAGGCCAGGAATTAATGTCAGATTTCCAGGAATTTCCCCACTCAAGTTGTTATTAGAGAGGTCCAGAGTAGTTAAGTTTGATAGCTGGGATAATGAGACCGGTATGCCACCTGAAAGACGATTGGACTCCAATAACAAAGCGCTTAATGATGAGCACTTTGAAATTTCCTCCGGAATTTCGCCTGTTAAATTGTTGTTACCCAAATCAAGTTCATTTAGCAATGACAGGCGAGAGAGATCGGCTGGAATATCCCCGGTCAAAGAATTTGAATGCAGCTCTAGAGCTTGAAGATCAGAACAGTTTCCAAGCTCCGGTGGGATCACACCGGAAATGTGATTGGTAGACAATGACAGAACAACTAGTGACCGTAGAAACCCATAATTCTCCGGAATGTGACCAGAAAATTGATTGGAACTGAGATTCAAATACTGCAGACCCATCAAACTACTAAAACCTTCAGGAACATCTCCAGACAACTTGTTCTCTTGCAATGCAATAACTTGCAGATTGGGCAAACCAGAAATCTCAAAAGGAAGCTCACCAGAGAGGTTCTGGTTACTCAAATCAATAGTTGTAAGCCTGAAAAGACTACCCAAGGTAGCAGGAACACTCCCAGAAAAGCCATTGCCACTCAAGTTTAGGACCATTAGCTGACTCAAACTCCCACTAGTGATGGCAACTTCACCAGAAAACTTGTTCCCGCTGAGATCCAATGTGGTCAAATTTCCCAACCCTATTAATACCTCCTTAGGGAAGGTTCCAATCAGCTGGTTCACCCTCAAGCTCAATGTCTCAAGCCCCGAAAGGTTGTGAAAACTAGCAGGAATTGAACCCGAGAACTTATTTTCCCCCAAAGATAACACCTTCAAGCCACTTAAATCACCAAAATACACAGGAATTTCACCCGAAAATCGATTTCCTTGGAGATCGAGCACCCGGAGTAAGCTACATTGCTTAATCTCTGCGGGAATCAGACCACTGAATGAATTATTGGCCAATTTAAGCTCCTCTAACCAAGACAAGTTTCCAATTTCTGGAGGCAAAACACCAGAAAATAAGTTACTAGAAACATCCAGTCTGGTCAAGTTTGATGATACCTGTGTTAACCACCATGGAAAATCGCCGTGAATCTGATTGTGTTGAAGATCCAAAACTTGCAGAGCACTGAAACACGGCGCTGTCTGGGGCTTCACGATGTCCGTGAAAGCATTAAACCCAAGCTGGACGATTCGAAGCGACGGCGGATAAATCGAAACGTTGCAGATCGTTGATGATGGGACGGTACCAGAGAGACTATTCTGCGAAAGCGAGAGCACCTGAAGCTTCGGTAAAGCTCCAATGGCCGCCGGTATCACGCCCTCGAGCGCATTGCCTTCAACGTTAAAATGTACAAGCGCCGAGCAATTTGCTAACGCCGAGGGAAGTGGTCCTGATAAAAGGTTGTGGTCGAGCCAGAGGAACTCGAGTAACTGGAGCTCGCCGAAGCTCGCCGGAACTTGACCGGAGAACTGGTTGTACGAGAGGTTGATGAGCTGAAGTTCAGTCAAGTTGATGGTGCTCTTGGGAATCTCCCCGGAGAATGAGTTCGAGGAAAGATCGAGGTACCTGAGCCGGGAAGGTAGCTCGCCGGAGATTTCGCCGGAGATGTGGTTACCGGCGACATTGAAAATCTCGAGATTAGTCAGGTTTCCAATCTCCGGCGGGAGCTTGCCGGAGAGAGAGTTGTTCTGCAAGAAGACGGCGCGTAGGAGCGTACATTGGGAGAGCGAGGCCGGAACCGTACCGTTGAATGAGTTTGACCGGAAGCTGAGCTTGCGCAACATGCGCAGGTTCCCGAGGCGGTCACTGAGTCGTCCACCGAGTTCAAGACGAGGCAAGCGGAGCTCGGTGACTCGTTTATCAGTACAACCGACTCCCCGCCAGTCGCACGGAGCCAATGGCGTGGTGGAATCCCAGCCGTTCAATTCACCTTTGGGATCGTGGAGGTTGAGCTTGAAGGACATCAAAGCTTCGATCTCGGCCAGCCTTTCGGCGCTGCGCTGGGCGCACGATAAGAACGGAGGTGCGCATAGCACCACGAGGAAGAATAAAAACGCAGCCGCTGCCATAACTGGCACTTATGGGGAAATGAAGGAAATTAGTTTCGGTTTCGTCCTTGGTTCATGAGAGAGAGGGTGAGTGGGCTGGGGTTAAGGATACGAGAGTGCGCAGCGGGTTCGTAAGTTAGCGGAGGCCGGCGGAATGTGGAAGGGATAGGTGTCGCCATATGTTGGGGCAGAGTGTATATTTGTGGTCAGAGTCCAATAGACACACAAAAGCTCACGCACGCTAAGATTGAAAATTTGAAGGGGGGAGGGGGGGTTGGTGTTTGGTGTGATTCTGTTCACAAAAGCACTTTTTGAATAAGCACTTTTCAAAAAATGGCCAGTCGGTCGATGTGGTGTGGTGGCCGGTGGGGAGAAGGGTATCACTTTCCCTTTTTTTCAACCTCATACGACATGATGTTGGTTTAATCATTGAGCCTTGTGTGTGATGTTATGTATGTAACTCTGTGAGTATGTGTAATGAAATCTTTGCCTTTGTTTTGTTGCTTACTTTATTTTATTCTATGTGGAAAAATATATTAATTTAGGATTATATAATATATCTAGATTTGGAATTAATTTTGACAAACTAAAATTTAAATATTTCATTTTAAATTTGGGAATGTTATTATGAGAAATCTCTTCTATATAAAACATTGATGCCAAGAAAGCTCTGATTTATGGAGCTTCTCATGTTTGTAAAAATAATTATACTATTAATATGATCCGACTAAACCATATAAAAACTTCAGATTTTTCATAATTTTGAAAATTGCGCATCCTATTAGGATCTCACCAGATAAAAAGGGATAAAATCAATATACTAAAAAAGAAACTGAACGAAGAAAAAACAAGTGACCACACTTGAATTTACAGGAATAGACCCGGTCTAAGACCCTTAACACCGTCTTCCTCTTGTCTGACATCTTTTCCCTCTTTAGTTTTCCTCTTCAGGGCTTTAAACTTTAAACCCAAGCCTAGTAAGTAATAACTTGTTGCTTTTTGGGATGGATACTTTACCTTCGTTACTGGCAGTGGCACCTGGGATTTTGTTTTGAAGCACGTTGTTGCGTTGAATGGTCAAGACCCAAAACATGAAGGGTGAAAGGTGAAAGGTGAAAGGTGAAAGGTGAAAGTCGAAAGTTGAAAGGGATTGGTGATGGAGACTATCAATTTATCATGGAATGTTTCTATTGAATTAGCAAAGTAAACTTAAGAAAGTACGTAAAGGTTGATTGATGCTCATATGAGCAAAGTAAAATTAAGGCTAATCGGCCAAAACGATCGGAAATCACCTACATAGTTGGCAGTACTTTTTGAATGTATCTTATAAAAGCACCCAGTCATGGATACGATATTGGCACTAATCCAGGAAACCTTAATCTTAATTTCTATGTTTTTTGTCTTATTTAATTATAATACGACAATTTCTAATAAATCAGATGAAATATGTCTGACATAATTTGAAAATTTCTAATAAAAATATGAGGTGTGTCTAACATAATATGCCTATTTCTCATAATTAACTTTCACATGTTTTTAACATATAATGGCAAATTCTAATAACAAATATGAAATACATGACCTAACATAATACGACACTTTGATATTAGGAAAGGGAGACATAGACGGGGGTATTAGCCTCATTCTTCATGAGCGTATGAGACTTCTCACTGCACAGTACTAGAGAATATGACATTTTCTAATACAAAACTAAGATACATCAAGTCTATTAAAACAACTTATAATATTAAAACAACTTATAATAATAAACGAGGATATCTCCTGCATAATATAACAATATCTTATAATAAACGTAAGATACAACTAACATATTACGATAATATCTAATCATAAACATATAATATGCCTAAATAAATGACTAGTGAATGAATAATTGTGTAACCCCAACTTTGTTAGAGTCTGACGAGTTATAATGAATGTGTTTTGGGTTAAATCTATCTCGCAATTCACACATTTTTTAACCCGTCAATTGATCATGGGAGAACATATTTATATCTAAGGACAAAAGCATTCACCTTGAATTAGATTCTTTCCCCCTTCAAAATGCCTATGAATTACATTTAGATGAAAAACAAAAGCATTTGTCTGGGATTTGATTCTTTTCCTCCATCAAAATGTCTATGAATTCTTTTGTCAAAATCTCACCTTTTGCCAAGGGAGCTGCACCATGTTGATAGGTGATCAAAGACCAAAATATAGATGAGAGATTTGAAGTACAGTATGTGAGCAAGAGTTGCTTTGATCTCTAACTTTACAACTTCATGAAGGGCCACACTAAGCCAACTAAAAAGGGGGCCTTCCTATCAAGAAATAATTAGGGCACATATGCACACTATAGCTATCAAATCCAATTAGATACACTTGGATTGCTAAGCTCCATATATTTATGGTAATTTTCCAGGTATAGGACTAAACAATTTTAAAATTAATTATTATAACGTAGTTGAACGAAATAGATCCTAATATCATCCATAATAAAAACAATAATGAGCTTCAAGTTATGGGGCATTTTTGAGTTAGGGGTGTCATAAAAGAGTGCTTTAATGCCTGGCCTAAAGGCATCAACTTTATAAAAATAATCAATGTTTATTGTTGAGTGAGAGTGAGAGTGGGGGAGATAAGAGAGCAGGGGAAACTATACCCTTTTTTTGTGAAAATATTGATGGCTACAATTAATGGCAGTAATTGCAAATTTTGGATTAATTACTCCCCTCGTTATTCCAATTTATGATCTCAATTGTGATTTCGGTTAATTTTGATTTTATGGTGTCTCCTTTGATGTGGTCATTGAAATTTTCAGTTGACCAAAATAAATAGGTTTTTTTACTGTAGATTAACTAAGGAAGCGTCAGGTTGTTTCAAATTGCATTAAAAATTTCATTCTACTTTGCACTAGGATTGGATGCAACGTTAGGTCCTCTTATCTGAAAATTCTTCATTGCAAGGCCAAAGAAAGGAAAAGGAAACAAGAACATGAAAAGGATTACATATAAGGAAATAACAACTAACACCTAAACAATCTACAAAACCAGCCATAGAATAAACATGAAATAAGAGTTAGACGTCCCACTAGTGAGTCATCTTCCAGCATATCCTCAACATACAATCTGCAGCTAGGGGGCAAGGTAAACCATCATTTAATTGACGGTCCCCTCAACAACGTTAAAAACACTATTAAATTCCTCAAATGTTCCTCTATCAATCTTCATCTTCTTCCTTTCTCCTTTCTCCCCTGGGCTGAAATTCCTAACTCTTAGGGATTCCAGACATCAATATGATTCCAACTAGCATTCAAGAAAGATAACCAAAATTCTTAAATTCTCAACATCACTTGAGAGAGAGATGTTAACCAGAAAATCTACAGGTATGTTTTTTGGGTCAATCGTGTGCTGGAAAAACATACTAGCCCTAGCATCAAAAAATTAGGGCTTGCTTCGCTCTAAGTGGACATTGTGCTAAGTACAGGTGAGAAAGAGATCGAGAGAGAGAGTCTGTGTGGCAGAGCAAGAAAGTGATGGTTTTGGTTTTGGTTTTGGTTTTCGATTGAATATTTAGTGCATAAAGGAATGTTTGGTGTTTGGTGTTGGCAAGGAAAATAGATGATGACATTGGTAAGATGAGAGTAGTGACGTTCATAAGCCATTATCAAGATTAAAATAAGAAATTGGTCAGAACTTGAAGGATCATACGCTAAATGAGGTAGGCCTTTCGAAACAGATTGATTTATTTGAATCCAAGATGTGTCTTCCACTTCACCCTAGCCACAATTCAAGCTATCATTTTGCAAATAGATGCCAGAAATTAGAGGATCCTTTTACCAAATTTGAGGTAGCGAAAGTCCAATGGAGAATCGGCTCTCTTTTCTCAATCTCGAATCCCTTTTTTGGCGAGTTGAAGGCGCTGCGAAGAAGCCTCAGGCTGAAAGAAATGGCACAGTTTAGGAAACCCTTTTGTTTGTCTGCTGTAACTGTTTTGACTTTACCTTGAGGCCCAGAATTACGTGATGTATGCATACCTGGTGGGATATAACCAATTGATGGTTTTGGGGTTTGTGAGCCAACATTTTTTTCTATGCAGAAGTGTATTCTGCCAAATATCCAATCTTTTTTGGTTGCTCCAAAGCTGACTCATTGATACCCTCATATAATGAGGATTAGGATGATTGGACCGTTGAATTTTACCGGTAAAGACCCTGGTAGTGAAAACCATACTCGTGGGACTCGATCGCAAGATCGAAGGCCCACCCTATAATTCTACTTTAGTAGAAATCGGACGACATGGATGGAGACCAATAGGAACAGTCGCCGGTGGTGGGTGGATGTAAGTATCTTCATATCATAATATTTTCTTTTTGTGACAATTAATCAAAAAATTAAATAAAAAAATTTGGGGCTAGGGGTTGATTTTTCTGAGTTTGTAATGGCGGGGTGAGAAGAAGAAAATAAGGAAAAAATTGAGTGAGAAGAAGAACTTCTATATGTTTTGATCAATTTGTAGTATTGGAGAAGAAGGAGAAGTTTTTAGTATTGGAGAAGAATAAGGAGATTAGGAATTTCAACCCAGGGGAGAATGGAGAAAGAAAAGAAGATGAAGATTGATAGAGGGGCATTTAAAGAATTTAACAGTGTTTAAAATCGTTATGGAGGCCGTCACTTAAATGGTGCAATGGATCTAATGTTCCACTTATTCCTTATGCAAATTGGAATAAATTACAGTTCATGATGCAATTTAAAATACGCTAGCGCATTTCTGGTGTATATACAGTAAAAATCCATATAAATAACCCCGACTTACCAAAAAAAATAAAAAATAAAAGTAACTTCAAAAAGAAACATTTTTTTATAGGTGAAAAAATATCATTTAAAAAAAATTAACACTACATGTTTATAAGGGACAATCCAAAGAAAAAGTAAGAATCCTAGATTACACCCACATTTAACCTCATAAACACAAGCTCAAAGCTTAAAACTGAATCAAAAACCATTGATCGAAAAATAATTCAAAGTCTATATGAACCCTAAACTAAACAAAAACCCAGCTCAAAAGCTAGACTAATCTAACTCAAACTCCAGCCCAACTAGGCTAGAGAAAGAAACAAAAACTAAGGCCAAACCTAAAGCACTAGACTAAGGACCAAGGTCCAGAAAAGTCATACAGCTGAGAATGACATCAAGCCTCCACCACCTACATCAACACACCAAAGAAGTAAAACCACCCACGCCTCATGTCAATCTTGCAATCACCATTGAAGCCACTGTCGTGGCCAACACAGTAACAGTTTTCGCCATCGTAATCCATATCATCAGTTGTGCGCAATCCGCAGTAGCCACGATCACAATATTTGGAGCAAGAAGATATGAGAAAAGAGGTCACTAGGCCCCTTAGAGTAATCACAACAAGTAAGAGAGAGCACCACAACAACCACAACAACGTCGCCCCAAGCGTCGTTCCAATTGTAGTAGCACAACCTCACACCCGGCTGCAGCCACCCAATAATGATCCACCAAAGCATCGCATCAACCATTAGAGACTCCTCGCATCGCCGTCATCGTAGATTGGCACCTCCTCCAGCGCAATGTGGCAGCTAACACAACATCGAAGCGGATAGCCTGTGCACAACCAATTTTCGTTGCAGTTCGAACTCGTCATCTTCAAAGACCACATCCAAATCTGCGCTTCCACCTCAATCGACTCAACAAAAGGGACTCACGAACAAGTCCAAAGTCAAGTCGTCCAAATGAGCCACCTCAGTGGCAAGACAACACCCAACTGTCGCATCTCCAACAATAGCCAGATGATAGGACCCTTCTCAAAAATGCATTGATAATTGTGCATAGTCCTGCTCCCGTTTAACAAATCAACCGAAGTTCCAAAAATGCACTCAACACTTGTCAAACAAAGGATAAGTGTACTGGCAGCCCGGTCATGCCTCCGCCTCTAGATTAGCCTCGATCCTCGTGCGATAATCGAAATGGTCAACAAAATGATTAAAAGTGTGAGTGGACAAAATAAACATTTTAAAATACATTTCAATTAAAAAAACTCTTTACCCTCCAAGGTAAATGTAACGACTCGGATCTCGAGGAAAGGTGAAATTGGAAAATTTAAGGAGAAAGTGACGATTTTGTCGTTGGAAAGTCGAAATATTGACTTTTTAGTTACGACATCATTTCAGGGTTCCGAAAAGACCATTACGATGTTCTCGAGATTCAGAGTTCGTAGACAAGCGGCATGCCAAAATCGGGATGGTTTTTGGAGATTCTGAAAATTGCATTAGGAAGGAATTTGTCTCCCAAGTACGTTTAAGGCGGCATACCAGAATAATTCATACGGTTTTGTTTTGGGCTAAGATGGTGTAGGGGCAATTTGATCATTTGGGCTTGAAGTGCATTTTGGTAATTGACCTTGTGAGATATTTTGGTGGACGAATTGGGGTATGACACCTGTCCCTTATCCCTTTAATTCTTGTACACCAACTTTTGTGTGTGCTAGTGTATTTTCATGGTGTATGTTTGTGTGTATTAGTGGTTTTCGGCTATGACCAAGAAAACAGAGAAGTAGAGGTCTAGGCGAAAGGAAGAACATGAGAGTTAAGAGATGAGAGTGAAGAGATGAGTGGTAGGAAGAGGACAAGGAGGGAAAAAGAGTGGTGGAGGAATTGGACTGAGAACCCAGCAAGGAACTCGAGAGAGGCTTTCGGGTTGCAGGTTGTGCAATCTTGTTGTTGACGTGGAAGCTTGGGAACAAGCTTTCTATCATCTTCCCTATACCTTAGTGACCTCAACAAGCCTTTCAAACGTGGATTTGAACCTTGGGATCGAGCAAACAGGGAGGTCGCGCCATGGTCGACTTGAGAGATTCGAACAACAATCCTTGGAAGTGACATTCTTGGAAATTACGGAAATGTGTGTGAAGTGGAATTTGTCAATATAAAGATGTGTGAGTGGAGTTTCTTTTCCTAAACTTTATGCATGAATATTTACATAGTTTAGATGAGTTTTTATGTGATTTTGGTGATAGTGGAGTGATTAGGATTTCATATGGAATTTCGGTGATTTCATGAATATTTTATTAATATTTTATTATGCGATTTTCGAGGATTTCTGTAAATTTCCTTTGATTTCCGATTAGAACTTGACTTGGGGGATTTGGCATGAAATGTGATTTGAACGACTATGGTGATGGTTTATCAGTGAATTGATATGATTTGGATGGTTTTTACGGAAGTTACTCGTGGGCACGTTTTACGAGGTTTCCCCGAGTGATGTGTTCTAGACTTTAGTTTTAAGTATAGATTTAGGCTGAACAAGGTTTGAACTATGGAATAACTTGGTTTTGCTATACTTATGATTTTCAAATGATTTTCGTGAAAATCCTATTTGTGCACGTTTTACTAGAATATTGTGGATTATGGTTTTGGGCTTATGCCCGAGGTTCTGATTATATATTTGACTTGTGATATTGAAATGTGACGTGTGTATGTCTTATTGGTATTGATGGTATGAATTATGATGATGATTTTAATGTTTACTTGAGTTGATTATGTGTGATAATGCTCGTTGATTGATTATTCTCAAATGACAGTTAAGGACTTCGAATCCTAAGACTTGTATTGTGTATAATTGTAATTGTATTGATTGGATGTGAGTCTCAGACATCGAGCCTAGGGGACCAGCTCCTGAGACTGTGTTATGATGACTCAGACGTCGAGCCTGGTGCTCCGGTTCCCGAAAAAATGTGTAGGTGATGGCCTACTAGTAGCGCATTTGTGATGTGATGATTAATATGATGATTGTTGTGGTGAATGTGATGATTGATGTTGTGCTTGTGCATTGGTGATGATTTGATTATGTGTGAAATCTGTGGTAATGTTGGTTATGAATGGATGGTGTGTTACTGTTGTGCTTTGTAATGAGTTCTTTCCTCAAAATGCAAGTTGATGACTTTGGTAATTTTGGACGTCGAGTTGGGCTCCGGTTCCTGAGTGAGTTTGTGATGTACCTTGTAACGACCCGTCCCAAAATTTTGGGATTAAGTAAGAATTAATTGAGGATTAGTGAGACTAATCAAGACTTAGTCGAGGATTATAGGACGTTCGGGGTGAAATTACAATTTTGCCCCTAGACGAGAGTAAAACAAAGATGACTTTTGACTCGGGAGGTCCAATGCACGTGGACCAAGGACCGTTATGTAGAATGAGTCGATACGAGTCGGTAGACAGATGGGTATTATTGCATGTTTTACGAGACAAAGTGAACATTTGTCTTGTTGTGGTCCCCAGATATTTGTTTTAGGCCTAATGGATGAGTGACAAGTTTCACTCATCCATTGCCCACAAACTCACATACATGCATACCTTCATCTTCTTTGTTTCTTAACCTGAAACCCCCCAAACCAGTGTAACCCAAACACCCACCCCACTATGTCCTCTTCTGCTTTGAGTATTGAGAGACTGAGAGTGAAGGACTGAAATTGACAAAAAGGTTGAACGGATGAGCACGGTGGACGTAAGAACCCTAAAAACCCAGTTTTTGCCAATGTTGGTGGTTTCGAGTCGATCAGAAATCGTTAGGTTGGTCAAATTGAGGTTTAAAGCCTATGGAAGTGTGTCCGGGACACGTTGACTTTTCCAGGAATGTTGGGGGTTCTTGATTAGGACTTTTCTAGGTTGGTAGTAACCTTTGAGTGTGTTTTGGACAGGTCCGGATGACCTGGAGGGGTTGGATTAGCCCGGAGAGGCTTATGGCACGCGTATCGAGACGCAACTTGGATGGTCTGTGAGTGGACTTTGTTTTATGAATAAGATGCATGCATAAATGTTTTATATGTGTTTATGAACATGATTTTAGATTTCATGAGTACAGGTGATTTCAATATGAATTGTTTGGAATTTTCGGAAGAAAATGCGTTAATGAACGTAATTCGAGATTTTTGTTTTATGTGATATTTGGGCTTCATCCAGGTATTCTACGTGTGTATGTTTTACATGATTTTATATGATTTTGAGGGTTTCACGGAGAAGCGTGAAATCGAGGACTTGAGAAACAGTTTTAAAGGATTTCACGGGGATGCGTGAAATCGAGGTTCGGGCGCAAGACCCAATTGAAAGACCCTGACTTAGCGTGAAGTCAGGGGGTGATTTGAAAGTGTTTTGAAAATAAGAAATGGCTTTCGAACTTGGAAATTTCTTTCGGGCATATGACCCAGTTGATTTGATGTTTGACTTAGAGCATAGTCCAATGTGGGATAAGTCGGGTTGTGACCCAGTTATGAGTTTTATGAAAGATATTTTGGACATGAGATCCAGTTGTGAGTTTGACAGGATTTGAGGAATCCTAGATTATATTTCGAGCATGAGACCCATTTGTGGATTTGATAGGATTCGAGGAATCCTAGGATATGAAGTGTCGTAGGACACTGGTTTTTGGGATGTGACCCATTTGATGATATTTCAGACTTGTGGCCCTATTGATGATTTACGAGTTAGAGTCCCGGTCGATGATGACATTCGGGTTGGAGTCCCGGATGATATGACGCTCACCTCCGGACTGCGGATGTGTTCCTTCCAAAGAGGTCACAATGCACTGCCTGTTATTGAGCAGCCGCTAGAGCCTATGCAGAGGGGAAGCTCAACGTAGGAGTGCCGATGTGGTTCTCTGAGATCGATCGGTGATGTGTTCACGATGATCTAGAGATGGTTGCGGCGGGTGATGTGTTCATGGCAACATGCTAAGATTGTGAGCGATCCTGAGCTATTTGCACATGTACTAGGATTGGAATCGTGACTGACACTGAGATGAGGATGGGATGAGTTCCCATGTGTTCTATGTTTTGGGCTGAGGCCTTGTACGTGTTTTCTATTTGGGCTGAGACCCTGTATGTTTTGGTTTTGGGCTGAGACCCTACTGAGGTAATGGCTTTGATTGAGACCTTGTATGTTTGTGTTTGATTGAGGCCTTGTACATGCATGCTTTTACGTGAAGGGTATAAATTTCTTTTCTAAAAACCGTTTTTATAAACTATTGTTTTGTTCACTCACATCTTTTATCATTTTTAATACCCTTTAGGTTGATCGCAAATGCGGGCTGTAGCAGAGATCGAGACATCACATGTAACCACCGATCCTGGCGTACTATGGCTAATCCCGAGCGAGTGATAAGTTTATCCTTGGTCTGACGGGAGCAAGTACATCCCACGATAATCCACGGGGATTGGGATGGTTCCTGTCATACCCGCTAGTGAGGCAGTGATTGATGTTTGATATTGTGAGTCGAGGATGGGCTAGCTGTGATATGTGTGACTTTGTGTGATAGTGGATATGGTTCAGGTATGTGACATTGATGTGAGCAACCGTTAGGTCGGTGACGTGTTAGTAGGTCATGGTTGTGTTGGTTTGTTGAATAATTGTAATGACTCATCCCGAAATTTGGTGATTATCGAGGTTAATCAAGGATTAAGTTGAGATTAATCGAACGATTGGGGTAAAATGACGATTTTGCCCTTGGAAGGGAAAATGTTGACTTTTGACCCGGGAGGTTAATTGCACATGGATTGAGGTCGATTACATAGATCGAGGGATTACGAGTACGTAGACAAGCAGAAGGTCAAATTTAGACGTCGTACGGGAAAGTTACGGGTCGCGAAAGGTTCGATTGGATTTTACAGCAGCATATTTTACAAGGCAAGTTGACTTTGGTTGTTTAAACAGTGGGGCCCAATATATCTATTCTAAACCGATGGATGAGTGACAAGTGTCACTCATCCCATTAGCCCATCATCCCACATTCAGGCATCTCCTTCTCTCCTTTTGCATTTCATCTACTTAAAACCTCATCCCCATTTCCTTCTCCCTTTTATTCTAACTTGAGAGAAACAGAGAGTGAGAGGATGTGAGGGTGTGTGGCTGAGAGAGGGAGAGTGCCGGAGGAAAGCGGAGCCAGGGTGGCTAGCCATGAAACCCAGGAAAAATAGGTAAACTGTAAACTTCAAATTGGTGTTTTTAGTTTTGGGTCATTGGAATGAGAAAATGAAGCCATAATTTTATTCCTTGAGCTCATTTGAGTCTGCAGGAACAAAAAATTAAGGAAAACGAACACCTGGACGATCCTGGGGACGAGCTGGAAGCTTGGCCGTGAAGTTCGAACTTGGCTCAAGGTTTTCAGGTTTTTTTTCTTCCAACTTTTAGCATTGTAGATATGTTTATGGGTTGAGGACGAGTTGATTGCTGAAATAATGGTTGATTTTGGTGGAGAAATGAGAGAGAACTGGTCGGGTCGAGTTCACGGGTCGAACGACCCGTTATAGTGGTTCGGGTCGACCCGACTAGAGGTAGATGACGATGGCGTGGCAAGCCACATCACATGCTAGGCCATTTGGCCAACTAGATGGTGACACATGGCAGTGTGTCTATTCGAGTCAGCATTGACGTGCTAGTGCCACGTCAGCACTGTCAGACCACGTGGCAACGCGTTAGAGAGTTGTCAGATTTTCAAGTTGACGTGGCAAGTCCACGTCCGTATTGTCAGACCACGTGGACCAGTCAGGTAGTGCCACGTTGCAATGTGTTAGAGTTGTCAGAGTGACGTGACAGTATACGTGGTAGTTATGACATCAGTATGACATCATCGTATGACATGTGGCACATGTTAGAGGGTGACACATGGCAATTCTCAAGGGGTGCCACGTGGTAGGCTGTCAGTTGTTAGATGTCAGCCTGACGTCAGCGTTGACTAGCGCTGACTTTTGTTGACTGAACTTTGATCGGTGCGTGAGGGTATATGGGCATGAATTTCTATGTCAAATTGGTCTTGATCGAAAGGTTCGAAATTCTGAATCCAATTGTGGGGTGTTTCAGGTTGATCGGAGGTCGTTTGGGTAGTTTTTTTAGGTTTTTCTCCTCAGGAAGCGTGTTCGGGATGATTTTCGATTCCGGGGTTTTTAGGGTTTATTGAATGGACTTATATGGATTGTTAGTGACCCTCGGGTGTGATTTGGATAGGCCCAAACATTCCAAAGGGTTTGGATTGTGTGTGAGTGGACCGTGTGTGTGGCCTTTTGTTTATAACTATGATGCATGCATAAATGTTTTAAATACTTTACCGTATAATTTGAGCTGAAATGATTTTACGGATTTGCATGAAAATGATATGTAGGCTTGAAAACCAATTAGATAATGCATTTGAAAATATTATTGTATAATGGTTTTCATATTTATGAAATGATTTTGAGTATTGTGAATTAGGACTGGACACTGTTTTTATGATGTTTGTGGAAACCATGTTTTGGCTTAGACCCTATGCAAAGCAACTGATTTGATTTGAGATACAACAATTTATGAAAATTTGTTTCCACTGTTTTTACTATGACCATTCTTCGTGATGATTGATATAATTCCGGTAGGAAGGTGTTTTCCCGGAGAGGGCCTCCGGTTGTGAATGTGTTTCCCCGGAGAGGACCCTATGATATGTTGCTCGCCTTCGGGATGCACTATGTCCCCCTCCCTCCGGAGAGGTCACGATGCACTTCCTGTTGTCGAACAGTCGTGGGAGGCTCGACTTAGGAGTGCTTATGATGTATGAGATTGATCGTTGATATGTTTAAAACAATATGAATGTCGGCCGTAGATGTGTTCAGGGCGATGTGCTCGGACGTGAGCTATCCTAGAGTTTGATTGCACGCGTTGCTTGGATATCATGACTAGTGATGATATGATGGTATGAGACAAATGTAGGATATGAGGATGGGTCAGAATTTTGATTTATTGCTTTGTGTCCAGATATTTTCATATGTGTTAGTTTTATGTTGAAAGCCTTTTTTTTCATATGTACTATTTTACTTGGAAGAAACGTTTTAATTGTTTATGCATGCAAGCTTTATAAAACGGAGGATTAAATGATGATTTTGGGAATTGGTTTTCCAAACTATTTATTTTTGTCCACTGACACTTTTTATTGGTTTTGGAACCCTCTAAGTTGATTGCGGACGCGGCTGTAGTAAAGATCGAGGCATCACATGAATCTGCGTACTCTGGAAATCCAGAATATATCATGGTAGTATCCCTGATCTGACACCACGTGTCAGACGGAAGTAGGTCATCTCAAATTAATCCTAAGGGATTAGGGATGTGACCTATCAATAATGGATGTTTCACGTATTTCAAAAATATAAAATGTGTTACGTCCTAATCGAAGTGAAACAATTTTGAAATAGATTTTTCGTATGCATGCATGGTTTCAGAAAACGGGGGGGGGGGGGGGAGGGAGGGTCGACGTTTTCAAATTATATTTTTAAACTATTTCTTTTTAACCATTCATACGTTGTCTGGTTTTGTAACCCTCCAGGGCCGCTGCATGGAGTTCGAGGCTCGAGAGGCGGAGGCATGATTAAGCAGAATTTGCGTTTATCCCTTGTCTAACAACGATTCTGTCTGAATGGAGCAAGACCCGAGTGTACTGTTCTATGTATTCGGGTTGGGTCTTGTCAGTAAAACATGCATGCATATAGAAAAACATAAGCAACTGGATTTCAAATTAAATCACGTCATAAACCGTGGGACCCACAAATCATCAAAACTCGTGGCCCTCATTTCCTGAAATCCATGTTCATAAAATCAATTAAAACATTTGGACACAAACATCATAATCAAACAAAACCAATTCTCAATACTCAAATACCAGTCATGATACCATATCAGCACTACGCGTAGGAAAACTCAGGAACTGCAGTCACGTAACATCTGAGTCATGTGCGGAAATCGAGACAACACATCTGGGTAGAACCCAGGAACCTACTCACATCCTGACTGTACTAGCATTTTCGAGATTCAAACAGCCTTCGGGTGATCGCCCGAGGCAAGTGTCGACGTGACAAGACCCGTCCCTAATTTTCTTGAAGATCTTACCAGTTCTGCTCCTATCTGACAACTCTTATCAGATAAGCGATATTACCATATTTATCCATATCTATTTTAAATTAACCAAATTAAACTCACCCTTACGAGGTTACGGCACACCTCCAACCAACTTAACCCCGCCAAGAGGTAGAGCTCCCAATTTTATTTAAGCCTGGCCTTTCTGTAATTAAGATCATTATTATAAAAATGAGTAACATTCTCCTCACATGTTGTTCATCCATCATCATATTCATTATACATATATAATATGAGGTCATCATATCATTATCCTATAAACATATTATCATATTGGTATGTATCATCACATTGTCTCTTCTTATCGTCATAGACAACATCAAGCATCACCATATCATCAAATATCATGAAACATATATACATTTAAAACATCAATTTATCACTTCTCAAACATTACCCATATCTCAAATATATTTTTGAACATAATAGTAAAATTACATAATAATCATGCAATAATTCTTTGTAAATTCCCTTCATGAAAATAATTTGATTTTAAGGGTTTTCAATGTTCAATTTAACCTTGAATTTATATACTCAAATTCTCTTTTAATAGTTGTTAATTTAATTATAAATATATTATATAAAAACATAGTAAAAATAAATATATTATCTTAAAATTCGACAATATATTCACACGATGCCCAATTAACTCAAACTTTGTACCATTAATTTCAGAATTGGCAAACAAACAATTTTCATGTTGATCAGAAAACCGAAGAAGGCCACACCCTCCACCACGCGTCGGCAAAAGGCCTCTGTGCTTGGTAGCCACGCGCTTATCAACCATATTTTTTTCAACCTCCAGCGGCTCAGGACTGCGCACAAGGCCCAACCCTATGACTCGACCCGATCCCTAATTTTTTGAGATAATTAATGTCCTTAAAACATAACATACATACTTCGGACACACAAAACTATCTCGAGACGATGCCCGATCGACCCGAAACTTGTGCTAAAATATTTCTAATATTGAAAACATAAAAAGTCATATTGACCGTACCTCGAGGAACCGTCGCACGCGCCCTCACGCACCGTCGTTATCTCCCTACATATGGGCCTCACTTGCTCTGTGCAGGTCACTTTCAACCTTAGCCAGATCAATCAAAAAGGCCTAAAGATCAAGAAAACCCACCTTGAAATTTTGAAAATTTTGAGTTTCGGATTTTAGTAATCCCAGTGCCTAAACCTTTCGAAATGGAGCTGGGAGCAGTCGTCTAAGTCTAAGAATCATGTTAGGGAACTGAAATTCAAGCTACAACATTCAAAACTAGCAATTAATTCTAAATGGTACGAGTTGGGTATTCGGGTTTTCAATCCCAATTCAGTGATGTTCTTCATCCCTCTCAACTCCATCCTCTTCCTTAATTTTCCTCCATTTCTGACAGGACCCGTCCCAATTCCCCTGGATTATCATGGGACGTGCCTGCTCCCATCTAACACCGCGTGTCAGACTAGGGATAAACTCGTCACCCGCTCGGGGTCCATCAGAGTATGTCAGGATCGGAAGTGGCATGTGATGTCTCGATCTCTGCTACAGCCCGCATCTGTTATCAACCTGAAAGGTATTAAAACCATAAAAGCTGTGAGTGCACAAAACAACAGTTTATTAAAACTCATTTATATCGAAATTACATTTAAACCCTTCACGTAAAAGCACGCATGCATCATAAAATCATTATTTCAATTTCTTTCTCGGAAGCAAGACGTATTACTTCCGAAATCAAAACACAGTGAAAAATGCTTCTCAATCAAAGCCATCATCTCAGTAGGGTCTCAGACCAAAACCAGATCATATAGGGTCTCAGCCCAAAACTAGAAAACAAAAATAGACCCTCGACCCAAACCATAGAACACGTGGGAACACATCCCATGGGAACTCATGTGCCGACCCGGAAATTCGGAAAAGAAAAAATTTGGAAAATTTGAAAGAAATGACGATTTTTCCCTTGGAATTGGGCGAATAGTTGACTTTTGGTTTTCGAGCGATCAAACAGACTTTGACCGATAATTGTGACATAGTTCGGGATGTCACGAGTTCATAGACAGGTGGCACGACCGATTCTGACATTCAAAGAGAAAGTTATGATGTTCGGAAGTTCAAGGGTTACTCTGTAATTTAGTAAAAGGGGCAATTTGTTGACTTTTCAAACGACATAGAATTTTCACGTAATTCGAAGACCGTTGGGTAGGTCTCAAGATGCTGAGTCGTAGACAGGCGGCACGCGTCAATCGGAGTTCAGACGATAAACTTACGGGTCTAGGAACATGAAGGGCATTTTGGTAATTTGTAAGGAAAAAGGGAAAAATGGTAATTGGACAATGATTAAGAAATGGGACGGGAATTGGGCTGATTCCATTCCATGGTATGCCACTCAATGACATCTGTCACTTTGATGAAGCAATTAGTGGCACTAATTAGTGAGAGGTGGCAAGTGCACAGTGTGTGTTAGTGTGTTTGGAACAAGTGCACAGTAAAAGAATTGAAACTGTGTGGGTGAACAACTAAGTGCTGTGTGAGTGAGGAGAGACTCTGAGGAATAGAAAATAGGGGAAGCCATTTGATGGTCGTGCTATCCAGGGGAGTGAAAAAACAGAGTCCAAACCGTGTTATGAGGGTGAGAAACAGAGATAGAAAGAGATGAGTGTGGGGGTGTTACTACCCAGGGGACCGTCGTGGACGGTGGCCTTCGACTCATGGGGAACAGAGGACAGCGTGACCTTGGATCCAATCTTTTCAAATCTTCATCAATAGATTAAGTCCTATGAACAAAAATTTGAAAGGATGATGGGACTAACTCATTGGGCTCGAAGTCGACGCCTGAGATGGACGAAAAGGTAAGTTTGTCGTGGGTTTCTTAGGTAATAAAAAAAATGGTAATTTCAGTTTTACACGTTCTTAATCATAATTATTAATTGGATGAGGGTCTGGAGGACGTAAGGGACTGAACCAGCTCAAAACGAAAGGAAATGGAGGCTAAAAACGTGGAAACAGAGAGAGGGAACCAATTAACAGTTGCAGGTTGCTTGGAAGGTTTGTTTCTGGTCCTAAAGTCGTGATTTTTTAGTTAGACTGATTAGAAAGAATAGAACGAATTAAATGGATGAAAAAGGACAAATATTGGATTCGAAATGATGGAAAACCGCCTGCGCGGGTTCGGTCGAATCGGGCCGGCTCGAACCAGTCTGAACCGGGTCGACTAGAGGTTGACGACGACACTGTTCACGCGCGTGGATTTCACGCGCAGGACGTTCCAGACGCGCGTGGGGGCGCGTGAAGGGTATTTTGGGGAATCTTCCAACATGACTTTTAAAGTATTTGATGTAACGAACATTTTGGCACTGGTTTCGAGTCGGTCGGACATCGTATCAATATGTTTCGTGATGTCCGAAGGTTTTAGGGCTCGATTAAAAATAGTTAAAAATTTGAAAAATTACGTGGTTTTAGTATGAGTATTATGAAGTAGTTAGTGGCCTTATTGTGGGATTTGGACAGGCTCGGGAAAGCCAAAGATAGTGGACTAGCCGAGAACGGCGTAAGTGCATGCGTATCGAGGCTGCTTCGTAAACGGTGTGTGAGTGGACTTTGTTTTCTAAATTTCAATGCATGTATAATCGTTTTCTATGCTTTATATTTATGATTTCTATACTTCTGCTTATAGCAATTACGATTTCCGACTTTATACGTATTTAGATATGCAATACATAATTGCACGTATTTCGAGACTATGGTTTCTCCTATGCTTTGATGATGGTTTAATGATTGATTTTATATGATTTGTGCGTATCACGTTTTGATGATGTTTTGATTATGATTGTGAGTATGATTTACAATTTTGGCATGTATTTCGAGAGTATTACGGATTTGCAGGTTTTACGAGATTTCGAGTATATTGTGATTTGACCATAGTTTTGATGATTTGAATTTGAGATTTGGAATGTGATTTGATTTCAAAGATTTAAAACGGATTTTGGGAAAAGTGATTTCGGGCTTGATGCCCAGTTCATAAAAGTGGTTTTGATGAACGAGATTTCGAGTTTCGGAAACTTGAAAGTGGATTTCCTGATTTGGGTTCGGAATGGTTATTCCAGATGCTGGCTTACGGAATGATGGTTCCGAATTCAGATTTGGGAATGGATGACGGATATGATTTGGGATTTGAATGTGAAATTCGGACATGAGTTCCATTTCGACAAAGTGTGATCTCGTATTTGATTTTGGAAATTGGTTTACGTTGGATTCTGTATTTGCTGTGAATGATATATGGTTTTGGGTTTAAAGACCCGGGTACTATTGCTGGATCATGTTTTGGGTTTAATGACCCAGTTGATTGATGACTGGGGAGGGCCCTTGATTGATCTGTTTTGAGTTTAAAGACTCGGTTATTGTGATATCCCCCGAGGCCTATTGATTGTGTTTTGAGTTTAAAGACTCGTTGATATCCCGGGAAGGCCTGATATATGTGAGTTTAAAGACTCGGTGATTGAGAACCAGAAGATTGATTGACTTGTGATTTATTGTTGAAATTCGATGGTTTCGGATGTGTTGGGCAGTGGCCCGGTTTATATGGCTTTATGGATTTTGGGCTATGTTCTTGTACTTGGATTTTGATTCATGGTTTTGGGCGGAGGTCTCGTGTTTATGGTTTTTGGGCTAAGGCCCGAGGTTTGACAAAAGGAAAATGATTTTGATTTTCATACACGGTTTTCTTATATTGGAAATGAAATGATTTTCTAATGCATGCATTGGTTTTATGTGGAGGGTGGAAATGTCTTTCTGTAACATGTTTTATAAACTGATTTATTTCGTCCACTCGCACCCTTTTGTGTTTTTATTAACCCTCCAGGTCGTGACGCGGGGATCGAGGCTGATCGAGAGAAGGAGGCATGAGTGGGCACAGGTATGGTTATCCCTTGTTTGGCAAGTGTTGAGGGTAATTTGGGAATTTCAGTCAACTTGCCAGACGGGAGCAGGACCAAGCATGCTTATCAATGTTCCTTTGGAGAAGGTCCTGTCAAATTGGTATCAGAGCATTAGGTTGCTGATTCTGTTGCCACGTCATGCCTCCGAAACGTAAGCCTCGTGCGCGACCTGGTAGTGAGATGGGTAGACGAAGGTGTGTAGACCTCGTGATAGATTTTGGATGAGATTGACCGTGGATTGAGGGTCAGATGTTAATTAGAGTACAGTTTGAACTACTGTTTGTTAGACATAAAATTATGTGGGTCCCAAGGATACATGAGCCCAGAGGCTAGAAAGGTAGCACATTTGGGCAAGTTACACTCGTGATGAGATTATTATTAGTGGATTCCTTAAGTGGAATGTGTGTCTAAAGAGTCTAGAATGTGATGGGATATGCCTTAGGCCTTATCGGTCGCATAAGATGTGCTTCACCCTCGGTATTTGCTCAATGACTGGGTATGTCAATGATGGTATGGCTTATTAGTATGAGATTGGACTCAAGAGGAGTCGAGACGTGGTTATGGGACTCAAAATGAGTCAGGATATTTATTAGGACTTGAGACTAGTTATAGTAATGTATCAGGGCTCGGGGGGAGCCGAAAAAGTTGAATATAATTGTGGTCGCTGACATGGCCGACCCTTGATTGAGGAATGTTTGGCACCTAGGATGCCAAGGACTGGTATTATGACAGGACCCGCCCCGATCCCACAGGGACCACAAGGGGACGTGGCCTGCTCCCGTCTGACACCCAATAATTCATACCAATTTTAACCTCAAAACATTTAAAAGCATGAATAACCAAATTAAAGTCATACATAAAATCCGAATTAAACGAATGTCAGACAAGGGATATAATCCAAAATTACAAATTTGCGAGCACGACTCTAAAGTAATCCTGCGGGTACACCGCCCAGCAGGGGTTCAGGTACGCAGAAGTAGATCTATGCCTCAGCCTCTGGCTCCTCCTCTACCTCAGTTTCCCGACCTGGAGGGGTTATCAAACAGTAAGGGTGAGTGGACCGAAACACAAGTTTATGAAATCGTTTGATAAGTAAAACATATAATTTACCCCTCCGTTTTCCAAATATGCGTGCACCATAATTCCAAAATCATAAACCATAGAATATGAACCATAAGGCATATAGCAAAACCATAACCATAATTTTAGTTGCTGCACTATACACTCCAATCCCGACATCCCTGATGTCTGACGTCCCTGACGTCCAATAGGTCACAATCACAAGGCTACGCGTGCCACTCGGGTCTCAATTTCCGAGTTCAATCCCCGAACCCCGTTCGGGTACAGCATCCCCGATGCTTAGCGTCATAGACGCTGGACGTACTAGACGTCCGTGACCTCTCCGGGGTACCTCATCCGGAGGAGACAATATAATATGGAAGGATCTATACAGTGCAGTAACAAATACATTTTATTGATATCCACATGCAAACATATATATACATAGATAGAATCCGAACCAATCATTCAGTTTCATCGGACGGGTCTCAAGCCCAAATACCGTGAAACGTGCCATAACCATATTTTCCATATCATCAAAACCATCATTGTTTTAGCATGTGAATAAGTATAATAAAACCAGAAAACATTTATGCACACAAGGGTTTAAGAAAATGGCCCACTCACAGTACAATCCTGCTAGAAACCGAACGTATACCCTCGTCCTGGTACAAATGTACAATCCCTGTCAAATCCAAGTATTCGTAAAGGTCAAATTAAACCCCCAACATTCAACCATGAAAGCCTAGGTCGAAACCGACCCGGGAAAGCCGCCCGAACGCGCTTCCCAAGGCAATAAACCTTATTTTGACCAACTTAATGATCTCCGATCGACCCGAAACCACCGCCATTGGATCCGGATCGTCGAAACCTAAAGAATGGTGGTGGTCCCACCAGAAACACTGTTCACACGCGCCCCCACGCGCCGGTCAACGTGGCGGTCAACGCAGGAACAGTTCCTGCTGACGTCATCGCTGACGTCACTGCTGACGTCAGCATGACGTCATGCTGACGTCATCTGACAGCTGTCAGGTCTGACGTGTCAGACTCTGACAGGTGCCACGTGTCAACATCCAATTGGTCCACCTCACTGATCTGTCAGACCACGTGTCAGATCTGACATGTGCCACGTGTCAGCACGGCACTGGTCCACGTCACTGACATGTCAGTGACACGTGGCAGTCCCTGACTGGTCCACGTCACTGACATGTCAGTGCTGACTGTGCACTGACATGTGACACGTGTCGGCTCACGGTTGGTCCACGTCACCTGACAGTCTGACAGGGTGCCACGTCATCACCTCTGTCCTCAGACGGGTTGACCCGTATCTCTGCAACTTGGGTCGAACAGACCCGCGATCACGACCCGGTCACCATTTCTTCTACACCCAACCATTTTCACTCTGGTTTGTTCCTAGATGTTCGTCTTATACCCAGGAATAGTTCTAGCTAATTAAAATCAATAAACAAGGGCTGAAACAAAGACTTACCTCGATGAACAGACCCGGGTTCCCGTCGCCGTTTGCACTCCGTTCAGGCTACCTCCGATCGTGAACTCAAGCCCAGAAGGTACCTATAAGTCCCTAGAGTCGATTAGGATTAATAGGAAACAAAACTAAACGTGGGAATTCGAGTTACCAAGATCTGAGTTTTAGAAACCGTTTCGGTTTTCTGGTTTTCCCCCCACGCCGCCGTCCTCCGCCGTGCTCACTGCCACCGTTCAGCCTCGCCGGCAAGTCTCCAATACACAGACACAGAGAGTGGATGGTTTGCTGGAAAGGTTGGATCGAAATGGCAGAATGTGCCCTGCGGGTGGGAAATATAAAGAAATGGAGGGAAGGAAATGGATGGCTCAGATTGAATCTCCAGATTAGATCAAGGGCTGAGATCTGATCTGGGGTTTTCAATCCAAAGGCTGACATTTAAAGCTGGTTCAAATGTTCAATTAATCCAATAGTGGATCTGATCCAATCTAGCCAATGGGTGAGTGACACTTGTCACTCCCCAGGTGTCCTTCAATCAGAATTTCTGAATATAATATTCGACACGAAAACCGAGACACGAACTTCCCGAATCCACGTTTCTGACCATAACTTCCTCGTACGAAGTCCGATTTCGGCGTGCCGCCTGTCTACGGACTCAGGACGTCGAGGCCTACCCAACGGTCCTTGAGTCAACAGAAAATTAGTTGTCAAAAGAAAAGTCAACATTTTCCCCCGAGAGTCCAAATTACGGTAATGCCCCTGAACTTCCGATAGCCATAACTTTCACCCTGATCGTCCGAAATGGACGTGCCACCTGTCTATGAACTCGTGACGTCCCGAACTACGTCACGGTCATAGGTCAAAGTCCATTTAGTTCCTCAATCAAAAGTCAACAATTTGACCATACCATTCACAGGGGTAAAATCGTCAATTCACACAAAAATTTACAATATGGAAATCCTCGAATTTCCGGGGTGTTACAACCTTCCCCCCTTAAGAAATTTCGTCCCGAAATTTCAAAGAAACAAATGAGGAAATTGTTCTCGCATCTGAGCCTCAGGCTCCCATGTGGCTTCTTCCACATCCTGGTTTCTCCAGAGAATTTTCACGAGAGGGATCGTCTTTTGACGTAGTACCTTGTCCTTCCGATCCAAGATCTGTACTGGTTGTTCTTCAAAGCTCAAATCCTCCCGTAGTTCGACAGGTTGTTCCCTAAGTACATGAGAAGCATCACGTACGTACATCCGCAACATCGATACGTGGAAAACATCGTGAACTCTTGATAGTTCTGGGGGTAGTGCCAATCTGTATGCAACTCTGCCAATTCTCTCCACGATTTCATAAGGTCCGATAAAACGCGGACTCAGTTTCCCCCGTCGGCCAAAACGGATAATCCCTTTCCACGGAGACAACTTCAGGAAGACAAAATCTCCCACTTCAAACTCCAAGTCTCGAATCCGTCGGTCTGCATAACTCTTCTGGCGATCCTGTGCCACCTTCAATCTTTCCTTGATCACGCGAACAGTTTCCATGGTTAAGTCCATTATCTCCGGCCCTACAGCCGCTCGCTCCCCTACCTCCGTCCAGCAGATAGGTGTCCTGCACTGTCGGCCATACAGTGCCTCATAAGGTGCCATCCCGATGCTTGCCTGATAGCTGTTGTTGTAAGCGAATTCCATCAATGGCAAATGAGTATCCCAAGAGTCTTAAAACTGTAGTACACATGACCTCATCATGTCCTCCAGGGTTTGAATGGTTCTCGCAGACTGTCCATCGGTCTGTGGATGGAAAGCAGTACTGAAACGTAGGTTTGTTCCCAAAGTAGCTTGCAAACTCCGCCAGAACCTGGAAGTGAAACGCGGATCACGATCGGACACGATCGATTCCGGCGTACCATGAAGTCGTATGATTTCCTTCACAAACAACTGAGCCAGTCGGTTAGGTTTATAGGTTTCCTGAACTGGCAGAAAATGGGCTGATTTGGTTAACCGATCCACGATCACCCATACTCCGTCCACTCCACTCTGAGTCCTCGGTAACTTAAAGACGAAGTCCATGGTGATGTGATCCCACTTCCACTCAGGAATCGGAAGTGGCTGCATAGCCCCATACGGTCTCTGCCGTTCCGCCTTAACCTGCTGACAGGTTAAGCATTTGCTCACGAACTCAGCAATATCCTTCTTCATTCCTGGCCACCAATAATGGTTCCGGAGGGTACGGTACATCTTTGTACCTCCCGGATGCATAGCATAGGCCGAACTGTGGGCCTCTTCAAGTATCTCGGCCCGTAACTCTGCCACTGCAGGTACGCACAAACGGCCCAATTTCACCAGTGCTCCATCTTCCCGGATGGTAAAATCCTGTCTCCCATCCGCATCGACCTCAATTCTGTAAATACAGAGTATCGGATCCTGCAGTTGTGCTTCAATGATCCGATCAATCAGTACTGGTCGCACATGGAAGCTGGCCAACAAAGCTCCATGCTCGTCAGTACCCAAAATAACTCCCGCCTTCCGGAGTTCCACCAGCAAGGGAAGATACACCATCCCAAGGTGTGCAATAGTTCCTGCTGATTTCCTGCTGAGTGCATCCGCCACCACATTGGCCTTACCCGGATGGTACTCGATCGTACAGTCATAGTCCTTCAGTAGCTCCAACCATCTCCGTTGTCTCATGTTGAGCTCCTTCTGAGTGAATAAATATTTAAGACTCTGGTGGTCGGTGTAAATCCGACACGTTGCGCCGAATAGATAATGTCTCCAGATTTTGAGAGCATGAACCACCGCCGCCAACTCCAAATCATGGGTAGGGTAGTTCAGCTCATGAGTCTTCAGCTGCCGGGATGCATAGGCGATAACCTTGCCAGTTTGCATCAACACGCAGCCCAGACCTTGCAGCGAAGCATCACTGAAAACTACAAACTCTCCACTGTCATCCGGCAATGCAAGGACAGGTGCAGTGGTCAATCGATCTTTCAACTCTTGAAAGCTCCGATCGCACTGCTCGTCCCAGATAAACTTTACTCCCTTTCGAGTCAAACGAGTCAATGGTGCAGCAATTTTGGAGAAACCCTCCACGAATCTCCGGTAGTAACCTGCTAATCCGACGAAACTCCGCACCTCGGTCACCGTTGTCGGTTTAGCCCAGTTGGTCACCGCTTCTGTTTTCTGGGGATCCACGCAAATCCCATCCGTCGATATCACGTGTCCCAGAAAACCAATACTGCTCAGCCAAAACTGACACTTGCTCAGCTTGGCATACAATTGTTCTTGTCTCAGTCTCTCCAAAACCAACCGTAGATGTTCTTCATGTGCACGGGCACTCCTCGAGTATACCAAAATATCATCGATGAACACAATCACGAACTTATCCAGGTAGGGTCGGAAGACCCGGTTCATCAGATCCCTGAATGCTGCTGGAGCATTCGTCAAACCAAATGGCATAACAAGGAACTCGTAGTGCCCGTAACGGGTTCGAAAAGCAGTTTTCGGAATATCCTCCTCCGAAATCCTCAGTTGGTGATACCCAGATCGCAAATCAATTTTCGAGAAGCACTGAGCTCCCCGCAACTGGTCGAAAAGGTCATCAATCCTGGGTAGAGGATACTGGTTCCTCAATGTCACCTTGTTGAGTTGTCGATAATCAATACATAAACGGAGACTTCCTTCCTTCTTCTTCACGAACAACACCGGTGCTCCCCACGGTGAAGTGCTCGGTCGGACATACCCCAAATCTACCAACTCCTGCAATTGAGTCTTGAGTTCCCGTAACTCGGCCGGCGCCATCCGGTATGGTGCCTGGGATATAGGTCGGGTACCCGGGAGTAGTTCAATAGTAAACTCAATCTCCCGCGATGGTGGCAATCCAGGTAAGTCTTCCGGGAATACGTCCGGAAACTCACAGACCACCGGTATTTCGTCGATAACCGGAGTATCGACCCGTTCCGACACGACATGCGCCAGATAACCCTGGCATCCCTTCCGTAGAAGTTTGGTAGCAGTAAGTGACGAAATCACTTCAGGAGGCGAACCATCACGTTCCCCCTGAAAGATAACTTCCGGCAAACCCGGGCTCCGCAAAATTACTTGCTTGCTACAGCAGTCGATGAGCGATCCGTGCTCCGACAGCCAATCCATCCCTAGGATTATATCGAAGTCGTGGATATCCAGAATAATTAAGTCTGCTGGTAAATCCACATCCTCAATTCTTACCGGGCACCTCCGAATCACCTGATTCACAAGGTACACGGTACCCATCGGGGTGCCAACACCCATTTCGCAATCTAAGGCTGATACCACACAATCAAGCAAACCAGCACAACTCCTCGAAATAAAAGAATGTGTAGCCCCCGCATCCATTAATACACATACAAGAAAATTAAGGATATGTAGTGTACCTGTGACCACGCCTGGAGCAGTCCTCGCCTGCTGCTGGGTCATTGCAAACACTTGGGCCCTCGGCCCTCCGTTCCGTCCGCGCCCGCGCGCGCCACGTCCAGCACCACGGTCACCTCCCTGACCGCGACCTCCGTTAGTGTGGGACGCCGTGCTCTGCACCACACTCGAGCCCCCAGCGTCGTTGTTTTTGGACAACTGCGGACAATCGCAGGCATAGTGGCCTTCCTCTCCGCAAGCAAAACAAGTTACTGGCCTTGGCCTGCCCGAATGCCCACCAGATGCACCACTCCAAGATGAGTGCTGCCCAGAGTTGTGTCCAGATCCTCTGCCCTGAGAGCCTCCACGTCGACCCGACCAGCCACGACCCTTGAAGGATGAGGGTGCTCCTCTGTAGCTCCCTCCCCTGTTGTTCTTCCGGCCCGATGGCCCATGGTGTGGGCGATCCTGACGTCGCCCCTCCCCCGAAGGTTGTCGTGATTGGTGTGCCGCCAGACTGGCCTCGACACGCACCGCTGCGTCGACCATATCCCTCAGAGAAGCATGAGTGGTAGCAGTCACACTGGCCCGGATCTCCCCTCGGAGTCCAAGCTCAAACCGCTGGCATTTGTCCTCCTCCGTGCTTACGAATGAGGCAGCGAACCGGGAAAGTCTCCCGAATGTTTGCTCGTAGTCTGAAACAGACATGTCACCCTGCTCCAGCCGCAGGAATTCCGCCTCCCGCGCCGCGCGAAAAGATCGCGGGTAGTACTGGTCCAGAAACCTGGAACGAAAAGCTTCCCAGGTAGTGGTATGGACAGACCACCCGGACATTTCGAGTCCATGCCACCACTGGTAGGCTCCTCCCTCCAGTAAGAAGGCCGCCAGAGTCACTCGTTCGCCCGGAGGGCAGTGCATCACCGAGAAGATCCTCTCCCACTTGGTGATCCAGTCGTGAGCATCCTCGGGGTTTGATCCCCCGCAGAAAGGAGTGGCTCCCAAACGTTGAGCCCTTTCGATGCTCGCGCATTCCATCTCTCTTTCTAGATCCTCGTCCGTTCGAGTATGCGGAATTCTCCTAGGAGGCATAACCAACTGTCAAGAGGCATAGATCAGAAAACAATATTCTTAAAAGTCGAAAAGTAACTAGTACTAATCGCTAGTCTAGCATGCAGACCAATACCCTAGTACTGACCACAACCTAGTGCTCTGATACCAAGCTGACAGGACCCGCCCCGATCCCACAGGGACCACAAGGGGACGTGCCCTGCTCCCGTCTGACACCCAATAATTCATACCAATTTTAACCTCAAAACATTTAAAAGCATGAATAACCAAATTAAAGTCATACATAAAATCCGAATTAAACGAATGTCAGACAAGGGATATAATCCAAAATTACAAATTTGCGAGCACGACTCTAAAGTAATCCTGCGGGTACACCGCCCAGCAGGGGTTCAGGTACGCAGAAGTAGATCTATGCCTCAGCCTCTGGCTCCTCCTCTACCTCAGTTTCCCGACCTGGAGGGGTTATCAAACAGTAAGGGTGAGTGGACCGAAACACAAGTTTATGAAATCGTTTGATAAGTAAAACATATAATTTACCCCTTCGTTTTCCAAATATGCGTGCACCATAATTCCAAAATCATAAACCATAGAATATGAACCATAAGGCATATAGCAAAACCATAACCATAATTTTAGTTGCTGCACTATACACTCCAATCCCGACATCCCTGATGTCTGACGTCCCTGACGTCCAATAGGTCACAATCACAAGGCTACGCGTGCCACTCGGGTCTCAATTTCCGAGTTCAATCCCCGAACCCCGTTCGGGTACAGCATCCCCGATGCTTAGCGTCATAGACGCTGGACGTACTAGACGTCCGTGACCTCTCCGGGGTACCTCATCCGGAGGAGACAATATAATATGGAAGGATCTATACAGTGCAGTAACAAATACATTTTATTGATATCCACATGCAAACATATATATACATAGATAGAATCCGAACCAATCATTCAGTTTCATCGGACGGGTCTCAAGCCCAAATACCGTGAAACGTGCCATAACCATATTTTCCATATCATCAAAACCATCATTGTTTTAGCATGTGAATAAGTATAATAAAACCAGAAAACATTTATGCACACAAGGGTTTAAGAAAATGGCCCACTCACAGTACAATCCTGCTAGAAACCGAACGTATACCCTCGTCCTGGTACAAATGTACAATCCCTGTCAAATCCAAGTATTCGTAAAGGTCAAATTAAACCCCCAACATTCAACCATGAAAGCCTAGGTCGAAACCGACCCGGGAAAGCCGCCCGAACGCGCTTCCCAAGGCAATAAACCTTATTTTGACCAACTTAATGATCTCCGATCGACCCGAAACCACCGCCATTGGATCCGGATCGTCGAAACCTAAAGAATGGTGGTGGTCCCACCAGAAACACTGTTCACACGCGCCCCCACGCGCCAGTCAACGTGGCGGTCAACGCAGGAACAGTTCCTGCTGACGTCATCGCTGACGTCACTGCTGACGTCAGCATGACGTCATGCTGACGTCATCTGACAGCTGTCAGGTCTGACGTGTCAGACTCTGACAGGTGCCACGTGTCAACATCCAATTGGTCCACCTCACTGATCTGTCAGACCACGTGTCAGATCTGACATGTGCCACGTGTCAGCACGGCACTGGTCCACGTCACTGACATGTCAGTGACACGTGGCAGTCCCTGACTGGTCCACGTCACTGACATGTCAGTGCTGACTGTGCACTGACATGTGACACGTGTCGGCTCACGGTTGGTCCACGTCACCTGACAGTCTGACAGGGTGCCACGTCATCACCTCTGTCCTCAGACGGGTTGACCCGTATCTCTGCAACTTGGGTCGAACAGACCCGCGATCACGACCCGGTCACCATTTCTTCTACACCCAACCATTTTCACTCTGGTTTGTTCCTAGATGTTCGTCTTATACCCAGGAATAGTTCTAGCTAATTAAAATCAATAAACAAGGGCTGAAACAAAGACTTACCTCGATGAACAGACCCGGGTTCCCGTCGCCGTTTGCACTCCGTTCAGGCTACCTCCGATCGTGAACTCAAGCCCAGAAGGTTCCTATAAGTCCCTAGAGTCGATTAGGATTAATAGGAAACAAAACTAAACGTGGGAATTCGAGTTACCAAGATCTGAGTTTTAGAAACCGTTTCGGTTTTCCGGTTTTCCCCCCACGCCGCCGTCCTCCGCCGTGCTCACTGCCACCGTTCAGCCTCGCCGGCAAGTCTCCAATACACAGGCACAGAGAGTGGATGGTTTGCTGGAAAGGTTGGATCGAAATGGCAGAATGTGCCCTGCGGGTGGGAAATATAAAGAAATGGAGGGAAGGAAATGGATGGCTCAGATTGAATCTCCAGATTAGATCAAGGGCTGAGATCTGATCTGGGGTTTTCAATCCAAAGGCTGACATTTAAAGCTGGTTCAAATGTTCAATTAATCCAATAGTGGATCTGATCCAATCTAGCCAATGGGTGAGTGACACTTGTCACTCCCCAGGTGTCCTTCAATCAGAATTTCTGAATATAATATTCGACACGAAAACCGAGACACGAACTTCCCGAATCCACGTTTCTGACCATAACTTCCTCGTACGAAGTCCGATTTCGGCGTGCCGCCTGTCTACGGACTCAGGACGTCGAGGCCTACCCAACGGTCCTTGAGTCAACAGAAAATTAGTTGTCAAAAGAAAAGTCAACATTTTCCCCCGAGAGTCCAAATTACGGTAATGCCCCTGAACTTCCGATAGCCATAACTTTCACCCTGATCGTCCGAAATGGACGTGCCACCTGTCTATGAACTCGTGACGTCCCGAACTACGTCACGGTCATAGGTCAAAGTCCATTTAGTTCCTCAATCAAAAGTCAACAATTTGACCATACCATTCACAGGGGTAAAATCGTCAATTCACACAAAAATTTACAATATGGAAATCCTCGAATTTCCGGGGTGTTACATATTAGGTCAGATATTGATGGGTTATGACTTTGTGGATTAGTTTTGTTTAATTTTGTTTACTGGACTTATGGGTCGCGTCAGTTTCATTTAGTGACTGAAGGTTCGGGCGGAGACCCGAGATATACAGGGACTTGGACTTAGGAGATAGTCCAGTTCAGTGGGACGCTAGTTGGGTCTGCTGGGAGGTAAAGTGATAAGGGTACTTATACAATAATAGTTATGATTGTGGGTCATCTAGTCACATCATAAGGCAATGATTATATAGATTGATAAAGTGATATGGCAATGTTGGGGTGTAATGGAGATGGGATTGGCTCCTGTATTGACTGTTGATGTGGCAGACGAGGGAAGAGTTGGTGGGGCCTGTGATAGACCATATAGGCGTGATCAGATTGGGACCACATACTCGAGGATTCCAAGCAGGAGGCCTGAGTAGCCTCTGGAGTAGTAACATGGACGTAAGTTTAATCATGACGTATGTATTTGGTTGGTCCCGGGCTATTCACTCTTTCATGCCTTGAGATTGTGCATTGGACAGATATAGAGATGTTTGTGATTGGTTAAAGTATTGCAGTCGGTGAGTCAACTGGAACTACAGATGTGATAAAAGTGATGATATTAATGTGGTAACCTTGGTACTTATATAGTAAAATTGGTGAGACATAAGGGGGGTAGACCTATCGGTGTGAGATTACCCAGGATGAAAGGTGTTATTCGCCAAGTGGCTGGCTTAAACTTGGATAGTTTGGACGTAATCCTTGGAATGGATTGATTGATGACTGTCAGTTATGAGTAAAAGGGAAAAAGATAATGTCCAGATTCGGTATGGCTAAGGTTAATTGATGGTGTATGGTACCATAGTTGATGATGATTAGTTGGTGTACTCACAGTTACGGATGGGCAGGTGATATACTAGAGAGATGCATTGAATTTTCTTAGGGAGGAAAAAACAATTTGGTGGAATAAGTATTATGTAATGACCCGTTTCAGAAATCGGGATTAGTTTAGTGATTAATAACGGATTAGTGAAGTTAATCGGTGTTTAGTTGGACATTTTCAGACGGACGGTGCCGAAAGACGATTTTACCCCTGGAATTGGGCCAACAGTTGATGGTTAATGGAACCACTGGTGAAATGATTGGTTAAATTAAGGGAATAGACGAGTATGTTGTGACTTCGGTGGGGTCGGCGCGGATTGCTGACGAAAGTGATATGGATCGTGGTACGAATCTTGCTCCATAGGAGTACCAAGACCGGAATATGTCGTCTTGTATTGGCTTGTAGGTGAGATTTGTACCTGTTGACTGCAAACTCACATGATGTACTTGGACATTGGTACGCGGTACGCTCGACTCGGGAAAGAGTCGGAAGTGTTGGAATTGGTAGCAGTGGTGATATGTCGTACCTAGGGGTAGTTGAGCCATGCGTGTCGGCTGGCGAAACGTTAGAGATACCTCGGGTACGGATTGGAAATGGGTTGCCCCGGTAAGGAAGGAAAGATCTGCCAGATGGACTAAATCTTGATGGATGGTTCGCTTGGCCGAGTTAGGATGACAGTTTGGGAGCTGTCCGGCTACTTTGGAGGGACAGGTGATGGCCACCGGGTAGAGGATTTGGTGTGAGATCAGTTGGATTTCCCCTAGTCGATTCGGAATTTCGAGGACGAAATTCTTTAAGGGGGGTAGATTATAATGACCCATTCCAGAAATCGGAATTAGTTTAGTGATTAATAACAAATTAGTGAAGTTAATCGGTGTTTAGTTGGACATTTTTCAGACAGACGGTGCCGAAAGACTATTTTACCCCTGGAATTGGGCCAACAGTTGACTTTTTGTTTTGGCAGTCAAATGGACTTTGACCGATGACCGTGATGTAGTTCGAGATGTTACGAGTTCATAGACAGGTGGCGCGTCCGATTTTGACATTCGAGGGAAACGTTATGACTTTCGGAAGTTCGAGGGTACTTTGGTAATTTTGTTGAATAGGGGCAAGTTGTTGACTTTTCAAACGACATGGATTTTTCACATAATTTGAGGACCGTTAGGTAGGTCTCGAGTCCCTGATTCCAACAACAAGCGGCATGTACCATTTGGAGTTTAGGAAATAGTGTTACGGGTCAGGGATTACGAAGGGCAAAATGGTAATTTGTATGTATGGGGTATGATGGTCATTTGATGCATAGGGAATTGTGCCCAATGACAAGAGGACATTTGGCTGTTTTGGAGAAGGTGACCACCAGGTGTTTAACTAGTGTCCCTCCCCAGATGTTTGTGGAACACTTGATGACCGCCTCACAGTTATACATAGTTGTTTAAATTGGTTTTACACGATTTGGAGTTGGAAAAACAGAGTGAAGGTGCAATCATGAGGGAATCCTTCAATTAAGTCCCTTGATCGTCATATTTTGGCCTTGATTTGTGAAGGAAATACATAGAGAAGTATGGGACGAGTGTGATGGTGCTGTCATCATGGACCGTCATGGACGGTGGCCATGATATCGAAAGAAACAGAGTGACCGTGTGCAACAGCGAGAACCCAACCCCATACCACCACTCAAACCTCATCATTTGCCTATGTTGTCTGAAGGAAAGTTGGAAAGGGAGGTGTGACGAGTCTAATGGTGGCCACGACGGCGGACGACACTCAGGTAAGGACAAAACCCCGTGGAAGTTCCCTTTGAATTCAAGAATGGTAGATTGTGTTTCGAGAGTTACTAAGTGATTTGATTGATTGGCACAAGTTCTTGAGGTAAAAAGGGAACGAATGGACTTGGAAGCACGATTTGTGGTGGCCGGAAGCACCGGAACTAGCCGGAGGAAAACAGAACTTGTGATCTCGATTGGAAAGGTAACTTACAGCCCAGGATTTCATGTTTTAATTAGCAAGATCAATCATAGACGTTAGGACAAAGATTAAGGAATTAAAAGAACGAAAAACGGATGAAAATTGGACGAAAACTGGCCACGTCCGTTCGAGTTGCAGAGACCCGTCTGATCCGGTCTGAATCGGGTCGACCAGAGGTTGAAGGTGACACTGTTCACGCGCTTGATTTCGCGCGCAGAAGCTTCCAGACACGCATGGGGGCGCGTGAAGGGTAGTTTGGGAAATCTTCCAACGTGAATTTTAAATTATTTGATGTAACGAACATTTTGGGATTGGTTTCGAGTCGATCGGACATCGTCTCGATATGTTTCGGGATGTCCGAAGGTTTTAGGCCTCCGTTAAAAATAGTTAAAAATTCGAAAAAAATACTGGGCTTTAGTATAAGATTTATGAAGTAGTTAGTAACCTCATTATGAGATTTGGACAGGTTCGGGAAAGCCGGTGTTAGTGGATTGGCCAGGAACGGCTTAGGTACACGCGTATCGAGGCATCGGCAAAATGGTCTGTGAGTGGACTTTGCTTTCTAACTCTTGATGCATGCATATATGTTTTTATATGTTTTCTATACGTGATTCTATGATTTGATTTATGATCTTGTTGGTTTATGGATTTGCACATTTTTCGAGGTATTTACAGAATTAAACGTTTTACGAGAATACGATCGATGTTGTGATTTGAAACTGGTTTTCATGATTTGATTTCGGGATTTGAAACATGATTTGATTTCAATGGTTTTAAATGGATTTTGGAAAGTAAATTCGAGCTTGAAGCCCAGTTTAGAAAAGTGGTTTTCAAGAATGTGATTTCGGGTTTTTGAATCGGATTTCAGAATGACAATTTTGGATTCGATTTTGAAACTTGAAAGTGGATTTCCGGATTTGGGTTCGGAATGGTTATTTCGAATGCTGGCTTACGAAATGATGGTTTCAAACTCGGATTTGAAAATGGTTATGGATACGAGTTTTGGGTTTGGATTCGGGATCCTGATGAGATTGCGGATTCAGATTCGGAAATGGATAATGGTTTTGGATTGGATTTTCTGGATCTGGTTATTGGGTTTAAAGACCTGGATATGTTATGACGGGGGCGAGCCTAGATTGGTTTTTAAAACCAGGATTGAGTTTAAAGACTCGGGAGTTTAAAGACTCAGATAGATCCAGCAGGTTCGATGGATGGAAATGTGGTTTCAAATGTGTTTTGGATTTCACTGAGTTTTGATGATAATGGTTTTTAATAACGGTTTTTCGATGTTTTGGGCTATGCCCGGGGGGTATGGTTTTCGATGGTTTTGGGCTGAGGCCCGGGATTGATAAAAGGAAATGAGTTTGATTTTCTTAAATGGTTTGAATGATTTGAATATAGAATGGTTTTATGACATGGTTTTTGATATGCATGCATTGGTTTTAAACGGAGGGTATAAATGTAATTGTGTTTTTCTGATAACTGTTTTTGAACTTATACTTTATTTTTATCCACTCACAGTCTCTTCGTGTTTTCAACACCCTCCAGGTTGGTGTGGTGCGGGCTGTTGGTCGAGAGAGACGGAGACATCACACCCGAAATCCACAGTAGATTCGGCGCACTCTGGGAAGTCCAGATATTGTCAGGATGGTCGAATCGAGAATCCCTTGCCCGACTTACGTGTCACATGGAGGTTGGACGTTGGTTTAGCGTTCGTGTCATGCGTAAGTTAGCCGGGAGCAAGATTTAGCCATTAATCATGGGGGATTGGGGGTGGGTCCTGTCATGTTAGGTCGACCAGAGTAGGGTTGTGGAACAGATACTAATAACGGTCGGGATTAGTGTGAATCCCGGGAGAAACAGATGTATTGAACAATGGGTAATAGATTGGAGTAATACATGATTTCTGATCATTTAGACGATTGGGGACCAACTACAGGATCATACTTGGTGTGTAATGTTGGAGGGAGTCGAGGTTAAGAAAGGGATGATTGTGCTGAGTGCCAGTTATTGGCAGGAGGTAGGTATCTGTGAAACTTGTGATAATAAATACAATAGTAGAAAAAGTTAAATTCATTATACATAGTGACCCTGGGAAAGAGGTATGAAGTGATTGACTTAGCAAGGGAAATGAGCCCCTGAGTTTGGACCTTATGAGTTTCTTGGCCTGGTGGCTTGATGGCATATGCATTAGGATTTAGCCATTATACCATGTCACGAGCGGATGACATGTGAATGAGAAGATATGACTGATACTTGTGATTCTTGGATTAAGTGGACTCAAATGTTGAGCGAAGCTCTCTATACCCCGAGTGAGTTGTAGTATGATTGCCCATGGGGCAAGGATGTACTGGAAAATTTTATTCTGATGTTGACCAATGGTGTAGAATAGTTAGATGATTTCTATAAGTTGGTATAACTGATATCCAGTTGAGGTTGATTATGTTTCGAATTCATCTTAGACATATTTCCTCGGAAAAGATATCATGGCACCTACTGATTGGAATTTCGAGGACGAAATTCTTTAAAGGGGGTAGGTTGTGACGACCCGGAAATTCGGAAAAGGAAAAATTTTGGAAAATTTGAAGGAAATGACGATTTTGCCCCTAGAATTGGGTGAACAGTTGACTTTTGGTTAGAGCGGTCAAACAGACTTTGATCGATGACTGTGACGTAGTTCGGGACGTCACGAGTTCATAGACAGGTGGCACGCCCGATTCCGACATTCGAGGAGAAAGTTATGATGTTCGGAAGTTCAAGGGTAACTCGGTAATTTGGTTAAAGGGGCAATTTGTTGACTCTTCAAACGACATGGAATTTTCACGTAATTCGAAGACCATTGGGTAGGTCTCGAGACGCTGAGTTCGTAGACAGGTGGCACGCGTCAATCGGAGTTCGGACGATAAACTTACGGGTCTAGGAACATGAAGGGCATATTGGCAATTTGTAAGGAAAAAGGGAAAAATGGTAATTGGACAATTGATTAAGAAATGGGACGAGAATTGGGCTGATTCATGCCATGGTATGCCACCCAATGACATCTGTCACTTTGATGAAGCAATTAGTGGCACTAATTAGTGAGAGGTGGCAAGTGCACAGTGTGTTAGTGTGTTTGGAACAAGTGCACAATAAAAGAATTGAAACTGTGTGGGTGAACAACTAAGTGCTGTGTGAGTGAGGAGAGACTCTGCGGAATAGAAAACAGGGGAAGCCATTTGATGGTCGTGCTGTCCAGGGGAGTGAAAAAACAGAGTCCAAACCGTGTTATGAGGGTGAGAAACAGAGATAGTAAGAGATGAGTTTGGTGGTGTTACTACCCAGGGACCGTCGTGGATGGTGGCCTTCGACTCACGGGGAACAGAGGACAGCGTGACCTTGGATCCAATATTTTCAAACCTTCATAAATAGATTAAGTCCTGTGAACAAAAAATTGAAAGGATGATGGGACTAACTTATTGGGCTCGAAGTCGACGCCTGAGATGGACGAAAAGGTAAGTTTGCCGTGGGTTTCTTAAGTAATAAAAAAAATGGTAATTTCAGTTTTACACGTTCTTACTCATAATTATTAATTGGATGAGGGTCTGGAGGACGTAAGGGACTGAACCAGCTCAAAATGAAAGGAAATGGAGGCTAGAAACGAGGAAACAGAGAGAGGGAGCCAGTTGACAGTTGCAGGTTGCTTGGAAGGTTTGTTTATGGTCCTAAAGTCGTGATTTTATTAGTTAGATCGATTAGAATGAATAGGACGAATTAAATGGATGAAAAAGGACAAAAATTGGATTAGAAATGATGGAAAACCGCCTGCGCCGGTTCGGTCGAATCGGGCCGGCTCAAACCGGTCTGAACCGGGTCGACCAGAGGTTGACGACGACATTGTTCACGCGGGTCGATTTCACGCGCAGGAAGTTCCAGACGCGCGTTTGGGGAATCTTCCAACATGAATTTTAAAGTATTTGATGTAACGAACATTTTGGCACTGGTTTCGAGTCGGACGAATATCGTCTCGATACGTTTCCAGATATCTGAAGGTTTTGGGGCTCGATTAAATTTAGTTAAAAATTCGGGAAAATTACAGGGTTTTAGTATGAGTATTATGAAGTATTTAGTGGCCTTATTGTGGGATTTGGACAGGTTTGGGAAAGCCGAAGATAGTGGACTAGCCGAGAACGGCGTAAGTGCACGCGTATCGAGGCGGCTTCGTAAACGGTGTGTGAGTGGACTTAGTTTTCTAAATTTCAATGGATGCATAATCATTTTCTATGCTTTATATTTATGATTTCTATACTTATGCATCTGGTAATTACGATTTCCGAATTTATACTTATTTCGATATGCAATACTTAATTGCACGTATTTCGAGACTATGATTTCTCCTACGCTTTGATGATGGTTTAATGAATGATTTTATAAGATTTGTGCGTATCACATTTTGATGATGTTTTGATTATGATTGTGAGTCTGATTTACAGTTTTGGCACGTATTTCGAGAGTATTACGGATTTGCATGTTTTATGAGATTTCTAGTATATTGTGATTTGACCATGGTTTTGATGATTTGAATTTGAGATTTGGAATATGATTTGATTTCCAAGATTTAAAACGGATTTTGGGAAAAGTGATTTCGGGCTTGATGCCCAGTTCATAAAAGTGGTTTTGATGAACGAGATTTCGAGTTTCGGAAAGTTGAAAGTCGATTTCCGGATATGGGTTCGGAATGGTTATTCCAGATGCCGGCTTACGGAATGATGGTTCCGAATTCGGATTTGGGAATGGATGACGGATATGATTTGGGATTTGAATTTGAAATTCGGACATGAGTTCCATTTCGATAAAGTGTGATCTCGGATTTGATTTTGGAAATTGGTTTACGATGGATTCTGGATTTGCTGTGAATGATATATGGTTTTGGGTTTAAAAATCCAGTACTATTGCTGGATCATGTTTTGGGTTTAAAGACCCGGTTGATTGATGGCGGGGGAGGACCCTTGATTGGTATGTTTTGAGTTTAAAGACTCGGTTATTGTGTTATCCCCCGAGGCCTATTGATTGTGTTTTGAGTTTAAAGACTCGTTGATATCTCGGGAAGGCCTGATATATGTGAGTTTAAAGACTCGGTGATTGAGATCCAGCAGATTGATTGACTTTTGATTTATTGTTGAAATTCGATGGTTTCGGATGTGTTAGGCAGTGGCTCGGTTTATATGGCTTTATGGATTTTGGGATATGTTCTTGCACTTGGATTTTGATTCTTGGTTTTGGGCGGAGGCCCCGTGTTTATGGTTTTCGGGCTAAGGCCCGAGGTTTGACAAAAGGAAAATGATTTTGATTTTCATACACGGTTTTCTTATATTGGAAATGAAATGATTTTCGAATGCATGCATTGGTTTTACGTGGAGGGTAGAAATGTCTTTCTGTAACATGTTTTATAAACTTATTTATTTTTGTTCACTCACACCCTTTTGTGTTTTTATTGACCCTCCAGGTCGTGGCACGGAGATCGAGGCTAATCGAGATGTGGAGGATGAGTGGGCACAGGTATGGTTATCCCTTGTTTGGCAAGTGCTGAGGGTAATTTGGGAACTTCAGTCAACTTGCCAGACGAGAGCAGGATCAGGCACGCTTATCAATGTTCCTTCGGGGACGGTCCTGTCAACTCATCCTAATATCCGTCACGATTCTAATCCTAGCACATGTGCATATAGCTCAGGACCGCTCACAATCCTAACATGTCGCCGTGAACACATCACTCACTGCGACTGTCTCTAAATCATCCCGAACACCTCATTGATCGATCATAGAGTATATCATCAGCACTCCTAAGTCGGGCCTCCCTCGGCCATAACTTCCCGCGGCTACTCGACAACAAGCAGTGCACCGTGACCTCTCCAAATGAAACGCATCACAGTTCAGAGGCGAGTGCCGTAACACCCGGGACGAACCCAAATCTTATCATCATACATAAGGCCTCAAGCATAGAACATCACCAAATGGGTCACAGCCCGAAAACTAGTGTCCTACGACACTTCATATCCCAAGATTCCTCGAATCCTATCAAATCCACAACTGTGTCTCATGCCCGAAATATCTTTCATACAACTCATAACTAGGCCACCGCCTGACTTATCTCACGTTTGACTATACTCTAAGTCAAACCTCAAATCAACTGGGTCATACGCCCGAATCTCAATTTCACGGATCTCCGTGAAATTCTCAAAACCGTAAATCAGTTCCTCGATTTCACTTCTCTCCGTGAATCCTTCAGAATCATATAAACACACAAGCACGTAGCATACTCGGCCGAAGCTCAAACATTATATGAAACAGAAAATCTCGAACTACATGCAATACCGCATTTTTCTCCGAAAATTCCCAACAAATCATATTTAAATCACATGAAATCTCAAAACATGTTCATAAACACATATAAAACATTTATGCATGCATCAAATTCATAAAACAAAGTCCACTCGTAGACCATCCAAGTTGCACCTCGATACACGTTCCATAAGCCTCTCCGTGCTAATCCGACCTCTCTGGGTCATCCAGACCTGTCCAAAACATACTCAAAGATTACTACCAACCTAGAAAAGTCCTAATCAATAACCCCCAAAATTTCTGGAAAAGTAAACGTGTCTCGAACATGCTCCCCTAGGCTTTAAACCTCAATTTGACCAACCTAACGATCTCTAGTCGAGTCGAAACCACTACCATTGAATTCATATCGCCGATACCTTTAAAATGATCGAGGTCCCACCTCAAAATACGTGCCCATGTGCCCCTACATGCGGGTCAAAGGTGCGGTTAACATTGGCAAAAAAATCAACGCTAGCGTCAGCAAAGTCAATGCTACGGTCAACCTCGAAATACGTGCACACGTGCCCCCTCGCTAATCCATAATTAATCCCAAAAATTTGGGACAAGTCATTACAAACTTCCCCCCTTAAAGAATTTCATCCTCGAAATTCAAACTGGCCCAATTCCACGATCAAACTATGGAAATCCAATCCTGCCTCCAACTCGGGCACTCTCGTGTAAATGTACACTTCCGACACAACCACCGTACACGTCAGTACCTACTGTCACCGGAGCTTCCAAAGCTCCAACTCAACTCTGAGAAACCACATGTCGGTTCGCAAGTCTCACTCGAGACACCAACACTCATCAATCTCGCCTGTCACTCACTCTGACAGGTCTACTAACTAAGCTGACATCCTGGTCAGCATCCGATTAAACAACATCTGCTAGATCCTACAGTCACAATGGCACGAATCTCACCTCGCAGGCCATACTCAAATTTGCGGCATTTTTCGGCCTCGGTACTCACATCAGCTAACTCTCACGTTTCCCATACTCAAGCTGACTCACACTGGGGTCCCATCACTACACACCAATCCAAGTCTGTCGGATACCGATCCATTCCATTACCACAAAATGCCAGATTGACTTCGTAGCAAGCTAATCCCATCTACAACTATCGTGACCAGCTAGCAACTCCTGGCACTACTACGCTTTCGTAGTGCTACTCTAATCTCGACTTACTCTTGAGTCCCCACATCGTAACTCATGTCACTCAGCGACCTACACTGAAATCTTGACTCATCTCGAGTCCCAACCTGTCACATCACATACTCTGTCGAAACACATTTGACATTTTATCCATCCTGGGTGTATATAGACCCCATCGAATACTTGCCTCATCAGAGTTCAACACACATATAAAAATACTAAGGTTCCTCTAGCCCACATGGCCCTGAGCTCTGAGCTCACATAATCGCTGAACCCTCTCAATCTACTCTACTCGAGCACACAGTATTCGAAGTCCAATCGACATCTCAATATGTCGGAACACATCCGATCATAATCCTCATCGAACTGTCACTATCGGATCCAATTCGATCACTATCTCATGTCCATCTAAGATTCTATCCATTAGACAAAATAGTCATCCTTTCTGGTAACACTCAACCTAACATACCAGTCAACTGTGGTCAATCCCATCGTCCAACGTGCACTACTCACCGGTGCACCTACATCATATTAATCATCAAGGCATTATTCAACATGCTCAAGGACTGTACTCTAGCAACGTCCAACCATGTACTACTGTTCACACCCCAATCATCTGTATTGGCCAGACCTCACTATACTCGATGTCCTCTTAGAGTCATCGTGGTCATCTGAACAACTCCAGAGATAATCCAGCCAGACCACTAACCCATCTCATTCCTCGGTTTGTTCCAAAGATCAACTGACTCACATCACTAAGACGCACCAACTTAAATCTATCGGTAACCTATCACCGTCCAACAACACTCCATACAATCGCTCCATCCGGAGTGGTAACGAACCTGCCAACATCCTACTCGAGGTATCGGCTATTCATCTCTTCCTAATCGATACCCACGTATCGTCCTCGTCTCACACTTATTCACACATCCAACACAGACTCATCCACCTATCCAGGACAGATCAATGATCCTGGACATATCCAACCTTTGTCTTGTCATCTCCCCAACCTCATCATTCTTGCGATCCAAACTCGCTTCGGTTTACTCGACCCCTAGTTGCCACAATCATCTCAGTCATCTCGATCATCTAGATCGTCACTACACGACTCGATCCATTTGATCCTAAGTGGATCCATACTAGCTCTCTCAGCCAATGTAACATGACCCATAATACCAACATGGGTCCACTACCTCAGACACTCACTCGTCACACCCGGTGACACTAAATACCATCTGCTCTTCAAGTCATTCAAATTTGACTCACAGCCTAGGTGTTCAGTTCATACACCCTCTTTGAATCCTTTAACTGTCACATCCTTCCTCATTGACCAACATAAGGAAATTCAAAGATGTTGACATAAAAATTCATCACACATCATCTTGCGGCACCCAGCACTATCTGCTCAAGAGCAAAAAATGAGAAGTCTCCTTCATCGACTCCGGATCACTCATCACCAATGCGGAATCAAGCGCTCTTCTCTATGTCTCAATCACAACCTCTCTTGTCCACTATGTCAAGACCCGACCCTCCTCTGTCAGGCCCCGACTCATCTAGCACGATATTGTCCTCTTTGGGCCACAACAATACTCAACGGCAAGCTTGTGCCCTCAAGGTTTTGTTTTCGGGGGCTCACGGTGTAACGACCCGTCCTGAATTTTGGGATTATATTAGTAACTAATCGTGATTAGTGGGGTTGATCGGTGATTAGTAGGGCGAAATCGGACAAAATGTGCAAAATGATCGTTTTGCCCCTGGTCGTGGGCAAAATGTTGACTTTTTAATCGGCAGTCAAATGGACTTTGACCGAAGACCGTGACGTAGTTCAGGACGTCATGAGTTGATAGACAGGTGGCACGTTCGATTCCGACATTCGAGGAGAAAGTTATGATGTTTAGAAGTTGAGGGGCATTTTGGTAATTTGGCAGAATTGAGGCCAAATGTTGACTTTTGACCCGGGAGGTCCAATGGACGAGGGCCAAGGACCGTTACGTTGAACGTGTCGATACGAATCCAATGACAGGCGGCATGCCGAAATCGGAGATTCGACGACGAAGTTATGGTCACGGGAACGAATTAACGAACCGAGGCTTCGACTAAAATAATATTAAAATAAGGAATAGTGACCGTTGACTGTGCACACCTGGATGAGTGACAAGTGTCACCCATCTCCTGATTTAAGTCCTAAAACCTGATCCATGTTTCCCTCCAAACATCATCATTCCTACACCATCATTCCTTTCTCATCATTTTCCTCCATCATCCCTTCATTTTCTTTGTTTTCTTTGAACCGTGACCAGCACAAGAACAGAGTGTGAGAGCTGGGAGAATTGGGTTCCTTTCCACAGCTGAAATTGAGAGGATTGAGTGATTGAAGGGACTGGGATAGCAGAGGAAACACGAGGGGCAATGAGGGTGCTGGGAAACCGGAAAATCGAATTTTGGACATTTGGGGGGGAAAATCCGAATTTCAAGTTTGAGGCCTTGAGTATCGAAATTAAAGTATGAGTTAGCTTCCTGAGGTCAATACGAGTCGATCCACATCAAGAATGAAGAAAATCGATGGCTTTTGGGATCTAAACGGACTTGGTAACAGAGGAGGAAATTCAAAGTTGAGTCGTGATCTTTGAGTGATCAAACGATGAAATTGAAGTGGGTAAACAATTGCTCATGGTCCATTGATGCTTCTGGGTGAATCAATTGAAAGAAATCAGAAGGAATTGACGAGTTTCGAAGGATGAACAGTATCAGGTGTTCTTCGATGTTCATGGTTGAATCGATGGGTTTAAGGTGAGTTTTGGTAAAATTGAGTTTACATATCTCTAATTGGACTTAAAACGAAGCTAACTGAATGTTCAATTGAAGTAATTAGGGTTGAATTGATGGACATTAAACCGAGTCACCTCGCGGGCAAAAGGACCCGTTTATCAGTTAAACGGGCGAGGACGATGACACTGTAGCAGGCGCGTGGGTTTCATGCGCAGCCACTCACGGCGGCACGTGACGGAGCGTGGGCACAAATCTCGAGGTGAGGTCAACATGACTTCTGTCCTATTTAATGTAACGAACATTTTGGGATTGGTTTCGTGTCGATCGGACACCGTTTCGATATTGTTCGGGACGTCAGAAGGTTTTAAATCGAGTTTAAAAATAGTTAAAAAATCGAAAAAATTATGGGACTTTAATAGGATGTTAATGAAGAGGTTAGTGACCCTCTAATGTGATTTGGACAAGATTGGGAGTCCCGGTGATAGTGGTGTGGCCCGGGATGGCCTATGGCACGCGTATCAAGGAGTATCGTTAAACGGTCTGTGAGTGGACTTTGGTTTTATAAATTCTATGCATGCTTAACTGTTTTATATGGATTATGATTGTGATTGTATGATGTTGATTTGGATATTGGTAAATTATACGGTTTCACGTATTTCGAGGCGATTTACGTGCTTGCACGTAAATCAAGGTTTTCCGGTTTTGCATGGATTTTCCATACTTATGACTTGGATATAATATGATGAAATGGTTTTGAAATTGGAAAGACGAACTCGGGCTTGAGGCCCAATTGTTTTGGAAACCTCAGACTTGGAGTCCATTTGAGTTACGTAATCGGGCCGGGGGCCCAGTTGCTTTACGAAATCGAGTCAGGGGCCCAATTGTTACGAAATCGGGCTGAGACCCATTTGAGTTATATTATCAGGCCAGGGGCCCAGTTGATTTACGAATTAGGGTCGTGGGCCCAGTGGTTTATAAAATCGGGTCGTGGGCCCAGCGGTTTATAAAATCGGGCATGAGTCCCAGTTGGGTTATAAATGTGATTTCGGGTCTGCGACCCTATGTTAATAAATGTGATTTCGGGTCTGGGACCCTATGTTAATAAATGTGATTTCGGGTCTGGGACCCTATGTTTAATAAATGTGATTTCGGGCCACGGACCCTAAATGGAATTGTGATTTTAATGGAGATTTCGGGCAAGGGCCCATTGTAATGTTGTGAAATGATTTAATAAATATACCATCTGGATACAAGGATATATGATGGTCTCCTCCAGGTGTCTGGGACACAGGGGAAGTCACGGTGCATTGCCTGCGAGGGGTTATCGTACGGAGTTACCGGACCGTATAATGACTCTGGAGCAGGATTGCTATAATTGACGTCTGAGACGTCAAACATCTGTGATGTCAAAGATATTGACCCGGAGAGACCCCGGGCAGCACGCGTCGCTTATTATACATCTGGGATGCTGGTGATGGTAATGTGGTAAATATGGATTAATGAATCTATGAAATGGCTTTTCGGTTGGATTTTTGTTTATGTGGTAAAAATGGATTATTGGTTATTGAAATGGTATTTCGGGTCGGGGACCCTAAATGGTTTTGGATTTATGGATTTATGTTTATGGCTTTGGACGGTGGCCCACAAGGTTTTGTATGTCTGGATGTGGTATTCCACAGTTTTGGGCTGAGTTCCCACACTTGGTTTTGAGTTACGGTTTTTGGGCTAAGGCCCTAATGGCTTGATTGAACAAACGTTTTGGTTACCGGTTTTCGTGGCATGCATACGTTTTTATTGGAGGGCATAAATGTCTTATAAATGTGTTTAATGAACTTAATGATTTTCGTCCACTCACAGCTTTTATTGGTTTTAATGCCCTTCAGGTTGATCACAGATGCGACTGCAGCAGAGACTGGGACATTGCACGCCTCCTTCATCGATCCTTGCGCACTCTGGAAACCCCGTTTGGGTAGTGACTTTTGGTTATCCCTTGTCTGACACCCCTTGTTGGACGGGAGCAGGGCACATTCCACAGTAATCCCAGGGGGATTGGGATGGGTCCTGTCAACTTGGTATCAGAGCAGGGTTGCTCTTTTTGTGCGCGCAGGTCGAGGGTGTGATGTCTCTTTGGACTGCAGTTCGTTATCAACCTGATAGGTAGTTTTTGGGTTTTAATTGCGGATAGAGTGTGTTTGGCCCGATACGACGTGCGTTAATGTGATTTGACCCAGGTGGGGTTGATTGTGATGAACTGCTATTATGGGACCGTCGGTTCGGTCATGTGATATTAGATTACTGTGCGGTTGGGCACAGTTAGGTTCGAGGAACCTCATTTGAGTAATGGTTTAAAAATGTGGACCCTTGTGGTGATTGCTAGGGTAAGGGATGTTGGTACATCGGAGTTAGCCGATGACCTTAGTGGTGGAACCTACGTTGAGTGGATGGTAGGATCGGATTTGATGTCTATACAATGACAGGACCGCTGGGTCGGTCAGGTTGTGGATTATATTATAGAGAGCAGTTGGGTTCAGTGGAACCATAGGGTGTGATTGTGGAACCCTAGTATATGATTGAAAAAGGTGAACCTTAGTTGTGACTAGTGGATGAGAACTTGTGCTGCGACGAGCGGCTGAGGTCATAGATGACCATGTGGATGACTCTAGTGAGTCTAGTCGGAACGATGGGATTCGATCCCTAGGTACGGTATGAGATAAATTATGGAATCCCGAGTTAGACAGGGTATTCGTGTGATGTGAGGATACAGATCTCGATAGCGATGACTGTTGGTCGGTAGTCGTGTGGAGATGACTGGGGACGTTCAGGGAACGTTCATTATCCTGATGTGAACTGTTAGAATGGTGGTACCTATAGTTGTGAGATACGAGTATAGGTACGGGATCGTCGTTCAGTATGAGCGGAGATCCAGGGTTGTCATATTTGCACACGGTGTGCAAGTATGGATGTTTGTATGTTGGTACTTTTGTGCTGATGCTAGTATGAATGCATGTGTGCTGATACTAGTGTTGTTAATAGTGTGTTGATGCTGGTACTAGCGCTGGTGCTAGTGTCGGTGATTGCAATGACGATGGGCCACGAGTTGGGGTGTGACTCCGTCATGATGGACATATGTTCGGTATTTGAGATTTGGTAGTGGTTGAGTGATGGACTGGATGGGATCCAGTTGAGATTGTGATGTGTTGGGATCAGTCCCGACAGTGGTAAAATGACAACTGAGGAGTGGATAAAAATGTATGATTGAGACTTGAGTAATATTGGGATGACGTCCCCTAGGTCATGAGAATTAGTGGATTTGGGGAGTTGTTGGCAACTCCGAGGTTGGTGTGATTGTATGTTTCTAATATCTCCAGAAAGGACAAGGAAATGATTGGAATTGGAAAAGACGAGGAAAACCATTGGTGGTATAGATGTGGGATTTTGTGATCGAGAATAACTTGGAGAACTGAGTGTTGAACTTGTAAAGGTTGGGATGTGCGAACGAAACAATAATGGCTTGATTGCGGACACGTGGTTGTCCAAGTGAGTTGGGGATGTAGGGAGTCCAGTGGTTGGACTTGACATCTCGTTGGGAGTATGTCTGCTTCCAACAGGGTTGGAACCTTAGTTTCGAGGAGAGTTGTGATTGTGGGACGAGAGGAGTGCTCGTTTCGCATTGATAATAGGTATTCTGAAGTCATTGGGGTTGACTTCTTGTTTTCTACCTTGGCAGACGTTGATTATAGTTACCAGTACGTTGAGCGTGTATTGGTTGGTGGGCCCATGTGTGTTCGGGGTCATCAGGAGGAGTTGCATATTTCGAAGTTAGGTATTCAAGATTTCTCATTTTCTGCTTGGTGGCAGACGATGTTGGGATACATGGCGTGGTGAGTGCAGCGAGTTTTGTTTACATCCACGTAGGATGAGTATTGGCGTCATTGTTTTGGATCATCCTTGGTTTTTCCTAGGTGGAATGGCAAGGATCGATACAAGGTAATCAGTTAGAACCCACAGTCTCGTCGTGTCTCGTCGTTGACTGATATGTTTAGTTGTAGGGGTTGACTGTCGAACGTTGTAACAGTTTGCAAATTAGATGAGGGTGTGAGACCCTATGGGTTGGAATCTAGTAGTTAACTGTGTGGGTCCTAGGTGGAGCAGGATCGTGACGTTTATAGTCAAGGATGCAGTGTCGAATCTGGGTCGTGATCTTAATGATCCAGATAGGGGGAGAGTTTATCACTCTTACTTGGGTATGTGCGTCGTAAATGACGGGACAGAACTTCTTTTCGAAGTGGAGCCGTATGGTCTAGTACTCGAGTGAGTAGGTTTCCGACGTGGTCGGATTTTGTCAACCTTAGACGTATGGATAGTGGGATTGGCTTCCCTATGAAGTCAATCAAATATATTGAGCAGGTAACCGATAAGTTCGGTTTTGGTGCGTCTTGGTAAACGTGAACGAGATTTCGGGTTTTGGAATCGAATTTCTGGGTGACGATTCAGGATTCGATTTTGGAACTAGAAAATGGATTTCCGGATTTGGGTGCAAAATGATTATTCCAAATGTTAGCTTACGGAATAGTGATTTTGGATTCGGATTTGGACATGGATTAAAAATGTGATGTCTGGGTTTGGATTCGGGATTTCTTACGAAATTGGGGATTCGGATTTAGAATTGGAACTAGATGAGGGGTGGAGTTTCGATTTGTCTCATGCTGGATTGGGCAAATATACTCCATTATTGGAATGTGTTTGGCTATGACCTAGGTGGTTGTAGTCTGGTCGATGGGTTATACCCGAGGTGTGTCGGTGAGCGTGTTGGTAGTCGGATTGGTTCCGATACCATTGGATTAGTCGTGGTCCAGACATTACTATGCAATGGGTCATGGTATTGCCGATGAGTCTAATTACACACGAGTCGGGTGAAATGTTGGTAAGTGTATAGTTGAGTCAAGTACGTTGGTGGCTTGTGTAGCCACGAGTGAGTAGAGTGTCAGTTTTCGACTGACAACTGTCGAGTGGTGGCAGATTGTCGGGATGTGTCAACGTAGATTGTTGAGTGGGGTCTGATGACTTCCAGTGGGAGTAGATACCAGGATAGATTGGTGAGTGAGAAGGAACCGACGAGTTGTTGCGTCAACGAAAGAGGTAGATTCGACAAGTGGTGTCAATTCGAAACGAGTGGTTTCAAGTCATTCGACGGGGTCGAATGTAGTCGATGCGTTATGAGTACTAGTGGTACGTATGGTTGTAGACGATTTTTGTTCTGATTGGTTAGTGTACGAGTGTACACGTGTTCCGAGGTCGATTGTACTTTCCACGAGGTGTTTGTGGAATCAGGACGGTTGGAATTTCGAGAACGAAACTAATTAAAGAGGGAAGAACGTTTGAGATTAGATTGGTTGGAATTTCGAGGACGAAATTAATTAAGGAGGGAATTTTGTAACGACCCGTCCTGAATTCCGGGATTAGATTAGTAACTAATCGTGATTAGTGGGGTTGATCGGTGATTAGTAGGGCGAAATCGGACAAAATGTGCAAAATGACCGTTTTGCCCCTGGTCGTGGGTAAAATGTGACTTTTTGATTGGGCAGTCAAATGGACTTTGACCGATGACCGTGACGTAGTTCAGGAGGTCACGAGTTCATATACAGGTGGCACGTTCGATTCCGACATTCGAGGAGAAAGTTATGATGTTCAGAAGTTCAGGGGCATTTTGGTAATTTGGCAGAATTAGGGCCAAATGTTGACTTTTGACCTGGGAGGTCCAATGGACGAGGGCCAAGGACCGTTACGTTGAACGTGTAGATACGAATCCAATGACAGGCGGCATGCCGAAATCGGAGATTCGACGACGAAGTTATGGTCACGGGAACGAATTAACGAACCGAGGCTTCGATTAAAATAAGGAATAGTGATCGTTGACTGTGCACACTGGGATGAGTAACAAGTGTAACCCATCCCCTGATTTAAGCCCTAAAACCTGATCCATGTTTCCCTCCAAACATCATCATTCCTACACCATCATTCCTTTCTCATCATTTTCCTCCATCATCCCTTCATTTTCTTTGTTTTCTTTGAACCGTGACCAGCACAAGAACAGAGTGTGAGAGCTGGGAGAATTGGGTTCCTTTCCACAGCTGAAATTGAGAGGATTGAGTGATTGAAGGGACTGGGATAGCAAAGGAAACACGAGGGGCAGTGAGGGTGCTGGGAAACCGGAAAATCGAATTTTGGACATTTGGGGGGGAAATTCCGAATTTCAAGTTTGAGGCCTTGAGGATCGAAATTGAAGTATGAGTTAGCTTCCTGAGGTCAGTACGAGTCGATCCACATCAAGAATGAAGAAAATCGATGGCTTTTGGGCTCTAAACGGACTTGGTAACAGAGAAGGAAATTCGAAGTTGAGTCGTGATCTTTGAGTGATCAAACGATGAAATTTAAGTGGGGAAACAATTGCTCATGGTTCATTGATGCTTCTAGGAGAATCAATTGAAAGAAATCACAAGGAATTGTCGAGTTTCGAAGGATGAACAGTATCAGGTGTTCTTCGATGTTCATCGTTGAATCGATGGGTTTAAGGTGAGTTTTGGTAAAATTGAGTTTACAGATCTCTAATTGGACTTAAAACGAAGCTAACTGAATGTTCAATTGAAGTAATTAGGGTTGAATTGATGGACATTAAACCGGGTCACCTCGCGGGCAAAAGGACCCGTTTATCAGTTAAACGGGCGAGGACGATGACACTGTAGCAGGCGCGTGGGTTTCACGCGCAGCCACTCACGACGGCGCGTGACGGAGCGTGGGCATGAATCTCGAGGTGAGGTCAACATGACTTCTGTCCTATTTAATGTAACGAACATTTTGGGATTGGTTTCGTGTCGATCGGACACCGTTTCGATATTGTTCGGGACGTCCGAAGGTTTTAAATCGAGTTTAAAAATAGTTAAAAATTTGGGAAAATTATGGGACTTTAATAGGATGTTAATGAAGAGGTTAGTGACCCTCTAATGTGATTTGGACTGGATTGGGAGTCCCGGTGATAGTGGTGTGGCCTGGGAAGGCCTATGACACGCGTATCGAGGCGTATCGTTAAACGGTCTGTGAGTGGACTTTGGTTTTATAAATTCTATGCATGATTAACTATTTTATATGGATTATGATTGTGATTGTATGATGTTGATTTGGATATTGGTAAATTATACGGTTTCACGTATTTCAAGGCGATTTACGTGCTTGCACGTAAATCGAGGTTTTTTCGATTTTGCACTGATTTTCCATACTTATGACTTGGATATAATATGATGAAATGGTTTTGAAATTGGAAAGATGAACTCGGGCTTGAGGCCCAATTGTTTTGGAAACCTAGGACTTGGAGTCCGTTTGAGTTACGTAATCAGGCCGGGGGCCCAGTTGCTTTATGAAATCGGGCTGAGACCCATTTGAGTTATATTATCGGGCTAGCGGCCCAGTTGATTTACGAATTAGGGCCGTGGGCCCAGTGGTTTATAAAATCAGGTCTTGGGCCCAGCGGTTTATAAAATTGGGTATGAGGCCCAGTTGGGTTATAAATGTGATTTCGGGTTTGGGACCCTATGTTAATAAATGTGATTTCGGTTCTGGGACCCTATGTTAATAAATGTGATTTCGGGTCTGGGACCCTATGTTTAATAAATGTGATTTCGGGTCAGGGAACCTAAATGGAATTGTGATGTTTATGGAGATTTCGGGCAAGGGCCCATTGTAATGTTGTGAAATGATTTAATAAAATTGTTTTCCATATACCATCTGGATACAAGGATATATGATGGTCTCCTCCAGGTGTCTGGGACACTGGGGAAGTCACGATGCATTGCATGCGAGGGGTCATCGTACGGAGTTACCGGACGGTATAATGACTCAGGAGCAGGATTGTTGTAATTGACGTCTGGGACGTCAGACATCTGTGATGTCAAAGATATTGACCCGGAGAGACCCCGGGCAGCACGCGTCGCTTATTATATCGTGAGATATGAAGTCTGGGAAGTCAAGCGTCTGGGACGCTAAGCATCTGGGATGCTGGTGATGGTAATGTGGTAAATATGGATTAATGAATCTATGAAATGGCTTTTCGGTCGGATTTGTGTTTATGTGGTAAAAATGGATTATTGGTTATTGAAATGGTATTTCGGGTCGGGGACCCTGAATGGTTTTGGATTTATGGATTTATGTTTATGGCTTTGGGCGGTGGCCCACAAGGTTTTGTATGTCTAGGTGTGGTATTCCACAGTTTTGGGCTGAGTTCCAACACTTGGTTTTGAGTTACGGTTTTTGGGCTAAGGCCCTAATGGCTTGATTGAACAAACGTTTTGGTTACTGATTTTCGTGGCATGCATACGTTTTTATTGGAGGGCATAAATGTCTAATAAATGTGTTTAATGAACTTAATGATTTTCGTCCATTCACAGCTTTTATTGGTTTTAATGCCCTTCAGGTTGATCACGGATGCGACTGCAGCAGAGACTGGGACATTGCACGCCTACTCCATCGATCCTTGCGCACTCTGGAAGCCCCGTTTGGGCAGTGACTTTTGGTTATCCCTTGTCTGACACCCCTTGTTGGACGGGAGCAGGGCACATTCCACGGTAATCCCGGAGGGATTGGGATGGGTCCTGTCACCCGGTACAACTTCCCAGGGGGTCACCCATCTTGGAATTGCACCAGCCTCAACTCGCTTAACTTTGGGGTCCAATCCCCCCCAAAGCCACTTGAGCTCCCAAAAGGCCTAGTGCTAGATAGGTGTGTGCCTACACCTTCAAGGCACACCACCATCCTCTCCCAGACCATTCCCCCTCGCAGGAATGTGGGTTTGTTCACCGTTCCCTCCAGGACACGGGTCTTACAATCCACCTCCCTTAGGGCCCAGCGTCCTCGCTGGCACACTTTCCGGTCGGGGTCTGGCTCTGATACCATTCTGTTAGGACCCGACCCTCCTCTGTCAGGTCCCGACTCATCTAGCACGATATTGTCCTCTTTGGGCCACATCAATACTCAATGGCAAGCCTGCGCCCTCAAGGTTTTGTTTTCGGGAGCTCACGGTGCAACTTCCTAGGGGGTCACCCATCATGGAATTGCACCAGCCTCAACTCGCTTAACTTTGGAGTTCCAATCCCCCCCCAAAGCCACTTGAGCTCCCAAAAGGCCTAGTGCTAGATAGGTGTGTGCCTACACCTTCAAGGCACACCACCATCCTCTCCCAGACCATTCCCCCTCGCATGAATGTGGGATTGTTCACCGTTCCCTTCAGGACACGGGTCTTACACACGGACCCAAAGCCAATCATGGGTTCACCAATCAATACGTGATCACCGTACTGGTGACACCCAACATCATCTGACATAGAGTAAAAAACGACCATCTCCTTTATCGACTTTGGAATCAAGAGAAGTTGCAACCATGTTGGAAGCATATCCATCTTTTCCAACCAAGAATAATCGTTGATAACCATTGTTGTGACCCATTCTATTTCCCACAATCATATTTCTCCTCAAACAAGCTTATATGAAGCTCAAGAGGTATGGTCAACTGCAGTTAACCAAAACCAACTCCCAATGGACGCTCAAGTCCTCAACTCAGATCTCGCGGCTTACCCATACCGGAGTGAGAACTCCTAGGAGAAGAAAGTGTATTTATTAGCAGTTGGTTCCAAACCAACTCTCTGAATGTGGTAACCCCACTCTCGCCAACAATACATCGGGAACTCCAGCACCACCCGAAACTCACTCCAAGTTCGCTGAGCTAACTGGAGACATCACACACGTGTTTGCATCTATCAACCGTAATATCCAACTCACCTGTTCATTCATACCGTTCATGCACATCCAAAAGGCTGAGTGATGAATGACACCCTTCACTACTTGATTCTCACGTCTCAACCTTTATGGGATCAATTCCAGCACCCAACACTCGTGTCATCCGTCCACAATGAGCTAGGGTATCTGTCACCAATCCAGGTATACCCCACGTCTACCATACAGGTCACAATCCAAGCCCTCATCAGTATTACATCACTTAGACACCCTCAGTGTCGTTCGGAACTATCCAATCACTATTGGATTCCCATCAACTCAACTTTGGAACCTCCCACTCATCTCAGTTATCTCCACGGAGGTAGCGCGACACACTCACTAGCACCTAAAGTTCATCTCCTTCTGTGATCACACTCGGGTGTAACCGAGTCGACTCTAAAAATCACTACTCGTACTGTGCGTCACTCAAGCACCTCTGTGCCCACGTCATGGCTGGAAAATCTTCATCTTCTCAGTCATCATGGTAACCTGAGCCTATCCAACTCAATATGAAGACCAATCCAATAGACGAGTCTTATCGATAGCAATGCCTGTCACCACCTTGAGCAGATTAATCCCATAAACACTCCGTTATCGAAACTCCATACCCATGCGGCGAACTCACCACAGGTACCAACCGCTCAACAAGTAATATCCCTGATCGTTCCAACTCAGGATCCGGTCCACAAGTACCACTCTTCTGGTAACTTGTCCAATCAATCACAAACTAGGGTTATCACGAACCCGGCTGTTCACTGCACCATGTCCATCTTGACTGATCCATCGTTCCCTACTCCGAAAAGTCGTCATACTCCAATATTGGTCAACTATATAAATGGGACCTATCTGTAACACTACATCCCTAGGCCGTTAGATTCCCATACACAATGATCCTACTCGGGATCAAATCTCACCAAAACACGGCATCATGTGCCAATCGAACTTTAAACCATTGTGCCTTGTGCCAAACAAAACCTAACCAGGGTTCAGATCCACTGAATCCTCATACTCTCACCCTAACTCTTAGGTTGATGACGGTCTATTATCACTGCAGAGACATCACATCTGGCGCTTGCGCGTCACTCTAAGAGCAACCCATGCTCTGATATCACTTTGACAGGACCCGTCCTAATCGCCCTGGATTATCGTGGGACGTGCCTTCGTCTGACGTCGCGTGTCAGGTCAAGGATAAACTCGTCACCCGCTCGGGGTCCATCAGAGTCCGTCAGGATTGGCAGTGGCATGTGATGTCTCGATCCCTTCTACAGCCCGCATCCGCTATCAACCTGAAGGGTATTAAAACCATAAAAGCTGTGAGTGGACAAAACAATAGTTTATTAAAACTCATTTATATCAAAATTAAATTTATACCTTTCACGTAAACGCATGCATGCATCATAAAACTGTTATTTCAATTACTTTCTCGGAAGCAAGACGTATTGCTTCCCAAATCAAAACCCAATGAAAAATGCTTCTCAATCGAAGCCATCATCTCAGTAGGGTCTCAGCCCAAAACCATAAAACACAAACAGAACCTTGGTCCAAACTATAGAACATGTGGGAACACATCCCATGGGAACTCATCCCAATATCAGTCACGATTCTAATCCGAGCACATGTGCATATAGCTCAAGACCGTTCACAATCCTAGCATATCACCGTGAACACATCACTCGCCGCGACTGTCTCTAGATCATCGCGAACACATCGCCAATCGATCATAGAGTATCTCATCAACACTCCTAATTCGAGCCTCCCTCGGTCATTACTTCATGCGGCTGCTCGACAACAGGCAGTGCACCGTGACCTCTCCAGAAGGAACGCATCGCAGTCTGGAGGCGAGCGCCGTAACACCCGGGACGAACTTGAATGTTATCATCATACATAGGGCCTCAAGCATAGAACATCACCAAATGGGTCACAGCTCGGAAACCAATGTCCTACAACACTTCATATCCCAAGATTCCTCAAATCGTATCAAATCCACAACTGGGTCTCATGCCCGAAATATCTTTCGTAAAACTCATAACTGGGTCACCGCCCGACTTATCTCACGTTTGACTATACTCTAACTCAAACCTCAAATCAACTGGGTCATACGCTCGAAAGATATTTCCAAGTACGAAAACCATTTATCATTTCCAAAACACTTTCCAATCATCTTTCAACTGGGACTCATGCTCGAATCTCGATTTCATGCATCTCCGTGAAATCCTCAAAACTTTAAATCAGTTCCTCGGTTTCACGCCTCTCCTGAAACCTTTGGAATCACATAAAACACAAGCACGTAGCATACTCGGTCGAAGCCCAAACATCATATGAAATAGAAAATCTCGAACTACGTGCAATATCGCATTTTCCTGCGAAAATGCCCAACAAATCATATTTAATTCACATGCACTCATGGCATCTCAAAACATGTTCATAAACACATATAAAACATTTATGCATGCATCAAATTCATAAAATAACGTCCACTCACAGACCGTCCAAGCTTCTCCTCGATACGCGTTCCATAAGCCTCTCCGGGTTAATCCGACCTCTTCAGGTCATCCAAACCTGTCGAAAACATACTCAAAGGTTACTACCAATCTAGACAAGTCCTAATCAAGAACTCCCAACATTCCCCAAAAAGTCAACGTTTCCCAGACACGCTTCCCTAGGCTTTAAACCTCTATTTGACCAATCTAATGATCTCTGAACAACTCGAAACCACTACCGTTGGATTCGTATCGTTGAAACCTTTGAAATGGTTATAGTCTCACCTCAAAATACATACCCACGTGTCCTTACGCGCGATTCAAAGGTGAGGTTAACATCTACCAAAAAGTTAACGCTAACGTCAGCATGAAGAGTAAAAGTCAACGCTGACGTCATTGATGATGTTAGCATGACATCATCTCTGACATCTGACACGTGTTAGTCTGACATGTCAGACGTGACTGCCACATGTCACACGCTCACTGGTCCACGTGTTTGCCAAGTGTCAAGTTGATCGGACACTGACAACTGCCACGTTGCCTGACATCTGACAGATGATGATGTCATTATGCCACGTCATCATCGTCTTCACTGAGTCGGGTCGGCCTGATTGCACTGTAGCGGGTCGCGCAGACCCGACTCGGATTTTCCTTCCACTCCGGCCACCGTTTTCGATGCCGTTAGTACCAACATGATTGTCCAATCCTCCCTAGGCGATCTATGGACTAAAAAAATGTGTAAAACAGGCTAGAAAATAACTGTTCGAACAAGAACCTCACGGCCCAGTTTCCAGGCCTCCGTCCAGGCTGCTTCGTCATCCTCAACCTCTGTTCCTGATCCTCCTCGACTCGCAAGGACCCCATGAACATCATCCAATCATCAAAATTCGCCCAAAACGTAAAACTCAAAAATCCAAAATTTTGAATTCAAACGGGTCCTCGAAATTTACCTTTTCCCGTGGCTCCACAGCCGTCTACGGCGATTGTCATCTCCTTGCCATCATCGTCCCACCTTTAGCCTCACTCTCTTGGCCTCAACTGAATCGAATGGGGGAAGAGGTTGATTTTGGGGCTTTCGGGTTTTTGGGTTCAAATGCAACAGAGAGGGAGTGGATATGCATGTATGTGGGGTGGCAGGCAATGGATGAGTGACACTTGTCACTCATCCATTGAGCTTGGGAAAATATCTGGGGCCCATTTAAGACAAAAGTCCCTTCGTCTCGTAAAACGTGAAATAGTATCTTGAACCTTTCGTGACTCGTAACTTTCCCATCAAATGTCTGATTTCGACGTGCCGCCTGTCTACAGACTCGTATCGACACGATCTATGTAACGATCCTCGATCCTCATGCATTGGACCTCTCGGGTCAAAAGTTAACCTTTTGCCCTCGTTTAGGGGCAAAATCGTAAGTTCACCCTGAACGTCTGACGATCCTCGATTAATCCCTGATTAGCCTCGCTAATCCATAATTAATTCTTAATTAATCCCAAAAATTTTGGACGGATCGTTACAATTTCCTTCTCGTCCTCTACTCTCAATTCTGCTGGTAACCATCATCCAAAGCACCATTTTTCTTACTTTCTCTCTTGGGTTTTGCTCTTGGGTTTTGCTCTTGGGTCACCACTATACTCACACACACAAACATATACACAGTTACACACATGACAGACATACAATGCCACTAACCCAAAACTAAATGGTGGCAGATGTCACCTCCCATAAAGGTAGAGTAGTGACTCATCTTAGCAGCAAAATGATCAAAATGCCCCTTGTCTCGAATTTACCAAAATACGCTTGGTATTCTAAACCCGTAACTAACCAGTTCGAATTTCAATTTGACGTGCTGCCTGTCTATGGACTCAGGACTCTAAGACCTACATAACGGTCCTCATGAAATGTACAAAAAGTACTCCGAAAAAATAGTCAACTTTTGACCACGTAAAAATAAGGGTAAAAACGTCAATTCTCTTTCAAATTCTCGAAATTATCATTTCTTAATTTTTGGGTCGTTACACCAAATTCAAAGCAAGGTTGGTAAAGCGGAGATCGAGGGAGAAGAGAAAAAAAGAAAAGAAATGAAAAGGAAAAATAGGAGAAATGAAGAGGGAGGAGGAGGAGAGGGCGATTTGCCGCTAGCCCCAATGGGTTAGGAATTTGGTTTTTGGTTTTTAGAGAGAAGGCGGAGCACATTTGGAGAGAAAATGAGTCCCCTATTGCAAAATAAATTAAAAGAAACATTTTTCAAGAATAAGGGCCTACTTTTTATTTATTGTGTCATTGGCGGAATTAAGAAGGCCCTTTCAACTTTTCTTTTCTAATTTTTTTATTGGCTAAATAGTTGCAACCATCTTATAAGTTTTACAATAATTTTAGCAACAGTCCCCTTCTTTAAATTTTATCATAATATTTTCGTTAGCCTCTATCTATTTTTCAAACCAATTGTGTTAAAAAAAATCACGTAAAATGCATTTAAATTGACATTTTTCTTTTTTTTAATGGAATTCATTTGTCAACCATTCAATCTTTTTTTAATTACAGTAAAATGATTTTTTTTGCCGTAAATGAGACTAATATGTGTGAATTGACCAAAATGATGCTCATATTGTATGTAATGTTCATGCTATAACACGAAAAAAGCAAGAACTGACATTGAATGGTAAAAATCTGTATAGAACACTCGTATATGGTTACATCTTGCATCTCTGATCTAGTGATTTCTCACCTGATTACGGGTATCGTAATCAATTACTTTACAATAAAACTACGGATGCCAATTTTACCTTAACCAAATTTACAATCTTCCTTACGGTCAATTACAATCAGAAGTTTAGCCCTAAACAAAACAAACGAAAATTACAATCAGAACAGCTGATCAAGAAAGAACAAAAAATATACAACCAGAAGAGAGATATCGAATCGAATATTTGTCAAGCAATACCAGCATGGTGATCCTGCAAGCTTAAACAAGGGCCTTGAAACTATCAGACCAAAAGTGAGATTTCCGACGAGAAAGACTGTCACGAGGTGCAAATCTGAGTCCGAACATCTCCTTGAACGCTTGCTCAGGCTCTACTTTGCTCACCAGCTTTGACACAACGGTGGCACTGTCCATGATATGGTCCATGTTTCCTCTGTCACTCCAGAGGAGGTTAGCTAGTTGCAACCTCCTATGCTTTGAATGTAGGCTAATGCCCCACTTTAGGTAAAGGTTGTTTCTTTCATCCTCCGATAGCCGCCTTTTCATTTGCTTGCTCAGCATGTGTCTCTCACTAGTCAAAGCCTTCAAACTGTTTGCAGAACATTACATGTTTTACACAAAAGCTACATGTTTTTACTTACTAAAAATATCTGCAACCTGCTATTTTATAGATCAGATGTGATTAAAATGAGGGTACCTTGAAGCAGGTGTGAGAGTTTCACCATCTTCCAAAGTCTGATTGCCCCGAGAAAATGTGTCTTTGAGGAAGGACAATCTCCTGAGCTCAACCTCCATGTAAATTGAATCACTCGGATCACCTTTAAATAGGAGAAAGAAGTACGTCCTGTGAACCAATGACACGTTGCAGGTGTCCCACAGCTCAATGATCTCCCATTGCAGCTTGATGAATTTTGAAGACCACCTTGAAGGGCTTTCCTCATCCATAGGAATTGGATCCAAGCCAACATCTTTTACATCCCTTGCAAAATGTATGGGCTTTAAATCTGCCTCTGGTACCTGCAACGAGACGACCCTTGTTACAAACAGTGAATCTTATAAATCATTATTTAAAGAGAAAAAAAACCCCATTTACATCCCTATAGGTCCTGCTACAGTTGTCCGTTACAGAACATACTGCATAGATATCAGTTTACCTTCAAAGTGTAAAGTGAAGTGCCTCGCCAAATTCCCTTTCTTTCAACTAGTTGCATATCTTACTAATGGCCCTTCATATTCGTTTTTGAATGCTAATACTACTAATAAGACCAAAAGGAGGGCCTTGCTTGTCCATTATTACCCAATAATGCAGTTCATCATATTGATCCTATTATAACAACCAATACTAATGGTTTTTTGGCCTATTTTGAAAGACAAAAAAAGTGCTGACAACATGAAGCTCACACTCACCATAGAATCGGCAAGTTGATTCAACTGGGTAACAGCCATTTCCTCCGTTTCTTCAACAAAAGAAGTCCTTTCAGTTGTGGATTTTGGTTCCTGTCCCTGACACTCGTCATTTGTGGATTTTGTATCCTGTGCTTGACACTCTTCATTTTTGGATATTGTTTCCAGTGATTGGCAGTCTTCATTTGTAAGTTTTGTTTCCTGCGCTTGACACTCTTGATTTGTAGATTTTGTTTCCTGTGATTGGTACTCGTCATTCGTGGATTTTGTGTCCAGTGCTTGGCACTCATCATTCGTGGATTTTTCTTCTTGTGGTTTACACTGATCATTTATGGACTTTGTTTCCTGTGGTTTACACTCATCATCTGTAGATTTTGCTTCCAGTGCTTTACACTCATCATCAGCAGCAATTCTTTCAGAAGCCTGAGAACCATTTGATAGCCTTCCAATCTCAGCATCATAATTAAGTGAAGGAAGTTTCTTTTGGAAACCCTCGGGCCTTCCTATAAAACCTTTCTCAAACTCAACCGTAGGCGTGCTCTCATATTGCTCTACCATTTCAAACCAACATTGAGATGAACTAGTCATTAGCCTTGCTTTGCTACTTCTGCTCCTCCTTAACTTGAACACAAAGGGGCTAAGCATTTCTTTCTCGGGCAACCACAGAGGAATCTTTTCAGAAGTAGGAAATACAAAACCTTTTTGGTTCAATGGGGGTGACTCATGTTCTTGATTTTTGCTAACTCCATTCTCAACCACTGTCAATCCTGAGGTAGCTGTGTTTGCTGCAGGAGACGAAATATTTGAGTTTTGGTATCTACTTGGACTTGAATCTGATTCATTTGACACTATATATCTGTTTCTTCTTGACACTTCCATTTCTATGCACCGAACTTCCTTGCAAAGATCCTCCGAATTTCCATCATAATGTTCTTTGCTCTCCTCTTTATGCAGATTTTTATCAATAAAATTAGGAATGTCAACTGAAAACTGCCGAGAGTCAGTGTGCAGGAAATTCTCTTCAAAGTCAGGAAGTTGAAGTAATGTCTCTTCAGAACTGGTCCTACTGTCTCCATCTGAATACAGAGATGTACCAAAAGATCTAACACTGTTGGTTCGGCCGTGAGAAGCAGCCGGAACAGGTGCCCCTAATGTTTGAGTTTCGATGTCCCATGTATTTCGCACTCGCAATTTAGGGTAGTAACGATCCAGATCTGCCTGCAGTTATACGACAATAAATTGAACTTAGCACAGGCAGAGCATGTTGAAGTAAAATTAGATCCTTCAGTTTATGTTTGACACATACTGCTGATGGTTTATCATCTCCAAGCACTCGTACCAGATCCTTGACCTGAGACTGAGCAAGGTCTCGTTGCAGAACCAGCTCTGAAACTTCTTTCTTGAGCTGCATAGTGAATCAACAAAACCAAAGGTTTCAGACAAGAAAAGGGATGTTACCTGAATCACGAATAGAAAAAATATACTACGTCCTCTTATATATGAGAGCAACGAAACAAAAGAAAATTAAAATTTTGACGGTTTCTAACAAAGTAAGCACAATGGAGATGGTCAGAAATTGCCACTTGAAAGGAATCTAGAATCATGAGACAGAAATAAAAGTAAGCTTGATCAAATTGTGGAAAGACCAAAAAGAAAACACTTGGAGGTATTTGCATATTAAAAAGTAAATTGCACTTTGGCTTTCCATTATCGGAATTTATATTGTTATTCTGTCTTCTAAATTCTTTGGTGATCTTTTAAGCAGTCTGCATAGCTGTTCGCCACTGTTTTGTGCTCCTTTCCCCCCATTTAGATAAGCAGGACCCTTATTGATAGCTTATATACATAGATAAACATTCACCGAACTAACTTAAAAAAGACTAAGATGATATCTTTTTCCAATTCGAGATAAAGTGTGATTGTGTTCTGTGCAAGGTAAATGAATAAAGATGTAGGGGATGGGTCAAATGTAATTTTGAGGACTGGATATATCATACAAGAAGCATATTAATTACCTTTTCAATTTGAAGGTCCTTTTCTCTTAGTAATGTAGATGAATCAGCTGGAACAACCCTCGGTCCTGAACCTCTCAACTCGTTCTCTAGTCTGTTCAATTCTTTTTTTAAATGCTTCACCAATGCCTTATCTGACATGACTACATTAACCTGTGCATTTGTTGACACTTCTTTAGCACAGCTTGCGAACAAGAGTGTATTTCTTGATTGCTCAACATGGCTGTGTGCAGGACTCATCGTACAGATGATGGCAGTTCTAGCATTTCCTCCCAAGGAGGACTGCAGTATGCGGGTAAGCTTTGAATCTCTGAAAGGAACATGCCCATTTCTTCCCTTGCTGCATATTTTGAAGAATTTAGTATCAGATATTATTCTTCTTATGCTAGAGCTTCAATTTTACAGAAACTAATAGAAAGAACTCAAAGGAAATAAAAACAAAAGGCCACAGTATTAATAGCTTTTGGAAAAGACCATAAGTGAGAAGATGAAAAATGGAAAACAAGCTGACCTAAGCTTACGGATAACAGTGCCAAGAGTTAGTAAACTGCGATTTATGTGGCAACCCTCTTTCAACCTTGTTCCAGCTGATAATGTCTGGGATGCACGCTCACTTCCGGCCAGATCGATAAAGTTCTGTTAAAAAATAAAAGGGAGGTTTATCATTGTGTTGCTATCTAATATTTCCTTGACCATAATTCTTATATTCATTTTCACCTTTTAAAAATAGCCGTACTTACCACAACAGCACTGAGGGAGCTTGATTTGTCATAGCCAAGAAACTCACGTGCTGAACTTTCTATTACCTGATAAAACCACAACATATTGACCAAGGTAATTGAACGAAATTGTTATGCACACACATACTACTTAGCCAAAGAAAAATAAATTGATATGTACAATTTCAACATGTTAACAAAAGCCGACTGGCCATACCAATCTTAGAATCTGATGAGATCTGGAGCTTGCTTCATTTAGAGCTGTTTCCCCCATTTGTCTTTCAGCTGCGAAAAAGCATTAAGATATTGTTTGAATTTGCAACCTTAGTCATCTGTTGGAAGAAATACTAGCTTAAAACATGCTTACCTTCACAGACAGATAGAAGCTCATTAAAATGCTCCCAATCCCTCAGAGTTTCCTCTGTGAGTCTCTCAACAATTGTGCCTCTCTATTAAAAGGCAAACCATTAGTACAAGGAACTTGCATGTACAAGTTCTTCCACATATCAAAAATGATATTTACCTCGGGGTCATCTAGAAGTCTAAGTGGAGTGGCATCTGCACTAAGGAGGTCCCTGACAGATTCGTTGTAGATCTCCATAGCAGAAAACTTTAGATTGAATTCTCTCTCAGCGTGCTACAGATAATATAGGTTACATCATCAAAGATAGAGAAGAAAGAACATAACGAAATGCAGAAATGAAAAAAAAATATTATCAAACTTTCTGTAAATTACCTTCTCTATGTAGTCAAATATATCTGCAACAGTGTATCCAGTAATTCCACTCATAGTGTACGTCTTTCCACTGCTTGTTTGTCCATATGCAAAAATACTTGCTGGAAGCAGATAACCAAAGAAAGGGTGTTACATAGTGTCAACTAAAAGAAAGTTTACCAAATAAGAAAAATGATATATAAAGGAAATTAAATTATACTTTACTTACAGTTTATACCACTCACAACTGAAAGAGCAACTCTCTTGGCTCCTTCTTCATACACCCTCTTTGTGGAGCAATCTGTCCCAAATACTCTGTCTTGTATCAAATAAGGGAAAATATACAGATTCAAAGAGTCAACACATTATAAATCAAAATCCATGTGATACAATAATAATAATATAGGCTATGCAAAGAATTCTAGAGTCACGTCGTTCAGAGTGAATATAGAGTATTGAAATTAGAAATTTCTAGAGTCCCATAGTTCAAATTGAATATAAAGTATTGAAAATTTGAAATCACAAAGAATTCTGAAACTCCTAGTTATGGAAATTGGAAACTAATTCAAGCAAAATTTTCACAAATCGGTATAACACAGTCCAACTGGGTTCCATGTTCAAAAAATGTGGAGGCCTGGCCATACTGGTATGTCTTCCAATATCAAAATCCCCATAACTTGACGGATATTGACAGAAAAACAGCCTGCATCACCCAAGAAAATGTAATTTTAGAAACAACAATGTAAGCACCTCCTTACCAAATGAGTAGGCAGTTGGGTACATGGAGCGCTCAGAAAGTGAAAGGTTGTTCCTGTATATGATAGTGGTGTCATTAATGCATTCCCAATCTGACACATCGTTTCTAGAAGTCTCCTTCTCGTTCAAAGGCCGTAGCCGGACCGAAACAAATATTCTATCCCCGTGGCCTGGCTCTTGCATTGGCTTCTCGCCACCAATGGCCACCATGTTGCACTCTTACCCTGTCCTCTTCCGAACCCACACTCCAAGAACAAGATTATATATTGAAAGTCCAACACGTTCCACTAAAAATCTTTAATCATTGACTCTTCTGTTCAGCTCCCAAAGATTTTTTCTCGCCATTCAACGAATGCTTTATGTTCCCAAATGCTCAATAAAGCAAATGTGTTGCTGGGGTTGTACGGAACACAAGGGCCACCCAAGCCGCACACCCACAATCATAATCTGCATCAACAGACCAATCATTTGTCAGTGTCGATTCACCCGCAATTTTTTCGAAGTCTTGTCACGAGCATGAAACTCAATTTCTAATATAATCCTTTTTAATTCAGAAATGTGAAACATACCCAGTCACAAACAAATGGTGGCCTCTCTATTATAATGGAAATTTGGATCTTTCTAAGATGGCACTCGAACCCAGGCTGTCAAAAGTCTTATTCTAATAAAACCAGTGTGATTAAAAAAACATGCTCTTCAAAGAAACAAAGAGAAGACACAGGAAAAAACCGAAGTTTTTTTTGTTTTGTTTTTTTTTTTCTTTTCTTAAACTTGGGGTTGAGAATTCAGTCACTTTCAAGTAATGTTTTTGTGACCTCCAGATGACTTTCCCCAACTCCCTATGCAAAGAATGAGAGATGGAGAGAGGGAGTTAATGGCGGTGGTGTGAATTGTGAATAGGATTTGATTTCCTGACAAAACTCTTGGTTTTGGAAGCTTCACTCTTTCTAAATTTATCTCTGTACAGCGAAATCCAAATAGGACTTGACTCACATTTCCCAAAATTAGAACAAAAATATCTATACCGAAAAATCCCTCAATATTTCAGAATTACCACCAAATGCCAACAGATTGAGCCAAAACTCGTCATGTTAGATCATCCAAATCCAAATTTGGAAATTCCAAAATTTAACTGAGAACGCTGTCACATATACTTAGACAGACTCACAGAACTCTCATATTGCATTACTCACTCACAGACCTCCATAAAAAATTCAAAATTAAATTTCAGTGAAATCACATTGGCCATAACCAAACATATCCCGAGAAAAAAGAACAAAAATCTGAAAATCCATCTGCATTCTAAAAATTGAACAGCGAAATTCGAAAATGTTGAAATTCTCTCACCTCGAAATGCAATCAAAGCCAGCCATTGGTTGAAAAGTCAGAGGTCGAAGATGATTGCTTTGGTTTGGAGTTTGGCACTTGTGTGGTGATAGAGGAAGAAGGGGGTTTACGAGAAGAGTGGTTACGGCGTCGACTTCTGTGTTAATTGTTAGTTGCTTTCGCAGCTGCAATGGGAAATCATTACTGGCCTTTGAATAAAACTACCGCGCTAACTCTCGAACGAGTGGTTACCCATGGCGCGGTGTTGGAATGACAGATATGCCCATGACAGTGCACCTAATTTGCGTGGCAACCACGGCTGACGAGTGACGACACATCGAAATTGAATAATCCCTCTCGCTGTAATTTCGGTGCAGCACATGACGCTTCTACTTCCAACACTTTCAGATGTAAACTGGCAAAGGCTTTTCCACCGTCCACGTCAATCGTCTCCAAAAATAATATAATTTCACTTTTAAATGAAAAAAAAAAGCATTTTCAACCTGAAAATTAAGAATTTACCCAAAAAAAAAACTGAAAATTAAGTAGAAAAAGGAAAACATCTTTGTTGATGATAGGTTCAATTTTTTTAAAACCACTAAAAAACATTTGCCATAAAAATATCAATTTATTGATAAATTTATTTTATAAAATTCAATTAAATATGTAAAATCGATATTATTACGATATTTAACCGTCGTAATAAACAAGTAAAACTTCATGTTCGTTATCTTTCGTCTTTGCTTTCGTAAACGCATACAAAAGTTGGATCCACCACTAAGCATTCCTCCAGGAAAAGTTTTGTAAGTAACCGGCAATTGCATTAAAATTATAACAACTGACTTGAAAAGTACTCATGTTTGACGTTTTATTTTTCAGTACTTTTTTTTTTTTTTTTTTAATTTGGAGGGAGTTGTTTGGTTTTTGGAAGTATTTAGATAACCAGAATATGAAAAAACGAAAAGTCTTTTGCCAATAAAAAGGATACTAATTTATAACAATATGCTTATGAGATTATCAGATTATCATCTGATTATTTAGTAATATGCTTATCAGATTATCATCTCACCCACATGTATTCCCACAAGAATAAAATTTAAAAAGATCAAAATCCTCAAACAATCCAATTGCTCAAAGAAACATAATTTAATTACTGTGATTAAAACTAATGGGAGATATTGCGCAAACACCTTCAACAACAAGTTATGTTTTCAATATCTTGTCATGATAAATCTTAATATAGTGGTAATGTTTGCAAATCTATCATCCGCAAGTTTAATGTATAAATTTCGAATTTTTTATTGTTTTGCTATTTTTTTATCCTTACTTTTTTTTAACATTTTTTTCTTTTTTTTATACTTAAACGGTTTTAAACTGTTTTAATCTAAACTGAACTGTTAGTGACAGTTTGGAATAAAACAATTTAATTTTAAATTTTAGAAAATTTAAACAGTATCAAACTATTAATAATATAATGGTTTGAATTTGAATATTTTCAATATCCGTATCGAATTAGACTATACTCACTCCTACTTACATATAATGACTCAATTAGTGCATTCTAAAATACTTTATTTGTAAATAAATGATAAAAAAAAATTGAACACGGACTTCAAAACAACTTAAAATATGTAGAAAAATGTTTTATTTTTTTATTATCTAATTTTTTAACTTTCCTTACTCAGATTTTATTTTTTTATTTTTTATTTTTTGCTTCGTCTAGCAAATGAGGGGCAAAATGAAAAAGCGCTTATATTTGTTTGTGGCATGAAAGCCATGCAGGTTGTTTTAAATTTTTTATAAAATAATAAAGTCAGCTATGCTGCTATTGGACGGAGATTTTTATTTATATAATTTTTGCCGCAAATGGCGATGCAAAGAAAAAGCTGCAAAAGGAAGAGTATGGCCACCGCCGACCGGGAGGGACCGCTCCCCCTTTGACCAGAAAAAGAAGAACACCCCATGTGGAAGCATGCATGAGATACCGAAAAAGAAGAAAAAAATGCCTTCTTAACAGCATTCCTCCCTCATTCTTCATTATATATGCACCTTCTACTCTCTACTTTTTCTTTTGGACTCTTATTTGATTTAATAAAATATCCTTTATTTTTTAAAGATAATTTAAAAAGGGTCTATGCAAATTAATAATAACTAAGTTTTATATCTATTATCAATTATTCATAAAATATCCATTATGAAACGTACGATCAATTTTTTGACTCTATTTTTATAATTAATAACAAAATAAGTTAGGGAGAGTGCTCAATGATTTTTTTTTAGGGGGGAAATGGTAGAAAAGAAAGAGAACTTCATGAAAGAAAAAAGGGCTTTGCTAATGAACATACCAAAATATACTTATGGAATCCGAATAATATCTATGACGAGATATAGATAATGTGCATGCAAATCCTTTCGCCTAAAAATACACAGATGCATGTGCTGGCACCAAACCATTTTCCCTTTTTCTTTTTTTTTTAAAAAAAAAACTTTGCATTCATTCATTCATTCTTCTATGTTTCCTTGCCGACACTGTTATATATATATATACATGTATCAATTTATTTTAGAGTAATTACATGTATGCGATTTGTTTTACTTTTTTCTGTTTCTGTTTTTTTTTTTCTGTTGAGAGTCGAAATCCTAGCTAACAATTGTAAAATGTCTGTGTAGTTGACAATCTATCATTTTTAGAAGAATTTTTTGACATAGAAACTCGAAACTCGCAAGAAGCATTTTATAGATAAAAATGGAGAAATATCAAAGTATTCATCGAGGGAAAAAAATAGCTAGCTAGTTTCAGCTACCTTTTTTTGGCATAAAATCCTTTGCATTCATCGATTGTGTATGTATGTGAGGCAGTACAAGACATTTATGCTATTAGCGAGCATGTTCCAGTTCTAAGACAATGATTAAAAAATTTGAACCTATAATATTAATAATAATAATAATAATAATAACAAATTATTATTTTTTATATCATATATTGCCTAAAATTAATGATTGGTAAATGAATAAGCTAAACGGAGTCGTTAGGTTATATTATAGAAACCTAAACCTCTCTCCCCATTCTTAAAATTATCTTTTTGGCCATCCAATACAATTATACACCAAGCTATCTCCTTCTCTTCTATTTAGAAATTTACATCTCTTGTTTTTAATCCCTCTTTTCCTTCATATTTATGTTGCTTCAATTTGAGCTACTCGTCCTCATTTATCGGTCTTCAGTAGGTTTTAAATGTGTCCGAATTATGTTAGATATTACAATTCTCGATCTTGAATAAATTTTAAATGCGTTTGATATACTAACTATTACATTTCTAGTCAATACATTGTAATGCTTAAATAATTTGCAGCTTGGTCTCCAAAAAATGGGAAATTTGACAACTTTACTTAAAAGTTTCATTACTTTTCTCACTATTGACTTTTACAAATGTCCTTTATGGTTTTTGGCCCCTCCAACTAGCCCTCATTGGGCCGGGCCGGGACGGGCTTATTAAATAATTTTTAAATTTACAGGCCTGACCGAGCGGGCTTAATGACACAAAAAAGAGCACATGGGGTTTTATCGAGCCGGATTTATATCGGATTTTTCAAGTCGGGCTTATTAAGTCCACTTGGATCGGGTTTATGTGGGTTTTCGTAATAAATTATGTCTCAAATTTTAAAGTTACAACAAAATATATGCATGAAAAACAAATATTAATAATGAAAAAAGATACTCAAGGGTGTAAAAACGTGGCCTTGTTAAAATAAAATACTCAAGGGTGCAAAAACGTTGGGCCTATTAAGTAGGTGGAGGAGTAGTTAGGGTTTGTATTGGGTATTGGGTATTGAGTATTGAGTTTTTTAAAATAAATTAGGTGAACTTGGAGCTGAGATTTGGATTTGGGTTGAAATATTAGTATTAAGAATGAGTTGAGTATTAATTTTTAAATAATAAGTATTTTATATTTTCGGACTTATGAGCCGGGTTTATTACAGGCGGGTCGGGCTGCGCTTACCGGGCTTTATCGGGCTTAGGCCTATCGGATTTGAACACCATAAGCTCAAGCCCAGCTCGCTAACTCTCGGGTCGGGCCAACCCACAACCCATATCAGATCGGGCCAACCCACAACTCATAGCGGGTCGGGCCGGGCTTTTGTCCATCGGGCTTATCGGGCCCCCATAAGCCCATGGATTTTTTGGGCCAAATGGTGAGGGCTACCTCCAACCTTCAAATTTATCACGGCTCCGTCTGTGTTTTGTAAGGGTATTGTTTGTTACTCATGTTATAATATGCATATTAATTTTTGGATTATTATATCCTACAGGTAAAACATAGCAATTGAACACCATTCGTTGCAAGGAATTAAATTCTACGATCATATTAAATAAAAAAGTAATTTCAAGATGCAGTTAGATTTAAAGCTAATGTCAACAAATTGGGCTAGAGAAGACGTGGACGACGATTTACATGCCTTGCAAGTTCCACCAAAAGCCATGATGGAAACAAATTAATAGACAATTGAACTAATTACCCCAAGGCCTCATCATCACCAGTACTCTAGCTCTAGTACAGTAGTACTCCAGAACTCTAATACACTGGATGGTTGAGAATTGAGATACATGATTAAGCAGGAAATCCATCATACTTTTCACTTTTCAGTGGTTATGAGATTAATCTGACCATGATTGAAATCGAAAAGCCAACTAATTCCATCCACCACTTAATCATTTTGCTAACTCAATAACCTCACAAGATTAAGGGTTGGAGGGTTGGGCCTTAGTGACATGTGAACAGATTACCAAATGTATACCGAGCTATTGTGATTCCATCATCATCCCAATCATTCAACTTAATATCTTACTTCAAATGACTATTAGAGCAACCGCAACAAATTGGTCTAGTAGTTAGGGCGTTCATAGGCCTAGTATCTAGTGGTTAGGGCATTTCTAGACTCAATACACTCTCTCAGCTACTCCTGAGTTCGATTCATTATGAGTTTTATATCCTGATTGGAGCCAGAATTACATTGCAAAGTGTGTGAATTTTTCCAGCTCCTAGTGCAAAATTAATCATTGGTAATTGTGGCGTGTGAGTTCGTATGACCCTTCCCGAGTTTTATATCCTGATTGTGGTCAGGGTTATGTTGCAATGTGTGTCTGAATCATTCCAGCCCCCAATACAAATTAGTTCTTAGTTATTGTGGCATGTGAGTCTTCTCGATAGAGTAGTCATTAGTCATTAGTCATTAGTTAGTCATTAGTTACTTGGAATTCCCCAAGATATAATGTGAAATGCTGGAGAGCTGGGCCTCCATGTATTAACCGACTTAACTGACCGGATTGTCAAGACCCAGCCCCAGAATGGTTGATTAATTTTAGGTTTTGGCCCAACACACAGTTGATTGTGGTCTAAGTCCAACTATAATGGATCGAAACTTATGTAAGCAAAATTAAAGGCCCAATTGACTTGTACACTTATTCCATACGAAGTAACGAAATCATCGGTCATCAGATGGAAGTAGTAGGTTCCTTTCAAAATATACACTCCTATTTATGTACCGATCACAATTAGCTATACGCCAAGATTTTTCTGTGTTTTAGATGAACCGATCAGTTTGGTATACGCAAAGATTTTTCTGTGTTGTAGATGAAATATTTCGAAGGTGTCTTCACTGTAATTTGAGAGGAAGGAACCAAGCAGTATCCTAGAAATATCCAACATGCATAAACAAAGTATAGAAAAGGCCACAATACATGTTGGAGGATTAAAATATTCATGCCGTTACTTTCCATCACTTTCACATACATTATCAGCAAATCCTCACGTAGAGGACATGCCATATGTTCTAAGCTAGAATGAGAAATACATTCAAAAAAGTTTTCTGTTTTCATTTACCACAGTTAGAAACTTGCCAAAAAAGGCAGATCAATCTGCTGGTCGAACCAAACAAATTAACAAACTGTGAGTGAAATGATAGTGCGATATGATAAAATTAATCAACCTTCTGTGAGTATCTCGTTCTATCTTTGTCATTTGGATTGTTGGGTTTATAAAATCAGAAGAATGATAATACCATGTGGGAAGAGGAAGCATCACAGAAACTTCTCAAACCTTGGCACCTTGTAGTTTTCCAGCTTCCACAAGCTTCAAAGAACTAAGAGTAAATTATTATTACATCCTTAACAATTTTTACTTTTATTTAAAACTTTTAATATTTGTATATTAAACAAAATAAGACCTTACTTCAAATTTTTTTTATTCAAAAGTCTCTAAACAGAATTTATAAGTAATAAATTCCAAATCTACCATTTATATCTCAATAGAGAGAATGAGTGAATTATTAAGAATTCCTTTAAACAATTAAAAATAATATTGTCTTTTTTTGTTTTCTTTGCCCATGTGCCTCTTAGTGTTTGATTTCTTTAGCATCTTGGACCCTTTATTATATTATGCATATAATATATATTATATATAGTTACAATTGAATTTTTTCTATAAAATAAAAAATAAAAAATAAAATCCGTATCTGAAGTTCAACGGTAGTGTATAGAACTTTTTTTTTTTTGGGTGTTGGGGGGGGGGGGGGGGGGGTTGAGATGATGGTGGAAACTCGTACAACATAGGGTTTAATTCTTGAATTTTTGTACAAAATTCAAGAATTAAACCATAAAAAATACAAAATTAACCAAATTATTTAATATCGGAAGATAAATCTTTTTTTTTAATTAAAAGTATTTTTGAAGAATTATTGTTTTTAATTATCTACTTTAATTTAGATTAGATATTCATATTACCTTTAAAAGAACAAGTGAAAAAAAAAATATAAATATGAGTAATATTTTCATAATCCTCAATATAATCTTATAATTAAAAAAAAAAAAGTAATGTTAAAATTATGATAGATTTTGATAAGTTTTTTTTTAGATTGTTGTTGGATTAGTTTACAATTGGATGACATTAGTTGTAATTTATATAATAACTATGGTCTATTTTAAATTGTATAGTCATTTGACTAATTAAAGGATCTATGAGTTTAATTTTTCTATATGCAAGTTTTTGAATAAACTTATATGTTAGTAAGGACCGATGAGTTATTTGCCCAAGAACTAAATTAAGGCCAATTTCATAACTCCTATAAGGTTGAGTGAAAAGTCGAATATCTCCATATTTACCTTCACTTTCCACATTTTCATATATATATATATATATATATATATATTTGTTTACTGTTTAGACAAGTGAGGTAAACTGTGTAACCCTTTGAACTAGACAGCAACTAGAAAATGGTAAGTATGGAATGTTTATACTTTATAGTAATGCTCACCTCTTAACCTAACGTTATTTATCTCGCCACTATTAAAAGATGCCCAAAATTCGAATCTTCATCTCCCATTCCTAAACAAAAGGACACCCTTTACTGTAACACAGTCGATGTATCACACCCCTCCCAATGTATCAAGCTGGGTAGTCATTATAAGGATAACAAGGTTTAACTTGTCTGATATGATTTGTGAGAATCTGCTAGGAAAGTTCCTCACAAGAGCAAGAATACTGTGCAAAAATTTGAATTGAACTCCAAAGATACACTAAAGTGTAGATTTATAAAAGCCACGCCCACCTAGTCTTGTGATGCAGGCATACAAGAAAGAAACTAAAGAGAGACTTCAAGTGTAAAGTGTTTTAGAACGAGTGAAATGGAGATTGAGGAAGTAAGCAGCTGCGAGGCATTGCCTTTGCTGTCTCTTAACCATGTGTCCTTGTTGTGTAGATCAGTGTGGACTTCTATGAGGTTCTATGAAGAAGTTTTGGGCTTTGTTCTCATCAAACGCCCCTCTTCTTTCAACTTCAATGGTGCCTGGTTAGTATTATCTCTGTTCTCAACATGCTTTTTACAGTTCCAAATGAAATTTAATAAAAATAAGGCTTATACTATAGGCCAGTTTTTCATATGAATGCATATAAGTAGCTTTGTGCTAAAAAAGTAAGAAATCCATCTGTCTGACCTTGTGTAGGTTGTATAACTACGGGATTGGGATACACTTGATCGAAAGTCCAGCACTGGATGACTATGAATCGCGACCAATCAATCCCAAGGACAACCACATCTCCTTCCAAGTAAGAGCTGCACCAGTACTTGTAGAACCTGTAATATTAATTGTGGTCATATATAACAACTATACTATGGTTATGAACATGCAGTGCACTGATGTTGGACTTGTTAAGAGGAGGCTGCAAGATATGGGGATGAGGTACGTGACAGCTGTGGTAGATGACGATGGTATCAAGGTCGACCAGGTGTTCTTCCATGACCCGGATGGATATATGATTGAGCTCTGCAACTGTGAGAACATCCCAATCATTCCCATCTCTGCTTGTGCCTTCAAGCCCAGAGGTAGCAGTTTCAAGAAGGCACCCACTAGTTGTGGATTCATGGAAACTGTGATGATGGAGAGCTTGAGCCTGGACATGATGAACTTTTCATTTTAAGATTCAGAAAGAGTGAAAAGTCTCACCTTTACTGCAAGAAAGAGGTTACAGCTTAAAAGTGTACTACAGTGTCCATATATGTATTGTGTCTTGGTTTGAAGACAAGTTGTGTATTGATTTTCTGCTGCTTGTAATAAGGAATTGAAGGAAGATTGAATTGTACTGTATGTATGCATATATTTGATTCTTGAAGCCAATATGTGCCATGTGATGAAGCTTATATTATTGAAGAAAGAATTCCTTATAATTCTATATCTGGCTACATAGAGTTAGATACATATCTTATTGATCTTAGTCATCTTTACTAGTCTAGTTAGATACATCTTGATTACGTATATTATTGATCTTATTCATTCCTTACTATACATGCAAGAAAACATTGGAGTTAAGAAAGGCATTCTCCAAATATAAGAAGCCTTGATATAAAGGTTGGATTGTATTTGTTTCAAAGAGTCATACCTTTATTCTTGACTGGAAACATTTGTGGCGGCCACATAGGTTGAGTGCGCTTTTAGTACGATCAACACTTGGAAAAGGATCATAGACATTGAAGAAATGGAAGAAGGGATGAGAGTGCATGTTTATCCTGATCAGTAGTGTGGAGATGCTTTACTTGATTCTCATTGATCACATACTGATTGCCTTTGGATATGGATACACACATAGCCCCTTTACATCAATTATCACATAAACACTTCGGTTATGGTGAGGTGAAACCATTTCAATGGTTAAGAGGTAGAGATATTATACAGGTGCCCATCTATATCAGGTCCGGAATGAAACCTTTCTCCATCATTTCTTCCTTCGCTATTTCATAAGTAGTTCGATTTGGTATCAAACCTTTCTCCAACAACTCATTAAGAAGTTTATTTGCAACTTCAAGCTTTCCATTCATACAGTGTCCCTTGATCAACACATTGAATGGTACTATATTTGCCCGCTTCCCTTCTTTTGAATGTTACTATATTTGCCCGCTTCCCTTCTTTCTCCATCCATGCCCTCACATTCAGAGCTGCCTTCAGGTTTCCTTCCCTGCAGTAGCCATCCATCAAAATATTGTATGTTACGTGGTTTGGACACAACCCATTCTTGAAAATCTCATTCAAGAGTCTCTCCCTTTCTTGACTCTCCTTCTTTGCACAATGCATCTATTAATATATTATATGTTATGAAATCAGCTTTCAGGCCCTTATCCTTCATTCCATTTACGAACTTCCTGGCTGTTTCCATGTTTCCCTGCCTACAGAAGCCAGCAATCCAGCAGTTAAAAGTCGAAGTGTTTGGGAAAACCCCTCTATCTGGCATCGAACGAAGCAACGCATATGCTTCCTCCATCATCCCATTCTTACAATATGCATCAATTAGCATATTATATGTTATGACATTGGGCACTAGGCCTTGGTCCGTAATGTCATTAAACAACTCTCTAGCTTCCTTCATCATTTTCTTCTTGCAGAACCCATCTATGAGTGCATTGTAGGTAAAAACATTTGGCTTCAAGCCCAAGCCAAGCATTTCATCCCGCAAACCACAAGCCTTGTCAAGCTTCCCATTATAGCACAACCCATTTATGAGTGAATTATATGTTACCACATTCGGCTTTGAACCCTTCTTAATTTCCTCGAACACCTTAATCGCAGATGCCACATTTTCATCTTTACAGAACCCATCGATCAAAATATTGAAAGTGATCTCATTTGGGCGTATATCATATGCCACCATCTCCTTCAAAATGGCATCAGCTTTGTGCATCTTCCCCAGCCCACCCATTTTGCAATACCCATCAATAAGAGTATTATAAGTAACCACATTTGGTGAAATTTCCCAAGCCTTCATGTCATTTACAGCATCCTTTGCTTTGTTCAAGTTCCCAACTTTACATAACCCATTAATCACAATATTAAAAGTGAACAAGTTAGCATCTATCCTCATCCTAAAAACCTCTTTGTACACATATTCAACACAGCCAATTTTATTTCCCTTCACTAAAGCACTCAACAAAGGGTTACAAGACAAAACTGACAGCTTAAACCCATAATCACCAGCTCTTTGAAATGCCTCAAAACCCAAACGGGTCTTCATGTTTTTCACATATGCCAATAGCTACATATCAATTATAATAGAATTTGCACAAAACTGGTTGCTACACATTGAAAGCATGTGAAAAATTGAAGAAACTGAATTCTCTTCATTGTTTCTAACAAACTCATCTAAGAAAGCTCTCATATTTGAGTAATTTTTTGCATTGGCTAGGGAGTGTAAAAGTCTACAAGTAAACTCAAGAGGGTGGGATGCATTAATATTATTTTGCGACCAACTAAAGTACCTGAGTATTAGCTTTGGGTCAGCTCCTGCATCGAAGAGTTGGTGAGCAACTGTGAGAAAGTTCGAGTCTTTGAGATGGATTTTGAGCTCTGACCAGTGCTGCTTTTCTATGAGCTTGGAAATGACCGGAAGTTCGAAGGACTGTGAGCTTGGGCTCTGTCCCTCAAATTCCAAAATTGAGGAACAGAGATTGATGCAGGTTCGACGATGCCCCTGAATCTGGACTTGGGCCTGGACGCATGATGAGGAGGACGAGAAGAGCTACAGCATTGTCTAATGGCGGTAACCAATTGAAATGAATAGGCAAAAATGAAATTTAATTTAGGGTGTGCGCTTCTTTGTAGCCTGGAGGTTCTCAGTGGAAGGGAAAACGGCCATTTCTGTGGAGTTTCCGGGACAGATTTCTAAATTTTAACTGCTAATGGGGCCGCAGTTTTTAACGACTACCCCATTTTAACTAGCGTCGGGCCTTAAATGGGTCGGTTTGATACCAAGTGGGAATGGAGCCCGTTTCGCCTTTTTTTTTTTAAGCATTCTTTCTTTACAAAAATTAAACATGAGAAAAATATCATCAAGTTTAATTTAATTGTATTCGTTTTCATCATCAAGTTTAATATTTCACTATTTAATTTTTTTTATATTTAATGTATATAATTCCTTTTCCTAAATGGGCCGACACTCAACGCATAATCCTTTTTGTTTTTTCTATTCATTAATTTTACTTTAATTTTCCCAATTTAACCAATAAAAATCATGCAAGAGTACTTAAAAAAAATTGAAGTATGAAAATTAATTTCATTATTATTCTTCAAATAAGAATCACTTTCAACTCAACTCAATTAGTTAAAAATAAAACTTCAAATTAATATAACAATTCACCACCATTTCAATCTTAAATTTTAATTTGATCTCAAAATGATTATAATCTAAAGCTAGTAAAATCACACATAGATACAATCTTATCCTAACAATGACGACTTCAATGAACCATTCCCCCTTTGCCAAAAAGGAAAAGAAAAATGAACCATTCCCCCTTTGCCAAAAAAGAAAAGAAAAATGAACCATTCCCCCCCTCTCCCTCTTGTTTTGGTGCCATTTTGTGCCGTTGGATGGCCATTTCATTAAAATGGGCCATTCTATAGAAGCCAAGCCCAACAATGAGACTATCCAAAAGTAGAAATTACAAAAATCATTAAAATTACACATTAGTAGTGTTTACTGTTTAGAAAAGTCAGTTGAGTGAGAGCAGGAGATATCGAAGGCAGAAACTTAGTGGCTATAATATTAGTAAGATTTGATGGTGTCGCGCCTTTCCCATCCACACGAATAGATACGACACTAATGAGGGGCCCACTCGCCCAAAGATGCTTTGTGGACGGTAGGGCGTTGTTGAAGCTGCCAGGGGAGCAAGCTAAAAGCCATGAATTAACAACCAGCGTTATTTTTCAAAACTCAGATGGGCCCTATTTCACATATGCAGCTGGCGGTTCATAATTCATATTTCCCCAGCTGCCACACTCGAATCTCAGCTCCACTCTCTGCCTTTCAAACTTGTGGCCGACCTTCAAAGCTTCACAGAGAGTGCCTTTGAATTCCTAGAGTTTCAGTCTCAGCCAACAAAATTGACAGACCCAGTGTAATTGAAAACGTAAATTCGATATTATATTGTTTGATTTTATACTTTTATTAAAACTTAAAAGAAAGTATTGTTATATATAATGTTTTATGTCAAACTATATAGTTGTTTGCTTATAATATTGTTATTGTAGGCTTCTGGAACATCCCCCAACAAGAACCAACCCAAACCCAACTTCTGTAACCCTTTTTTTTTTGTGGGTCAAATTTTATCTCTGTTTTATCCTTCTCTTGTTCCAAGTCTTTCTCAGTCTTTCTCCTTGCCTGCATTATTATTGACCTCACTACTGACCAAGCTCTTTGGGCAATTTGTGAACTGGGTAATTCGTTTGTTTTTATTTATTTATTTTTGTGAATTTTAATTTTTAATTTTGGGGACTGGATCGCGAGGGCATCTGGAATGGTATGTTTGTTAGTTGAATAGAGATATGAGAGTGGTGGAAGAAGGGAGGAGGAACAAAAATTATGCGAACACTTTGTGACTCTTGTGAAAGCGCAGCTGCAATCGTCTTTTGCGCTGCTGATGAAGCTGCCCTCTGCCGTGCCTGTGATGAGAAGGTATGCTTGCTTCTTCACCATCTATCCTGCCTTTTATTACCTTCTCTCTTTTTTCGATGCCAACAATATTCTACTTTAATTGCGGAAAAGAAAGTGTTTATTTTCATATTTTTTATTGTCGAATTGCAAATTAAATTATGTGTGTGATATATGGGTTGTTAATAACTTGATATACTCACTTGCGTTTATGTTTGTGTATCGCCTCCACTTTCTGGATAAGTTGTTTATGAATAAAACACTATTGGGGGGCTTGGACTCAGTTCAACCACTAGCTGCTCAGCTCCACACTTATATATGTTGGTCATTCACGAGAATCGAAACTGAAACCTTTGAGGTATCTCATCATTCATGAAAATCAGACATAAAACTTTACAAGCGGTATTAGATCGTCATGACAGAAATTTAGTTGCTTCTTTGTGTTTCCCACATTGCCTATCCTTTTCGGAAGAAAATATGTTTGGAAGTAGTTTAGTGACTAAGAATGTGAGAATGGTTACAGAATTTCCTGAAAAAACTCAATTTGCTTGCTTGGCCAAAATCACGGATGATTTCTATTTTTTGTTTTTGTTCTATCTATTAGCAATGCTTTAAACTGTTGTTCAAATGGCGATGGCAGGTCCACATGTGCAATAAGCTTGCTAGCCGCCATGTTCGGGTTGGTCTTGCAACTCCCAGTGAAGTTCCCCGCTGTGATATTTGCGAAAATGCACCTGGTATGCAATGCAGGCTCCCTCCTTTCGAGATGTCATTATGTTTTATGAAATTCAAAGGAAGTGAACTTGTTCTATTTTTTTTCTTCTCGGAATCTGCATATTCTGTAGCTTTCTTTTACTGCGAGACAGATGGAAGTTGCCTTTGCTTGCAATGTGATATGGTTGTTCATGTTGGAGGCAAAAGAACACATGGAAGATATCTTGTACTGAGGCAGAGAGTTGAGGTTTGTTAATCCTTATGAAGAACTGAATTTTTAATTTTTTATTTATCGAATCTTTTGTGTTTCCAGCTACTACATGCGACTTAATGTGTTACAATTTTGTTTGCTTTCTATAGTTTCCAGGAGATAAACCTAATAATATTGAGGATCCAGCTTCCCAACCGATTGATCCATGTGAAAACAGAAGAGCACATCATCAGCCACCTAGAATGACAATAGGGGATCCAAACCAGCAAAACCACATGGCGTCTCCTATTCGAATCTCGGATATCAATGCTGATGGCCATGTAAAGATGGATAATAAATTGATTGATTTGAACATTAAGCCTCACCGGATGCACGAACAAGTTTCAAATAGAGAGGTAAAAAAAAAAAAAAACTATCCTTTTTGTGCAATCGGACTAACAAAACAACTCTCATTCATTCGTATGCTAAGAAATCGAATCCTTCAAGTTCATATACATATGTTTTGGTGGCGCTTATATGATTAAATGTATGCATGCATTTCGTGTTATTATTGTTGTGTTTTTCTCTTGCTGCATGTTGAACTGAAAGACTGGAGTTGTGCAATCTTGTGCATAGCTTACTGGATTTTCGTATTTCAAAGCGTATATAAGCTACTCATGATTCCAAGCATTGCATTTAACTATTTAAGCAACAAAAATGTTTTGTTCTTTATCAGGACTAATACGATGTGGACTGGAAGCATTGGCAAATGGGGCAAAAGGGTGTATTGTTTACACATTTGCTGTGTTGCTTTATGTAGAACTTTTCAAAACGGGCATGTGAGTGCTCCTTTGTATGTAGTTTAGTTGTGTAGGATACAGATGGAAAGCATCCATAACTTGCCTTGAAAGCAAAATGTCATTATTGAGTACAACTAAAATCTCATGTCATAGTTTACTTAGGTTTCATTTTTTTGGAATTTTTGCAGACTACACATATGCAGAAGCGAGGATTTCGTGTAATGGCACCAAAATTTGAGATATTTTTTCTATTTCGTTTCTTGCTGTAACCGTTGAATTATCAATAATTGGAAAACAATTTGCTTTCTCGACCCGGGTTTATAAAACTCAAATGAGGAAAGCAATGGATTTCAAGAGAGTGAAACCATTAATGTACGTACAGAGTATTGTCATCATTTCCAAGTCAAATATTGTTGTTTTTTTTTAAGGCTTTTTAGTTTAAATGTACTTTGAATTTGCACGTTTGTCACATTTTGCATAGTGTACTTATTATTTCACTTAACAACATTAAATTGTCGAGTTGCACCACTTAGTTATATTTCCATCAAAGATGTTAAGTAGCCCTAAAAAGTAAGAGCAAACGTGGGATTTTGACACGTTAGCACAAATACCAATCACGCTTCTTCTCTCCAGTTTGCGTTCGAAATCGAAATTTGGGGAAAAAAATTAGGGTTTGATTTCGATCGAAATTGAGTGAATCTTTGGGCAGTTAATCGACGTTTGTCTACGAATTTAATCGATGCGCGTTGAGTAGGTGTAGATGATAGAAAATATGATTCCTCGCGAGTCTGGAGCAGAGCAACTTGTATACAGTTAGTTTTCTTCCATGCTTGAATATGGTATCTGGGTTTATATTTCTTTGATTATCCATTGAATTTGCTATTTGGGTTTACAAAATTGGATTATTGAAAAAATTATATGTTATCTTGATGTGTATGTCATGATTTTTTTTCTATCTTGATTCAAATTGATGTATATGTTGACATAAGATATCTAGACTTAGTTTGTATCGTTGGTTTGACATATCCGATGAAAGAGGATATTTAGGAGTAAGTTTGTTCATTGGTATGTTGTGCATTTGGTTTCTCATTGTTGCTCTTGAAAGAAATTGGCCATTTAGTGGATATGCACCATGAACTCAATATCTTGGTTTCACTTTGCACCATGTACTGAATATATTTGTTACAATTTGCACACTGTACTTGAACTATTAGTTACACATTGGATTATGTACTAGATATGTTGTTACACTTGGCACCTTAAACTCACTACTTAGTCACAGTGTGTAGTTAGTTAGTTAGTTAGTTGCTTAATTGCTATTTGGTATATGCATGAAAATGACAGAGACATATTTAGCTTGAAAGTTCATTATGGAGGTGAACTGCTGATAGAAGATGGTGAATGTTGGAATTACGTATGGGGACAAGTCTTGTTCTATGACTTTATTACAGTTGATTGGATTTCTCTTTTGAAATTGAAGTACATAGGGAAGAATCTAGGTTATTTACTTTCTGAATTGTCAGTATATTCTAATGCCGTAGATAGTGAAATCTTGGTCAAAATAACCTCTGATGGTCAGTTATTCAAACTATGTGCTAACTATGAGTAAGGTGAGTGCACGGAGAAGTTGGCTAAAGAAACTAATTCATTCTTCTTCTACTGAAAAGTGATACAATGACTGCCGATGCTGAAGATGATCAAGATAGTGGAGATCCTGAGTGGGTTGTTCATGACTTTAGGCAAGAGGCTAAGGTAAACATGGATGAGTGTGATGAGAACTTATTTTCAACATATGTGGATGTTGAAGATGTTGAAGATGGTGGTGCTGTAACGACCTGACCCTTAATCACGAAATTATCGCGAGGTTATCGAGATTAGTCGAGGTGAAATGACAATTTTGCCCCTAGACAGGGAAAATGTTGACTTTTGATCCAAGAGGTTATTTGGACTTTAATCGAGGCTCATTACGTAGATCGAGAGATTATGATTACGTAGCCAGATGGCACGTCGAATTTGGACGTCGTACGGTTATTTTACGGGTCAAGGAAATATTTAATGAGATTTTACGGTGGTACGTTGTACGATGAAAGTGGACTTTGGTTGTTATTCAATGGAACCCAAAATATCTAGTTTGGACCAAAGGATGAGTGACAAGTGTCTCTCATCCCATTGGCCCACTTCCCTACACACATACATCTCACTCTCTCATTTCAAACATACATACATACCCTCACCCCCACCCTCACCATATTTTCATTAACCTTAGCACCTGGTGCTGGCTGAGAGGGACAGAGAATGAGGGAGAGTGTAACGACCCGCCCCGAATTTCGGGATTAGATTAGTGGCTAATCATAATTAGTGAGGTTAATCCGTGATTAGTTGGGTAAAATCGGATGAACGATGCAAAATGACGATTTTGCCCCTAGAATGGGTAAAATGTTGACTTTTCGTTCAGACGGTCAAATGGACTTTGGCCGATGACCGTGACGTAGTTCGGGATGTCACGAGTTCATAGACAGGTGGCACGTCCGATTCCGACATTTGAGGAAGAAGTTATGACATTCGGAAGTTCATGGGTATTTTGGTAATTTGGTTGTATAGGGGCAAAATGTTGACTTTTGACTTGGGTGGTCTGATGGCCAAGGGCCGAGGACCGTTACTTAGATCGGGATAATACGAATCCATAGACAAGCGGCACGCTGAAATCGGACTTCAAATAGCAAAGTTATGGGTCACGGAAGTTCGATTTTACTATTACACGCATTACGAGGCGAAGACACTATGAGTGACAAGTGTCACTCATCCCATTGGCCCAAACCCCCAATTTGTGGATCTCACATTGATTGGTGAGATTTGATTAAAATAATAATATTTTAAATATTTTACAATTTCCACTCATCTCATCTTTTAATCACAACCATCCATTCATATCCTCCCTCAATCTTCACCGTCCATCTCTCTCCCTCTTTTCTGATCATCATCATCATCATCATCTAACTCAATCTCCCTCTCTCCCCGTGACACCATTTTCCATTTCTTCTTCTTTCTTTCAAAACTGAACACACACATATCACCCACCCCCCCCCCCCCCCCCCCCCCAATCTCATCTTCACCTGATTTTATGTACGACTGACCGTGAGAGAATGACCTGAGGGACTGAGGACGACGGTGAGACGGTGGTGGACACGGCAGAGGGAAACTCGAGCCGGTGAGTGTTTGTGTTTGAAATTTTGAAGTTATGTTTAGGAGGTCCTTAGTCGATTCTATTGATTGGAAACCGTTTCTGGTGGACTTATGGGAAGGTTTGGATCGATTTCGAAGGTTGGGATGGCCGGAGGCCACGACGGAGGGAGGTTGCAGGTGGCCAGTTCGGTCTTCGATCATGGAGGTATGTTATACCTCATTTTCTTTTGTTTTGAGAACGTAAATCGATTAGGTTTAACGCTATGAAGGTTTAGGAATCAAAAAAGGAAAGAAAGGATGAAAAATAGGAGAGTTTGGACGTTGAACCGGCCACGCCGGTCCAGACCGGTTGTTAGGACCCTACCCTCCTCGGCCAGGATCCGACTCATCTAACACGATATTGTCCGCTTTGGGCCTACTTGCCCTTACCCTCACGGTTTTGTTTTCTGGAGCTCACGGTGCAACTTCCCAGGAGGTCACCCATCATGGAATTGCACCAGCCTCAACTCGCTTAACTTTGGGGTTCCAATCGAACCCAAAACCAATGAGCTCCTAAAAGGCCTTGTGCTAGATAGGTGTGTGCCTACACCTTTAAGGCACACCACCATTCCCTTCCCAGACCATTCCCCCCTCGCAGGAATGTGGGATCGTTCACCATTCCCTTCAGGACACGGTTCTTACACCGGTTCGCCCCGATTCAAAACCAGATAACCGGTTCGACTGAAGGTTATGGATGAACAGTGACTGGCGCGTGGCTCCCATGTGCAGCCCCTTTGGGCATCTCATGAGGGCGCGTGGTAGGTCCTGTGGGTAAGTGGTCAACATGTGAAACACTATATTCGATGTAACGAACATTTTGGGACTGGTTTCGTGTCGATCGGACACCGTCTCGATAATATTCGCGACATCGGAAGGTTTAGGATAGATATTTAAAATAGTTAAAAATTCAGAAAAATTACGGGGCTTCAATGAGAGGTTAATAAGGTAGTTAGTAATCCTCTAGATTGATTTGGACAGGTTTGGGAGTCCCAGTGACGACGATTAGCCCGATGAGGCTTACGGCGTGCAAATCGAGGCGGTAGCTTAGGACTGTCTGTGAGTGGACCTTGATTTCTAAACTGTGATGCATGCATAAATGTTTTATATGTTCTATGGATATGATTATATGATATTGAATTGGATGGTTGTGAATTATATGGTTTCACGCATTTCGAGGCGATTTATGTGCTTGCACGTAAATCGAGGTTTTTAGTTTTACACTGATTTTTCGTGCTTATAGTTTTGGAAATGATTTCATGAAATGGTTTTGGATTTGAAAAGGTAAACTAGGGTTTGAAACCCATTTGTTCTGGAAACCCTCGGACTCGAAGTCCATTTAGTTACGTTCTCGGGCTAGAGGCCCAATTGGTTCTTGACTCGATTTCGGACTTGGAAATATGGACCAGGCACGAGACCCATTTGATTTAGGAACTCTCAAACTTGATGTCCATTTGATTTAACAAGGCATTGGGCAGAAGGCCCAGTTGATTTACGAATCGGGCTCGGAGCCCAGTTGACTTACGGATCGGGCACGAGGCCCATTTGGTTTACGATATCGGGCACGAGACCCATTTAGTTTACGAAATCGAGCACGAGGCCCAATTGGTTTACGATTCGGACTGGAGGCCCAATTTTTATGTGAATTCGGGCTTAGGGTCCAGTTATGTTTAAAATTATGATTTCGGGTCAGGGACCCATAAATGGTTTTTATGGTTCATGACGGTTTATGGGGACCGGCATGAACCCTTGAAAGGTTTTTTATGATTCATGACGGCAATCCTTAAAAGATTTTTCGTATACCATCCTTTATATATGAATTGTCTCCTCTAGGGAGGGTCGTTGGCCTGGGTGGACCCCGGAGTAGTCACGGAGCACTGACTGAGTGGAGTCGCCCCCGTTGGGTTCCTTATTCTTAGAAAGGCTATGGATTATAACCTCCAGGGAGGGTCATTGATCTACGAACATTGACCTGGGTGGACCTTGGAGAGACTTGGGTTTGAGACCCCGGGTAGCACGCGCGTAGCTCTAGATTACCGTGACAGGATTGGTTATATGAATATATGGATGAACATGATTTCTTGGTTTTTCGAAATTGTGTTTTATGATGATAAATGAATTTGGGCTGAGATCCCACATATGTTTACTATGTTATGGTTTTCTGTAAATGGTTTTGGGCAGGAGCCCGTATAGATTTGGTTATTGAAACATATGTGGTTTGATAAATGGTTTTACTATGCATGCATGCTTTTTAGTGAGGGGCATAAAGGTCTTTTATAAATGTGTTTTACTAAACTTATTACTTTTCGTCCACTCACAGTCTTTCTGTTTTCAATGCCCTTCAGGTTGAATACGGTGCGGACTATAGCAGAGACCGAGATATCACATACCTCATCCGAATCCTGGCGTACTCTGGAAGCCGGAAGGCTAAAGGTTTTAATTTTCCCTGGTTTGTCAGAAGAGATCAGGAGTGTCCCTCGTTAATTTCGGGACGAATGGGACGGGTCCTGACAGGTGGTATCAGAGCCATGTTTGCTCTTACGGTGCGCGCAGGTCGAGGATGTGATGTCTCAATGGGCTACAGTTTGTTCTCAACCTGATAGTTAGGATGCCGATATGATAGTTAGTAAGATTGAATCGCAGAACATTTTTGTTCGGCACTTGATGCCTGGGATTGCCATAGTTCGTGGTTGACAGTGTGGGACCCTACGGAAGGAGGAACGTACCAGTACTTTAAAGTTTTGATCGTGGGGCGTTTAGTTGGGATCGTCTTTCACGATGTTGTAAGCTCGGTTATGACGAATGGTTAGGAGTTGTGACAATTAGATGGTCGGATTTTGTTGAGTTAGGTGGCTATGCTGCCGGAGCAGCCGGGTTTGAGAAATCCTAGTTGAAGTTACGGTAGGATTGGATTGACGTCTTTACGATGTCGGGACCGCGGGGTCGGTCAGATTGTGGATTACACTACCTTCTGCAGTTGGGTTCAGAGGAACCCTAGGGAGTGATCGTGGAACCCTAAGGTAGGGTGTATGGTTCGGAAAGGTGAGTTGGCGAGTGGTTTGACTTTGACGACTTTTCGGAGTCGAGACCGTCCGTCGGTCTAGTCATGTCAGCTTTAGTGTTGGGACTGCACTCTGCAGTCGAGGTTGTGTTAATCGGTTAGACTTAGTTGGTTGTCGTGCTACTTTAGTTGTGATGGATTGTTGGTGCAACTAAGGTCACGAGATACCTGGTAGACGACATGGGTTGAGTCGAGTTACGTTTGGTTAGAGATTAGTTGGATAGGTTACCAGGTTTGGTACTTGTCGATGGAATCCCAGAGTGGGGATACAGAGTAGTTAGTATGGACGGTGATTCCGTTGGATGCGGAGTCTCGATAGCGATGTCTAGTGGTTAGGTCTGCACGAGTTTGTGGTAGGTACTACTACCGAGAGTGGTTGTAGTTGTGGTTGTTGAGAATCGGGGGACGTTCAGGGAACGTTTCCTTTTCTTGTATGAGATATCAGGGCGATTGTATATAGATTTGTTGGGTACGAGGGAGGCAGAGTTTCTCCAATTTGAGCAGAGGTACGGGGTTGTCGCTCGGTATGAGCGGAGATCCAGGGTTGTCTCATTCGCGTAGTGATGGTGCTGGTACTAGTGTTGGTGCTGGTGCTGGTGATTGTGATGACGATGAGTCACGAGTCGAGAAGTGGCTCAGTCGAGATGGGCATGTGTTCAGTATCTGTGGTCCTGCAGTGGATCACAGATAGAGTTAGACTGGTTATAAACACGTGGTTGATGTCCGAGTGTGTTGGTTCCGACATGGTTGGAACTTCGGAATTGAGAGAGGTTGCGATTGAGGTGACGAGAGGAGTACGGGTTTTCCACATTGGTAATGGGTATTTCGAAGTCATTAGAGTGACTTCTCAGGTTCTACCATGGTAGATGATGGTTGTGTCACCAGTACATTGGTCGTGTACTGGTTGGTAGACCCGGGATTTATCTTGGGTCATCAGGAAGAGTTGAGTATTTCGAAGTTAGGTGAAGGAGATTTCTCATTTTCTGCTTGGTGGCAGACGATGTTGGGTTACATGTCATGGTGAGTGCAGCGAGTTTTGTTTGCATTCACATAGGATGGATTTTGTTGTCATCGTCTTGGATCATCCTTGATTTTCCTAAGTGGAATGACAAGGATAGATACGAGGTAATTGGAGAGGACCCACAGTCTCGACGTGTCTCATCGTTGACTGATCTTTTTAGATGTGGGACTTAGTTGAGGAGTGATGTGACTGACGGAGGATTCAAGAGGGTGTAAGACACTATGACCAGATTTCAGGTGGATTGTTAGCTGAGTGAGCATGTGTGGATCCTAGGTGGATCGGGATTTTGATGTTGAGGACTTTAGGCGTCGTGACGATGGAGGATCGTGACGTTTATGTTCAAGTGACGTAGTGATGGATCTGGACCGTGATCTTGATGGTCTAGATAGGTGGAGTTTATCACTCTTACTTGGATAGTTGAGTTAAGGATGATGGGACTGAACTTCCCTTCGAGATTAATCCCGTATGGTATATTACTCGAGTAAGTAGGTTTCCGATGGGGTCAGATTTTTTCAGCCATAGATGGGTAAATGGTGGGATTGGCTTCCCTATGAAGTCAATCGAATGTAATGAGCAGGTAACCGGTAGGTTCAGAATTGGTGCGTCTCGGTAGATGCGGGTGAGATTGGATGCTAGTTGGCATGAGTGGGTACGCCTTGGTGGGCGTGAGTCGGATTGGTATGTATTGGATTACGTGAATAGGAGTAGATGTTGTGATGTTGGTCGGGTGACCGTGGGACTCAAAATGGATGTACGTACCTTGTACGTTGTTCGAGGTATGATACCGGGAAGACTTGTGGTGCTTGGTGACGGTATATTAGATATACCAGTAGTATGTTGACGAGCGTGTTGGTAGTCGGCTTAGTTCTGATACCATTGGTTTAGTCGAGGACGTGAACTGGACATTGGATACTGTGCACTGGGTCATGGTGTTTCTGATGGGTCCAGTCACACACAGGTCGAGCGAGGTGACGGAAGTGTTTACTCAGGTTGAGTAAATTGGTGGTTAGAGTAACCACAAGTAAGTATAGTGTTAATTTTCGACTAGCGACTGTCAAGTGGCTACAATTTGTCGGGATGTTTCAGCATGGATCGATTAGTGAATTTGGTGACTCCCAGTGGGAGTAGATAGCAGGATAGGTTGGTGATTGAGGAAGGAACCGTAGAGTTGTTAGTATCAGCGAATTGGTAGAATTATCAAGTGGTATCAACGAATAGGTTGTGTCAACATAATAGTAGATTTGGCAAGTGATATCAACTCGGAACGCGTGATTACTGTCATTCGGCATGGTCGAGAGTAGTCGATGCGACGTGAGTGTTAGTGGAACGTCTGGTTGCAGACAAGTATTGTTCTTGTTAGTGGAACGTCGAGCTGGTCTCCGTCATTCCTAATACTCGTGTCAGATGTCGAGCCTCGGGCTCCGTCATTCCTGAGATTAGGACTATTCCTCAGATGTCGAGTTTGGGACTCCGTCATTCCTAAGACGGTTCATACTCGAACGTCGAGTTTGGAACTCCTTCTTTCCCGAGTGATATTAGCCTACCGGTAGTGCACCTTGATATGATGATTCAACAGCAGACATTGAGGTTAATTTGATATGTTGGTGCGTGCAATGTGACTGATATGGCTACGTGTTGGTATGTTAGATTGTGTTGGTACATGACATGAGTTTTGAATGGACAGGCTTTTAGTAAGACTACATATTTTAAAGTTCCTAGTTTTCTACTTACTGAACGTATTTTATGATTCATGTTTTATTCATAAATTCGATGTATGCATAGCTTTATTAAACGGAGGGTTTAATGACTGATTCCAGAAAAGAGTTTTTCCAAACCTTTGTTTTGTTCACTCACACTTATTATTGGTTTTGGTACCTTCCAAGTTGATCGCGGATGCGAGCTGTGTGAAGACTGAAACATCACGTCGATTTGCGTACTATGGATGTCTTGTTTAGAATGTAGCCCTATCCCTTATCTGACACGTAGTAAGTATACATACTTAAATCTCGAGGGTACTTTAGTGATTTTGTATGACGTGTCGGGCGGGTGCAGGTCCTCCCAAGCTAATCGAGGAGGATTACAGGGAGGGTCCTGTCAGGTGCGGTAGCCCAAGTAGAAGATGAAACACCTAATTCACCAAGGCTCAATGCATATGTGTCAAGGGGGAAGAAATCTATTGGGCCATTTAGGGAGTTTAACCATGTTGATATGAAAAATCCAAAGTTTGCTCTTGGGATGAAGTTCTCAAGTGCTGCAATTTTCAGAGAAGTTGTGAGGATATATTCTATCAATACTCATAGGCAGATTGTGTTCAAGGTGAATAAAATAAACCAAAGTAAGACAAAGTGTGTTGAAGCAGAAAGATGTCCTTTTGTGATATATGCCTCTAAGGTAAACATGAGGGAGTATCTGAAAGTTAAAACTTAAAATGTCTTACATTTATGTGATAAAGGTACTATCAATCATCATGCCAATACAAAGTGGATGAATTTGAAGTACATGAGGCAGCTCACAAGTAAAAAGTGGGATGTTGGTGAATTTCAGGAGTTGGTAGTTCCAAAAACTAGATAAAGTCTTGGTAGGACTCAATGTTATAGGGCAAGAAGGATTGCCTTTCATATTCTTGAGAGGACCTACTTGTCCCAATATGAGAGACTAGGGGACTATTATGAGGAGCTTGTTAAAGTTAACAGTGGGAGAATAGTGAAAATCAAGGCAGAAATGGAAGGTGATGGATAGTTTAGATTCCAAATATGTCTATTTGGGTGCTTTCAAAGAAGGTTGGCTGAATGGTTGTAGGCCTTTCATTGGACTGGATGATGCTCATAGAAAACGTCCCCGCAGTGGGAAAATATTGAGTGATATCTCAGTTGATGCAAATAATGGCATGTTGTGGCTTATGCCATTGTGGAGGTTGAGTCATGCTATTCTTGGAAGTGGTTCCTTTAACTATTGGTCATGGATTTGAAGATTCAAAACAGTGAAGGATACTTTTTCGTCACTAATAAGCAGAAGGGCTTACTTGAGGCTGTGACACAGTTATTTCCAAGAGTATAACATATGCATTGTACCAGACACATATATGTAAACTTCAATGCCCTTCATAAGGGGTTAGCACTGAAGGAGTAGTTCGAAAAGATTTGAAGATGCACCATTGTGGCCTGGTACCACTCTAGGATGAAGCAAATGGCTGCTTTGAGTCTTGGTGCCAATGATTGGTTAAGCAAGATGGATCCAAGATGGTGGACAAGGTCCCACTTCAACACAGTTTTCAAGTGTGATATTCTTCTAAACTAACACACCTCGACCCTAAAAGACCACCTAAGGCATGAGAATCGAGGTGTGCTAGCCGACATCTGGACAGTGACGTCCAGTTGAAGAAAGCCAAATAAATAAAGGGATATGTTTTAGTCAGTCGAGTGAAACATAACCAATGAAAACCAATTACATTTCACCTTGACATCGGAAGTATAGAGTATAGACATGAATTTGATGATCATAACAAAACTTAACTACCTGAATTACCCGATTGTCTACTGGGTCACTCGTAACTCAGGAGCGACTATTATAGTAGCTAACCAAGCCTACTCGAAATGTGTGAGAAACCGGCGATACCTGGGAGGTTAAAAAACAAAGGGTGAGTGGACCCAATATTTTATTACAGTGTAAATCCTTTCATAGTAAAATAACTTTAACCCCTCAGTTTCCCAAAAAAATCAAACAATAATTTAGACTTGTATATTCTACGAGGAATAATAGTAAATTGATCATCAATCACTACAATCAACCCAAATATGAAATAACATGCATAAACCACAATCTAATTGCTCATGAGTCGCTTGAGACATACGTATATGCCAGGCTGGGTATCTATAAGCTCGTTTACCTCAACCATGTGAAAGTTGGGTGCTAAGCACTGTCACATCATGTCCCCTAGAGCTCAGGGACAAGCTGTCGCATATTTAACTAGTATTACGAGCTGTGCGGGTGAACAATCACGTGAAATCTGGTATGTGGCTACTTAGATGGGTATGAAGATACCAGAAACTCCTAAGTGGTCCTAAGGTCATAACTCGACAATGTCCCGAGACTCATAATGCACAATACCAAACAAAGTTATCTAACCATGTAATTGTAGTAAATGACTCAACTAAGAACACTCGGGTAGACACCATCATATTACAGCACATATTAGCATATCTCACATCATGGCACATACTTACACATCATTTACCATAGTATGCTCTGGCGTATCCGAGCATATAACATAAAGTAAACATATTAAACATTCAAGTATAATTAATCCAAGATAGGAAATCAAACATGCTCAGTAGATATATATATATATATATCATAAACATCGTAAAACGTGCAAGTATAGATTTATAAAACAAGTTTAGGGAAAGAGGTCCACTCACACACTTGTCGGGGAGTCGAAATCACCCAACCTACTAAACTAGCACAAGCCCTATGCCTAAATAACCCTAATAAGGTATATGGCTTACTAATCAAACTCAACTCAAAACCCTAAGAGAACCCCACTAGGGTAGCCCAAAACGTTACTTAAAAATTAGAATTTAGGGGAGGGAATACACTCAAAACTATTCAAAATAGCCTGAAACAATGCCCATGCATTGTTGTGGGCCAAAAAAGGCCTTTATACGCCGCCACGCGTTGGCATAGGCTCATAAAACCCTCCCACATGTCTCCATATGCGTGTGCAGCTACAATGCCACACATGTCACACGTGCAGAACCGTGCCACGCATGTGCTGTACAAGTGTGGGAATATTCCCTGGAATATTTCTCGAATATTCTACGGAATAATCCATTAACATCCGTTAGTTTGACTATCAAGTTTAACAGTTGACTAATCGTTGACTAATAATTGACCACTGTTGACCATCGTCACTAGAGGCTCACCAAATGTAAGACCCGGTCTTGGAAGCAAGAATGGTGAGCAAGACCCAGGAGCTTGAGAAGCAAGAACGGTGAGCAAGACCCATGAGCTTGGAAAGGTAAGATCGGTGAACGATCCCACATCGCTCGGGGAGGGAAAGGTGAAGTACCTTATATGTGTGGGCACGTATCTATCTAACACAAGGCCTTTTGGGAGCTCAGTGGCTTTGGGGGGGATTGGAACCCCAAAGTTAAGCGAGTTGAGGTTGGTGCAATCCCATGATGGGTGACCTACTGGGAATTTTCACGTGAGCTCCCGAAAGCAAAACCGTGAGGGCTGGGCCCAAAGCGGACAATATTGTGTTAGATGGGTCGGGTCGTGACAGAATGGTATCAGAGCCGGACCCTGACTGGAAGTGTGCCAGCGAGGACGCTGGGCCCCAAGGGGGGTGGATTGTAAGACCCGGTCTTGGAAGCAAGAATGGTGAGCAAGACTCGTGAGCTTGAGAAGCAAGAACGGTGAGCAAGATCCATGAGCTTGGAAAGGTAAGATCGGTGAACGATCCCACATCGCTCTGGGAGGGAAAGGTGGAGTACCTTATATGTGTGGGCACGTATCTATCTAACACAAGGCCTTTTGGGAGCTCAGTGGCTTTGGGGGGGATTGGAACCCCAAAGTTAAGCGAGTTGAGGTTGGTGCAATCCCATGATGGGTGACCTACTGGGAAGTTGCACGTGAGCTCCCGAAAGCAAAATCGTGAGGGCTGGACCCAAAGCGGACAATATTGTGTTAGATGGGCTGGGTCGTGACACCAAAGATGGGGGTCGGACCATCGTTAGTGCCGCCATCCACGGTGGCTGGATTTTGGGTTTTAGCTGGAATCAGAATCTGGTGAGTTCTAATTCCTTCAATCCTAACCCAAAATCGACATGCAAAGTACCTAATATACTCTACACAATGCCAGGAATCCAAAATCTAGGTTCTGATTTCGAATTCTACCTGTTGGGATCGTAAAATTGACGGTAAGGTACTCGGTTCTGCAAATTTAGACCATCGTCAGCTCTGCCATCCACCCTTCTCGAAAACAACATGCAAGTGGGTTAAAAGAAGGCCCTAAATGTGTCTAACATTGTGATTAAGTCATAAAAGGTCATCCTTATCTCTACAAGACGCTGGTTTGTCGAATTGAAAGCGGGTCAAAATGGGTCTGAAATGGGTTTGAAGTAGGTTTCTCACCATGAACGTTCCTCGCACCAGAAAACACATGCAAACGCTTGAGAGGACATTTCTAACTATGTTATGGAAAATAGAGGGATTCGAGGGGGTAGATCATACCTCAAAATACCTCAAACGTCATCAAATTGTATTTAATTCGAGCGTCCTTAATCCAGGTCACGGTGTTCCCTAGTTTCAATGACGAGTCTGACCATCGAGAGAGGTCACAACGAAGTCGTGGTACCTGTCGGGACGTTGTTCAAGTTGTCTGGGTTAGTAGTCATCACCCAGGGTCTAGCTTCGATGTCATGGGTCAAGTCTCCTCGCGGTGGGTGACAACTAGATCAATGACAAGGGAGAAAGACGGTGTTAAGTTGCCACCTGAGCTAAAGGGAATTATACTTGAAGTGGCAGCTTGATGGAAGTAGTTGGTTTTTGTGGTTTCAACGTGGAAGGGGTTCATAAGTTTGTGCAAGGAAGAAAATAGGTGTGCGAGTAAGAGAGATATCACTCATGGAGTAAAGGTAAGTGGCTTCAGTAATAAAAGTGGGCATTGGGCCTCCAAATTGGGTCTAGATCAAAGCAAGGTAAGGATATGGGGCTGAAATGGGGACTAACTTTTTTTTTTGGATTTTTGTAACAACCTGGATCTCGAGGAAACGTGAAATTGGAAAATTTAAGGAGAAAATAACTATTTTTCCCCTAAGTCAAAGGGTTGTCTTTTTTGTCAAAGTTAAAATGTTGATTTTCTAACCAGGGACAGTTTTTAGCGATTTCACCGTTAGATAGGTCTCGACCTCCCTAGTACGTTGATAGGCGACATGCCAAAAATAGAGTTCATATGGTTTTAATCCGAGTCTTGATGGTATATGGGCATTATGGTAAATTTCAAACAAAAGGTATTTTGGTCAATTTACATTGGTGATATTTTATAGGTTATTCTATGGTGACAAGTGTCATCTTACCACCTTGCATTTTGGGGTGCATCGACTTACACTTATTCTATATATTAATGTGTGTATGTTGGCCTAAAGTTTCAATATAGAGTGGCTGAAAAGAGGAAAAAAACAAAGAAGGAAATAGAGCAGGTGGAGTGGTGAGGAATCGTAAGCAACCAGAGGAGAAAAGAAAAGAGAATCATCTAGGAATAGGAAGAGACACAGAGATAGACTAAGAGAGAGGGGTGCTTTGATATTGCTGTGTGGTTGGAATATCCTCAGAACATGTAGGTTCGAAACCAAACCCGTGAGGTTTGGAGAATCATTATGGTGATTTTGGCATGGAAACTTGAAAATAGATGTCTTGACAACTGCTATTCGTCCTTGCGACTTCAGAGAGCCATCAACGCATCAGGTTGGACACTGGAATTGCTCAGGGAAGGTGCAACAAATTTGGCCGAGAGTTCTTGATTTTGGAGTTCGTTTTAGAGGTAAATTTTTGTTGTTTTGATGGTACAGGTTCCTTCCCAATTTAGATTAGAACGTGTTGGTCGAAGTAGATTTGAAAATGGATGAAAAATGAGGGAGACATGGCCAGGTCGGGCTACCCAAAAACCAAGCAGTTGGGTGAGAGAGAAGGTGAATAGTAGTTCATTGTAGCTGGCGCGTGGGGCCACGTGAGGGAGATTTTCGAGGTAAAACCGACATATTTTTCCATCCTTTCAATGCTACAAACATTTTGTCGCATGTTTTGAGGAGTTTGGATATTGTCTCGAGGTAGTTTTGATTGTCCGAAAGTTTAGAGTTCGTTTCAAATCCGTTTAAAAATTCCAGAAAGTTATGAAATTAAAATAGAGGATATTTGAGATGGTAATTGACTCTTATAAATGATTTTTGATAGGTTTTGAGATTCCCAAAAATTACATAAATGCGTGCAAAACGAGATTCAGTTATATGGACGGTGTGTGAGTGGAATTTCTTTTTCCTAAACTATTATGCATGCATACTTACATGATTTAAATGTGTTTCTATGTGAGTTTAATGATATTGGATTGATTGAGATTTTATATGATTTTTGGCAGATTTTACGAAAGTTATTTCGTTGCACGTTTTATGAGGTTTCTTGAAATTCTGTTTTCAGATTTCATTTAAATTATAGATTTGGGTTAAATATGGTTTGTGACGTGAGATATTGAAATATTAAGATATTTATGAATTTCCTATGATTTTCTGTGATTTATTTTACGGAAGTATGTTAATGGCACATTTTACGAGAACGTTGTTGATTGTGTTCTGGGCGTAGGCCTGAGATTCTTATTATGGGTTTGGTTTGTGATAATGATATGTGATATGGACATGTGAATTATTGATATTGGTAAATGGTGGAATGTTGTATGTGAACTACATGTGTGTGTTGATTGATTGGATGGTTAGTCTCAGACGTCGAGCTGGAGGCTCCGAATCTTGATACTAGTATTGTGTATGATTGTGATTGTGTTGATTGGATTTAAGTCTCAGACGTCGAGCCTGGGACTTCGGTTCCTGAGATTGTGTTGTAGACGTCGAGCATGGATCACTGGTTCCCGAGCAAGTACATGATATGCCTACCAGTAGTGCAGGTGTGATATGATGATTGATAGGATGATTGATGTGGTGCATGTGTGGATTGATATTGTACTTGTGCATCAATGTTGAGTGATTTTTGTGAATATTGTGGTAATGTTGATTATGGATTGATTGTGCATTACTGTTGTGCTTTGTGATGAGTAACTTACTCGAGAAGCGTGTTATGGATATGGTAATCTCATACGTCGAGTTGGGCTCTGGTTCCCGAGTGAATTTGTGAGTATCTGCTAGTGGGGCAGTAGTTTAGTGTTTGATATTGTGCATCGCGGATGGGTTGATGATGAAATGTATGAATTGATGTGACAATGGTTATGGTTCGATTATGTGGCATTGATGTGATTGACGATTATGTTATGACGTGTTCGTGTTTCATGTGAGTTAGTTAGGTGATTCACAGTTGATTTCTAGTTAATCATTTTAGGAGTGTTTCGCAGATTTGAGGATATAAACTGTGTTTTGTTCAACCTAGTTAAAATGGTCTTTCGTATGCATGCATGAATTTGAAAAATGGAGGGTAAAAGCTGGATGTTTTAAAACTATGTTTTAAACTATTTCTTTTTTTCCACTCACACGTTTTCTTAATTTTGTGAACCTCTAGGATCATTGCACGAGAATCGAGGTTCGAGAAGCGGAGGCATAAACAAGCGGGATTTGCATTTATCCCTTGTCTGACAAGTTTTCATACGTAAATCTTAACTCTTTTCAAACGGGAGCAAGGCCTGAATGTACTTTTCACTGTGTTTTTCGGGTGGGGTCCTGTCAACTTGGTATCAGATCTAAGGTTATGTTGTGTTGTTGAGTTCATGCGTTCGAGTTACGAGCCCTTGCACGGCCTGGTGATGAGATGAGACTAGTGGACAAGCCCTGGATAGTTGTGGGTCTGTAAGTGGTTCTAGATTATGAGGTCAAATTGTGAAGGTTATATTTTTACATGCATTTGTGTGTGTTGGAAAATGTGTAAGCTTCAGGGTGCTTGTTGATTTGTGTTTTAGATGAAATGATCTAATGTGATCGACAATTGGTGTGTTTGATTCCTCGATATTCATGCATTGTGAGGTGAATTAAGTCTGAGCTATTTTTATTGGTATGTTTATATATGTGTTGTTTACGGACATGGTCAGGTGATGAGGACTCAAACATGGGTCATGATTGTGGATTAGGACTCGGAAGGAGTCTGGCGTAAGGATTAAGGCTCGACGAGGATCCAAAAAGTGTGATTGGATATGGTTTTGAGTTGGTCCTGGATATAGAATGAGAGCTTGGGAAAGACGTACGATGATATGAGCTCGATAAGTATGTTATTGAGATGAAAGTGAATTTTGTTTGGAATCTCTTTAGATTGCGGATTGGAGTTGAGATATGGTTGTGTGATGTACGTGTGAGATTCCTCAAGTTTGGTGCATCGTGTTGTGAACCACATGTGAATTTTGTGCTCGTGTGATTGATTTGGGTTTTGGTTAGAACTGATATATGGACTCGAATTAATTGTAAATTTTAAGGACGGAATTTCTTTAAGGAGGGTAGGTTGTAACGACTCGGATCTCGAGGAAACGTGAAATTGGAAAATTTAACTAGAAAATGACGATATTGCCACTAGGTCAAAGGGTTGACTTTTTAGTCAAAGTGAAAATGTTGATTTTCTAACTGGGACAGTTTTTGGCGATTCTTTAAATGCCGTTAGAAAGGTCTTGGCCTCCCAAGTAAGTTGATAGGCGGCATGCCAAAAATAAAGTTTGGACGGTTTTGATTCGGGTCTTGATGGTATAGGGGCATTATGGTAATTTAAAAAAAATGGTATTTTGGTCAATTTACATTGGTGATAGTTTATGGGTTATTCTATGATGACAAGTGTCATCTTATCACCTTGGATTTTGGGGTGCACAAATATACATTTTTTTCTATATATTGATGTGTGTATGTTAGCTTAACATTTCGGTATGGAGTGGCCGAAAAGAGGAAAACAAACAAAGAAGAAGGAAACAGAGCAGGTGGAGTGGTGAGGAATTGTGAGAAACCAGGGGAGGAAAAGGAAGAGAATCATCCAGGAACAGGAAGAGAGATAGAGATAGCCTAAGAGAGAAGGGTGCTTTGATGTTGCTGTGAGGTTGGAATATCCTTAGAACTCGTAGGTTCGAAACCAAACCCATGAGGTTTGGAGAATCATCATGGTGATTTTGGCCTGGAAACTTGGAAATAGATGTCTTAACTGCTGCTATTCATCCCTACGACTTCATAGAGCCATCAACGCGTCAGGTTGGATGCTGGAATTTCTAAGGGAAGGTGCATCAAATTTGGCCGAGAGTTCCTTATTTTGGAGCTCTTTTTAGAGATAAGTTTTTGTTGTTTTGATGGTACATATTCCTTCCCAATTTAGATTAGAAAGTTTTGGTCAAATGAGATTTGAAAATGGATGAAAAATTGGGGAGAAATGGCAGGGCCGGGTCATCGGGTCGGGCGACCCGAAAACCAGGCAGTTGGGTGAGGGAGAATATGAATAGTAGTTCATTGTAGCAGGCGCGTGGGGGGAATTTTTGAGGTACAACAAACAAGTTTTTTTATTCTTTCGATGTTACGAACATTTTGGCGCAAGTTCCGAGGCGATCAGATATCGTCTCGAAGTAGTTTTGACTGTCCAAAAGTTTAGAGCTCCTTTTGAATCCATTTAAAAATCATAAAGAAATATGGGATTAAAATAGAGAATTTTTGAGATGGTTAGTGACTCTTATAAAAGATTTTTGACAGGTTTTGAGATTCCCGAAAATTACGAAAATACGTGCAAAGTGGGATTCGATTATATGGATGGTGTGTGAGTGGTCTTTCTTTTCCCTAAACTATTATGCATGCATACTTACATGATTTAATGTGATTTTGATGATATTGGATTGATTGCGATTTTTATATGATTTTTGGTGGATTTTAAGAAAGTTATTTTCTTGCACATTTTGCGAGGTTTCTCAAGATTCTGTTTTCGGATTTCGTTTAAATTGTGGATTCGGGTTAAATATGGTTTGTGACGCGATATATTGCGATATTAAGATATCTATAAATTTCATATGATTTTCTGTGATTTATTTTAACGAAGTATGTTAATGGCACGTTTGACGGAAATGCTATTGATTGTGTTCTGGGCATAGGCCCGTCTTGTTATGGGTTTGGTTTGTGATAATGATATGTGATATGGACATGTGAATTCTTGATATTGGTAAGTGGCAGAATGTTGTATGTGAACTACATGTGTGTGTTGATTGATTGGATGGCTAGTCTCAGACGTCGAGCCGGGGGCTTAGAATCTTGAGACTAGTATTGTGTACGATTGTGATTGTGTTGGTTGGATTTGAATCTCAGACGTCGAATGTGGGGCTCCGGTTCCTCAGACTATGTTGTGATGACTCTGATGTCGAGCCTAAGACTCCAGTTCCCGAGCAAGTACATGATATGCGTACTGGTAGTGCATTATTGATATGAAGATTAATAGGATGATTGATGTGGTGCATGTTAGGATTGATGTTGTGCTTGTGCATCGATCTTGAGTGATTGTTGTGAATTTTGTGGTAATGTTGATTATGGATTGATTGTGTGTTACTGTTGTGCTTTGTGATGAGTAACTTCCTCAATGATGTTGTGATTTGTGCTTGGTGATGATTCCTACGTCCAATTTGGTTATTTAAATCACCTAATCTCATCTAAGGAAACTCATAAAGGGATATGTGACCTCAAACCATCAAAAACTTACCTCAAAATTACAGTTCGAACTTCCATGTTTTCATGGCCATGGCTTCCAGTTATTCTGTAGTTGTGTCCCCACACCTAGACCTTTGAATAACTGGCTTAGGGAGACCTCCTGGACATGCAAGGATGATTACTAACTTCGTTTTCAAGCTTCCACATCAAGAAACCAACTAAACCATCAATCTTCAAGTTTTTCCTTCTTTGGTTCACGGTGATCTCACGGGTTTGGGACGTCCCTCACCTTTTTCTTAAGTCTCTTATTTAGCCTTTTTTTATTCTCTGGCTTTCCTCCTTCATCTCTCATTCTCTCTGGTCTCTCTTCCCTCACATTTTAGGGTTGTTCATGATCTTTGGTGGGTTTCGGTTCATACCCACCGAAAACTCACACACACACACACACACACACACACACACACACACACACACACACACACACACACACACACACACACACACACACACACACACACACACACACACACACACACACACACTCACACTCACTCACACACACATATATATATATACATATTGATGAGTCAGTGGAGAAATTTCCAGAATTCTCTAGATATTGACACGTGGTAGTCTTCAATTGGTCATAGTTCCAAAAATGACCAAAATGCCCTTAGTGGCAAAATTACCAAAATACCCCTAAGGGTTTTGACCCGAACACCCTCAAACGATTTTTAATTTTGGTGTGTCGCTTGTCTACGAACTCAGGATCCCGATGTAACGACCCGGACGTTCAACGAGGATAAAATCAGAAATTTTAGATAATATTGACCATTTTACCCTTGAAAGTCGAAGGTTAACTTTTATTGGTCAAAGTAAAATGGTTGAATTTTTTATCGGGACAGTTATTAGCGATTCGAAAAACGTCGTTAGGAAGGTCTCCGTCTCCCGAGTACGTTAACAGGTGGCATGCTGAAAATGGAGTTCGAATGGTTTCAATTCAGGTCTAGACTACGAAGGGGCAATTTGGTAATTATGTTGAAACGACATTTTTGTCATTTTTCTTGGGGAACCAATTAGATGTTGCCATGTGTTAAGTCTTGGAATGTTCTGATATTTCCTCGTGCTCCACCGACTTAGTGTGACGTATGTGTCTGTGTGTGTGGGGGGTTTCAGTGCAAGGTGGCTGAGAGGAGGAAAAGATGAAAACACTCACCACCATGAGGATTCTAGCAAGGAAAATGGGCAAGGAAAATGGGAAAGAGTTAGGGTGAGATGAAGATGAGGAAAAGGTTGTGATCATGGAGTGAAAACAGTGAGGAAATGAGGGTAGTAATGGGAACGAAGGTCGTGAACTCGTGAGGTCGTGTTTCGGGTTTTCAAGTTTCGAGCCCAGATCTTGGGAGTTAGTAGGTTTTGAGCTCCCCTGGATGTCGTATGATCATCTTGGAAAGGAAAAGGAATGGTTTGGACACTAGGATGAGGCATGAACTAACTGGGGTGCATGGTCGTGAAGCTTGGAACTTGAGTTGCTAATTTGAGGTAAGTTTTCAAGGTTATAAGATCTTAGAGCTTCTCTTGGGTTGGTTACGAGTATGATGGACGAAATAGAATTGAAAAAGATGGCAAAATGAAGGTTTTAGGACTGAGGTGGGTTACCGGGTCGGACGACCCGCAAACCAGTAAAACGGGTCTGGTGGAGGTAGACGATGAAAAGTAACACCGCTACTATAGCAGGCATGTGGCTCCCACGTGCAGTCGCTTTGGGTGGCACGTGAGGGAATATTTGGAGGTGGTTTCAACATGTGTTTTTATCATTAAGATGTTATGGACATTTTGGCACAGAATTTGAGTCGTTCAGACACCATTTCGAGGTCGTTTTGGGTGTCTGATGGTTTACGGTTTGTTTTAAATACGTTTAAAAATCTCGAAAAATTATGGGATTCAAATACGAATTATTTGAGATAGTTAGTGACCTCTAGATGTGAATGTTGATAGATTTTGAGATTCTCAAAATTTATGGGAATGCGTGCAAAGTGGAATTCAACGATTCAGAGGTGTGTGAGTGGACTTGCTTCCCTAAAATTGTATGCATGCATACTTACATGACTTAAATGTGTTGTGTGAAATTTTGTTGTGTGGTGTTGATTGGAGGTGAGTCTCAGACGTCGAGCCCGGGGCTTCGAATCCTGAGACTGTATAGTGGTGGTGACTCAGTCGTCGAGTCGAGGGCCCCGAATCTTGAGTCGGATTTCAACCGGACGTCGAGCCAAGGGCTCTGAATCTTAAGTGACTCTATAATGGCCTACCAGTAGCGCCTTATGATGTGATGATGGATGTTGTGCATATGTATTGATTATGAGTTGACTATATGTGAGTTATGTGCTGATATTGGTTGTAGATTAATGTGATGGCTTGTGAGACTGTGTTGTGATGATTCGAACATCGAGCTGGGCTCCAATCCCGAGTGAGTTTGTGGTGTACCTGCTAGTGGGGTAATGGTTTCATGTGTGACATTGTAACGATGGTGTGTTGACTGTTTGTTATTGATGTGCTATATTTTTATAGGGATGGTCATGTCAACTTACCGGGGTTTAGATGGTTTAATGACTTTTGATTTGAGAATTATTTTCACGTACTTCGAGATGATAAACTGGATTTGTTTTAATCGAAAAGTATGGTTTTGGAATGGCTTTCCTTGTATTCATGCATGGCTTTGGAAAATGGAGGATAAATATCGATTGTTTTTTAACTATATTTTAAACTATTTCTTTTGTCCACTCACACGTTTTCTTGGTTTTTGTGACCCTCAAGGACCAATGCACGGGAATCGAGGCTCGAGAGGGGGAGACATAAGTTAGCAGAATTTGTGTTTATCCCTTGTCTAATAAGGTTTCTGTTAGACGAGAGCAAAGCTCGAGTGTACTATTCTACTATTCTTTGGCAGTCAACTTGGTATCAGAGCTAGGATTATGAATTGTGTTTTTTATTTCATGCCTCCAAGTTGCGAGCCCCGTGCACAGCTTGGTGATGAGATGAGTAGATGAGCTTAGAATAATTATCCAGAATAGTTGTCCATAATAGTTGTAAGGCTGTTAGTGGATCCGGGTTGTGAGGTCGAATTGCGAATATTGTATGTTTGTATGTATTGTGTGTATGGGATGATTGTTGGTTGTGTATTTTAGATGAAATTATTTACTATGATTGGCTATTGATGTGTATGTATTCTCGATATTCGTGTATTGTGTTGTGAACTATATGTGAGCCATATGTTTGTGTGATTGATTTGAATTATCGATTAGGACTGAGTTATGGATTAGACTTGATTGCGAATTTTGAGGACGAAATTCTTTTAAAGGGGTAGACTATAACGACTCGGACGTTCAATGAGGGTAAAATAGAAAAAGTTGGATGAGATTGACCATTTTACCATTGAAAGTCAAAGGTTGACTTTTTTTGGTTAAAGTCAAAGAGTTGACTTTTGATCGGGACGATTTTTGGCGATTCTAAAAACTCTATTAGGAAGGTCTCGATCTTCCGAGTACGTTAACAGGAGGTATGCCGAAAGCAGAGTTCATATGGTTTTAGTTCAGGTCTAGACTACGTAGGGGCAATTTGGTAATTATGTTGGAAGGGCATTTTTGTCATTTTTCAAGGGGAACCAATTAGATGTTTCCATGTGTTAAGGCTTGGAATGTTCAGATATTTCCTCATGCTTCACCGACTTAGTGTGATATATGTGTGAGTGTGTGTGTATGTTGAGGAGGGGGGGGGGGGGGGGGGGGGGGGGGGGTTGAGTGCAAGGTGGTTGAAAGGGGGAAAAGTTGAAAACACTCACCACCGTGAGGATTCGAGCGAGGAAAACGGGGAGAGAGTTAGGGTGAGATAAAGATGAGGAAATGTGTGTGATCATAGAGTGAAAACAGTGAGTAAATGAGGGCAGGAATGGGAATGAAGGTTGTGAACCGGTGAGGTCGGGTTTCAGATTTTCAAGTTTTGAGCCCAGAGCTTAGGAGTTAGCAGGTTTTAAGCTCCCCTGGACATTGTACGATCATCTTGGAATGGAAAAGGAACGGTTTGGGCATTGGGATGAGGGAGGAACTGATTGGGACGCCATGGCCGTGAAGCTTGGAACTTGAGTTGCTAATTTAAGGTAAGTTTTCAAGGTTATAAGATCTTGGAGATTCTATTGGGTTGGTTACGAGTATGATGGACGAAATAGAACTGAAAAATGATGGAAAAATGAAGGTATTAGGACCGAAGCGGGTTGTCGGGTTGGATGACTCGTGAACCAGCAAAACGGGTCTATTGGAGGTAGACGATGAACAATAACACCACCATTGTAGTAGGCGCGTGCGAGGGGGGATTTGGAGGTGTTTTCAACATGTGTTTTATCCTTTCTATGTTATAGACATTTTGGCATAGATTTCGAGTCGATCGGACACCGTTTCGGGGTCGTTTTGGGTGTATGAAGGTTTAGGGTTCGTTTTAAACACATTTTAAAATCCCGAAAATTTCTAGGATTAAAGTAGGAGTTATTTGAGGTAGATAGTGCACTCTAGTTGTGAATGTTGACATATTTTAAGATTCTCGGAATTTACGGGAATACATGCAAAGTGGAATTCGACGATTCGAAGGTGTGTGAGTGGACTTTCTCCCTTAAAATTTTAAAAATGCATACTTACATGATTTAAATAGGATGTGTGAAATGTTGTTGTGATGCTGTTTATTGGAGGTGAGTCTTAGCTATCGAGCCCGGGGCTCCGAATCCTGAGACTGTATAGTGGTGGTGACTCAGTCGTCGAGTCGAGGGCCCCGAATCTTGAGTCGGATTTCAACCGGGCGTCGAGCCAAGGGCTCTGAATCTTAAGTAACTCTATAATGGCCTACCAGTAGCGCCTTATGATGTGATGATGGATGTTGTGCATATGTATTGATTATGAGTTGACTATATGTGAGTTATGTGCTGATATTGGTTGTGGATTGATGTGATGGCTTGTTAGACTGTGTTGTGATGACTCGGACGTTGAGTTGAGCTCTGAATCCTGAGTGAGTTTGTGGTGTACCTGCCAGTGGGGTAGCGGTTTCATATGTGACATTGTGATAATGGTGCGTTGACTGTTTGTGAATGATGTGCTATATTTTTGTAGGGATGGTTATGTCGACTTACCGTGGTTTAGAAGGTTTAATGACTTTTGATTTGAGAATTCTTTTCACGTACTTCGAGATTATAAACTGGATTTGTTTTAATCGAAAAGTATGGTTTTGGAATGGCTTTCCTTGTCTGCATGCATGGTTTTGGAAAACAGAGGGTAAATATCAATTGTTTTCAAACTATGTTTTAAAGTATTTCTTTTATCCACTCAACTTATTATTAGTTTTTGTGACCCTCCAAGACTGATGCACTGATATCGAGGCTCGAGAGGTGGAGGCATGAGTTAGCAGAATTTGTGTTTATCCCTTATCTGACAAGGTTTTTGTCAGACGGAAGCAGGATCCAAGTGTATTGTTCTACTGTTCTTGGGTGGGGTCCTGTCACTTGAGACCTTCATAACGAACTTCTCGGAATTTTGAATAGAGATCCGTGGCAAAAGTCAACATTTTGACTATGACCAAAGAAAAAAAGTCAACTCTTTAACTTAGGGGCAAAATTATCCTTTTACCTTTCTATTTTCCATATTACGATTCCTCGAGATCCAGGCCGTTACAGTTGGAGTTCAGGTGTGTTAGCACTTTTAGGCTTTATATTGCTAACAATATTCTAAATAATGTTAATGATGTAGATTCCGCGCCTGAGCTTTGTGAGAAAATGGAGAAACTTTATCTTGGGAAAGGCACACAGATAAAGCTGAATTTAAAACAGGATCTCTATAAGCTCAAGATAAGAGAAGGTAAGAATCTCATGGAGCACATGAACGTGTTCAAGGGATTGGTAAATCAACTATCAAGAGTTGAGATTAAAATTGAGGAAGAAGATCAAGCCTCTTTACTTCTTACCTCACTTCCCGATTCATATGAGAATATTGTTGCTAAAATTGTGTATGGTAAGGATACACTGAAGATGGAAGGGGTAGAATCGACTCTCTTATCTCGTGAGAAAAGAAGGAAAGCCGATGATTCTCAAAGTTCTGTCCTTATTGTTCATGAATAGAATCGTAGGGGAAGGACAACTGCTAGGAGATTTAGTGAGCGTAGTAGGTCAAGATCTGATACGCAAAAACTAAGCATTAAAGTAAATACAAAGTCACACTCAACACTTAAGGAAACGTATGCAATTAAAAACCTTTTTTTTTGTAGATATAGCATTGGTAAATAGGGATCGTTCTGGACTGAGGATTGAGGGTACCTAAGCATGTTTATCGTTTGATTGACTAATTTGGGGTAAAGATTGATTTTAATGTCCTAAATAATTAAACTAAACCTAAACTAACGTAATCTATTATTTACATGTGGTAAACTCATTCTTATACCTAACTCATTCATGATTTATATTAATTTCAAACCTACAAAATTCTATAACCTTAGTTCTACGAGATGGTTGCATATTCGTAAGTACATGCAGGGAGACACTCAAGCTGCACTTTCAATAATAGACTAGGGAACACCCAAATCATCTATCAAGTATTAAGCGCCAATATACAAACATAACAAAAACTAAAATACTAGAACACATGGAAGATTTATACGAAATCAATATAAAGCATAAAACCACAATAAGATTAATAATCATATCATAGAAGCGATATTCATGCCAAACGATAACTACGAAGTAAGAGGTCGTATTACACTTTTTCTCCGAGGAGCCCAAAGGATATGAAGTGATGGAGCTCTGTCGTATTACTCTTTTTCTCCTGAGTAACCCAAATGATACGAAGTCATGGAACTCTTGGGTGAGATAATAGGGAACGCCCAACTATGTCACGGATGAAGGGTAGAAGATGGAGCATGATGTAATTAATCTTGCAAAATAATATCGATTATATAAATTGGAAAGTTTGGTCAAGTAGAATTTCGGTATAAGAATGAGCGACATTTTACAATTAACCTAAACCTCTCTATTTATAGGAGAAAATTAATCCTAAAATAAATAGGAGTTTACAATTTAATTCTAAAAGGAAAAGGATTAAACTAATTAAATTAAAGTCCTAAAGGAAAAAGAAGAAGGTAATAAAATCCTAATTGAAAAGGTAATCTAAATCCTAATAAAAGAATAAATACAAAAATTAATTAAAAAGATAAAAGAAAATCGTAATTAAAAAGGAGAAAAAAAATCCTAAAAAAAGGAAATATAAAACCTAGCAAAAAAAAGAGGGAAAAATGGAGTTTCCTTGCTGGAATAGTAACAAGAATCGGATTGGTAGGAAGCTGATGAAGGAAGGAAAAACTTTCGGTAGGCGCTGGTCGAAATTCAGGCTTGATATTAGGTGGTCAACGACGTAGTTAACGCGGAAGGAAGGAGGAAGGAAGTTCATAGACGCTGGCCGAAGTAGGGCACAACGCTCAGTAAACGAGCGCTGAGAAAAGGGCAGAATGGTTGGGTGCACGCGCGCCGACCCCGTTTCACCAGGTCTATTACGCCTGGCCGAATGCCTTGTTGGGCTGTTTATGGGGATTTGGTAGCCCTCTACCGAAACTCCTAGATCTTTTTGGTGGCCTCCTTTGTTTCAATAATAACTTCTTCAAGATAACTCCGATTGAGGTGATTCTTTAGCCTAAATTCTCGTAATTCCAAGTTCTATCCAATTCTGCACATTTCTCACAAAATATATTATTTTCTACAATTGTTTGGTATTTAAACATTAAAAGATAAGAATAAAAGATAAAAAATGATGCTTAATTCAAGGCTTATCGAGATCCAGAGCCAAGTGAAAAGGAAAGCAATGCTATAAGTGTAAGAAGTAGGGACACATAAAGTCGAATTGTTCATTGATGAAAGAAAATGATGATAAGGGCTCAGATTGCTCCTTGACTGGTGTAGCGGATATGTCTAGGGATTTTGGAGAACTTCTCACAGTCTCTAAAGGTTATTACACTTTTTCTCAAGATGATTGGATATTAGATAGCGGTTGTTCTTATCACCTTTGTTGCATGACAAAATATTTTGATACGTTCCAAGAATTCTAAGGATTTGTGACTTGGGGTGATGGCACAAGTCGCCGTGCCATGGGTACAGGAACTGTGAAGATTAAGATGTTCGATGGAACAGTTCACACATTGGGTGATATGGTGTATGTCCCAAAGTTCTTAAGAAATATAATATCCTTAAGCCAACTAGACTCCAAGGGCTGTAAGGTTTCGTCAGCAGGGGGAGATATTAAAGTGTCATGTGGTGGCATGGTTCTAATGAAGGAGAAAAATGTAAAAGTATGTTTCGTCTGATAGGAAAAACCCAGAGCTCGAAGGTTGTTGGGAAACAGCATGTACGGGAGAACAAGTACCTAAAGCGGCTCTTGTTTGACAACGGTGAGATGTTATCCACATGCTTCCAGGTTTTAGACAACAGTGAGAAGGAAAATCCAACTAGGGAAGAGGTAAAATCAAGGTCCCTCTTCGGAGCCAACTAGTGATTGTTGACTCGAAGCAGCTACACATAACATTGGTCATTTTGAATCAAGTGAGCTAGGACTGTATGGAGCTGATTCAGGGTATGTGTAGTTGGTACAAGAATAAGGCCAATGAAATGCTTATGGGTATATCAAGCGGTATCTCAATTTGGGATGGACTTCAAGGATTGAAGTGACGGTGCGTCACTATCCATCTAAGTTGGTCTAGAGGGGGAGATTGTAAAATATCCAAGCCTAATACTAAAGTATAATCACAAAAGGCATTTAGGCTTCCATATTATTGAGCTTATCTAGAACATATTTGTGACTCTAGATTAAAATGCATGAACCTAAGACATGTATAGAAGGTTCATGTTGGAAGTATGTGGAAGTTTCAATAAATGAAGTAGGTTGGTGGATGGAGCATTAATGAACACATCTAGATGGTTCTTCCTTGGCCTATATAAGGAGGAGATCTTGGCCACATTTGGAAATCAAGAAGAGCACCTCACAATTGAGTGAGTGAAAGAAACTCTAAGGGTCTTCGGGTATAGAAGCAAGGTGAGTTGTGAGTGTTTCAAGAGTGTGCATAGTTCTTGGGGTAAACTGATCTTCTAGGTTGAAAGAAGGTGTAAAATGGGTATCTTATTGGATACAAGGGCTCGGGTTGGGTATAAACTTGAGTATTGTAATCTTATACTTTGTATTCTCTTATAGTGAAGGTGAAAACTCTCTGAGTACGTAGGCAAGTTATTTGAGCAAAGCTCGTTAAATCTGTTGTGTTCTTGGTTTCTTTATTTCCTTTCGTCCATCTTTATTACTAGTACTTGCGTGGTAGAGGATTAATTTCCTAACAAGGATATGACTCCTGGTTGTAAAACGTGCGATATGATATCATAGAAAACTAAGTAGTAAAACAAGATTTAACATAAAGGTTTAGTGAAATGAACATGACTGGTATCAAAATGTATCACGTCATAATACATGCTACAATTTTGGCACTGTTAAAACTTATTTTAGTGCGGAAAGGTTTTATCATCGTAAGTAAAGAAATTCACAAAGTCACGTAAAAGTCGTAAGAAGTTCAATAGTAAGGTGAAATCATTTGCAGAAAATTGTGAATTCGTTTTTAGTGCCAAGCCAGCGTGTAAACCATACATATAACAACATGTGAAACAAAAATGTATCAAATAAGCAACAATATAAGAACACATGCTATTAATGGCTCCTAGAGTGTGTACAAGAAAGGTTTGAGAAATAAAGCTACAAAACAATAATATGGTTCTTGTACCAAAAGGAAAAATAACTACACATCCTCGAAGCCAAATAAAGGAATGGTTAAGCAGTTCACTCCCCAAAACTGTCGAGAGGTTCACAATGATTCAACCGTACAAAAACTACAGTAGGTTGCGCGGTCTCGATCCTGAGGTAAGTAGTTAAGCTAACATGTAAAGCCAGAAATATCCTTCTAAGTATTCCCAAGGAACTGTTTACTTGAGAATAAAATAACTTGCAAGGACCTAGAAGAAATTTTGTAAGAAGGTCCTAGAGTCCCCAACAGGGTCAATTCGATAAATGATTCTAACGTAGCAGTTCAAAAAAATTTGGCCAATTATTTGGTTCGAGTAGCCAAGGCGGTTCTAGAGATCCTGTTTCCCGAGATAATCCAACAATGAACCCACTGTGAAAAGGCGAGCTTGCCACACATATCGTCAAATAACTCGTTCACACCACCCATACGAGCTCTAAGCTTGCAAGCACCACCTGAATGAGAAAATTCGACTGAAAAATAGTCTAACTATTCACGACAAAGAAGTACCAAAGACTAATACGAACTCCAATTCCATTCGTGCAAACTAACGATTAGGTCGTAAACAAAATAAAATTCACGTTAAAATCGATTCTATCTATTCGAGGAGTTTCTCTGACATCAGGATAATTGATTTGTATGATCATCAAGTGTCTGAAACTAACGACACGTTCTAGAACCATCGCTCTGTTATCAAATTGACACACCCAACCTGACATGACCGTCCCATGAGGAACATTGATAACCGTGCCCGGTCCTGCTTCCTTCTGACAAGTCAACTGAAGTTCCCAAATTACCCTCAGCACTTGCTAAACAAGGGATAGCCGCACACGTGCCCACTCATGCCTCCACCTCCCGAATAGCATCGATCATCGCGCCACGACCTGGAGGGTCAATAAAAACATAAAAGGTGTGAGTGGACAAAAATAAATCAGTTATAAAACATGTTACAGAAAGACATTTCTATCCTCCACGTAAAACCAATGCATGCATTCGAAAATCATTTTACAATCCATTTCATTTCCAGTACAAGAAAACCGTGTGTGAAAACCAAAATCATTTTTCTTTTCTCAAACCTCGGGCCTTAGCCCGAAACCATGAACATGGGGCCTCGGCCCGAAACCATGAATCAAAATCCAAGTACATAACATAACCCAAAAATCCATCAAGCCATATAAACCGGGCCATTGCCCAACACATCCGAAAACATCGGAAATCAACAGTAAACCACAAGTCAATCAATCTGCTGGATCTCAACCACCGAGTCTTTAAACTCACATATATCAGGCCTTCCCGGGATATCAATGAGTCTTTAAACTCAAAACACAATCAATAGGCCTCGGGGGATATCACAATAACCGAGTCTTTAAACTCAAAACATATCAATCAAGGGCCCTCCCTCGTATCAATCAACTGGGTCTTTAAATCGAAAACCATATTTAGCAATAGTACCGGGTCTTTAAATCCAAAACCATGTGTAAGTTATAACAAATCCAGAATCCATCATAATCCAATTTCCAACACCAAATCCGACATCACATTTTATCGAAATGGGTCTCGTGCCCGAATTCACTTTTAAATCTCAAATCATATTCATCATCCAGTTCCAAATCCGAATTCGGAACCATCATTCTGTAAGCCGACATCCGGAATAACCATTCCGAACTCAAATCCCGAAATCCACTTTCAAGTTTTCAGAAACCCGAAATCTCGTTCATCAAAACCACTTGTATGAACTAGGCATCAAGCCCGAAATCACTTTTTCCAAAATCCATTTTAAATCTTTGAAATCAAATCATATTTCAAATCCCAAATTCAAATCATCAAAACCATGGTCAAATCACAACATACTCGAAATCTCGTAAAACGTGCAAATTCGTAATAATCTTGAAATACGTGCCAAAACCGTAAATCATACTCACAATCATAATCAAAAGATCATCAAAACATGATACACACAAATCATATAAAATCATCCGTTAAACCATCATCAAAGCATAGGAGAAACCATAGTCTCGAAATACGTGCAATTACGTATTGCATATCGAAATACGTATAAATATGGAAATCATTACCATAAGCATAAGCATAGAAATCATAAATATAAAGCATAGAAAACGATCATGCATGCATTGAAATTTAGAAAACAAAGTCCACTCACACACCGTCCAAACGGCTCACTTCCGTGCTGCACGTTTTTTCGTAAATTCTGGAAATCATAATTCCTATTCAAAATCAATATCTAGCGCCACTAACACTTCAATATACCTCATATAATTTTCCCCAATTTTTCCAGGATTTAAATATGTATTTTAAACGTATAGGAAAAATTCGGATACACTGAACACTATCGAAACGATATCCGATTTCTTCGAAACTAGTGCCAAAATGTTTGTTACATTAAAAGGAGCAAGTTTCATGTTGAACTCACCTCAAAATTCGGTCCCACGTGCCCCTACGAGCCGCTGTGAGCGGCTGCACATGAAGCCCACTCACTGCTACAGTAAAATCACTATTCATCGTTCTTACCCGGTTATCTGTTAAACGGATCGTTCAACCCGCGTGTTGACCCGGTTCAATCCTGTCAATTTCCCATCTATTTATTCAATTGATTCAGTCGAAAACATCATTACGAAGCTAATTATGGTTCTGTAAATTCAATTTCATTAGAACTTACCTCAATCCGTCAATTCGAGCTCGAGTTTTCGAAGAACATTCGAACACTATTCCTTCATCAAGGTTCATCGATTTCCATTGTTTTCCTTTAATTGATCCAGCCAACAGCTTCGTAAGATCATCATAAACTTGTTTTCAATCTCAATTGCATCGTCCAACGCCTCCAATTACACAACTCAATCTTTCGAATCTCCAAGCTTCGCCATGTTTGTTCTTAGCTCAAAGGGTTTTGAACCTTGAATTTCTTGACGTGGAACGATCAACACGAGTCCCAGAAGTCATATTCTAAGTCCAATTTCAATGTTTGATGGTTTCAAGGTGCAATTCAAATTTTGACTTCCATGGATATTGTTTCGGGTTTCTCTTTGGGGTTTTATGATTTCTGTTCAAGATTTTCATCCCTTTTTCTTCCTTATAATCCTCTGTTCTTCCTCCTCCCTCTAACCCTTTCAATTCAATCGATCAAACGAGGAAGATTGATGAGCATGTTTTTACTGCTCTGTTTTTCCTCCTAAGGACACGGTTTAATTTTCTTTTTTGAATTCCTCCACCGCCACAAGACACACGTCGTGCACTTGCCACAAATCCTCCTTAGAAAGTGACAGATGTCACTCAACGACATAACCCTGGCTGAATTAGCCTAATCACCGACCCTTTTTCTCATTTAATTGTTCGATTACCATTTTACCCTTGCTTTGATAATTTACCAAAATGCCCTTCACACTTTTAGACCCGTAACTTGATCGTCCGAACTCTGATTGACGCGTGCCGCCTGTCTACGGATTCAGCGTCTCGAGACCTACCCAACAGTCCTCGAATTACATGAAAAGTCCATGTCATTTGAAAAGTCAACAAATTGCCTCTTTTTTAACCAAATTACCAAATTACCCTTGAACTTCCGAACATCATAACTTTCTCCTCGAATGTCGGAATCGGACGTGCCACCTGTCTATGAACTCGTGACGTCCCGAACTCCATCACAATCATCGGTCAAAGTCCGTTTGACTGTTCAAACCAAAAGTCAATCGTTCGCCCAAAGCCAAGAGCAAAATTGTCATTTTCTTCAAATTTTCTAAATTTTCCTTTTTCAAATGTCCAGGTCGTTACAATCTACCCCCCTTAAAGAATTTCGTCCTCGAAATTCCAATTAGTAGGTGCCATAATATTTTTCTGGAGGATACATGTCTAAGATGAACCCGAAACATAATCAACCTCAACCGGATATAAGTCGCACCCAACTCATAGGAATCATATAACCACTCTCAATCTCTCTGTAAATCCCCACCCCATGGGCAGTCATACCACATACTGGCTCGGAATACGTGGCCTAGCTCACGTTCGAGTCTACACAATCCAAGATACACAAGAATCCATCATATCTTCTCAATCAAATGGCATCCGCTCGTGACATGATACATCCTTACACATATGTCACCAGGCCAATAAACTCATAAAGTTCAATAACCCAGGAACTCATTCCCCTCGCTAGGTCATTCATACTATACCCCTTTCCCAGGGTCACTATGTATAACGAATTTAACTTTCCTTCTGTTGTGTTTATCATCACAGGTTTCGTTGATATCTACCTCATGCCAATAAGCACTCAGTATCATCATTCATACCATATTGCAAATCATATCCCTTCCTAAATCTCGACTCCATCATATACCAAGTATGGTCCTGCAGTTGGACCCCAATAGTCCAATGATAAGAAATCATGTATTACTCTAATCGTATGGAGTTCCATTAATAACAAGATTTCACCTATACTTAAGTGATCAAACATGACACTTCTCCCCCAAATAATACCAGATCCAACAATGCGGTCGTAATCTCAACTAGCATCGATACACACCTCACCGAATCCCAAATCTCATAGTGACATCTCATTATACACACAGAAAGGATCAACATAAAACATAAGTCACTATTTCTCCATTTGTAACCATTCTATGTCAGTTCTCATTTCCAATGACTCTGACCTCTTTCCTGATCAATCACCAGTTAGTAGAGAACCCATCTACAATCCTCTATGGTATCCATCAATTCTCACGTTCCCTGTGACAGTTTTTAATTATCTTCCATTGACCAATACATCTGTTTCTCCTAAGATTTACACTAATCCCGATCGTTAATAGTATCTGCTTCACAATCCTAACCTAGTCGACCTAACACTTATTCAACCACATATTTTTCTCCCTGAGGTATTCACTACATCTGTCCAGTATATCACACGCCCATCTGTATATGTAAGTACACTAACCAATCATTAATAATACCATCCCAATGTGGTCAGAATACCTGACGCATCAGGTCACAAATGGAACTGGTCCATTTGGCCATCCAAGGATATCACCATCAACTAACCTTATCCATATCAAATCTGGACATCATCGTTTTCCCTTTTACTCATAACCAATAGTCATCAACCATCCATTCCAAGGATTACGTCCAAACTTAGAAATACCCTAAGTCAGCCACTAGGCGAATAACTCCAGTCATCCTGGGTAGTCTTACATCTATAGGTCTGCCCCCCTTATGTCTCACCAATTTTACCACATAAATATCATTAGATTTATCCCATAAGTAACTCCAGTCGGTTCACCGACTTCCATACCATAACCACTCACAAACATCTCCATACCCGTCCAATGTACAATCTCAAAACACAGAAGAGTGGATAGCCCGGGACTTACCAAGTACATGTTCCTGACCCCAAGTAATATATATATATCTAGGTTAGTACTCCAGGGCTACACAAGATTTCCTGAGAAGAAATTGCAAATCCCCGGGCATGTGGTCCCAACTGACCACGTCCCTATGGTCCATCACGGCCCCACCAACTCTTCCCTTGCCTGTCACATCAACTATCAATGCAGGAGCCAATCCTTGCTCCATTGCACCCCAACTGTGCCATATCACTATATCAATCAATCTATATAACCATTTCTTTATGATGTGACCAGACGACTCACAATCATAACTATTAATGTAACCCTTATCACTTTACCTCACAGTAGACCCAACTAGCGTCCCACTGAACTGGACTATCTCCTAAGTCCAAATCCCTGTCTATCTCGGGTCTCCGCCCGAACCTCAGTCACTAAATGAAACTGACGCAACCCATAAGTCCAGTAAACAAAGTTAAACAAGATCAATCCATAAATTCATAACTCATCCGTATCTGACCTTATACCAGTCCTGGGCATCCCAGGTGCCAAATATTCCCTGATCAAGGGTCTGCCGTATCAGCAACCATAATATATTCAATTCTTCCGGCTCCTCCAGAGACCAGATACATTTCTATGATTCATCTCAAGTCCTAAAACAGTATCCTGACTCATTTTGAGTCCCATATCCATATCTCGACTCCTCTTGAGTCCAGTCTCATAATAATCAGCCATGCCATCACTCACATACCCAGTCACTGAGCCAATACCGATGGTCAACCACATCTTATACGACCTATAAGGCCTAAGGGATATCCCATCACATTCTAGATTCTTTAGACACACATTCCACTTAAGGATTCCACTGATAATAAACCCATCACAAGTGTAACTTGCCCAAATTTGCAACCTTTCTAGACACTGGGCTCATCCGTCCTTGGGACCTACACAATTCTATGTCTAACAGACAGTAGTTCATGGTGTACATTGATTAACATCTGACCCTCAAATCAGGGTCAATCTCATCCGTGATCTATCACTAGGTCTCATACACCCTCATCTACCCGTCTCACTACAAGGTCGCGCACGAGGCTTACGTTTCGGAGGCATGATGTGGCAACAGAATCAACAACCTAGTGCTCTGATACCAAGTTGACAGGACCGTCCCATGAGGAACATTGATAATTGTGTCCGGTCCTGGTCCCGCCTGACAAGTCAACTGAAGTTCCCAAATTACCCTCAGCACTTGCCAAACAAGGGATAGCCGCACACGTGCCCACTCATGCATTGAAATACGTGCAATTACGTATTGCATATCGAAATACGTATAAATATGAAAATCGTAATTACCATAAGCATAGAAATCATAAATATAAAGCATAGAAAACGATAATGCATGCATTGAAATTTAGAAAACAAAGTCCACTCACACATCGTCCAAACGGCTCGCTCCCGTGCTGCACGTTTTTTCGTAAATTCCGAAAATCATAATTCCTGTCCAAAATCAATATCTAGGGTCACTAACACTTCAATATACCTCATATAATTTTCTCCAATTTTTCTGGATTTAAATACGTATTTTAAACGTATACGAAAACTTTGGATACGCTGAACACTATCGAAACGATATCTGATTTCTTCGAAACTAATGCCAAAATGTTTGTTACATTAAAAGGAGCAAGTTTCATGTTGAACTCACCTAGAAATTCGGTCCCACGTGCCACTACGAGCCGCCGTGAGTTTCTGCGCGTGAAGCCCACTCACTGCTACAGTAAAATCACTGTTCATCGTTCTTACCCGGTTATCTGTTAAATGGGTCGTTCAACCCGCGTGTTGACCCGGTTCAATCCTGTCAATTTCGCATATATTTCTTCAATTGATTCAGTCGAAAGCATCATTACGAAGCTAATTATGGTTCTGTAAATTCAATTTCATTAGAACTTACCTCAATCCGTCAATTCGAGCACGAGTTTTCGAAGAACATTCGAACACTGTTTCTTCATCAAGGTTCATCGATTTCCATTGTTTTCCTTTAATTGATCCAGCCAACAGCTTCGTAAGATCATCATAAACTTGTTTTCAATCTCAATTGCATCGTCCAACTCCTCCAATTACACAACTCAATCCTTCGAATCTCCAAGCTTCGCCATGTCTGTTCTTAGCTCAAAGGGCTTCGAACCTTGAATTTCTCGACGTGGATCGATCAACACGAGTCCCAGAAGTCATAATCTAAGTCCAATTTCAATGTTTGATGGCTGCAAGGTGCAATTCAAATTTCGACTTCCATGGATATTGTTTCAAATGTCCGGGTCGTCACACAACCTGAAAAGTCCACGGAAGGCACATGAATCGAGGCGTGCTGGTCGACATCTGAATAGTGACGTCTAGATTACGAAAGCCAAATAAATAAAATGATGCGTTTTAGTGAGTGGAGTGAAACATAACCATTGAAAATCGATTACATTTCATTGTGACAGCAGAAGTATAGATAATATACACGAATTTGATGATAATAAAAATACTTAACTACCTGAATTACCTGATTGTCCACCGCGTCACTCCAACGTCGAGAGTGACTACCAGAGTAGCAAACTGAGCCTCATCGAAATGTGTGAGACACCACTGATACCTGAGGGGTTAAAAAAAAGGGGTGAGTGGACCCAATATTTTATTTCTGTGTAAATCTTTTCATAATAAAATAACTTTAACCACTCAGTTTTCCCCAAAAACCCAAAAAAATAATTTAGACTTGCACGTTCTACGAGCAATAATAAAAAATGATTATAATCAACCCGAAGTATGAAATAACATGCATGAACCATAATCTAATTGATCATGAGTCGCTCAAGGAATACACATATTCTAGGCTGGGTATCTATAAGCACGTGTACCTCAACCACGTGAAAGCTAGGTGCTAAGCACTGTCACCTCATATCTCCCAAAGTTTGGGGACAAGATGGCACATATTTAACTAGTATTACGAGCTGCACGGGTGAATAATCATGTGGAAGGTGGTATGTGACCACTCAGATGGGTACATAGATACTAGTGACTCCTAAGTGGTTCTAAGGTCATAACTCGACAATGTCCCAAGACTTATAATGTAAAATACTAAACAAAACTATCTAATTATGCAAATGTAGCAAATGACTCAAGTACGCATACTCGGGTAGACACCATCATATCACAGTACATATTAGCACATCTGTAACACCCCAGACTTTTCGGATTTGGTAAAGTTGAAATTTTAATGTAAAATGACCGATTTGTCTCTGATTGGGGAGATTTGTTAACTTTTGACTCGAACTGTATTTCGAACTTTAACCTATGACCGTGAAGTAGATCGGGATGTCACGAGTTCGTAGACAGGCGGCACGCCGGAATCGGAGTTCGGACGGGGAAGTTATAGTCAGGAGCGCGAAAATAGCACTATTCACGAAACCCCGGGAATGTTACACTTGGCTGATTTCTATTCGATAAGGATAGCTTAGTGGGGCCCTTGGATGAGTGAACAGTTTCACTTATCCCGTTGGTGGGTTTCCCCATGCAATTGGATCTGATCAAGGTTCTTAAAAACCAACACTTCTTTCATTTTCTACTATCTTCCTCATCATTTTTCCCTAACTCTCAAACACCCCTAACCCGTAAGGAACCCAGAAACATACAAACGTCCCACCAACACCATAGCATATGTTTTGGTCACTGTGACTGGGAGAGTGACTGAGACTAAAACTACGAAGAAGGGCGATGGTGGTGCACGACGGATCACGACGGGAAGGTAAAACCTGAAACCCCCACTTTTGTTCAAAAATGGAAAATGATTTTAGGGCGTGTGTCGATGGATCTAATGGCCCCTAACATGTTCTAGGAACTGAGACGATACCAGTAGGATTGGTTGGAAGAGTTTTGGTGGCTGGAGCTGAGAGATATCGACGGACAAAGGTTACGGCTCACTGTTCATCGAATTTCAGGTAGCTTTGGGTCCGTGTTTTCTAGTTTTGATCATACAGATCTTCTAGTTAGTACGAGACGATCATATAGGAAGAAATAGAATAAAAAATGGTTGAGTAATCAGAGTTTTGGAACCGGGTCGGGTCGCGAGTCTGTGCGACTCGAATAGCAGACCCGATCGAGAGGTTGATGACGATGATGATGTCGGTGGGTGACGTCATCATCTGACAGCTGTCAGGAAAGGGCCAATGAGGATAGGACACATGTCACATGTTAGTGCACAGTCTGCACTAACATGTTAGTGACGTGGGCTAATCAGTGGTTGCCATGTGTCACTGACATGTCAGTGACGTAGACCAACCCGTAGCTGACACATGCACCTGTCAGTCTGACACGTGTCAGGTCTGGCACTGTCAGATGACGTCAGTGGCTGACATCAGCAGTGACGTCAGCATTGACTTTGACCGTTGACCTGACGTCAGCGTTGACTTTTGTTGATGTCATCAATGACATTTTGGTCAACGTTGATTGTGACTTTGACCCGCGCGTGGGGGCACGTGAGCATATTTTTTGAGGTGGGACCAGTGCCATTTTCATGGTTTTGATGATCCAGATCCAATGGTGGTGGTTTCGGGTCGATCGAAGATCATTTGGTGGGTCAAAATGGAGTTTATAGACTTGAGAACCTTGTTCGGGACTCATTTTCGGGCCGGTATTGTTCCTAGGTTTTAGATATGGGTTTGTAGAGATCACTAGTGAACTTTGAATGTGTTTGGACACGTCAGAGACTGAGATATAGCTACAAGACATGTTTTAGATGTTGATTAAGCAGCAGGATAGTACTGTGAGTGGGTTTTTTGATTTCTAACGGAATGCATGCATAACTGTTTTCATTATACTAGTATATGACTGCGTGTATGAGTGTATTGAATCTTATTTATGGACTATTTACCTATCTATGTTACATTATGTGGCATGTGACCGTGCGGTCTGGAATCATACCGGGATGTCACAGGCTCATGTTATTGCATCGGATAGATTGACCATATAGATTACTGTCTCCTCCAGTTATTGGTACCTTGGAGTGGTCACAGCGCATTACCTGCGAGGAGTCATGCTATGGAGCGACCGGACCGTAGGGTGACTCAAGAGCAGGATTTCTAGTATGATACTTCAGGGACGTCAGGCATCTGGGATGCCATACCCGGAATGGGTTCTAGGATAGGACTCGGGATTGAGACCGAGGGCAGCACGCGTAGCCTTAGGACTATGACTTTATTAGACGTCTGGGACGTTTGACATCTGGGATGTCAGGGTTGGGATATACGGTGCAATATGATTATGGTAGATGCATTATTATTATACTATTGTGTGTATGTGATGATATGATGCATGATTGTTGATGTGTGATATGTTTCAGTTTTACTATATATATATATGTTTTGACTCAAATGTATGCATAATTTGAAAACAGAGGGGTAAAACGATATTTTTACTATGTATTATGAACGGTTTTCTAAATATCTTTTATTTTTGACCTACTCACACCTTTATTTTTTTTATTGACCCTTCCAGGACTTGACCTAGAGGTAGAGGCAGGTCCCGAGGCGAAGACATAGTCCCATTACTGCTACGTACCTGATACCCGGGTTGGATAGGTCGAGCACCATTTTGTAAAACTGTTATACGTGCTATTAATTTTGTAGTGCTCTCTATCCCTTGTCTGGCATTGTTGGACCCATTCTCTGATGTATTTGATGTTTAAGACGTTTTATTGTGCATTATTTAACCTATAATGGGTATTTCGGGCATTTCCGGGGTTTGTGTCAGACGGGAGTAGGGCGCATCCCCTCGTGGTCCCTGGGAGATTGGGATGGGTCCTGTCACATCTCACATCATGAAACATACTTGCACATCACTTACCATAGCACATTCTGGCATATCCGAGCATATAACATAAAGTAGGCATATTGAACACTCAAATATAATAAATCCAAGATAGGCAATCAAGCATGCTCGGTAGAGAGATAAATATAGCATAAACATGGTTAAACGTGTGAGTAATAGCTTTATGAAACAAGTTTAGGGAAACGGGTCCACTCACACACTTATCGGGGAGTCGAAATCACCCGACCTACGAAGCTTGCACAAGCTCCATGCCTGAATAACCCTACCAAAGTCAAGTATATGGGTTACTTATCAAACTCTACTCAAAACCCTAAGAAAACCCCACTATGGTAGCCCAAAACGTTACTTAAAAAACTAGAATGGGCTGGAAATGCACTCAAAACTATTCAAAACAGGCTGAAACAGTGCCCACATGCCGCCATGGGCCAAAAAAAAGGCCTCCACGCGCTGCCACTTCCCGACAGAGTCTCGGAAAACCCTCCCACACGCCTCCAAGCACTAGTAGAGGGCCTTAATCTCCGGCTACGCGTGTCCACATGCGCATTACACTTCTATGCGTGTATAGCTAATGTGCCACATGTGTCACACGTGCACATATGTGGGAATATTCCTTGGAATATTCTTCAAATATTCAATGGAATATTCCATTATCGTCCGTTGGTTTGACCATCAAGTTTAATGGTTAGCTAAGCATTGACTAATGGTTGACTGCCGTTGAGCGCCGTCATCAGAGCCTCGCAGGAGACGGTGTCAGACCGTCGCCAACGCTGCCGTCCATGATGGCCCCAGAATCTAGGGAGGTCCAATTCCTTCAATTCTAACCCAAAATCGACATGAAAAGTACCTAATATACTCTACACAATGCCATAAGTAAAAAATTCTAGGTTCTTAGTTCGAATTCTACCTATTGCGGTCGTAAAATCGACGGTAGGGTCCTCAGTTATGCAAATTCTGACCGTCTTTAACTCTGTCATCCACCCTTACTCGAAAACAACATGCATGTGGGTTAAAAGAAGGCCCTAAGTGTGTCTAACAGCGTGATTAAATCAGAAAGGGTCATCCTTACCTCTACAAGATGCTAGTTCGTCGAATTGAGAGTGGGTGGAAATGGGTCTGAAATGGGTCGCTCACCATCAACGTTCCTCGCACCAAAAAACACATGAAAATGCTTGAGATGACAATTCTAACTATGTTATGGACGGTAGAAGGATTGAAAAGAGTCGATCTTACCTCAAAATACCTCAATTATCATTTGGTCACATTCCGGTCGAGCTTCCCTAATCTGAGTCATGGCATTCCCTGATTGACAATTCTGACCGTTGAGAGAGATCACAACGAAGTCGTGGTACCGTCTAGGACCCGATTCAAATTGTCTAGGTTAGCAGTCATCGCCCAAGGTCTGGCTTCGATGTCGTGGGTCAAGTCTCCTCGCTGTGGGTGACAATTAGATCAACGGCGACGAATAAGGATGGTGGTAGGTTGTCGCATGAGTTAAAAGGAATTATACCAGAAGTGGTAGCTTGATAGAAGTTGACAGGACCCATCCCAATCCCCCCGGTATTAGTGCGGGATGACCCTGCTCCCGTCTGACACGAAGTGTCAGACAAGGGATATTTCCGACCTTTGCCCTCCCGTGCTGTCAGAGTACGCTAGGATCCGGAGGAGGCATGTGATATCTCGGTCTCTGCTACAGTCCACATCCGTTGTCAACCTGAAGGGCAGTCAAAACATTAAAAACTGTGAGTGGACAAAACAAGAGTTTATAAAAACATTTAATAAGAAGACATTTGTACCCTCCACTAAAAAGCATGCATGCATTCGAAAACCATTTATCCAAATCAAACCATATGTGGGACTAAGCCCAAAGCATATATAAACTAAGGTCGAAAGGACCACAATGAAAACGACCATACGGGCCACTGCCCAAATCCATACGGGACTCGGCCCCAAACCATAAAGAAACCAAGTACACGAGCCACTGCTCAAATCCTGTGCACACCTATGCACACCACATATCATATATCATATATACATCACATACATATATATAAGTCACACAACCAATCCTGTCACGGTATCCAAAGCTACGCGCGTGCTACCCGGGTCTCAATCCGAGTCATCTCAAAGTCAAGGTCAATGTCCGCAGACCACTGACCCTACCCGAGGTAATAGTAACCATAGCCTTCCTGAGAGTAAGGAACCCAACTGGGGGGTGACTCCACTCAGTCGGTGCTCCGTGACTACTCCGGGGTCCACCCAGGCCAACGACCCTCCCCGGAGGACATAATGGAAGTAAAGGAAGGTAGATGAACATATATATACATAACATAAACATTCATGACCGGTTCCCCTGAACCGTCATGATCCATAATATCCATAATCAGGTAACATGCCGGTTCCCATAAACCGTCATGTACCGTAATAACATAACAAGGGTTCATGCCAGTTCCCATAAACCGTCATGAACCACGATACCATAACAACGGTTCATGCCGGTTCCCATAAACCGTTATGAACCTGAGAATCCATTTAAGGTTCCCTGACCTGAAATCAAAACCGTAAAGTAGCTTGGGTCTCGTACCCGAACATAGGACATCAGTTGGGCACCGTGCCCGATATCTGAGGTCATATGCCCGAGACAAAACCAACTGGGTCTCATACCCGAGTTTATCCTTTTGAAATCCAAATCCAGTTCATTTAAATCAATAAGGAAATACAGACCCGTATAAGCACCGTATAAGGCCGAAACCTCGAAATACGTGCTTATACGTAACCACATACAAATGCACCCATGGCATCATCAAACAAGTAATAAAACATATAATAAACATTTATGCATGCACCAATTTAGAAAACAAGGTCCACTCACAGACCGTCCAAGCTACCGCCTCGATTTGCGTGCCATACGGCTCCCCGAGCCGATCACCGTCACCGGGACTCCCAAACCTGTCCAAATCGTAATAGAAGGTTACTATCTACTTAATTAACCTCCTACCAAAGCCCCGTAATTTTCCCGTATTTTTAACTATTTTTAATCCCGAACCTAAACCTTCCGATGCCCCGAAACATATCGAGACGGTGTCCGATCGACACGAAACCAGTCCCAAAATGTTCGTTACATCGAATAGATGATTTCGTATGTTGGAACCTTCCTCAAATTCCTCCCCACGCGCCCACACGCGCCGCCTGAAGTGGCTGCGCGTGGGAGCCACGCGCCTGTGAACAGTGCTTCTCCTACCTCGATCAGACCGGTCCGAACCGGCCGGTCCGGTCCTACCCCTGCAACTGGACCGGCGTAACCGGTCCAGGCCTCCTTCTCCCTCATTTTTCATCCGTTTTCTTCCATTCCAATTCCTAAATTCCTATTTTTGTGTTTCCTATCTATTCCAATTAACGAAACCCATCACAACCCACAAAATCACACGGTCCAAGTTTGAACCTCACGGTTCAAACTTCTCCTTTTCTCCCCATGGCTTCCCAGCCGTCCACAACCACCAAAACCATACTCATCACCCCCTAGCAACCCAAATAATCCATCCTAATCATTCAAATCGACCCATAACAACAGAAATGAAAAATGGATTGAAATCGGTTAAAACCGATACCTTTCGGGCTTCACGACTCCACCGTCCACGGCGGCGTGCCCTTGGCCGGCCACCACCTTCCTCAGTCCTCTTGTCACTCTCTGGTCCCTCAGGAATGAGCCTCAGGCTCAAGGGTTTGGGTTGGATTTGGAAATGGGATCGGGTAATAGTTGGAGGAAAAATGGAAAATGGATGCACGGGTGAATGGTTTGGTGCATGAGTGGGTGAGGTTGGCCAGTGGATGGGTGGCAAGTGTCACTCATCCATTGGGCCTCCATTAAATATCTGGGCCCACTAGAGACAAAACTGCACTTTTTGTCTCGTAAAACGTGCCATCGTGAATAGTAATCGGGAACTTCCGTGAACCGTAACTTCGCCGTCGAACGTCCGAATTCAACGTGCCGCCTGTCTACGGATTCGTATCGTCCTTATCTACGTAACGGTCTTCGGCCCTCGGCCATCGGACCTCCCGGTCAAAAAGTCAACATTTGACCTCCTATTCACCAAATTACCAAAATGCCCCTAAACTTCCGAACGTCATAACTTCTTCCTCGAACGTCGGAATTGAACGTGCCACCTGTCTATGAACTCGTGACGTCACGAACTACGTCACGGTCATCGGTCAAAGTCCATTTGACCGCCCGATTGAAAAGTCAACGTTTTGCCACTACTAGGGGCAAAACGGTCATTTTGCATCGTTCGTCCGATTTCGCTCTACTAATCACCGATTAACCTCATTAATCGTGATTAGTCACTAATCTAATCTAGGAATTTGGGACGGGTCGTTACAACCTTCCCTCCTTAATTAATTTCATCCTCGAAATTCCAACCAACCTAATCTAACCGTTCTTCCCTCCTTAATTAGTTTTATTCTCGAAACTCCAATTATCTTGATTCCACATCCACCCCGTGGAAAGTAGAATCGACCGCGAAACTCGTGTACACTCGTACACCCACTAACCAGAACGATAACCGTCTACAGCCCGACGTGCCACTAACGCTCTCGTCGTATCGACTACACTCGACCACGTCGAAGAACAGTAGCCATACGGTCCGAATTGACACTACTTGTCAAATCTACCATCTTGTTGATACAACAACTAGACGGTTCCCTTGCTCAACCACTAACTATCCTGACGTCTGCTCCCACTGGGAGTCATCAGACCTCACACCACGATCCACGCTGACACCTCCTACAAACTGTCAGCACTTGACAGTCGTCAGTCGCAAACTGATATGACACACACTCGTGGTTACACTAACCACAAGCATTTCACTCGACCTGTGTGTAACTAGACCCATCAGAAATACCATGACCCAATGCACAGTATCCAATATCCAGTCCACGACCTCAACAATTCCAATGGTATCGGAATCAAGCCGACTACCGATACGCTCACTAATGTACCACCGGTATACCCTATATATCGTCACCAGACATCACCAGTCTTCCTGGTATCATACCTCGAACAACGTACAAGGTACGTACATCTACCCATCAATTAGCTTACAACCTCCTAGGTCATAGCCAATCACGTTTCTATAATGGAGTTCATATGTCCAATCCAGTATTAGAAAAATCGAAACTCCGACCCAACATCTATTTCCAATTCCAAATCCGAATCCGCAATTTCGTAAGAAATCCCGAATCCAAACCCAGAAATCATATCCCTAATCATGTCCAAATTCGAATCCAAAATTATTATTCCGTAAGCTAGCATTTGGAATAACTATTCCGAACCCAAATCCATAAAAGAAAATCTACAATCAAGCTCTAGAATCAAATCCTGAATCGTCACCCAGAATCCGATTCCAAAACCCAAATCTAGAAATCCTTTTTCAAGTTCCAAAATCAAATCCTGAATCGTCATCCAGAAATCTGATTCCAAAACCTGAAATATCTCGTTCTCGTCTACCAAGACGCACCATATCCGAACCTATCGGATACCTGTTCAAACGATTTATACCTTACCCTCGATTGACTTCATAAGGAAGCCAATCCCAACATCAACACATCTAGGTTGACCAAATCCGACCACGTCGGACAACTACTCATCGGACAACTACTCAGGCGAGTAGTAAGCCATATGGGATTTACCTCGAAAAGAAGTTCAGTCCCATCATCCTCAACTCAACCATCCCAGTAAGAGTAATAAACTCTCCACCTATCTGGATCATCGAGATCACGATCCAGATCCATAGCAATATCCAAAGTCCTAAACCAATTCCCACATCTAAACAGATCAGTCAACGACGAGACACGCCGAGACTGTGGGTTCTCACTGATTACCTCATATCAATCCTTGTCATTCCACCTAGGAAAACCAAGGATGATCCAAGGTAATGACATCAAAAGTCATCCTACGTGAATGCAACTAAAACTCGCTGCACTCACCACGCCACGTAATTCAACATTGTCTGCCACCATACAGAAGATGAGAATCTCAGTCACCCGACGTCGATATACTCAATACCAACGCGGAAAACCCACATTCCACTCATCACCTCAATCGCAACCTCTCGCGATTCCGAAGTTCCAACCAGATTGGAAACAACATACCCGGACATCAACCACGTGTCCCCTAACCAGTTTAACTCTATCTGAGATCCACTCCTGAACCACATATACCGAACATATGCCCATTACGACGGATGTCACACCCCGATCCGTAACTCATCGTCATCACGATCACCGGCACCAGCACTAGTACCAGTATCATCACCTATCAACATCAGCACAAAGTGTGCAAATCAGACACTCCTGGATCTCCGCTCATACCGAGCGACGACCCCGTACCTTTGTTCGAAAAGGAGAACTCTGCCTCCCTCGTACCCAACAACTCTGGGTACGGTCACCCTGACAACTCATACGAGAAAAGGAAACGCTCCCCGAACGTCCCCAACTCATTATGCGATCGCACTCAGCCGTAACCGAGTCGAATCCAGAATCACTACTCGTACATATGGGTTACTCACGCACCCCGTATCATCGTCACAACTGAAAATCCCATCGTCACAATCGTCACGGTAACCTGAGTCTACTCGACCTGATAAGACTCGACTACGTCCATCGATAGTAGCGTCTGCCTCAACCTCGTGCAGACCTAACTACCAGGAATCACGATATACAAACTCCGCATCCAACGGGATCAACCGCTCGTACCAACTACTCCGTATCCCCGCTCCGGGATTCCATCGACAAGTACCAACCTTGATAACTTGTCCAAATCAAACTCTACCAGTCGTAACCTGACTAACCCAATGTCGTCTACCAGGTCATCCATGACCGTAGTTGTACCAACAATCCATCACAACTAATGTGGCACGACAACCTACTAGGTCTAACCGATAAGTACAACCCCGACTGCAGAGTGCAGTCCCAACACAGGCTGACATGACTAGACCGACTAACGAACCCAAATTCGAATAGTCGTCAAAGTCACACCACTCGTCAACTCACATTTCTGAACCATACACCCAAGGTAGGGTTCCACAATCACTAACTAGAGTTCCTCAGAACACAACTGCAAAAAGCAGTAAAATCAACAATCTGACTGACCCCGCGGTCCGACATCATAAAGACGTCAATCTAATCCTACCGTCAATCCAACTAGGATTCCCCGAATCCAGCTGCTAACTGCTAACTGCAGTAAATCCATCTAACTCAACCAAATCCGATTATCCAACTCAACAATATTCGACCATCCGATGATCACAATTCCCAACTAGTCGTCGGAACCAATCCTACGACATCGTGAAAGACGATCCCAACTAACCGTCTCACGATCAAAACGTTAACGTACAGGTACGTCATCCCTTCCGTAGGGTCTCACACTGTCAACCCTAACAGAACTATGGCAACCCCGGCCTCAAATGCCGAACCAAGGCATGCCAATCCTACTAACTATCATACCGGTACCCTAACTATCAGGTTGATAACGAACTGTAGCCCCCTGAGATATCACATCCTCGACCTGCATACATACTCCAAGATCTCCGCGGTTGCTCGAATAGAGACAACCCCGCTCTGATAAGCATCTTACGAGCAATGCTATGCTCTGATACCACGTTGACAGGACCCATCCCAATCCACCCGGGATTAGTGCGGGATGACCCTGCTCCCGTCTGACACGAAGTGTCAGACAAGGGATATTTTCGACCTTTGCCCTCCCGGGCTGTCAGAGTACGCCAGGATCCGAAGGAGGCATGTGATATCTCGGTCTCTGCTACAGTCCACATCCGTTGTCAACCTGAAGGGTAGTCAAAACATTAAAAACTGTGAGTGGACAAAACAAGAGTTTATAAAAACATTTAATAAGAAGACATTTGTACCCTCCACTAAAAAGAATGCATGCATTCAAAAACCATTTATCCAAATCAAACCATATGTGGGACTAAGCCCAAAGCAGATATAAACTAAGGTCGAAAGGACCACAATGAAAACGACCATACGAGCCACTGCCCAAATCCATACGGGACTCGGCCCCAAACCATAAAGAAACCAAGTACACGAGCCACTGCTCAAATCCTGTGCACACCTATGCACACCTCATATCATATATCATATATACATCACATACATATATATAAGTCACACAACCAATCCTGTCACGGTATCCAAAGCTACGCGCGTGCTACCCGGGTCTCAATCCGAGTCATCTCAAAGTCAAGGTCAATGTCCGTAGACCACTGACCCTAGCCGAGGTAATAGTAACCATAGCCTTCCTGAGAGTAAGGAACCCAACTGGGGGGTGACTCCACTCAGTCGGTGCTCCGTAACTACTCTGGGGTCCACCCAGGCCAACGACCCTCCCCGGAGGAGATAATGGAAGTAAAGGAAGGTAGATGAACATATATATACATAACATAAACATTCATGACCGGTTCCCCTGAACCGTCATGATCCATAATATCCATAATCAGGTAACATGCCGGTTCCCAAAAACCGTCATGTACCGTAATAACATAACAAGGGTTCATGCCGGTTCCCATAAACCGTCATGAACCACGATACCATAACAACGGTTCATGCCGGTTCCCATAAACCATCATGAACATGGGAATCCATTTAAGGTTCCCTGACCTGAAATCAAAACCGTAAAGTAGCTTGGGTCTCGTACCCGAACATAGGACATCAGTTGGGCACCGTGCCCGATATATGAGGTCATATGCCCGAGACAAAACCAACTGGATCTCATACCCGAGTTTATCCTTTTGAAATCCAAATCCAGTTCATTTAAATCAATAAGGAAATACAGACCCGTATAAGCACCGTATAAGGCCGAAACCTCGAAATACGTGCTTATACGTAACCACATACAAATGCACCCATGGCATCATCAAACAAGTAATAAAACATATAATAAACATTTATGCATGCACCAATTTAGAAAACAAGGTCCACTCACAGACCGTCCGAGCTGCCGCCACGATTTGCGTGCCATACGGCTCCCCGAGCCGATCACCGTCACGGGGACTCCCAAACCTGTCCAAATCGTAATAGAAGGTTACTATCTACTTAATTAACCTCCTACCAAAGCCCCGTAATTTTCCCGTATTTTTAACTATTTTTAATCCCGAACCTAAACTTTCTGATGCCCCGAAACATATCGAGACGGTGTCCGATCGACACGAAACCTGTCCCAAAATGTTTGTTACATCGAATAGATGATTTCGTATGTTGGAACCTTCCTCAAATTCCTCCCCACGCGCCCACATGCGCCGCCTGAAGTGGCTGCGCGTGGGAGCCACGCGCCTGTGAACAGTGCTTCTCCTACCTCGATCAGACCGGTCCGAACCGGCCGGTCCGGTCCTACCCCTGCAACTGGACCGGCGTAACCGGTCCAGGCCTCCTTCTCCCTCATTTTTCATCCGTTTTCTTCCATTCCAATTCCTAAATTCCTATTTTTGTGTTTCCTATCTATTCCAATTAACGAAACCCATCACAACCCACAAAATCACACGGTCCAAGTTTGAACCTCACGGTTCAAACTTCTCCTTTTCTCCCCATGGCTTCCCAGCCGTCCACAACCACCAAAACCTCACTAATCACCCCCTAGCAACCCAAATAATCCATCCTAATCATTCAAATCGACCCATAACAACAGAAATGAAAAATGGATTGAAATCGGTTAAAACCGATACCTTTCGGGCTTCACGACTCCACCGTCCACGGCGGCGTGCCCTTGGCCGGCCACCACCTTCCTCAGTCCTCTTGTCACTCTCTGGTCCCTCAGGAATGAGCCTCAGGCTCAAGGGTTTGGGTTGGATTTGGAAATGGGATCGGGTAATGGTTGGAGGAAAAATGGAAAATGGATGCACGGGTGAATGGTTTGGTGCATGAGTGGGTGAGATTGGCCAGTGGATGGGTGACAAGTGTCACTCATCCATTGGGCCTCCATTAAATATCTGGGCCCACTAGAGACAAAACTGCACTTTTTGTCTCGTAAAACGTGCCATCGTAAATAGTAACTGGGAACTTCCGTGAACCGTAACTTCGCCGTCGAACGTCCGAATTCGACGTGCCGCCTGTCTACGGATTCGTATCGTCCTTATCTACGTAACGGTCTTCGGCCCTCGGCCATCGGACCTCCCGGTCAAAAAGTCAACATTTGACCTCCTATTCACCCAAATTACCAAAATGCCCCTAAACTTCCGAATGTCATAACTTCTTCCTCGAACGTCGGAATTGAACGTGCCACTTGTCTATGAACTCGTGACGTCACGAACTACGTCACGGTCATCGGTCAAAGTCCATTTGACCGCCCAATTGAAAAGTCAACGTTTTGCCACTACCAGGGGCAAAACGGTCATTTTGCATCGTTCGTCCGATTTCGCTCTACTAATCACCGATTAACCTTATTAATCGTGATTAGTCACTAATCTAATCTAGGAATTTGGGACGGGTCGTTACAGAAGTAGTTAGGTTTCGTGGTTTCAATGTGGAAGGGGTACACGGGTTTGTGCAGGGAAAAAAGATGGATGTGCGCATGAAAGAGAGATCGATAAGGGAGTAAGGGTAAGTCGCTTCAGTAATAAAAGTAGGAATTGGGCCTAGATCAAAGCAAGGTAAGCATATGGCTTTGGCTGAAAATGGGGACGTAGTTTTTTTTTAGGCTTTTCCCCCCAAAAAGGGCCTAAGTAAACCAAGTAGGTTAGATGCACTATGGGCTTAGGTTGTCAACTAATGGACTTGGGCTTAAATCTCTCTCTCACACACACACACAACCCCACACCTAACAAATAGCTCGTAAACGAGCGAAGTCAAGTCCCAACAACACTTTGTGACGGAATTTTGGTAATTTTTTGTCTCTAATTCTAATTTTAGGTGCGGAACCAACAACCTCAATGAGGCATTCAACAAGTCAATATTGCTAGCTAGGGACGAGCCTATTATAATCATGCTTGAGAGAATCAGGACATATTTGATGATTTTTTACTCTATAAGGAAGTAGATAATTATGAATTGAGAGAAGAGAAGGGGAGGGAGGTCATCAAAGAGGTCTAGGGATAAGGCAATTTTTGGAGAAGAAATAGAAAGAGGAATAGTCGTATGTTGCAAGGCATTTAGGGAATGAAGTGTTCGTAGTCATTCATCAAAGTGGGAGGCAATTTAGATTGGAGTAGAAATCGAAGAAATGTTCATGTAGAGAATGGAACCTATCTGGAATCCCATGCCCCCATGCTTGTGCAAAAACTACCTTTCTGCATGGGAAATCAAAAGCTTATCTACATGAATGCTACAACAAAAAGGCTTATATGAGATGCTATGACAAGATCATTGAGCTAATGACAAATGAAGATCAATGGTAGTCCTTGGGTTTACCTCATTTGAAGCCCCCAACATACCACAAACAATCAGGCAGACCAAAGAAATGCAAGATGAAGTCTACTGGTGAGGCAGACCTACCTCAAAATCCAAGAAAGCTTAGCACGTTCCACACTGACATGAAATGCAACAATTGGGGTCAATTAGGGCAAAGACTTAACAAATGCAAGGTATAAATCACTTTAGTTAAGAATTCTTATTTACCTCATTACAGATAAGGCCAAAAGCTTGAGAAGGGCAAGAATTGAAGCTGAAGCAAGGAAGGCACAAGCCAAGGCAAGTGGAACAAATGCAAGTCAACAAGAAGAATCTCATCCCTAGCCCCAATCCCAGTCCAAAACCCAAACAGAACCTCAATGTAACGACCCGGATCTTCAACAAGGGTAAAATTGGAAAATTCAAAGGTTGAATATTTTGTCAAAGTTAAAGGGTTGACTTTTCGGTTGACTTTTTTACCACAAAAATTTTGGCTGTTTCGAAAATACTGTTAGAAAGGTCTCAGACTCCCGAGTACGTTGGCCGGCGACATTCTAGAAACGGAGTTTGAATGGTTTTAATTCGGGTCTAGATTACATAGGGGCATATTGGTAATTTTGTTTGAAGGGCATTTTGGTAACTCTCTTATGAGATTTTTTCTTGTTGGTGATTGAGATTGTGACACATGTCCCTTATCATATATGGAATTTTGAAAATCAACTTGGATATTTGTGTTTGCTTTAAGTTATTGTGTGTGTGTGTGTGTGAATCATGGATGGTGAGAAAAGAAAAGAGAAAATGATGAAGAAGAAACAGAGAAATCCAGAAAAGAAAGGGATGAAAAGAGAGAGAGAGGAAGGAGAATCTTAAAGTGGATAGAGATAGAGGAAAAGATGATGAAATGAGGCGAGCTGAGCTGCAGCCTTCTATGAAACTCGACAAGGAAAAAAAACAGGTTGGAACACCTAGCTGATATCTTTGAAGGAGAAGATTGGAACTAGGCTTATTGGCCATTTCTGTGTAGTCAGATGACTCCAACATGCCAAAAGTTTAGAGGTTTTGACATAGGTACAAACTAAGGATCGCATTTGAGCTCAAGTCGTGAGTTTAAGTTCGAACATCGTGATTTTGAGGTAAGTTCTTCGTGTTTTGGATTCACATATCATTTTCTGGGTTAGAATAGAATATAAGGGTTGAAATGGGAGGAAAATGGTTGAGAAATCACGATTTTAGAACCAGGTTGGATCGCTGGGTCTGACCACCCGAGAACTAGGTAAACATGTGACATGGACGATCTACAATGGCTAGCACGTGGGGGTGCGTGCTAGGGATTATAAGCATGCTTCCAACATGTGTTTTCATCATTTCCATGTTATGAACATTTTGGCACAGGTTTCAAGTCAATCGGACATCGTTTCAGAGTAGTTGTGGGTGTCCAAAAGTTTATGGTGTGTTTTAAATCCATTTACAAATCCCAAAAAAATGTGGGATTAAAATTGAAGATTTTTGGGATGGTTAGTAATCCTTATAAGTGATTTTTCACAGGTTCTAAGATTTTCAAAAATTACGGGAATACATGCAAAGTGGAATTCAACGTTATGGATGGTGTGTGAGTGGACTTACTTACATGATTTAAATGTGTTTCTATGTGATTTTGATGATATTTAAGTGATTGGGATTTTATATGGATTTTCGGTTATTTTTTGAATATTTTTTTTATTATTTTAATGTGCATTTTTCTAGGTTCCGTAAAAAAGTTTCGGAAATCGTTTTGATTGTGATTTTGAATTGAATTTGGTATGTGATATGGAATAATGTGATTTTGGAATAATTATGAATTTCATAAGATTTTTGGACGGTTTTTACAGAAATTGTATAAATGACATATTTTACGAGAATTGGTGTTTAAGCTGTGTTTGTGGCTTAGGCCTGAACTTCTGGTTGGGATTCGACTGTGTGGTTTGAAACGTGATATGAGTTTGTGTTATTGGTATTGATGGTGTAAATTTGTGATGATGACTGTGATGTTAACTTGAGTTGATTATGTGTGATGATGCCCATTGATTGATAAGTCTCAGACATCGAGCCAAGGGCTCCAAATCCTGAGACTCGTACTGTTTGAAACTTGTATTGTTGTGATGACTCAGACGTTGAGTAGTACTCTAGTTCCTGAGACTGTGTCACTCGGACGTCGAGCAGGGCTCCAGTTCCAGAGTATATCGTCTACCGGTAGTGCACTTGTGATGTGAAGATTGATGTGGTGCTTGTGTACTGGTGTGCTTGCCCGTGGGTCAGTGGTTTATGTTTGTTATTGTGCATCGATAAATGGGATTATGAAATGTGTGGATTTATGTGATACAGGTTATGGCTGGGATATGTCATATGGATGTGACTGGTTGTTATGTCTGTGATGTGTTGATATTTTCGGGGACTTGGTCTGATGACTAGTGGCCGTTTCTAGTTAAATACTTTATGAGCATTTCAAGTATTTCAAGATTATAAGTTGTGTTTTGTTTTAATCGAAATAAAATAGTTTTCATGTGTATGCATGGTTTTGGAAAACGGAGGGTGAAAGATGGATGTTTTCAAATTATATTTTAAACTATTTCTTTTCGTCTATTCACACGTTTTCTTGGTTTTGTAACCCTCTAAGACCGCGCATGGAAACCGAGGCTCGAGAAACGAAGGCATGAACTACCAGGTTGCGTTTATCCCTTATTTGGCAAGATTTCTGTTAGACGGGAGCAGGGCCAGAGTGTATTATTCTTGTGTTTTCGTGTGGGGTCCTGTCACCCAGCCTTAATCATAACCCCAAACCCAAGTAGAACTTAATCCCCAACCCGAAGCCTAATCAGAACCCCAAACCCAACCAGAACCTAATTGAAGACCCTAACCCCAACTCCAGGCCCAATCACAACCACCTCCAGCCGCCAGACTTGTCTCAAATAACTGGATTTCCTCAACCACAAACACAACCTACACCAAATCCTCCTCAATTGACTTAAGCCTCTCCTCATAAGAAATTCAGGTTCAAATCTCTAGTAAGGAGGAAGAAGTAGCAACGACAATGAGACATAGGATTTTGTAGGCTGGTTTGTGTATTCTGTTAGGTTAGGTGTACGACTGTTATGTGTAGGCTGGTGGGTGCATGCTGGTTGTTACATGTTTTTTGGTGTAATCACATTTATGTGTCACTTTGCACCTTGGACTACCTCTTTTGTGTTTAATTGCACCATGTAAAAGACAAAATGGCCTACTTATGCACTATTTGACAATGTTATTATATCTCATCTACTTCAATTGTTATTTTTGTGTAATGAATAATGTTTTGGTAGTAGATTGATTGGCCCAATTTGACACAACAATCCATAGATTACATTGTAGAAAGGCTTAAATAACCATCGTTCATTACATTGCCAGAACAATCCATAGATTACATGCCAAATTACATTGCCATTACAAGTCATGTTTTTAGCATCTATTAAAAAATTGGATTATTAGGTATTCCCTAAACCCTAAACTTCAGTCTTCTTGAAGATCACCACAATACAAGCTACAATGAGGGTAACCCATAGCTTCGTTGTCCTCGCTCTCATAATTTACCAGTTTCTCTCAACAATCCAGGTATAATTGCCTTGCACCGATTATCATAAACTTACACATATGTTAGCAATTGAATGAAAATTGAACATCTTTCATCTAAAATTTGAAGTCATAAACCTAATTTAGATTACATGTCTACCATATGAAGAAATTCTTGAGTATTCATTGTAATTTCAACAAAAAAACACAAATTTGTGATTTTTCATTACCCTCGATGTCAGGACCCAACCCTCCTCGGTTAGGACAAGACTCATCTAGCACGATATTGTCCGCTTTGGGCCTCCTTGCCCTTGCCCTCATGGTTTTGTTTTCGGGAGCTCACGGTGCAACTACCCAGGGGGTCACCCATCATGGAATTGCACCAGCCTCCACTCGCTTAACTTTGGGGTTCCAATCCCCCCCAAAGCCACTTGAGCTACCAAAAGACCTCGTTTAGATCAGAGTTGCGCAGCGGCCCACTCTATCTAACATGATATGGTCCCCTCTAGGTAGGGTGCACCATCACACTCGCAGGGTTTTGTTCCCGAGAGCTCACGGTGCAACTTTCCAGTGGGTCACCCATCATAGGATTGCACCAGCCTCCACTCGCTTAACTTTGGAGTTCCCCAGGAATCCAAAGCTAGTGAGCTCCCAAGAGGCCTCGTGCTAGATAGGTGTGTGCCTACACCTTTAAGGCACACAACCATTCCCTTCCCAGACCATTCCCTCCTCGCAGGAATGTGGGATTGTACACCGTTCCTTACAGGACACAGGTCTTACACTCGAACATGGACACACTTGGAATCTTCTGCCAAGATGTCTGTCAGTCCACAAAGTTGATAGGACCCATCCTGATCCCTTTGGGACCACCTGGGGATGTGCCCTGCTCCCGTCTGACAATAACCCTAAACAAATGATATAAATAAAGTCAAGCATACGAGTTTAGAATTATACATTGTCAGACCAGGGATAGTACAAATACAAAATGTGAGCACAAATGTCAGATTATAAAACGATGCTCAACCTACCCAACCGGGCGTACAGGTGCGCAACAACGAAATCTATGCCTCGGACTCCGGGTCCTCCTCTACCTCGGTAGCACGGCTTGGAAGGGTTATGAAAACAATAAAGAGTGAGTGGCCAAAAATAAATAATGTTTCCAAAACCAGTTTAATAATATAATACTCATAAGGTTTTACCCTTTCGTTTTCAAATTTGCATGCATTGAGTTAAAACATAGGTAATCGTAACCGAATCCTAAAATCATATAATCATATATAACCGAATAAGAAAAACAATCATAATAATAGTGCACTGTAAAAACCCAACCCCGACATCCCAGATGTCTGGCATCCCAGATGCCTAATAATGTCACGGTCCTAAGGCTACGTGTGCCACTGGGGGTCTCAATCCCGAGTACTCCCCTAGGTCTACCAGTGTCTAGGTATTCCCGCATCACTGCACAGGGTATCATCCATAATTGCACTCCTGATCCTGAGCTACCCCTCGGGGCAGCCTCTCTCAGGCAGTGACACGACCCACCCCTAGTCCCCATGGATTAAGGGATGAGTCATTCTCCCGTCTAACCTGCATGCGACACGAAGGCTAAACACCCGTTCAACCCCCGAGGAACACGCAAGAAAAAAAAAGGGATACTCAGATCAACGTTGTCCAAATACACCTTCCAATTTCCTAGGGTGCGCAGAACCACTGTGGATCGCGTGTGTGATGTCTCCGTCTCGCTAACAATAGCCCGCACTGCATCAACAACCTGGAGGGTATCAAAAAACATAAAAGACTGTGAGTGGACAAAACTAGGTATAAGTGCAAAAAACATTTATAAGAAAAGATATGTATACGCTCCACGTAAAACCAATGCATGCATTCGAAAATCATTTCCTTTCCAAGAGACTAAAAACCATTTATGGAAACCAGAAATCATTTCCTTTATCAAACCTTGGGCCTCAGCCCAAAATCATAAATCAAAAGACGGGAACTCAGCCCAAAAATCCACAAAATCCAAATCATCCGGGCCATCACCCAAAACATCTGAAAACCATTTTGAAAATCAATAGTAAATCACAAGGCAATCAATCTGCTGGATCTCATATCACCGAGTCTTTAAACTCAAAACACATATATAGGGTCTTCCCGAGATATCAACGAGTTTTTGAACTCAAAATACAAACAATAGGCCTCGGGGGATATCACAATAACCGAGTCTTAAAACTCACGAGTCTTTAAACTCAAAATATATCAATCAAGGGCCCTCCCACGTCACATCAATCAACCGGGTCTTTAAACCCAAAACCAGATCCAGCAACAACAACGGGTTTTTAAACCCAAAACCATGTGAAAATCATAGCAAATCCAAAAATCCATCGAAAACCAACTTCCAAAACCAAATCCGAAATCATCATTTGAAATCCCAAATTCAAATCCAGAAATCACATTTATCGAAATCACTTTTCCAAATCCATTTATAAACCATTGAAATCAATTCAAAATTCAAATCCCAAAATCAAGTTATCGAAACCATCATAAAATCATAGCATAAAACCATAATCTCGTAAAACATGTAAATACGTAAAATTCCTCATAGATGATTTGCGATGCCTCCTCGATACGCGTGCAATACGCCGTTCTGGGCTAATCCACTTTTATCGGACTTCCCAAACCTGTCCAAATCACATTCTAAGGTCACTAACTACTTCAATATGCTTCTACTAATTCCCCGTAATGTTTCCAAATTTTTAACTATTTTTAAACTCGATCCTAAACCTTTGAACATCCCGAATCATATAGAAACGATGTCCGATCGACTCGAAACCAGTCCCAAAATGTTCGTTACATCGAATACATTAAAAGTTGTGTTGAACACTTCCCGAGGAACAGTGCCACACGCCCTCATGCGCCGCTCAAAGGGGCTGCACGTGGGCGTCACGCGCCTGCACCAGTCACCCCTAACCTCTCGCTGAACCTGGTCTAGACCGATTCAGACCAGCCCGGTCCAACCGAACTGGCGTTCATGGTTCAACGCCATAACTTTTCCAAAACATAGAAAATAGGTCGTGATCATACCTTCCACTTCGAAGAACACCGGGCCAAACTCCCACTGTTGTGTTCTCATGACTCCGGCCACCACAAGCCTTGGTTTTAGTCCCAATCCTCTCCTTGAAACCTCCAAAACATATTCCCATCATCAATATCGATTAACAATTTCTAAAACTCAAGTTACCATTTTCGAATTCAACTCACCTTTTCATGGGTTCCACGGACACCATCCACGACAGGCCTCACTTCCAAGCTCATCAGACTCGTCTCGCCTTCATGATCATCCTCCAATCGGTTAGAACGGTTAATAGGTGCCTAAACTAAAACCCACCTTCGAATTCCAAAAAAAAAGGGCACACCGCTTACCTTCCAGCTTCTGCCACAATACACGGTGGCCCTCCATGGTGGCACCATCACGTTCCTCATCATCCACTCTCTCTTTTTCATTCACACACCACGGGCAGAAGAGGACGTTTGAAGGGGTTGGCACTCACACACACACGGCCACTCTGTTTCTCTATTTTTCCCAAAATCGTGCAACCATTTTTAAAAACTGATGAGAGATGGTGAAGAGGCTTCCACGGCCTTCCAGCAAGGGACAAGTGTCCCACATCCATTGGGCATACTTCCCAAGATATCCAAGTGTCCAATTATCACTAGGCACAGATCCCTAGGCAACCAAATGACCAAAATGCCCTTGAGGCTAAATTACCAAAATGCCCCTCATTTTCCGAACATCATAACTTCTTCCTCGAATGTCGAAATCGGACGTGCCGCCTGTCTACAGACTCCTGACGTCCCGAACCACGTGACAGTCATCGATCAAAGTCCGTTTGACCACCCAAATCAACAATTTGCCCAATACTAGGGGCAAAACCGTCATTTTGCACTATCCGTCCGCAATTTCTCAACTAATCACTGATTAAACTCACTAATCCTTCATTAGCCACTAATCTAATCCCGAAATCAGGGACGGGTCGTTACAGGCAGCGCGCCGTGACTACTCCATGATACCACGAGATGTCTAGAGGAGACAAAAATCATAAGGTATGTATGATCCATCATATACAACCTCTACAATGTCATAGCCAACCCTTCATAGGGTCCCACTCTCAAAGTCGTCATACTGGGATAACTGTTCCACTGGCTCTCATCCATTAGTAACACTACGACTCTAAGTCGTTAGATTCACATACACATTGATCCTTCTCGGGCTCACACCTCGCTAAAACACGGCAACCCATGCCGATCAAACCCTACACCATCACACCACGAGCTAAACATAATCGAACCAGGGTTCGATTCCACTGAATCCTCATACTCTTACCCTAACTATCAGGTTGATGACAGGCTGTTACCACTGTAGAGGCATCACATCCAGCACATGCGTGTCATTCTAAGAGCAACAAATGCTCTGATACCAAACTGACAGGACCCGTCCCAAATCCCCATGGATTATCGTGGGATGTGCCTGCTCCCGTTTCACACCGCATGTAAGACCAGAGATAAACTAGTCACCCGCTCGGGGTCCATCAGAGTACATCAGGATCGGTAGTGGCATGCGATGTCTCGAACTCTGCTACATCCCGCATCTGCTATCAACCTGAAGGGTATTAAAACCATAAAAGCTGTGAGTGGACAAAACAACAGTTTATAAAGATCATTTATATCGTAAAGAAATTTATACCCTTCACGTAAAAGCATGCATGCATCACAAAACCACTTTATTTCAAATACTTTCCGAAAGCAAGAAATAATTTTTTTCAAATCAAACACAGTGAAAACTGCTTCCCAGCCCAAGCCATTAACTCAGTAGGGTCTCAGCCCAAAATCAAATCAAAGAAACCAGCACGAAGTCTCAATTTCAATCATAGAACATAGTGTCTCAGCCTTAAACTAATCTCCGTGAAACATCATATACATATATATAACCCATCCTCGGCATCTCAAATGCCCAATCAGGTTCTGGCATCTCAAATGCCCAATCAAGAACCTGTTACAATATATCTACTATACGCGTACTACTCAGGTCTTATCTCCGAGTCTGCCCCCAGGATCTACGACGTCTGGGAGGACCTGTCTCCGGACCCTATCCGAGACTATATCATATCTCTCACTCCTGGGCATGTTCTGCCCCCTCGGAGTCACTCATCCCAGGCAGTGGATCATGACACTCCAGGATCATTGACGTCTGGAGGAGACTATTCATACAGGAGGGTAATACATATAAGTGTGAAAACATTCATTTCTTTCAAATCATAGTTCAACTAGGTCTTATACTTGAATCAAAATCCAGGATTCCTCGAATCCGTTTCAATTCTCAATCTCATAGGCCTCAGCCCAAATCTACATCTCAATAGGGTCTCAAACCCAAAATCTCATTTCATAAACCATAATTGGGACTCAAGCCCGATACCATAAATCAACTGGGCCTCAAGCCCGATACCATTAATTAACTGGGCCTCAAGCCCGATATCATCAATCAACTGGGCCTCAAGCCCGATATCATAAATCAACTGGGCCTCAAGCCTGATATCATAAACCAATTGGGCCTCAAGCCCGATATCGTAAATCAACTGGGCCTCAAGCCCGATATCATACTTTCAAATCTGAAATCCATTTATCAATCAAATCATTCAATATCATAAACACGTATAAAACCTGGCATAAGCCCAAGGTATGATATAAAACAAGAAGTCTCGAAATACATGCAACAACATATTTTCCTCCGAAAAGGATAAACATTTCATATATAAATCACATGCACTCATGGCATCTCAAAACATGTTTATAAACACATATAAAACATTTATGCATGCATCAATTCATAAAATAAAGTCCACTCACAGACCGTCCAAGCTACCGTCTCGATACACGTGCCATAAGCCTTCGTGGGCTAATTCACCATCTCCGGAATTCCCGGACATGTACAAGCCACACCCAAGGGTCACTAACTACCTCAAATAGGCTAACATTGAATCCCTCATTTTTTTTGAGATTTTTAATCATATTTAAAATAAATCCAAAACCTTTGGACACTCAAAACTACCCCGAAACGGTGTCCAATCAACTTAAAACTTGTGCCAAAATATTCGTTACATCGAAAGGATGAAAACATTTTGACCATGACCCCCAACTCTGCCTCACGCGTCCTCATGCGTCGTCGCAAGCAACTACGCGTGAAATTCACGCGCCAGACACAGGGCCATCTTCAACCTCGCGTAAACTGGGTTTTCCTGGTTTTCCGGTTCAAGCGAACTGGTGAACCAACACGACCGGTTCTCCCAATTCCGACCATCATTCCTTTCCGTTTTTCTTCCTATCTCTTCGTCTCACCCATCCTAATCGATCTACAGTCCCAAAAATAAGAAACCAGGCCAAGAACATATATGTTCGAAGAGAGACTGTAATGGAAACCTACCACCGTGCTCCGTCGTCGACTCTGGCCTCCTCCGTCCTTGTTCTCGATCCCAATCACCTCGTGAGACCACCAGGAAGAAAACCCAACCATTAGAACCAATCAACAACCCCTAAAAACCAACCTTCAAATTTGAACCAAAATTTACTGTTTTCGGATTCTCCGGCCACCGTCCACTACGATTGACGCCATTAGCTCCTTCTTCATCGTCTCACATCACTCTCTCTTTTCCCTTCACACACCCAACACAGAGGATGAGGTTTGGGGAAGGTGGGTTTGAGTTTTGGGGTGGGTTGTACGTGGGTTTGGGGTTTGGTTTGAATGGAACAGATAAGGATGGATGATGCATGAATGTGGGGTGATAAGTAATGGATGAGTGACACTTGTCGCTCATCCATTGGGCCTATTCAAAATATCTGGGCCCACATGAGGACAAATGTCAACTCGTCTCGTAATTCGTACAATAGTTCCTCGAAATTTCTATGACCCGTAACTTTCCCTTCGAATATTCAATTTCGACGTGTCGCCTGCCTACGGACTCGTATCGACTCGATCTACATAATGGTCCTCGGTCCACGGGCATTGAACCTCCCGGGTCAAAAGTCAACTTTTTGCCCTTATCTAGTGGTAAAATCGTAATTTCGCCCTGAACGCCTAATAATCCTCGACTAATTCCCGATTAGCCTTGCTAATCCATAATTAATTCTTAATTAATCCCAAGAATTTGGGACGGGTCGTTACATGGGTCCTTCCCTGATGAGAAGAGCATCAAGTGCGTCTCTTTCATCGGGAAGACTGGTTCTTGAGATCTATCTGAGCCCAAAGAACTTGCGCCACACTTCATTAAACAGTTGCGTGATCTTCGACCGAGCCCAAGTGGGTTCACGTTTTCCAGGTCCAAAATCGACTGCTTCTGCTTCTACTTTTGTTGTTCTTGAATTTTACTACTGATATCATTTTTCTTGTCACCAGAAGAAGCGGTATCGACTGTTTTGTTCTTGGGTTTGGTCTTCTTGCCGTTGTTACCGCCATTGTTGCTATCAGTGGAAGCTCCAGGTGCCCTGGGAATCAGTGTCGACCTATTTTTGGTGGCGATTGTGAATTTTTGGGAATTGAGTTTTGGAATTGGGAGGGAAATGGGCCTCCAACATGTTTGGCTATGCCATTAGTGATGGTAGGTGATATTAGAACTACTGCAAGTGCTGCTATTGCTCAAGCTGGTGCTACGAATGGCTTTAGTGATGGCCATGTTGGTTTTAGCGCCAAGAAAACTAGCACAATGAATAAGCCCTTGATGAATATTCAGTATCTGGATTTGCTGTTAATGTCATTCTATTTTTTGATTGGATAATTGGGGTTGTGTTTTTTCTTGAGTTAGCATAAAACAATCAAATAATTTGAAGGTGTCAATGGGTCCAAATTAATGCCAAACATAACTTTTCGAGGATCCGAATGACCCATTTGATACATTTTAACCCAGTTGAGGCAGAGAAGCCAACATACATAAAATCTTGAAAATTTGGGGAAAGATCTACATCAAAGGTTAAAATAAGGGATCTGGGTTTGACAGATGAAGGTGAGAGCTTGACAGTCACTTGATTTTTCACGGAATCGTAATCGACCCAAGCTTGAATTACTTGACTATTTTTTAGATCAAGGAATCAACAGAGATAGAAGGTGGTTAAGAAGAAGATGAAGCCAGTGGAGATAGAAGTTGTGATAGGTATATGTCTATTTCTTTGGGAAAGATAGATGGGTTGATTTTTTTTTTAAGGAAGAAGATGCAGCAAGAAGACAAGGGAGGAAGATGCAGCAAGAAGACAAGGGAGGAAGATGCAATTATGACCAGAATGACTAAAATACTCTCATATATAATTATCCTAGATGATATTAAAAAAAATATCAGTTAGATGGTGCAACGTATTTAACGGTGTATCTCATTTTGGTGCACAATAAGATAAATGACAGTTTTTAGTACATATGATTTTAAAGAAAGTGGAATGCACGGTACAAAAATTAAGCGCAGAAAAAAAAAAAAAAAGAAAAAAAAGAGAGAATAAGGAAACTACACATCAACAGTTCACATTCCACAAAACACAATATCTTTAAAGACTGGCCCCGCCGAAATAAGGGAAGAAAAAAGACAGCTTACCATCACGGAAGATTATTATTTTTTTTTTTTAACCAAAGGGAGGATTATTTGTTTCAGCTTTTTACGTTTATACCTCACCGCGACGACGATGAGGCGACTTCCGATCACAACCCCGTTCTGGTTCTCGTTCTTGTTAACGATGATGCTGTGGACGCTCTCTTATGCCTTTGTGAGCCCTCGAAATTTTCTTCAGCTTGATAACTTGGCCGGAAGCGGCGGTTACTTGAAGAAGGAGGAGCTATGGTTCAATCAGACCCTTGATCACTTCTCTCCTTACGACCACCGGAGATTCTCCCAGCGGTACTATGAATTTCTCGACTACTTCAGACCTTCAGACGGACCCATTTTCCTCAAAATTTGTGGAGAATCTGCCTGCAACGGAATAGCTAATGATTATTTAAGTGTGAGTTTTGATTTTCTTTCCTCTAAAATTTTTTTAATTGGGAGAAATGGGAATTTTTAAGAATTGTTGAAGTCCTATTGTGCAGGTTTTAGCTAAGAAGTTTGGGGCAGCTGTGGTTTCGCTTGAGCATCGATATTATGGAAAAAGTTCTCCATTCAAATCATACACAACAGAGAACTTGAGGTACTTATCATCAAAGCAAGCGCTTTTCGATTTGGCTGTTTTCCGTCAGTTTTATGAGGCAAGCCCATTTTTGAATTTTTTGTCTTCAGTTAGGAATTTTACCCAATTGAGCATGTAATTTACTTTTTAATTTTTTAATTTTTTATGATTATCTCTAGGATTCGTTAAATTTCAAGCTGAATAAAACCAAGGGTGAACATCCCTGGTTCGTATTCGGTATCTCCTACCCAGGAGCTCTGAGTGCATGGTTTCGGCTTAAATTTCCCCATTTAACATGTGGAAGTCTTGCAAGTTCTGCAGTTGTTCTTGCTGTGCAGGACTTCACTGAATTTGACCAGCAGGTGCTTACGATGTGGCCTTTTCTCCTTTGAGATGATAATGAGATCGTGGTTTTGTAGTCTCTAATTTCAATCCTCTCCTAATGCAGATCGGTGAGTCTGCAGGTCCACAATGTAAAGCTGCATTGCAAGAAATTACTCGTCTCATTGATCAAAGGCTTGCCGCTAACGGGAAAGAATTAAGGGCATTGTTTGGAGCAACCCAGGTTCGATTTTCATCCATTCCATTCCCCATTTTGTGATTCATCATGATATAGTACCAAGCATTAGTCCAGTTTCATGCCGATCGGGTTTCTTTTCATTTTCTGCCGTGCATCTTGACCTTAAGTCTTTTGCAGCTTGATATTGATGGCGACTTCCTGTACTTTCTGGCGGATGCTGCTGTTACAGCGGTAGAATTTATTCTTTCTTAGTTTTACATCCATTTTTTATTTTCTCAAATTAGTGATGATTTTTTGTTAAAAAAATTTCAGTTTCAATATGGAAATCCAGATGAACTATGCTCCCCTCTTGTTCAAGCAAAGGACAATGGCGATGATTTGGTGGTATGTTCCTCTTCTTTCCATTCCATTTGGTTCTTTAATTGAAGCAATCTTGGTCCACTTTGCTCTTTGTAGTCATGTTATATAATTTGCTCACGGTTACCTTGCTTGCCTTATAGTCAACTGTTTAAAATAATTGTACAGTTCCCAAATAAATGACCCTTTGTGTCACATCTCCAATTTCAAATCTAGCTTTAGTATGAATTTTCTCTGTGCAGTTCCACTGTTTATCATAGTTTATGCAGTGCCAATAGTTGTGGATAAGAACAAAAAAAGGATTTCTTTAACTTGTAAGCAATGCCAATAGTTGTGGTTCTTAGGCTTATGCTTCAGGAAGATTCATGTGGCAAATTTCTTTAGTTATCTAATGCTTCTAATGGAAAAAACAATAATCTTCTTGCAGGAAGCTTATGCCAAATATGTTAAAGATAATTACCTCGGAGGTGTAGAAACATATAGCCAGAAATACTTGAAGAACACTACTGTTAGTGAGAGCAGTTCTGCTCGGTTGTGGTGGTTCCAAGTTTGTACTGAGGTTGCATATTTTCAAGTGGCACCAGCCAATGATAGCATCCGATCTTCAAAAGTTGACACAAGGTACATTTCTGAAAATTTCTTTTATTCTAACTACTATTTGGTTTATAGTTTTTACTTTCTATTTTTCTGCATGTCTATAGAATGTTCAATTGTGGAGATCTTGTGTGCATCTCTGATGGATAGTTTGTTATTGTTATAGATACCATTTAGACCTTTGCAAGAATGTTTTTGGAGAGGGCATATATCCTGATGTCGCTGCAACAAATATATACTATGGAGGCACCAAAATTGCAGGTCAAAACATTGTGATCTGTCTTAGCCTATCTTTATGTTTCTCCTTTCCTGGCAGATATATACTAATAATTAAGTAGCTTAGTTTCTATCTACTATTTTATATTCGCTTTTAATCTTGGGCACTGCCACCCACTACAGTAACCCCTAGTGGTCATGTTTGGTAGGTCGTATTGGATTGATTTGGATAACTCATCAAGTTCAATGTATTTTGAGAGTGGACATAGAAGGAAACTTATCCAATACAATCCCCTCAAAATAGTAGGATTAGACATAGAAGTATTAAGTTTCCTTCTATGTCTAATCCCCCTAATCACCCACAAAGAAAAAAATTCACTTCTACCTTCAAAAGTTCAAAGTACGTTGAATTTGAGGAGTGATCCAATGCAGTACGATGCGACCCACCAAGCCTGACCAATAGCTCTTGAGAGCATTAGTTTTGCAGTTTACTAGCAGATTTGGCATCATTTATTCATTTTCATGATTTTAATTTTTTGCTTAAAATAAGTCATCTGTAAATTTATCATTAGTCACATGAGCTAATTAAAAATGAATCTGCAGGTTCCAAAATAGTCTTTGCAAATGGCTCACAGGATCCCTGGCGTCATGCATCCAAACAGACTTCATCTCCTGATAGTGAGTAGTTCATTGCTTCTTATGAAGTCTCTCATATTGGCATTCCTTGCGTTGATGTGAAATATTTGAACTGTATTTGTATCCTGCTTTATAATAAACCCAAATACCTGTTTTACTGGTAGGAATTTTCAGTTAATGAGTTTACACTAGTTAAGTTACAGATATGGTGATATTGCATGTTTAAACTTATTCTAATGATGTGCACGGTGTTAATTATTTTGCAAAATCACTTTCTATTGTACGGTGTAAGATCTTGATAAAATTTTACTTAATTCCCATATTTTTTAGATCTTTCTGAATTGTCGTTTATTTGCTCGCTTCTTTTTTAATAAATTTTCAGTGCCTTCCTACCTCATCTCATGCCACAATTGTGGCCATGGAACTGATATGAGAGGGTGTCCTCAGTCTCCTTTAGCCCTTGAAGGTATGTATTTTGTATTCTTTTTAACTTTTTACTTAGTATGTCATAATGAAAATGCCAACACAATATCTACTTATTATAAAATAAAGGGTTAGAAATTCCATTTGGGGCCAATAAGGATTGTATGAGTTTAATTGTTTTTTTAGATGATCTATTGACTTCTTCCATAATTTTACTGATAAGAAGCATGCACACTACATTGCTTTAGTTTTGTTCTGAAAATATGGAAATGGAGGAACTACCTAGGTTTTGGATTATATCCTCTAGACAAGGAATTACTTAATTTTCGTAGTTTGTCCCCAAACCTTAGTAACACATAATTACCTTCTCCGAAAAAGCATCTAAATCCTTTCAACTCGAATGTGGTTGTCATGGACAACTGTGAATGTTGATAACTTTCGTGTTCTTGACGATATATTTATTAGAGTTCATGACTTCTGATTCAGGTAATTCCCAAAACTGCAGCAACCCTGATGCAGTCAACAAAGTGAGGCAAAAAATTGTAGAACACATCGACTTGTGGCTCTCCGAATGCCAAGAAACTGGTAGGAGTTACATGTAAATATGTAATATATATATATTTACTTACGAAATTTGCGAAGTGGTTGTATAACTAATTTAATCTTAATCTCACTTGTACTGTCAACAGATGTTTGATTAGTAATCTATGAAGGAAAATCCCCCTATGTACACAGATCATATTTCTAGGTATACCCAACTTTTCTCTTTAAGCCTTTTCTTCTCCTACTTCTATGTTGCTGAAACATATAGAATAACGGAGACCTTGATGAAACTTGCATTTTGAGGTCATTAGTCTTGCATTTTTAGGTGTGAAAAGTTTCCATGTTTCCGAAATTTAATACATACTTGAATTATTTGATACAAACACAGCATATTTGAAGAATTTGTAGAGAAGTTTCTGTTTGGTTTTTATTTTGTGACACAAAAGAGAGGAATTTTTTTTTTACATTTTTGGTCCTTCCACCAACAATTCTAATTTTGTTTCCATTCGTTTTGTCCATTTTCTGCCTCGTTTCTGGTTGAATATCGGTTTTATCAGTCCATTCTCCATCTCATCTGTCTCAACCTTCTTACGTTTGAGGAACTTGACGAGCCCATCAAGAGTGATATCAGCAGCATCGCTCTTCATGAGCTCCTCAGCAACCGCCGCGGGGGTCACATCTGTGCTTTCCATCAACTCCTCAATTTCTCGGGAAAGAGGGTGACAATTAATGTCTTGAATGGCAAGATAGTTAGAGGCCAAGATGTCGAACCCTCGTGGTGTGCAATAGGACATCTGAATGTGCATGTCCATTAGACCTGGACGCAGCAATGCTGGGTCAAGCCGATCCTTGTGGTTGGTGGTGAACACGATAATCCTCTCGTCGCCGCAGCTCGACCACAAACCGTCGATTAAGTTCAGAAGACCCGAAAGTGTCAACTGCAATATATATATATATATATATATATATATATAGAGAGAGAGAGAGAGAGAGAGAGAGAGAGAGAGAGAGAGAGAGAGAGAGAGAGAGAGAGAGAGAGAGAGTGAGATCGTCAATAATTCTATATTATGTACAAAAAGAAAATGAGTCCATTTTCCTGGCCGGCAAGAAACCGAAGTGGTACCAAAGAAACAATAAACTAATAATCTTAACTATTGGTTTAAAGATTTAGTTAAACAATAGTTAATTAACAAGCTTTGGTTTGGCTGAAATGTTACTCTTACTCAGGATAAGAACTGAAAGCTATTCAATTGATTGAAAGGTTACTTAAGGATAAAAACTGAAGGCTGCTCAATTGACCTCAAGAGTCCAAATGATGTCGATTCAAACATAACAAGAAAGAATTACCGATTTAGGTTATCATTTGTTAGACCTATATGTCACGGACTAAAAGATCGAAAATTATGAGTACCGACTCTGTTGTTAGGCTGTTCATACATAAACTGCTGACTGTGCTTCTGATCACATTGCCGGGATTGCATTCAATCACCAAAATCGAACGATTCGAAGTAGATAATAAGATCCTCCTTAGTTCAGGGTTGTTGTAAATGCTAGTGAGCTCCAAATCATACACATCAAACTTGAGATAATTAGCCATGGCTGCAATCAAGCTCGATTTCCGGGTGCTGGGCGGACCATACAACAAGTAACCTCTCTTCCAAGCCTTGCCAACCTTCTTATAAAACTCCCTCCTCCTCAAAAACCTGTCCATATCCTCTACTATCATTCTCTTAAGCTTCGGCTCCATCGCGATTGTTTCAAACGTAGCCAGATGCTCAAGATTAATCGAGCCCCAACCGCTCGATCCCTTGCCATCGTCACCATCATAAATGCTGGAATCTATGGTATAAAGCTTGACAATGTTTTCTTGCTCTTTAGTTTCCTAAGCTTTGTCAAAACATAAGGCAAGTAAAAGTCAACCACTTTGACTTTTTGTTTCTTGTGAAATGTCAGCTCAAAGCAACGTTTTCTGTGTTGATGTTGCTATGCCGGTGTAGTTGTATTTGTTGTTGTTTGATTCGGACTATTGATTCGTGCAAACATATTGCCATTTGAGGTTGACTTGATCGAATGTGTCGTTCACTTGTTCACCTTGGTCAATGGCAATGGTTATGTTCTTCTTTCTTAATGTTTTGGTTGCTGGGAGGCGCTCTGTCGAAGGGATGATCTTGGTTCGGAGGTACAGTTCTGAGGCTTCGTAGAGTTGGTTTCGTGTCATGCCGGAATGCTTGTCGATGATGAGAGTGAGGTGGGAGGAGAGAGGGGTTAAAAGGTAGGTGATGGTTGAGTGGAGCTGGCGGGGGACGAGCTCGTTGGCCATCGATCAGACCAACATGGTGGCGGCAAAGGAGGCATAGGCGGAGAAGAGGGTAGAGGTTATGGTGGGTGCATCTTTGAGATTCAACATTTTGGTTAACTCTTTGACTTGATGAATTGTATGTGAGTTGAGAGATGGAAAAGCTGAGCGAGTGAGGGTGTTTTATAATGATTTGGAGGAGTAGCAAATTAGCAATCTTCGGTAGCAGGGAAAAGACTTAGCAATTTGCTAATCAATTGTTTTTAACTAGGAATTTGTTGGGCGGTGATGTGTTCCTAATGCGAAGCTTCCAATGGAAGGCATAACAGTATATAACAGTCTATGTCAGTTGGGTTTGAATTTTGATGTATAACTAAGTCGACAATATTAATGTTGATTATAATTACACAACAAATAGAATACTTCGTAAAAAAAAATTTAGCATCGAAGATATAATTTTTTAACATGATGAAGCAAACTCAAAAGAATTAATTAACCGTTGATTATAGGTAGCATGCCCCATGATCATCGTTTGAGCTTTAGTAATCACGTAATAAATAGAGTAAATCGTAGAAAGCTTCTAATAAAAATATGTTGTAAATAATATAATATATATGTCTATTTATGTAAAGGAGTATAAGGGGTAGATATGTAATTTTATATATTTGTAAGGATTATGTAAACTGGATTCTATGAGTACGTATTATATTTCAGAACAGAATACAGAGAACGTTTTCTCCCTGCCTCCATCTCACAATCTCTTCCTCTGCAAACCTATCAATCGCTATCATTCACAACACCTTATTAATACGATCATCTCCGAGTTGGTGATTATTCAAGAGGAGGATAAATTCAACCAAGTAGGTTTTCTAAATCCCAAATTTTTTATTGATTCAAAACCCTATGCGTGGGCGATCTAGATTGAAATGATGATGTCAAGTTCTGCATTGTCCTTCATAGAGAAATCAGTGATAATGTCATCAGCCACTTGGGTAGTAGTAACATGTGAGACTCGAGCCACAACTAGGGCATCATAGACCTTCCTTTTCCTTTGTTTGCTAGTAGTTCTTTTCAACTCTGACTCAGTAATGATTGTGTATGAAAATCATTTTTGGTGCTAGCTCTTGGGGTCTTTTGTTTCTAAGATATGTCATTGCCTTCTTCGTGATGTACTCCGTACAATGCATTTCCTTCACGAGATTCTGAATATACCTTTCAAATGTCTTGCATGAACTAATTTTGTGCCCATAGTTATTGTGGTAGGCACACCACTTTGTCTTGTTGGCCTTCTCTTAGTCGCTTTTGACAGGTGGTGCTCTTTCGAACCATGGTTTTTCCTTTATTTGATTGTAGATATCGAGGATAAGCACTGAAAATTGTGTGTTTCTTTCCCATTGACGGATGCATTAGATGACGGGTTCCCTTTTCACTTGTTGGTCATGCTAGTTGAGTCCCTATGATTGATGTCGTCTTTGGGGGGTACAAATGACTTTGGGGGATGTTTGCCTACTCCAGTGTGGTATATGGCATGCATGGTGTTCTTTTCATCTTGCCAGCCAGCATGTCGTTCTGCTAAGGATTGTATCTTGGTGAGAATTTTGGCATTGCTCATGATGATGTCCCTATAAACTTGGCTCTGCTGAGGTAGACCTTTCTTGAATGCTATAGTTGCAACAAGATCGATGCACCCCGTAATGTGGGATTTCTCTTCACAATACCTTCATATGTACTGACAAAAGGCTTCCTTGGATTTTTTCTGGATGGTGAAAAGGTGGTTGCCCCTGACTTTGACAGTGCAAAGCTGTAAATACTCCTTCACAAAGGCCAAGGATAGCTCTTCGAATGAGGCTATTGATCTCCAGATGAGATGATTGAATCAAGTCGTTGCTTGACTTTATAGGGAGCTTGAAAAAACCTTGTACATAAGTGTGTCGGTGTGCCTATGAGGCATCATGATTCCATGGTAATAATCGATGTGCTTTACCGGGTCTAAGGTCTCTTTAAACTAATTAAATTTTGAAGTTGCAAACCACTGTTGGAATGGTTCCTCCTCAATATCTTTGACAAATGGTGAAGTTGATGATGTTCCAATCTTGGATCATAAATCATCTTCCAAATCGCCATCACGTTGAACTCCTTGGAGGCTTCGATTCATCATCCTTTGGATGTCTTCAACATGTAGTGATCCTTGACGAGGGGTAAGGTTACGTCGGGTTAAGTGGAACCAGCTCCCTCATGCTACCGTTTCCGAGACACTTGAACGTGTTGGTGAGTATGTCTCATCGACCTTACTATGCTAGCCAGAATTCCTTGAGCCATTGTCGACTTGTCCATCCGAGCGGGCGTGTGCAATCTGAGAGGTTGCATGTTGTTGTCACACTTATGTGGGTATTCAATGCGTGAAATTTCTCCGATAAGTCTTCTAAGTTGTTTATGGGTTGAAGTCTTGGGTGGTATTGGCTTGTTGCTCTGTGAGTATATTTTTCCTCTTTATAATCACTTAGCGACATGTCATTAAACATTGTCAGGCAGTGCACACACTCCTTGCTAGGGCACTTTGGGATGTTCTCATGTACCTCATGAGGTGTACTGCGCTCTTAGTAGCTCTGGACGTTTTAAGGTCTCCCAAATGTTGTTGTAGGAGCTCCAATTAGATTTGGACTTGGTTACTCATCTATTCAACTTGGTGTACCAAGTCAACTCAAGAGGGCGGGCTTCAAGACATCCTCTCATTTCGCATAACACGTTGGGGTGTGCACTGCATGCTTTTAGATGATGTGATGAGTCTCGTCCCCTACGCACTTGAGTATTTACTCGGGCATGATGCTGCTCGTCCAGGTGCATTCTTAGGTCCGTGCCAATGGAAAGTTGATTGGGGACTCTTTGAGATGTTTCTCTCACCAGTAGCACACCTGTTTGCTGGAAGATTTTTCGTCCCCATTCCCCTTGCAAGTAGAGGATCTATAGCAGTAGTAGGTATGGGGAAGGTTCCAAAGTTGACGGTAGGCACCCATTATGGCTTTTCGAATGACAGGTGAATTGATGCATGTCATGGCCCATGTGGGGAGTGAGTAAGTGTTCTTACAGGATTTCAGAAAATGGTCCGTTCATAGTAGCAATTGAACGACAAAGGTGGTAGCGTCGAAAGAGCATGTTGATCGGCATGTTCTAGCCATAGGAAGAATGATGGACGGTGAGTGTTGAAAGTAAAATGGAGTTTTTCAAGGAAAAATTGGGGAGCACGCTTTGAGTATTTCTAAAATCGGTTCTCAATTAAAGTACCAGTTGTTGATGCAAAAATTGTCTAGATTTGTAAAATTCCTTCGCGATCCCTATAGACAATAACAAACAAATAAACGGGGCTAAGAATGAAGCCCGAGAGGTGGTTCAACCGAGAACGCTCTAATGCCTAAATAAGTTCTTGAGAAAATAAACTGACAGAGTGTTTGTATGAATTTTCAATTACCTCTAGAAGTAAAGTGAGACCCTTTATTTATAGTGAAGTTTTGAGGGTTACAGGTGTGTTTGATTGGTTGAACGAGATAGCGTTAAATAAGTAATTCTACTAAAAGAAATCACTTATTATTAATTATATACATAATAATAAATAACTCACGAGGAGGTTATTTATTATCAACATTGATTTAATTAATTAATATATTCAAATGGTAAATATGTTAAATTAATGCGGAGATCGTGAGATGTCATCGTCGTTTGTATTAGGGTAATATTAACATTATAAGAATTATGAGTCATGTGGCAGCTCCACAATATTCTGGTAATTTATGGTTCCACAATATGTATGACACACCTTGACTTAGAAAGTCCATTTATAGCACAAAGGTCGAGGTGTGCTGGCTGACATATGGACGATGATGTCCAGATGACGAAGCCATTAAAAACAATTAAAATACGCATTTTAGAGAGCTGGGTGAAACGGAACCGACAAAAAATTTCGCATTTCACCCGTCAGCGGAAACTTAGAGCATGGACATCCATAATTGATGATCATACACAAAGGGTTTACTTGTCGATATCCGATTTAACCCTTAACTCACTCCGCACCCGCAATCGAACTCCTCGAAATGCGTGCGCGCCACAGTTACTTGAGGGGTTTAAAATACAAAGGGGGAGTGGACCCAGTCATTACTTTAATGTAAAGCCATTTTCAATAAACAATATTTAACCTCTATTTTTAGCGTAAAACCAAAACAGTTATCATATACTTGCACGTAATACGAGAAATATAACATCAATCATTTAATAATAATTCAAACGATGAAAATCAAATGAGCCATGCAAAAACCATAAATAAGTCACAATATCAACCCATATCATCAATGCTCATGGGTCGCCTCGAGTCTTAAACTCGGAACATACACTGAGTATCCTTACTCAGTACCACGACCACGTGAAAGCTGGGTGTCTTGCATCATCACTATATGTCCCCTAGAGCTCAGGGTACATGCTGGCACACTTTAATTAGTATTACGAGCTGTGTAAGTGAACAATCATGTGGAGGCTGGTCTGTGGCCATACAAACAGGTATAGGATACTAGCGACTCCTAAGTGGTTTATAAACATCTCAATCTCATCAATGCCCCATGGACTCTCATACAATGCAATATGTGACTCGATACATGACAGGACCCGTCCCGACTGAACTTTGATAACTGTGCCCGGTCCTGCTCCCGTCTGACAAGTCAACTGAAGTCCCGAAACTACCCTTCAGCACCTGTCAGACAAGGGATAACTGCACTGATTTCTGCTCATGCCTCAGCCTCTCGATCAGCCCCGAAAGTCGTGCCACGGCCTGGAGGGTCATAAAAAACAAAGGTGTGAGTGGAAAAAAATAATATCTTTTAAAACGTTTTTCAAAATACATCATTTACCCTCCAGTTTATCAAACCATGCATACATAGGGTAAAAAATATGTATAACCATCACCGACTTTCTAGCCAAATCACATAACAAGTCAAATCCCGGATCTCAGGCCAAAATATAGGAAAACATAATCACCTGGCCACACAGACCAGAAATCCGTACTCAATACCAGTACGTAATCACAATAAACATCAAACAGCATAACCAATCAATCAATCCGCACTATTCACAAGTGCACAATCACATCTGCACTACGCGTAGGCCAATATCCAACCACACTCTCGGGATCAGACACATCTGGGCTCAACCCTCGGCTTAGTCCCATCTGGGCAAACACATCCCCAGGCTCAGACACATCCGAGTGGTACATCCAGGCTCAGTCGCATCCGAGAAGTTGGCTTACCATAACATCTCACAATCATACTATCATATCCACCAAGCTCCGGTCGACTAGGTAATCCCCTAGCTCCAACCGTCTGGGCATCCACAATCACAATCACAGCAAAAACCATCCCGGGATTACATCCCAAAACATTTCAATCAAATCCATGACTTTAAACCAAGTCAAAATCGTTCTCGACCGGGCCTCAAGCCCCAAATACCATTTACACACAAATCCGTAAAATCTCATTTGAAACATTAAAATAATCCAGAAATCATCCTTAACTCACCAATTAACCAAAAATATCCATTTTGAAACCATTTTGACTCCGGGCCTAGCCCAAAATATCACTTGCATATTTCTCGTAAAACGTGCACAAAAGACCGATTAAAATAATCATTATATCACTGATAATCATGCCACATCATCACGATATCATTGCAATCCATATCATGCAATCAATCATGTAAAACATTTAACTATGCATGCATAATAGTTTCTAAAATAAACGTCCATTCACACACCGTCCAACCCGCTCGCTTTCCGAGCTGCACGTGTTTCCGTAATTTCCGAAAATCCCGAATCCTGTCAAACAACATCATTCTGGGTCACTAATGAATCCAATAATAGCATATTAATTTCCCACAATTTTCTGGGAGTTAAATATTAATTTAAAATATAACAAAATCCTTCGGACCCTCGAAACATTATCGAGACGGTGTCCGATCGACTCGAAACGAAAGCCAAAATGTTCGTTACATCGATTACATAAAAAAGTATGTTGAACCCAAAGTTAGAAAAACAGCCACGCGTCCTCACGCGCCGCCGCAAGCGGCTGCGCGTGAAAGCCACGCGCCGTGCACAGTACTGCTACAATACCGTCTCTCTCACCCGCTTACCTGCTAAACGGGCAGTGAACCCGCGATCAGACCCGGTGCAATCTTCCTCAATTCGACCTCGATTTTGTTCATTCTTTTACTCATTTTCATCTATTCCATGTTCATTAGGGATATGTAACAGCAATTTTATGAAATGGATCCTAAAATCCCTCGACTCAAAATGAATACCTGATGGGCGCTAAATCGGGTTCTACCCAATTTCAAGCTGTTTCAATCAATTAAACACATGGGAAGCATCCTATCTTCATTCTAAACACAAATTCGAAACCAATTTCAAGATTCCTTACCTCCAAGTATTCGAACTTAGCCTCCACAATTCAAGGATGTCGCAGGTTCTGTTCTTCGTCAAATCTCCATCAATTTCCTTCCCATTTGATTTGGTTCGATTCGTTTAGCTCCCAGAAGACTAAATGTCAAGTCAATTTCATTCAGAACCGTCTAAAAAATCGAATTCGACATTAATGGTTTGGGTAGTTTTTCGGGTTTCTCAGTATGGTTCCAGCTGGGGTTTTCTCTGTTTCCCTCTCGATGTTCACTCATAATTGCACTTAGTTTCTCATTCAATTTGCACTTGTTTCACCCATGGATTGTTTGGAATCGATCAATTGGTTCTTTGCTCTTTGGTTCTCTGTTTTGTCGAATACAAAGGTATAAAACAACAAGTTCATTTTAAATGTTGATTTCAATGTTGCTTTAAGGTTTTGATTTTTATCCCATAGTCAAACGGCAACAATTTGCCACCCATCACCATTAGCAAGTGACACATGTCACTAAATGATCCACCTGACTCACCCATATGGCTGATTCAGCCAATTTCACTGTTTAATTAACTTTGACTGCCCAAAATTACCATTTTACCCCTGCACCAATAATTACCAAAATACCCCTCATAATTCCAGACCCGTAACTTTTCCATTCGGACTCCGATTGACGCATGCTGCCTGTCTATGGATTCAGCGTCCCGAGACCTATCCAACGGTCCTTCCAAAAAGTCCAAATAAAGTCCCGATCAAAAAGTTAACTTTCAGCCCTTATTACGAGGGGCAAAATCGTCATTTCCTTCAAATTTTTTCAATTTTCCTTTTTTCGAATTTCCGGGTCGTTACAATACATGCAATTGTGCATATTTACCATATCATAATACCATATATGAACATAACCGAATATGAATAGCAAGCCATTCATCACAATCATACACCACAATTAATAGATAACAAGATATGCATGCTCAACCAGTATCAAGTATGTAATCGTAAAACGTGCGAGAATAAATAATATAAAATTAGTTTAGGTAAGGGGGTCCACTCACACTAGTCGGAGAGTCGGATCACCCGACAAAACAACTCATCTCAAGCTCCAACCCGGTCTAACTACGAAGACCATTCCCAAAGGTCAACTTAATTCCAAAACCCATTCTAAACATTAAACTCCCTAAAGGGTGGCCCAAAATGGCCTAGAACTACTTAACAAGGACCCTAGTATGTTTAGGGATGCCCTAACCCCTTATAACACTACCTATACGCTCCCGAGAACAGAAAAACAGCGCCTATATGATGTCGGGTGTTGAAAATAGCTCCACGAGCCATTTAGGGGTTGGAAACCCACTTAAAACAGTCTAAAGTGATCTCAAAGCATGCTCACACTCTGTTGTGGGCTGGAAATGGACTCCACGAACCACCATACATCGGTGGAGGGCTGGAAAAGTGGCTCACGAACCCCCACGTGTGGCCACGCACCCTCACACGTGCATAATGCGCGTCACACACGATGCACGTGCCACACATATACACCACACGCGCCACATATGTGGAGGAATATTCTATGGAATATTCCATCTGTCGATCGTTAAAACTAACGTTGACCCTAAGGTTTACTCACAGTGGACTAATGGCATTGACCGTCAGTTGACTATCCTCATGGGAGCTCCGCTGCAGACAGCGGCCGGACAACCTCCAGCACTGCCGTCCACGATGGACAGAATCTGAGATTTTTGACTGAAAAATTTCCATATTTTGACAGGGATTTTCTGTAATGACCAGTCCCAAATTTTGTGATTTACAAGAATTAAGTAAGGATTAATCGGGATTAACTGAGGATTATCGAACAATCGGGGTAAAATCACGATTTTGCCATTAGAAAGGGCAAAACGTTGATTTTTGAGTTGGAAAGTCCAATGCACATGGACAGACTACCGTTACGTAGATCGAGACAATACGAGTTTGTAGACAGACGGCACGTCGAAATTGGACATCGTACGGGAAAGTTAAGGGTCAAGGACGGTTTAAGGAACTATTCACACTTGCATGATTTTTAAATTGGTTTGTCCTTAGTAGGACCCAAAATAACTTTTATGGGCCAATAGATAAGTGACAAGTGTCACTCATCCATTGATCCACACACATACACATACATACATCATTCATCATCTTCATTTCATTCATCTTCTTCTTCATTTCTTCACACCCAAAACCGTACCCACCACCCAAGCTATTCCCATCTTCATTTTTTTGGACCAGGGAGAAAGAGACAGAGTGAAGGAGGATGAGAGACAGTGGCAGAGATGGCAGAGCCGTCGCGGGGTGGCCGGAAAACATGGAAGAATGTGTGTTATTGGATTTTGGTTTTTGATTTTGGTGTTTTGGATCGATTCAAAGGCCATGGTTGTGTTCTTGGAGCTCATACGAGCATTTAGGTGCAAGAATGGAAGGTTTTGGACGACGGGAGTGGCCAGAACAAGAGTTCAAAGTTTGGCAGAAACTTTGGGAGGCCATATCTTCAAAACCAGGTATTTTCTCAAAATGATTTCCATATATAGAACGTAGGATTTATGTAAGACCCGTGTCCTGGAGGGAATGGTGAACAATCCCACATTCCTGTGAGGGGGAATGGTCTGGGAGAGGATGGTGGTGTGACTTAAAGGTGTAGGCACACACCTATCTAGCACTAGGCCTTTTGGGAGCTCAAGTGGCTTTGGGGGGGATTGGAACCCCAAAGTTAAGCGAATTGAGGCTGGTGAAATTCCATGATGGGTGACCCCCTGGGAAGTTGCACCATGAGCTCCCGAAAACAAAACCGTGAGGGCGAGGCCCAAAGCGGACAATATAGTGCTAGATGAGTCGGGTCCTGACCGAGGAGGGTCGGGTCCTGACAATTTACTTGACAGGACCCGCCCCAAATCCCTCGGAATTAGCGTGGTACGTGCCTGCTCCCGTCTGACACGAAGTGTCAGACCAGGGATATTTCCGTCTTTTGCCCAACCGGGCTATCAGAGTACGCCAGGATCCGAAGGAGGAATACTATGTCTCATCTCTGCTACAGCCACATCCGCGATCAACCTGAAGGGCATTCAAAACATAAAAGTTGTGAGTGGACGAAACAAATAATTTTATAAAAACATTTCATAAAAGACCTTTATGCCCTTCATTAAAAACCATTTCTAGGGTTCATGCCTGGTTCCCATAAACCATCATGAACCATCAAACCATTTGGGCCTTAGCCCGAAATCAGTCAATGAACACATGGGACCTCCGCCCCAAACCAAAACACGTGGGAACTCGTCCCAAAATCATTCCATATGGGTCTCAGCCCAAAACCAATACGCGAGGGTCTCAGCCCAACACCATCTCAGTGAAAACCTGTCCACATATACATATATACATATATAACCCATCCTAGGCACTTCCGGAGAAGATGCCATCTCGGGGCACACAGCCCCTAGGGAACACATCCCCGATATAGTCACGATATCATATCTATACTAGTGTGCACACTACTCGGGGTCTCACTCCGAGTCTTCTCCCAGGAATCTTCATCTGGGAGGCTCAATCTCTAGATCTAGTCCGAGCTCTCTCTCTGGATCTAGTCCACATATCCCTCCGGAATCTGGTCCGGGACCACAACATAATAAGTAACCTCCACTCCTGGAACGGGATCCCTATAGGGATACCCATTCTGGTCTGTGGATCGTGACTCTCCAGGTTTACGCTGGAGGAGACCAACCAATCATCTCGTAAGGAGGGTATATACATACCAGTATACCAAAACCCATAAAAGCGGGACTCACGCCCGATAACACAAATCAAATGGGCCTCCAGCCCGAACATAGTGACTCAACAGGGCCTCTCGCCCGATTTCACAATAATTGGGCCTCGAGCCCGAACTCAAATCAACTGGGCATCGAGCCCGATATCTCAGGGTCAGTCACGATCCCGATCGTAGCGATGCGTGCAACCATCAATCCGGGACCGCTCTCAATCCTGGTATGTCGTCGTGAACACATCACTACCGCGACCATCTCAGGACCATGGTGCACACGTCGCCGATCGATCCTCTAAACTGTCAGCACTCCAAAGTCGAGCCTCCAGTGGCTGCTCGATAACGGGACGTGCATCATGACCTCTCCGGAAGGAACGCATCCCAATCCGGAGGCGAGCGTCACGTGGTCCGTCGCCGTGCACACAGCACCCGTCGCGACTACAACTCAGACCTACGGGTCATCAATAGGGCCTCATGCCCGAGTCAAAACCAAATCCAATTGGGTCTCATGCCCGGTTAATCAAGACCAAATGGGTCGTTTTACTTTTCAAAACCATTTCATGAAAACTGAAAACCTCGAAGTACGTGCCAATACATAAAAACACACCAAAATGCACTCAAGGAATCCCAAAACACATATTAAAACATATATAAAACATTTATACATGCATCGATTTCAGAAAGAAAGTCCACTCACAGACTGTCCGGGCTGCTGCCTCGATATGCGCACCGTACGCCTTCCCGGGTCAACCGTCGTCTCCGGGATTCCCAAACCTGTCCAAAACACTTAAGAGGGTTATTAACTAGTTAATTAAACCATCACTAAAGCCCCCTAATTTTCTGGGATTTTTAACTATTTTTAAACGCGCCCCAAAACCTTCGGACAGCCCGAACTATATCGAGAAGATGTCCGATTGGCTCGAAACTAGTCCCAAAATGTTTGTTACGTCGAATAGATGATTTGACATGTTGGAACCATCCTAAAATTCCTCCCTACGCGCTCGCACACACCGCCTGAAGTGGCTGTGCGTGGGAGCCACGCGCCAGTGAACAGTGTCGTCTTCCTCCTCGCGACGACCGGTCTGAACCGGTCTGGTCCGGTTCGCCTGCAACTTTGACCGGCATGACCTGTTCAAGCTCCTACACGGTCAAATCTTCACCGTTTCCACTCCTAATCGATCCTAATCTTCATATAATCGTCCTAGGAACCTAACCCAATCGATTAAAAGCCCTAAAACCCACGAAACCCGACCGGTCCAATAAACCCCTCACGGTTCAAATATCCAATCTCCTCCCCAGGGCTTCCCTGACGTCCAAAACCTCTCAAAACCTTCCTAACACACTCCTAGAAACCTATTTACTTCAGTGAAACCATCCAAATCGACCCATAACAATTAAAATGGAAAATGAACAAAATCGGGTAAAACCGATTACCTCGATCGGTTCCTCCTCCGCCGTCCACGGCGGTGCTTCCTGGGCCGGCCACTACTTTCCTCAGCTCTTCATCTCACTCTCTGTCCTCTCACAAATGGGTATAGGGTTGAAGGGTTTGGATTGGATGAAAATGGTGGATCGGTTTTGGTTTGAAAGGAAGAAAATGAATGATCGATGAAGGGGAGAGATATGCATGAGTTGTTGGGTTGGGTAATGGATGGGTGACACTTGTCACTCATCCATTGGCCTGTCCAAAATATCTGGGCCCCACTTGCTGCCAAATAGTCCCTGTCTCGAAAAACGTGCAATAGTACGTTCGAAGTTCCATGAACCGTAACTTCGCCGTCGAAAGTCCGAATTCGACGTGCCGCTTGTCTACGAATTCGTATCGTCGTGATCTACGTCACGGTACTCGGCCCTCGGTCATCGGACCTTCCGGGTCAAAAGTTAACCGTTGGCCCCTTTTCACCAAATTTACCAAAATGCCCCTGATCTTCCGATCGTCATAACTTCTTCCACGGATGTCGGAATTGAACTTGCCACCTGTCTATGAACTCGTGACGTCACGAACTACGTCACGGTCATCGGTCAAAGTCCATTTGACAGTCCAAACAAAAAGTCAACATTTTGCCCATTTCAGGGGTAAAATCGTCATTTTACCTTGAACGTTCGCTAATCCTCGTCTAATCCGCGATTATCCTCGTTAATCCGTCATTAATCCTTAATTAATCCCGTTAATTTGGGACGGGTCTTTACAATTTAGTTGAGAAATGAGAAAGTTATGAAGGTTTGAAAATTGGACAAAAATAGCGGATTCCGGTCCTTGGTTGACCGTTGACCATGACGTCAGCTTTGACCACTATGATGTCAGCATTGACCATGACGTCAACATTGACCATGATGACGTTAGTGTTGACCATGATGTAACGACCCGAACTTTTATAAATAATATTTTAATGTAAAATGACCATTTTTCCTTGGGAGGGAAAAAAGTTAACTTTTGACTCGGGTGACTTTTAGGACTTAGACCAATGACCGTGACGTAGATCAGGACGTCACGAGTCCATAGACAGATGACACATCAAAAACGGACATTCGACTAGAAAGTTATGGTCACGAGATCGAAATCGGTTAAACTTAAGTCCCGGGATTTGAATAAAATAATATTAAAATCTGATGATTGGTTTAATGATTGTGAACCCTTGGATGAGTGACAAGTGTCACTTACCCCATGGCCCAAATTCCCTAAAAAATGGATCTATGTCCCATTGGTCACTTTTTATATTTTTAAAATCCCTCACCACTCACACTTCACTATCTCCCTCACCGTTCATCATTTTTCTCTCCAGCATTCTCCTCTCATCGTCACCTTTCATATCCATCATCAATTCACCTTCATCTATCATTCCTTCTCCCTACACCCGTGAAGAACAAACCTTCACCAAAGCCCAAACACTCACAACAAACCAACCTGGTCCTGGACATTGAAAGGCTAGACGTGGAAGGAGGCTGGGAGGTCTGAGAAGACGATAGGGAAGAGCTCACGACCATCCATGGCGGAGGTAGGTCAGAAACCCGAAAAACCTGATTACCCTCAAAATAGATTTTTTGTGTTTTCACATTTGGAAATTAACTTGGAGGATCCCAACATGACATAGTAGTTGAGGCGAGCACAGTGGGCCTGGTTTCAAGGCAAACGGTGGCCTGAGTCGACTGGGGGACGGCTGGAAAAACTAGGCTGCGGGTTATGAGTTACAGGTAAAAATCTCGAGCTTTTTAATGGTTTTTGGATCCATAGAACCCTACGCTAGACATAGACAAGCAAGTAGGAAGAAATCGTGTTGAAAATGGTAGGAAAACGAAGGAGAAAAAGACGGGTCAAGTTGTGGGTCGCGGTGACCGGGTTGTAGAGATCCGAGTTGACCCGGCTGAAGGTCAGAGATGATGGCATCAGCATGACGTCGTCTCTAACATGGTAGTCTGATACGTGTCAAACATGACATCAGTAGTGACATCAGCATGACGTCATCTCTGACATGTCAGCCTGAAAGCTGTTAGGTGACGTTAGTGATGATGTCATGCTGACGTGAGCACTGTAACAGCGTTGACCTAGCGTGTGGGGGCACATGGGAGAGAATATCAGGGTGGTACCAACACCATTCTTAAAGTTTCGACAATACAAATTCTATGGTGGTGGTTTCGTGTCGATCAGAGATCGTTAAGTTTGTCAAAATTGGATTTAATGCCTCGAGAAGCGTGTTCAGACTGCTTTCTTGGGCCGATTCTGTTCTAAGGTTTCATGTTTGAGTTTATAGGGACCCATAGTGACCTTTACATACATTTTGGACATGACAGAGACTGTACAATAGCATCGGGAGAGGTTATACGTTCGGTTTAGCAGTGAGGACCGTGTGTGAGTGGGCTTTTGATTTCAAAATGATTGCATGCATAACTATTTTCACTGTTTTACTTTACAATTGAGATTGAATGATTCTTAGTACTATATGATGATGCTTATACGTATTATGATGTTTTCGGCATAAGACCCGTCTGGATATATACGTGATTTTGTTTTCAAAGTTAACCAGGGATTAATGTGGAACTTAATACTATTGCACTGTGTACTTTATGATTGTTGTCTCCTCTAGACGTCTCGTAGTATCCTAGAGTAGTCACGGGCACTGCCTGAGAGGGGTTGATCCGAGGGTCAGCTCAAGATCAGGAGTGCATTTATGGATGATACCCCCAGGAAGGGTCATTGATCTGCGGGTCATTGGCCTGGGTGGACCCTGGGGAGACTTGAGATTGAGACCCCAAATGGCATGCGTAGCCTTAAGACCGTGATATTGATAAGCATCAGGGATGCCGGGGTTTGGTTTTACAGTGCACTATTATTATGATTGTTTTTCCTATTCTGTTATATATGATTATATGATTTCATGATACTATTATGATTACCTACGTTTTGACTCAATGCATGCAAGTTTGAAAACGGAGGGGTAAAAACTTATGATTATTATATTATTAAATTGATTTTGGAAATATTATTTAATTTCGGCCCACTCACTCTTTATTGTTTTCTTGACCCCTCCAAGCTGTGCTATTGAGGACAACGAGGATCCGGGGTCTGAGGCATAAACCAGACGTTGCGCACCTGTACACCCTTTTTGGGTAGGTTGGCATCGTGTGTAAACCTAGATGTCGTGCTTGTTATTTTATTTCAAACTATCCCTTATCTGACATTGTGGAACCCTTAAGACTTATGTATGAACTTATTTATCGTGATTTATTAATGTTGAACTGTTTAAGGGTAATTTTGGTATTCTGGGGTTGCATGTTAGATGGGAGCAGGGCACGTCCCCAGGTGGTCCCAAGGGAATCGAGACGGGTCTTGTCAATGACGTCAATGTTGACCATGATGACGTCAGTGTTGACCGATGGTGTCAGTATTGTAACGACCCGAACTTTCGTAATTATTATTTTATTGTAAATTGACCGTTTTGCCCCTAAAGGGGGGGGAAAAGTTGACTTTTACCTCGGGAAGTATTTAGGACTTTGATACGTGACCGTGACGTAGTTTAGGACGTCACGAGTTCATAGGCAGGTGGCACGTTCGATTCCGACGTTCGAGGAAGAGGTTGTGACGTTCGGAAGTCGAGGGGCATTTTGGTAATTTGGCCATTTGGGGGCCAAATGTTGACTTTTGACCCGGGAAGTCCAACGGACGAGGGCCAATGACCGTTACGTAGGTCTCGTCGATACGAATCCGTAGACAGGCGGCACGCTGAAATCGGACTTACGACGAAAAAGTTATGGTCAAGAACGTAACCGAACTAACCGAGACTCGGAACTTAAATTAATAATAAAATATTATAATCTGTTTTACTTTAACCCAATCAATCTGGACCCTTGATGAGTGACACATGTCACTCATCTACCCCATCCACATCATCCCCAACATTCTGGATCTTGGTCTGCCATGGGATTAATTAAATGGTTTATTTTCCTTAAATCCTCACCCTTCACTCTTCACTCAGGATGAATCACAGCCATCCATTCTATTTCTCCTTCTGTTCTTAAGCCATCAGAGACTCATTTCTTCATTTTCATTCCTTCCTTCAAACCGTGCAACCTCCCATCCTTCAAACAACCACACCAGCAGCTAACCACCCAACCTTCTTCATCAGGCAGCACCAGACCGTGCACCACCACCACCAGACACCGGCCAACGCCACCACGGCCACCCTGCACGGCCGGAAAACCCACAAACCCGTGAGGACCCGTGCAGCCCATAATCATCAGACCATCCAAACCACGACGTCTGGGCTCGAACCAACCTAGGGCTAGGACCATTGTGACCTCTGGACGGCGTAGGACTGGACTGGGCAGCCCACGGCGGCGACACGGCGGCGATAAGCCTGCAAACCCGTAATGGCCGATTTTCCTTCCCTGCCTCAAACCGTCCGTTTTTAACGTTGCATTTGCTTGGTTGTTTTTGAGACTTAACCTAGGAGACTAGACGAGTGTTTTGGACCTGAGTTGGTGGCTGGAAACGTGACGGCTCGCCGGAGAAGACGAACCAGAACCGGCTGCCATTTCCCCGTCGTTTTTCAGGTGATTCCTTGATCTTAAAATCCAGTTTTGATCACACAGAGCCATAGAACATGTTCAGACGAGTCCATAGGAACAAACCCCATCGATTTTGGTGGTCGGAATCACGATCTGTGATCGGGTCGAACCGTGGGTCTGCGGTGACCCGATTCGCAGACCCGTTACTGTAGCTGATGACGTCATCATGCTGACGTCAGCAGTGACGTCATGATGACGTCATCATGTCAGAATATTGTCAGACCAGGGACCAATGGACTGTTGACACGTGTCCTCTGACACTGTCAGTGATGACGTCATGCTGACGTCAGCAGTGACGTCATGCTGACGTCAGCATCACTGTAGCACTGTTGACCAGAGGGTTGACCGGCGCGTGGGGGGCGCGTGTGAACAGTGTTTTGTGTGGGACTAGTGCCATTTTCAAGGTTTCGACGATACGGATCCAATGGCGGTGGTTTCGTGTCGATCGGAGATCGTTAAGTTGGTCAAATTAGGGTTTGATGCCTTGGGAAGCGTGTTCGGACGGCTTTCCCGGGCTGGTTTCAGTCTAGGGTTTCGTAGTTGTTTAGTAGGGACTTAAAGTGACCTTTACGTATGTTTTGGGCATGACAGGAATTGTACTTTAAACCTTGGACGGGGCTTTACGCTCGGGAGTGCAGCGGGATTGTACTGTGAGTGGGCCTTTGATTTCACTAAACTTCGGCATGCATAACTGTTTTACTTTCTACTATATCTATATGTGATTTGAGTAAAAGTATCTGTTTATCTTGTGTATGATTTATGGCACGTATTACGATGTTTGGGCATGAGACCCGTCTGGTTGTTGATAAATGATTTGGAGTCATATATATGTATAATGGAACTCGATATTATCTGTGGTACTGCACTGTATAGATCTACCCTAGGATTCTATCTCCTCCGGATGTAGGTACACCGGAGCGGTCATGGCGCATTGCCTGTGAGGAGTCATTCTACGGAGGGACCGGACCGTAGGGTGACTCAGGAGCAGGATTGCTACTATTGGACGTCTGGGACGTCAGGCATCTAGAATGCCATGCTCGGACTAGGTTCGGGATTTGGACTCGGGATTGAGACCCCGGGTGGCACGCGTAGCCTTGAGACTGTGACCTTATTGGGCGTCTGGGACGTCAGACATCTGGGATGTCAGGGTTGGGATGTATAGTGCAGTGACTAAGATTATCTTATGTTGATATTATTCTGCTTATGACTATATGGTTTTGTGGTTTTGATACTATGCATGTCTTTTCGGAAAACGGAGGGGAAAAGTTATATGTTTTCGAAATGGTAAACTACTTTGTAAACCTTGAGTTTCGGCCCACTCACCTTTGTTGTTTTACTACCCCTCCAGGTAGTGCTATCGAGGAGGAGGATCCCGAGGAGGAGGAGGAGGATCCCGAGGAGGAAGAGGCATAGGTTTACGTTGCGTACCTGAACCCTACTGCTGGGTAGGTTGGCACGTAGTGTGTCTAGAGTCGTGCTCAATAAACTGTATTCGGGAACCATCCCTTGTCTGACACTATTTGTATTTGAGTATTTGTGTGGTGTGCTATGTATGACTTAACTATGGATTTTCTTTATGCATTTTATCTTCACTAAGGGTATTTTTGGTATTTTAACGTCGGGGGTCAGACGGGAGCAGGGCACGTCCCGGGTGGTCCCAGGGGGATCGGGGCGGGTCCTGTCAAGTATTGACTTTATTGACGTCAGCGTTGACCGTTGACTTTTGTTGACCAAAATTTTGATCGGGGCCTGAGGACGCTTGGGCACGAATTTTGAGGACAAATTAATCTTGTTCGAAAGATTTCGACGTTCTGAATCTAATGATGGTGGTTTCAAGTCGATCGGAGATCGCTTGATAGGTCGTTTAGAGGTATTTAGCGTGGGGAAGAGTGTTTGGGACACGTTGACCGTTCCCGAATTTGTGAGGGTCTTTGATATGGACTTCTATAGGTTGATAGTGAACTTTGATTATGATTTGGATAGGTTCAGACATCTCGGAGATTGTGGATTAGCCCCGGAGTTACGACGCGAGTTTCGGAGCGTGCAGCTTGGGCGATTTGTGAGAGGACGTTTCATTTATAAATATGATGCATGCATAAATTATTTATATGTTTTATGAACATAATTTGAGATGCCTTGAGTGCATATGATTTATATTGTTGATTTTTCATTTTCATACAAAATATAATATTGAAAATTTATGTCTTATATGCTGTTTGGGCTTAGGCCGAGTATTCTACGTGCATGTGTTTTATATGATTTTGATAGTTTCACGGAGATATGTGAAACCAAGGATTTGACTAATGGTTTTGAATGATTTCATAGAGATGTGTGAAATCGATATTCGGGCATGAGTCCCAGTTGATAAGACCTTAACTTGGATTTAAGTCAAGGACAATTTTGGAAAGTGTTTTGAATCGTGAAATGGTTTTCGGATTTGGAAATATATTTCGGGCATATGAACTAGTTGATTTATGGTTTGATTTAGAATATAGTCAAACGTGATATGTATCGGGTTGTGACCCAATTATGAGATTTATGAAGGATATTTCAGGCATGAGACCCAATTATGGATTTGATAGGGTTCGAGGAATCCTGGATCTATGAAGTGTTACTAGATACTGTTTTTATGATGGTTTTATGGAAACTGATTTGATGAAATTATATTCGGGCATATACCCTATTAAGATGATTTTGGGCTGAGTCCCCACGAGATTTGGCTACTATTTTCACTGAGACCATCATCTTGAGCTTGATATGGTTGAAGGCCTCCACTAGGAATGTGTTTCCCCAGAGAAGTCCTGGTGATAATTGTAACGACCCGTCCCGAATTATCGAGATTAATTAAGAATTAATAATGGATTAGCGAGGCTAATTGGAGATTAGTCGAGGATTAACAGACGTTCATGGCAAAATTACGATTTTACCCCTGAACGAGGGTAAAAAGTTGACTTTTGACCTGTGAGGTCCGATGGCCGAGGACTGAGGACCGTTATGTAGATCGAGGCGATACGAATCCGTAGACAGGCAACACGTCAAAATCGAACGTTCGACGAGAAAGTTACAGTTTACGAAAGATTTCAGGAACTATTCAAAACGGCACGTTTTACGAGGCAATTGAGTTCTGTTTTGTCTTATGTGGGCTCAGATCTTTCCCAGACCCCAGGGAATGAGTGACACTTGTCACTCATCCATTCCCTCTTTTCCCACATTCATGCATATCATCTTCTCTTCTATGTTTCATTCCACCCACCCAAACAACCATCTCGACCCCAATCCAAACCCCTCCCCCCATCTGATCATGTGTGAATCCAGAGAGTGACTTGAGGACGTGGTGGTGGTGGCTAACCGAGGACAAAGCCATCGTGGACGGCGGAGGTGCAGAGGTAAACCCGAAACCCGGTTGTGCCCATTTTTCTTATTTCTGTGATTTGAATGCTAGGGCTGGTTTTAGTTAATGGGGAAAGGATTATTAGGTTGTTAGGAGTGAGTAGGGACTGTTTTTTATGGCGGAGAGGGGCGGTGCTGCCCAGGGGGTGATCGGGAAACTTTGAACCGTGGAGTTCAACTTGAACGGGTCTTGTTTAGACGGTTTTCCTTAGGTTTGAAAATGATGAAATAGGAAGAATGGAATCGAATTGGAAGAAAACGGATTGAAAATGAAGGAGTTATAGGGCTGAACCGGCAACACCAGTTCGGCTGGACCGACCGCACAGGAACCCGGTTCGAACTGGTCTGTCGCTGGGTTGAAGATGATTGAACAGTGGCACGTGTGGGCGCGTGGGCCATCTTTTGGGGGTGGTTCCAACATGTGAAATTATCTTTTCGATGTAATGACCATTTTGGGACTAGTTTCGAGTCGATCAAAAACCCGTTTCGAAATAGTTTAGGACGTCCGAAGGTTTAGGATCGACTTTAAAAATAGTTCAAAATTTCGAAAAATTACGGGGATTTAGTAAGGGGTTATTTAAATAGTTAGTAACCCTTTAAATTAATTTAGACAGGTGCGGAAAAACCGAAGGCGACGATTGGCCAAGGAGACGTTTATGGCGCACGTATCGAGGTGCGACTTCGGACGGTCTGTGAGTGGACCTTGTTTCTAAATTGATGCATGCATAAATGTTTTATATGAGTTTATGAACATGTTTTATGATGCCATGAGTGCATTTTTTTGTGGTACCTGGTATTTACGTATTTGCACGTATTTCGAGATTTTCAATTTTATACGATGCTTATACGTGCTATGTTTTCTGTGAGGGTTTGGTGAATGGGTTTTGGTTTTGAAAATATGAAATCGGGCATGAGATCCGTTTGATTTGGAAACCCTCAGACTTGGAGTCCATTTGAATTCACAAGAATTCGGGCTGAAGGCCACTTTGAGTTATACGATCGGGCCGAGGGCCCCTTTGGTTTACGAATTTGGACTTGAGGCCCAGTTGATTCTAGTATCGGGCTTGAGGCCCATTTAAGTTTACAAAATGAGAATTCGGGTTTGAGACCCTATTGAACTGAGGATTTAGGCTAAGGCCTATGAAAATGGATTTGAATCGAATTCGAGGAATCCCGTTGAGATTCGGGTATGAAACCCAGTTAAGAAAGAAAGTATTTGAAAATGTATATACCCTCCGACGTGATTTGATTAGTCTCCTCCAAACGTCGACCTGGAGAGTCACGATCCACTACACGGAATGAGTATCCCCATAGGGAGCCCATTCCAGGAATGAGAGTTATGATGTGGTCCCGGACCAGATTCCAGAGAGATGCTCGGACTATATCCGAAGATAGAGCCTCCCAGATGGAGAATTCCTCGGGGTAGACTCGGAGTGATATCCCGAGTAGTGTGCACACTTATATAGAGATGAATCGTGACATATATCAGGGATGTGTTCCCTAGGGGTTGTGTGCCCCGAGTTGGCATCTCCTCTGAGATGCCGAGGATGGGTTATATGTATGTATATACGTATGAGGTTTTACGAAAAGTGATTTGGGGGCAGAGACCCCGTGTTCTATGTTTTGGAAAATGGTTTGGGGCTGAGACCCCTTGTTCTATGGTTGGTATTTCACTGAGAACAGTTTTGGGCTGAGACCCACGTGGAATGGATTTGGGCAGAGTCCCATTTGTGTTTAATTTGGGCTGAGTTCCCATATGGTTCCATTTATAGTTTCGGGCCAAGGCCTAATAGTTTTTTGAATGTTTTTGACAGGACTCACCCCTAATCCCCCGGGATTAACGGTGGGTCCTGTCAACTTGGTATCAGAGCGAGGTTTCGTGTGTTCTGCGCGAGGTTGGTTCCCAGAGTCGTTGGTTCGTCGACTTGGGTGGTGTGATGCTACTGTGGATGTGACGTCTCGACACGAAACAGGCCGTCAGCAACTTGGACGCGATAGTGACAGTCTGTTCTTTTGTGGATAGATAGCGGTGCTTGTGAGTGTCAGGATGATAGTCGCTTGATATGCGGTACGAGGTATGACGTACGTCGACTTAGGGCTGGAACGATTAGTGCGTTGGTACTGGTTTTGCTTGATGGATGGACCATAGGGTCGGAGATACGCCAACAGGATTAACCTGGATGGTAGCCGGTGAGCTACGGATGAGTAGGTTGGTCCGCCTGAGGGGCCTGAGAGTAGCTCATTGAGTTAGTGAGATACGTAGGCTAAGGAGGCCGGTTGACGGTGGCCGGTTAGGCCGGATAGTTTTTGGATGTTGATCGTATGGATTGGTGACCTTTTGGTCAGTTGGGTTGAGTTGGATTTGTGCGGCTACGAGTAGCCGGATGCCTTGAGTGGTAGGGTTTAGGAACTACTTTGAGATTTGAGGGATTTTCCCCCTAGTGATGGATACTGGTTGATGTTGGTGAGTAAAGTCACGATAAGGAATGGTCTTAGTCGGGTGTGACGACCCGAGTGGTAAGGCTGTAGTGAACCAGTGGCAGTTGCAGGTTTGGAAACCCAGATGACAAGGATGAGTTGAGGAACCCCGTGGGATTACTGGATTGTATTGAGAAGTACCTGAGGGAAAACGTGAGTTGGGGTTTGTGGTATCGTAGTCATTGTGGTTTGGGCCGACTTACGGCCGGATTGGAGATGGTGCTGCTAGGTGCAGCCGAGGTAGTGGGTGGCTGGTGGATGACTCTGGATGAGTCTAGTGTTGGGTACTCAGAGTATTGGACTCTGAGGGAGGTTAGTTTCCCCGACCTGAGCGAGGGTTAAGGGTTCGGCTCGGTAGGAGCAGAGGCTCGGGACGGGTGTGCTGTGAGTGTTAGACTGGCATGATGTGCCATAAGTTGGGATACTTGTAAATGATCGGATGGGTACATAAAGTCGAGGTTGTGGCCAGTTGTGAAGTGACGGTTTTTGGTAGGAACCATTAATCGAGTCGATAGATTTGATAACCATTGGTAGGTCATGTATCAGGACGAACGGTCAGGATGCCGTTGGTTGATCAGAATAGCGCAGCGGAGCGCGGTAGACCTAGGCTTTGTGTTGGATCGGGCTAGGATTGAATGGTCGTTGTTGACCGCTCGTGAGGTTGGTGCGAGTAGACTTTCCCCTGACATGTTGGTATATGTCGGCCGGTGCCGAGGATGACACTGAGTGAGTGGCGACTTCGAGAGTGGTAACTAGGGAGCTCGAGGTCAATGATTAAGGATTGAGGATGCCGAGAGTTGGTGACTTGAATCCTAGCAGGTGCTTGGAGTGGAACCTCGGGCAGGATGTGATGTGATCATCAGAAAAAGTGATGATTGATACCCTTTTTGGATGTGCATACACAGTGATTAACCGACATGTGAGTGGTTTGGGTGCGGACACGTGGTCGTGATCCGTTGAAGTTGAGGGTTGCCTAAGGATAGTGGAGTTGACGTTTGGACGGTTTGTCCAATGGTGGTATTTGTATCGCGGATTGAGTTTTATGGTTGGGAAAATGTGGAAACCCTTCCAACCTAGCTGGAATCTCGGAATCAGGTGGTCAGAGTTAGACATTTGATTGTGTGGTGGATACTCTAGAGTTGAGTTGGGAAAATCGTGGTTGAAATGCCAGGATTTGTAAACCCCCTATAAATGTGGACACTTGTGTTGTGTTCCGAAGTAGAAAAGTATTTGGTGACGCCGAGTGTAGCTAGTGTTAGGAGATGGTGTTAAGATGGATTATAGTTGTTGTGATGGCATGATTGAGGACCATTGTGAGTTCCGTTGAAGGATGACGGAAGGAAATGGGAAATGAGTGACTATAACTGATCGATATGAGGTTATTGAAGAGAACCCACAATCTAGACGTGCGGTATATAAGTCGATTGGATTGGATGCAGTGGTTTGAAACCTAGTCAGTAGGATAAGATGACAAGACAGAGGTTGGATAGGTTGGACATACAGTTGAGGAAACTGCTCTGTGGTGTGTACCTAGTGATAGTCGAGCTGTGAGAGTCGGTTGGTGTGGTGCTGGGAATATTGCGGGAACGAGATGGATTTGTGATGACCCCAGTGCGATCGTCCCGATGAACTAAAAGTTGGTTGAGTTGATTCATTGAGTAAGATATGGTGACAGTTGGGCACTGTCAGGACATATTAGATTTGGCAGATGATGGACACCGGGTAGGAGACCCAGGTGTAAGCTTAATTGGATTTCCCCCAATGAGTTACAGAAGTACGAGATTCAGAATTTCGGGGACGAAATTCTTTAAGAGGGGTAGATTGTAATGACCCGTCCTGTAAACCGGGATTAGATTAGTGGTTAATGACGAATTAGTGAGGTTAAGCAGTAATTAGTTGGACGATTTCGGACGGACGGTGCGAAATGACGATTTTACCCCTGAAATTGGGTAAACAGTTGATTTTAAGTTTGGACGGTCAAATGTACTTTGACCGAGGATTGTGACGTAACTCGGGGCGTCACGAGTTCATAGACAGGTGGCACGTCCGATTCTAACATCCGAGGAAAAAGTTATGACGTTCAGAAGTTTGAGGGTATTTTGATAATTTTGTTAAAAAATGAGGGAATGGTTGAATTTTTGGATGACAAGTCACTTTCACGTAATTCGAGGACCATTAGGAAGGTCTCGATCTCCTGATTACAACGACAAGCGACATATGTCGATTGGAGGTCGGACGGTTAAGTTACGGGTCTAGGAACTCGAGAGACAAAATGGTAATTTGTGCAGCAAAGGGCATCCTGGACATTTCCTGCATTGGGATTTGTGCCCAATCAGCAATGGACACTTGGCTATTTTTGGATGGGGTGACCACCAGGTTTTGGACACCTGGCTAGGTCTGGATGGCTGTAGAACCTTGCACCGTCTCAAGTGTTTGATTAAATGGTTTAAACGGGTTTTGGGGTTGAACAAAAAACAGAGTAGCCGTAGGAAACCATGTCATCCCTGTTTGATCTTCAACCTTTTGTTTGACATTTGAGAAGAAAGAGAGTTAAGGGAGACTGAAGAGGGTTGTGGTGCTGGCGTGATGGGCCGCCGTGGACGGTGGCCACATCACCGTGAGAACACAGCAAAAGAAAAACCTTGAGGAACCCAAGATTTGATCACCCCCAACCGTGGTCTTGAGCCCATGGTTTCGGAATAACAAGTGTTTGGAAGGTTGAGATGAAATCCTTGGACGTGAATTTAAGGCTTGAGAAAGAAGGTAAGTGCAAGTTCCATGAAACTCGATTTTGATTTTGAAAATGGTAAACTGAGTTTTGGTAATTAGTAACTGATACGATTAATTGGGTACTATTTTGGAATTTGCAAAGAATGTTTTGGCATCAAAATCAGAGGCTAAGCTAGCCGGAATCGTGGAACCAGAGAAGGGGGCCAGTTCGAGTTTTTGCACGATGATTAGGAGGTAATCTCTAGCACCAGTTTTCACTAATTAACTATAAGGAATCATTGGAAATGAAGGGACGAACATGTTAGATGAATTAGGATTGAAAAACGGATTGAAATTGCTAAAAACCGCCCATGCCGGTTCAGAGCTGGACCGGATTACAGTGAACCGGACCGGACCGGTTCACCAGAGGTAGGGGATAACACTATGCTGGGCGCGTGGCTCCCATGCGTATCCCCTTTGGGCGACGCGTGTGGGCGCGTGGCACACATTTCGAAGAAAGTTCCAACATGACTTTTAAAGTATTCGATGTAACGAACATTTTGGCACTAGTTTCGGGTCAATCGGACATCGTCTCAATATGTTTCGGGATGTCCGAATGTTTGAGGGCTCGGTTAAAAATAGTTAAAAATACAGAAAAATTATGGGGCTTTAGTATGAGTATTTTGAAGTAGTTAGTGACTTTAGTATGGGATTTGGACAGGTTCGGGAAAGCCGAGGATAGCAGAATGGCTGGGAACGGCGTAAGTGCGCGTGTATCGAGGCGACGATGCTATGGTCTGTGAGTGGACTTTGCTTTCAAACTTATGATGCATGTATATATGTTTTTATATGTTTTCTATACGGGATTCTATGATTTGACTTATGATCTTGATGGTTTACGGTTTTTCACATTTTTCGAGCTATTTTTACAGAATTTCACGTTTTACGAGATTTCGAATTATCTTGCGATTTGATCATGATTTTAATGGTTTGATTTTGGGATTTGAAATTTGATTTGATTTCAAGGATTTGAAATGAATTTCGGAAAAGTGATTTTGGGTTTGGGACCCTATTTTGCGATTTCGATAAACGAGCTTTCGGTTTTGAGATTTGGAAAAGAAGTCTGGATTTGGGTTCGGGACAGTGGTTCCGGATGCCGGCTTACGAAATCATTGTTACGAATTCAGAGATAGATTTTCTGTGGTTTTCATTGTTGATTGGAAAATGGTTTTGAGTTTAAAGACCCGGAAAAAGAGAAAAACCCACTGGATCTGGTTTTGAGTTTAAAGACTCGGATTGATTGACGGGGGGAGGGCCCTGGATTGATATGTTTTGAGTTTAAAGACTCGATATATGTTTTAAGTTTAAAGACTCGGTGATTGTGATACCCCCCCCCCCCCCCCCCCCCCCCCGAGACCTGTGATTGTGTTTTGAGTTTAAAGACTCGTTGATATCCCGGGAAGGCTTGGTTATTTGCGCATGGTTTTGAATTTAAAGACTCGGGCGCACTTGAGATCCAGTAAACTTGTATGATTGATATTTTCACTAGTTTTCAGATGTTTTAGGCAGTGGCCCAGATGCTTTGGATTTGGCGAGTTTTGTGACTGAGTTCCCAGATTTGAGATTGATTTGTGATTTGAGGCTGAGGCCTGGATTTGAATAGCGGATTTGACTCGGGTTTCTAAATAGTTTTCAATGATAGTTTTTGATATGAATGGTTTCATGACTTGACTTGATATGCATGCATTGGTTTTTAAATGGAGGGTATGAATGTACTTGTTTTATCTAACTGTTTTTTAACTATACTTTATTTTTGTCTACTCACAGTCTTTTCATGTTTTCGATGCCCTCCAGGTTGTTGCGGTGCGGGCTGTTGGTCGAGAGAGAGACGGAGACATCACAAGTACGATCCACAGTAGATTCGGTGCACTCTGGGAAGTTTCGGATGCTATTGGACGGTCGAATCGGGAATCCCTTGTCCGACTTACGTTTCACATGGAGGTTGGACGTCGGTTTAGCCTTCGTGTCATGCGTAAGTTAGACGGGAACATGATTTAGCCCTTAATCCCGGGGGATTAGGGATGGGTCCTGTCAGTTTTGATAAATGGTTTTCGAATGCATTCATGCTTTTCAGTGAAGGGCATAAATGTCTTTTTGTGAAATATTTTTATTAAAACTATTTATTTTTGTCCACTCACGACTTTTAATGTTTTGAATGCCCTTCGTGTCAGACATGAGCAGGAACCTTCCACGTTAATCCCGGGGGATTTGGGACGGGTCCTGTCAAGTGGTATCAGAGCGTATTTTTCTTTCAAAGTGACGCGCAGGTCGAGGATGTGATGTTTCTGCAGTCATAACAGCCCGTCATCAACCTGATAGTTAGGGTATTAGTACGAGGATTTAGTGGAATCGGATCCTAGTTGGAGTTGTTTGGCACGAGGTGCGATAGTTTAGGATTCGATTGGCATTGGATGCCGTGTTCTTAGAGAGGTTGGATCCCGAGTGGGGTCAACTTTCATGTGAATCCAACGGCTTAGAGCCGTAGTGTTACTGGAGATAGGATCCAGTGGATCAGTAAAGACCGTATGACGACCCGAGAGTCGGGACCGTTGAGTAGTCATGACGGACCTGGATCGGACCAAAGAGGAATCAGTTGGGGTTGGATATCAGGGTCATCCACGACAAAAGTACAAGGATCGACGACTATACTACTAGGGGCAGTCAGGTGCACGATAACCCTAGTTGAGGCTAATTGGAATAGGAGCGTTGATCCTATTTGGCATGAGATGCCATAGTTTAGTGTGTCGAATCCTGGGGGGATGTCGACTGGCAGGAGATACCCTAGAGTGGTTATCGTGTAGCACAATAGGATGTGATTGTGCATGTAGCGCTTGTGCAGTGTTAGGCACAGAGTTTGACCTCGTTCTTGTGAAGACCAACGGCTCCCAGCTGTAGCGTTACGAGTGGATGAGATCCTCTGATTGTGGTTACTGCTTGTTTGGATACCAGTAACGGAGTATGGCGACTTTTTGGAGTCAAAAGTGATGGATCACTCAGGATAGACGTGCTGCAGGGAGCAGCCGAGTTTGTGATAACCCTAGTTAGTGATTGATTGGACAAGCTACTAGGAGAGTGGTACTGGTTGATCGGATTTTGAAGCGGACCGATTGGTGGTTCCGACGGTAAGTTGACCACTTAGGTTCGAAGTCTTGGTGGTGACGTGTGTGGGCTGTATCTGCACAGGCTCGCGGTAGGTACCACCACCGAGGTCGGATTGGTTGGTGGCTGTTGAGAATCGAGGGACGTTCGGGGAACGTTCATTTTCTCGTTTGGATTGTCGGAAAGGTCATACCCAGAGTCATGGGGTATGAGAGAGGCAGGGCCTTTCCGACCCGAACAGGGATTAGTGACGATTGCTCGGTGCGAGCAAGGTTTCAGGATTGGTTGATTCTCACTCCGTGTGGCGGTGATACGATGACGATAACGAGAAGAGACGACGAGCCACGAGCTGAGGGTAGCTCAGTCGTGATGTGCCCATGGTAAGGTTCTACCACTAGACGACAAGAAAGATTCGTCGGCTAGTGTAGATTCATCTTGTGAATCGTGTGGGAGATGGTTTGGTTAACCATACCTCCTGAGTTTCGTGCACGCTTGTTTGAGGAGAAATCTGATGGTGAGAAATAGAATGGGTCACTACAGTAGTTATCGACAATTGTCATTGGTCGGAAAGAATGGACAATGCGAGTACTGTCATGAGGATTAGTGACCAGTTGGTCAGGATTGATGAGTTACAGAGGTACGACTGAAGAATCGAGCGGTACATCGGAGTAGGATGAATTGACATCCTTTTGGATGTGCATAAATGGTCATAAACGGATAGGCGACTTGGATTGCTTACAGACGCCTGGGTGATGTTCGAGTGAGTCGAAGGTCTAGTTGTGACCAAGTTGGTAGATGTGCCCTAGAGTGGCAAACGTGTGAGTTCGAGCGGGACAGAGAGAATCCCGAGTAGCACAACGCGAGGTATAATATATACCTGGATTGACGACAGGTACCCTAGGTCCTTGTGGATGGACGGCGTGAGTGTTCGGTGCCGAATTTTGATCCCATAAGGATTGGGACGTGCGAATTAGGTTACCGACGTGAATGGCGATGGAAGAAGCCGAAGAGAATCAATGGAAGTGTTAAGTCCTGGAGGAAAAGATTAAGCATTACAATAATTATCATAGAATACTCTTAGTCTAGGATTCGGGAAGTCCAGAGGTTGGACTTGACACCGGTTGGAAGCCTACTTATTTCCAATATGGTTGCAACTACTCTCGACTTAGAGGCCAGTAAAGGAGACTTCTCGTTTTCTGCTCTTTAGCAGATAGTGTTGGATGCCGGAGGATGACATAAGATGAACTTTGATGTCATCATCTTCGACTTTCCTCATGTGGTCGATGAGGAAGGAGATGACAGCTAAGTGTTCAAAGAGGGTGTAAGAACTGAACACCTAGGCTGTGTGTCAAATTTGATTGACTTAGAGACTAGATGATTTGTAGTGTCACATCCAGTGACGTGACAAGTGAGTGCCCAATGTGAGTCAGATTGAGGAGTGTAAGGACGAGCGGGATGACTGAGAGATTGTGGCGACCTTGAGGTGAGTAGACCGAGGTCTAGTCGTCATTGGAGTGAATTACCTTGCTGATTATGCTAAGTTAGAAACAGAAGAGAATCGTATTGTAAGACTGTTGAAGGATTCCTTAGCATAGTTGGTGAGATGACAAGACATAGATTGGATATGGGAATAAAGATGATATGTGACGATACGTAGATATCGATCAGGAAGAAATGAATAGCCAATGCCTCGAGTTGGATTTGAGGGTAAAAATTGCGATAGATTGAGGCTGGCTCGTGACGAATGTTTGGGTGTGGAACCCCAACGACTGTGTGTGTTTCCTCCAAAGACAAGTAGGGTGTATTTGGATCCCGTGTACACCCCGGATGAGTGAGACGTCGTCTGTGTGTCGACAAGAAGAGTAGTACGATAGTTGAGACTCGAGAGTGAGTTGATGAAGCATGTTAGAGTGGTAGACTAAAAAGCTTACTGGACGACGATTTGGTATAATTGGCCTGTCAGAGTGAGCGACAGGCGAGATCAGCAAGACGTCGACATTCTGTCTCGAGTGAGACTTACGAGCCAAAGTGTGGCGTTGCGAGAGTTGAGTTGGAGTTCTGGAAGCTCCGGTGACAGTGCATATTGCCAAGTAGGGCGTTTGTGACTGATGTGTACGTTACACGAGAGTACCCGAGTAGTGGGACATGATTGGATTTCCACAGTTTGGTTCTGGAATTGGGTCGGTTTGAATTTCGAGGATGAAATTATTGAAGGGGGGAAGATTGTAACGACCCATCCCGAATTATCAGGATTAATTAAGAATTAATGACGGATTAGTGAGGCTAATCGGGGATTAGTTTAGGATTAATGGACGTTCATGGCAAAATTACGATTTTACCCCTGAACGAAGGCAAAAGGTTAACTTTTGACATGGAAGATCCAATGGTCGAGGGCTGAGGACCATTATGTATATCGAGGCGATACGAATCCTTAGATAGGTGGCACGTCGAAATCAGACGTTCGACGAGAAAGTTACGATTCACAGAAGATTTTGGGAACTATTTAAAATGGCACGTTTTACGAGGCAGTTGAGTTCTGTTTTGTCTTATGTGGGCTCATATCTTTCCCAGACCCTAGGGGATGAGTGACACTTGTCACTCATCCATTCCCTCTTTTCCCACATTCATGCATATCATATTCTCTTCTCTATTTCATTCCACCCACCCGAACAACCATCTCGACCCCAATCCAAACCCCTCCCCCCATCTGATTGTGTGTGAGGTGCAGAGGTAAACCCAAAACCCGGTTGTGCCCACATTTCTTATTTTTGTGATTTGAACGTTAGGGCTGGTTTAGTTAATGGGGAAAGGATTATTAGGTTGTTAGGAGTGAGTAGGGACTGTTTTTGATGGCGAAGAGGGGCGGTGCTGCCCAGGGGGTGATCCGGAAATTTTGAACCGTGGAGTTCCACTTGAATGTGTCGGGTTTAGATGGTTTTCCTTAGGTTTATTGATGTGAATAGATAGGAAATGATGAAATAGGAAGAATGGAATCGAATTGGAAGAAAACGGACCGAAAATGATGGAGTTATAGGACTGAACCGGCCACGTCGGTTTGGTTGGACCGGCCTCACAGGAACCCGGTTGGAACCGGTCTGTCGCTGTTGAAGATGATTGAACAGTGGCGCGTGGCTCCCACTCGCAGCCCCTTTGGGCAGCGCGTGTGGGCGCGTGGGCCATCTTTTGGGGGTGGGTTCCAACATGTGAAATCATCTATTCGATGTAACGAACATTTTGGGACTAGTTTCGAGTCGACCAGACACCGTTTCGATATAGTTTGGGATGTCCGAAGATTTAGGATCGACTTTAAAAATAGTTAAAAATTCCGAAAAATTACAGGGATTTAGTGAGGGGTTATTTGAGTAGTTAGTAACCCTCTAAATTAATTTGGACAAGTTCGAAAACCCCGGAGGTGACGATTGGACCTTTCTTTCGAAATTGATGCATGCATAAATGTTTTATATGAGTTTATGAACATGCTTTATGATGCCATGAGTGCATTTGTATGTGGTACCTAGTATTTACGTATTTGCACGTATTTCGAGATTTCTGGTTTTATACAATGCATATACGTGCTATGTTTTCTGTGAGGGTTCGGTGAATGGGTTTTTGTTTGGAAAATATGAAATCGGGCATGAGACCCATTTGATTTGGAAACCCTCGTACTTGGAGTTCATTTGAATTCACGAGGATTCGGGCTGAAGGCCCCTTTGAGTTATACGATCGGGCCGAGGGCCCCTTTGGTTTACGAATTCGGGCTTGAGGCCCAGTTGATTCTAGTATCGGACTTGACGCCCAATTATGTTTAGGAAATGATAATTCGGGTTTGAGTCCCTATTGAATTGAGGATTTAGGCTGAGGCCTGTGAAAAGGATTTGAATCGGATTCGAGGAATCCCGTTGAGATTCGGGTATGAAACCCAATTGAGAAAGAAAGTATTTGAAAATGTATATACCCTTCGACGTGATTTAATTGGTCTCCTCCAGACGTCGACCTGGAGAGTCACGATCCACTACCCGGAATGAGTATCCCCATAGGGAGCCCATTCCAGGAATAGGAGTTATGATGTGGTACCGAACCAGATTCCGGAGAGATGCTCGGACTATATCCGAAGAAAGAGTCTCCAAGATGGAGAATTCCTGGGGGTAGACTCGGAGTGAGATCCCGAGTAGTGTGCACACTTATATAGAGATGAATTGTGACATATATCGAGGATGTGTTCCTTAGGGGTTGTGTGCCCCGAGTTGACAACTCCTCTGAGATGCCAAGGATGGGTTATATGTATGTATATACGAATGAGGTTTTACGGAAAGTGTTTTGGGGGCGGAGACCCCGTGTTCTATGTTTTGGAAAATGGTTTGGGGCTGAGACCCCGTGTTCAAAGGTTGGTATTTCACTGAGAACAGTTTTGGGCTGAGACCCACGTGGAATGGATTTGGGCAGAGTCCTACTTGTGTTTGATTTGGGTTGAGTTCCCATATGGTTCGATTTACGATTTCGAGCCAAGGCCTAATAGTTTTTTGAATGTTTTGATAAACGGTTTTCGAATGCATGCATGTTTTTCCGTGAAGGGCATAAATGTCTTTTTGTGAAATATTTTTATTAAAAATGTTTATTTTTGTCCACTCACGACTTTTAATGTTTTGAATGCCCTTCTGGTTGATAGCGGATGCGGGCTATAGTAGAGACCGAGACATCACACTCCTCATCCAGATCATGGCGCTCTATGGTAGTCCCGGTTGGGCTAAGAACGGAATTATCCCTAGTCAGACGGGAGCAGGCACGTCCCACGTTAATCCCGGGGGATTTGGGATGGGTCCTGTCAATAATGCTCACCTCCGGGATAGGATGTGTTCGCCCGGAGAGGTCACAAAGTATTTCCTATTATCGTGCAGCCGAGGGGGGCTCGACTCAGGAGTGATGGTATTATATGGAGATCGATCAGTGATGTGTTCACAACGATTTGGAACATCGGTCGATGATGTATTCACGACGACGTACTAGGAATGGAGCAGTCCTATTGCTATTGGGCACACGTTGCTGGGATATCGTGACTAATGTTGGATACGAGGATTGGATATGTTTGTTTTCGATGGGTGTTGTGTGCACAGAGGTTTTCACTAATGTTATATAAGATGTGACATATGTTTTTTACTGCTTGACTTGAGAAGCATTTTTCACTGATTATGGATTGGAAAAGAAAATGATTTGATTTGAAAAGAAATACGACTTGCTTTTAAGAAAGTATTTGAAATACTATTTTCTGATGCATGTATGCTTTTACGTGAAAGGTATAATTGTCATTTTTGATAAATTGTTTTAATAAAATGTTATTTTTGTCCACTCACGGCTTTTATGGTTTTTGATACCCTTTCAACTTGATCGCGGATGCGGGCTGTAGCAGAGCCTGAGACATCACATGCTGATGCACACTCCACATATCTCTGCGCACTCTGGGTAACCCCGATCGGGTTACGGTTCTATCTCTAATCTGGCACGTGGTGTCAGACAGGAGCATGGCGCATCCCACTATAATCTAGGGGGATTGGGATGGGTCGTGTCATTTTCTCTCTCAATTCTAACTCAAATCCAACATGCAACCCACCCATCTACATCTATTCAATGCGAGGAATCTAGAAATTTAGTTTTTAGGTCTTGAAACTACATGTGCTTGTCGTTAACTGGCCGAGAATGCCTCGGTTCTACACATGGTTATGTTCCTCTCAAATAGACGAAGCAGATAATGGAGGTTAGGGTTTCAAGGGGGTTACTTGAGGGATGTTTCGGAATCTGAAATTCTCTGTAATCCTTTCGAGTTGACGATGGGTCTAGAATGGGTCTACATCGAGTTTTCGGATCCTTCATTGCCAATGTGATTCTTATTGGAACTTCGAACTCACGCTGGTTTAATTCGAGTATGGCGCAAGCCCGCGATGATAAAGCCTGCCTCAGTGCATCGTGAGGTCCACTGTGGTCGTGGGGTGGAAAGATGATGAGGAGGGGCTCAGCTTTGATAAGTGTGGGTCACAATAACAAGGGTTCACGGTTTCGCCATCGTCGATGGGGCTCTTTCCCTCGAGCAGTAACTCGATGATGATCGAGGTGTGAGAGAGAGAATCGTGGCCATGGTCACAAAGTGATGAGGGCGACAATATGGATGTGGTGGTGTGTTTTTTCTGAGAAAGGAGACTTTGGGAGGAAGAAGAGATATCGCGTTGTCTCTGGAACGTTGGAGAGAGTTCGAGTAGATCCAACCAAGGAAGATGATGGACTTGGGTGAATTGCCAATTTTAGTAAACTAAAGGTGTTTGGGAAAAAACTTAGGCCAGATACACCAGATAGGTTAATGGGATTTGGGCTAATTTGCTCTTATTTGTCAAATGTTATCCATAGAAAGTCTTGGGCCAAATTCCATCCATTTGGGTGTCCCTAAGTGGGCTTATGTCCAAAATAGAAGAGGTATGAAAATAATATCGAACCTTCCAAACAATCCAACCCACATGAAACGAGGCCTAACTCCACACCCCCCCCCCCCCCCCCTTTCCCCCAGCCGATTTTAGATATGGGGGTAGAGGTTTCTCCTTGATCTCCATATTTTAGTGGTAGATATGAGCTAACCCTCTGCCGCTATGTCCTTTGCCTCCTTCCCTATCCCTTCCCCTCTCACGCCCGTCTTTCTTTGTTGGTCCGAGTCTCCTTCTTGTCGGTGTGGGTGGTGCTTCTCTCATATAATGTTCGCTCATCGGTCACCTTATTGTGTGTTGCCTTGCGAGGTTTTGGTGGTGCTTCCTCCTTTGCGGCTCATGTAGGGGTCAGCTCTCCGATCTCCATGTCGCCGTTGTCGGAGGTGTTCTCATGCTTGGGTTTTGGTCCAATGTTCCTTCTTTCTTCTGCTTTGCTAGGCTTCGTGGTGCTTCCTCCTCTGCAGTTATGGTGGTCGGTCCTTTGGTGGAGGGCGCAATTTCTAGTTGGGTATGGTTGTTTTTGGTTTGGGTAGTTTGTTTGTTTAAGCTTACTTTAGTTTTAGTTTGGGTTTTCCCTAAATATGCCAGCAACTCATTGACTTTTCTGTGTAGCCCCCCGGATCCCGCTGAAAAACGTAATGGAATGCTAAAATATGCTTCATTGTGTGTAGTATGTTTAAGAATTTTGGTTGTAGTATGTTCAGGAATTTTGGCTTTTCGGTATGGGAAAAAGATTGTGGTGGGGAAGATTTGTCGGATATTGCCCTTCCAGTTATCCACGTTTCGATTCCGTATTCTACCAAAATTCTTTGTTCCATTTCAATTGTAGTTGTCGTAGTTATTTGGGCTGTTGCTAATTTCATTGATGTTGTTTGGCCCGATGAAGATTCACTTTGGTTGGAACCAATCCTCAGCAAAGATGTACTTGATATAATTTTCAATTAATTGAAGTTGTCATTTTCGTGATAAAACAAAGGGAGAATTCACAAGAAAAATATGTATATACGAAAATTTTCGAGGTTAAAAAAATCTAAATTATTCATAAGGTCAATTTAACGACGGTTGGAACCTATCATCATTAAAGATGTACTTGATACAATTTTCAGTTAATTGAAATTGTCATTTTCATAATAAAACAAAGGGAGAATTGACAAGAAAACTATGTGTACATGAAAATTTTCGAGGTTAAAAATATCTATGTTGTTCGTAAAGGCCAATTTAACGGAGAATTGCCGGGACTTGAAGTCGGGTCTTTCGGGTGAGAGACGAATATCCTGACCCACTAGACTACAGCGAATTGATGCTGTTTTCTCTGACTCATTATTTATATCCGTTTTAAAGTCAAGCAGTTGTAGTAGCAGCTAGTGCGTTCTTTGGTTTCCGGGGGTTTTAGCTTTGTTTTCTCGTCGCTATGTGTCTTCCCTATCCGTTGTAGAAGACGCTGCCACAGTCCAAACCAAACCCAACTAATACCGTCTCTTCAACCCCTGTATCCTCTGCCTCCACCATCATCCATCAGGTATGCTTATTTTTTCTCAATTTTTATTACCTTTTTTGCTACGACATTTTTATTATCGCAGTCTGTGAATTCCAATTACTTTAGTAAAATAAAATTGATTCAGTAGCGTTGCAATTACTACAGCCTAGAACTCACCTTGTCTCGAACCTATCGAAAATTCTTATACTTGCAATTGGGATTTTGGGATATAATTGCATTTTTCTAGTATTGTAATTTTTAGTCACTATTATTATCGTCACTTACAATGATTCAATGCCCTTGTCGAGAAATGGACTAGTTTCCGTCGAGTATGCAATAATTATGTTTGATTATGTTTGTTTCAGCAAATTTGGGTAAGATGAATGCTGTATCTGGACTTACTGTCAGTCCCTCCAGATGCTGTTTCCAAACCCCGGTTCGCAATTCCGGTTCACTGCGTCCTCAAGTTTCATATTTCCCTCATACTTGGAAGCCTACAGGAAAGAATGAACTACTTCGTGTGGAAAGGTAAATCTTTTCGTTATGGAGTTATCAAGATCAGTATGGTGGTTATGCCTGCGGTTTGTTTATTTTTTTTTTCTTTTTGAAATCAAACAGAAGTTATAAGGCTGGTTTTGCACGAAGATTGAATGCGCGGAAATCTCATCTGATCAAGTTTGCAATGGATGCATCACACGGTGATATCCCAAATGAACCAACTGGTAATTTTCACCTTATTTTTTCGAGGGTGCTTGTGTATTCTCTCTATTTCTGTTGTTGCTGCTATACTTTTGGATTGTTATCTTATGTAAATACAGATGCTCTCAATCTATTACTTTTGTTGTCTTTCAACTCTGGTGAACTTACCTGTTTTCCTGCAAAACTCAGCCTATAGAAAATCGGAATACATTACTCACGATTCTCAACAATACTCGAGCTTTTGCATTTGGTTATGAACTTTGGTGTGTCTAAATTTCCTAAACCAGTGGAACCAAGAATTTTTTGGTGTTTCGGTTACTTTAGGCGTAATTCATTGAATCCTGAAACTATTAGTGACATCCTCCTTCTGAGTGTTGACCTCATTCACTTTTATTAGACACTTTATAAATTTGCAAATTTAGCTAGCTCACTGAACATTTTTTTTCTTAACTGCCTTTGCAAGTAAAGCTATCTTTCCTAGGATTAATGTGAAGGATCCATACAAACGACTTGGAATAAGCAGGGAGGCTTCTGAAGATGAGATTCAAGGTGCCAGAAACTTTCTTATCCGACAGTATGCAGGTCATAAACCCAGTGTGGATGCAATTGAATCAGCCCATGACAAAATAATCATGCAGCAGTTTTATGATAGAAAGAACCCAAAAATTGACATTAGGAAAAAGTTCAGGGAAGTCAATCAGTCCCGTGTCGTGCAGGCTGTGAGAAGCAGGTTCCGAACTCCTTCCACAAAGTTCATTATAAAAACTTCCATCGCATTTGTAGTGCTTGGAGCTCTCACTATTCTTTTTCCAACCGAAGAAGGTCCAACCCTTCAGGTAGCCATTTCCCTGTTGGCCACCATCTACTTTATATATGACCGGCTGAAGAGCAAACTACGAGCTGTGCTCTACAGGTATGTAGACAGTTCTGATCAATTACAAGACGACTTTGACTTTCTCCATTGACTTTGACAACTATCCTTTATTATAGTTTATTATCATCCGTTCTCTTGAATAACAAACCATACAGAACTTTCTTCCCCAAATAATGTCATATGTTTTTTCCTCACTCCAAGTTGAGTCCGTAGTCTGAGTCCCTACACTCGAACTCAAAAATTTGCAACAAAGATTGATAAGGTTTGGATAAATTGTTTTGCTTTGGTGCAGCGCTGGAGCATTTATTTTCTCATGGCTCGTGGGAACTTTCTTGATGGTGTCCGTGATTCCCCCTTTACTGAAAGGACCAAGAAGTTTTGAGGTGATGACGTCATTGATAACATTTGTGCTACTCTGGGTCTCGTCTACTTATCTGAAGTAATTCCTGTTGTTATGACAAACCTCAATTTTGTTCAAGTTGGAAACCACATTATATCGGAGATTTACGTCATGCAGAGCCGTCTCCTTTGTCGTGACACTGCCGATAATTTTGACAAATTGTGATGAGCGTCCTAGTTTAAGGAGAAGAGATTTGTTTTCCGTCGTTTGGAGAAATCCTGTAAAAGTAGCTGAAAGAAGATATCTGTTTAAGCGATTGACCTTTTGTTTCTTTCTTCTTGTTAATTATTATAACCAGCCAAATTATGTTTGTTTTGATATAATGGAGCATCAAGTATGCATTTCAGGTACCCTTTTGAAATGCCCAAATGCTGGGCGAGGACCAGGCAATGGACCCTGTGCTCTAAAATGATTATCTTCCCGTCTCCTTTTGGGTGAGTTTAAACCATTTTTGTTTTAAAACTTCGGGTCCGTTGGAATTCTTGGATTCAAATTTCCATTTGAAATCTGTTCATATCATTTTTAATTCCGTTTCTTCATTCCGAAAATTGACACACGAATTTTAACCAAGGATTTGGGTTCTTTTTTTTTTTTTTAATTGGATGAGATTCAAGGTTTTCTCTGGACCAAGATCTTCCACCCCTAACTACTCGACTTGATAGTCGCTCCCCCACCTCGTTATACACCTTCAGCTCCTTCACCTCCCAACCACACCAATTCATGAAGATGGAGAAAGTGGGTAATAAAATTTAGGGAAAAAAAAAAGACTCTGGACTAGGGCAGCGTGGGGCGGTCCAGCCGAATCAATGTACTGGCTTCTGTAAATATAGAAGTGAAGAGAGAAGTTCTAAACATTAAATCCGTTGTAGTCTAGTTGGTAAGGATATTCGGCTCTCACCCGAATTTTTTTTTTCTGCTAGGTAATGTGGTACTATTTGTAATGATTGCCGGAATGTATTTTTTGTGCTCTTTAGGTAATGTGGTAGTATTAGTTTTTTTTTTTTTTTTTTTACGATGTAGGTATGGTTAAAAATATCGGCAATTTCACTGATAATTCGACCGAAATTTCTCTAAAATTGGGTGTCGACATCATAACAGGGGGAAATAAAATTTTCCCCCAATATCCACACTTGCGGGAAACATCGGTGAATATCAACGAAATTGAACGATATTGGCCGAAATTAGAGAAATTGACAAAATCAAAATAAACAAAATTTTGCCCAAATTTTTCATCAATAAACAAAATTAGACCAAAGCAGACCTAATTGAGAGAAAAGAAAACAAAAATTGCAGTACCTACTAAGTTTTACAAAATTGCAGCCCAAATTGTGGTAAAGAAGTGCGCGATGGGGGCGGACCGTAACGACGACGGTACCGACGACAATGGTGGCAAGTAGTTGGATGGCGACAATGGAGTAGATTTTGCGAATGAAGGACCATCGAAGCTTGGAGCTCTCAAGCATCATGGGCTAGAGCGGCCTAGCTCCGCCTCTGGCCTTCAGGTACCTCTTCCTAGAATAAAACTTGACTCTATTTTTTCATCTTTTTTCCAATTTTAAATATATTTGGACTTATTTTATTATTTTTATTCTATTGAATAAATATTATGCTTATTGTTATGTTTTTAATTATATTAATATTCAATTATAATAATTCGCTTCAATTTATGTTTATGTTTAAGACTTTACATTATTAGCCATCGTCAGAATCATATTATATCATACCATTCATCATATATTTATTATATCAAAATCATTTTATAATTTTTATTAGTCATATATAATCATTATTGGGTACTTAAGTTTTTCCCAAAATTTCATTATAAATTTCCAACTTTTAGACTAAATTTCCGTCATTTTTGTTGACCATAAACGATATCGATATCGATATTTAGAGCGAGATATCCGTAAATTTGACTAGCGATATATCCGTCGATATCGATATTTCAATTCTTGGGTGTAGGTCTAAATGAGACTATATTATGTAAGAATGTATTGATTGCAAAACACATGAAGTGATTGTTTTGTGTGATATGCTCTCTATCTTCTTTTTCCATACTCAATTTGATTTTACGGTAAAATTTATGCTTATTTATAAACGGAAGTGTTTCACGTGACGCACGATTCTTATATTTTTGTAAGAAGGTGAATATTCAAACATTATGTTTCGAATAAATATGTTCATATATCAATTTAACACGACAATAAGGAAAGATTAATTTTAAAGTTACAATAATTCACACTTTGTAACCGTAACCGAATTTTATTTAAACCCATTTATTTCGTAAGTGTAGCTACTAATGTTCCCAATTTACACCTCAAAGATAATTTCGATTATTTGGCACTTCAATTTTAAAAAAAAAAATAAAACAAAAATGAAAACCCTAATAGAGGAGATTGAAAACTTGTAACTCACCACCTTCCCCCTCTCTAAATAGCCAGATTAGATATATTCTTCGTGAGCGTCGGAATAAGAAATATTTAAAAATTAATTCTCAAATATATTTAGTTCAAATTCTTGGAATCCAAATCAACCTTCACTCCATATGAACCATTGTCACAAAAAAATTGGATCCCTGAGAAACAAAACAAGTTTTTACAACGATGTAAAGACTCAAAGAGTGAGTGTGAACATTGAACATCATCATATAGACATATACACACTTATACACCAAGATTTTGAGTGTGAACATTGAACATCATCATATACACTTATACACCAAGATTTTGAGTGTGAACATTGAACGTCATATACACTTTTTAAACCAAGATACAGAGTATGCACAAGCTTTCACAGTGCCATTATGCTGTACAATTCAATATATACATTAACTGTACAATTATCACAGCTCCCCGCCATGCTCACATCACCAACCGTAGTACCCAAGTTTACCTACCCAGCATAAATCCAACGGCTTCACGCTTTGCCATCATCCAACTGAGGCAAGAAAGAATCGAAACAATGAAGGGAAAGATGCATTTCAAACCAGAGAAAAATAACAAAACATGATTTCTATAAGGAGTACCTGTAGAAGCAGTCTGATGCAGAATAAAGTTATCACGACTGGAAAAGGGTCACAGTTGCAATGTAACCATTCTTCATCACCTGTCGATTATCAACATAATAGTTATTAGCAATCTTAGGCAATACAATGAACTGGGAAATGAAACTTGAAAACACAACCATGAATCAAGCAATAGTAATCGACTCACCTCAAATGCAGCATTTTGATAGCCATATACGAAAGTAGATCCAAATGGATTACTTGTAGAACCTTGTGTCTGGATGGCAGCTCGGCCACAGTCCCCAAGGATTTCCTACAAAGAGCAATATTTGGTTACTAGCAGAATCCATTGACAAGGTTGTTATTATCGGAAATAATGGAACAAATGATAAATATGGCAAGTTGGAAAACAAATGAGCAGGAGAAATTTTATGTAGAAATGGTAAATTTTCCTTGTATTATTCACATAGCCTACGGCTATATTTATAGATGTTTACAACAGATAAGGTTAGACAGTTATTTCTGTCTTAAACTTATCTTAACTGCTATTAACTACCTAGGACAGATGTGTGAATCTAGTGTGTGCATGTCTGTCTTAATTCTACAGGTCCAGATGTCTAGTGTCTACAGCTATACAAGTTTAGCAGTCTATAGGGATTAGTGTACACGGTTTTACATCCCCCCGCAAACTAGGCACCCTTGGGGTGACAAGTTTGGACGCAAGTTGTTGGTGACGGGAAATAGGGAGTCCCTTTGTGAAGAGGTCAGCTAGTTGATTTGCTGAAGGGACAAAGAGAACACGGTGGGTGCCAGCGGCAACTCTTTCACGTAGGAAGTGGTAGTCAATGGCAATGTGCTTGGTACGAGCATGGAAGACCGGGTTTGCTGTCATGTGGGCAGTACTCATGTTGTCGCAGTAGAGAAGCAGGGGCAACTGGGGTAGAATTTGCAGGTCTTGTAGAAGGCTTAGGATCCAGATCGTGTCGGCACAAGTATAGGCTAGGGCCCGGTATTCAGCCTCTGAACTGGAACGAGAAACAGTTTTCTGTTTCTTGGCACACCAGGATATGAGGTTGGAACCTAGGAACACGCAGAACCCACTGACTGAGCGGCGGGTGTCAGGGCATCCTGCCCAATCGGCATCTGAGTATGCTTGGAGGGTGAGGGGAAATCTGCAGCGCTGAATATGAAGACCTGTGCCTAAGGTGCCTTTGAGGTATCTGATGATGCGCTTTACAGCAGTGAGGTGGGCATCGGTTGGCTTGCTCATGAACTGGGCAACATTCTGTACAGCATAGGAAATGTCCGGCCGTGTGAGGGTTAAGTAGAGGAGGGTGCCAACCAGTTGTCGATAGGTTGAGGGGTCTGTTAGGGGCTGTCCAATAGTGGCAGAAAGGACGTGTTTGGAGGCTACAGGGGTAGGGGCAGGTCTGCAATCAGCGAGGCCGCTGCGGTGGAGAAGTCCAACAGTATATTTGTCTTGGGTGAGGGTTAGGCCAGTTGTGGTGGGTCGAGCTTCAATACCCAGGAAGTAGTGGAGTGAGCCCAGGTCTTTTATGTCGAAGGCTTTTGCTAGGGAAGTCATAAAGGTGGACAGGGCCTTTGGTGAGTTGCCGGTTAGGATGATGTCGTCCACATACAATAGGAGGTAGAGGACACATGGTGGGCGATGAAGAACAAACATAGAAGGGTCTGCCCTGCTCTGGTGAAAGCCATATTGTAGAAGAAAACTGCTGAAACGGGCAAACCAAGCCCGAGGGGCCTGTTTGAGGCCGTAGAGTGCTTTATGTAGCCGGCACACATGGTGAGGGTGGTTAGGATCAGTGAAGCCAGGGGGCTGAACCATGTAGACCTCTTCATTTAAATGGCCATGGAGGAAGGCATTGGTGACATCGAGTTGACGGAGGGGCCAGCCAAGGGAAACAGCAATGGATAGGACCACACGGATTGTGGTTGGTTTTACAACCGGACTGAATGTTTCATAGTAGTCTAGGCCTTCTTGCTGATGGAAGCCTTTGGCAACAAGTCTGGCTTTGTGGCGTTCGACAGAGCCATCAGCACGTTGTTTGAGTCGAAAAACCCACTTGCAGCCTACTGCATTGGCATGAGGGGGGAGGGGAACCAGGGACCAAGTTTGCTGCTTCATCAGTGCATCATATTCTGTTTTCATTGCATCTGTCCATGCAGCAGATTTGGAGGCTTGGGTGTAGGTGGTGGGTTCGGCTGTTGCAAGTTTGGTAGTGGTGTAGGCCTGGGGCAGGGGATATCGGGAGGTGAAGAGGAGATTTCTGGACTTGGAAATGCCAGCCTTGCTGCGAGTAGTCATAGGATGAGTATTGGGTGGTCGGGAAGGGTGGGAGTGTTGGGAGTTTAGACCGGGAGGGGGAGGAGGGGTGGTGGAGGATGACAAGTCGTGAGAAGAGTTTGCTGGTGGTGAGAAGGGTGGGGAGGTCTGCCGGGAATTAGTAGTGGGAGACCGTGTTGGTGGGACCGGAGAAGGATGAGAAAGTGGGATGGAGACTAGAGGGGTGAAGGAAAGAGGAGGGGGAGGTGTGGAGGACTTCGGGAACGGGAAGTCAAGTTCATTGAACACCACATGACGGGAGATGTAGACTCGACCTGTTTTGACATGAAGGCAACGGTATCCAGCATGATGGGGGCTGTAGCCTAGAAAAACACAGGGTAGGCTGGGACTTTGGAGTTTGTGTTTGGTGTATGCACCAAGGAAGGGGAAGCAGGAGCAGCCAAAGGTTTTTAGAATGTGGTATGGAGGTGGGCGGGCATATAGTTTGGTGTATGGTGATGTCCAGTTGAGGGTAGGTGTGGGAAGGAGGTTGATGAGAAAAACTGCAGTTGTAAGGGCATCTGCCCAGTAGGAATAAGGAAGGCCGGCTGTATGGAGGAGTGTTCTCCCCATTTCTGAGATGTGACGGTGTTTACGCTCAGCTAACCCATTTTGTTGAGGGGTGTGGGGGCAGGAAAAGCGATGGTGAATGCCATGAAGGGAGCAAAAGGCTTGGATCTGGTGGTTGGTGTATTCAGTGCCTCCATCACTTTGAAACTGAGTGATGTTGGTGCGGAATTGAGTCTGAACATATGAGTAGAATTTAGTGAAATGGTTGAAAACTTCAGATTTGTTGCGTAGGGGAAATATCCAAGTGAATCTAGTGTAGTCATCAGTGAATAGGACATAGTAGCGAAAACCAGAGACAGAAATGACAGGAGACATCCACACATCAGAATGTATTAAATCAAACGGTTTTATTGATTGATGTACAACAGAGGAAAAGGAAAGTCTGGTGCTTTTATTTAGAGCACATTGATTACAAAAGGGTACAGAATTGAAAGGTACAGGGGAACATAGGTTATTCTTGGTTGTCACCATGCGAAGCACTTTGGATGAAGGGTGTCCAAGGCGCTGGTGCCAAAGAGAGGGAGCAGCATGAGTGAGGAAGACCTGGGGTGGGACTTGTTGTGGTGATATCCTGTAAAGGCCATCTTTACAGGGGCCCTGAAACAAAACTTGATTAGTGTGAAGATCCTGGATAAGAAATTGGTGGGGGAGGAAAGTGATTTTGACTTTGTGATCTTGAGTGAACTGAGAGACAGAGAGAAGATTCTTTTGTATAGAGGGAACATAGAGAACATTAGATAGATTAAAATGAAAGGGACCAGAGGAGAATTGGACTGTACCAGTTTGCTGGATGGGGAGTGTGTCACCATTGCCAATCATGACCTGATCCGGGGTGGATGGGGAAGGCTGAGAGGTGCAGGGAGGGTTCATGGTGACGTGGTGAGTAGCACCAGTGTCCGGGTACCAATTTGGGTCTGATACGTTTGCTAGATGTAGACCTGCGAAGGCCTGGGACAAATTGTGGTCTGTGGACTGGGACAGATTGGGGCAGTGAGCAGCAAGATGGCCGAAACGGTTGCAGGACCAACATTGGGGGCCAGTGGGGCGGTTGATGGGAGAGGGGGAGGAGCCTAGTACACCGGGGGAAGGATTGGGGGAGGAGTAGCGGTGGTTTCCACGGCGGTTTGGAAACCGGGAGCCACGGCCTGGTCTGGGTCCTCTCTGAAAAGCAGAGCGACCACGGGAAGGAGCATAGTGCTGTGAGGCCGTGTATAAGGCTGTGGGTGGGTGGACAGAGGCAGAGTGTAGGGTGGAGGCTTGCTGTGCCTCAAAAGACAGTAGACGGGCTCTAAGATCATTGAAGGGAGGGAGGGGAGGGAAGTTAAGCATGGCTGTCACAAGCATGCTGTATTCTGGGCCAAGACCACGCAAGACAGCCGTGACTAAGTCACGGGAAGAGAAGGGTTCATTTATTGCAGCAAGAGAGTCTGCAAGTGTTTTGGCTTGAGAGAGATATTCAGAGATGGAGAGGGAACCTTTTGTGAGAGACATGAGTTGGAATCGGAGGTTAGTGGCATTTGCTAGTGACTGTTGAGAGAAATTCTGGCGAAGGCATTCCCAGATTTCACGGGAAGTGTTTAAGCCAACAACTTGGGACAGGACTGGTTCTGTCAGTGTGGCTCGAAGCATGCTGATGAGGGTTTGGTCAATCTGGTACCACTGTTGGCACGCAGGATTAGGCAGAAGGAGTCCAGAGTTAGTGAGAGCAGAGGATGAGGCATCAGATTGGGGAGAGGATTCAGTGGTGGCCGATGGTTGGAGGGTTGGAGAGGGAGGGGAGTGAGTTCCATCAATGAACCTCCAGTAGTTGTGTCCGATTAGAAAGGGTTTGATCTGGCTTTCCCAGAGAAGATAGTTGGATTCTGTGAGTTTGATAGAGACTAGGGTTGAAACATGATTCGGGGAGATTGAGGGAGAGGCACAGGAATCACTAGCCATGGTGGGAGAGGAGGGAGGATCAGAATTGAGGGGATTAGCCGTGAGGCTCTGATACCATGTAGAAATGGTAAATTTTCCTTGTATTATTCACATAGCCTACGGCTATATTTATAGATGTTTACAACAGATAAGGTTAGACAGTTATTTCTGTCTTAAACTTATCTTAACTGCTATTAACTACCTAGGACAGATGTGTGAATCTAGTGTGTGCATGTCTGTCTTAATTCTACAGGTCCAGATGTCTAGTGTCTACAGCTATACAAGTTTAGCAGTCTATAGGGATTAGTGTACACGGTTTTACATTTTACCTTCACTTGCTCCCACTTAGTGCTTGGTGTAATATTGTGTTTGCAGTTACTCACCTCCTGGAAAGAACCCACCACTGCGAGGATGAATAAATGTGTTGATGAGTTTCTGAGTCAAAAGATACAATTGGAAACTTCAGAATCAGAACAGGACTTACAGTCAGAAGCAAATATGACAAAATTGCACTTTATGTATGAGTTGAAATCTGCATGACCAGGATAGTTTGTATGCAAAACAAACTTCTTGATTTTATGTGTCTGGAGCACAACAAAAAGAAAAGTGATTTGAGAACTTCAGAGCACAAATATTATCATTCAAAACACCATGTGTACATTTCCGACCAAAGAAATTCATACCTGTCCATCAAATAAAATGTCCAGACCACGGGTAAAGTAATTGTAGAAGTAATCGCCACAGAGGGTTGTCCGTGGACGAGGGTCCAAGCCAGAATGAATGACCATTTGGTCTACCTGCACAGCAATCAGAATCAAAATCACCAATACAACAAACCTACTCAGAAAAATAACATAATTCTTATGCATCCTTTCCACAATACCTGCTTTTGATGTATCCCACAAGGACGACCCAGTTCAGTCCAAACATCCTGCATATAATAGGCAACTATTACACAGGAAGAACAACAGGGCAAAGGCAGAACTTCCGAGCCTAAAAGAAAGACTAACTAGAACTGGACTACAAGATATTCAGAACTTGCCTGAGGCGATGCACCAAAAGGAATATTCTGACCACCAACAGTAAAGTATAATTCTTCCCCTAGCTGAAAACAAAACAAAACTGAATTACATCCATGGATGAAGAAATTGGCAAAGTCACGATATATTGGGGGAAAAAAAATGGGGGCTCAACATGGAAAAGGGGTTGGCGGGAGGAATATTATTTCTTCCCTTAGTCGCCAATAATCAACCTAATATTGCCAAAATCAACATAAATGGTTGCTTATACTATGGACCAAGTAGTGTGAAATTATCTGAAAAGGAAGAAAGCCATTTTTTACTTATCAACCTGTATTTTACTTGAGACAAAGCAATGGGTTGCAAAGGCATGTGTCTGAAAAGGAAGAAAGCCAATTTTTTATTTAGCAAAGATGACATCATTTCTCTTTGGGCCTACTGCCTTAGAATGAAACAGGATGTCTCACGTGCATTTTGTTTGTGGATTCTAATTGCTAACCAAAAATGTACAAATACTAAAAAAATAAGATTCAACGAGACATATACTAACACAATATAAAACATTTACCAAAAAAAGTACATAAAATAAATAGGATTCCAAATATAAGACGTAATATTGAATAAAATATCATTCGTAATAGAAAAATTTATAACAAAGATTTTCACCTATATACCATAAAAACGTTGACCCCTAAAAAGAGTTTTATCCTAACCGTTTGATTCTATATTAGTGCATTTCATCAAAGCAGATTACATCAACCATATACGATAAACCCACCATATTAACGGTGTTTTATGAGGCTGATTTATCATATACATATTGTGTGATTCAACATTTCCTGAACTTCATCCAATTTCCAAGTTTCAAGTACATATCCATAATTTTCGTTGGCAGTCATAGATATAGATATCTATAGCAAACTATCCAATGACATTTCCCTAAATTTGACTATCGATATAGCCAAAGAAATTGATATACTAAGAAATGATTAAATCAAAGAGCTACAGTCACCTATGTGAAACTACAATGAAAAAATTTAGTATTTACATAAGTAACATATGGGCCAATAGTAAACACTCATGAAACAAAGGCACAAAGGACCTTTGATCCTCCAAGTATAGGTTCAAAATGGTGCATTCGATCCTCCTTCAAATAAGATCTCCATGATGCCCTTTAAATAAGGGTTTAAAATCTCCATGATGCCCCCTCTCTCTCATGCTAGCAGTTGATGGAAATAAAAAATAATAAATAAACCAGTTATCAAACTGAAATGATGCAAGGTAGATAGAGAAATTAGTCAAACCTTAACATGCACCTCTTCCATATAGAGGCTGCCAGTAGGTAATGGAGGAGCAGAAGCCGTATCCATTAAGGACCCCACACCAACTTTTTTATCTACAGAACTATCGTATATAGAGACACGGCACGTAACTGGTGTGGTCCCATCCGGAAACTCTAATGGTAATTCCGCTTTCAGTATCAAAGTGAAAAAAAATGCAGCAATTAGAACTTACAATTTCTTAAATAAATAAAAAATCTCGACTAAAGAACGTTAGTAAATACCTTCTCTATCATGGCAGCAATCTGTATACTGGTTAGGAATTGGAAAAGCAAAGGAAAGCCCCTGCCGCAGCCATGGTTGGCAGAAACATAAATCAGAGTCCAGCTCGTAAGATGAGTGTACAAGGAAACAAAAGTAAACACATAACCAAGAAGAATAAGCATTAAATTTACATACTGGGTAAAATAGAGTGTAGACACCTCTATCCCTGTCATAAATTCCAGGAAAGGTTGGACCAAAGAGTGCATATACAGCGACAAAAGTCGCCAGAGTGGATGGTCCCCTGAAAGTATATATGAAGTTTAAGAATATAGCTTATTGCTTATAATAGAAAAGACTGAAATAAAGTAACCCACCCTATTAGAGAAGTAGCATAGCGCATTTGAAGCCGTTTTATATCAAAAATTTCAACAAGACGTAACCTCTGCAACAGATATTTGAGTTATCCAGATGTATTACAATAAGTCCAGCAATAAAAGAACCGTCCACATATGCACCTGGTATATTAAAAAGAGATCCAGGAACAGATACGACAACTAAAAGCAAAATAGTATCACACTGTAAACAGAAAATTAGCTGAAGCAGATAGTCATCTATTATTGTTTCAAGGAGCAGCCATGATTTCCGCTATTACATCCCATAGGCTTTTTATTATTTTGTACCATAAGGAAAATTTCAACAATGGGCATTAGTTACTACAATAATTAATACAACAGTGTCTGGATAAGGAATTTTAAAATTACCAAGAATTTTTAAATTGACGGAATTATAATTGATGGAAATTAATTTTCTAGATTTTGTGAAGTTTCTTGTTTGGGTAACATGGAAGCACAATGATATTTAAACGCGAAATTTAGTATTTATACATAAATGGTGGTTACCCAGATGGAATTTTTAGAAATAACACCCTTTTATGTGGAAAGATTGAGATTTGTTGCATCCAAATTCCATGTTTTCTTCTCTTAGGATTTCTAAATTTCTATGCTTATCAATCCAAATAAGGGCATTGGTGGATGGGAATTTCAAAAAAAATGGCCAAATTCCATGTTTCCAAAAACACCCTAACCCAATCAGCCTAACCGAAACAGGAAGAGATCTTATGGTTATACTTTCAATGTTTACAGTTTTTCATTGAGGGTACAGAAGTGGATGCAGCAATGGCATTAACAAATAGCTGCATCATCCTAAGGGTCTTATACTTATTCAGTATCAGAAGGAAGAAAAAGGAAGCAGTGCAATGTATATAAAAATGTAAAACACGGGAACAAAACACGTGCATAAAAGGTAGCATATCAAACATATGTGAAAAAGAACACCTGCGACCAAGGATCAAACCGAAGATGAAAACCATGGTCTGGAAAGCTGATAACAATATCCAACTTCAGGGGCTCCTGCACAGGACAACTTTAAAAATAAGTGTTTGTTACAACTTATGGGTCTTTCAACACATTGCACTTCATGAATCGTAGTGCTATTTGTTTCAATGTTCGAATTATGTGCATATAAATTTTAAAACCCGATAAAGTAAGTCCGAAATAAGCCAAAAATGTATAACAAAACATTAGGCTGCTGCACATTAAGCAAGTCCAAAATAGTAAAACCGTGAGTGCACATTACATCACACAGGCCATAATGATATACAATGTAGTAAACTGATCCAAACCTCATCAAAATACTTCACGTGGACAACATCATAAATATTAGGCTGCTGCTCTATCTGAGCAAATGCTTCACAAATTGGCATTCCTGAAAAAATACAAATCAATTTAAAAACACCTGAGAATTCATTTAAACAGCAGAAATGCAAAACAGCATGTATTCGTATATATTCTCAACACCCTTAGCTACTTGATTTCAAAAAACCAAATAAGATAACTAACACCAGTAAGTTCATTAGAAAACACAGCCATGCAAAAGCAGATGTTCGTCAATAGAATTTTTACACCCTTGGCTATTCTAAGAAACCCACATAAAATAGACAACTAAGCCTCGAATTGAAACCAAGGAAAGCAACTCCCCAAGTTAAAACTAAACTCAACCTAGCAAGACATTAAATAGCTGAGGAAATCCTCATTTATGGTAAAATGTGAATTTCCACACAAACAAAACGCCCTCGCATGAACTAAACCAAGCTTATATACAAAAACGATCAGCCTCTTTATTTTCTAACATAATTCAATGGAAAGAAACGGATCTAATTCAATTCAAATAATTCAAGTTCTATGACTTATTCATACTCGTATATGATAAAATGAATAAGTATAAATTAAGGCGACGATTAAGAAGGCAAATATAGAAATTGACATGTAATTACCAATAGAGAATTGTCCGATTCCGAGTCCGGGGCGGAGATCAAGCACGATGGCGCCCATCGCGGTGCCCTCGCAACGTCGACGAGGTCTCTGCAACATAACTTGTCGGTTCTATCAAATTTGGTTTTTGGTGAGGGCTGATGATGAGGACGATGGGCTCCGTTACTTTCGCGAAAGGAACGCAGCGGTGTTGAATGCTTAATACGCAAAACGCTTAGCTGTGAATTCTATGCCTCGCTGTACACGAAACGTCGGACTATGGAATAGTGTGATGGGTATCCAATTGCCATTGGGCCCGCTGTTTTCCCGAAAACAAAAAGAATCGTGTATTTGTTTTGGATATTCTTTAATTCGTGGAAATTATGGTAAAATTAATAATTATTGACCATCACAAAAACAAAACAGAACAAGAAGTTTGTTTTTGGCCCAAAAAAAAAAGTTCGTTGGATACGACAAAAAGTTATGAATTATTCACCACATTAGAAATTGCACTAGATTTCTAGCAACCGTTAATATTGAATGCTAATTTTTTGTTAAAAAATTTAAAATTAAATTAATTTTAATTTTTTAAATAAAACTAAGAGTATTAATTACTTGAGCTATTACTTTTTTCTCCTATATTAATAAATTATTATTTTTATTATAAATTTAATATTTATTTTACTATTATCTTCTTAATTATTAAATAATTTTAAAAATATTTTCATCAAAATTTATTGGTGAAGGCTTTTTAAGTCACTTGGTTTTATAATAATTAGCCTCACCCCAGATGGCTACCCGAGATTTCATCTATATATATAAAGCAAGATACTGATTTTGAATTTTCTTTTTTGATGTAAGCATTTATGTCATGAAAATACCTTTTATATTCTCAATTTTATTATTAATTATTTACAATTCTAGCATATAAAAATCATCAAATCTTATAATAAAAATAAATAATACACCAATAATTTATCCTATCACTTTTTGAAATGAATAATAGTGAAAAAATATTCATTTATGATGTTATTGAACTTTTGAATTTAAAACTCTAATTGAATTGGCTTCACCCATGAATTGCTCACCCAACAAAACAAATAAAAGAAAGAACAATATGCAAGTCTTCCAAATTCTACTCCGATAGGACACGAGTCTTATGTAGCTCAATGGGACTTCACATGCTCCTAATAAACATCACCATTCATTAGGAATGGGCATGAATGGACACGGTGCGAATAGATACGAATATTTGATAATATTTAAATTCAAACTAATAAAATATTAATGACTCGATACCGTTTGAATTTTGTAAAATTAAAAATAAAATTATTTCAAACCAAACCATTATTAACATTATGGTTTGAATCGATACGGACGGTTTACGATAATAGAAAATATGTAATATATATATATATATAAAATATTGATATGGATTCAAAAAATCATATCAATAATGGTAACATGATTCCTTTGTCCATACATTCACAATTTGTATTGGTATGCATCATATTTTCAAACAAGTCTCCTTTATTTATACATTCACAATCTTAAAGTTCCTTTATTTATACATTCCAACCAAAATATAAAAAATTAAAGTATAAAAAAGGTCTAGCACATCCAACGTAAAGGTATATGGTAGATTTAAAAATTAATAAAAATTAATATATTTTTTAAACTAAACGAACGGTTTCAATTATCAAACTGTTTAACTTTTATCCAGTTAAAACCAAATCATTGAATAAATAATGGTTTGGAGCGGATCGCTTAATAGCTTTAATGGATTTATGTCCACCCTTACTGTTCACCAATGCCTACTATCTATTCCTTTTCCTACAAAACCATAGAGAAAATAATCAACATCAAACAATCCAATTGCAAACCAAAAAAGGAATGCATATCACTGCAAGAAAACAAAAAAGAAAACAATTTTAAGCTATTTTCACTTAAAACCCCAAATTTCAAATTCCCGAATGGTGAAGTAATTAATATTCAATTCAATGCTAATAATTTCATATTATATATATTCAATTCAAAACTATCACAAAACATGCCCATATTACACATCATCAAAATGTACCAGGTCCCACAAGCTGTGGAGTCCAAAAATGAAAGGGGGACTGGATTTTAAGAATTTTGAATTGTTTAATCAAGCAATGGTTGCAAAAAAAGCTTGGTGACTGATGGAACAACATGGTTCCCTAGTGCCTCGGATAATGAAAGCTCGTTACTACCCTGATAGGGATTTTATGGAGGCAAATGCGGGATTTGCCCCCTTTTTGTATGGCAATCTATTTTATGGGGTCATGATGTTATCCAATAGGGTCTGCTATGTAAGGTGGGAACAGGAGACTTAGCGAGCATTTTTCCAGACAAGTGGATACCACGACCTAAAACTTTCTAGCCTATTTTGAACCAAGGATTACCTGGTAATTCTGTGGTGTTCTCCATTCTTCATCTTGAGGGGGTGGAACCGGGAACTTCTAGAAGCAATTTTTTGTTCGGAAGATGTCTAAGATGTTTGTTGCATCACTCTTCCTAGGCGGGCCTCTTTTCTTGATAGGGACTATTGGTATTACTCTGAGTAGGGAAAGTACACAATCAAATCAGGCCATCACATTGCCTACTTCAGTTGGGTTGAAATTACAAGGGATATCGATGTGCTCTAATGAAATTAAAGAGAGAGTCTTTGCAAAACACTTATGGAAGATGAAGGTTCCGAATAAATTAAACTGTTACTTGGAGAGCCTGTTCAGAGATTTTGTCTACGACCATTAACATGTTCACCTGCAAGGTGGTTACTTCTGTACTCTGTGTCAGTGTGGGAAATGGTCTGAAAATTGTTTTCATGCAGTTTGGGGTTGCAAACATAGTTATGGGGTGTAAAGGCTTCTCTCGTTCTCGTCACAGGGGGTTTCCCATCTCAAGCGGTTTTATTGATTTATTTGGATATGCTATTTCTCATTTATCAGCCCCCTCAATTGGAGCAATTTGCCTTTATCTGTTGGCATATACTGAATTGGAGGAATAAAGTTATGCATGAATTGTGGGTGGTGAGCCCGGAGATGGTTTATGAGGCTGAGATGGCTGCTCATTCGGAGTACTCTAGCTTACAACCGATCTCTTCAGGGCCTCCATGGCCTAGGAGACTAGATGGACCAAGCCCCCAGATGGAATGGTTATTACTTTATGGTGACGTAGTAGTATGTCTGGAGACCCTATACTGAGGAGTAAGGGATATTACGGGATTTAGAGGGTACCGTCTTAGCTAGATTTTCAAGACTAGGCGCCACTTGGGGGCTCTGTTATGTATACTGAAATCGAGGCTATCCACCGTGGATGCTTCAACTTCAGTGGTTGGGGCCCAAAGATGTAATAGTGAAGACCGACTGGTGGGAAGCTGTTAGTACTATCAAATCAGCTCAACATCTTTGAACACTGATTGGTTTGGCCACTCGGAGAGGTTCTTGGGATAACTATGGATTGTTTGGTTGGTGTACCCTAGGTGAACTAGATGCTCATAGCTTAGCTCAGGAGGGCCAAGGGTTCCTACAAAAGAACAGGTTGGGGACCTATGTTTCCACTTTGGTTGACACCCCTGTTTGGGAAGGATAGGGAGGGCTAATTTTCCTTGTTGAGTTTTTGTGTTTTGTGGTTTTGGGGGTTACTCTCTTTCCTCATCGGATTTATCTCAGATTGGCTAGGTTTTATGATGAGAGTTTTAATGAGGGCCCGAGCACCGTTTGTAGTTCACCCAATAACTATATTGTTCGTCTATCTCTTTTCAATGAAGCTATCTTTTGATAAAAAAAAATACCAGGTCTCAAAATTAAAGAAGTCATTATGTTATTGGTAAAGCGAAAATCACAGGAATATTCTCGGTGGTTTACACAAAATTGGTTCAAAAATCAGCTTGCAGTTCTTGTTCATTACAACAAAACCCAAATCAAGAAAATCATAAGGAAAAAAATAACAAAAAATAAATTCAAATGTACAAAGGTGAAACCGGCCAATACTCTTTTGTGGTCTCAAGCTGTAAGTATGTATTCAATTGAGGATTTCATAAAGTTTAAATGTATTTAAAAGTTCAGATGTATGCAATTAGGACTTTTTAAAGAGTCACTTAAAAATAGAGGTACTCAATCTATGCTTTTATAAAACTTGAGGTATATTTAATCAAGACATTTTATAACTTCATAAAAGTTTAATGTATTAAAAAATCAATAGGTATTGTATGCTTCATTAAATGATAAGGTTTTATGGAGTTTTACGAACATTTATTATAAATTATGCTTTAGCAAATTTTTTATTTCTCTAGTTGTTCCCCCTAGCCCTCATCATTTGGCCCAGAAGCCCACGGGCTTATGGGTACCCGATAGGACCCGATGACAAAAAGCCCGACCCGGCCCCGATATGGGTCGTGGGCCGGCCCGGCCCGCATGTTGACGGGCTGGACTTGGGTTTAGGGGTATTCAAGCCCGCTAGGCCCGATAGGCCCGAGCCCGATAAAGCCCGGTAAGCCCCAGCCTGACCCGCCCAGGTAAACCCGACCCAAAAGCCCGAAAATATAAATTAATTATAATTAAGAATTGATACCCAGTCCAATCTTGTTACTACTATCATAGCCAAAATCCAAAATTCCAACCAAATCTCACCTAGTGTCATTTAAAAGCCCAATGCTCAAACCAAACCCTAACCCTAATTCAAAAAAACTCACTAGGTCTCTGACTTTCTTAGCGACCTCTTTATCCTATTTCGGCTTTATGGTCGAAAATTTAAGTTAATTCTCCAAATCCAATAGCTACCCCTCCTTAGCTTATTTCAATATTCGATAATAATATTAAGCTCAACTCATTTTTTTTTTTTACAATTAGGTAGGTACAAATGGGCTTAGTAGGCCCGGCCCAATGGGCTTAGTAGGTCCGACCCGTAAAGCCCGGCCCGACAAAGGGCCATGGGCTTTCATAGTTATGATCAAGCCCGTCCCAACTCGACCCGACCCGGTATTTTTTAAATTATGAAACAGGCCCGGCCCAGCCCAAGCCCAAAAATTTTGGGCCTGGCTTGCCCGACCCGGCCCAATGACGAGACCTAGTTCCCCTTAGAAATCTATAGACTTTATACAAGACTAAAAAATATTATTTACGATTTTATATTTTTCAGTAAATTCAACAAATATCATGTGTCCTACCGATATCTATTATATATAGTACTTTCTATAGGAATTATAATTAATTAAATAATACAAATTTTATTTGAATATATTTATTGTTTGCACTTGTAATATTATATTTATTTTAATTTAATGAGAGAATTTTATTAAAAATAATTATATTTATTTGATTATATTTCTTCAAAAGGGTATCAAATTATATAACTCAATATCATTTTCTACAAAACTCAATCACATTATATAAGACTCAATATGACTTTGCAGAACACTGTTATGTAGCTCTATATAATTTTGTTATTAACTCTGTAAAAGTTTATGAAAATCAATATATCTGTAAACTCAAACACTTAAAAAGCTCTACAATTATCTATATGAATCTGACTTTAATATAGCTCCCTGTGACATGCCCCACCCCCTAATCCCCGAGATTAGCATGGAGAGTACAAGTCCTCCTAAAAGGACAATTTACCCTTACAATCAATATAAATATCATATCTACGTGGCAGACTAGGGATACTACCACAACCTGATTAGATAAATCAAAGTACACACTCACCATGATGCCTCAACCTCTCTGCAGCCCGCGCCCGCAACCAACTTAGAGGGTGTTAAATTAAAAACATAGTGTGAGTGGACAAAAAATACAATATTGGAAAACCATTTTCCGAAACACATCTTTTAAACCTTCGTTTTAGAAAACATGAATGCATAGCCAATAATACATTTCTTTCAAATAAAACCCCAGTTTTTATATAACGCCCTAGTTCCAACCCAAAACCACATAAAGATAAAAGGCCCATATGCTCACATGCTACTGAAAACGTCGGCTCCAAGCCGCTTTGAAAACCTTAACACATAATCATCATAAAAACTGTAATCCAAAGTTCATACTTAACCTGCTCTTGTTGGCCCAGCTAGCTCAATGCTAAACCTCATCATGCTGGTCCAACTAGCATCCTATGTGCATTAACGGTAGGAGAGTGATAACGTTCAAACTACACATTAAATTAAACACGTAATTTGAGTATTATGCAATTTAAGCCCCTTTTTGTGTAGATGCAATATTGGTAAATATGGATCGTTTTTAACCGGAAATTAGAGAACATTAGTAATATGTTAGTGCGAAAGAATAATGAATAATAAAATAATAATGAAATAATGAAATAAAAGAATAAAAAAATAAAAAAATAAAGAATTAAAGAATAAATGAATTAAAGAATAAAAGAATAAAGAATTAAATGATGGAGTTTGAAAAGAGTGTAATCATAAAATAAAGAAAACAAGTAAAACAATTAAAAACTTAATTCTACTCCTACTTTAACCTTTTGTACAAGTGAACTTTCTTCAAACACAATTTTTACCAACACTCTAACAGTATGCTCATATTGAACCAATCACGAAATCCTACCTTCATCATCTCAATTACATGCATACATTTTTCATATTATAAATACACCGAACAACGGATTATTACTTACAATATGATCCACCTTAAGTTTGTGATTTAATGCGTCGAACAGCGGTCAAACATTAAATCTCTTCAATTCTATTCTAAATGCCTTGAACAACGGATCAACATCGTTGAATCGAACTTTAAGCTCTAAAACATTTGAAGTAAAAGAAATTAAAAAAGTAAAACACATAAAGATTGCATTCTTACTTACAAATGTTAGAAAGAAAATATCAACACATATATTGAATTATAAGTAAAACCAATAACAATAACAAGAATTCAAGTAGAAAAATATGGTTTTTTCACAAGAATCACCGAACGGCGGCAGGAAACTCGTGAAGATGGAAGAAAAAATACGAGGAATTCGGTCTTAAAAATTCTTGAATTGCCTTAGAATTACTCGGCCTAGGTATTTCTTAAGGAAAGCACAATATTATGTCTAAGAGCTCTCAAAGAAAAGTCACAAGAATAAGGTAAAAAAGAAATGAAATTAAGAAATAAAATAAAAAGAATATAAATTATAAACAAAATTATAAACAAAACTTAAAATAAATTTAAGAAGAACAATTTACAAGAAGCTAAAATGGTCCCCAAAAATTTCTCTCAAAAGAGAGTGTTGATGCAGAAATCGTCCAGTCTCGTAAAATTCCTTCTCAATCCCTACACACAAGAACGAAAATCAAACGGGGTTAAGGTTGAATCACAGGGGGGGGGGGTGGTTCAACCGTAAACGCTCTGATGCTTAAGTCAGTTTTCTGAGAGAGAATAATGTAACAGAGCGTTTGTAGAAGTTTTTTATTACCTTTAGAAATGAAATGATGTCTTCTATTTATAGTAAAGCCTTGAGAGTCACCGGAGCGTCTGATTGGTTGAAGGAGAAAGTATTAAATAAGTGATTGTACCGAGTGAAATCACTTATTTATTTAATGAATAAATAATTCGTTGGGAAGTTATTTATTATCGACATTAATCTGATTAATTAATATATTTAGCTGGTAAATATATTGAATTAATGCGGAGATCATGACATGTCGTCGTCAATTTTACCAAGGGTAATATTGGCGTTATGGGAATTGTTGGCCACTTAGTAGCTCCAGAATTTTTCGGTAATTTATGGTTCCACAAATGCCCCTACATCGCTTAGGAATTCGAGGAATCCTAAGAGATGTAATTTCCTTGTGGTTCCAGTAAACTATGTCTTAATATATTTACGTGGGAGTAGGACTCCTCTTTCCCGGGTGTAGCTGGAGGTTGACCTCAATCTTGTCTCAAAAGGAATTCTTTGGGCTTGTGATCCTGCTTTGAGTTGACTTTGCGAGCCCGATTTACTACTAGGATTTGGGTAATTTTCTTTATTTAAATGAGGGCATGTGACTCTTATTTTTATAAAGAAAATCAAACCCTAATGGTGGATTAGGGCTGAAGGGATTCGTCTGACATCTTCAATCTGCTTTGGTGATTGGATTCTGCGCTACCATCTGTTGAGATCTGTTGAGGTAGTAATCTTTTTTTTTTTTTTGTCTCTATCACTCTCAACTTCCTCAGGTGCTGTCGGCTGAAGAAAATATTGCAGTGGGGATGTCTGCAGTCCTCCTATTTGCTCGAGAAAATATTGCATTAGGGGAAAAAGTGGGGGCCCAGGCAGATGGACGGCTGCAGACAGGCTGGATGGCGCGAGGTGGAGGACGACGCGCGAGGTGAGGTAGGCGTGTAGACTTGCGGACGACTTGCGGAAGCGCGAGCTTCTCTGCGCGATTCTTCTGCTTTTTACTTTTTTTTTACAGCTGCCAAGCAATAGCTTTTTTTTGGGCTGTCGTTGGCAGCTTTGTAATATATATATATATATATATCTCTCTCTCTTTTGTTTCCGCCAGTCATCAACAAAAGAAAAAGCTTTTGTATGTAATGTAATATATATATATATATTATTAATATATTATTTTAATATATATTTTATATATTATTTTTCTTTTGTTCAATTTCGATCTATTGCAGATTCTGATAGCTCTGGATGTCAGATTGCAACGATTCAAGTAGTGGTGCGCTCTACTCTCCAAGACGATTATTTCAAGATGCATGAAGGCATACTTTTGGTGGGGTCTCGAAGAACTTATTTTTATGGAGCAACCGTCGTAAGACCATCTGGTGGCGTATCCGACACTTGTTGTAGCTTCTGACTTCAAGAGATGATGGACTTGACATCAAAACGCGCTCCTCTAGTTGACTCACTTGTGGTTCTTTGTGGATAGAAGAGTTTGACGCATTGGGGGACTTGTCATCTTTAAGTGCGGGTGGAGCTAGCATCAAGACCTTTAATGGATGAGGCATGAAGTTCCATGACTTGACGTGTGATGAGTCACAAGGCGATGCGCACTCCAACTTCGGGGCGAGGCGCGCTACACTGCAATGAGGGTCATGCTATGGTGTAAGGCGAGGTGTAGTAAAATGCAAGGAAGTGTGCAGCAGAGTGCAAGGCACGGTGCAACAGAGTGCGACGAGGTGCAGTAGAGTACAAGACGAGGTACAGCAGAGTACAAGACGAGATGCAGCAGAGTGCAAGACGAGGTGCAGTAGAGTACGACGCGAGGCATAGCAGAGTGCAAGACGCGAGATGCAGCAGAGTGCAAGACACGAGATGTAGCAGAGTGTAAGAAGTGCAAGACGCGAGATGCAGCAGAGTGCAAGACGAGGCATGCTACAAGTGCGAGGTGATGTATGGTGCAACTACAAGGTGATGCATGATACAAGTGCGAGGCGATGAGTCCCATCACTTGGAGTGCGACGTGTCACAATCCAGCAGAGTGCAAGACGAGGTCAGAGCAGAAGGTGATGCACTAAATGGAACGAGGCTTTTTTCCAAAGGCTATACTCCTGGTGCTTGGTGGGTAGAAGAGCTCAGCGCATGGACGGAGTCGTCATCTTCAAGTGTGGGTGGAGCCAACATCAAGACCTTCAACGGGGAGGCGCAAAGCTCCATGACTTGAAATGTGGCGTGTCAAGGTGAGACGTGCTCCATCCTCAAAGCAAGGTTCTCATGACGTTAGGCAAAGTGCATGTGGTGCCATGAAGTAAGTAAAGCTTTCCAAGGAGTTGCTTTGGATTACATATGGCCTTCTAGAGACTTGATCTTCAAGGCTTTATTGAGATCAAAATGGGGTGGTAACAAGGCGGAACATAGAATGGAGGATCGATCATGCCCCCTTCAAAGCTCGAGAAGTCGTACATCATTGCCTAATTGAAGGAAGAGAGCTTGGAGATGTCATAATCTAGACGCTGAAGCTAAGCGGCGTGAAGACACATGACACCAAACCATTGTTTCATCTTGGAGTTGAAAGTCAAGTTGCTTTGTAGCCGTCGTCGAGTCAAGCAGTGGTGAAGTCGCTTTTGTGAATCCAACTATGCCAAGTAGGCGATGTTGAGGAGGTTGCCCCCATTATTTAAAGAAGGTCATGGACGATGTGTCACTGGAAGTCCACGATGGGATGATTGAAGGCCTCCAAGGCTTGCTCATGGGTTGAAGGAGAGACTCTGAGGTCGTGTCGTTCTTGGTGATGAGCTTCATGATCCTTCTTGGCTCGTAGTTTAATCTTAGCATTGAATACATGTTTGAGCATTCAATTTGTGAATTGCCAACTTCTTTAATTTTCATTAACAAAAGCCTTCCATTCTCTTTTGAGTGTTTTGTGATTTGCAGCAGATTTGACCTTTGTTTAGTAAATTTGGTCTTCTAACTTCGTTTTAGCTCTGAATTGAGTGTCGTTGGTGGCGTTGGAAAAATGAGTTCCATACCTTTCTCCCGCCATCAAGCTTGTTCCAAGACGATCAAAATTGAGTCTTGTAGGATTGGTCGAATCTTTTGCTCGTGCGCTGGTTCATGCAGTTGACCTTTGTGTGCAAAAATGTTCGCGGGGAACTCGTCACAACTTGAAACTGAGTGAAATCAATGGCATTGGAAATATGACTTCCATAGCTTTCTAAATCCGTTGACCTCATGTCATGGTGATCAAAATTGAGTGGTCTATGACTGAATGAATCTCGTACTCGTGCGCTTGTACGTGCAGTTGACCCTCGTGTACAAAAACGTTCGCTGGGAACTCGTCACAGCTCGGAATTGAGCGAGCTCAATGGAGTTTGAAAGATATCTTCCCTAAATTTTTAGGGCCATTAAGCTCATGTCAGGGTGATCAAAATTGGATGATCTACGACCAAATGAATCTCGACCCCGTGCACTGAATTGCAGAATTGGATTTCGCATGTTAAAACGTTTGCCCAATGTTTACCATGGCCTAGTGGTTGCCCCTCTTGGTGGGGTTGGAAGTGTTTTTTTAGTAGATTTCCGACTCCAACAAGTCAATTCCTCTGATGGTTTCATGTGCCTCGCTGGGATGGTCCTTGTGCGCTTCACGTGGTGTAGAAGTGGCGTGATCCGCATGGTGAAGACTTAGTGTGCTTTACGTGGCAAAGATTTTGAGTTCTTCACATGGTGAAGGCTTAGAGTGCTTCACGCGGCGAAGGTTTGGAGTTCTTTGTGTGGCAAAGACTCGGGTACTTTACGTGGAAAATGCTTAAAGTGCTTCGCGTGGCGAAGACTTCGGTGCTTTGCGTGCCAAAGGCTTAAAGTGTTTCGCGTAACAAGGGCTTAGAGTGCTTCACGTGGCGAAGACTGGGGAGCTTTGCTAGGCAAAGGCTTAGAGTGCTTCACGTGACAAAGGTTTAGAGTGCTTCGCGTGGTAAAGACTCGGGTGCTTTGCGTTGCAAAGGCTTAGAGTACTTCGTGTGACGAAGGCTTAGAGTGCTTTGCGTGGCGAAGAATCGGGCGCTTTGTGTGGAAAAGGCTTAGAGTGCTTCGCGTGACGAAATCTTATAGTGCTTCGCGTGGCGAAGACTTAGAGTGCTTCGCGTGGCGAAGACTCGGGTACTTTACGTGGCAAAGGCTTGGAGTTCTTCACGTGGCGAAGACTTGGGTGCTTTGTGTGGTAAAGGCTTAGAGTGCTTCGTGTGACGAAGGCTTAGAGTGCTTCACGTGGCGAAGATTGGGGTACTTTGTGTGGCAAAGAATTAGAGTGCTTCACGTGACGAAGGCTTAGTATGCTTTCTAAACAAAAGTGTAGGCGATAAGACAATTTCATTAGAAGTTCGAACGAAACATCTTGAATCTTATTGAAAGATGCTATGTGATCAAAGTAGGCACTGAGCCAAATTTTAACCACAAAATTTGTTTCTTTGATGATGACTTGGTCACTAATTCAGTTTCCTGGTTGTTCCTTACAACTCGAACACGACAATGATGGTGTCCACGCGGATCATCTTTTGTGCGGGCTCCTGGGGGCCTTTGTCTCCGAGATGTTCTGTTGCCTTTTTTCTAACATACTCGATGCAGTGTCCTTCCTTCAATAGGTCCCTGAGGTATCTTTAGGAGGTCTGGAAGGAGCTTATGCCGTGTCCATAGCAAGTGTGGTAGGCACACCATTTTTTCTTGTCGGCCCTCTCCTAGTCGCCTTTGACGGGAGCTGGTCTTTCAAACCACAACTTTTCCTTTATCTGATTGTATATTTGGAGGACGGGTACCGAAAATTGTGTGTTTTGGCTTTGCATCATCAAACGTATTGGGTGACAGGTTTCTTTTGCGCTTGTTGGCTTTCTCGACTGAGTTCCCGTGGTGGGTGCTATCTTTTGGCTGCGCAAACACCTTTGTAGGATGTCCATCTTCCTCAATGTGGTTGGCGACATGTGTGGTGTTTTTCTCGTCCTTCCAGCATGCATGTCGTTCTGCTAGGGATAACATCTTGGTGAGACTTCGGGCGTTGCTCATGACGATGTCTCTGTAGAGCTGGCTCTCCCGTAGTAGGCCCTACATGAATGCCATGGCCGCGACAAGATCGTTGCATCCTACGATGCAGGACCTTTCTTTGCAATACCTCCAGATGTATTGCCGCAAGGTTTCTTTAGACTTCTTTTGTATGGTGAAGAGGTGATCATCCCTGACTTCAACAGTGCGAAGTTGCGAGTATTCCTTCACGAAAGCCAAGGCCAACTCTTCGAAGGAAGCAATTGACCTCCGGGGGGAGATTGTTGAACCATGTCGTCGCTTGACCTTGCAACGAGGCTTGGAAAACTTTGCACATGAGTGCGTCGTTGTGCCTGTGAGGTACCATGACCCCTCGATAGTAATTGAAGTGCTTTACTGGATCAGAGGTTCCCTTGTACTGATTGAATTTGGGAGTTGAAAACCGCTGCGGGAACGGCTCCTCCTCAATGTCCCTCACGAATGGTGAAGATGACGACGTCCGAATTTGGCGCCAAAGGTCATCTTCCAAGTCTCCGTCGCATTGAACTCCTTGGAGGCATCGATCTAGCATCCTTCATACGTCTTCAGTGTGCAAAGGTTCTTCGTGACGTGGGATTCCGCCCCGGGTCAAATAGCATCGACTCCTTCGAGTTGATGCGGGCTTGGCTCTCGAGCTTGCTGGCGAGTAAGTCTCGTCTTCTTCGTTGTGATCATTCGAGTGGGTGCATGACGCACAGGAGACTATTTGCTGCCGTTGGCTATCGCACGAGTACTCAATGCATGAAAGTGTCCTGAGGCGTCCTCCTAGTCGTTCTCGGGCCGAAGGCCTCGGTATATCTTGGCCTCCTGCTCTGAGGGTGCAGCTTTCTTCCCCTGAGTCATTCAGTAACGTGTCTCGGAAAATTGTCTGGCAGCAGACATGCTCTTTGTCGGCGCGTTTCAGGACGTCCGCTGATGCCTTGCGTGGTTCATTGCATTTTTCGGAGGTTCTGGATATCCCGATGTCCCCCAACAGCTGTTACAAGAGCTTCGATTGGGCCCGAACTTGGTTGCTCAGCTGCTCGACCTGCTGTGTCAGTCCAAGTCACGGAGGTGACCCCCTAGGTGCTTGCTCTTGACAAGTAGCACGTCGCGCGCCTTCAGTCGGATGTGATGGGCCACGTCTCTCTGGTGCTTGGGTGTTGACCTGCGGGTTGCGCATGGCGTCCAAGTGCCTTCATAGGTCCAAGTCGGCAGGGAGCTGATTCAGAACTCTTAGAGATGTTTCACCCGCTAGTAGTCCATCTGTCGTTGAAAAAAAAGCCTCCCATACCCTCATCGACGGTAGGACATTCATGGTAGCAGTAGCTATGGGGAATGTTCCGAAACTGAACTTAGGTGTCCAATCTGGCATTCTGGATGGTAGGTGAATTGATGCGTTGCGTGGGCTGTGTGGGAGATGAGAATGTGGATCCTCTAGAATCTCAGGTAGCGGTTCGCTCATGGCAACAATCGCAGTAGCAGATGTGGCTGCCTCAGAGGCCCGTGCGGATCGACGTGTTCTGACCATCTGAGGAATGGTAAGTGTTGAAAGTAGAATGGAGTTTTTTTCGAGGAAAAACTATGGAGCACGCTTTGAGTATTTTTCAAATCGGCTCTCAATGAAAGCACCAGTTTTTGAGTCCGGTCTCGTAAAATTCCTTCTCAATCCCTACACACAAGAACGAAAATCAAACGGGGTTAAGGTTGAATATCGTGTGTGTGTGTGTGTGTGGGGGGGGGGGGGGTGTTCAACCGTAAATGCTCCAATGCTTAAGTCAGTTTTCCGAGAGAGAATAATTTGACAGGGTGTTTGTAGAAGTTTTTGATTACCTTTGGAAATGAGATGAGGTCTTCTATTTATAGTGAAACCTTGAGAGTCACCGGAGCATCTGATTGGTTAAAGGAGAAAGTATTAAATAAGTGATTGAACCGTGTGTAATCACTTATTTATTTAATGAATAAATAATTTGATGGGAAGTTATTTATTATCGGCATTAATATGATTAATTAATATATTTAGCTGGTAAATATATTGAATTAATGTGAAGATCATGACATGCCGTCGTCAATTTTACCAAAGGTAATATTGACGTTGTGGGAATTATTGGCCACGTGGCAGCTCTAGAATTTTCCAGTAATTTATGGTTCCGCAGAGAGAAAAAAGAACTAAATTAAAATGAACTAGGAAAATGGAAGAAAGGGGAAAAATGGTGACAATTGGGGACCATTTTACAAATGAAATGATCTCCTTATTTATTGAGGGAGTGCCAAAATTCAAATAAAAAAAATACAAAAATAAAATGAAATAATGAAATGATGAACAATGATGATTTTAGGGCTGATTTTAAGCTGAAAAAACTGGAAAAATATGCAAACGCTTGTTGGTAGGTGGATTGGAACTCAGCAGAGGGTAGCTGAGATGCAGAAAGTGATTTCGGTGGCAGACGGCTGAGCTGGAGTGATTGGGCTTGGCAAGAGCAGGCTGCTAGAGCTGATGGGAGTTGGCAGGCAGTAACTGATAGGAGTTGCAGCTTTTTGCGTGTTGGCTCTTACTCGGAGAAGGTGAGGTCGGTGGTCAGCTGTAGGGAGAACGTGGGTTGTAGACGAGTCAGGCGCTGACAATAGCAGAGAATTTCGGGACGCGTGCCGAACAGGACTTAGGCTAAAACAGGATTTTCGCATTGGGCTAGGCTGAAATTCGTGGGCTGGGCTTGGATTGGGCTGCAATTTCATTGGGCTTTTGGGCTGATTGCAAATTGGGCTGCTAGAAATGGATTTTCAAATTAATTTATATAATTCCACTGAATGTCGTCCATAATTTCTTCGTTCGAACTTCGATCGAGACGATTTTTTTGCCAAAACTCTCCAAATTTCAAGCTTTATTTATTTCTACAAAAATATCACAAAATATATTATTTTCTCCAATTGTTTTTTATTTTAATATTAAAAGTTAAGTATAAAGGGTATCAAATAATATAAAATAATGCTTATTTGAAGACCTATAAGAGAGTACGGGATCTACAGGGTCCAACCCCGTCAGTATGTGAGGGGTCCACCTCGTATTTGTCCGAGTCCGTCTCTTGGAATCTACGAAGTCCAACTCCGGAAATGGCGATCCAATTGTCTGACGTTAACTAATCCAGCATACAGAACCCAAAGTAGAACATACTATAATACATGATAATTACTCAAAACAGATATCGTACGGGCACCAACCCAAACAGTTATCATACGGAGGCTAGCCCAAAACAGTTATCAAACGGGCACCAGCCCAAAACAGTTATCACACGGGGGCTAGCCCAAAACAGTTATCAAACGGGCACCAGCCCAAAATAGTTATCACACGGGGGCTAGCCCAAAACAGTTATCAAACGGGCACCAGCCCAAAACAGTTATCACACGAGCACTAGCCCAAAAAAATTATCACACGAGCACCATCCCAAAACAATTGACTCTAGGGTACTATGCCCAAATCCCGGTTTTCCAAAGACATTATAAAATCAAGAACTAAAAACCATAGCGAAAATATACACAAACCAATCATTATCCAAATCCAGGGATACTAGCATAACACATTTAAGTGAAACATTTATCCAGCAATCATAATCATGAAAAATCATATCACAAAGCCAATGAAAACATATACATATGCATGCATCAGAATTATGAAAGAAACTGTCCACTCACAGTACCACCGCCGGCTCGAACCATGAGCTATAAGCTAATCCCAAGCCTCTGGGCATCCGAACCTATCCAAATTACACCCAAGGGTCAGTATCAACCTATATAAATCCAAATATAAAACCCCCAAAAGTCTTGGAAATGAGAACGTGTCCCGAACACGCTTCCCGAGGAGAAAACCCCCCATTTGACCTACTAAACGATCTCTAATCGTCCTGAAACCACCAATATTGGATTCAGAACATCGAAATCTTTTGAACAAGACCAATTTGACCTCAAAATGTGTGCCCACGCCCCGGTCAAATTCTGGTCAACGAAAAATTCAACGATCAATGCTGACGTCAGCAAAATTCAATGATGACGTCATCCAAAAAGTCAACACTGATGTTAGCAAAAGTCAACACTGACGTTATCAAAAAGTCAACGTTGACATCAGAAAAATCAATGGTCAAAGTAAACACTATTGTAGCTAGGTCAACAGTGACGTCAGCCAGGTCAATGCTAACGTCATCGACCTCATCGGAGACGACGACCGGCACCGCCGTCGCCGGCAACAAAAAAATCCTTTTTTTGTTCCATTTTTTAAACCTTCATAATTCTCTCATTTCTCAACCAAAATTGACGTTCTTTATATGGATATCATAGTACTTGAGCCAACTGAACCCACAATTGTGATAGAGTACCTGGTTTTGAAGATATAGCCTCTCAAAGTTTTGGCCTAACTTTGAACTCTTATTATGGTCATTCCTGTCATCTAAAACCTTCTTTTTTTGTACCTACAAGCTCGTATGAGCTCCAAGAACACAACATGGGCTTAAAATCATTCCAAAACGTCAAAACCCAAAACCTAAATCTTAGGACCCAGGATTACCTCTATTTTTCGCAATTCTAGCCACCCTCACGACGGCTCCGCCATCCACCGTCACTCTCACAGCCTCTTTCTCACTATGTCCCTCTCCCTGGTCCAGACGGTGAAGCATGAAGATGGAGAGGGTTTTATGTCAGGATCCGATACTTCTCGGTCAGGACCCGACTCTAGCATCATATTGTCCGCTTTGGACCTCGCCCTCACGATTTTGTTCTCGGGAGCTCACGGTGCAACTTCCCAGTGGGTCACCCATCATGGGATTGCACCAGCCCCAACTCAATTAACTTTGGAGTTCCAATCGAATCCAAAGCCACTGAGCTCCCAAAAGGCCTCATGTTACATAGATGTGCGCCCACACATATAAGACGCATCCCCCAGATCTCCTATGGTGATGTGGGATTGCTAACCATGCCTCAAATGCATTGGTCCTCACAATCCACCCTCCTAGGGCCCAGCGTCCTCTCTGGCACACTTCCCAGTCAAGGTCCGTCTCTGATACCAATTCTGTGAGGACCCAACCCTCCTCGGTTAGGACCCAACTTTAGCACGATATTGTCTGCTTTGGGCCTCCTCTGACACGACCTATCACAAATCCCACTGGGATTAACACGGGATGTGACATGCTCCCGTCTGACACGAAGTGTCAAACAAGGGATAACTTGAAACCGCAGCCCATTCGGGGCTTCCAGAGCGCGCCAGGATCGGTGGAGGAGTGTGATATCTCGGTCTCTACTACAGCCCGCACCCGCGATCAACCTGAAGGGCATTAAAATCATTTAAAAGCTGTGTGTGGATGAAAAATCAATAGTTTAATAAAACACATTTCATAAGAAGAAATTTATGCCCTTCACTAAAAAGTATGCATGCATTCAAAACCCAATAATCAAACCATTTACTTTAATTAAATCTTTAGGGCCTTATCCCAAAACCATAAATTCAAGTATGTGGGAACTCATCCCAAAACCGTAATCCTATCATGTGGACCACTGTCCAAAACCACCAACACTGAAATACCATTTCATAAATCCAATAAATCTGAAATCCACATACATAATCCAGTAAAGCCATGAATCACAATTCAATCTAATACCATTATATACCAATCCTCGGTATCCCAGATGCCTAGCGTCCCAGACGCCTGACGTCCCAGACGCCTGATGTCCCAGACCTCATGTCACGGTCCAAGCTACACGTGCTACCCGGGGTCTCAACCCGAGTTAATCTCTAACATCCCAAATGTCTGACGTCCCTGACGTCTAGCAATCCTGCTCCTGAGTCACTATACGGTCTGGTCGCTCCGTTCAGTGACCCCTCGCAGGTAATGCGCCGTGACTACTCCAGCGTCCCAGACGACTGGATTAGACAATCCATAGATATAAGGATGGTAAATGGAAAACCTTTCAAAAGTCATCTCAAACTGTTCAAATGGGCCTATGCCCGGAATTTCCATAAAACCATCCACAAATTCGATTTCTCAAATCCAAATCCATTTATCCAAATCCATTTATGGGTCTCTGACCCGAAATCACATTCATAAAACACAATTGGGCCTCATGCCCAATTTCGTAAACCAACTAGGCCCCTGGCCCGATAATATAACTCAAATGGACTTCATGTCCGAGGGTTTCCAAAACAAATGGGTCTCATGTCCGAGTTCACCTTTTTCAAATACAAAACCATTTCATCAACCATCACCGAACCACAAGCACGTATAATCACCGTGTAAAATCATAAACCTCGATATACGCACAAATACGTAAATCACCAATATCAGAATCATAATCATAGAAATCACATATGTAAAGAATATAAAACAGTTATGCATGTATCATAGTTTAGAAAACAAAGTCCACTCACAGATCGTCCTAGCTACCGCCTCGATACGAGTTCCATAAGCCTCCCCGGGCTAAATCATCATCACTGGAATATTCGGACATATCCAAATCACATTATAAGGTCACTAACACTTCCAATAACCTTCTATTAAATCCCCGTAATTTTCCTGAATTTTTAAACTTATTTAAACTCGATCCTAAACCTTCAGACATCCCGAACTATATCGAAACGATGTCTGAATGACTCGAAACTTGTCCCAAAATGTTCGTTACATCGAAAGGATAAAATTACATGTTGATTGCATCACCCAATTCTGCCCTACGCGCAGCCGCTTGCTGCACGTGAAGCCCACGCGCCGGGGTACTGTTCTTCTTCAACCTCCAGTGAACTCCGTCTGAACCGGTTCACTGCAGTGTCGGTTCAAATGGACCGGCGAGGCCGATTTTCCTCATTTTCCCATATTTTTCAGTCCTTTTAATCCCTAAGGCTTTTTCTAATCATTCCTAACCGATTTACCTACTAAAACCTAGAAATCAATCCTTAAACTCACCTTCCTAATCGAAAAACAAACAACCAAACTTCCACCGTCGGTTTCCCGAGATTCCGGCCACCTCTGGCGGGGCCTCCAAGCCCAGTAGACTCGCCTCAGCCTTTAGAATCTCAGCCAATCAACCAAATCGATCATCAACCAACGAAATGTGGTTTGCCATTTTTGAACCCAAAACAAGGCTCTCTAAAAATCTCCTTACCTCAGCCATCACGAGCCCCACCGTGGCCACCGTCAGCACCGTCTCGACCTCAACTCACTTTTTCATTCACGGCCCAAATGCTATTGATGAGGATTAGGGGGGGTTTTGTGTGTGAGGCTTCACGGTTTGAAGAAAAAAATTGAAGAAGACGATGAAGAACTGATGTGCGGGGAGGGAGAAAGAAATGTGAGGGAAAATATAAAATAATAATAATATATATTTTAATGTAAATGGCCCAATCACAAACCAGATCCATGATTTAGGGGCAAGGACCAATGGGATGAGTGACAAGTGTCACTCATCCACGGGTCCCATATTAAATAATTAGCCAAGCAGATTTCATTAATATTTAATTCGAATCCCTAGACGCAAGTTCACGATTTCGATCCCGTGACCATAACTTCCCCGTTCGACGTGGTGAAATTCAGGAAATTAGGAGAAATTGTGAGATTTGATAACTCTCGGTGTGGGAGAGATGTCGGATTGATTTGTGACTGGCAAAGTGGTCACAGTTTGGCTGGATGTGTCAGAGTGGATTGATGAGTGGGATTTGGTGATTCCTAGTGGGAGTAGATGTTAGGGTGGATTGGTGATTAAGAAGAACTATCAAGTTGAATGTGCCAGCTAAATGTGTCAGCGTAATGGTAGAATTTTTGGGTGGTATCAACTTGAAACGTGTGATCAATGTCACTCGACGTGGTTAGGTGTAGTCTATACGACGTGAGTTCGTGATGGAACGTCTGGATACAGACAAGTATTGTGTTGGTTAGTGGGTGTACACGTGTACACATGATGTGGGGGAGAACTTGTTTTCCACGAGGTGGGTGGATGTGGAACTAGGTTAGTATGAATTTCAAGGACAAAATTATTTAAGGGGGGAAGGTTGTAACGACCCATCACGAATATCAAAATTAAATATTAATTAATTATGGATTTAGAATGACTAATCGGGGATTAGATGAGTGAATTCGGACGGACGGTATAAAATGATGATTTTGCCCTTAGAATTGGGTAAAATATTTACTTTTGACCCGGGGAGTCAAAAGTACCAGCATCGATGACCGTGACGTAAATTGGGACGTCACGAGTCCGTAGACAAACGACATATCGAAATCAGACGTCGAACGAGGAAGTTATGGTCACAAGATCGAAATCGGGCTAATTAACGTCTCAGGATTCGAATTAAATATTAATGAAATCTGATTAGCTAATTAATTAATGTGGGGCCCTTGGATGAGTGACAAGTGTCACTCATCCCATTGGTCATCTCCCCTAAAAAGTGGATCTAAGTTCTGATTGGATGGTTTTATATTAAAATATTAATTCTTTTATTTTATTTTATTATTTTTCCCTCTTCATCTCTCTCTTCCCTCCCGTGCAACCATCTTCATCATCTCCTCCATCATGACCGTGCACCCCAATCATACACCAACCCCTCTCAATCATCATCCATTGCTTGTGACCCGTGAATGAAAGTTAGAGAGGATGTTGAGACGAACCCAATGGTGGCCATGGCAAGGACCATCGTGCATGGTGGGAGGAATTTCGGAAGGTAAACCGTGGGATTCAAATTTTTGGTTTTTTGATTTTGATGGTGTTGATCGATTCTAAGCTTAGGATGATGTTCCTTGAGCTCTCACGAGCTTATAGGTGCAATTTTGGACGAATTTGGACGTCGGAGCTGGCTGGAATGATGATCGGAATTCTGGCTGAAACTTAGAATGGCCATAACTTTAAATCCAGGTACTTCCTGCAATTTTTGGATTTATATTTGGAATCTTATATAGGTAGAATGTCGAATTTGGTTGAGAAACGAGTGAGATATCGAAGTTTGAAGTTTGAGGCATCAATGGAGTTTTTCGGCGAGAAATTCTAGCGAGTCGCTAGCGAGTTGACTCGGTCACCGGTGAGTTGACTCGTTGACTGGCGAGTTGATTCACTGACTTTGACCCGTTGACTTTTTCCAAAGTTAACTTTTGCGTTGACTACTAGTGTGGGGGCACGTGGGCTCAAATTTGGAGATGGGCTCAATGTCATTTTAAAGATTTCGACGATCCGGATCCAATGGTGATGGTTTCGGGTCGATCAGAGATGGTTAAGTTGGTCAAATTGAGGTTTTTCACCTCAAGAATCGTATCCAGGACACGTTGAATTTTTCGGGAATTTTGGGGTTTATCCTATAGACTTGTATAGTTGATTAGTGACCTTCGGGTGTGATTTGGACAGGTCCGAGTGTTCCGGTGATGGTGATATAGCCTCATGAGGCTTATGACACACATATCGAGGCGGTAGCTAGGATGGTCTGTGAGTGGACATTATTTTCTAAACTGTGATGCATGCATAACTGTTTTATATGTTTTACATATGTGATTTCGACGATGATGATTGTGATATTTGTGATTTACATATTTGCATGTATTTCAAGGTTTATGATTTTACATTGTGGTTATACGTGCTTGTGGTTTCGGTGATGGTTTGATGAAATAGTTTTAGATTTGAAAAGGTGAACTCGGGCATGAGACCCATTTGTTTTAGAAACCCTCAGACATGAAGTCCATTTGAGTTATATTATCGGGCCAAGGGCCTAGTTGGTTTACGAAATCGGGCATGAGGTCCAATTGTGTTATATGAATGTGATTTCGGGTCGGGGGCCCATAAATGGATTTGGATTTGAGAAACCTTATTTGTGGATTACGATGGTTTTATAGAAATCCCGGGCATAATCCCATTTGAACGGATTGAGATGATTATGAAATTTTTTCCATATACCATCCTTATGATCTGATATCGCCCCTCCATGGAGGGTCAGAGACTTGGGTGACCCTAGGGGAGACTCGGCTAAGACTGAGGGGCACACGTAGCTCTATACATGACATCTGGGATGTCAGACATTGCCTACGAGGGGTTATTCTACGGAGCGACCGGGTTGTAGAGTAACTCACGAGCATGATTGTTATTATTGGACGTTTGGGACTTCAGGCGTCTGGGACGCCAGGCATCTGGGATGCGGAGGATTGGTATGTAATGGTGGTTGATTGGATTTGTGATCTATGTATTTACTGGACATTTGATTTGGATTTTTGTGTTAATGGATTTGGGCAGGGACCAAACATGGTTTGGATTTACTGTTTTAGGCTGAGTTCCCACATACTTAGATTTATGGTTTTGGGCTAAGGCCCTAATAATTTAACTAAAGTAAATGGTTTGATTATTGGCTTTCGAATGCATGCATCCTTTTTAGTGAAGGGCATGAATTTCTTCTTATGAAATGTGTTTTATTAAATTATTTATTTTCGTTCACTCACAACTTTTAATGGTTTTAATGCCCTTCAGGTTGATCGCGGATGCGGGCTGTAGCAGAGACCGAGACATCACACTGCTCCTGTAACGACCCGAACCGAGGATAATAATATTTTAATGTAAAAAGACTATTTTGCCCCTAAGGGGGGAAACTTTGACTTTTGACCCGGGAAATAATTTGGCCTTTGACCCATGACTATGACGTAGGTCGGGACGTCACGAATCCGTAGACAGGCGGCACGCCGAAATCGGAGTTCGTATGAAGAAGTTATGGTCAAGGAAGCGTTTTAGCGGAATTTACGAACCGAGAACAACGGAATAAAATATTAATTTATTATGGGAATCCGTGCCAACTAATATTTAAATCAAAGCAGTGGATTGGTGACAAGTGTCACCCATCCAAGCCCATACTATTCCAATAAAGCAAAATTACACTATTTACCTATTTTAAAAATCATTTAATTTTCCCTCCCAAATTCCCAGCCGTTGGATCCCTGCCTAAACTAATCCCAGCCCTCCATCTATTCTGATTTTTCTTCTTCATGCACGATCTCTCTGTCTGTTTCTCTCAAACACACAAACACATCCAGCCCCCCTTCACCCGTGCATCTTCTTCCATTTTCTCTCAAACCAGGCGATCGAACCAGCACCCCTCATCGCATCAACCAACCACCAACACCACCACCATCATCTGATCATCATCACCCTGCATCACCGGCGACCACCACCCCATTTTCCTGCCCCGAACGGCCGTGCAAACTCAGACCCAAAAAACAGAGGAATCGGGTCCAAGAAGAAAACCACGACATCCACCGCACCCCGACGCAAGGGAAGCTCCAGTCTACACCGTGAGGACCCCAGGAGCGTAACTGGACGACGGCGAAGCCTGCGGCGGCGACACGGCGGCGGTAAGACCCAAAACCCGAAAGCCCCGTTTTGATTCCCTGTTTCGAACCAACGTGTTGTGATGCTTAGGAATCGATTAATTAGTTATAGACATGTCCTAGGGTTAGATACGAGTTGATTGGAACCAGTTTGGACGACGGAGACGGCGTGGATCGACGGAGACGACGGTCGGACTTTGGCCGTGAGTTTCAGCGACGGACTGGTGAGTTTCTTCTCGTTTTCTTTCTATTTTGAGGTTGTAGAACCATAGAACAGACCTAGACGACCCTATAGGGAGGAACCCCGTCGAAAATGGTGGCCGGAATCGTACGGTGGAATCGGGTCAAGCCGTGGGTCGACGGTGACCCGGTTCCAGTCAAACGGGTTGACACGGTACTGTAGCATGAAGACGTCATCATGCTGACGTCACTTCTGACGTCATCCTGTCAGATGTTGTCAGGCCAGGGACCAATCAGAACATGCCATGTGTCACCTGACAAGTGTCACTGCTGACGTCAGCAGTATTGTAGCACCGTTGACCCACGCGTTGACCAGGCACGTGGGGGCGCGTGTGAACAGTGATTTTGGTGGGGCCTGTACCATTTTCAAGGTTTCGACGATACGAATCCAATGGAGGTGGTTTCGTGTCGATCGGAGATCGTTAGATTAGTCAAAATGGGGTTTGAAGCACCGAGAGTAGCGCCCGGGATGCGTTTTTGAGGCGGATCTGTTCTAGGGTCTTGGTATTGAGGTCATAGGGTCCTTAAGTAACTCTCAGGTATAATAATACAGGTTTTTAGAGATCGTTGAGCAGCAAGGACCGAGTGTGAGTGGGCTGTTTGATTTATAAAAGGCTTGCATGCATAAACTGTTTTACTATTTCCACTTATGATTTCGATGAGTCTTATGAACTGTTTATATATGCTATTACAATGTTTTGGGCATGAGACCCGTCTGGATTATATGTGGATTTTGTTTGGGATTGTCCGGGGGACATAGGGTAAACTATACTGTTATTGTACTGTACTTTCCTACCTGTGTATATTGTCTCCTCCAGGGAGGGTCGTTGGCCTGGGTGGACCCTGGAGTAGTCACGGGGCCCTGACTGAGTGGAGTTGACCCCCGTTGGGCTGCTTACTCTCAGGAAGGCATGTTCGTATACCTCAGGCAGTGACCGGGATACCGGGAGCTGATGTACCTAGAGAGTCTCGAGTGTGAGACCCTGAGTGGCAACGCGTAGCCTTAGAACCGTGACATCATTTTGGTTGGGTTTTACAGTGCACTGATATGTTAGTTTCTCCTTTCGATTATTATTGTGGTTTTATGGTTAAGATTTCATTACGATGTTATGTTTTCACTGCATGCAAGATTTGGAAAACGGAGGGGTAAAACCTTATGATTATTTTCTTATTAAATTGATTTATAAACTGTTATTTTTGGCCCACTCACCCTTGTTTTACTGACCCCTCCAGACCCTGACACGGAAATAGAGGAGGAGGACCCGGAGGAGGAGGCAGAGGTTTAGTTTGCTTAGCTGTGCACCTGTACACCCACTTGTGGGTAGGTTGAGCACCGAATAAATGTACTCTGACTATTGTGCTCACGTGTTGTATTTTACTTTCCCTTGTCTGACAGTATCGCTTTAAACACTGTGGTTGTACGTTATCTATCTATTTAAGTATTCGATTTTTATTTAAGGGTAATTTTGGTATGTTTAGAGTCATTGTCAGACGGGAGCGGGTCACGTCCCCGGGTGGTCCCAGTGGGATTGGGACGGGTCCTGTCAGCTTGGTATCAGAGCATTAGGATTAGCAGTCAGAGTACTAGGTTAGCGGTTTGTACTTTGTACATGGTCGCTTTCGATATCTTTTAACCTGTTTGCCTCTTAACAGTTGGATATGCCTCCCCGACGTGAACCCCATGCACGTGTTGACGAGGGCAATGGAGGGAATGGAGACACTGCGAGCATTGAGCGGGCCCAGCGCCTGGGTGCTACGCACTTTAGTTTGGGAACCGACCCCGAGGAAGCGCACCAGTGGATTGACCGCTGGGAGAGGATTTTCAAGGTCATGCACTGTCCACCGGAGGAGCGTGTCGTACTGGCGACCTTCCTACTGGATGGGAGCGCCTATTGATGGTGGCACAACCTTGTCCTGGCCAGCTGGACCGTTCACACCATCCCATGGGAGACCTTCCGAGAGCGGTTTCTCAACCAGTTTTACCCACAGTCGTTTCGCAATGCCCGTGAGGCGGAGTTTCTGCAACTCCGGCATGGATATCAGACTGTAGCGGAGTACGAGGAGACCTTCCTGATGTTGTCTCGCTTTGCTGAGAACTTCGTGATCACCGAGGAGGATCGATGTCGCAGATTTGAGTGGGGCCTGCGACCTGAGATTCAGGCAATGGTGACTGCAACGCCCTTTGCTTCCATGAGGGATCTGACTGATGCGGCGACCAGGGTTGAGAACAGTATCCTGGCACGTCAGCGAGCTGAGGGGGAGACACGGCGACGTGATCACCCGCATTTGGGATTCTCGGGCCGTCGGGGCTCGAAGGGAGGACATTCTGGTGGATCTTCGTCTTCTGGCAGCCGAGGACGTGCTGGTCAGTTCAGGAGTCCTCAGCGGTCTGGACAATGTTCTGGAGTTTGGCAGCAGCCGTACTCACCGATGAGCATCTCACCGGGAGGATACTCGGGTCGACCTAGGGAGGTCACATGCTTCGCTTGTGGTGAGCCGGGGCACTATGCTTCTGATTGTCCACTGATTCGGGGCAGTACTAAGCCAGCACAGGGCTCAGCATCTCAGACTGACAGCAGCCGGACACGCGGTGTTGTGCGTGGCCGTGATCGAGGAGCTAGAGGACGGGGACTACCTGCAGAGTCTATGGCTCGTGTCTATGCTGTTACCCAGCAGTAGGCCAGATCCATTCCGGGAGTGTTGACAGGTACTGTACATATTTATGGCATGGTTGTTCGTGCATTGATGGATTCGGGGGCAACGCATTCTTTTATTTCACCGCGTTGTGCGGGACTGTTGGGCCGTGAGGTGACCGCACTTGAGCACGAGATGGGTGTGGGGACACCGATGGGTGTGACCTACCAAGTGAACCAGGAGATACGAGCTTGCCCTGTGGAGATTGAGGGAGTCGAATTTCCGGCAGATTTAATTCTGATGAATGTGCACGACTTCGATGTGATACTTGGAGTTGATTGGTTGTCGGAGTACAACTCGCTCATCGACTGTAGTAACATGCGGTTGACTTTGAGAGGTTCAGGATTACCGGAAATCGTATTTCATGGGGAGTGTGGAGACGCATCACCCAAGGTAATATCTGCACTCACAGCTACAAAACTTTTACAGAAGGGGTGTCAGGGTTATCTTGCTTACGTGGTAGAGTCTACGGATGAATCTTTGAAAATTGAGGATATTCCGGTTGTGCGGGAATTTCCTGATGTCTTTCCAGGGGATTTACCTGGATTACCACCACCCAGGGAGATCGACTTCACGATCGAGTTACTCCCCGGGACTCGACCGATTTCACAAGCACCGTATCGTATGGCACCGGCAGAGCTACGGGAATTGAAAATCCAATTACAGGAACTGGTGGATCTAGGGTTTATCCGACCCAGTACATCACCATGGGGAGCGCCGGTCTTATTTGTGAAAAAGAAGGAGGGTAGTTTGCGGTTGTGTGTGGATTATAGGCAGTTGAACAAGGCTACGGTGAGGAATCAGTATCCCTTACCCAGGATCGATGATTTGTTCGATCAGTTACGAGGAGCACGATATTTCTCCAAGATAGATCTGAGGTCGGGATACCATCAACTGAGAATAGCCGAGGGGGATGTTCAGAAAACAGCTTTTCGAACGAGGTATGGGCATTATGAGTTCTTGGTGATGCCCTTTGGACTGACGAATGCACCAGCTGCATTCATGGACTTGATGAATCGGGTCTTTCGAGCATACTTGGATAAATTTGTGATCGTGTTTATCGACGACATCTTGGTGTATTCCAAGAGTGTCAGGGCTCATGAGGAGCACTTACGAATGGTATTGGGTAAACTACGACAGGAGCAGCTGTATGCTAAGTTAAGCAAATGTCAATTCTGGCTAAATAGTATTGGATTCTTGGGTCACATTATATCACCTGAGGGGATAAGTGTGGATCCTCAGAAAACGGAGGCTGTGACAAATTGGCCAAGACCGACCACGGTGACGGAAGTGCGAAGTTTTGTTGGGTTAGCAGGTTACTATCGGAGATTCGTGGAGGGTTTCTCCCAGATTGCCGCACCATTGACTCGGTTAACCCGGAAAGGGGTGAAGTTTGTGTGGGACGACTAGTGTGAACATAGTTTTCAGGAATTAAAGTTCCGATTAACCACTGCACCTGTCCTTGCATTACCAGACAGCAGTGGAGAGTTCGTGGTATATAGTGACACATCGCTGCAGGGCTTGGGTTGTGTATTGATGCAGAATGGAAGGGTGATTGCTTACGCATCCCGGCAGCTGAAGACGCACGAATTGAATTACCCTACTCATGATTTGGAATTGGCAGCGGTGGTTCATGCTCTAAAGATCTGGAGACATCATTTGTTCAGTGCGACATGCCGAATATTCACCGATCACCAGAGTCTTAAACATCTGTTCACTCAGAAGGAACTCAACATGAGACAGCGGAGATGGTTGGAATTGTTGAAGGATTATGATTGTACCATCGAGTACCATCCTGGCAAGGCAAATGTTGTGGCTGATGCACTTAGTAGGAAGTCGTCGGGATCAGTTGCGCACTTGAGATTGGTGTATCTTCCTTTGCTAGTGGAACTTCGGAAGAGCGGAGTTATGTTAGGGATGGACGAGGAGGGAGCCTTGTTGGCTAGCTTTCATGTGCGACCCGTGTTGGTCGACAGGATCATCGAGGATCAACTACAGGACCAGATACTCTGTGACTACAGGAACGAGGTTGAATCCGGGCAGAGACAAGATTTCTCTATCCTGGGCGATGGAGCGTTAGTGAAGCTTGGGAGATTGTGTGTACCTGCGGTACCAGAGTTGAGGAGAGAGATTTTAGACGAGGCCCACAGTTCGGCCTATGCTATGCATCCAGGAGGGACAAAGATGTACCGTACTCTCCGGGACTATTATTGGTGGCCAGGGATGAAGAGGGAGATAGCTGAGTTTGTCAGTAAATGTTTGATCTGTCAGCAGGTCAAGGCAGAACGGCAGCGTCCGTACGGGGCTATGCAGCCACTTCCAATTCCGCAATCGAAGTGGGACCATATTACAATGGACTTTGTCTTCAAGTTACCGAAGACAAGGAGTGGATTTGATGGGGTTTGGGTGATAGTGGATCGGTTGACTAAATCAGCGCATTTTCTGCTTGTATGTGAGACGTACAAGCCCAACCGTTTGACCCAGCTATTCATTAATTAGATCATCCGACTGCACGGTACCCCGGAGTCGATCGTGTCAGATCGGGATCCGCGTTTCACATCCAGGTTTTGGAGGAGTCTACAGACTACTTTGGGTACGAAATTGCACTTCAGTACAGCATTCCACCCACAGACCGACGGACAGTCTGAAAGGACAATACAAACTCTCGAGGACATGATGAGAGCCTGTGTGTTGCAATTCCAGGATTCGTGGGCTGATCGATTGCCATTGATGGAGTTTGCCTACAATAATAGCTACCATGCTAGTATAGGGATGGCACCCTATGAGGCACTGTATGGTCGACAGTGCAGAACACCTGTATGCTGGATGGAGATCGGAGAAAGAACCGCAGTGGGGCCGGATCTGATGGATATGACCCAGGAGACAGTTCGGGTTATTCGGGAAAGATTGAAGGCGGCCCAGGATCGTCAGAAGAGCTATGCGGACCGACGGATCCGAGATTTGGAGTTTGAAGTTGGTGACTTTGTCTTTTTAAAGTTATCGCCGTGGAAAGGGATTCTCCGATTTGGACGACGTGGGAGATTGAGTCCTCGTTATATCGGGCCATATGAGATTGTCGAGAGGATTGGTCCAGTGGCTTATCGTTTAGCACTACCTTCGGAGCTTTCCCGAGTACATGACGTATTCCATGTATCTATGCTACGGAAGTATCTTCAGGATGACTCTCATGCACTGCCAGAACAACCACTGGAACTGATGACAGATTTAAGCTTCGAGGAACGGCCAGTGCAGATTCTGGATAGGAAGGAAAAGGTCTTAAGGAACAGGACGATTTCTTTGGTTAAGGTGCTATGGCGGAACCACGAGGTGGAGGAAGCGACATGGGAACCCGAGGAATTGATGAGAGGGCAGTACCCACACTTGTTTGAGTAAATTTCGAGGACGAAATTTCTGTAAGGTGGGCAGGTTGTAACGACCCGAACCGAGGATAATAATATTTTAATGTAAAAAGACTATTTTGCCCCTAAAGGGGGGGAGGGGGGAAACTTTGACTTTTGACCCGGGAAATAATTTGGCCTTTGACCCATGACTATGACGTAGGTCGGGACGTCACGAATCCGTAGACAGGCGGCACGCCGAAATCGGAGTTCGTATGAAGAAGTTATGGTCAAGGAAGCGTTTTAGCGGAATTTACGAACCGAGAACAACGGAATAAAATATTAATTTATTATGGGAATCTGTGCCAACTAATATTTAAATCAAACCAGTGGATTGGTGACAAGTGTCACCCATCCAAGCCCATACTATTCCAATAAAGCAACATTACACTATTTACCTATTTTAAAATCATTTAATTTTCCCTCCCAAATTCCCAGCCGTTGGATCCCTGCCTAAACTAATCCCAGCCCTCCATCTATTCTGATTTTTCTTCTTCATGCACGATCTCTCTGTCTGTTTCTCTCAAACACACAAACACATCCAGCCCCCCTTCACCCGTGCATCTTCTTCCATTTTCTCTCAAACCAGGCGATCGAACCAGCATGACAGGACCCGCCCCGATCCCACAGGGACCACAAGGGGACGTGCCCTGCTCCCGTCTGACACCCAATAATTCATACCAATTTTAACCTCAAAACATCAAATGCATAAATAATCAAATTTGAGTCATACAACAAATCCGAATTAAACAGATGTCAGACAAAGGATGAAATCCAAAATTACAAGTTGCGAGCACGACTCTAACATAAACCTGCGGGTAAACCACCCGGCAGGGGTTCAGGTACGCAGAAGTAGATCTATGCCTCAGCCTCAGGTTCCTCCTCTACCTCAGTATCACGACCTGGAGGGGTTACCAAAAACATTAAGGGTGAGTGGACCGAATTCAAGTTTATAAAATCATTTGAAAAGTAAAACATATAATTTACCCCTCCGTTTTCCAAACATGCATGCAGCATCCTTTAAAATCATAAATAATATAATATGAATCATAAGGCATGTAATAAAACCATAACCATAATTTTAGCCACTGCACTATACACTCCAATCCGACATCCCTGATGTCTGACGTCCCTGACGTCCAATAAGGTCACAATCACAAGGCTACGCGTGCCACTCGGGTCTCAATTCTGAGTTAAATCCCCGAACCCTGTTCGGTTACAGCATCCCCGATGCTTAGCGTCGTAGACGCTGGACGTTCTAGACGTCCGTGACCTCTCTGGGGTACCTCATCCGGAGGAGACAATATAATATGGAAGGATCTATACAGTGCAGCACCAAATACATTTTATTGATATCCACATGCAACATATATGTATACATAGGTAAAATCTGAACCGATTGTTACGTTTCATCACACGGGTCTCATGCCCAAATACCGTGAAACGTGCCATAACCGAAATCTCAATATCATCAAAGCCATTTATAGATTCCAGCATGTGAACATATAAGTAAATCAGAAAACATTTAAGCATGCAAGGGTTTAATGAAAACGGGCCCACTCACTGTACGATTCCGCTGCGAATCTGCGCGTACGGACCTGTACCGAGATTATCGTACAATTCCTGTCAGTTCAAATCACATGTAAGGGTCACTACAAGTCTTAAATGTTTAACCACAAAGTCCGAAATAGAAACCGGCCCGGGGAAACCGTACAACACGTTTCCCGAGGCAACCGGCCCTAAACTGACCCATCAAAGCTTATCTCAGATCAACATGGTTAAATCACCAAAAATGTTCAGAATGATGAGAGGAACAAAAGTCATGTTGATCGTGATCGAAGATAAGGTCCAACGCGCCCTCACGCGCCGCCCAAAGTGGCTGCGCGTGAATGTCACGCGCCTGACACTGTAGCTACAGTGTCACCTCCTTCACCCGTTTGTCTGTAATACGGGTCTGCCACCCGCGGCTTGACCCGGTTGAATACCCATCAATTCCTACTTGATTTCAATCCAATTTGATCCTAACATGTTCATTAACTATCCAATTTAGGTTCTGTGACAAAAATCAACCTCGACACATCCCCAAACGACCCATCGACCCGCAATCAACCAATCGGGTCAATCACCAGAACTTCCTGGTTTCAAACCCATTGTCCAATTAACTTCACAGGAAGCATAATAGGATCAAAACGAACCAAAATGAACAATCAATTGTGTCTGAAAGTACCTGAAGGTCGTCGTCCCAAACTCTGCAACTTCCCTGAAAACAGCAGCCTCCGTCCTAGCTCAACCGTGGCTGTTAGCCTTCAATTTCGACGTGGTTGAGTTCCAAACACTCCCAGAAGACTAAACCAGGCCTTGGTTTGGTCCAACACTCACCAGAAATTAAAATCCGATTTTCCCTCCAATTTTGGCCAAAATGGTTTCTCTGGTTTCCTCACCCGTTCTTAGTTATAACAGCATCAGAGTGATGCTCAAGCACGTTCTAACTGGTTTTAAACAATTTCAAGCCGTCCCAGAGGCTCGTGGGTGTCCAATTGTCCACTGAAAAATGTTCCCCGAAAAGCTTCGATCTTGAATTAATCAATTGATCGTGCAGGCTGGACGGCTCAGGCCACGTTCAAAAGCAAAAGACAACCCAGACATTCCAGCACATGATAGCACAATCAACTGCACGATAGAACCACCGCACATGGTGGTGCCGCCCATTTCCCCCGCGGTCTGCTACAGTAACCAGGGCAAAAAGACCAAAATGCCCCTGGTTCAATAATTTCCAAAATACCCCTCACTTCCTAGACCCGTAACTCAGCCATACGAAGTCCGATTTCGGCGTGCCGCCTGTCAACGGACTCAGGATATCGAGACCTACCTATCGGTCCTTGAGTCGCGTGAAAATTAATTGTCAAACGAAAAGTCAACATTTTCGCCCGTGAAGTCCAACTTACGGTAATGCCCCTGAACTTCCGATAGTCATAACTTTTTCCCTGATCGTCCGAATTGGACGTGCCACCTGTCTATGAACTCGTGACGTCCCGTACTACGTCACGGTCATAGTTCAAGGTCCATTTAACTCATCAATCAAAAAGTCAACAATTTGGCCACGCCAATCACAAGGGTAAAAGCGTCAATTCACACATTAAATCACAATATTAAAATCCTCGAATTTCCGGGGTATTACAACCTTCCCCCCTTAAGAAATTTCGTCCCGAAATTTCAAAGAAACAAATGAGGAAATTGATCTCGCATCTGAGCCTCAGGCTCCCATGTGGCTTCTTCCACATTCTGGTTTCTCCAGAGAATCTTCACGAGAAGGATCGTCTTCCGACGTAGTACCTTGTCCTTCCGATCCAAGATCTGTACTGGTTGTTCCTCAAAGCTCAAATCCTCCCGTAGTTCGACAGGTTGTTCCCCAAGTACATGAGAAGCATCACGTACGTACTTCCGCAGCATCGATATGTGGAAAACATCGTGAACTCTAGATAGTTCTGGAGGTAGTGCCAATCTGTAAGCAACCTTGCCAATCCTCTCCACGATCTGATACGGTCCGATAAAACGCGGATTCAGTTTCCCTCGTCGACCGAATCGGATAATCCCCTTCCACGGTGATAACTTCAGGAAGACAAAATCTCCCACTTCAAATTCCAAGTCTCGAATCCGTCGATCGGCATAACTCTTCTGACGATCCTGTGCCGCCTTCAATCTCTCCTTGATAACACGAACAGTTTCCATGGTTAAGTCCATCAATTCTGGCCCTACCGCCGCTCGCTCTCCTATTTCCGTCCAGCAGATAGGTGTCCTGCACTGTCGACCATACAGTGCCTCATAAGGTGCCATCCCGATGCTTGCCTGATAGCTGTTGTTGTAAGCGAATTCCATCAATGGCAACTGAGTATCCCAAGAGTCCTGAAACTGTAGTACACATGACCTCATCATGTCCTCCAGGGTCTGAATGGTTCTTTCAGACTGTCCATCGGTCTGTGGATGGAAAGCAGTACTGAAACGTAGGGTTGTTCCCAGAGTAGCTTGCAAACTCCGCCAGAACCTGGAAGTGAAACGCGGATCACGATCGGACACGATCGATTCCGGCGTACCATGCAATCGTATGATTTCCTTCACAAACAACTGAGCCAGTCGATTAGGTTTATAGGTCTCCTGAACTGGCAGAAAATGGGCTGATTTGGTTAACCGATCCACGATCACCCATACTACGTCCACTCCGCTCTGAGTTCTCGGTAACTTAAAGACGAAGTCCATGGTGATGTGATCCCACTTTCACTCGGGAATCGGAAGTGGCTGCATAGCCCCATAAGGTCTCTGCCGTTCCGCCTTAACCTGCTGACAGGTTAAGCATTTGCTTACGAACTCGGCAATATCCTTCTTCATTCCTGGCCACCAATAATGGTTCCGGAGGGTACGGTACATCTTTGTACCTCCCTGATGCATAGCATAGGCCGAACTATGGGCCTCCTCAAGAATCTCGGCCCGTAACTCTGCCACTGCAGGTACACACAAACGGCCCATCTTCACAAGCGCTCCATCGTCCCGGATGGTAAAATCCTGTCTCCCATCCGCATCGACCTCAATTCTGTAAATACAGAGTATCGGATCCTGAAGTTGTGCTTCGATAATCTGATCAATCAGTACGGGTCGTACATGGAAGCTGGCCAACAAAGCTCCATGCGCATCCGTACCCAAAATAACTCCCGCCTTCCGGAGTTCCACTAGCAAAGGAAGATACACCATCCCTAGGTGTGCAACTGATCCCGCAGATTTTCTGCTGAGTGCATCTGCCACCACATTGGCCTTACCCGGATGGTACTCGATCGTACAGTCATAGTCCTTCAGCAGCTCCAACCATCTCCGTTGCCTCATGTTAAGCTCCTTCTGAGTGAATAAGTATTTAAGACTCTGGTGGTCGGTGTATATCCGACACGTTGCGCCGAATAGATAATGTCTCCAGATTTTTAGGGCATGAACCACCGCTGCCAACTCCAAATCATGGGTAGGGTAGTTCAACTCGTGGGTCTTCAGCTGCCGGGATGCATAGGCGATAACCTTGCCAGTTTGCATCAACACGCAGCCCAGACCTTGCAGCGATGCATCACTGAAGACCACAAACTCTCCACTGTCATCCGGCAATGCAAGGACATGTGCAGTGGTCAATCGATCTTTCAACTCTTGAAAGCTCCAATCGCACTGCTCGTCCCAGATAAACTTCACTCCCTTCCGAGTCAAACGAGTTAATGGTGCAGCAATTTTGGAGAAACCCTCCACGAATCTCCGGTAGTAACCTGCTAATCCGACGAAACTCCGCACCTCGGTCACTGTTGTCGGTCTGGCCCAGTTGGTTACCGCTTCTGTTTTCTGGGGATCCACGCAAATCCCATCCGTCGATATCACGTGTCCCAGAAAACCAATACTGCTCAGCCAAAATTGGCACTTGCTCAGCTTGGCGTACAATTGTTCTTGTCTCAGCCTCTCCAAGACCAACCGTAGATGTTCCTCATGTGCACGGGCACTCCTCGAGTACACCAAAATATCATCGATGAACACAATCACGAACTTATCCAGGTAGGGTCGGAAGACCCGGTTCATCAAATCCATGAATGCTGCTGGAGCATTCGTCAATCCAAATGGCATAACAAGGAACTCGTAGTGTCCGTAACGGGTTCGAAAAGCAGTTTTCAGAATATCCTCCTCCGAAATCCTCAGTTGGTGATACCCAGACCGCAAATCAATTTTCGAGAAGCACTGAGCTCCCCGCAACTGGTCAAAAAGGTCATCGATCCTGGGTAGAGGATACTGGTTCCTCAACGTCACCTTGTTGAGTTGTCGATAGTCAATACACAAACGGAGACTTCCCTCCTTCTTCTTTACGAACAACACCGGTGCTTCCCACGGTGAAGTACTCGGTCGGACATATCCCAAATCCACCAACTCCTGCAATTGAGTCTTGAGTTCTCGTAACTCGGCCGGCGCCATCCGGTATGGTGCCTGGGATATAGGTCGGGTACCCGGGAGTAGTTCAATAGTAAACTCGATCTCCCGCGATGGTGGCAATCCAGGTAAGTCTTCCGGAAACACATCCGGAAACTCACGCACCACCGGTATCTCGTTGATACCCGGAGTATCAACCTGATCCGACACGACATGCGCCAGATAACACTGGCATCCCTTCCGTAGAAGTTTGGTAGCAGTAAGTGAAGAGATCACTTCAGGAGGCGAACCATCACGTTCCCCCTGGAAGATAACCTCCGGCAAACCCGGGCTTCGCAGAATCACTTGCTTGCTACAACAATCGATGAGCGATCTGTGCTCCGATAGCCAATCCATCCCTAGGATTATATCGAAGTCGTGGATATCCAGAATAATTCAGTCTGCTGGTAAATCCACATCCTCAATTCTTACCGGGCACCTCCGAATCACCTGATTCACAAGGTACACGATACCCATCGGGGTGCCAACACCCATTTCGCAATCTAAAGCTGATACCGCACAACCAAGCATACCAGCACAACTTTTCGAAATAAAAGAATGTGTAGCCCCCGCATCCATCAATACACGTACAAGAAGGTTAAAGATATGTAGTGTACCTGTGACCACGCCTGGGGCAGTCCTCGCCTGTTGTTGGGTCATGGCAAAGACTTGGGCCCTCGACCCTCCGTTCCGTCCGCGCCCGCGTGCGCCACACCCAGCACCACGGTTACCTCCCTGACCGCGACCTCTATTAGTGTGGGAAGCCGTGCTCTGCACCACACTAGAGCCCCCAGCGTCGTTGTTCTTGGACAACTGCGGGCAATCACTGGCATAGTGGCCCTCCTCCCCACAAGCAAAACAAGTTACTGGCCTTGGCCTGTCCGAATGCCCGCCAGAAGCACCGCTCCAAGATGAGCGTTGCCCAGAGTTGTATCCAGATCCTCTGCCCTGAGAGCCTCCGCGTCGACCTGACCAGCCACGACCCTTGAAGGATGAGGGTACTCCCCTGTAGCCCCCTCCCTTATTGTTCTTATGGACCGATGGCCCACGATGTGGGCGATCCTGACGTCGCCCCTCGCCCGAAGGTTGTCGTGTCTAGTGTGCCGCCAGACTGGCCTCGACACGCACCGCAGCGTCGACCAAATCTCTCAGTGAAGCATGAGTAGCAGCAGTCACACTTGCCCGGATCTCCCCTCGGAGTCCAAGCTCGAACCTTTGGCATTTGTCCTCCTCCGTGCTCACGAATGATGCAGCGAACCGGGATAGTTTTTCGAAAGTTTGTTCGTAGTCCGCAACGGACATATCCCCCTGCTCCAGCCGCAGGAACTCCGCCTCCCGCGCCGCGCGAAAGGATCGCGGGTAGTACTGGTCCAGAAATCTGGAACGGAAAGCTTCCCAAGTAGTGGTATGGACAGACCACCCAGACATTTCGAGTCCGTGCCACCACTGGTAGGCTCCTCCTTCCAGTAAGAAGGCCGCCAAGGTCACTCGTTCGCCCGAAGGGCAGTGCATCACCGAGAAGATCCTCTCCCACTTGGTGATCCAATCATGAGCATCCTCGGGGTTTGACCCCCCGCAGAAAGGAGTGGCTCCCAACCGTTGAGCCCTTTCAATGCTCGCGCATTCCATCTCCCTTTCCAGATCCTCGTCAGTTCGTGTATGAGGAATTCTCCTAGGAGGCATAACCAACTGTCAAGAGGCATAGATCAGATAACGATGTTCTTAAAAGTCGAAAAGTAACTAGTACTAATCGCTAGCCTCGCATGCTGACCATACCCTAGTACTGACCACAACCTAGTGCTCTGATACCAAGCTGACAGGACCCGCCCCGATCCCACAGGGACCACAAGGGGACGTGCCCTGCTCCCGTCTGACACCCAATAATTCATACCAATTTTAACCTCAAAACATCAAATGCATAAATAATCAAATTTAAGTCATACAACAAATCCGAATTAAACAGATGTCAGACAAGGGATGAAATCCAAAATTACAAGTTGCGAGCACGACTCTAACATAAACCTGCGGGTAAACCACCCGGCAGGGGTTCAGGTACGCAGAAGTAGATCTATGCCTCAGCCTCAGGTTCCTCCTCTACCTCAGTATCACGACCTGGAGGGGTTACCAAAAACATTAAGGGTGAGTGGACCGAACTCAAGTTTATAAAATCATTTGAAAAGTAAAACATATAATTTACCCCTCCGTTTTCCAAACATGCATGCAGCATCCTTTAAAATCATAAATAATATAATATGAATCATAAGGCATGTAATAAAACCATAACCATAATTTTAGCCACTGCACTATACACTCCAATCCGACATCCCTGATGTCTGACGTCCCTGACGTCCAATAAGGTCACAATCACAAGGCTACGCGTGCCACTCGGGTCTCAATTCCGAGTTAAATCCCCGAACCCTGTTCGGTTACAGCATCCCCGATGCTTAGCGTCGTAGACGCTGGACGTTCTAGACGTCTGTGACCTCTCCGGGGTACCTCATCCGGAGGAGACAATATAATATGGAAGGATCTATACAGTGCAGCACCAAATACATTTTATTGATATCCACATGCAACATATATGTATACATAGGTAAAATCTGAACCGATTGTTACGTTTCATCACACGGGTCTCATGCCCAAATACCGTGAAACGTGCCATAACCGAAATCTCAATATCATCAAAGCCATTTATAGATTCCAGCATGTGAACATATAAGTAAATCAGAAAACATTTAAGCATGCAAGGGTTTAATGAAAACGGGCCCACTCACTGTACGATTCCGCTGCGAATCTGCGCGTACGGACCTGTACCGAGATTATCGTACAATTCCTGTCAGTTCAAATCACATGTAAGGGTCACTACAAGTCTTAAACGTTTAACCACAAAGTCCGAAATAGAAACCGGCCCGGGGAAACCGTACAACACGTTTCCCGAGGCAACTGGCCCTAAACTGACCTTATCTCAGATCGACATGGTTAAATCACCAAAAATGTTCAGAATGATGAGAGGAACAAAAGTCATGTTGATCGTGATCGGAGATAAGGTCCAACGCGCCCTCAAGCGCCGCCCAAAGTGGCTGCGCGTGAATGTCACGCGCCTGACACTGTAGCTACAATGTCACCTCCTTCACCCGTTTGTCTGTAATACGGGTCTGCCACCCGCGGCTTGACCCGGTTGAATACCCATCAATTCCTACTCGATTTCAATCCAATTTGATCCTAACATGTTCATTAACTATCCAATTTAGGTTCTGTGACAAAAATCAACCTCGACACATCCCCAAACGACCCATCGACCCGCAATCAACCAATCGGGTCAATCACCAGAACTTCCTGGTTTCAAACCCATTGTCCAATTAACTTCACAGGAAGCATAATAGGATCAAAACGAACCAAAATGAACAATCAATTGTGTCTGAAAGTACCTGAAGGTCGTCGTCCCAAGCTCTGCAACTTCCCTGAAAACAGCAGCCTCCGTCCTAGCTCAACCGTGGCGGTTAGCCTTCAATTTCGATGTGGTTGAGTTCCAAAACACTCCCAGAAGACTAAACCAGGCCTCGGTTTGGTCCAACACTCACCAGAAATTAAAATCCGATTTTCCCTCCAATTTTGGCCAAAACGGTTTCTCTGGTTTCCTCACCCGTTCTTAGTTATAACAGCATCAGAGTGATGCTCAAGCACGTTCTAACTGGTTTTAAACAATTTCAAGCCGTCCCAGAGGCTCGTGGGTGTCCAATTGTCCACTAAAAAATGTTCCCCGAAAAGCTTCGATCTTGAATTAATCAATTGATCGTGCAGGCTGGACGGCTTAGGCCACGTTCAAAAGCAAAAGACAACCCAGACATTCCAGCACATGATAGCACAATCAATTGCACGATAGAACCACCGTACATGGTGGTGCCGCCCATTTCCCCCGCGGTCTGCTACAGTAACCAGAGCGAAAAGACAAAAATGCCCCTGGTTCAATAATTACCAAAATACCCCTCACTTCCTAGACCCGTAACTCAGCCATACGAAGTTCGATTTCAGCGTGCCGCCTGTCAACGGACTCAGGATATCGAGACCTACCTATCGGTCCTTGAGTCGCGTGAAAATTAATTGTCAAACGAAAAGTCAACATTTTCGCCCGTGAAGTCCAACTTACGGTAATGCCCCTGAACTTCCGATAGTCATAACTTTTTCCCTGATCGTCCGAATTGGACGTGCCACCTGTCTATGAACTCGTGACATCCTGTACTACGTCACGGTCATAGGTCAAGGTCCATTTAACTCATCAATCAAAAAGTCAACAATTTGGCCATGCCAATCACAAGGGTAAAAGCGTCAATTCACACATTAAATCACAATATTAAAATCCTCGAATTTCCGGGGTGTTACACAGCACCCCTCATCGCACCAGCCAACCACCAACACCACCACCATCATCTGATCATCATCACCCTGCATCACCGGCGACCACCACCCCATTTCACTGCCCCGAACGGCCGTGCAAACTCAGACCCGAAACACAGAGGAATCGGGTCCAAGAAGCAAACCACGACATCCACCGCACCTCGACGCAAGGGAAGCTCCAGTCTACACCGTGAGGACCCCAGGAGCGTAACTGGACGACGACCCTGCGGCGGCAACACGGCGGCGGTAAGACCCAAAACCCGAAAGCCCAATTTTGATTAACTGTTTCGAACCAACGTGTTGTGATGCTTAGGAATCGATTAATTAGTTATAGACATGTCCTAGGGTTAGATACGAGTTGATTGGAACCAGTTTGGACGACGGAGACGGCGTGGATCGACGAAGATGACGATCGGACTTTGGCAGTGAGTTTCAGCGACGGACTGGTGAGTTTCTTCTCGTTTTCTTTCTATTTTGAGGTTGTAGAACCATAGAACAGACCTAGACGACCCTATAGGGAGGAACCCCGTCGAAAATGGTGGCCGGAATCGTACGGTGGAATCGGGTTAAGCCGTGGGTCGACGGCGACCCGGTTCCAGTCAAACGGGCTGACCCGGTACTGTAGCATGATGACGTCAACATACTGACGTCATGATGACGTCATCCTATCAGATGTTGTCAGACCAGGGACCAATCAGAACATGCCACGTGTCACCTGACAAGTGTCAGTGATGATGTCATGCTGACGTCAGCAGTACTGTAGCAGCGTTGACCCACGCGTTGACCAGGTGCGTGGGGGCGCGTGTGAACAGTGATTTTGGTGGGGCCTGTACCATTTTCAAGGTTTCGACAATACGGATCCAATGGAGGTGGTTTCGTGTCGATCGGAGATCGTTAGATTAGTCAAAATGGGGTTTGAAGCACCGGGAGTAGCGCCCGTGATGCGTTTTTGAGGCGGATCTGTTCTAGGGTCTTGGTATTGAGGTCATAGGGTCCTTAAGTAACTCTCAGGTATAATAATACAGGTTTTTAGAGATCGTTGAGCAGCAAGGACTGAGTGTGAATGGGCTGTTTGATTTATAAAAGGCTTGCATGCATAAACTGTTTTACTATTTCCACTTATGATTTCGATGAGTCTTATGAACTGTTTATATATGCTATTACAATGTTTTGGGCATGAGACCCGTCTGGATTATATGTGGATTTTGTTTGGGTTGTCCGGGGGACATAGGGTAAACTATACTGTTATTGTACTGTACTTTCCTACCTGTGTATATTGTCTCCTCCAGGGAGGGTCGTTGGCCTTGGTGGACCCTGGAGTAGTCACGGGGCCCTGACTGAGTGGAGTTGACCCCCGTTGGGCTGCTTACTCTCAGGAAGGCATGTTCGTATACCTCGGGCAGTGACCGGGATACCGGGAGCTGATGTACCTAGAGAGTCTCGGGTGTGAGACCTTGAGTGGCAACGCGTAGCCTTAGAACCGTGACATCATTTGGGTTGGGTTTTACAGTGCACTGATATGTTAGTTTCTCCTTTCGATTATTATTGTGGTTTTATGGTTAAGATTTCATTACGATATTATGTTTTCACTGCATGCAAGATTTGGAAAACGGAGGGGTAAAACCTTATGATTATTTTCTTATTAAATTGATTTATAAACTGTTATTTTTGGCCCACTCACCCTTGTTTTACTGACCCCTCCAGACCCTGACACGGAAATAGAGGAGGAGGACCCGGAGGAGGAGGCAGAGGTTTAGTTTGCTTAGATGTGCACCTGTACACCCACTTGTGGGTAGGTTGAGCACCGAATAAATGTACTCTGACTATTGTGCTCACGTGTTGTATTTTACTTTTCCTTGTCTGACAGTATCACTTTAAACACTGTGGTTGTACGTTATCTATCTATTTAAGTATTCGGTTTTTGTTTAAGGGTAATTTTGGTATGTTTAGAGTCATTGTCAGACGGGAGCGGGTCACGTCCCCGGGTGGTCCCAGTGGGATTGGGACGGGTCCTGTCAGCTCCACCGATCTTGGCGCGCTTTGGTAGCCCTGAATGGGCTGAGTTGTCTAGTTATCCTTTGTTTGACACTTCATAACAGACGGGAGCATGGCACATCCTGCGTTAATCCCGATGGGATTTGGGATGGGTCGTGTCTTCCTCGCCCTCACGGTTTTGTTTTTGGGAGCTCACGGTGCAACTTCCCAAGGGGTCACCTATCATTGAATTGCACTAGCCTCAACTCGCTTAACTTTGGAGTTCCAATCAAACCCAAAGCCACTGAGCTCCCTAAAGGACTCGTGCTAGATAGATGTTTGCCTACACCTTTAAGGCACACCACCATTCCCCTAGCAGGAATTTGGGATCGTTCACCGTGTCCGGGAAGTGTGCCAGCTCGGACGCTGGCCCATAAGGGGGTGGATTGTAAGACCCGTGTTCTGGAGGGAACGGTGAACGATCCCACATTCCTACTAGGGGAATGGTCTGGAAGGGGAATGGTGGTGTGCCTTAAAGGTGTAGGCACACACCTTTCTAGCACGAGTCCTATTGGGAGCTCAGTGGCTTTGGGTTCGATTGGAACTCCAAAATTAAGTGAGTTGAGGCTGGTGCAATTCAATGATAAGTGACCCCTTGGGAAGTTGCACCGTGAGCTCCCGAAAACAAAACTGTGAGGGCGAGGAGGCCCAAAACGGACAATATCGTGCTAGAGTCGGGTCCATACCGAGGAGGGTCGGGTCCTGACATTTTGGGTGGGCACGAGTTTGAAAAGGAAACAAAGAAGATGAAGTGAAGATGATGATGATGATACATGATTCATTCAAATGGGCCATAGAGTGGGTGACAAGTGTCACTCATCCTATGGTCCGAAAACTGATATTTTTGGGTCCACCAAAAGACAAACAACTTGAAAATCGTGTAATCGTAACAAACCTTCCGTGACTCGTAACTTTTTTGTACGATGTTCGATTTCGATGTGCTTCCTGTCTACGAACTTGTATAGTCTCGATCTACGTAACGGTCCTCAATCCACGTGCATTGAACCTCTTAGGTCAAAAGTTAACTTTTTCACCATTTTTAGGGGCAAAATCGTCATTTTGTCCCGATCGTTTGATAAGCCTTAGTTAATCCCGTAGATTCGGGACGAGGCGTTACAATCTTCTCTCCTTAAAAAATTTAGTCCGTGAAATTTGCACTAACCAAATCAAAACTGCAGGAATTCAATTCTGCCTCCACCACGAGGCTTCCACATGTCCACGTACACGTCCATCATCTATCCATGGTACCTATCAGACAACCGTCACCCAACGTCAACTGCAATACAACGAATAATGCTGAAATTTTGCTCATCCTCCACGACCGTATCTGAATAGGTGTGTGGCCACCCTGCCACAAAACACCCAAATTCCATTCTCAAACCTCGTTCGATATGTCGACACTTGTCGACCATACTTTCCATCCCGCAGGTGCAACTTAGAACCCGGTTTGTCATTTTCTCTCTCAATGAGCCAGCACAAATCCTCTTCCGCTAGACGGTCTCCATCCGTCAACCATAGGCACGACGCACCGTCGTGACTAGCCGATAACCTACTAGCTCCATTGTTTTCGTCCGAGTTCCATACCAAATACCTGACTCGCATTAGAGTCTTCTCACGGTACCTAGAATCATCTAGATATCCATTCTATGATCATGACTGCTCTCGAGTCCCAATCAATACCTTACTCATCTATAATACTTTTTGATCACATCGAGTACTTGCTCTAGCCGAGATAATCACAAATCCGTTTTACTAGGGTTCCTATTGCCAACCATGGCCCTAAGCTCCAAGCTCGCACAATAACCGAACCCTCTAAAGCCTATCTCCTCTATAGCATAGTGTTCCATGCCCGATCCCAGTATCTCCATGAAACTTTACCATCGAATCCAATCCGATTATCGTATCGCGTCAATTTCGGATTCCATCCGACTACCACACCGTGTCCATCTCAGATCCCATCCGAATATCATACCACATCAATCTCGGATCCAATCCGACTATCATATCACAATCCGCCCCTCATAGCCCAACAATAAACCATGTACGTCCAATCCTAGATCTGGACAAATCGCTTACTTACTCAAACTTTTCTCGAGGTTCTCTCGGTCACTCGACCAACACTTAAGACATGTCCAACACGTACACCCTCGAGAGCTCCAGTGACAATCCGACCAGATCATTAACCAAACCTAGCTTCCAGTTAACCTCCAAGGTTAACCGACCTACGTCTTCCAAGACATACCAATTCTGAGTGATAAGTCCAATTGGTTACCTACCTCGACCCCATCTTGATGACGGAAAGGGTCGAATCCCAAAACTGTGCTGAACACATCCAATCCAACAATATTAATCTCACAGAAACATTGTTTAATAACACTCCACGATTATCAACTATCAGCACAAACCCTCTATCCGGAGCTCTAAGAACCAAGTAGATGAATCGTACGCAAAAGCAATAACAAGCCTGCAACCCTCTTACTCATGGTAATAGTTACTATAATCACTATGTCGAATGACACTCAAACGTCTAGTCATAGTCCTTACCCAGCTCGAACCAACTCCTCTGTCTTCAATTCAATTCCCTCGGCGTACCAATACATCAGGCTCAAATTATCTATAAAGGCCTTGCCCATCTCCCCAGAAGACAATGAGTTCAACGCTTCTGTACATACGTAACCACGGAAAGCCTCAAAACACGGGTAAATAGTTCATCGCAAGATATCACACCTGTCTGGTTGCATAAGCAAAACCTTCACGTGCAGCATAAGTACATGATCTAAACCTGTGTATCGATTCATTGCTATCATTTCCAGAAACACTACCATCGCCCAAGGTAGTCCAATTAGAGCCGCAATCGAACGTTTCTCAATTCCTGAGAACCTTGCTTACACTAATTATCTCAGCCCATTTGACTCCCATCCGAGTCAATCCCGTCAACAAACTGTAATCACGGGGATAACCTCCACTCGAAAATCAATGACACTCATCCAATCTGAGTGAATCCCATCTCAGTCGTCATCATTGGTAGACGACAATCCCAATTTAGCCCAATCCACAACCAACTCGATCCTCTTGATAATCTTGATAATCTTGATCATCTTGATCATTGCATACTTTCTCAGCCAATATAACCTAACCCATATCATCAACACGGGTCCGCGAAAGTCAATACTCATTCATCTGAGCACACCACTGTTTCTCTTGAGGGTAAACATGACTTTCTTACGGATTTCCTCCACGTGGCCCATGATAATGTCCCATATCAAGAACGTCAAAGACGATGACATCAAAGTTCATCCAACGCGAGTGTAATACAAAACCAGCGACACTCATCACATCAGGTGACACCTAGCATCATCACCAACCAATGGTATTTGTTGATAGCTACAATCGGGATCCTCCCACGATCGTATCATTCCCAAAAGCAACTCAACCTTACACGCTTAAACATCCATGAGTGATGAGAAGTTCACTAAGAAATTTCAGGACAAGGAGATATATTCACATTGTCCTCGTTCAGCTATCTCGTCAAATTCAACTTTCGAAGTTCCATCGAACTTCGACAAAGTATAATGGGGTTCCCATCAGTGACATTTCAAATCAACTTAACCCCAAATCCATACATCCTGTAATTGCACTCTCACTGATCTCTACACCGTTGGTACCGTCCGACACAGTGGTTTCGAAATGGTTACGTACCCGGAACCTCATCCTAAGGTGATAACCTCATAAATCCTCCGACAACGCATTCAGAGACTACAACATCACCGACATCTTCCCTAGCTTACTGTGTTATCCACAAACCTCACCACAAGTGTCTCATATCCTTCTCAACCATTCTGTAAGATTATTCCAGCCTCTAAATCATAAGTCTCGAAGGAAGTATCCTCTGGTCCCACCAAAGGATCAATCGTGTCAATTCAGGACTACCGAATACTACTAGTTCCTCAAATACCCAACAGAGGAATAACGGGTAGTCCGCTAATCTATCCCTAGGATCACATCCTAATCATCAATGTCTGGAGAGTTCAGTTTGTGTTACAGTCAAAACTTTTCCATTAAACTCCCGAGGTATCCATTCACCCAACTAGTCACTAGCATAGTACCCGTTGGGGTACCGATAATCGGGTCCCAACCTAGTGGGATCATCTCTTGGTCAATAAGAAGTATAACTCCGATGAAAATTAAAAATGCGTAAGTCCGTAATTCATCAACATTCATGCATAGCAAGGCATAACAACACGCCTGTCTCATATCCATGTATGATACACGTGTCTAGAAGTCCCACCAGACTAGATTCTACTTGTAATCTCAACCACCTCTCTTGAGATCCTCTCCGTCCCGCGCCCATATGAAATCCAGGAGCTATAAACGTCCCCCTTTCCAGCTCCCTAACCAATGCATCCTCTAGACGCCCTTGGCATCGACTAGAACCATCTGATCACTACTGGGATTCCGACATACTCATCCCCATCCAAGGTGCCACATCTCATAGAGTCCGAAATATGGTGAATCCTCTAGCTCTCACCATCACCCAAGTGCGACCGACACAAACCAATTAATCTTCATTTCCTTACTCGTTGTCGCACCTAGTGTGACCTGAGACAAGTCCGGAACTCTGTGTTCATACCGAGCAACCATCAAGTTTCCCCCCTCCAAGCATAGGGACTTCACCTCTCCATATCTCCATAAAACTGAGGCAAAAATGACGTTTAAAAGGATCCTCGAACGTCGCCCAGTTCTCGGTGATGTCATCCATATCCTTAGATAGAAATGTCTGTTGCCAACTCGTTGCAGACCCATAAAAGAAGAGCACTGATAGCTGGACCATGCACTCATACGGGCAACCCATCGTCCGTACCATCCGCTCCAAGCGTGAGATCCACTAGTCGGTCCCCCAGAATCCAACCCACTAGTACATGTTTCCCACAAGTACGTTCACTCATTCGTGCTCCAAGGTCATCAGCAACCCATGCTGCTTCTAGCAGTACACCCATCCTGATTGACCATCGGTCATAACTCTGCGTAATCACTATCCTGGGATACAATCCACCAGTACTCTACGGCTCCAAGTCGTTGGGTTCACACGAAACTAGACCCTTCTCGGGGTCCAACCCTGCAAAAACACGACATCCAATGCCTCACATAACACATCCAAGGCTATTCCCATTTAACTTTTCTTACTTTTCCTATCCTTACTCTCGCTTCTAGACTGATGACAGGGCTATCGTCGTAGAGGCATCACGTTCATCACCAAACTATCATATACACCCAGTGCATAATCCCACGGAGAGCAACCTAGTGCTCTGATACCAAATTGACATGCCCCACCCCTAATCCTCTGGGATTAGCAAGGAGAGTTGTGCTCGTGCCTAACACGTCCTCCTTAAAAGACCAAATTACCTTTACAATCAATATAAATATCCTATCTACGTGTCAGACTAGGGATACTACCACAACCTGATTAGATAAACCAGAGTACGGACTCACCGTGATGCCTCAACCTCCTTGCAGCTCGTGTTCGCAACCAACCTGGAGGGTGCCAAAACCAAAAACAAAGTGTGAGTGGACATAAAATACAACAATGGAAAACCATTTTCCGAAATCCATCTTTTAATCCTTCTTTTTAGAAAACATGCATGCATAGTCAATAAAACTTTTCTGCCAAATAAAACCCCAGTTTCTGAATAACACCCTGGTTCCAACACAAAACCATATAAAGATAAAAGGCCCACAGGCTCACATGCTACTGAAAACGTCGGCTCCAAGCCGCTTTGAAAACCTTAACACATAATCATCATAAAAACTGTAATCCAAGTTCATACCCAACCTGCTTTCGCTATCCCAGCCAGCTCAATGTCAAACCTCATCATGCTAGTCCAACTAACATCCCATGTGCACTACTGGTAGGAGAGTACGAGATCTACAGGGACCAACCCCGTCGGTACGTGTGGGGTCCACCCCATTTATGTCCGAGCTCATCTTTAGGAATCTACAAAGTCCAACTCTGGAAATGGAGATCCAATCGCCTGAGGTTAACCAATCCAACATACAGAACCCAAAGTAGAACACACTGTAATACACGATAATTACTCAAAATAGATATTGTATTGGTTGGTCCAAAACAGTTATCACACGGGCGCCAGCCCAAAATGTTATCACATGGGCACCAGCCCAAAACAGTTACCACACGGGCACCAGCCCAAAACAATTGACTCTAGGGCACCATACCCAAATCCCGGTTTTCCAAAACCATTATAAAATTAAGAACCAGAAACCATAGTGAAAATACACGCAAACCAATCATTATCCAAATCCAAGGATATGTGCATAACACATTTAAGTCCAACATTTATCCAGCAATCGTAATCATGACAAATCATATCACAAAGCCAGTGAAAACATACATATATGCATGCATCAGAGTTATGAAAAAAACTGTCCACTCACAGTACTGCCTCGCGCTCGAACCATGAACCTTAAGCTAATCCCACGCCTTCAAGGCTTCCGGGCTTGTCTTGGATTTAGAACATCAAAAACTTTTGAACAAGATCTGTTTGACCTTGAAATTTGTGCCTACACGCCCCCACGCGCCGGTCAAAGTCCGGTCAACAAAAAAGTCAACGGGCAACGCTGATGTCAGCAAAAGTCAACGTTGACATCATCCAAAAAGTCAACGCTGACGTCAGAAAAATCAACGCTAACGTCAGTAAAGTCAACAACCAAAGTCAATACTGACATCATCGGCCTCGTCGGAGACGACGACCGGCGTCGCCATGCATGGCTGGAAAACCCCATTTTTGTCCCATTTTTCAAACCTTCATAACTCTCTCATTTCTTAACCAAACCTTTATAACTCTCTCATTTCGTAACCAAATTTGACGTTTTTTTATATGGAAATCATAGTACTCTAGCTAAGGAATCCAAATATGAACCTAGAATTTTGAGAGAGTACCTGGTTTTGAAGATATAGCCTCCCAAAATTTTGGCCGAACTTTGAACTCTTGTTCTGGCCACTCTCGTCGTCCAAAACTTTCCTTTTTTATATCTATAAGCTCGTATTAGCTCCCAAAACACAACCATGGGCTTAGAATCGTTCCAAAATGTCAAAAACCAAAACCCAAATCTTAGGACCCACGGGTTACCTCAGTTTTTTTGCGATTTCGGCCATCCCCACGGCGGCTCCACCGTCACTCTCACGACCCCTCTCTCACTATGTCCCTCTCCCTGGTCCAGAAGGTGAAGCATGAAGATGGGGAGGGTTTTGGGTGGGCACAGGTTTGAAAGGAAAACAAAGAAGATGAAGTGAAGATGATGATACATGATTCATTTAAATGGGCCATAGGATGGGTGACAAGTGTCACTCATCCTATAGTCCCAAAAATGATATTTTGGGGTCCACCAAAAGACAAATGACTTGAAAACCGTGCAAACGTAAATGAAAACAAACCTTCAATGACCCGTAAATTTCCCGTACGATGTTCGATTTTGACGTGCCGCCTATCTACGGACTCGTATCATCTCGTTCTACGTAATGGTCCTCTGTCCACGTGCATTGGACCTCCCGAGTCAAAAGTCAACTTTTCACCTTTTTCAGGTGCAAAATCGTCATTTTTCCACGATCGTTCGATAATCCTCGATTAATCCTTACTTAAGCCATAGTTAATCCCGTAGATTCAGAACGGGTCGTTACACCCCGTGAATTTGAATTTAATATACCTTGATAGGACCCCTTTTCGGAATCACTTTGATAACCGTGCCAGGTTATGTTCCCTTCTGGTAATTAAATTCAAGTTCCAGAATTACATTGGGGCTTAACAACATTACCAGAGAACCTGTCATAGAAGGGATGTACACTGACCATGTCAAAATTATGGTCTTGTTATATGGACTAGACATAATTTGTCCTCATGGGATCATCACCCACACCAACCTACTGACCCCTACAAATTTGTAACTTGAAATCTCGGCTCCTTCTAAGCCCTAATTGATAACCGGATTCTACTCGAGTCTCGTTATGATATTCTGACTCTTCCCGAGTTCTATCGGGATACTTAATCGTAAATAGAATCTATAACTCAATTCCCCCAATCTTGGGGGTTTGATATGTATGCTAAAATAGAGATAACGTTAATTCGGAGGTACAAAACTACCCTTAGCAAGTATCCAATTAACTCGAAACCTGCGCTAACAAGTTCATAACATCGAAAACAGCAAAAACCGTATAGAATGGAGTGTGAACGGAGCTCCCACGCACCGCCATGCTCCTACAATGGGCAGGCAATAATCTTCACATGCCAATAGATTTAGTCGCACCCGTATTTGCCTTCAACCTCTAACGGGTCGACCCAGATATCTGAAATGTAAGCCCAACCTAATAACATACCCAGTCCTAAGTATTTCATTTCTTATCCATTTTCAACATTCCAAATATAAAAGTTAATCTACTTGAACCTAGGAACATACTTATGTAATTAGAACGTGAAGATATTATTTGGATTGGCCATGAACTAAGCTTGAAGGTTCGGGCAGCTACGTACCTCACATTCCAACTCTTCCTGCACCCAACTTATGCATACTTGAGTTGGGCGTCTAGGTCCAGAGAACATGGTGAGGGACTTGGTTTCAAGCTTCCATGGTCCATCATAGTAACTCTCACCTCCAAAGTCACGGTTCGGTTTTTCTTCCTTCCTCCCTCGCTGTGTTCCAACCTTTCTCCTTCTCCCATTCTTCCTATTGTTTTTCCCCTTCCTCCAGGAGGATGATCAACTTATCCAGGGTAGTCCAACAATAGCGGTACCATGAGAATTGGAGGAGGTGGTGGATTTAAGGAGTTTCGGTCCCCTACCACCGAAAACCAATGAGTTCCCCCTTCCTCTTCATATTCTAACATTCCTTGTCTTTAAACGTGTTAACACCATATCTGACCAGACCCACTGGGCCGTATACTTAAAGCCCTGACAACGCTCAAGGCCCAAGAACACCATACTTGCGACAGCCCTAACACCGGGCCCAATGCGGGATGCCACGTGGAAGCATATCCACTCTCGATTTACGTAACACGTGTCCGCACGTAAATCGAGAAGCATTCGTCCCACATCGGAACTTTGGGAATTGAACATCCCACCTACCTATACATAAATGGTACACATTTCCCAATAAAGGTAACTAAGTTTTACTATTACAATTACTCTACCGAATTTACCATTTACTGTTTCCTCTTACGAACAAGGTAACTGACTTGATCGTCGGAGAGCCTTAGGCCGGCACCACACCGGTGCCCGTACTAACGGAGACCCGCGATCCACTTAAGTTGACAGGTCACAAGAGGGACACGCGTCAGTTGGTGATCGGGCAACGAGTACTCGACAGTTGGAACATTTAACGCTTCAACAGTTTGGCGCCGTCTGTGGGAAATCTGACTAAGGTTGCCCACGCTCAACCAGACCGAGTTACGACTCATCCACAAGTTACACCGAGAAACAGCTCTTCGTCACCGAACATGCAGGGCGAACACGACCTCGGTGAAATCACACCCGGGCAAGGCCCCAGAACGAGGGGAGAACCCTCTCCCAACTTCTTGCAGATAATCGAGAAACTCCAGAGCGACATGGCCGAGGTGAAAGCTAAGGGCACCCAGGCCGAGTCGAGGTGTCAGGTGCTCGACGATCGATACACTGAGGTGGCCGAACAGCGACGGGTCGCTTAGGCAGAACTCGCTTCCCACCGAGCACGCGTCGGTAGCGCTGAGGCCGACAAGGTAGTGGCCGAATGCGCGGAGCGTGCCGAGAAGAATCGCCGACTGGCGGAAAAAGGAAAGGAACATGCAGTCACCGAGCCGCGGAAGGGAAGGCATGGAGACACCGAGCCGAGCAAGAAACCGGCTCGGATGTTGATTATCCCCGGCAACCAACCCGGCGACACTAGGATCTACCGGGACGCCCGAGACGCCCTCAGCGAGGGAGGGCGGAACCGATCGGTCAACGAACAACCTTCACGCCGACCTGACCCTCGGTCGGAGGTGGGAAGGGGAGACCACCACCGAGGAAACGTAACCGCTCGGTGGTCCCGCCCAAATGTCAGCCACGGGACCTTCGTGATCGGGGATCCTGTCCCCATCACCGACTCGTCCATGGAAGCCGAGAGCACGGCCAAGTCCGCTCGGCATCTTGGCACCAGGACCAACCGCTCGGACAGGGGGAGGCAAACATCGAGGTCCCCTCGCAGCGACACCGAGCGGTCAACCCACCTCGGCCTCCCGCTCCCTCCTCGCCCTGAACCAACCCGCCGAAGGAGCACCGAGCGGTCAGGGCAGGCTGGGCGGCAGAACGACAAGCCTCAGGAACGATCCCGCCTGCGGGACACCGAGCGGTCTAGGCCGTTCGGTCAAAATGCAAGTATATGCCGGAGCATACCCAAACAGGGGTACACCGAGCGGTCACGGCAGGTCGGTCACAGAAGGAGTGAATCACATAGCCCGCCAAGCGGAGGTGGCACCGACCGGCCTTATAGGGTCGACCGCGACCAAGCATCCAGGGATAAACACCAATCCAAGACCGACTCGCTCGTCCAGCACCTCATGGACCGAGTCCGGACGCTTGAGGCCGGGACAACCCGGGAAGCGAGACCAGCCTGGTCAAAAACCAGCCCGGGCCCCTTCACAGAAAGAATCAACCAGTTCAGGATCAACCACGAGATTAAACCCTTGAAAATCCCCCTTTACAACGGGAAGGACGACCCGTGGAATCATCTAAACAACTTCTACTCGGCCATCGCCCTCAAGAACCTCGCCGATGAGGAACAGTGCCTCATCTTCAGTTCCACGCTAACCGAGGTAGCGATCAATTGGTTCTACAAGTTGGAATCTAGGTCCATCGACTCTTTCGAGCAGCTCACCTCCACCTTCATGAACCAGTTCATGATACAAACCGACCGCCTGTCCTCGGTCGAGGACCTCTTCCAGCTCAAACAAGGTGAAAACGAGTCACTGCAGCGATATGCAGCGAGATTCAGTCATGAATACTCTCGGTGCGCGGAAACGGACGATCGAGAAGCTTTTACGGCCTTCAAGGGCGGCCTCCGAGACTCCCCATTCAGGTACGCAGCTCACACCCAAGGTTGGAAAACTTATAACGAAATAATGAAACAGGCGGCGGTCCACGCCAAGGCTGAGGCACTAAGCCAAAAGTCCAACGCTGCCAATGCCTACCAACCTCAGCGGGCCGACTCGGTGAAAACATACCCACCGAGCGTCCCGGAACAGCAGGGCCCGGCACAGCGTCCGCAGGAGCAGGGGCAACAGAGCTATGGGGGAAAACGGAAAGACTACCCCCACAGCAACAATCTGTACAGCCCTGGGAAGAAGGGTAAGAACCCGAGTCACCAGGAAAGACAGCAGGGGGGGCGGTCAAACAACGGGGAAAAACGGGTCCCTCGCTCCAAGTACGAGACTTACACCATTCTTAATACCCCCTACGAGAATGTCCTCCTCAATGTGGAACACATGATCCCGAAGTCTACTTGGGCACCAGCGAAGGGCAAGCTTGGCAAAGACACGGGAATTTATTGCCAATACCACAAATACAATGGCCATAGCATTGACCAATGCGTTGCATTCCGGGATCTGGTGGAGGCTCTGGCCCGAGATGGGAAGATCAACCAATTTCTTCAACACGCTCCACCTCCACCTCGCAACCCACAGATCAACACGATCTCCGGAGGGCCGTCAATCTCTTGCCCGCTCACTTCCAACCGGGCAAAGAAGAACTTTCTACGGGCCACCAAACAGAATCAGCAGCTTTTCAGCATAGAGGAGGGAAGAGCCAAGAAAACAAATCGACTCGGTTGGGAGCCGATCACATTCTCCGAGGAGGAGGAGCGCGGGATCATCTACCCTCACGACGACCCCATTGTCGTTATGGCGGAGATATCTAACTTCGACGTACAACAGGTAATGGTCGACACTGGGTGCTCGGTGAACGTCCTTTTCATGCGAGCTTTCAAGAAATTGGGCATCCCAGAAGCAAGTCTGGACCGCTCACCCACGCCGCTCTTTGGCTTCACGGGGGACTCCATTGTCCCGCATGGAACGGTCACTCTCCCCCTCTCCCTCGGAACACACCCACGGAGGGCAACCGTACTGGCACCTTTCTTGGTGGTAGACTGCCCCGCGGCCTACAACGCCATTCTCGGGCGGGGAATACTCAACCAGATGAGGGCAGTCGTCTCCACACACCTACTACTGGTAAAGTTCCCAACCCCTATGGGGATTGGTCAAGTCAAAGGAGACCAAATGGCTGCAAGGGCCTGCAATTCTGCCACCCTCATCCAACCTCCGAAAGAAACCATGGCAGTATCAGAGTCCGCGTTCGAGGCCGACCCCGTGAGCCCTCAGAACGCACAGAAAATCCGGGCCTAACCAATCAAAGATCCTCGGGACCATTCCGCAACACCCCATCCACAGCCCATTGAGGATGTCGAAGAGATAGTACTCTCCCACGACTTTGCGGACCGGAAGGTAAAGATTGGGACAACTCTTTCGCCCGACCTGCGCTCACAACTGATCCGGTTTTTAAGGGACAACTCTGAGGTCTTTGCCTGGTCGTACGCCGACATGCCTGGCATCTCCACCGACGTGATCTGCCACCGGCTCAGTATCGATCCTACCTACAAACCTGTCGAACAGAAACGCCGCCTCTACGATGCCGAGAGGACCGAGGCTATGAAGGCAGAGATCATCAAGCTCAGCATCATCCACTTTGTCCGGAAGGCCGTCTATGCTGCCTGGGTTGCCAATGTTGTACTCGTCAAAAAACCCTCGGGGGCGTGGCGAATGTGCATTGATTTTTCTGACCTTAACAAGGCCTGCCCCAAGGACAGTTTTCCTTTGCCCAAGATTGACCAACTGGTCGACGCCACGGCAGGACATGGGCTCTTGAGTTTTATGGATGCGTACTCGGGCTACAACCAAATCTTTATGCATCCGGCATATCAGATCCACACAACCTTCCGGACGGATCAGGGGTTATACTGTTACAATGTCATGCCTTTCGGACTCAAAAACGCCGGGGCCACTTACCAGCGCCTAGTGAACTTCATGTTCGCCGACCAGATTGGGAAAACCATGGAGGTTTACGTCGACGACATGCTCGTCAAGAGTAAATCGGCTGACCTCCACATCCCCAATCTCTCGCGAATGTTCGACGTCCTCAAACGGTATCGAATGAGGTTAAATCCGGCGAAGTGCGTGTTCAGAGTCAGCTCTGGGAAATTTCTGGGTTTCATGATTAGCCAGAGGGGCATCGAGGCCAACCCGGAAAAAATCAAGGCCCTGGTCGATATGGAGCCCCCACGAACCCAGAAAGAAGTGCAAAGCTTAACGGGCCGAGTCGCAGCCCTTACACGCTTCATCTCCAAGGCCACGGACAGGTGCGTGCCTTTCTTCAAGGCCCTAAAGGGCAGGTCCAAACACATCACCTGGACCGAGGAATGCACCAAGGCCTTCACTAAACTTAAGGAATACATGGGAAAAGCGCCGCTGCTAGCAAGACCAGACACCGAGGAAACCCTTTACATGTATCTATCTGTCTCTGCTTCTGCCACAAGTTCAGTTTTGGTTAAGCGTAGGGACGGCGCCGAACATCCGGTGTATTACGTCAGCAAGGCTCTGCAGGACGCCGAGAAAAGATACACTAACTTAGAGAAGCTCGCTTTCGCCCTCATCATGTCCCCCCGGAAGCTCAGGCCATACTTCCAGGCTCATTCTATCATCGTCTTAACTGACAGACCACTCCGGCAAGTACTTCAGAAGCCCGAAACTTCGGGCCGCTTACTAAAATGGGCAATAGAACTCAGCGAGTTCGACATCACTTTTATTCCCCGCACTGCCGAGAAAGGACAGGCCATGGCGGACTTTATCTCTGAGTTCTCCTACGTCCCAGCAGTGACCACAGCTGAGGTCCCACCATCTTCCCCTCTGTCCATAACACATACTTTGGATGAAGAGAACCCCCGACTCGACCCCACTCGGCCAACCTGGCTCCTTTATGTCGACGGGTCGACATGCCACTACGGGTCCGGAGCCGGACTTATCCTTACCACACCGGACAAGGTCCGGATGGAGTATGCCCTTCGTTTCCAATTCAAGGCCTCCAACAATGCCGCCGAGTATGAGGCCCTCCTTGCAGGGCTCCGCCTCGCTAAAACCATGGAGGCGGAACAGGTCAAGATTTTCAGCGATTCACAGCTCATCGTCAACCAGATCAACAACGCCTATGAGGCGAAAGACTCTTCCATGGCAGCATACAGAGCACTGGCGAAGACCCTTCTATGTAGTTTCCGTAGCTACGCTATCACTCGGATTCCACGCTCCGAAAACAGCCATGCCGACGCCCTGGCCCGGCTAGCATCCTCCCTCAATGAGAAGCAGAGTCGAAGTGTACTGATCGAAATTCTGGATCAACCCAGTACACAATGCTCGGCGGTCTACGCCATCAACACTAATGGCACGTGGATGGCCCCACTGATTAGATTCCTCGCAGATGGAACTCTTCCTTCTGACAAAATCGAGGCCAAAAAGGTCCGAAGACGGGCAGCCCGCTATACACTCATCAACGACCAACTCTACAAACGGGGTTTCACTTTGCCCCTCTTGAAGTGTCTCGTCCCGGAGGCAGGCAGAGTCGTTCTCGAGGAAATCCACGCCGGTATTTGCAGAAATCATTCTGGACCACGGTCGTTGGTCCACAAGGCTTTCCGGCAAGGTTTCTATTGGGCAACCATGCACGGAGACGCGGCCGAGCTGACCAAGCGGTGCGATAAGTGTCAATGGTTCGCCCATCTCTTCCACCTACCTCCAGAAAACCTCACACCAATGGTCAGCCCCTGGCCCTTCTCGCAGTGGGGACTTGATTTGATTGGGAAAATGCCGGCGGGAAAGGGCAAGACAGAGTATGCGGTGGTAGCGGTGGATTACTTCACAAAGTGGGTTGAGGCGAAAGCTTTGGCTTCTATCACCACGGCCCAGATCGAAACGTTCGTCTTCCAGAACATTATCTTCCGTTTCAGTCTCCCCCACACAATCGTCACGGACAATGGGAAGCAATTCGACAACGCACGCTTCCGTGCCTTTTGTGACAAACACAACATCCGCCTTTGCTTCGCCTCACCAGCTCACCCTCAGTCCAACGGCCAAGTGGAGGCTATAAACAAAATCATCAAGCATACACTGAAAATGCAGCTGGACGAGGCCAAGGGCAAGTGGTCCGAAATTCTCCCCAACGCACTCTGGTCGTATCGGACATCCTACCGCACATCTACAAATGAAACCCCCTTCTCGCTAACTTTCGGAACGGAAACAGTCATTCCCGCTGAACTAAGCGAAACTTCTTACCGAGTGTCGTCTTATGAGCCTGAACAAAACAACCGTCAGATCGCACTCAGTCTAGACCTCATCGAGGAACACAGGGAGCAGGCCAACCTCAAAAACATCGCCTGCAAGCAGCGGCTTTGCAACTACCATAACGCCAGAGTCAAACATCGGGGTTTTCAGGAAGGCGACTGGGTCCTCCGAAAAGTCAGCCTTGCCACCAAGGATAGCTCAGCAGGGACTCTCGGCCCCAATTGGGAGGGTCCATATCGGGTTACCAGAATCTGCCGGCCCGGAACTTACGAACTGGAAGACCCAGATGGGCGAAGACTGGGCCACCCATGGAATGCCGATCATTTGAAGAAATACTACATTTAAGGCTGTATTTTTTCATTCTTATGACTTGCTGTACTTTACCCGTTTTTGCACCAGTTATTTATAAACTCTTCCATTTCTCTAGCCTTTGTAACATACCATTACGACTCAAACATACGAGTCGGGGTTCGGCCTTACTCGGCCTACACCCCAACACTTGCTATTTTGACTCAAACATTAGAGTCGGTGTACAGCCCTACTCGGCTTGCACTACCATTACGAATCAAACATACGAGTCGGGGTTCGGTCTTACTCGGCCCACACCCCAACACTTGCTATTTTGACTCAAACATTAGAGTCGGTGTACATCCCTACTCGGCTTGCACTACCATTACGACTCAAACATACGAGTCGAGGTTTGGTCTTACTCGGCCTACACCCCAACACTTGCTATTTTGACTCAAACATTAGAGTCGGTGTACAGCCCTACTCGGCTTGCACTACCATTACGACTCAAACATACGAGTCGGGGTTTGGTCTTACTCGGCCTACACCCCAACACTTGCTATTTTGACTCAAACATTAGAGTCGGTGTACAGCCCTACTCGGTTTGCACTACCATTACGACTCAAACATACGAGTCGGGGTTCGGTCTTACTCGGCCTACACCCCAACACTTGCTATTTTGACTCAAACATTAGAGTCGGTGTACAGCCCTACTCGGCTTGCACTACCATTACGACTCAAACATACGAGTCGGGGTTCGGTCTTACTCGGCCTACACCCCAACACTTGCCATTTCTAGACTCGAACATTAGAGTCGGTGTACAGCCTCACTCGGCCTACACCAACACTCAGACAAACGGAAATCGAAGGATAACTCGGTCTACAATTTTTGATCCAGAAGAGTCTATTTTCATTCAAAATGTGCATACCTATTATGCACGGCCTGCAAGAGCTTTACAAAACTCGACCTCTCGGTCGTCCCCACTATTAACAAAAAAAAAACACAAACAAAAACAAAGAGGGGGAGAAACACAAGCATCCTACACTAGCTCTTCCACCGGCTGCTCGGCTTGCTGAGCTCCCTCCACCTCTGGCTCAGGCTCCTTTTGCGGCTCAACCTGGTCGGCTTCCGGCAGGTCACTCGGCTGGGCACCCTCCTCATCCTCCTCCCCCGACTCGTCCTCAAACATGTCGGCAGTAATGTCCTGACCGAGCTAGGGGGTCTTCACGGTCAGTCCAGGATTATGCAGGAAGAGGTTGCGGAAGAACTCCTGCTCGCACTCGGCGGCATACTCGTTCTTCAGCTGGTCAAACTCCTCCGAAGCCTTGAACTCCGCCACCGCTTTTTTCCCCGCCTCTTCCAGGTCGGCCTCTCTCGCTGTCTTCACCCGACAGAGCTCCTTCCAGTGCTTCAGCCTGTCCTTCTCCTCGGCCTCCACCTCGATCTTCAACTGATCTCTAGAAGCCAGGGCCTCCTGAGTCTTCCACCTCTCGGTTTCCAACTTTCGAGTAAGGTCGGCCGCCTCTTTCATCGCCCTCTCGGCTTCCTGAAGTTTAGGAGTGAGCTCTTCCTGTTTCTGCTTCAGCCGCTCCTTCTCCCACCGAGCAGACACCACCCTCCTCTGGCTGTTCCCAAACTGGAGGTACACCTCACCGAGAGCCTGCACATGACAACCGTTAGCAACTCACTCGGCCTAACATACCACACTTGCAACATATGAAAAACTTACATTGCTCAGTAGCAGCAGGGCCTTCTCCATCCTCTGATCAGACGACCGGCATTGCACCTAGGCCAGCTCTTCCAAGGGCGTCGAAGCCCCCTGACAGACCCCATTCAGCAACGGCACCATTTGCCTCGGGCAGCAGAGGGTTGTCTCAGCACTGGATCCCTCGCCGATCGCCTCCCCGTCGGTGAACACACCGAGATTCACATCTCCTCTCCTCTGGAGCATCTCCAGGATCCTCGCATCCAACCGAGGGGGGGACGGTGGAGGATTGAACTCGGGTACCGGCATCGACCTCTTGCCGCCAATTGCTTCCTGTGCCAACATGATCGTCTCGGCCTCTTTTCTCACCTTCGTCCGCCTTGGGTCGGGGGAGAGTACTCGGTCTCCTTCGACTGTGCTCCGCTTCCGCTTTGGCGACTTGGGCGGAGGGCTGGGGGGCCTCGGTTTTGAGGATTGGCCCTGCTGTGCTCGGCCGGAATTCCCAGGCTGCTTCTTCTCGGCTCGCTCCTTTTTCTTCTTTAGCAGCAGCTCCAAGCGCTCGGCCGCCTTGGATAGGGACGCAGATTCTCCGGAGTCTTTGTCTGCCTTCATTCTCAGTTGCTCACAATCCTTGTAAATCCGGCTGCCGAGGTGGTAGGGGACTACAACACCGAGACACAGGTCAGATATAAGAAAACAAATAGAAAACTAATAACAAAAACAGACTTACCCTCGTCGGTGTCGATGAGGCCGGCCTTGTACTGAAACCCAGGTAGCCGAAGTATTCGTCGGTTCCGATTCAACTCGTCCAAGATCTGCCTTACTCGGTGAACGACCGCTTTCTCTTCTGGCGATATTTCTTCTTCTGGGAACAAACCTGCACACCGGGAAATGGTCAGCTACAACACTATTACTTAGCATACAACATATCAACATTCACATGAAGGGGCGGCCTATGATACAACTATCAACCTTGGGTCTGGAATTTGGACGGTATCGGGGGTCCCTCGGTGTTCCCCTCCCAGTTCCCACCGACTAGGCAGAACTTCGTCTTGTACGATTTTTGGGAGGTCGGTATGTCCAGAATGAACTCCCCCCGTTTGCTCTTCTTACGGTGACGGACGAAGACCCACCCGGTACTCTGCTGCTGGAACCCGAACTCGTACAGGTACATCAGTTGGGCATAGGTCGGCTCTGGCTGCTCGGCCCATCTGAAGGCCGTGTAGAGTGAGCATAGCACAATCCACACGTTTGGATTGAGCTGACCGAGTGCCACCCCCATCTTCTTCACCATCCTCCGCAGCCAGGGGTGAAGGGGCAGCCTTACCCCGTGGTGCATCAGCTCGGTATAGAACAATGCCATACCGGCTGGGGGGTTGCTCGGTCTTTCCTCTCTAGTCGGTAACCTTGTCGTCACCGAGTCGGGAACGCCAAACTCAATCATCATTTTCATCAGGCCCTTCTCGGTCTCCTTGTTCACCATTTCGTCCACGGTGAAGGCCGCCCTCTCAATCGGCACGGCTTCCGGGACCGACTCGTCCCCGGCCGTTTTCACTTTGTTCAGCCGAACCGTGCCCTTATCACGGTCGTGGGTCAGCTTCAACGCTCGGTGCACCCCCACCTTTACTATCATTTCAGCATCTGCCAGCAGATTGCCGCTACCCGACCTACTCGTCGGCCAGTCCCAGAACCCGTGTCCGTGGTCCTACCGGACGACTCGGCTGTACTGTGCACCGACTCTACCCTTTTTTTGTACCTCCGCCAAGGAGGCCTCGTCCTCACTCCCTGATATGGGAGTGAGCACCTCCACACTACTATCTGACGACTCACCGCCCTGTGAGTCGTAGCATTTACCCACAGCTACCGAGTCACTTTCGCCCGACATCTACAAAAGAAAAAAAAACAGAAACAGAAAAACAGAACTCAGCCGGCCGACTCGTTCCTATGAAGATCTGACCACAACCTTCACCACGTTCATGGCCAGTTCTTCACACCCTCCCACTTTTAATCGGAAAAACTGAACTTGGACAAGTGCTTACCTTGTTTTTCACGGAGGACCGTAGGTCGGAAATCGGAAAACACCGTACGCACCACCGTCAAAAGCTCGTCGGAAATCGTCTCTTTGGTTGGACAGAATTTCCCCAATTCTCTCAAAAACACAAGTGAGGAAATCGGTGAAGAGCTCCCCATATTTATAGCAATTGATGCACAGACTACGAAGCGTCACTCCCCTCAGTGACAGACACGTGTTGCAACCAAACATTCTGCCCGGACACGTGTCAACCATCTGTCCGAGGAAGCCCAACCGTCTTCCTACAAGTCGACACCGACTTCCGTACACCGCTCGGTGTCTGGGACTGCTTAACAGACGCTGGTCCTCCCACCGACCCATGTACACCGCTCGGTGCTCTCATCCGTGGGCGGGTGTTGGCTCTATTCACCGACTCGTATACACCGCTCGGTGTTCTCACCCCCGTACGGACGCTGGTCCTCCCCCACCGACCCGTGTACACCGCTCGGTCTCCGCAGCTCCAACGCGTCATCTGGCTCCTATCACCGACCATGACGCCGCCACTGACCGACTGCGCACAGCCGCGACCGACTGAGCCACTTTTCCGAGACTGTCTCGGCGGACTATCCCACCAGGGGACTTGGGGGACTACAGGTATACTTCCCACCAGGGTCTGGGAGAATGAAACAAGTCCCCGACCGAGAAATTCCACCTCAGTCAACGACTTGGGGGACTTCTGTTAACACCATATCTAACCAGACCCACTGGGCCGTATACTTAAAGCCCTGACAACGCTCAAGGCCCAAGAACACCATACTTGCGACAGCCCTAACACCGGGCCCAATGCGGGATGCCACGTGGAAGCATATCCACTCTCGATTTACGTAACACGTGTCCGCACGTAAATCGAGAAGCATTCGTCCCACATCGGAACTTTGAGAATTGAACATCCCACCTACCTATACATAAATGGTACACATTTCCCAATAAAGGTAACTAAGTTTTACTATTACAATTACTCTACCGAACTTACCATTTACTGTTTCCTCTTACGAACAAGGTAACTGACTTGATCGTCGGAGAGCCTTAGGCCGGCACCACACCGGTGCCCGTACTAACGGAGACCCGCGATCCACTTAAGTTGACAGGTCACAAGAGGGACACGCGTCAGTTGGTGATCGGGCAACGAGTACTCGACAGTTGGAACATTTAACGCTTCAACAAAACGAAACATCACATGCGGTGAATGACATCCCCAGCTATCCTAAGGTGACACTTATCACCTTAGTAGTAACCCACCAACTCTTGGTGACTCACCCCAAAATAACTAAGGAATAAAATTTCCAAAATGTCCTTGGTATGCCCAATTTACCAAAATACTCTTGAATGTTCGTACCTATAATTTCTTCATACGATCTCCATTTTATGTGTGTCACCTGTCTACGAACTCGTGAGTTCGAGACTCATGCAACAGACCAATCAAAATTTCCAAGAAATTTCCCAATTTTAAATTGAATTTTGGGCCTTTCATAAGAATAAGTGTAAATCTATCTATTCTCAATTTATTTTTTAAAAATAACCCAATTTTTAGGATAGATTGTTACATGCCTCCCCGTAGTTTTTTAGGGTGTGGATGGATAGAAGTTTTTTGGCCTAGAAAAGGAAAGAAGATTTTTTTTAAGTACAAAATTTGGATTACAACATTTATGATAGAATTATTTTGTATTGGAAAAAAAGATATTTGAAACTATTTTTTCTTGAAATATGATTGCAACCAGCTTTGTACGTACATAAATTCAAATGGAGTTACCTTCGTTCCATTTGTGACATGTGTCATTTTATTTAAAATAAATACAAAAATTAATGAATGTCTAATTAACTTAATTATCTTTTACTAAATATTGTAAGAATATTTTCATCATCCTAAAAAAATACATCAAACGAGTTCCAAAGTCTATCCAAAAAAAAAAAAAAAACAAGAGTTCCAAATGATTGTGGCTTCTGCCGCATCATAACCTTTTAATAGTTTCAAAATTAAAACAAATTGCACCTAATTAATCGATAAAACCTAAACGACATAACTTTACTGGTACCATTAGTCACGCCAGTGACTGCTTCACCGCATGTGCACAGTACCCCAACTGGCCTTCTGCAATTTATTGAGATTTGTTCTAATGCTTCATTTTCTTCAGCTTTTCTCGTTGATAGAAAACATCATTAGTCAGTGGTACATGTAAAATGTCAAAAGACAACTAGTCGAGAATAGTACGTGGGATATATCAAATAGGACAATGGAAGGTATGCTGCCTTCCAAACAGTCAAAGTTGGGAATTGATTTTTTTTTTTTTTGGGGCAAAGGGAATGATTCTCCAACAAAACCTTCTCCATGCCTTAACTAAAAGAAGATATACATATATATATATATATATTAAAATCAATTTACTAAAATAAAATGATGTATACATGCAACAACTTTGGCTAAATATTGTAATCATACTATTACTTACTTTGTTTCTCTAATTGGATATTAAGTATCACTTTACTCCTCGAATGGATTTAGTACCAATGTACTATCACAATTGCACTTTTTTTTTTATCTCCATTGTTCCATCTGTTACCCCCTGTTAGTAACAATGTCACTAGTGCTTATGTGGCACCTATGTGGCACGTATGTGGCAATTAGACGGGCTACTCGTGGTCCCTACTATATTGACGTGGATCAGAGCACACCCTTTTCGCGAATTGGGAATTCTAGGGCAAACGATTTGGGCAATTTTGGAGAAGAGGGAAGATGAAACCAACGAGAATCTTGTTGAATCCATTGAATTTTGGTTTAAGATTTGAATCGTACAGACAGACGAAACCAACGGGATAAAAATGGCAATTGCTCGAAAGCATGGAACACGACAGCCTCGATATGGTAAGTTAGGGATTTAAATTCAAAATATTGAAATATGCGTTCAAATTGGAAGTTAAGATTAAATTAGCCTAAATTTTCTTGGTGTTTGTGTGCAATGTGCAATGTTTTCCACTTCGAATTGTTTAAATTTTCTTGGTTGTTGGTGGATGTGGTTGTTGGTTGTTTGGCTATTGACTGTTAGCTGTTGGTGGTTGGCTGTTTGTGGATGTGAATAAAATAGGATATGAGTGCTGGCTTTGGTTTAGACTTCATGTTTATACTTTAGGGTTTAACTTGTAGGTTTAGGCAATAGGTTTAGGGTTTAGGTTTATGGTTTAGGTTTAGAGTTTAGAGTTTAGGTTTAGGTTTTAGGTTTATGGTTTAGGTTTAGGGTTGATAGTTTATGATTTAGGGTTTAGGTTTAGGTTTCGGAAGTATGTTTAGGTTTAGGTTTAGGCAGTAGGTTTAGGGTTTAGGTAGTAGGGTTTATCTTTAAGTTTAGGGTTTAGGGTTTAGAGTTTAGATTTTAGGGGTTAAGTGTAACAGGCCGTCTCGGAAATCAGGATTAGATTAAGCGTTAATGACGGATTAGTGAAGATAATCGGTGATTAGTTTGGTGATTTCGGACGGACGGTGCGAAATGACAATTTTGCCCTTGTAATTAGACAAAATGTTGACTTTTCGATCGGACGGTCAAATGGACTTTGACCGATGACCGTGACGTAGTTTGGGACATCACCAGTTCATAGACAGGTGGCACGTCCGATTCCAACAACCGAGGATGAAGTTATGACGTTCGGAAGTTGAAGGGTATTTTGGTAATTTGATCGAATAGGGGCAAAAGGGTGACTTTTTATGCAACACGTCATTTTCACGTAACTCGAGGACCGTTAGGTAGGTCTCGAGTCCCTGATTCCAACGACAGGCGACATGTGTCATTTTGAGTTCGGAAAATAGAGTTATGGGTCAGGGATTACGAAGGGCAAAATGGTAATTTGTCCTTGAAGGGCATTCTGGACATTTTCTGCATTGGGATCTGTGTCCACTCAGAGATAGACACTTGGATGTTGATTGGAAGTGGTTCCCATAGGAGTTTTGACGCGTGGCCTTCTCTGGATGGCCATAAAACCATCTCTCACCGCCATTAACCCGTTTAAACTAATTGGTTGTACACGATTCAAGAAAAAACCAGAGTGAAGCAGAGGATGAGAGAGTGAACTGTGGGCAATCATTCATCCTTAGCCCTTGATGTGTGAAGGAGACTGACAGAGCAGATGGTGGGGTGTACGGTGGTGCTGCTACCAGGCACCGTCGTGCACGGTGGCAGATGAACAAAGGTAAGAAACCGCCAATTCTCTGTTTGAGTTTCGAACTTGGAAGTCGAATTGAAGGGTTAATGAGCATAATTGACTACTAAATCATGATGCTGAGGTGTCTGGGAGTTGAATAAATTTGAACGGGTGGCTTGCCATGGACGGTGGCTGGAAAACCGAAGACGGGTAAGGTTTTACTCAAAAATGGTGTTTCTCGTGATTTCGTGACAATTACTCGAGTTTGATGGTTGGGAACGTACTCTCAGACTATTAGGAGATGAATGGAATCGAAACCAGGGTCTGGAAGGGCTGGAATCAGAGAAACAGATAGGGGGAAACTTTCGAGTTTTGCAGGTTACTTGGGAGGTAAGATCTCGTACTTCATTTCTTAATTTAACTAAGTAAATCGAACGCTTAGTGTGGGACGAAGCTAATGGGATTGAAAGGAGTAAAAATGATTGAGAATTGGATGAAAACCGGCCACGCCTGTTCGAGTTACAGAGACCGGTCTGACCTGATCTGAACCGGGTCGACTAGAGGTTGAAGGTGACACTGTTCACGCGCGTGGATTTCAGAAGCTTCTAGACGCTCGTGGGGGCGCGTGAAGGGTAGTTTGGAAAATCTTCCAACATGAATTTTAAAGTATTTGATGTAACGAACATTTTGGAATTGGTTTCGAGTCGATCGAACATCGTCTCGATATGTTTCGAGATGTCCGAAGGTTTTAAGCCTCGACTAAAAATAGTTAAAAATTTGAGAAAATTACGGGGTTTTAGTATGAGCTTTATGAAGTAGTTAGTGACCTTATTATGGGATTTGAACAGGTTCAGGAAAGTCGGTGATAACGGATTAGCCAGGAATGGCAAAAATGCACGCGTATCGAGGCGACGACGCTATGGTCTGTGAGTGGACTTTGCTTTCTAACTTATGATGCATGCATATATGTTTTTATATGTTTTCATACGTGATTCTATGATTTGATTTATGATCTTGATGGTTTACGATTTTGCATGGTTTTCGAGATGTTTACGGGATTACACGATTTACGAGAATATGACTGATGTTGTGATTTAAACATGGTTATAATGGTTTGATTTCGGGATTTGAAATATGATTTGATATAAAAGATTTGAAATGGATTTTGGAAAGTGATTTCGGGCTTTAAGCCCAGTTCAGAAAAGTGGTTTTAAAGAATGTGATTTCGGGTTTTTGAATCGGATTTCAGAATGACGATTTTGGATTCGATTTTGGAAACTTGAAAGTGGATTTTCGGGTTTGGGTTCGGAATGGTTATTCCGGATGCCGGCTTACAGAATGATAGTTTAGGACTCGGATTTGGAAATGGATATGGATATGAGTTCTAGGTTTGGATCCGGGATCCTAATAAGATTGCGGATTCGGATTCGAAAATGGAAAGTGATTTTGGATGGGATTTGCTGGATCTGGTTATTAGGTTTAAAGACTCGAATATGATTATGACGGGGGCGGGCCCGGATTGGGTTTAAAGACCCGGATTGAGTTTAAAGACTCGGGAGTTTAAAGACTCGGATATTGATATTTCCCCCGTAGGCCTATTGAGTTTAAAGACTCGGATTATATTGAGGTCTGGATTGAGTTTAAAGACTCGGATAGATCTAGTAGGTTCGATTGATGGAAATATGGTTTCAAATATGTTTTGGATTTCACTAAGACTTGATGATGATGGTTTTTGATAATGGTTTTCCGATGTTTTGGGCTATGCCCGGATGATATGATTTTTGATGGTTTTGGGCTGAGGCCCGGGATTTGAGAAAAAGAAAAATGTGTTCGGTTTTTCTTACATGGTTGCATAATCTAAATACTGAACGGTTTTATGAAAATGATTGGTTTAGGACATGGATTTGATATGCATGCATGGTTTTTAAACAGAGGGTATAAATGTAAATGTACTTTTCTTATAAACTGTGTTCAAAACGTATTATTTATTTTTGTCCACTCACAGTCTCTTCGTGTTTTCGATACCCTCCAGGTTATTACGGTGCGGGCTGTTGGTCGAGAGAAACGGAGACATCATGATGTGATCCACAGTAGATTCGACACACTCTGGGAAGTCCGGACACTTTTAGGATGGTCGGATCGAGAATCCCTTGTCCGACTTATGTGTCACATAGAGGTTGGACGTCGGTTTAACCTTCGTGTCATGCGTAAGCTAGACGGGAGCATGATTTAACCCTTAATCCCGGAGGATTGGGGGTGGGTCCTGTCATTAAGGTTTAGGGTTTATGGTTTAGGGTTTTGATTGTGTGATATTTTATAATTTTTTTTGGATGTGGATTCTTTATTCTTGTTAATTAATGTTTGTTTTTTGATTGCTTGTTGAAAGGGACTACGATGACATTATTGTCTCCATCGCCTTACACCATGGTGGAAAGATAGTACAAAAAGAATGAGAGTGGAGATATGCAGATGAGGCATTGAAATGGTATGGCTAGTGTTGTTGGGAGTACTCATCATTAGTTGAATTGAATTCCCTAATGAAGCAGGAAGGTTATATTCAGGATAGGGGGGATTTCTACATACAGGATGAAAGCTAGTAGATAGTTTTTCAAGGTATCCACAGATCAGTAGTTGTTGGCACTCATTAGAAAGTCTTCAAGGACATTTGAGAAGGCAGTGCATATGTAACGACCCGTCCCGAATTTCGAGATTAATTAGTGACTAATTAAGGATTAGTGGGAATAATCGAGGATTAATCGAGAGATTTCGGACGGATGGTGTGAAATGACCGTTTCGCCCCTGGGGATTGGGCGAAAAGTTGACTTTTGACCCGGGCGGTCAAATGGACTTTGATCGATGACTGTGACGTAGATAGGGACATTACGAGTCCGTAGGCAAGCGGCACGTCGAAATCGGAGATTCGACGGGACATTTACGGGTCTAGAACGTTTTACGGCACATTTCACGAAAATCGAGAAAAATGGACAAGTGGCAGATTTTGATTGGAGAACCTTCCCCCTCGATCGATCATTTCTTCATTTCTCCCAAAAACACGTGAAGGTCCTCAAACCGTGCAAACCCATTCCATATAGCCCCTTCAATCCTCATTATCTGTGCTTGGTGTGTGAATGAAAAAGTGAGAGTAAGGTGAGACGATGAAGATGATAGCAACGGGTTGAGCCGTAGTGGACGGTGGCCAGCAAAGCCATGAACGGTGAGTTTGGATATTCAAATTTGGAAGTTAGGTTTTAGAGTTTTATTGAATGCTATTGATGATTGGAATGTGTTTTGGAGGATGAAAGGAACTCAGAAGGCTTGGAAGTGAGGCTGGAGATGGCCGGAGGCACGAGAACACGGTGGGGGAAGGTTGGCCGGTTCAAACATCGATTGGGAAAGTATGATCTTGGCTTGTTTTCATGTTTTTGAAATCATAGGTTGATAGAATAGGACTAGACGAAGATATAGGAATGAAAATGGATGAAAACGGACCGAAAACATAGGAGATATGGCCCTGAACCGGCTGCACAGTTGGACCGGACCGGACCAGTTCATGCGAGGTTGAAAAAACACAGTACTCCGGCTCATGAAGCCCACGCGCAGCGCCTTTGGGCAGGGCGTGCGGGCGCGTGGGGCATTTTTGGGTGAAGTGTTCAACATATGAAATCATCATTTCGATGTAACGAACATTTTGGGACTGGTTTCGAGTCGATAAGACATCGGTTCGATATAGTTTTGGGTGTCCGAAAGTTTATGATCGAGTTTAAATATTTTAAAAAATTTGAGAATATTATGGGGATTTAATGAGAGGATAATGAAGTGGTTAGTAACCCTCTAGTATGTTTTGGATAGGTTTGGAAGTCCCGGTGATAGTGATGTGGCTCGGAAAGGCTTATGGCACGCATATCGATGCGGCAGCTAGGACGGTCTGTGAATGGACTTTGGTTTTATAAATATTATGCGTGCATAACTATTTTATATGCTTTACATATGTGTTTCGTGATGATTATGATTGTGATGTTTGGTTTTACGTATTTGGCACGCATTTCGAGGTTATACTTTATACAGTGTTATACGTGCTTGTGGTTTCATTGATGGTGTGATGAACTGGTTTTGGTCTTGGAATGATGAACTCGGGCATGAGACCCATTTGATTTGGAAAGTATCAGACTTGGAGTCCATTTGAATTAATGAGAAATCGGGCTAAGACCCTTTTGAGTTATATGATCGGGCTAGGGGCCCAGTTGGTTTACGAAATCATGCATGAGGCCCAATTGTGTTTTATAAACGTGATTTCGGGTCGGGGACCCTAAATGGATTTAGAATTATGGATTTTTGATGGTTTGATGGAAATTATGGGCACGACCTTTTGAGATGTTTTGAAATGGCTTTATAAAACTATTTTTCCATATACCATCTTGATACGAGGATATGTGGATGGTCTCCGCAAGATGTCTGAGACACTGGGGAAGTCACGGTGCATTGCCTGTGAAGGGTCATTATACGGAGCGACCGGACCGTATAGTGACTCAGGAGCAGGATTGCTATGATTAGACGTCTGAGACATCAAACATTTGGGATGTCAAAGATATGGACTCGAAGAGACCCCGGGCAGCACGCGTTGCTTTGACCGTGAGATATGGCGTCTGGGACGTCAAGCGTCTAGGACACTAGGTATCTGGGATGCCGAGGATGGGTATTTGGTAAACATGAATTATTATATTTATGAAATGATATTTTTGTGTTTATGGATTTGGGTAGTGGCCCACTTGGATCTGGATTTACAGATTTTGGTATTCTATGGTTTTGGGTTGAGTTCCCACTTGTGTTTGAGTTTACGGTTTTGGGCGACCCTAATGATTTATTTAAGAAAATGGTTTGATTACTAGTTTTCGAATGCATGCATACTTTTTAGTGATGGGCATAAATGTCTTCTTATGAAATGTGTTTTTATTAAACTATTTATTTTCATCCACTCACAGCTTTTAGTGGTTTTAATGCTCTTCAGGTTGATCACGGATGCGGGCTGTATCAGAGATCGAGACACCACACTCCTCCATTGATCCTGGCGTGCTCTGAAAGCCCCGAACGGGCTGAGATTTTGAGTTACCCTTGTCTGACACTTTGTGTCAAACGAGAGCATGTCACATCCCGTGATAATCTCAGGGGGATTGGGATGGGTTGTGTCAGCATATGTATACTTCCCATCTCGTGGACCAAGTGACAGATGAGGATCTGATGTATAAATTAGAAGCTGGTCCAAGCACTAGAGAGGCTAATTTAAGCACTAGAGAGGTTGGTCCAAGCACTAGAGATGCTGGTCCCACTATGCCAAAAAAGCCTCTAGGCGACATCAAAACAGTGTCGTTTGAATGCACTGAAAAACAACGTCTATGTGAGTGACGTCTATTTGAAATGCATCAAACGACAGCTTTTTTATGTCATCTAAAGTTCAATCAAACAACTGTTTTTTTTAGAAAAATCGTCGTCTATTCTAGATGAAAAATGAATAATTTCATCAAAACCATACGTACATTAGGATCGTCTCCAAAACCATACGTCATGTGCTACACTGAAATATTCAAAATAGATTCCATGTTTTAAAGAGAAAACAATGCATATACAAGGAATAGAATTATTATATTTCCACCACGGGAGGTATGAGAATCAGGCGGACCAGGGCCACTAGGCTAGGGAGAAAGAGGGGCAGCATTGCCTTCACCTTGAAACACACAACAACCAAACAAATTACCTCTCCAATTTTTGCAAAGTCCAATTTTTTTTTTAAATGTATTAAAAAGGAAAGCAGAATTTGACACAAAACAGAATCATAGAGAACCACACTAAATTCCTTGGCTATAGAAACATATCCTACATGGATCAACACAACCCCGCCATTGCATTGATCAAAACTCACAATGTAACCTAGACAAATTCAAACCTAGAAATCAACCAGACAAATTTATAAACAAGCCTCTCTCCATCTGATTCTTCTTATTGTTATAAGATGTTTACAGCTCTTCGAAGGTAACCGAAATCAGAATCAGATCCCGATGTTCCAATGATAGGGGATCTAAATATATGTCCTAAACAAAACAAAAGAATGATAGAATATGAAAAATCAAAACTCTCCTTTCAAAAGCAGACATGCATAGGTCGAACCTCTTTTCCTTCTAATCCCTTCCTCATAGCGTCTCTCATCATCATCATCATCTTCTTTTGCTTCTCCTTTTTCACTTCCGAAACCGCAATCACCTCCTCAATCTCCTAAATCTCTCGAGGATCCAATTCTAGGGCTCTTGAACTCGACCCTGTCTCCGCTGTCCGACTCCTCTCCTTCAATATCTACAACAAATGTTATGGTGGTGACAAAGATACATCAGGTAGTGCACTAGAAAAATAAGAAGTGGGAAGAGAAAAATCTATAGTAAATTCAATAAATTATACTTCAATTCAAAGGATAGGTAAACCTAAAAGGAAATACCCACCATGGCTTGTAACTATTCAACTTTGAAAAGTGTTTGATCTTGAAATGACCAACTCGATGAGACCCGCTGGGGGTTCTAGGACCAGCCGCGTGGTGTCTTGGGCCCGCTGGGGGCGTTGCTGTTCGGCAGGGATCCTGCAAAGACTAGACACCGGTGTGGTGCCAGCCAAAGGGGCTCCGATGCCTAAGTTAGTATCTGAGTGCCGAGAGGCAAGTAAATACAGTGCACTGGATCGGTTCTGAATGTCTTACCTTTGTGAAGGGTTTCGGGGTATTTATAGTAGTCATAACTGTGGCAGTTGGGCTATTGTTCCGGTAGGTGAGGCACTGTTCCGGAGCAGGTTGTGCATTGTGGCTGTGAGTCGTCTGACAAACCCTAGACATCCGGGGTAGGCGCCAGCTGGAGTCCCGACCTGCCTCCGTCAGGGAGTTGGTAGGGCAGAACTGGTTAGGTGACTATCGCAGCCAGCTGTCGTCAGTTCGTTGTCAAATGCCGAGTGGCGGGTCTGCAGCTTAGTGCCGATCGGCGGGCCGTAGACCGTGGGGGTGCCGATCATGCGATCGGTCGGTGGCCTCCCTGTCCTGGCGGGTGCTATGCGAGGGTGGTCGGTCGATATGGTATCAACAAAATGAAATTATCATTTACTAATGTCAAACATTATCATCAATTGTAACAAAAAATGCACGTCTTCACTGAACCAATGAATCGCACCTCCCTAGCAGGGATGTCAAGACTCGACCATCAATATGGAAATTGCAAATTTATTGCAAGGTATAGTCTTGCTGATATATTAACAATAACTTATTAAATAACACCCAACCCCCAATTCGCTGGACCCCCAATTCGCAGAACCCCCAACCTGCAGGCAAGAAACCCTAAATTTCAACCAATTGGCCAAATAAGACATCAAACACACAAAAAAGAAATCAAAAATAAAAAACCAAATTCAATTGAGAATTCATACTCGACTCACCCAACACTCAATTCGCAGAACCCAAACCGAATTCAGACTCGACTCACGCAATCTCTTACCCTTTCACTAGCGTCATCTTCGTCATCACTCTCTATTGCATTGCAAGCCTGCAATCACAAGCTCCTTAAAAGCTTGCAATCGCACATGCTCCACCACAAGCCTGAGAGAAAACTTAGAGTGGAATTCTAGGTCTGAGACAAAAAAAGAAACGGGAAAGGGAGATTGCATTGTGTTTTTCTTTTTCTATGAATAACAAAGAAAGGGAGTTGATCTGAACTATTGATGTTCAAAGGGGTGATTCAAATCTGGTGGCTGCGGAAGTAAGTAGCAACATGGCCGCAGAAGTAGATCGCGGATGGCTACTGAAGTAGATCACAGATGGCTGCTATATATAACAGAGCTCAGATTGTTGGCGGTGGAGTTCATCGATCTCTTTGCGCAGGTCTTCCTCTATTTTCTGAGCTCATCGATCCCATTGTGAAGCTCCTCCTCCATTTTCTCAACTGCAGTGCTTCCCATGAGTGGAAGAAGATGAAGAAAAGTTCGTGTTAAGTGCAAATTTAGTGACTTGAGATTTTTAGGTTTTGGGTTAAGTGCAGAGTGTGTTAGCCCTTCAAATTTTTTTTGGCCTTAGCCGCTTTTGCTTTTGGTGGAAAGTTTCATTACCCCCTTATTCAACAGACAACACTATCCCCGTCACGTAGAGTGCGAATCCAACCAATCCTGAATCTCTGCTCATACGGAGCACTCATCACGTTCCTCTGCTCAGGTTGGAAGAACTCTGCCTCCCTTGTACCCCACAACTCTAGGTACCACCATTCTGACAAACCACATTAAGATAAGAGAATGAACGTCCTCCAATTTTCAACAACCACAACTACATCAATCACCCTTAATAGCCAGCCGTCTCCACACGGCTGTCGATCAATAGTCATCGTTATCGAGATCCGCATCCACGCATCACACTATTATTCAGCCTAACTCGGGATTCCATATATCATCTCATAATCGTATTTGTGGATCGAATCCCATCATTTCACTTCATGTCGGGCTAACCAATCTCCATAGTTTCAACTAGACTCATTAGAGTCGTCCACTTGGTCATCCCCAACCTCAGTCGCTCTCTGCAGCACAAATTCTGATCCATCAGTCACAATCTGGGGTTTGACCCGACAGACTACCTCGACTTCGGAAAGTCGTCCAATCCACAACAACTACGGACTCACATTTCCAATTCATCAATCATAACTAAGGTTCGCCTTTCCAGACCATCACTCGTGCCCTAGGACCTCTCAACTAGGGTTTGTCTGGATTCACCTATCCATACCATCCATCATAATTTAGGGTTCCACAATCACACCTTAGGGTTCCTCTGAACCCAGCTGCCCTCTGTAGTATAATCCACAATCTGACCGACCCCCGCGGTCCTGACATCGTATGGGCGTCAAATCCAATCCTACCATCAACTCAACTAGGGTTCCCCGAACCCAGCTGCTCTTAGCAGCATAACAATCTAACATCGCATGACCGCCCAACGGTCCCACATTACCAGTTCGTCATATACAACCCTACTTGGGTCGAATCACACTAACGCACGGCGTATTGGGCTAATCATACTCTATCCAAAATTCATTCCCACTAACTATCAGGTTGATAACGGGCTGACCATGTAGAGACATCACATCCTCGACCCACGCGTACCACAAGAACAAACCGTGCTCTGATACCACTTTGACATGACCCATACCAATCCCCCCGGGATTATTACGGGATGTGTCATGCTCCTGTCTGACACGAAAGGGATAACTCAAAACCTCAGCCCTTTCGGGGCTTCCAGATCGCGCCAGGATCGGTGGAGGAGTGCGATGTCTCGGTCTTTGTTAAAGCCTGCATCCGTGATCAACCTGAAAGGCATTAAAACCATTAAAAGCTGCGAGTGGAAGAAAATCAATAGTTTAATAAAAACACATTTCATAAGAAGACATTTATGCCCTTCACTGAAAAGTATGCATGCATTCGAAAACTAGTAATCAAACCATTTACTTAAATAAATCAATAGGGCCTTAGCCCAAAACCGTAAATCCAAACATATATGGGAACTCAGCCCAATACCATAGAATACTAAAATCCGTAAATCCAGATCCAAGTGGGCCACTACCTAAATCCACAAACACAGAAATACCATTTCATAAATCCAATAATTCATGTTTACCAAATACCCATCCTCGGCATCCCAGATGCCTAGCATCTCAGACGTCATATCTCACGGTCAAAGAAACGTGTGCTGCCGGGGGTCTCTCCAGGTCCATATCTCTAATCATAGCAATCCTGCTCTTGAGTCACTATACTGTTCGATCGCTCCGTATAATGACCCCTCGCAGGCAATGCACCGTGACTTCCCCAGTGTCCCAGACATCTGGAGGAGACAATCCACATATCCTCGTATCAAGATAGTATATGGAAAATAGTTTTATAAAGCCATTTCAAAACATCTCAAAGGGCCCTGTCCGGAATTTCCATCAAACCATCGCAAATCCATAATTCCAAATCCATTTAGGGTCCCTGACCCGAAATCACGTTTATGAAACATAGGGTCCCAGACCCGAAATCACATTTATAAAACATAGGGTCCCAGACCCGTAATCACATTTATAAACCACAAATGGGACTCATGCCCGATTTCTTGATACGAGCAGCTAGGTCATGCGATGGCCCCGTTGGGTTATATGATCGGGCCCTCGGCCCTCGGCCCATTCAAGTAAACCAACTGGGCCCTCGGCCCGATCATATAACTCAAATGGGTCTCAGCCTGATTTCTCATTAAGTCAAATGGACACCAAGTCTGATACTTTCCAACTTAAATGGGTCTCATGCCCGAGTTCATCTTTCCAAAACCAAAACCAGTTCATCAAACCATCAATGAAACCACAAGCACATATAACACTATATAAAGCCATAAACCTCGAAATACGTGCAAATACGTAAAAACAATCATCATTATAGAAATAACATATGTAAAACATATAAAATAGTTATGCATACATCATATGACACGACCCATCCCAATCCCCCCCTCAGGATTAACGTGAGATGTGTCATACTCAGGTCTGACACGAAGTGTTAGACAAGGGATAATACGTACCTCAGCCCATACGAGCTCCTAGAGCGCGCCAGGATCGGTGGAGGAGTACGATGTCTCAGTCTCTGCTACAGCCCGCATCCGTGATCAACCTGAAGGACAATAAAACCATTCAGGACTGTGAGTGGACGAAAATCAATATAAAGATATTTATGTCTTTCATTAAAAAGTATGCATGCATCGAAAAACAGTAATCAAAACATTTACTCAATAGGCCATTAGGGCCTTAGCCCAAAAACTGTAAATCCAAGACCAAGTGAGCCACTGCCCAAATCCATGGACACAAATCCAACCGAAAACCATTTCATATATCCAATAGTCCATATTTACCACATTACCATCCTCGGCATCGCAGATGCCTAGCGTCCTAGGCGCTTGACGTCTCAGACGTCATATCGCAAGGTAATAAGCAACGCGTGCTACCCGGGGTCTCTCTGGGTCAATATCTCTAACATCCCAGATGTCTGACGTCCCAGATGTCTGACGTCCCAGATGTCTGACGTCCCAGACGTCTAATCATAGCATTCCTGCTCCTGAGTCATCATACGGTCTAGTAGCTCCGTATAATGACCCATCGCAGGCAATGCACCGTGACTTCCCCAGTGTCCCAGACACCTGGAGGAGACCATCACATATCCTCGTATCAAGATGGTATATGGAAAACATTTTTACAAAGTCATTTCAAAACATCTCAATGGGCCCTGCCCGAAATCTCCATAAAACATCACAAATCCATTTAGGGTCCCCGACCCAAAATCACGTTTATGAAACATAGGGTCCCAAACCGGAAATCACATTTATAAAGCTCAACTGGGCCTCATGCCAGATTTTGTAAACCACTGGGCCCCCGGCCCGATCACAGGACTCAAAAGGGCCTCAGCCTGATTTCGTAAACCAACTGGGCCCCTAGCCCGATCACATAATTCAAATGGGTCTCATGCCCGAATTCATCTTTCCAAAGCCTAAACCATGCCACAGAATCATTATAGAATTCACATTCACATAGCAATAGTATAAACTCGTAAACCTCGAAATACGTGTAAATACAGGCTTACCTCAAAATACGTGCAATCGTATAATTCACCAATGCCACAATCATCATCATAGAAATCACGTATGTAAAACATATAAAATAGTTATGCATGCATCAAAGTTTAGAAAACGAAGTCCACTCACAGACCGTCCTACGCTACCGCCTCGATACGCGTGTCATAAGCCCTCTCGGGCCCCATCACTATCACCGGGACTTCCAAACCTGTCCAAACCACACTAGAGGGTTAATCACCTCTTCATTAACCTCCTATTAAAGCCCCGTAATTTTCCCAAAATTTTAACTATTTTTAAACTTGATCTTAAACCTTCGGACACCCCGAAACATATCGAGACGGTGTCCGATCGACACAAAACCAGTCCCAAAATGTTTGTTACATCGAATAGATTATTTCACATGTTGAAAGCTTCCCCAAAATATCCCTCACACACCTCCACGCGCGGCTTGACCTCCCTGCGCGTGAAACCCATGCGTTGGGCACTATTCATTGTCCCCTACCTCCAGCCGACCGGGTTCACTAGTCTGAACCGGACCGGACCGGTCTGGACCGGCGCAATCGGTTCAGGGTTTAATCTCGCTTATTTTCGATCCATTGTCCATGCTTTTAATTCCTAAAGGTTCCTAATATCTTTCCCTATCGATCCACAACCTTAAAACACAAGCAAAAACAAGTAAAACAAACCTCCAAAGGTCGACAATGGCGACGTCTCTGCAACCTCATCCTACCATCCACTCCGGCCACCTCCAACCTTGTAGTCGGTCCCAAACGACTCTCTCATCCTCTACAAACAAGTCCTAACCATTAGAATCAAACGAAAACCACTACAAACCAGAAACCAAAATTCGACCAAAACCCACTGTTTTATGGCTTCCCTAGCCAAAGTGCACGACGCCCTGCGCCATGGCCACCGTTCGACTCCTCTCCCTTCACTCTCTCACTTCTGTTTGAAGTCCAACAGCCAAGAATCAAGGTTGAGGTTTGTTTGTGGAATTGGGGATTCAGGTTTGTGCAGAAACAGAGAAGGTGATCGCATGAGGGAGAGAGAGAGAGGTGAGGATTCTTATTATTTTTAAAATGGACCAATCAGAGATCCCCTTTTTAGGGAAAAGTTAGCAATGGATGAGTGACACTTGTCACTCATCCAAGGGCCCCACTCCAAAATCTGCCCAATCAAATTAAATTAATATTATATTCGAATCTCGAGCCGTAAATCCCCAATTTCGCCCCGTGACCATAACTTCTCCGTCCGATGTTTGATTTCGACATGTCGCCTGTCTACGGACTCATGACGTTCTGATCTACGTCACGATCATCGGTCCTCGTACGTTTGACTCCACGAGTCAAAAGTCAACATTTTCCCACTCTGAGAGGCAAAACGGTCATTTCGCACCGTCCATCTGATTTCCCTCAGCTAATCCCGATTAGTCATTCTAAACCATAGTTACTTAATATTTAATCCTGATATTCTGGACGTGTCGTTACATCACAGTTTAGAAAATAATGTCCACTCACAGACCGTCTTACGCTGCCACCTCGATATGTGTGCCATAAGCCTCCTAGGGCTAAATCACTGTACTCGAAATATCCGAACCTGTCCAAATCATATTAGAGGGTTACTAACCATTTCATTAACCTCTCATTAAATCCCTGTAATTTTCCCGAATTTTTAAATGTATTTAAACTCAATCCTAAACTTTCGGACACCCAAAACTACCCCGAAACGGTGTCTGATCGACAGGAAATCAGTCTCAAAATGTTCGTTACATCGAAAGAATGATTTCATATGTTGAACACGTGTCCCAAAAGTGCTCCACGCACCACCCAAAGGCACTGCGCGTGGAGCCCACGCTCTAACACTATTCATCATCTTCAACCTCGGCTGAACTGGTCCAGACAGGTCTATTGTGTAACGGGTCCTACCGAACCGGCGTGACCAGTTCATGTCGCTTTCCCCATGTTTTTCAACCCGTTTTCAATCCAATTCTTTCCTAAACCTTTATCTAATCATGTTCTATCAACCTTTAACCTGAAAACATGAAATCAAGGCCAAAACCTTACCTTAACGATCGATGGATGAACCGGCTGTCCTTCCCCCTCGTCGGGTTTCCATGATTTCGGCCACCTATGTCCTTACTATTCATCCTAAAATGTTTGTACAACCTCCACAATTACCTTTCCATTATCAAAACCATTCAATCAACTCTAAAACCCAATTTCCAAATTTTAATAACCAAACTCACCTTTCATGGCTTCGCCAGCCACCATCCACGACGGCTCGACCCGTTTTTACCATCTTCATCATCTCACCTCACTATTTCTTTTTCATTCACACACCAAGCACAAATAATGGGGATTGAAGGGGCTACAGGGAATGGGTTTGCACTGGACCTTCATGGGTTTTTGGGAGAAATGAAGAAGATAATCAAATCAGATGAGGATAAGGACCCATTTAATTGGGGTCTGGGCCTATCAGATGGGTGACACTTGTCACTCATCTGGTGGGTCCTTCCAGAAGGTTTCCCAATCAAAATCTGCCACGTTTCGATTTTCCTCGGTTTGCGTGAATAGTGCCTTAAAGCGTCCTAAACCTATAACTTCCCCGTCGGACCTCCCATTCGACGTGCCGGCTGCCTACGGACTCGTAACGTCCCAATCGATGTCATGGTCATTGGTCAAAATCCATTTGACCGCTTGGGTCAAAAGTCAACTTTTCACCCAATTTTTAAGGGTAAAACGGTCATTTCACACCGTCCGTCCGAAATCTCTCGACTAGTCCTCGATTATTCGTACTAATCCTTAATTAGTCACTAATTAATCCCGAAATTCGGGATGGGTCATTACATACCTTCCACTCTCGCCATCCTCTATGTTCGATTCTAACTTCCACTCTCACAGGTTGTAACTTTCCTGGTTCACAAACGTTTATATAACCCCATTTTGCATGATTTTGGTGGGATAAGGGATGAATTTTTAAAATTTCCAATTATAGGGCTTTATTGTCAGCTCAATTGGGGCGGATTTTTCCGCCAAATACAACCCCACCTTTAGAATATATCATTTCAATTTGAAGTGTTGCCACATAGGTGCCACATAAGTACTAGTAACGGTGTCACTAATAAGGAGTAACGAAATGGAGCAACGAAGGTAACATAAATGCAGTTGTGGTAATATATTGGTATTAAATCCGTTTCAAGGAGTAAAGTGATATTTAATGTCCAGTTAGGGGATCAAAGTGAGTAATAAGCCTTCTATTAATGTTACATTCACAATTGCCAAAAGATAAACTATGCTTATCATATAGCAAAAAAGACTAAGATAAAGCATGTTTAGTCTAGATGCCATGATAGAACCAGCTTGAAAAACACTTTTATAAACGTGGCTAGTCATGCTCCTATTTGACAAACGAACTAAAAATTCTGAAATTACTCCCAATACTTGTTAGGCAAGAAATACTCGATATAACTTTCTATTTATGCCTCAGCCTCATGATCAGCCCCAATCTTCGTACAACGGCCTGGAAGGTCATTAAAAACATGAAAAGTGTGAGTGGACGAAAATAAATATTTTTAAAACAATTTTACCGAGAAAAATAACATTTACTCTCCAGTTTCTAGAACATGCATGATAGAATAAAACGTCAATAATTGAAATTGAAATCACTTAATCACATCAAATCAACCAAGCCAATATTAATAATTCAAACCAACCAATCAATACTCATAAATAAAGCCATCAAATCCATTATCAACCAATCCTCAACTCAAGTACCGGTCACTAGGAACAGAAGCACTACGCGTAGGCTAACTCGGGAACTACACGAAGCACCGTCCGAGTCAAGTCCGAGAACTAGACTAACACACATCTGGACATTTCTGGGAACTGTACGTAGCACCATCCAGGCTATGATAATATCGCCGAGAACTGCACTCACGTACCATCCAGGTCATGTATAAGAACTCATCAATCTCCAGCCTCACAGCCTTTGGATCAGCAGAGTCGAGCTTCTGACGTCTGAGCGTTAATCATATCTGAGGATGGTTGACCATAGAAAAACAATTCACAAACCAAGAAAATTCATTTAACACAATACTTGACTCAAAACCAAGCTAAAACACATCCAAAACTCGAGCCTGAGTCCCAAACACCATTTCCACAAAATAAACATAAAATACTTGTTTAAAAGCAATCAATAAATTCAAAAAATAATAAAATAATCATTTAGAAATCATATTCAAATCATTGCCACATAATTCATGCAAATAAAGAAATTAAAATTGATAGGATCCGTCCCTAAAGACACCCCGACAACCACATCCGATCTTACTCCCGTCTTACAAGCAACTCAAAACATTGAAATTACCTTTGATGCTTATCAGTCCCTCGTGTTCTCCCTCAGCCAATTCCTTCCGCAAATCACTCAGTTTCCATTTGCATAATCAATTGTGGAAGGAAGATTGATAATGGCCAGAATCCAACTCTCACCTCCCTGTTTTACTTGCTCACGGGTAAGGAAAATGTGTGAGAGTGATGAAGGCTGATCAGAAATAGGAGGGAAGAGATGAGATGAACGGATGAGATGGAATCTGGGGAGTGAGATGGATGGCTCAGATTAAAAGCAGAGGTTTAATCCTAATTAATTCCATAGTGGAACTTTAGCATATAATTTATGATTAATGGAACATGATCCAATCTAGTCAATGGGTGAGTGACACTTGTCACTCATCCAAGTGTCCTCCAACCACCATTTCAGAATAAAATAATCGACATGGTTACCGAGCCGTAAACTTCCCCGATTTTACGTTTCAGACCATAACTTCCTCGTACGAAGTCCAATTTCGGCGTGCCGCCTGTCTATGGATTCGTATCGACCCGCACTACATAACGGTCCTTGGCCCTCGGCAATCGGACCTCCCGATCAAAAAGTCAACATTTTCCCCCATTTCGTCCAAATTACGAAAAATGCCCCTGAACTTCTGAACGTCATAACTTCTTCCACGAATGTCGGAATCGAACGTGCCACCTGTCTATGAACTCGTGACGTCCCAAACTACGTCACGGTCATTGGTCAAAGTCCGTTTGACCGTCCGAATAAAAAGTCAACGTTTTGCCCACGCCGAGGGGCAAAACAGTCATTTTGCACAATTCGTCCGAAATCACTCAACTAATCCCGGATTAGTCATTCTAAATCATAATTAAATAATATTAAATCCCGATACTCGGGACGGGTCGTTACAACCTTCCCTCCATAAATAATTTCGTCCTCGAAATTACCAATATCCTTATTCCACAACCACCTCGTGGAAAATCAATTTGGTCTCACATCTGTGTACACTTGTACACCCACTAACCAACACAAAGCTCGTCTGAACTCATACGTCCCATCTCGGTCTCTCACGGTACCGACCATACTCGACACCGCGAGTGAAATTGATCACCTGATCCTTGTCAATTTACCATTTAGCTGACTCTTTCAGCTTGTCGGTTCCATTCAATCATCAATCTATAAGACGTCTGCTCCCCCTGGGAGTTACCAAAACACACCTGTCAGTCCATGCTGACACCATCAGTCACACTGTCACCACTAAGCTTTACCACCCTGGTAAGGCTCCAACCATCGACTAATCAGTGACAACACCCCATACTGCCACTCGCTCAAAGTAGCGTAAGATCAACCACATGATCTCAATTCGCAGGGCAAGCCCAAACCTGCGACATATATTAATCTCAATGTCCATAACCGCCGACTCCGTCAGCGAACCATAACGTTGGGAAAAATCGCGGCGTGATAACATCACGCAAGGCTACTCGTGGTTTCACTGACCACCAATTCACTCATCCTGAGTGTACGTATACCGTCAACTTACTCAATCAAGTGGTGTAACTGGAACACATTGAATGCCAGCCTAGCAGTGATCACACATCTCAATACTAGGGTTCCACTAGCCATCCACGGCTGAGAGCGCCTGCTCATACAATCACTGAACCCGACAAAATCACTCTGCTCAGCGCACAGTATCCAATGTCCAGTCCACAAACACAACCAAACAAATGATATTGGAACCAAGCCAATTACCATCACGTTTAATCACACACCACTGGTACCTCCCATGTACCGCCATTAGGCACCACTCAACCTAACCAGTATCAATCCTCGTATAACGTACCATGTACGTACATCTATCAACCAACCCGCCTACAACCACCTAGGTCGTGGACAAACGGGTTCTAACACTCTAGATTCCATCTGTCAGATACTGTACCAGACAGATCAAAACTCCGACCCAATATCCATTTCCAAATCCGAATCCAAAATCATTATTCTGTAAGCTAGCATTGGAATAATCATTCCGCACCCAAATCCAGTAATCCACTTTCGAGCTTCGAAATCGAATCCTGAATCTTCACCCAGAAATTCGGTTCCAAAACCCAAAATCTCGTTCACGTCTACCGAGACGTACCAAAACCGAACCTATCAGTTACCTGCCCAAAACACTCGATTGACTTCATAGGGAAGCCAATCCCAATATCCACATGTCTAAGGTTGACAAAAATCTGACCACTTCGGGAACCTATTCACCTGAGTAACAACCACATGGACTCCACTCCGAAAAGAAGTTCAGTCCCGTCATTTACGACTCACATACCAAGGTAAGAGTGATAAACTCTCCACCTATCCGGATCATCAAGATCACGATCCAGATCCATCACTACGTCATCCGACAAGTAGCATCACGATTCTAGTTCATCACCATGCCCAAAGTTCACAACATCACAATTCAGATCCACCTAGGATCCATACATGCTTACGTAGCTAACAATCCATCAGAAAACCAATCGTAGGGTCCTACACCCTCATTGAATCCTTCCTCAAATTCCCATAGGTGGAATGGCGACCTCGATTTTCACCACCAATTCCAGAATCTTACACAACTTCTTGTGTCCAATGACCCCAAGCCAAACATGGGTCCACCCACCAATACACGCTCAACGTACTGGTGGCACTAAATCAAGTCTGCCAGGGCAGAAAACAAGAAGTCAACCCCAATGACTTCAGAATACCTATCACTGATGCGGACACGAGCACTCCTCTCGTCTCCACAATCACCATTCTCCCAGAATCGGGAGTTCCAACCATGTTGGAAACATACATACTCCCAATGAGATGTCAAGTCCAACCACTGGACTGCCCACATCCTCACCTTTACAGGTTCAACACTCGGCTTTCCAAGTCATTCACAATTACAAATCCCCACATCAACACCACCAATGATTTCCTCGACTTTCCCAATTCCAATAATTTCCTAGTACTTTCTGGGGATATCAACAATACCCAACCGTACCAATCTTGGAGTTGACAACAACTCCCCAAGTCCACTAATTCTCATGACATAGGGAACATCATCCCTAGATTCCTCAAGTCTCAATCATACCTTTTTATCCATTCGTCACTTGTTATCTCATAACTGTTGGGACTTATCCCAACACGTCACAACCTCCACTGGATCCTATCCAGTCCATGACTCAACCACCACTGAGTCGTAGATACCAATCATATGTCCATCAGGACAGAGTCACATCCCAAGTCGTGGCTCATCGTCATCACAATCACTGACACCAGCACCAGCGCTAGTATCACCGACACTTTCCTCAACACACAGGCATCCACACTAGCACACGAACATCCACGCTAGCACACGAACATCCACGCTAGCACACGAACATCCACGCTAGCACCCTGTGTGCATAGTTGATACCCTGGATCTCCGTTCATACCGAACGACGATCTCGTATCACCACTTGTACCCCACGACTATGGGTACCTCCAATTTGACCATCCGCACATCAGGATAATGAACGTTCCCTGAACGTCCCCTGATCCTCAAATGTTAAAACCACACTAAATACCCTCGATAACCAGTCATCTCAACGCAACTGTCGACCAACAGTCATCGCTGTCAAGATCTGTATCCACACATCACACTATTATTCGATCCCACACGGAATTCCACATTTTATCTCATAACCGTATCCGTAGATCGAATCCCATAATCCTGACTAGACTCACTAGAGTCATCCACATGGTCATCCCCGACCTTCGCCGCTCGTCGCAGCACAAGTTCCCATTTAAAGTTCACTTTTCCTGTCCATCAATTATAAATTAGGGTTCCAAAATCACACCCTAAGGTTCCACCGAACTCAACTGCCTTCTGCAGTAAAATCCTCAACCTGACCGAACTCCCGGTCCTGACATCGTATAGACGTCAAACCCAATCCAATCGTCAACTCAACGTGGGTTCCATCGTGGGTTCCACCACGAAGGTCATCGGCTAACTCCGATGCACCAACATCTCTTACCCTAGCCATCACCACCAGGGTCCAAATTTTAGACCATTACTCAACTGAGTTTCGCATTTCCATATCATTATTCAAATTGGGTTCCCTGAACCCAGATGTGCCCAGTAGCACAACAATCCATCATCACATGACCGAACCGACGATCCCACATTACCAGTTAATCACAAACAACCCCACTTAGGTTGAATCACGTTAACGCACGGCGCATCGGGCCAAACACACCCTATCCACTACTCAAACCCAAAACTATCTAACAGGTTGACAACGAAACTGCAGCCCAAAGAGACATCACACCCTCGACCTTCGCGCACAAAAGAGCAAAACCTGCTCTGATACCACTTGACACGACCCATCCCAATCCCCCCGGGAGTACCATGGAATGTGACATGCTCCCATCTGACAAGAGGTGTCAGACAAGGGATAACCTATTGCCACTGCCCAAACGGGTTTCCAGAGTGCATAAGAATCGATGGAGGAGGTGTGCGACGTCCCAGTCTCTACTGCAGTCGCTTCCGGAATCAACCTGAAGGGCATTAAAAACAAAATCTGTGAGTGGATGAAAATAAATAAGTCTGTTTAAAGCATTTATAAGACATTTATGCCCCTCAGTAAAAACATATGCATGCACCAAAAGCCAATAATCACAAATTTATTTAAAAATAACCATTAGGGCCTTAGCCCGGAAACCTAAGCATAGTTTCAAATCCCAAAAGTTAATCCAAGAGTTATTTCATAAATCCAGTAATATTCATTTATTATTTTTCCATCTCCGGCATCCCCGATGCCTAGCGTCCCTGACGCTTGACATCCCCGACGTCATATCTCACGGTATTAAGCAACGCGTGCTGCTGGGGTCTCACCGGGTCCATATCTCTGACATCCCCGATGTTTGACATCCTTGACGTCTAATCATAGCAATCCTGCTCCTGGATCACTATACGGTCTGGTAGCTCCGTACAATGACCCCTCGCAGGCAATGCACCGTGACTTCTCCAGTGTCACCGACACTTGGAGGAGACCAATATATATATCCTCATATCGAGATGGTTTTATGGAACACATTTTATTATTCATTTCCAAAATATCACAAGGGCCCTGCCCCGAATTTCCATAAAACCGTTATAAGTCCAAATAGTTGATTATCAAATCCGAAATCATTTATTCAATTCCATTTTAGGGTCCCCGACCCGAAATTGCATATATAAATCAACTAGGCCCCTGACCCAATTTCATAAGTCAACTGGGCCCCTGGCCCGATTTCATAAGTCAACTGGGCCCCTGGCCCGATTTCTTAAATCAATTGGGCCCCTGGCCCGAATTTAGTTTATCAAATCCGTAACCGTTTCATGAAATCATATCCGAACCATAATTATGGAAATCAGTGCAAATCCAGAAATCCTCGATTTACGTGCAAACACGTAACTCATCTCGAAATGCGTGAAATCATATAAATTCATCGATATCCAAAATAAATCATAAAATCACAATTATAACAGTCATGAAACAGTTATGCATGCATCGAATTTATAAAACCAATGTCCACTCATAGACCGTATAACCGAGCGCCTCGATAAGCGTGCCATAGGCCTTCCCGGGCCACACCACTATCACCGGGACTCCCAATCCTGTTCTAATCACATTAGAGGGTCACTAGCCTCTTCATTAACATTCTATTAAAGTCCCGTAATTTTCCCGAATTTTTAAGTATTTTTAAACTGGATTTAAAACCTTCGGACATCCCGAACAATATCGAAATGGGGTCCGATTGACACGAAACCAACACTAAAATGTTCGTTACATTGCATAGGACAAAAGTCATGTTGACCTCACCTCGAGATTCGTGCCCACGCGCCGTCACGCGCCGCCGTGAGTGGCTGCGCGTGAAAGCCACGTGCCTGCTACAGTGACTGCTACAGTCATCGTTCCAACCCGTATGTTTGTAAAACGGGTCCATTTGACCCGCGAGATGACCCGATCCGTTCACTGTCAAATCAACCTTAATCCTTTCAATTGAACATTCAAATAGGTTCTTTTTAAGTCTATTTAGAGGTCTATAAACCTAATTACAACAATCCTTACCTGAAATCCAACGACTCGAAGATGAACATCGAAGAACATCTAGGCACTGTTCATCATTCGGATTTCATTAATTCCACTGGATTTCCTTAAATTGATCCATTGAGAAGCTTCGTTGGACCAAGGTAAACTCATTTCCTAATCCAATTTCATCGTTTAATCCCTCTAGAATCACTACTCAATCCTCAAGCTTCTCCTCTGTCACCAAGTCTGTTCAGAGCCAAAAGGTTGCCAAAAGGTTCCCTCCATTGCTCCAAAATTCCGATTCTCGGTTTCCATTCCCCTCTCAGTCCCTCGTGTTCTCCCTCAGCCAATTCCTTCCGCAAATCACTCAGTTTCCATTTGCATAATCAATTGTGGAAGGAAGATTGATAATGGCCAGAATCCAACTCTCACCTCCCTGTTTTGCTTGCTCACGGGTAAGGAAAATGTGTGAGAGTGATGAAGGCTGATCAGAAATAGGAGGGAAGAGATGAGATGAACGGATGAGATGGAATCTGGGGAGTGAGATGGATGGCTCAGATTAAAAGCAGAGGTTTAATCCTAATTAATTCCGTAGTGGAACTTTAGCATATAATTTATGAATAATGAAACATGATCCAATCTAGCCAATGAGTGAGTGACACTTGTCACTCATCCAAGTGTCCTCCAACCACCATTTCAGAATAAAATAATCGACATGGTTACTGAGCCGTAAACTTCCTCGATTTCACGTTTCAGACCATAACTTCCTCGTACGAAGTCCGATTTCGGCGTGCCGCCTGTCTATGGATTCGTATCGACCCGCACTACATAACGGTCCTTGGCCCTCGGCAATCGGACCTCCCGATCAAAAAGTCAACATTTTCCCCCATTTCGTCCAAATTACAAAAATGCTCCTGAACTTCTGAACATCATAACTTCTTCCACGAATGTCGGAATCGAATGTGCCACCTGTCTATGAACTCGTGACGTCCCAAACTACGTCACGGTCATTGGTCAAAGTCCGTTTGACCCTCCGAATAAAAAGTCAACGTTTTGCCCACGCCCAGGGGCAAAACGATCATTTTGCACAATTCGTCCGAAATCACTCAACTAATCCCAGATTAGTCATTCTAAATCATAATTAAATAATACTAAATCTCGATACTCGGGACGGGTCGTTACACGTTTCCCAAGGATTAGTTCATATAACTAACTTTGAGAAGGGTTGTCCCCAAAGTCCACATACACGAAATTTCACAAATATTGAGAAAGCACATTTATAACACATATATCAAATTCTTAAACCAATTCCACGTCTTGAAGTCCGGGCCCAAGCCCAAAACACACTACATGTAAAATCTCGTAAAACGTGTTGAAAACAATTTCTGTAAAATCACCAAAAATCATATAAAAATCATAATCAAATCATCATCATGCAAGTCATACAATAAATCATTAAAACACGTAATATCGATGCATATTAGTTTAAAGAAAGAAAACGTTCACTCATACATCGTCCAATACCTAGTTGCACGTCTTCTTGTAAATCCTGAGATCGTTACTGCCTGTCATAAATCGATTTTAAGGGTTACTAACCATCCAAAATAACTCATATTTCAATTCCTTAAGTTTCTGAGATTTTAAACAGATTACAATAACACATAAACCTTTGGATAGTCAAAATTTCCTTAAGACGATGCCCAATCACCTCGATAACTGCACCATTCAATTCGTATCATCGAGAACATAAATTTTCATGTTGGATGGATTCCCATATGATGGGCCACGCAACCACATGTGCCACCACATTCCGTGCGACTGGGCCGCTTGTAGTTGCAGTTGTAGGCTCAATTGCCTTGATCCTTACACGAGTCTGCAATCCGGGTCATTACACTTGCGACCTGACCCGACTCAAAAACACTCATTTTACACGCAAATTTTATGTTCCAATACTCCATCTGCATCTAGTTTGTCCTAGAAAGGGATTTATAACTTCAAAACCTACATAACTTACCTCGAAACCTCTGTTCAAAGCTCCCAACTTTCAGCCTAAAACCAAACTCTTCGTCCTTCGATTCCTCACATCCAACCTGGAATGTTTCTAACCTAGAACACTACCAAGAATCAAACTAGGACTCTTAGGGTCATAGCTTCAAGTTAGAACACGTGAACAGTGTATACAAAGAAGTTTACGGTTTACGATTTTAAATTTGATTCTTCATCCCAATACTACTCTCTTCCCTCACTCTCATTTCTTCTCTTCCGCTCCTTCTTCTTCTCTCTTCCTTTCCTTTCTCCCTTCCCCTCTCTATTTTCTGGTCACCCCTCATTCCTTGCAAGTTGTTTTTTTTCTCTCTTTTGGTGCCACTTCCCCGAAACACCATTACACACACACACACACACACACACACACACACACACACACACACACACACACACACACACACACACACACACACACACACACACACACACACACACACACACACACACACACACACACACACACACACACACACACACACACACACACACACACACACACACACACACACACACACTTATATATATGTATATATATACATAAAGTAGGTTGGTGGAAATGAGGAGGAGGGAAAATTGAAGAATCTTCTATTGTACCCTAGGTCATTTTAGAAAATTTACCAAACTACCCTTCATGCTAAAATTACCAAAATACCCTTAGTTATTTTTTACTCACATCAAACTTATGCGATCTCTAATTTCAGCATGTCGCTTGTCTACGCACTCAGAATCCCGAGGCCTACATAACGGTTCTCACGAATTATCCAAAAAAGTATCTAGGTAAAAAAAATCAACATCAAGGACAAGGGAAAAATTGTAATTTTCCTTACTATTTTTTCAATTTTACTTTTTCTCGAGATTCGAGCCGTTACAAAAACATTCAATTGTGCCTGCATAATGATTTATGATATAAAAGTCCATTTATGCACCATTCACGTAGCTAAATCTTGATCTGCGCGTCTTTTCGTAAATCCAAAAATTGTGCTGCTTATCATAAATCACCACTAAAGGTCACTATTGTCCCAAATAATCTTAGATTTAAACCCCCTCTAATTTTCTCGGATTAAATACAAATTTAAAACCTAGCATAACACTTTGGACACCTAAAACCACCATGGTACAATGTCTGATCTGCTCGAAACATGCACCAATGTGTTCGTAACATCAAATACATCAAAAACCATGTTAATCGTATTTCAAGGTGGGATGGAACGCACCCCCACACATCGTCCCTAACCTCTGCAAGTGGGCCTCACACGTCTGCGTATGGGTTATCCCTACCTCCCGCGAGTTAACTCGTTTCACTAGTTTTGGGTTCCTCGACCCGACGTGTTAACCCTACCATATCTCACAGTTTCTTGTTCATTTTTGGTGATCCAATCATCAAAATTTATCTAATCTACTTAAGGAAGAGATCTATGATTCAAAACACGAAGAACTTACCTCGATTTCCCATAAAATCCTTCAACACTTTTGGCCAAATACCTAGCTTGAGTTCCAAGCTTTCCCACTTCTAAACCTTCACTTTTTGTAACCCAAATCAATCCCAAGAATCCAACTAGGAGTTTGGATAACTTGGTTGCAAGCTTAGATATCACGACCCAACTCCCCTTGCACAATATTGTCCGTTTTGGGCACAGTCCTCACGACTTTATTTTTGGGAACTAACACACAACTTTTCAATGGGTCACCCATCCTGAGATTGCTCTAGCCCAAATTTTCTTAATTCTAGAGTTCCCAAGGAATCCAAAGTTAATGAGCTCCCAAAACGTCTCACGCTAGACAGATACGTGCCCACACATATAAGACACTTCACCTTTCCCTCCCTAAGTGATGTGGGATTTTTCACCGTTCTTCCCAAGACACGGGTCTTACATTAGAGGCTTCAAACAACTCAAATGTTCAATTTGTGATTTTTCGAGTTTTACATTATTGTTTTTCGAGTTTTTTCCTCCATTCTTCTCTCGATTTTCTTCATTTCTTTCTCTCTTCCTCTTTTTTTTTCTTGTTCTTCTCTCTTCCCTCCTTGGTTCTCTCTTCCTCTCCTATTTTCTTCCTCCCTCATAGTTTTTGCTCACAGGTTCTACACAACAACACACAATCAACATATATAAACATATATAAACACACACACACACACACACACACAAAGTCGGTGGCGAGGAGATTAATGAGAAAAGATAAGACATGTCACCCTCACAAAATATCCCACTTGTGAGATGACCAAAATGCCCCTAATGCCAACTTACGAAAATCCCCCTAATCAATTTTGACCCATTATAAACTGATTCGATCTCAAACTCTGGCATACCACTTGCCTATGAACTCATGATGTTGAGACATGTTTAACGGTCCCCTCGAAAGGTCCAAAACGTTTATGAGGCAAAAAGTTAACTTTTGACCTTATAAGGGAAAATTCGTCAATTTTGAAAATTACATTTCTCGAATTTTGGGTCATTATCACCTTACCCCTTTAAAGGAATTTCGTCCTCGAAATTTGAATGTATTCCTCTAAAAACTAAATATACAAGGCCTACGTTATTACTCAACAAAACATTTCTCTCTCTAGGATTCCAAGAGCATCACAATCACCCAAATCCACCCTCAAGTATCTTTTGTGCCTTATGTACGGTAAAAGCAGTTACCCGAGCCTGAGAACCTGAAGATAGACCACGACCCCTCTGTTGACCTCTGACCTTGCTAGTACTTCTAACAGAAGTTTAACTCTTTTCTAATGTACTATTAACTAGCATAGTCCCTTGATTTGAAGTATCATAATCCGTCGTACCGCCGCTAATCGATGGTAATAATCTTTACGAATGGGACCATGCTCCCGTAATGAAAACAAGTGACCATACTAGGTTGTACATATTTGGTATTCTGTTTGCCAATTGGCGAGACTAAAAACCCTACTAGACTGTCCTGAGGCAAGGAGCCACAATGCAACACCTCGAATACCTTTGTGTTCAGCTCCACCATCACCCACACCTGGTCGGGTACCTCAAAAAATCCAGTGCTAAGGCTACTTCTCTTCGAGGTTCCTTGGTTCATCGATTCAAAATCATGATGCTCTCGGCATCGTCCAAAACTCGTAGACTGCTCTTAAGCATGTAAACTTGCCTCAACTCTAATGGCAACATATGACAGCTCTCTAAGGGAGGCGAAGGATCCCACTCTCACAGCGGCTCTAATTTTGCCCCACAAACCCAATTTGAATTGTCGACACTTATCTATTTTGGTGGCCACAAACATCAGAGCAAAATGGGACAAACTCATAAATTTTTTCTCATACTGAGCCACTGTCATACTCCCTTGCTACAATCGCAAGAACTCAATCTCTCTAGTATCTCAGAAAGAGCGAGGAAAAAATTGATCCAAGAATCTATCCCGAAACATTTCCCATACCAACGTGTGGGTATCCGAGCCTGCAATTCACACCACCACTGATACGCATAACCACCAAACAAGAAAGTGGTTATCAATACCATATCCTTCATCGGGCATCGTATGACCTCAAAGATCCTATATAGGGAGTAATCTATTCATTTGCCTCATATGGGCTCGCCTCACTTGTAAACTCAATTGCGCCCAACCACTGAGCTCTTTCAATATATGTTCCCTCCCTATCTCTATCCATCTCTTTAGGTCGTGTAAGGAGCTCACGTCTTGGAGGCATGACGTTGAAATATACAAATCAATACCGACCTTGCTCTGATACTGAGTTGACAAGAATTGCTCTTAAAACACTTTGATAACGTGCTTGGTCCTGCTCCTGTCTGACTAACAAAATAAAAATTCTGAAACTACTCCCAACATTTGTCAGATAAAGGATACTCGATCTAACTTTCTATTTGTGTCTCCGCCTCACAATCGGCCCTAATCTTCGCGCAACGGCCTGGAGGGTCATCAAAAATAAGAAAAGTGTGAGTGGGAGAAAATAAACATTTTTAAACATGTTTACCGAAAAAAAACATCATTTATCGTCCAGTTTCCAAAACATGCATGCATAGAATAAAACGTCAACAATTGAAATTGAAATCAATTAATCACATCAAATCAACAAGACAATATCAATAAGTTAAACCGACCAATCCATACTCATAAATCAAACCATCAAATCCATAACCAACCAATCCTCAACTCAAGTGCCAGTCATAATGAGCAGTAGCACTACGTGTAAGCTAACTCGAGAACTGGACAAAACATCATCTGAATCAAGTTTGGGAACTTCACTAACGCACTATCCGGACATGTCTGGGAACCATAGATTGAAATATCGGTAATTTCTGTAGATATATCGGAAAATTGGAGGTCCGACATCTAAATAGGGGGAGAAGAAATTTCTTCCCCCAATTTCCACGATATAGGAAGATATCAGTAAATTTTGGTAAATTTCGACAAAATTTATCGAAATTCATCGATAATCATGTCGCTGCCTCTAATTTGCCTTTCTTCTCCACTTAATTACTGCTTCTCCACTTAAAAAAAACATACGCAACAAAATCAAACCACAAAATCCATCAACAAAAGCTTAATTGAAGCATGAAAGAACTAAACTCAAACACTTGTCTGTAAATTTAATTAATTTCACAAACATACCTAACCTAAAATTTTGTCGAAGATCTAGCCAAGGATTTTTTTTAGCTCTAATGGGTTCTCTCAAGTTGCATAGTTTTAATATTGTAAAACAGATGAGGCGGTGCTCAAGAAGGAGATGAAGAAGAAGATGAAGATCGCAGAGAGAGGGAGGCGATGATGTTTCTAGGTTTTAATTTTGTGCTTGGTTTAGAGTATTCGAGAGAGAACAAAATGTGGGACAACTTGTCATAAAATTGAGATAGCTATCCGAGATATCTTTTGAGGGATAACTTGGTAATTATTATCTTTGATAATTGTTACTGTCATTTCTTTGGTACTAAAATATGAGTATTACATATATATATAATATTTCGGAGGTATAAATGATGACAGTGAAATGTAGAGCAAAGAAAGTATGGGAGTTAGTTTTAATAAAGCAGGATGTTCAAAAGGACCGGATAATGTCTGAGAGAATATCAGATGACTTGCACTTGGAATCTTCGTCTAGCGGAGTCTTCGAGTTTTACTTGATTAGCTTTTTGAGTGCTTCCACTTGGTCGTTTGATTATGGGTGAGTGACAAAAGCAAAGTATAGTTTGATGTCGTAGACTTGGCAGAAGTTGCAAAAATGAGCACAGTCTAAATGTTTCCTATTGTTCGTCATGATGGTGTGAGGGATGCCAAAAAGGCAAATGACATTTTGGTAGAAAAACTTTCGATCTGCGCAGTAGTGATCGTCTTGAGTGATTTTTCTTCTACCTATTTGGTGAATTAATAAACGACGATGACAGTATGTTCGACTCCTCCCTTGCCGATCGACATAAGGCTAGGAGGTCAAGTCCCTAGTGCGAAAATGGCCATAGGCTAAGTATTAGAGTCAGGCGCTCTGCAGGTAGGTGAGGAATAAAGGCATACTTCTGGCATTGGTCGCATTTTTGCGTAAGTGCAACTGAGTCTGTATGCATGGTTGGCTAGTAGTAACCTTGCTGGAAAGCCCTATGAGCGAGGGACTTGGGTCGTGAATGGTTACCGCAAATGCCCTCGTGGATCTCCTTATGAACTGTATGTCCTTGATCTGCTGGAAGGTACTTGAGGAGAGGGACGTCAAATCTGCGCTTGTACAGATTGTCGTGGAAACTCGTATGTCGGGTGGATTGGCATTTGACGCGATTGGCTTCGTTCCGCTCCTTCAGGAGTTTTGCATGTTTGAGGAACTGGATGATTGGGTCCATCCATGATGGTTCAGTGGTGATGGTATTAACCTGTCGTTCCATGATACTGGGGGATCTCCAGAAGCTCGACTGGTATACTACGACAAATCTTGTCATCGATAGAGGAGGCAAGGAAGGCTAAAGCATTAGGGTGATTGTTCTCTGAGCACGAGATCTGGTTGATCTCATAGGCTTGGAAACTACGGATGAGTGTCCTTACCTTGTTAAGTTATATCATCGTGGAGATGTCCTTGGCGTCGTAGTCGTTGTTCACCTGGCGAACAATGAGTTGGGAGTCACTGAAGATTTGGATCTATCGTGCCTGCAAGTCCTTCGTAGGGTGAAGGCCAGCGAGGAGTGCTTCGTATTCTGCCTCATTATTGGAGGCCTTAAAGTTGAATCAGAGTGCGTATTCGAGCTTGACTTGTTCAGCTGTGCTGTGCACGAGCCCCACGCTAGAGCCACTGTGGCATGCTGATCTATCCATGTAGAGGGTCTAGATTAGCTTTGACTTTTCCAAGGGAGAGGGATTGTTTACTATTTGATAGGGTGCAGCCAGCTGCGTGGTGTTGATTGCTGAATCTTTTGGCATGTATTGGTACGGGCGGTAGGTGAGTTCAGAGAGAATGTCGGTGATTTCCTGGCTCTTCTCAACAGAGTGTGGGGAAAAATTAATATCAAACTAACTGAGCTCAATCACCCACTTAATTAGTCTTCAAGATGTATCCAACTTCTAGAGTGAGAGGACCCATCCCAATCCCCCTGGATTATTGTGGGATGTCCTGCTCCTGTCAGACACCACGTGTCAGACTAGGAATAAGATCATAACCCACTTGAGGTTTCTAGAGTGCGCAATGGTTTCTAGAGCACACAATGTTGTGTGATGTCTCGGTCTCTACTACATCCTGCATCCTCGATCAACCTGAAGGGTATCAAAAACATTAAAACTATGAGTGGACAAAAATAAATAGTTGGAAAAAAATTTCTGAACTAACATTTATACCCTTCAATTAAAAATATGCATGCATCAGAAATCGAATCATAGCTCAAATACTTTCTTAAAACCAAATTATATTTCTTTTCAAATCAATAAACAGTGAAAACATTCATCAAATCAATAAACAGTGAAAACATTCATCAAATCAAATCAAGTATCTCACGTAGGGTCTCAGCCCAAAACCAAATCACGTAGGGTCTCCGCCCAAATCCAAATCTCATAAATCATCTTAATAGGGGATTTGCGCGAAACATAGCTTTTAAGTACACATAGACTCACACTTGGAGCCGTATGAAAACATGAGAAACCAATCCTCAATATCCAATATCCAACACCCATACAATAGTCACGATATCAATGCAACGCATGCGACTTGGGATTACTACATCCGAGAATACACCCAGGATCTACGACGTCTGAGTGATGGCATTCCCAGGATCTACGACGTCTGGGTAATGTCCATATCTGACACTCTTGAGCCTATCCTCGGAGCTACTCACCTCCAGGCAGTGTAATCACGACTTCTCCAGGATCTACGACGTCTGGAGGATACTGCTCTGGGATCTACGATGTTCGAAAGGAACAAACACATCATAGGGGATGGTAGTGTGGAAAACAGTTCACAAGGACTCACAGTTTGAGTCAAAATCATTTCAACGGGGTCACAAGCCCAAAATATCATTTCGTAAATCCACACCAAGTTCAAAATCTCGAAATCTCATATCATAAATCAGAATTGGGTCACAAGCCCGATATATCATTTCCAAATCCGAAAACCATTCAAGTCACTGTTCAAAATCACATTTGACTGTAATCCCAATCAAAGTCAATAACTAACTGGGTCTCAAGCCCGAAATGCCAATTTCACGCATTTCTGTTAAATCATTCAAAATGATAATCAAATCCTCATTCAAATCATTGAAATCACATGCAAGTAAAAAATCCGGCCTAAGCCCAAAGTATCACATAAAATACAAATATTGAAATACGTGCAATATAGCATTTTCCACGAAAATGTTCAACATCAAACACAAAACATATTCAAATAATATGCAATTAGTGCATCTCAAACCATGTTCGTAAAACACATAAAACATATATGCATGCATCATTTTATAAAGCAAATGTCCACTCACTGATTGTACAAGCTGCGCGTTCATAATCCGCATCGTAAGCAATTCTGAGACTAATCCAACGTCTCCGGAACATTCGTACCTGTCCAAATCATACTCAAGGGTCACTATCAACCTATATAAGTCCATAAGTAAAACTCCCCAAAATTCTGGAATCGAGAACAAGTCCTGAACACACTTCCTGAGGCTAAAAATCTCTAAATGACCTATTAAACAATCTTCGATCGACCTGAAACCACAACCATTGGATTCATATCTTTGAAATCTTTTAAACAAGACTAGCTTGACCTCGAAATTTGTGTCAACGTGCCCACACTACTGGTCAAACCTCACATGCACGTGTTCAACGCTGACGTCATTTTAATGTCATGCTGGCATCATTCGCTGGCGTCAGCCCTAGATGACGTCAGCCCTAGCTGACGTCATCTGCTGATGTCAGTATAACATCTGAGAGTTTTGATAGATATGATAACCTTCCACATGGCACACGCTGACTGGTGCCTTATGTCACCCTATGACATTGCCACATCACATGATGACATCATCACTGCCATGTGTTCTGCCACGTGTCACTAACACCTCTAACAAGTCTCTGACACACTTCCACGTGGCACCACCTCACTAGTCCACGTGGTCTGGCACTACTGACGTGGATTGCCACGTCAGCTCTGCCAAGTGTGACACACTGCCACGTGGCACCACCTCACTGGTCCACGTGGTCTGACATTGCTGACATGGACATGCCACGTTAGTTGCCACATCACTTGACACCCCTAACAACTCATCATGTGGCACCAACTATCCTCTACCACGTGGACTAACAAGATGATGTGGCTTTCCATGTCATCGTCGTCTACCTTAGACGGGTCGACCTGCGACCCTGCAACTGGGTCGTTCGACCCGCGACTCGACCTTGTCTGTTCTCCCTCATCTAACCACCAATCTTCCCCATTTTCTTCCGTTCAACTCGTCTCTAACCTAGGAATCTATCTACGAGGTTAAAATGAAGGAACCTTACCTGCAAATCTTGGCCATGATCGAAACCTCACAGGTCTACCTTCGAACCTCCACTAGAGCTTGTCCAGTAGTCCTCTGCCTCTCATTTTCGATCATGCAGGCTCGTATGAGTTCCAAGAACACGCCCAAAACTTCAGAACAATTTCCAAATGTCTAGAAATCAAAACTCAACAATCCAACTGAAAAGGATTCTCGGGTTAACCTGGGTCTCACGGCCAGCCAAGCACTGCCGTGGCTCCGCCACCATCACCGTCTATCTCAGTCTCTCTCGACCTCACTCTCAGTCTCTCTCAAACAGCCCAACTGCTGGTTAAAATGAAAGAAAATGGGATGAGGGTGGGTTTCAGGTTTTTGAAATGAAAAAGGAAGATGCATGGATGAAAAATGAGGATCAACGGATGAGTGACACTTGTCACTCATCCCCTAGTCCAGCTTTAGAGATTTAGGGTCCTAATTTCAAAATACCAAAGTCAACCGCCTCGGAACACGTGTAATTGAAATAGTCTGTTCTTGACCTGTAACTTTCTTGTACGATGTTCGATCTTGACGTGTCACATGTCTACAGACTCATAACGTCTCGATCTACGTAATGGACCCCGGTACACATGCAATTGACATTTCAGGTAAAAAGTCAACATTTTTCACCTGTTTATGGGTAAAATCATCATTTCACCCCGATCGTATGATAATCCTCAATTATTTCCCAATCAAACCTTAATTCATCCTTAATTAAAACTCATTAATTACGAAGTTTGGGATGGGTCGATACATAGAGGACCTGCCTAAGTGGCTTGTTAGTTAAGACTAGGATGAGGTGAGCCTAAAAGTAGGGTATGAGCCATCTGGTAGTGGTGACTAAGGAAAGAGCCAGTTTCTCCAGGTCGCAGTATCTTGTCTTTGTATATTTAAATGCTTTGTTTACGTAGTAGAGTAGGTGCTCTGCTTCGTCCTTTATCTTGAGTAAGACATAACAAATAGTTGAGGTGAAGAGTGAAAGGTAGACAGTGAGTTGCTCTCCAGTGTCTAGTCGAGTGAGTAGGGGTTCCATGCTCATGTACTTTTTTAGTGCGCTGAATGCCTTGTTGCAGTCAGCGGTACAGTTGATGGTCTTGGTGCTTGTCTTTAGAGCCTTGAAGAATGGGAGACACTTGTCTGTTGCCCTAAAAATCAAGCTGGTGACAGCGACAACTCTTCCAGTTAGAGTTTGAACTTCCTTGATTGTGCAGGGTGTCTGCATATCAAGGATGTCCTTAATCTTCTCGGGTTTGCTTCTATTTCGCGTTAGTTGATCATGTAGCTGAGAAATTTTTTGGATCTGACACCGAAAACACATTTGGCAGGGTGAGCCTCATCTGGTACTTCTTAAGCACCTGGAACATCTTATGGAGATTGGTGGCATGATTTGTAGCATTTCGTCCACAGAGACCTCCATGGTCTTCCCGATCTAATCAATGAACATAAAGTTCACCAAGCATTGGTATATCACCCCAACATTCTTCAATCTGAATGGCATGGCATGATGTTGTAGTAGTAGACACCATGGATGGTGGGGAAGTTGGTACAGATTTGATCATTCGGGTGCATCCTGATTTGGTTATAGCCAGAATAGGCATCCATGAAACTGAATAGTTCGTAACCTGCAGTGGAGTCCACTAAAAGTTCAATTTTTAGCAGTAGGAAGCTTCCTTGGGGCATGCCTTGTTGAAATCGGTCAACTCAATGCACATTCTCCAAGAGCTTGAAAGTTTCTTCACTAAGACAACATTGGCGACCTAAGCGGCATAGATTGCCTTTTGCACAAAGTGGACTATGCTGAGCTTGATGATTTCCTCTTGCATGGAAAGTTGACGCTCGATGTCGTATGTTCTTTGCTTCTGTATGACACCCTGAGAATGGTCGATGGTGAGTTGGTGACATATTACATCGGTGGAGAATTTGGACATATCGACTTAAGACCATGCAAATAATTCGCCATTGTCCTTAAGGAACTGGATGAGGGAATCCTTGGTTTCCCGCGCGATCGTGGTGCCTATCTGCACTGCCTATCAGGATGTTTATGCTAGGCGTGATCAACTGGTTGAGGTTTAGCTATTGCTGATAGGCCCCTGGCGTCCTTGGGGGGATTGGATTGGATCTACTGAGTTAGTTAGGGGTCAATGAGATTAGCCTCGTATCTTGATTTAGCAACGACCATGGTTTCTCTACTGGTATATGGATTGACCTCGGTCAGAGCAGATTGGTAACATCTTCTTGTTGATTTTTAGTTTCTAATAGAGATTTGACCAAGCACAAAAGATGTAGTAGGCAAAACCTCTACGTGTAATAAACATTGCAAGCGCACAAGACGTGTAGATAGTATAGATGCAAGCAAAAGTCGATCTCACGAAGACTTGCTCAATGATATCCAATTCCGTTTAACTCAGTTGACTTAAATGGAGTAATTAAAATGCAAATATGGGGGGTTGTCACGTTGAATGAATGTAAGTAAATTAACTAATAATAACTAACTAAGTCGAGCTAGGGTTTCTATCCACCTTTACCAATTATAGTTTTCCTCTGATTTCCTTGATTAGATTACTATGTATGTTTTCTGAATTAAGTGCCCATGCAGGGGTCCGACTAAGGCTCACCCCACACATATTATCTTCTCTTAAATTGCAAGTTTAAGCGCGATGTACCCGCTCTTAAACGTCTATTATTGAAGGTGCGTGATAATGCATGAAACATGAAGAAGATTTGATGACACTACATTATCCCTAGAAAAGTGATGTGCAATCCTAGGGAGTCATGCGTTTAGATTACGAATAAGAGTGTCCCCCCCCCCCTCCCCTTTTAAACGTGGTGTTAAAATTGCAGGGTGAACACAAACATCGAGGTGATCCATCAAGCAATTATATCAACAATTATACACAAATAAGGTAGCTAAGCTTATAAGCATAAATTGAGTTCATGAAGCGCAGTAATCCAACAAATCAAGGCATGCATAACAATCATAATCAAGAGCCAGAAATCTAAGTAAGAACTAACATGGCTAGGGCTTCAAGTAACCATAGCCTTAATTATACTACTCAAACATTATTGAATAAAATAAGGACATAATTAAAAAGTGCATAAACATAAATAAAGCAATAAATAATTAAAGGAATGAAGGAAAACTCCCTCAAGGTAGACGTGCTGAAATTAAGATGCTTGAATTGTAAAGAGTGCTTGAATTAAGATTACAAAGCTTTAAACTAAGAACATGAATTGAAGTACGAATTTTGACAGAGTTCGGGGACATTCAAGAGGTAAATTCTCCCCCCTTCCATAAACCCTAATACCTCTATTTATAAGAGAATAATTAATCCTCTTAAAAATAGGAGTTTACAATTAAATTCTATATAGAAAAGGCTTCCTAAATAATTAAGAAATCTAATTAAAACTTTTTCTACAAGTAAAGGAATTGGAAATAAGAATATAAAAGGAAGTAGGACTAAAATCCTTATACAATATGAAGATTAGGTGTGAAAGGAAGTTGAAATTATCCTTAAAAAGGCCTAAAACTCGGAATTAAACCTGCATGAGACTTTTTGGTGGTCAACCATCGAAATTGAGGCGGTCAAAGGCTCAGTCAACACTTACTCAAACGCGTTGGGTTGCTGATGAGAAATTCGGTGGGCACGCACCGAATCTGGAGACGCTTATTCAGCATGCGCGTGCTGTGAAGGAGAAGGAACTTTCGGCAGGCGCTTACCGTTTGGGTCCAAAGCTACAGTAACCCGCATGCCTTTTTCTTCATTTGGTGGATAGCCACCAAATTTCTTGTGCAATTTTTTTTCTTCATAACTTCTTCGTTTCAACTCCGATTTAGGTGATTATTTCGCTCAAATTCTCGTAATTCCAACCTCAATTTGATTTACACATTTCTCACAAAATATATTATTTTCTCCAATTGTATATAACAAAATATTAATAAAACTTAAGTAAAAGGGTATTAAATTATGGATAAAGCATGCATAAATTATGACCTATCAAATGCCCTCAACCCTATATTTTGCTAGACTTCGAGCAAAACAAAAAACAAAAGACTCGATCTAGTTAAGATAAGCACTTAAACCTCTAGGTTCACCTAGTACGAGGAGTTTTGTCTCCTGAGGGTTATAGCATCACGATACCCACAAATGATTTACTTACGCAACTAAAATGCTAGAAATCATGCATCAACAAGTTAATAAGAACCAAGAACTGAAAACAAACTCACAAAACCAAGGAACATGACATAACCGTGAACTCAAGGTGTCGAGTGTTTATACCAATATCTCAAATGATCAAACTAGAAAACAACGTCATCTAAACCCCTTAGAATGATTTTGCCTCGACTCTAATCCTCACTAGGCATCACTCAATAAGCACATGAATCCTAAGGCAGTCACTCAACAAGCATATGTGATGAGTTTATGTAAAGACAATCAAGTTAATCACGTATGAATTTCATTGCAGAAAAACACTTTATCTGCAAATATGATCTCAAAAAGGAATTGAAGTTTAAGAACAGAGATACGTACCTTAATCCTTTGCATAACCATTCACAAGATCAATAGGTCTTCATTCACGGGTTGTAATGAGGCTAGGTTCTTGGGTTTAGAAAGGAAAGTTATAAATCAAAGAACCTAAACCGCATCAAGGCATGAGAAGTCATGACTCGGACCTTGAGTATTAGATGATAAAACCGTGCTTAAGCTCATAACAACGCTCTAATTGAGGTACTTGGCTCACTTGACTCAACTCAAAGTTCATTGCTTTTTTTTCTTTTCTTTTCTTTTTTAATCTCAATTTTGTTTTTTTTCTTTTGCATTTTATTCTTTTCTTTCCACTAATGAACCTGATACAATTTTGTTTATATGAGCTGAGCCAAGATCATGGAATAACTTCCTCAATTTACAACTGAACGAACAATCCCTTTCATTCAAGCATACTTCCATCACATGAGTGTAAGTATCAAAAAACATCAACATATTTCCTCCTCACCATGAATCTCATTTGATGCAACCTTGACACAAGTTTAGATTATAGGGTGTAGTCATTATGAACGGTTCAAAACATGGTTAGGTCATATTGTAGGTGAAGAACAAAACGGCTAAGTGTTTGGCTTCAAAGAAGCTTAAGAAGCATGCAATTTGGACGGGGAAAAGAAGGGCCTTTAAGAGCTAAAACACACATAGCGTATATCACATCTCATAAACAATTACACATTAAATCAAGAGCATCCAATAGATATGGTTCTTTAAACATCAATGCAAATAGAAAGAGATCATGCAATTATGAACAAAGTGATGAGTGTTTGAGAGTAGAAACAAGTAGATCACTTAGAAAGAAAGGAAATCTAGCTCAAAGATCTGACAATGGTAGTCTTCACTAATTTTCTAAGTATGCTCAAATTCAATAGCTTTGGTTGCTTAATCACTTGATTATGGTATTATGAAGTGCAAATGTGAGTTCAATGGTAACGACAATGATTCTTATCAAGCGCAAGCAATTCTCATGTTCTATACATTCATATTAACATGTTTAGGCATAAAAACTAGCATCACAAAACAAAACAAAAAGCAAAGAATTCAAAACAGAAAACAAAAAACAGCAAGGAAATAAGAGCAAAAAATAAAAAACAGCAAGGAAATCAAAACAGAAACTGAGTTGTGTACCCCTAAACTTAAGTCCAATACCCCCAAACCTAAATGAAACATTGTCCTCAATGTTTTCAGCATAAATGGAAGACAAATTCATGAGTAAGAAGGTGAAAAAGGTCCAAAAGAAAAAGGGAACAAACCAGGACTAGTTGAGCCTCCTAGGAGCGCTTGATTTAACGTCTAGGCGAGACGAGGATAGCCACTCATGTGAAGGTAGGCTCACGGGCCACGGGGCACTCGCGGGACTCCAATCTTGGCCCTCCATTAAATGGTATCTTACCTGAAACATAAATTAATTGATTAGTTCGACAAGCAGAAATCCACTTCCTAGACTTTAACATTTCAGGGAACAAATACAACAAAGATTTGAAAGTAAGCAAGAAGTGCTTGATCCCAATGGACACAAATAAGCATAATGATCAAGGTGGGTGGGTGGTGGGGGGCATGGAGGGTCCTTGGGCTTGGGCTTGGGTCGTGGCCTTGAGCCTTGGGTGGAGCTGAATGTCTCAAAGGTACATACCGCCATCTTGATACTTCCTTCGTCTTGCCTCCTACGAGGACCATTAAACCAGCACAAACCGTTAGGCACAACATCAAATTTCTCACCAAAGCACCTAAGTTGAGTAAGGAACTTAAATGGTGAAGATAAGGATAAGGAAGGCCCTGGAAAAGTAAGGATAAGAGGTGTTTGAGGAGTTGAGGCAATAAGGATAAGAGGTGTTTGAGGAGTTGAGGCAGCAAGGATAGGTGCTGGAATTTCAGGGACCTCAAGGATAGGTGCTGTAATTTCAGGGACCTCAAGGATAGGTGCTGTAATTTCAGGGACCTCGGCCAAAAATTGGTGCAATGCTTGCGGGTTTGGTTATATTTCATGAACATCAAGAGCATGACCTGAGGTGCATTCATTCGTGCTGTCCGCGAGTGGCAAGGGGACATACACATCATTATCCTCATCATCCTAATCGGGTTCCCAAAGAAGTTTCAGTCGAAGGTGCTCTAGTTCTTTGTCCTCTAAGAGGGCTTCCAGGAGTGTTCTTTGAGATCAGGCCTCTGTTAGTGCATCCCGGAGTGTTTTTTGAGGTCGGGCAGGCCTAAGATTTAGAGGAGGAGGGGTCTAAGTGTATAGTGCTGGTTCACTCCATCTGTGGTGGTATGGCTCCATATTGGGCTGATTGTAAGGCTCAGGTATGTACATGCAGTCTTGGGGGTATGCCCATCCCCCTTGATTAGTTGGAACCGAAGTAACGTATGCATAGGGCTCGTAGGCCCAACCTTGATGATAGTAATTAGAATTCCACAGCTCCATGGTACCTAGACAAGTAACAAAAAGAAAACCAAAACATTATATACAAAACAAAAAGAAAAACCACTAAGTTAAAGGAATCAAATAAAATGGACATAGTTGAGGAACAAGTCCTCAGCAACGGCGCCGAAAACTTGATAGAGATTTTACCAAGAACAAAAGATGTACTAGGCAAAACCTCTACGTGTAATAAACTTTGCAAGCACACAAGATGTGTAGATAGTATAGATGCAAGCAAAGGTCGATCCCATGAAAACTTGCTCAATGATATCCAATTCCGTTTAACTCAATTGACTTAAGTGGAGTAATTAAAATGCAAACATGGGGGGTTGTCACGTTGAATGAATGTAAGTAAATTAACTAATAATAACTAACTAAGTTGAGCTAGGGTTTCTATCCACCTTTACCAATTATAGTTTTCCTCTGATTTCTTTGATTAGATTACTATGCATGTTTCTGAATTAATTGCTCGTGCAGGGGTCCGGCTAAGGCTCACCCCACACATATTATCTTCTCTTAGATTGCATATTTATGTGTGATGTACCCGCCCTTAAACATCTATTATCGATGGTGCGTGATAATGCATGAAACATGAAGAAGATTTAATGACACTACACTATGCCTAGAAAAAGTGATGTGCAATCCTATGGAGTCATGCGTTTAGATTACGAATAAGAGTCCCCCCCTTAAACGTGATGCTACAAATTGCAGGGTGAACACAAAAATTGAGGTGATTCGACAAGCAATTACATCAACAATTATACACAAATAAGGTAGCTAAGCTTATAAGCATAAATTGAGTTCATGAAGCGCAGCAATCCAACAAATCCAGGAATGCATAACAATCATAATCAAGAGCCAGAAATCTAAGTAAGAACTAACATGGTTAGGGCTTCAAGTAACCCTAACCCTAATTACACTACTCAAACATTATTGAATAAAACAAGGACATAATTAAAAAGTGCATAAACATAAATAAAGCAATAAATAATTATAGGAACGAAGGAAAACTCCCTCAAGGTAAACGTGCTGAAATTAAGATGCTTGAATTGTAAAGAGTGCTTGAATTAAGATTAGAAAGCTTTAAACTAAGAACATGAATTGAAGTACGAATTTTGACAGAGTTTCAGGGACCTTCAAGAGGTAAATTTGCCCCCCCCCCCCTTCCCACAAACCCTAATACATCTATTTATAAGAGATTAATTAATCCTCATAAAAATAGGAGTTTAAAATTAAATTCTAATGGAAAAGGCTTCCTAAATAATTAAGAAATCTAATTAAAACCTTTTCTACAATCGAACGAATTGAAAATAAGAATATAAAAGGAAGTAGAACTAAAATCCTTATACAATATGGAGATTAGGTGTGAAAGGAAGTTGGAATTATCCTAAAAAAGGCCTAAAATGCAAAATTAAACCTTCATGAGACGTTTCGGTGGTCAGCCACAGAAATTGGGGCGGTCAAAGGCTCAGTCAACACTTAGTCAAAGCGCGCTGGGTTGCTGATGGGAAATTCGGTGGGCGCGCACCGAATCTGGAGACGCTTATTCAGCATGCGCGCGCCGTGAAGGAGAAGGAACTTTCAGCAGGCGCTTACCCTTTGGGTCCAATGCTACAGTAACCCGTATGCATTTTTCTTCATTCGGTGGATAGCCACCGAATTTCTTGTGCAATCTTTTTTCCTTCATAACTTCTTCGTTTTACTCCGATTTAGGTGATTCTTTCGCCCAAATTCTTGTAATTCCAAACTCAATTTGATCTACACATTTCTCACAAAATATATTATCTTCTCCAATTACATATAACGAAATATTAACAGAACATAAGTAAAAGCGTATTAAAACATGGATAAAACATGCATAAATAATGATCTATCAAATAACCCCAAACCTATATTTTGCTAGTAAAATATAGGTTCGGTGGGCGCGCACTGAATCTAGAAACGCTTATTCAGCATGCGGGCGCCATGAAGGAGAAGGAACTTTCGGCAGGCGCTTACCGTTTGGGTCTAACGCTACAGTAACCCTCTTGCCTTTTTCTTCATTCGGTGGATAGCTACCGAATTTCTTATGCAATCTTTTTTTCTTCATAACTTATTCGTTTCAACTCCGATTTACATGATTCTTTCGCTCAAATTCTAGTAATTCCAACCTCAATTTGATCTATACATTTCTCACAAAATATATTATTTTTTCCAATTGCATAGAATGAAATATTAACAAAACATAAGTAAAAGGGTATTAAATCATGGATAAAGCATGCATAAATTATGACCTATCAGTTTCCTCTGACTTGGCCAATTCTCATGATAGTATGGAATTTGTTTAGCAGTAGAAGAGTGGAGCTTATTGCATTGATCTGGTTCAAAAGCCCCCTATCGTGTATGACATTATAGAGAGTTGGGCAGTCAACCACCAACAAAGTGATGATTGTTGTTGCGATGCATAGTGTGCTGCCGTGGGAGATTATCAGTGAGATGGTGTCGATTGGCATGATGGAGTTCCTTGAGAAACTCAATAAGGGGACGATCTGATTGAGCTTATTCAGATTGATTTCGAGTTTTCTGAAAGCTTCCATGAAAGAACATTGACGAACCTTCCGATATCCACTAGTATCTGGCCTACGTCAAAATTGGCGATTATTGCTTGGATGATCAGGGGATCGTCATGAGGGAAGATTACTCCCCGCTTTTTTCCTCTGAAAAAGTGATGGGCGTTCATCTAGCATTCGCGACCTTCGTTGCCCGTCTAGATTTGATGTTGAAGATTTGGTGGTTGGACTAGGTTGCTTAGAGGAAGCTCTTCTTCGCCCGATTGGAAGTGTATGGTGAAGATATAGTAGGGCCACTGCTGATGGTGTTGATTTGTGGGTTATTCTGCATGGGGCATGCGTTATATAGGAGCTGATTGATCTTCCCTTCCATGACGAGAGATTTCACACTGTTGCAGAAGGCTAAACATTCATCAATGGTGTGACAGTTTAATTTATGATATTGGCAATATAAGTTGGATTGAAATCTAGGACGGGGGTCTTGAGTTCAAACATGTGGCTTCTCAATCATCCTCTCAATATTGATGAGAACGTTCTAGAGTGAAGTATTAAGGCTAAAGTAGGTTTTGAACTTGGAGACTTGCCCTTCGTAGGGCTTATCATGCTGACGATGATTGGTCTGTTTGTGTCCCTAGTTCAGGTTGTACTTCTCCTTCTTCCCCTTATAATTGTTTTCGTGGAACCCTTTCTTTTACCAGAGTAAGATTTGTTCCCATGACCCTGATGTTGACTACAAAGGTCGTAGTGGGGCTTGGACTGCTGATTGCCCTGGGGGAAAAATAGGCCTGGGTGGCGGTCTACTTTGGTTATGCTCGTGGAGCATTGAAGGATTCTACCTTGGCATGGATTGTCGCTTACCATATTATTTCATTGTAGCCATCCCATCCCTATGTGAAGGCATGGTATGTGACGACTCGTCCCTAATTAACGGGTTAATTTAAGAGTTAATGACGGATTAACGAGGCTAATCAGAGATTAGACGAGGATTAGCGAACGTTCGGGCGAAATGACGATTTTGCCCCTAGAATGGGCAAATCGTTGACTTTTTATTCGGATGGTCAAACGGACTTTGACCGATGACCGTGACGTAGTTCGTGCCGTCACGAGTTCATAGACAGGTGGCACGCTCGATTCTGACGTCCGAGGAGGAAGTTATGACGTTTGGAAGTTAGGGGCATTTTGGTAATTTTGGGAAAAAAAGGGTCAAAATTTGACTTTTTGACCGAGAGGTCCGATGGCCAAGGTCCAAAGACTGTTATGTAGATCACGACGATATGAATCCGTAGACAGGCGGCACGTTGAATTCGGACGTTCGACGACGAAGTTACGGTTCACGGAAGTTGTGAAGTATTATTCACAAAAGCGCGTTTTTCGAGGCAAGTGGAATTAGGAGGGGCCCAGATATTTTCCCAGCCACCAATGGATGAGTGACAAGTGTCACTCATCCACTGACTACCATTCCACATACATGCATCTCCCATTCCTTCATCATCGATCATTTCTCCATTTCCAAACCAACCAAACCGACCCACTCTTCACCCCAAACACCAAACCCTTAACCCCAAATGAGTCTGGAGAGACTGGTGAGTGATGAGAGTACAGTGGAGGATGGTGGCCGGCTAGGTGACGCCGCCGTGCACGGCTGAAACCATCGAACCCGAACACCGTACTCGGTTAGACCCCATTTCTTCCATTTTTTTATTTATGTGGGCTGTTTTGGGTGATTGGGAGATGATTAGGAAGTCACTAGGAGGGTTTTAAGAGGATTTGGAGGGTACTTCACGACGGAGGAAGCCGTGAGGGTGGTCGGGAAAAACAAGGCCGTGAGACCCTTTGAATTTGGTTAGGATTTAGGAAGTTTTGGTTAGTTGTGTTAATTGGAATGGATAGGAAATGAGAAAATAGGAATTATAGGATTGAATTGGGTTGAAAACGGACCAAAATGAGGGAGTAGGAGGGCTAGACCGGTCACGCCGGTCCAGCTGGACCGGCTGTACAGAGTGAACCAGCCGGACCGGTTCAATCGAAGGTAGGAGACAACTGTAGCTTGGCGCGTGAGCCTCACGCGTAGTCCCTTTGGGCGGCGCGTGGAGGCTCGTGGGACATAATTTTGGGAAGGTTCCAACATACGAAATCATCTATTCGATGTAACGAACATTTTGGGACTGGTTTCGTGTCAATCGGACATCGTTTCGCTATAGTTCGGGCTGTCCGAAGGTTTAGGTTCGCGTTTAAAAATAGTTAGAAATTCCGAAAAATTATGGGGCTTTAGTGAGGGGTTATATAAGTAGTTAGTAACCCTCTAAATTAATTTGGACAGGTTCGGGAATCCCAGAGAAGATGATTGACCCGGGAGACGGTTATGGCACGCGTATCGAGGCTTGGCTTCGGACGGTCTGTGAGTGGACCTTTCTTTCGAAATTGATGCATGCATAAATGTTTTATAATTGTTTTAATGTATTTTTTGTGATGCCATGAGTGCATTTGTTTGTGGTAGCCTAGGATTTACGTATTTGCACGTATTTCGAGATTTACGATTTTATACGATGCATATACGTTCTAGGTTTTCAACGAGGGTTTAAGAAATGGATTTCGGATTTAGAAATATGAAATCGGGCACGAGACCCATTTAATTTACTAACTCTCGGACTTGGAGTCCATTTTATTTGACGAGGAATCGGACCTAGGGTCCATTTGAGCTATACGATCGAACCGAGGGTCCATTTGATTTACGATTCAGGTTTGAGGCCCAGTTAATGGTACTATCGGGCTTGATGCCCCGTTGATTTATGATATCTGGCCTGAGACCCATTTGGTTGAGACATCGGGCTTAAGGCCATGTTGGTTGTGAAACTGGACGTGAAGTCCCATTGAGTCATGTTTCAGGCTTAGGGCCTAGTTGCTTGTGATATCGGGCTTGAGTCCCAGTTCGATTTATGAAATGAGTATTCGGGCATGAGACCCTGTTGAACTGTGGATTTAGGCCGAGGCCGGTGAAATGGATTTGAATCGGATTTGAGGAATCCTGTTGAAATGAATCGGGTTTGAGACCCAATTGAAAAGTGATTTGAGAAAGAAAGAAAAGAGTATTTGAAAATGTGATTGAACCCTCCATGATTTATATGGTCTCCTCCAGCGTCGACCTGGAGAGTCACGATCCACAGACCAGAATGGGTATCCCCATAGGGATTCCGTTCCAAGAGTGGAGGTTACTTATGATGTGGTCCCGGACCAGATTCCGGAGAGATGTGTGGACTAGATCCAGAGAGAGAGCTCGAATTAGATCCAGAGATTGAGCCTCCCAGATGGAGATTCCTGGGAGAAGACTCGGAGTGAGACCCCGGGTAGTGTGCACACTAGTATAGAGATTGATATCATGGCTATATCATGGATGTGTTCCCTAGGGGTTGTGTGCCCCGAGTTGGCATCTTCTCGGAAGTGCCTCAGATGGGTTATACGTATGTCGATACGTATGTGGTTTTATGAAAGGTGATTTGGGGCTGTGACCTCGTATACGAGATTTGAGGGCGGAGACCCTATGTTTTATGATTAGAAAATGATTTGGGGGCGGAGACCCCGTACGTGATGTGATTTGGGCTGAGTCCCTATTGATTTGACCTACCGGTTTTGAATTGTGATTTCAGGTCGAGGACCCAAATGGATTTATAGTTCATGACGGTTTATGGGAACCGGCATGAACCCTTGAAAGGTGTTTGTGGGTCATGACGGTTTATGGGAACCGGGCATGAACCCTTGAATGATTTCAAGAATATGTTTGATAAATTGAATGATTTTATGAATGTTTGATAAACGGTTTTTGGAATGCATGCATATGTTTTTATTGAAGGGCATAAACGTCTTTATGTGAAAATGTTTTTGTTAAAATATTAAATTGTCCACTCACAGTTTTCGTGTTTTAATGCCCTTCAGGTTGATCGCGGATGCGGGCTGTAGAAGAGACGAGACATCACTCCTCTCCTCCTACGATCCTGACGCACTCTGATAGCCGCGGCGAGGGCAAAGATGGAATTTTCCTTGGTCTGACACTTCGTGTCAGATGGGATCAGGCAGGTCCCACGTTAATCCCGGGGGATTTGGGACCGGTCCTGACATGGTACTTGAAGGTGGACTCCCTCAAGCCACCACGAAATGCTCTGTAGGCTACCTTTTCGTCGGTCTCCTTCAACTTGGAGTACTCAAGGCTGAATCCTGCTGCGTATTTTTGTAAGGATTAGTTCTCCCCTTACCGGAGAGTACCTAGATCTTCCGTGGTCGGCAATCGATCTTTCTGGATCATGAACTGGCTTAGTAAGACCATGTACATTTGGTCGAAGGAATCAATCGTTTGTGGTTCTAGCTGGTGGAACTTGTTGAGCGCAGCTTTGGTAAGGGTGGAGCAGAAGATTAAGCATTGGACCTCGTTGGAAAGGTTTTTGAATGAAACAGAAGATTGGTAATTGTTCATGTGAGTAACCTGATCTCTCTTTCTAGTGTACAACATGATCTTGAATGGTTTGGCTTCTGTCGCGTGCTTGTACTGCAAAATGTGATCCATAAATTGGTCGATGTTGGCCTTGATCTTTGTCGAAGATTTTTTCTTCTGCGTGTCAGTCTCTAGTTCGTGGATGCGCTGGAGAAACTCCTTAACATCATCGTCTAACTTGGGAGGTTTGGAGTGTGTTCTGAGTCTCTCAGTAATGGATCGGCGACTCGCATTGCTGGTACTCCTCCCCGACCGTTCAACTTGTTTTGCTCATCTTCCAAACATGGCAGTCATTGAGTCAGCATCATCCTCTAGGTGGTGGGGGTTGATCTGTAGCAGTTGATCTTCTGTTGGTTGAGTTAGGGCCTTCTAACATTGTGTTTTCTGCAGGGCTGATCCTGACTGAGAGTGGCCTCATTGGGATAGAAGGGGCAGATGAGGCTGATCTTGGATTCTCAGATAGTTTGTTGGATAGGTCAGCTAGATGGGATGAATCTGCACATGCCTCATTTCAAGTAATTCATAAGTGTTGCGGAAGATTTGTGTACCTGAAGGTTCTGCTACATCAGTGGGATGAACAAGTATCAGCCCCATGGGTTCTAGTCAGAAGGGCTCGGTTTCCTGCCAATTGGCATTTGCAGCTAACGCCCATCCAGTAGCCATCCGCTGCTCTTTCAGTTATTCTCGTATGGAATGGGGAATAACGAGGGTGCTTTGATATTGTTCTGCCCACACGTGATTTCTGCCCTCGATAGTAGCATTGCTTTTTTTTTTTTTTTTTGAGTTTCACGATCTTTGTATGGAGGGTCCTCAACATTTTGAGCATGGCCTAGGAAGGCATGTAAGTTCTTATTCTGTTACGATCTCCGTGAGGAGTGTTGTTAAGCTCACCATCATCTTACTCGGTAGACATTTGAATCGACATGTAGACAGAGTGAAGGTATGTGAGCTAGTAGGAGGACTTACTCAGAATTCTCACAGACGACGTTGAATATTTGATCCGAAATTGGACCTAACGTGATGAGACGCGTTGGGGGATCTAGAACCCGGTAGAGGGTGCTGGTTCAAATCTTGCTTAAGCATACCGAGTAACCTACGTGGCAAAGATAGAATACTAAACATCGGTAGGGTACTAGCCTAAAAGGCTCTGATGCTTAAGTCAGTAAGCGTAATTGAGAACCAATAGGTAGACCATAGCATAAAGACTGAAGAATCAAGGTTGTGTGTGTTTAGAGAGAAAAGTAGATGAGAGAGAGTACCTTTATAAAAGGATTTAGGGGGTATTTATAGTAGCTATGAACATGGTGGTTAAAAACTATTGAAGTAAGTTACAAGCTGCAGTAAGAAATGCTGCCACGTGTCTCGTAGATTTGGGTTATGTGTCAGGTGTCAATGGATCTCCTGGCATGTCAAAGAGTTGGTACTGATAGCCAGCTAATATGACCATGGGTGGAAATCATTCCTATTGAGTATGCATGTCGAGTGGTATAGACTTGGGCCTTGTAGGGCGCCTGCTGTTGGTATATTTTGTCGAGTGGCATACCCAGATAGGCCTGTCGACACCACTAGCATTGCTTGCATACTGAAATGGCCAGTGCCGCATGCCGATTGACCTGTCTGCCGATAACCTGGAGATGGATCGTATACTTGTGGTGGTGTTACTCGTACTGAGCCTGGTTGGTCGCCATGGTATCAACAAAGGAATTTGAAGATGTTTTGACTGAAAATATGATTATTTGAGTCCATATTATGCATAAATCGTCTGTATCGATCTAAACCAAACTGTTAGTAACAACTTAGTTTGAAACTATTTCATTTCTAATTTTAGAAAATTCAAACCACATCAAGCTGTTAAGATTAATATTCACATAAAACCGCACTATGTCCACCTTTATTTGGTAGCATCGTCCATGTGCATGTTATGTACACGCATTTATACTAAGAATTAATTATTGGTCATTGTAGGATGCGTATTGGGACTGCATAATGCTTTCGTTGTTTACTTCCATTCGTATATTTATTAACGCTGATAAAGTAGGATGCAAATTATAATGAATTTAGTAAAAATAAATTGCACATGTGCGTATTCGATTATCTTTACTATGATTTAATGATATTTCTTTTGATATATTATGTGGGGGGCCTCGAGTTCGATTCTAATTGAGTAAGGTCGATACTCGTATATATAATGTTTGCAACCTACTAGGTGATGTGCCTGTTGGGTTTTGATCGAGCAATTGTGATCCTGAATTGTGGAGGTGGTGTCAATTATAGTGAATTGAAACATCAACAATATCGTGGTGGATGATATGACAAGACCCATCCCGATTATCTCTCGATAGTCGTGATGAATCCTGCTCCCGTCTGACAATAACTAAAAATTACCGAAAGTAACCAAACTTATATACATACACCACACAACAAATCCCGAAAACATTGTCAGACAAGGGATAGTTAAGTTTTACAGACCAATGACGTCACAAGTTTGACTAGTCAAAGACAATACAGAGCATAGGTACTATTACAAATAGGGGTAAAATTCCTACTTTGTAGAGTGTCTGAGTGCGCAACGGTCTATTTATTCTTTTGCCTCGCTTGCCTCGTTTCTAGCCCTCGTACCTGTGCACTGGCCTGGAGGGTGCATAAAACAGTAAAAGTGTGAGTGGACAAAACAAGGTTTGATATATACATTTACCAAAACACATTTCTTACCCTCCAGTTTTCAAAAACATGCATGCATATCATAAAACACGGGTAATAGTAAGAAATCAGTCAAATATGTTCAATGGACCAATTAAAACAATTTCCACAAAACCACGGGACTTATTTCCATATCCTGTTGCTTAGAGTCACATTTATCCCTGCAACGCGTGCATATCAATAGGCTCAAGGACCGCTCAAAATTCGAGCATCCGCCGTTGTGAACACATCACCAGCCGGCAATCCAGATCTAGTGAACACATAACTTACCGATCTATGTATATCCAGCAAATCTCATCTGAGTCAAAAGCCTCCCTCGGCTGCTCGACAAAGACCGTGCTACGTGACCTCTTCAGGGTAAACACTTCCATCCCGAAGGCGAGCGTTATCTCCAGGGTGCACTCCGGGGAAAAACATATTTTCTCCCGAAAGCCCTAAATATCCGCAACATATCATCATCACAAAAACCAGTGAAAATAGTTGCATTGAAAACCAAATCATATATCAACACAAGGTCTCAGCCCCAAAATAACCAAAGTCCCGATTTACTTTATAAATCCGAAATCATCAATATCATCATGTAATCACATAGAAATACAAATCCAATCAGAAACACAATTACATTGGGTCTCAAGCCCAAAATATCATTTTCACGCAAATCCGTACAACCGTAAACCCGAGTTGCCACGATCACGTAAATCCATAAAATCAATCACTGACTCATAATCCGAGTCCAAATATCATTTTCAATTTCCTGACTCATAACCCGAGTCAAAACATCACTTTCAATCCGGGCCTAGCCCAAAAACATCAATTTCATCATTTCTCGAAAATCGTGCCAAAATATAATATAATAATCATAAAATCGAGAAATTACCTGATTGAAACATAAATAATGCCAAAGCATATCAAATCATATAATAAAGCATTTTAAACCATATATGCATGCATCACGGTTATAAAACAAAAGTCCACTCACACACACCGTCCCGATTGTTCAGCCTCGAGCTGTTCGCTTTCTTCCGACGTCCTGGGAATATTCCAGCTTGTCAAACAAAGTGATTTAAGGTTACTAGACTATCATATAATCCTTAAATAAGAATCCCCTAATTGTCGGAATTTTATAATATTATTTTAATATAATTTAAACGTGTCGGGTACAAGGAACTACGCTGAAACCATATCTGATTGATCCGAAACCAACGCGGATAGGTTCGTATCATCGAGAACATCAAGTTTCATGTTGAACACTTCGCCGGAATCCCCTCAATGCGCCGTCACGTGCTGCCGCAAGCGGCTGCGCGTGAGAGCCACGCGCGTAGCACAGTACTGCTACAGTGCTTCGTTCTCACCCGTTTGTCTGATAAACGGGTTGAAATACCCGCGATAGAACCCGATGCAATCTCAGTCAATTCGACCTCAAATCGATCCGTTCTTTCAACTGATCCTATCTAATCCAACTTCATTTCAGTTCTGTGAGTTTAATTACCTCAATTAAGGTCTAAAACTTCACGACTCAAGATCGAACTTCGATGGGTTTCCTATTCGAGTTTCACGATTCCGTCCCTGATTTTCCAATTAATTCACATGGTTAGCATCGTGAGAGTGTAAGGAACGTTTCTACAAGATCAATTTCATACAAGCTTACCTCTAACTAACTGAACTCAAGCTCGACTTTCGGCAGCCATGGAAGCTTCTGTTCTTCCTCAATTCGACAACAATTCTCTTCGTTTTTGTTGCAGTGAGTGTCGTTTTGATCCCAGAAGCTTAATGTAATCCTCAATTCCCCTTCTCCTGGTTCACAAATTCGAATTCGAATTCCCCCAAATTTTCTGAAATTTTCGAACCAAAATTCTACCAGTTCTCACAATCCCTCGAGTTCCTCTCTCTCAGTTCAAGTCCTTAGTCTCTTAATTGCACAATGACGATGAGCTAGTGGTTTATCACGGGTCAATTGAACAAAATGATGAGTTAAGCCATGATTTAGGGATAAATGTCAAAAGTGTATATCATTATGTTTCCCTTAAGACCCGATTCCATGTTTTCTGAGGCAAGAATCAGACAAAAGACAGGTGTCATAGTCTGATCAAGGTTAAAAGACCATTTTGCCCCTGGTTCGACAAATTACCATTTTGCCCCTAGGCTTCCGTGACCCGTAACGTTCGTATCCAAACACCGTTTTCGATGTGCCGCTTGTCGTTGTACTCAGGGCATCGAGACCTACCTAACGGTCCTCGAGTCGTGTGAAAATTAGTTGTCAAACAAAAAGTCAACATTTTCCCCCTTTTCGTCCAAATTACGAAAATTCCCTTGAACTTCCGAACGTCATAACTTTTTCCCTGATCGTCGGAATTGGGTGTGCCACCTGTCTATGGACTCGTGACATCCCGAACTACGTCACGGTCATAGGTCAATGTCCATTTAATTCACCAATAAAAAAGTCAACAAATTGACCATACTATTCACAAGGGTAAAAACGTCATTTATTCATTATGTTACAAAATTACATTTTCCGAATTTCCGGGGCGTTACAACTTCCCCCCCCCCCCCCCCCCCCCCACCCCCTTAAGAAATTTCGTCCCCAAAATTTCAATGAAACAAATACGGGTACTGCTCTCGCATCTGTGTCTCAGGTTCCCACGTAGCCTCTTCCACGTTCTGATTCCTCCAAAGAACCTTCACTAATGGAATCGTCTGTCGTCGAAGCACTTTGTCCTTTCGGTCCAAGATCTGTACAGGCTATTCTTCAAAACTTAGGTATTCTCTGAGTTCAACGGGCTGTTCCTCCAACACATGAGACTCATCATACACATATTTCCGTAGCATTGACATATGGAAAACATCATGGACCCTAGAAAGCTCAGAAGGTAATGCCAATCTGTAGGCAACCCGACCAATTCTCTCAACAATCTCATAAGGTCCAATAAAATGGGGGCTCAATTTTCCGCGTCTGCCGAATCGCACTATGCCTTTCCAAGGAGATAACTTCAAGAATACCCAATCTCCAACTGCAAATTCAAGGTCTCTGACTCGGCGGTCCGCATAACTCTTTGGTCTATCTTGGGCTGAGTTTAACCTTTTCCGTCGTTAAGTCTATCAATTAGAATTTAGACAATTTCCTTTCGCCCACCTCAGTCCAACACAAAGGGGTTCTGCACTGTCGTCCATATAAGGCTTCATAAGGAGCCATCCCAATACTTTCTTGGTAACTGTTGTTGTAGGCGAATTCCATCAATGGTAGATGTGACTCCCAAGTACCCTGGAATTGCAAAACATATGCTCTCATCATGTCCTCCAAGGTCTGAATAGTCCGTTCCGATTGCCCGTCGGTCTGAGGGTGGAATGCCGTACTAAAATGCAATCTCGTCCCGAAAGCTTCCTGTAAGCTTTGCCAGAATCTGGACGTAAATCGGGGATCTCGATCAGATACAATAGAGACAGGAGTGCCATGTAGTCGAATAATCTCGTCAATAAAGAGTCTGGCATACTGCGTCAACCGAAAGTCTTCCCTCACCGGTAGGAAATGTGCTGATTTGGTAAGCCTATCCACAATTACCCAGACTCTATCGTGTCCTTTAGGCATTCTGGGGAGTTTAAACACAAAATCCATTGTTATATGATCCCAGTTCCATTCCGGGATCGGTTAGTGGTTGCAGTGCTCCATAGGGTCTTTGCCTTTCATCCTTTACTTGTTGACATACCAAGCATTTACTAATAAACTCTGCAATCTCCCGTTTCATTCCCGGCCACCAATAATGCTCTCGTAGCGTCCGGTACATTTTCGTCCCACTTGGATGCATAGCATACGCCGAACTATGTGCCTCTTCCAGAATCTCTTTCTTTAATGTTACTTCTTCGGGCACACACAACCGTCCGTCCTTTACTAGGGCTCCATCCCTTCTAATTGCAACATCTTGTCGTTCCCCCGCATCAGCTTCAATTCGAAGGACACACAAGATAGGGTCTTCAAGTTGGGCTTCAATAACTCGATCAATCAGAATCGGTCACACCTGGAAACTAGCCAGTAAGCCACCTTGGTTATCCAGTCCCAAAGCAACTCCAGTCCTACGGAGTTCAACCAATAAAGGTAAACGTACCATTCGTAGATGCGCCACAGTATGAGCTGATTTCCGACTCAATGCATCAGCTACCACATTAGCTTTTCCAGGATGGTACTCAATCGTGCAGTCGTAATCCTTGATTAGCTCCAACCATCGTCTCTGTCTCAAATTCAATTCCTTCTGTGTGAAAAAGTACTTCAAACTTTTGTGATCAGTGAAAAGTATACATGTCTCACCATACAAGTAATGTCTCCAGATCTTTAGGGCATGTACCACCGCAGCTAATTCCAAATCATGGGTAGGATAGTTACGTTCATGCGGTTTCAGTTGTCGAGAGGCATATACAATCACCTTTCCATGTTGCATTAACACACACCCCAAGCCTTGTAAGGATGCATCACTGTACACCTCAAACTCCCCACTATCGTCCGGAAGGGTTAAAACAGGAGCAGAGGTCAACCTTTTCTTCAGTTCCTGGAAACTTTGCTCGCAGTCTTCACCCCAAACAAACTTGATTCCTTTTCTGGTTAGGCGGGTCATCGGAGTAACAATCGCAGAGAATCCTTCCACAAAACGTCTGTAATAACCGGCCAACCCCAAAAGCTCCTCACTTTGGTCACTATTTTCGGCTGCTCCCAGTTTTCTATCGCTTGAATCTTCTGGGGATCAACACGAATTCCATCCACGGAAATCACATGTCCCAGAAAACCAACACTCGTTAACCAAAATTGTCACTTACTTAGTTTGGCAAAGAGCTGGTTCCTCCTTAGCGTATCAAGCACAATCTTCAAATGTTCCTCATGTGCCCTCTTACTGCTTGAATACACTAGAATGTCATCAATGAACACAATAACAAATCGGTCAAGGTACTTCCGAAATACTCGGTTCATCAAATCCATGAATGCCGCAGGAGCATTAGTCAATCCAAATGGCATCACCAGAAATTCATAATGACCATATCGAGTTCGAAAAACTGTTTTTGGAATGTCCTCCTATCGAATCCTTAACTGGTGGTAACCAGAACGCAGATCACTCTTCAAAAAATACTTAGCTCCCCTTAATTGATCAAACAAGTCATCAATCCGAGGCAAAGGGTACTTATTCTTTATCGTGACTTTGTTGAGTTGCCTGTAATCCATGCATAGTCGCAAACTTCCTTCCTTCTTTTTCACAAACAATACTGGGGCTCCCCATGGTGATACACTCGGTCGAATGAACCCCACATCCACGAGATCTTGCAACTGTACTTTCAATTCTCTTAACTCAGCTGGTGCCATCCGATAAGGTGTCAAGGAAATAGGTCGTGTACCAGGAATTATTTCGATGGTGAACTCAATCTCCCGAGAAGGTGGTAATCCTGGTAAATCCTCAGGGAATACATCTGGGAAGTCACACACTACAGGGATATCATCGGCCTTGGCTGGTGTATCCCGTGCATCAAAAACATAAGCTAGATAACTCTGGCAGCCCTTCCTCAAAAATCTATCTGCCGAGAGGGCTGATATGACTCTAGGGGTTAACATCCTCTGATCTCCCTGAAATATCACCTCAGGTAATCCAGGGCTCCGAAGTACTACCCTCTTATCGAAACACTCGATAGAGGCATGATAGGTTGTCAGCCAATCCATCCTAAGGATAACATCAAAGTCACACAAGTCTAGGAGTATCAAATCAACCACTAGATGCACATCCCCTATCACAATAGGGTATCCTCGTATCACCTGGTTTACTACATACAACTCTCCAGTCGGTGTACCGACTCCCATCTCACACCCGATCGCAGAAATCTCTCTATCTGCTAATAGTGCTTACTCCCGAGAAACAAAAGAGTGGGTAGCTCCCGGATCTATTAAAGTACGTGCATGATGACCGAAAATAGTAAGCATACCTGTCACCACCTCCGGGGCTTCCCGGGCCTCCTGTTGAGTCACAGCATAGACTCGAGCATGTGGTCCCGAAGTCCGACCACGCCCGCGTGATCCACCAGATCCACCACGAGTTCTACCACCTCCTCTCCCACTTGTAGCATTTGAAGCCAAGGTTGTACTAGGGCCCCGCTCAGTAGAGCCCCATCCGGTACCACTACTACCAACCAATCGTGGACAGTCTCTTTTGAAGTGACCCGGCTCCCTACAGTAAAAGCAGACAAGAACATTGCCCCGATCATTACTCTGTCGGTTAGTGGATCCCACCGATGCCTCACTGAACTGTGCAGTCGCTGGTGGTCGATACCCAAATGTCTGTGTACTCCCACCTCCATAACTCGGACGAGCACCGCGAGAAGATCCAGAGCCATAATTACCTCTCTTGGAGGACCTCTGGTTCGCAGATCCCTGGTACTGACGGTCCCAGCGTTGACTAGAGCTCGAAAACTGTTGTGGCACTGGCAAGGTCACCTCAACTCGTGCAGCTGCATCAGACAACTCTCGCAGGGTGGCATAAGTTCCTACAGTCACAGCTCCTCGGATGTCATTCCTCAGTCCTTGCTCAAACCTTCGGCACTTATCCTCCTCGTTGGCTACATATAGAGGAGCAAAACTGGACAGGTTCAGGAAACGATGGCGGAAACGATGGCAGAAATCCTTCGGCACTTATCCTCCCTAGCATTACGAAATGAGCGAGGATAGAACTGATCCAGGAAACGATGGCGGAAATCCTCCCAATCCTCCCAACTCAGGGTGCGGGCATCCATCCCTGTCAGCTACAATCCACGCCACCATCGGTAAGCTTGGCTACTCAGCATAAATTTGGCCAGTGGAACCATATCTCCGGGTGGACATTGCATAATCTCGAAGATCCGCTCAAATTGGGTAATCCACTCATAGGCCTCTTCTGGGTCAGTCATGCCAGTGAATCCAATGGCCCCTAAACGTTGAGCTCTCTCTACGTCTGGACCCCCAAACTCATCACTAGCCTGGGTACGGGGCTCGCGTCTCGGAGGCATATTGTGATGTTATGTAAGAGAAACATATCAGTATCATAACTCGTGCATACTAATGTGCAAGACTCAGACCGTAACCTAATGCTCTGATACCAATTTGACAAGACCCATCCCGATTATCTCTCGATAGTCGTGATGAATCCTGCTCCCGTCTGACAATAACTAAAAATTACCGAAAGTAACCAAATTTATATACATACACCACACAACAAATCCCGAAAACATTGCCAAACAAGGGATAGTTAAGTTTTACAGACCAATGACGTCACAAGTTTGACTAGTCAAAGACAATACAGAGCATAGGTACTATTACAGATAGGGGTAAAATTCCTACTCTGTGGAGTGTCTGAGTGCACAACGGTCTATTTATTCTTTTGCCTCGCTTGCCTCGTTTCTAGCCCTCGTACTTGTGCACTGGCCTGGAGGGTGCATAAAACAGTAAAAGTGTGAGTGGACAAAACAAGGTTTGATAAATACATTTACCAAAACACATTTCTTACCCTATAGTTTTCACAAACATGCATGCATATCATAAAACACGGGTAATAGTAAGAAATTAGTCAAATATGTTCAATGGACCAATTAAAACAATTTCCACAAAATCACGGGACTTATTTCCATATCCTGTTGCTTAGAGTCACGTTTATCCCTGCAACGCGTGCATATCAATAGGCTCAAGGACCACTCAAAATCCGAGCATCTGCCGCTGTGAACACATCACCAGCCGGCAATCCAGATCTAGTGAACACATCACTTACCGATCTATGTATATCCAACACATCTGATCTGAGTCAAGCCTCCCTCGGCTGCTCGACAAAGACCGTGCTACGTGACCTCTTCGGGGTAAACACTTCCATCCCGAAGGCGAGCGTTATCTCCAGGGTGCACTCCGGGGAAAAACATATTTTCTCCCGAAAGCCCTAAATATCCGCAACATATCATCATCACAAAAACCAGTGAAAAACAGTTGCATTGAAAACCAAATCATATATCAACACAGGGTCTCAGCCCCAAAATAACCAAAGTCCCGATTTACTTTATAAATCCGAAATCATCAATATCATCATGTAATCACATAGAAATACAAATCCAATCAGAAACACAATTCCATTGGGTCTCAAGCCCAAAATATCATTTTCACGCAAATCCGTACAACCGTAAACCTGAGTTGCCACGATCACTTAAATCCATAAAATCAATCACTGACTCATAATCCGAGTCCAAATATCATTTTCAATTTCTTGACTCATAACCCGAGTCAAAACATCATTTTCAATCCGGGCCTAGCCCAAAAACATCAATTTCATCATTTCTCGAAAATCGTGTCAAAATATAATATAATAATAATAAAATCGAGAAATTACCGGATTGAAACATAAATCATGCCAAAGCATATCAAATCATATAATAAAGCATTTTAAACCATATATGCATGCATCACGGTTAGAAAACAAAAGTCCACTCACACACACCGTCCCGATTGTTCAGCCTCGAGCTGTTCGTTTTCTTCCGACGTCCCGGGAATATTCCAGCTTGTCAAACAAAGTGATTTAAGGTTACTAGACTATCATATAATCCTTAAATAAGAATCCCCTAATTTTCGGAATTTTATAATATTATTTTAATATAATTTAAACGTGTCGGGTACTCGGAACTACGCTGAAACCATATATGATTGACCCGAAACCAACGCGGATAGGTTCGTATCATCGAGAACATCAAGTTTCATGTTGAACACTTAGCCGGAATCCCCTCCACGCGTCGTCACGCGCCGCCGCAAGCGGCTGCGCGTGAGAGCCACGCGCGTAGTACAGTACTGCTACAGTGCTTCGTTCTCACCCGTTTGTCTGATAAACGGGTTGAAATACCCGCGATAGAACCCGATGCAATCTCAGTCAATTCGACCTCAAATCGATCCGTTCTTTCAACTGATCCTATCTAATCCAACTTCATTTCAGTTCTGTGAGTTTAATTACCTCAATTAAGGTCTAAAACTTCACGACTCACGATCAAACTTCGACGGGTTCCTATTCGGGTTTCACGATTCCGTCCCTGATTTTCCAATTAATTCACATGGTTAGCATCGTGAGAGTGTAAGGAACGTTTCTACAAGATCAATTTCATACAAGCTTACCTCTAACTAACTGAACTCAAGCTCGACTTTCGGCAGCCATGGAAGCTTCTGTTCTTCCTCAATTCGACAGCAATTCTCTTCGTTTTTGTTGCAGTGAGTGTCGTTTTGATCCCAGAAGCTTAATGTAATCCTCAATTCCCCTTCTCCTGGTTCACAAATTCGAATTCGAATTCCCCCAAATTTTCTGAAATTTTCAAACCAAAATTCTCCCAGTTCTCACAATCCCTCGAGTTCCTCTCTCTCAGTTCAAGTCCTTAGTCTCTTAATTGCACAATGACGATGAGCTAGTGGTTTATCACGGGTCAATTGAACAAAATGATGAGTTAAGCCATGATTTAGGGATAAATGTCAAAAGTGTATATCATTATGTTTCCCTTAAGACCCGATTCCATGTTTTCTGAGGCAAGAATCAGACAAAAGACAGGTGTCATGGTCTGATCAAGGTTAAAAGACCATTTTGCCCCTGGTTCGACAAATTACCATTTTGCCCCTAGGCTTCCGTGACCCGTAACGTTCGTATCCAAACTCCGTTTTCGATGTGCCGCCTGTCGTTGTACTCAGGGCATCGAGACCTACCTAACGATCCTCGAGTCATGTGAAAATTAGTTGTCAAACAAAAAGTCAGCATTTTCCCCCTTTTCGTCCAAATTACGAAAATGCCTTGAACTTTCGAACGTCATAACTTTTTGCCTGATCGTCGGAATTGGGCATGCCACCTGTCTATGGACTCGTGACGTCCCGAACTACGTCACGGTCATCGGTCAACGTCCGTTTGATTCACCAATCAAAAAATCAACAAATTAACTATACTATTCACAAGGGTAAAAACGTCATTTATTCATTATGTTACAAAATTACATTTTCCGAATTTCCGGGGCGTTACATGATATCCTCGTTATCTTTGGAATTCCACATAGATGGCAATAACGAAAATGATAAGCAGTTACAATGGTGGAAGTGGTTCATTTGTATATTTTGTTGAGTTAATTTTTGTTTTTGTTTTTAATAAGCCCGTCGGCTCTTATTTCAAGTTAGTTGTGTTAGGTTCCCTTTTGTGGGTTTGCAAATATTATTTGTTTGGACAATAATGATCTTGATGAAGTTTATAGAATTCAAATTATATTATATTGTGCGTTATTCCGTCTAGATCGTTTCGACAAATATCGAACCCGATCATTAGAAGTATTTACTCATTTTTGTTATCAAATTATTGCAATCTAGTTTATATTTGTATTTTATCTTTTGTCCAACTTAATGAAATTTTATATTTTTTTAAAAAAAATATTACATAAACATGATATTAAATTTCTCTCCCACTCATTCAGATTAATTTACAAAATAATAATGTTTGAATGATTGCTCATTTATCTCTATGTTTATGGGCCATATGCATTGCTTCCATGCAATCAAGGAAAGTTGATAAGCACGCTCAAACCCGTGAAAACAAAAAGAAATATTAGAAGACAATTAGAAAACAAGAAAAAGTTTATGCGCATGTCGTGATCACTCAGCAATGTTATAAATATAAAAGTGTGCGTGCTCAAATTATTGAATGCAATTGTAAAATCCGGCTAATTAATGTGTTACAAAATCTTAAGCCATTTCATACTTCATAACTCACGTTTATTCTTTTTTTTAAAAAAAAACTCAACTTATTTGTCATAATTTTTTCCTGAAACAGTAATGAAATAGAAATCATATAAATTGGGTCTTAATAAAAGATAAATTTGAAAATTTCAATTATATACGGAATAAGAATACATCTAATAACTTATTCTTTATATGAATCAAATCAGAAGTGATCTATTTTTAGAAATTTATTATGATTAAAGTTTAGTTAGTTAGTTAAAAGAAAGATGACGATCGATCTAAATGCAACATGACAATAACTTCTTAATCGTATACTTATATTATTTCCATATATATGTATATTATTTCCATATATATTCATCACAAATGTAATATTAATTTTAACTTTATATGTATGAGTCAAATTGAAATATTATATAACGAAGTAAATAATAATATTATTACTAGTAATAGTTATCATCAAAATTTAGCCATTGACATGTAGTCCATACATTTATGAAATCAAGAAGCATTGGAAGGAAAAATAGCAGAAAAAACGAAAGAGAAGAAAAAAATTGAAAGAAGTCTGTCTTGGATGAATATGAATATGAATGTTTTTGGCATCGTCATGTTTAAAGCGTAGAACACAAATTCAAGGTGGGCCCCACGTGTGATCGCCTTTTCTGGGTGCCCACTCACCACGTGGTGCTCGAGATTAGAGAATCAGAGACCCCTTTCTTTCTCTCTCACAAACACACGCAGACACAAGAGCCGCGTTTGACGCCTTCCGTGGCAAAAAGGTAAAATCACCCCCCCTGCTCCTAAACCCCTTTCTTTCTCTCTCACAAACACACGCAGACACAAGAGCCGCGTTTGACGCCTTCCGTGGCAAAAAGGTAAAATCACCCCCCCCCCTGCTCCTACTGCCCTTCTGCCAGCCTTTGCCTACCCAAACAACGACTTCTCCACCTTTTCTCCATTTCTTCAATTTTCACTCCTCTCTTTCGTCCACCCAATCCCAAGTGTCCGCCTTTCGACAGCTCCGTGTTTCCTCTCCCACCTCCTCACTTTTTCTTCTTCTCCCTCCGTACCCCATTACCCACATCATAATAAGTCTTCTAGCCCATTTACCCGACCGAACCCGACCCAGCCCTCCATTTCCATGTGTGGCTGTTCTGTTGTAGCTGCTTCTCATAATTGCAGCTCCAACTCCTAGGGTTTTTAATCTCTTTCTTTTCTTTCTCCCAATCACCATAGCCGTTCAATTTTATTGCTTCAATTATAGCTTATGGAGCTTCAGCAAGCTCAGCTCTCATCCTCCACCTTGTACAAACCTAGTCCACAAGAAGATGGGGGAGGAGAACAAACGCAGGAGGCCTTTGACCGCTCGGTTCCGACGGGGGAGGAGCCTACGACTGCCGATCAATGCGAAACGATCGGGGACCTAGACGATCCGCAGCTCCCAGGAGCTCTACAGACGGCGGCCACTGGGGCCATGGTCGCTTGCAAGGCGGGGCAGATGAAGGTGGATGTGGCGGTCGAAGAGACGGCGGAGAATGGCTTGGGGAAACGGCGGCGGGGTCGGCCACCGAGTGGGCATGCCAAGGCGACGCCGGCGAAGAAGATTGACGAGGAGGACGTTTGCTTTATTTGCTTTGATGGTGGAAGCCTTGTGCTTTGTGATCGAAGGTTAGAATTTGGTTTTTCGGTGGTCTCTGTTTAGTCAATTGAGTCCAGCTTTGATTAGTCCATGCTAGAAAATCCATACTTTACTTATTTTAGCTGAAATCATTTCATATCTTAGCCAATGTGAGCTAATGGTTTTCCTATTGGCAACAAAATGGAGAGTTCAAGTCCTTTTTTTTGTGTTTTTTTTTTTAACGTGTTGTTGGTGGTCATTGGCATTACTTAATGCAATGCTTCTTTGCGGATTGTTACTGGTTAGGGGTTGTCCTAAGGCATACCATCCTTCTTGCATCAAGCGGGACGAGGCTTTCTTTAAATCAAAGGCCAAATGGAATTGTGGTATGTGGCAGCTGGTTCATTTTTATTTTTTCCCCATTAATTCCTTTTTAGTTATGGAGTTGAACTTTATTAACCTGCTATGTATTTTCTCTATAGGAAGCTGAGTTAATCATCTTTTGGCTGTATGCTTTGTTCACATTTGGTGTTCCTATGCATTTCAGGCTGGCATATATGTAGTAGTTGTCAGAAGGCCGCACATTATTGGTGCTATACTTGCACATATTCTCTATGCAAAGGATGCATAAAAAGTGCCGATTATCAATGTGTACGAGGAAACAAAGGATTTTGTGGAACATGTATGCGGATTATAATGCTAATTGAAAATGTGCACGAAAATAAGGAAGTGGTACGCTGGAACGTGTTTTCTCCTATTTAATTATTTATGTATTTATTTACTTCTAATCATTAATTTTTCCTATATTAAGTGTTCCAGCTTTATTGCATTTGGAGAGGGTTTGAATTGATTTAGGAGCAGAAAACTCTTTTGACAAGAATGCTTTAGGTCTTTATTTGATTTCCATCTTTATGTTTACTTTGTGCCCATTAGTGCATTCTAAATTTCTGCTACAATTAAAGTGGCATTACCTTTGTAGAATTTGCTAGGTGACAATTATCTTGTTTAGTTATTTCATTTCTTTCCCATCTCGTGGTGCATTTTTTTAGCTTTTTCCTTTTCTCATATAATTTTTTTACAGACTCAAGTGGATTTTGATGACACAACCAGCTGGGAGTATCTCTTCAAGGTTTACTGGATTCTTTTGAAAGGGAAACTTTCCTTAACTGTGGATGAGCTTCTTAAAGCTACAAATCCATGGAAAGGATCTGCTGTTTCAGTTTGTAATGGGGATTCTTCGGGCGAACTATATGATGGTAATAAAACAAATGATTCATGTTCTGTCAACTCTTTTGCAGACCTGGAAGCAACACATTCAAAAAGAAATAGTAAAAAGCCTAAAATTTTTAACAAGGGCTTGAGTGTTGAAAAATCACCTTGTGACAGTGGGTTGCCTTTCCCTGAAGGCACAATATGGGCGTCAAAGGAGCTCTTGGAGTTTGTTTCTCATATGAAGAATGGTGATACATCTGTGCTATCTCAGTTTGATGTTCAGGAACTCCTGCTAGCGTACATAAAGAAAAATAATCTTTGTGACCCTCGCCAGAAATGCCAAATTGTTTGTGATTCGAGGCTGATAAATCTTTTTGGGAGAGAATGTGTCCGTCGCTTCGAAATGTTAAAGCTTCTTGAATCTCACTTCCTTATAAAGGAAAGTTCCGGGGTGGATAATATTAGTAGTGCTGCCATTGTTAATTCTGTTTCTGGCCAAATTGAGTCCGGAGGAAACTATGATAATCAAATGATGATGGGCAGTGATAAGAAGCGTAAAACACGCAAAAGGGCAGATGAGAAAGGACCACAGACTAATCTAGATGCATATGCAGCGATTGACGTTCACAACATCAATCTGATTTACTTGCGACGTAACTGGATGGAGAATCTTATTGAAGATGTTGATAAATTTCCTGAGAAGGTGGTTGGTTCAATTGTGCGAATAAGAAGTTCAAGTGCTGATCAAAAGCAAGATCTTTATAGGCTTGTTCAAGTTATAGGTATTAGTTAATACAAAGAAGGCTCCAACTTTTTTCGTCTATTTCCACCATGAAGTCATGAAAAAATCTGTTGACATCTTTGTCTACAGGTACGAGCAAGGTTGCTGAACCTTATAAAATTGGCACAAGAACAATTGATGTCAAGCTTGAAATTTCGAACTTAGACAAGAAAAAAGTTATATCAATTGATGAGATCTCTGATCAGGAATTCTCCGAGGTGAGTAGTCTTTCTTCTTCTCCCGGGGCTAGGTTGATATGGTTTATTTGCACATACTTTAGTGTATTATTTAAAAGAATACTTTTGGAACTCAATTTTAAGAAAGATGTATAGTGATTGCAAGTAGTGTGATATCTTAAATATCAATAAAGAATGTGCTTGGAGCCCAATTATTAATTTGTGGCTGCCTTTCTTTGGTTATGTGAACTAGCATGAAAGGATTCTTGGGGAGTGTCTAGTCGTTTACTCTTACCGTTATCGATTCTTGACATGGACAAAAAAATAGAAAAGAAAGTTTTTTTATTTGGTCTTCATATGCTGGTTGATTAGGTGTTTTTCTATGTTTTAGATGCTTATTCATTTTCATTCCTCTCTTTCTAAGTTGTGGTATTTACTTATGTTTACCAGGATGAATGCAAACGATTACGCCAAAGTATAAGGTGTGGGCTCACCAAACGGTTCACTGTGGTAGGTTTGCATGTTGTGTTTGCTATATGTTACATTCAAGCAACTCTTTTTACTAGGGAATTTGTTTTTGGTGTTTGTTGCAGGGTGAAATTCGGGAGAAAGCAATGGCAGTTCAAGCAATTAGAGTAAATGATGTAAGTTCTGTTACTTTTAATCTGAGGTAACTAGGATATGTGGTTTTATGGAAGGATTTTAGATTAATTTTGTTATCTTAGTTATTGTTGTCCAATTTCAGCATATCCATCGATTATTATTGTTTCTCCTAAATAAGTCACCAAGTGTTATTTCTGATATTGATTATTGGTTGCCCATGGACTCTCACTCTTTGATCTAGTGGCTGGAAGCAGAGGTATTACGGCTTAACCACCTTCGTGACCGAGCAAGTGAAAAAGGACACCGGAAGGAATATCCTTTTCTGTTGATTATTTTAATGCTTTTAGTTTCTCTCATCATATAACTTGCTCTTTATTTTTGATTATTCCAACTGCAATCTCTCTTTACCTGTAAATTACTTGTAGCACGTCGCTTAAAACGAGAGCTGGTTTCCATGGGTAGATGTGTACTCTAATTTAATGCTGCCTTGTGGTAGAGATTTTTCTGCTCAAGTACATCGAGTATTCCTTGACCATAGTTTTACGCTTAGGGAATGTGTCGAGAAATTACAGCTTCTGAACTCTCCAGAGGAACGTCAGCGCAGGCTGCGTGAAATTCCTGTAGTACACTCTGATCCTAGTATGGATCCATGTCTTGAGTCTGAAGACAATACAGCATTTGTTAAGAAACAAGGTCCCTATCATTGATTTCATATACATAGGAAAAAAAAGTCTTATCCTTTTCTCTTTTAAATTGAAGTCTTCTTTTGGAAATGTTAATTGGGTTTAATTGCGTCAAGTGCATGCAGATGACAAACCCAAACGAAAGAAATCTGTCTACGATCGACAGGGAAGGGAACCTTTCTCTCAACCAAGGGAAGCTAATGTCTTAAATAGGATTGGAGGCAAGGCACAGAAAAATCTGGGTAGAGAAACATTTGGAATAAATGGATGCAATACAACAAAGACGAGTTTGGCAGCTTTTAACTGGAATAATCAGCCAGTTGGATCTAATAAATCTACTGAGGTTGCATCAGAAATTTCAACATTGTCCTTATCTGCGGTGATGATGACGGAACTGTGTGTTGGTAATTTTGAGACAGACAAGGTATGGCACTACCAGGACCCAACAGGAAAAGTTCAAGGACCATTTACGATGGTGCAGTTGCGTAAATGGAATACAGCTGGGCATTTCCCTCCTGATCATAGAATATGGAGGATAAATGAGAAATCAGTTGACTCCATCCTTTTGACTGACGCAGTGAAGGGACAGTATTATAAAGAACCCTTATTGCCACATGATAGCCACTTACAGTTACCTTCTCAGGGATTTACAGTTGCCTTGAATGATAGTATACATGGCCAAGTCGGTGGATGGAACAAGAGTATGAATGCAACTGCAATAGATGGTATAAAGGTTGAAGAGAGCTTGAACACAATGCAGGAGGACGAGAGCTTGCATAATAAAGGCAACGGTGAACTTGTAAGGAGCAGGACACCTATAAATGCTGTCAATTCCAATGAGAATCAAACCGGCCGTGATCCATCGAAGGTAAGTAATTCTTGGCCCAGTCAAGCTCAAGACAGTAGTTCGCTACCTTCGTCTGTATTGCCTGTGAATGAAACGCTGTCACATCAAGATGGGGAAAGTAGAGGGGCGGAGAATAACTCTGATCGGAACAAAGCAAATTTGGGTCCACAACAGACTGCGCAGGGTCAAGTTATGAATGGACAACATAATGAGAACCGATCCGATAGTGAGGGCCATTCTGGCCAATCTTCTGGACAAAACTGGAGACCACCACCTGTAAGTAGTCCTTCAAATGGCTGTGATTCCAACTCTGATTGTCCTCCTGTGGCTAAATCACTTGGGACATTAGGACAAGGTCAGAGAGAACTTAACTTTCTAGATTTACTCTATGCCACCGCAAAACTAAGCGATGAAGAATTACGAGGTCAGCCTGCTGAAAATAAACACTCGGCTTCAAGTGTTCCTGTTCAGGATACTGGCCCTAGCTGGAGTACTGCTTCGAATTTAGGGGTTGGTGGGGCTCAGCTGCCTGAAATAGGTCGTGCATGGGGTGAGTATTCCCCTACTCCGACTAAACCTTCTATAGAGCAATGGGAATCCAATCTTGTCTCTGCAACTTCTCTTAAACCAAGCGGGATCACAAGCAATTGTGTTACTACTACGGTGTTGGTGAGCAGCCAGCTGCCTCATTCTTCCCCATCCCATCCTACCTCAAATGCATCTGGTTGGCAGTCAATTCTTACGGAGCCGACTGAATTTTGCACTTTAGCTGATGAGTCAGTTTCAGATCTTCTGGCTGAAGTTGAAGCAATGGAGTCTCTCAGTGGCTTAGCTACCCCGACATCAATCATGAATTGTGGAGGGGTATTTACAGAGGGTTCAAAAAATGAGAGTATCAGTTCCGTGGAGGGATTTAGCCCAGCTCCCGACCTTGGAAAAGGCGATGCTTTAAGCTCCACCAATGATTTACAGGTTCCTATGGTGACAGACGAACCAGTCGGGGTATGTCAGCCAAAGGTTGTTGATCTGCAAAAAGGATCAGGTGTACATTCTTCCCCAATCACCGAAGTGGAGGGAGGCCGAAAGGCCAGCGATGTTTCAGTTAACCAATGGAAGGACCCTAAACCCACTACATCAACCAAGGAAAGTTGGGACTTGTCCAGTACCGACAATCATTGGAAAGGTAGGTCAGAAAGCAGAGAAACCAGTTGGGAAGCAATTCATGGAAGTGCAAACATGGACTGGGGAGGACGAGACCAAGGAAGTGCAAACATGGGTTGGGGAGGAGGCGGTAGCGGGACTACACAGGGAAACACAACCGTACATCTAAGTGCTCCAGGCGGGGGCATGTGGGAAGGCCAATCAAGATACGGTGGTGCAGACAGATTTGTGGGTCCGAGAGACCGCGGTTTCCAGAATAGGGATTTAAGTTTTGGTAGGGGTAGGTTCATGTGCAACAGGCAGCAGACATCAAATGGAAATGGAGGGGGTGCAGTGAAGCCCCCTGTTAAAGGCCAGAGGGTCTGTAAATATTATGAAAATGGGCATTGCAAGAAGGGAGCATCATGTGGTTATTTGCACCCCTGATTTTGGGTCCCCTACGACAACATTTAGACACATTTAATCCTGTAATCATTACTCATAATTGCTGTAATTTAACATGTAAAAGTAAGCCATCAAGGTAGTGGCTTATTAGTGAATAATTATTATTTTTTCGGCGATAGCTTAGCATTGTTAGAGTGCCATTTTCAGGTTGGGAGTGGTTCAACTTCATCCCTTGTTTATGTAATATCCGATGAAGAATTCATGATGTCCACAATGGACATTTACCATTCAATTTTTCTTGTGCAAATCTTTCATGTGCATTTTGATTAGAAATTGGTCCGAAATTGCTCGTTTATTGGGTTAAAACCATTAATATATAAACTGAATTTAGAATTTTTTTTTTTTAGCTTTGGCAGCTTGTTACTGAACGAATTGGCGCATGCAGACTACCCATCATTTTATTTTGGATTTTAATAAATATTTTTTTATTGTCATCGAAATCTGTTTATTTCTAAGAGAGACAAGATTTTATCAAAACGAGAGTTGATTTATTATTTCTCATAATAAATAGGGTAGCATTATGTATGGATTTTAAATTTAAATATAACACAAAAAATAAAAAAATAAAAATTTATGAAATGCATAGAAAGAAACGACCCTCCACGGGGCAATCAAATGAAAAAGGCTTATTACGTTAAGTGCATTAAAAACACGCCACAAATCTCAAAATGCACCAGGAACGGAAATTTGCCTTGCGGGAATGGTAATATCGTCAATACTGTTGCACCAACCGTCCATCTCCGTTATTAACACCGTAAAAACTGATAACGTGACAGTTATATTACAAATTTTTAAGGGTAATTTAGACATTTGATATCTTATTAAATTTTATATTAATTTCTTTTTAATATTAATTTTTTTTTCCTCATATCTCACTCCCCCCCCCATTTATCCCGCACTCAAACTGACAACAGCATAATTGTAGGTCAAGAATACATATTACCATTTGGAAAACCATTTCCGATAGTAAATGACAAACTTTCTACCCAAATGGCGCTTTAGCTTCCCACAAAGATGTTATTTAAGCACAAGCAAAAAACAAAGACTTACCAAGTTCTGCCAGTAATGGTACTGCTCTGTGGATTTCTCCTGCCTCCAAGCATCCAGATCAAATATATTCATCCCGTATGCCCAAGCATAAGCCCGAGGGTTGAACCTCTCCCTAATAAGAGAGTGTGAAAAGTTCAAGTACTGGGCCTATCGATGGAATGAGCCAAAGCAGGTCTCAGCGGCTCCATTTACCTTTCCATCCAAATCAATCTTCCATAATCCTGTTAAATCTTTTTGAACCACAACATCATCATCCAATAAGAGAATTTTGTGCAGTTTTGGATACATCTCTAGCAAATAAAACCGAAGGTGATTCAACATTAACAAGTACTTGGGGTTTCTATACTTCATGTTATGTGCATCCTTGGTAGAATTCTCCGCCCGGTTCTCAAAGTAGAACCTCTGCAAACACCGGAACATATGAAGAATTCAAGAACGTAAAATCCTCTACTGCCTTCACCTCCACATATGCACCCCACTCCACTGGCCTCATCTTAAACCAAACCTTCATCGGTGCATGATTCATCCTATCTGTGAAAACAAGTTTCCACGGTTCGTCCGAATTATTTACCACAGGTCGTACCACCATAGAAACAGCAATGACATTATCCGAAAAAATTGCATAATGGTACAAACTTGGGCCCTCGAATTCGGGGCTTGGTTCCTCTTCCTTGTACTTATCTGGATGTGAATTTCTAGAGTATTTTTATCCATGAATTTCTCCACCTGTTGCTTCGTCTTTCTTCTTGCTCGACTTAGATCAGATCAACCATGTCGAAGCGAGCTCATACGATAGAGCTGGGCAGCATAGCGTGCGAAGAACTCGGTGAGCTCGGCGCGGGAAGGTTCTGGGGTGGGCAGGAGTTCAATTGCAGTGAGGGGACAGGGGAGAGGGGGAAGAGAGAGATACCAGGAAAAAAATTAATATTAAAAAGAAATTAATATAAAATTTAATAAGATATCAAAAGGTCTAAATTAACCTTAAAAATTTGTGACTGCAATATCATCCACTTTTACGATATTAATAACGAAAATAAATGATTAGTGCAACGATATTAATTGTATTACCGTTTCTGCAGCACACCTGTAAATTTTCATTTTTGATAATTTCTGACCTTACTTTGCCCTTCGCGTAATAAGCCAATGAAAAATAACGTGCGCTCTCTGGTGCGGAGGCGGTGTCAGGAGGAGAAGAAGAAGTTCAATATTTCAAATTTTCAATTGAAGTCGAAGGCTTCAGGTTCAGGTGGAAATTGGTATTAATCCACAACATTTCCATTTGTACTGCGATTAAATCTCGCTTCGTGTTAGTTGGACCCCAAACTATTACTTTCAAACCGCCTATGATTATGAATAGAATTCTCTGAGATGACAACGACGTCGTTTTTGACGCCGACGCAGCGCTACGCTGCCGGAGCTTTGTTCGCCTTCGCTGTTCACCAGGCTCAGATCCACCAGACCCGCCCTCTGCGATTGCCATCTGAAGAAGATATCTCGACCGAAGAGAGAACCAGTAGTGTCAGCAGCGCCGACTCCGTCTCCGTCTCCGATGACCCGGAGCTTTGGGTCCACGAAAACTCAGGCCTCGTCACACCCATTTTCAGGTCCATTTCACTTTGCAATTTCATTTTTTTAATTTTGTTTCTTCTATCCTTCACAAAATTTTCATTACCTCACCCTCAAATTCGATCCTAAAGATTGTTGGGACACTAAATTAATGTAATAATAAGGGATTTGAATATCGATGTTGTTGTGAATAGATTTCTAGAGATTGATTCTGCAGCATGGTCTGGCCTTCAGGAAACAGCTGCTACTTCCCCTGCTGCCCATCATGTTGGCGCAGTACGTCTGTTTCATCGAATATTTTGATCACCATTTTATTTTGGATTACTTTTTATTTTTTGTGATTTTTATTTATTACTATGTGTTTGGTTTTTGTCGTAGTTCTTGAGGTTACTTGCTGAAGAAGGTGGTGATGGAAGGGATGGTTCTGAAAATTCAGATCAAGAGCTTGCTTTGTCTAAAGCTGTTGATGCTATGGAGCGTAGCATGGAAAAGGACCACAAGTCTTCTCAGTCGAAGAAGGACGATCATCGTGACTATGAAAATAAATGCCGTGAAAAATTCTCCACAGCTGAGGTGAAACAAAACAATGAGACAGCAGATGGGCATTTGGAAAGTTCACAGGATCAGAGCTCCACAGATGAGGAGCAACAAAAAATTGAAGATGCGCATTTGGAAAATTTGATGGAGAAATGCTCCACAGCTGAGGTGAAGCAAAACACTGAAGCAGATGCGCTTTTGGAAAATCAGCAAAAGATTAGTGGTAATCTGGTCAGTGCTAAAGACGCAATTGTGACTAGCAGTGATGTTCGTGAAAAAACTATTGGAGAGTTGACAATGCTCAGCTATCAGAGGAAAGTTACAGTTCTCTATGAACTTCTTTCAGCTTGCCTGGCTGATAAACGTGAAGACAACAAGAAATATACCCGTAGGAGAAAGGGTTATGATGCTCGGCATCGTGTAGCTCTGCGTTTACTAGCAACTTGGCTTGATGTCAATTGGATAAAAATGGTATGCTTTTCTTCTCAGTACCTTCCTTGTTTATTCCAGATGTGCTTAGGTAGAAAGCATTGTTAGGTCTGTACAAATCTAGGGTATGGTCATGAAAGGGTACCTTATTTTAATTTTCAATCAGCATGACCTGAATAGCATCTTATTTTGACATGAAATAATACATTCCCTTCTTAATGGTTATGTTTTATGATTTTTTGCCATAAACTTTTCTTTGTAGGAAGCCATTGAGACAATGGTTGCTTGCTCTGCAATGGCATTACTGAAAAAGGAAGAGGAGAAAGACGAAACCCAGTCACCAGGAAGCAAATGGGCTAAATGGAAGCGTGGTGGTATCATTGGTGCTGCCACTATAACTGGAGGAGCCTTGCTGACAATAACGGGTGGTACGAGATGTTATTGTAGGAGATATTTAAACTCCTACAGTATTTTTCAGCTTCAGAAGTTTTGGCTTCCATTCATCTAGTTTTATTATTTTACAGGATTAGCTGCTCCAGCAATTGCTGCAGGACTTGGTGCTCTAGCTCCAACATTGGGCACTATAATCCCAGTAATTGGAGCCAGTGGGTTTGCTGCAGCTGCAACTGCTGCAGGAAGTGTGGCTGGTTCTGTTGTTGTTGCAGCATCATTTGGAGGTAATTAGATGGTTAGGTTTTGTTTGGAGGGCTTTGTGTACAATTTTCTGACTTGATCTATTTTTTCTGTGGGATTTATGTACATCTTCTTTATTGGTTTAACTTTGTAAACAGTTTCATATTTGTTAGTGTATTTATGCAATCTAATTTCCTTATTGCTCACTCTCTGTTAAATCAAGCTGCCGGAGCTGGACTCACAGGGAGCAAAATGGCTAGGAGAACTGGAAGTGTTGATGAATTTGAATTTCAAGCTATAGGAGAAAATCATAACCAGGGGGTTAGTTAGTTTGTTTTTTTTTTTTTTTTTTTTTTGTAGCTCCAATTTTTTTTTGTTACATCTTACTCTGCCTTGGGGACCACTTTCACTGTAGTCAATACATCTTGTAACTTCTTTTTCACACTCTCTACACTCTACACTCTCTACAAATTTCTCTGTCTAGAATAGTGGTTCAGAATCTGAGTTTACTCTCCTTTTTCTCCCAGAGGATAGCAGTTGAGATCTTAGTTTCAGGATTTGTTTTTGATGAGGAAGACTTTATAAGGCCTTGGGCAGGACAGGATGACAATTTGGAAAGGTACAGAACTTCACAACTCAAATTTTATGAAATAAAACCTGAAATTACATCTCGTTTGGTGTATCAATGAAGAAGCGAGAAGTGAAGATGATGAGTCTCTTCCTTCTTTTGATTTCCCCCCTCAAGGATAGTTTAGTCCAACTGAAATATTGCAATGCCCAATCAATTTTCAGTGATAGTGCTCAATGATAGGTGCCTGGACCTAGACTCATTAGCCTACCTTGGTTGGTGTATAAGGCTCACGAGTCTAGTCTACCATGGCTTGGTTGTGTTGAGTGGAAATTTTAATTGATAGCGGTTAAAGCATTAAGCAAATGCCAATAACCTAACTATACGAGTCAAACTTGAAAGGCCTTAATGTACCAAGGTAGGCTCAAGACTCTACGTCCATGCACCTGCATCACTTAAGCTCTACAAAATAATGCCTGTGAATTCTTTAGAGTTTTTAGAAGCTTGAATATTGTCATATGATTGAAGATTTTGAAAACAGAGGAATTAAGGCTCTTTGGACCTCCTCCTATATTTGAGTAGGGTAAACCAATGGCCAGTAAATTATGTGATTAGCTTGCAGAATTTTTCGCCACTCCCTATCTTTTCTCTACTGTTTACAATAAACAGAGAGAAATTAAGCGAAACAGAATTTTTTTTCCCCATTAATTGATTTTTCAAATTTCAAGTATTTCATGAGTTCCTGAAGTGGCTAAAGAAATATCATCTTAAACTTATCCATTATGCTTTTTCCAAAGTTATTTTGCTTGTTGCAGCCTTTGCTATTATGTTTATATCAGACATTATATCGCATGGAGTTGTAAACTGAAGCAACATTAATGCAATATGATTGATTGTAATTATTGATTTTATGAAGCATGTGTTTTATTTTTGTTCATTCGGGATTTTATCTTGATAGGGTTCTCCTTGAAGTTAAAATTAACTGATCAACGCCTTTTGTACCCATAAATGGTAACTTACAAATGACTTGTTTATTATGATTTTATGGCCTTAACCAATCTATAGGTATGCGCTGCTCTGGGAGTCTAAGAATCTAATTGCAGTGAGCACGGCAATTCAGGATTGGCTTACTTCAAGTAATTTCTTTGGACCCATGGCTGCTATTGATATTTGTTAGTAGTAAATTCCCGAGGATATTCATGTCACCTGGTTGATGTAGGAATTACAATGGGGTTGATGAAGCATGGTGCGATGATGACTGTCTTAAGCACTCTTGTAACTGCATTTGCTTGGCCGGCAACATTACTTGCAGCTACTGATTTTATAGATAGCAAATGGGCAATTGCTGTTGACAGGTCATTTTCTCTCTTATTGCGAAGAGTGGGAAAAACTCTCGAAGTTAACCCAATATTTTGTATGTTTGATCCAAAAGCTTTGGCATGAATGAACAAGTTACTCACAAGATATTAGGAAGCATTTTTAATGAATACAGTAGCAGTATATGTTGTGAATTTCTAACTAGACTAGTTGTTCAACCTTCAATTTATTCCAGGTCAGATAAAGCAGGGGCGCTGCTTGCTGAGGTGCTATTGAAAGGAATTCACGGGAACAGGCATATATCATAACATTATAGTCTCAGCACTGCAGCAATTCCTGGAAGACCTAATAAATATTTTTTTCCATCATTTTTTGGATTTCAGGCCTGTAACACTCATGGGTTTCTCGCTTGGAGCAAGAGTAATTTTCAAGTGTCTCCAGTGTTTGGCAGAAACTGAACATAGTGGTAAGTGATAACACTTGCTCATCAGCCTTCTCTATCCTGATGATACGGACCTAATGCATTTTCTTGTATTGGCAGCTGAACTGGTAGAAAGAGTAGTTCTGCTTGGAGCACCAATCTCGATTGCAGATGAGAAATGGGAAGATGCTAGAAAGGTGATCGGAACTTTGCTTTTTTTCCATGACTAGTCTTATTATGTTTTTGGTTCAAGTCTTTACTACCTCCTTCTATTTGCAGATGGTGGCTGGACGATTTGTCAATGCATATTCAACAAATGATTGGATGCTTGGTGTTGCTTTCCGTGCAAGGTACTCCACTAATTTTTCATTTACCGTAGGAAGTAAAAATCAGAGCTCATCCTTAGTGTGGCTGAGTCCACCTGAGAACACATCTCAATCTTGAACTGATTTGCGACTTATGGCTGTACACTTTTTCTTATGATTATAAATGTAAGTATGCACCCACTTTTAAGTATCTGATAGCGGGAAGTGGAATGGGGAGAGGTCTGATGTTTATTGCAGGTCTCTAATGCCTGATATAGTCAGTAATTTTTTTCCCCCATAATGGTAATTAATGATTGCTATTGAACAGTCTTCTTTCTCGAGGATTAGCTGGACTTCAACCAATTAAAGTTCAAGGGATTGAGAATGTAAGTTTTCTCTCTTTCTATCTGCCTGTCATTTGCTTTTGGGAGCTTTTTACTGCTTGAGATGGTTGCTGTCATGCTGAAATATATGGCATACGCAATAAACTTACAAATAAACTCGACACTAGATAGAAAGATGACAAAAGTTTAGCATTTCCATTATCATATAGATATCATATTCTTAAGGTTTCCATTATCGAAGTTCAAGAGAAGATATCCCATTTGATTAGGATATACCGGACATTAGAAGCTCAGGGAGTCAGGTTGAGTAGTAACTTGATATACCACAGTTGCTGAACAATATATATTGGTATTGGTTCTTTGGTTTTTGCAGATTGATGTAACATATATTATTGATGCGCACTCTTCCTATCTTTGGAGTTCTCAGCAGATCCTGGAGCTGCTTGAACTGGATGCATATTATCCTGTTTTCAGGAGCTCCATTTGCATACAGTAAGCTGTTACTTTACTGTAACTGTTTCTTCTCTCGGTTCAGATCTTTACTACGGGTTTAGCGGTTGTGATGGCCGGGAAACAGAGCTGGACCGAGCTTCTTGTTTCGTACTCTTGTCCTGTATGACAACCAAAAATGTGTTACTACAGTGTGTACATACATGCATATGTATAGTAATGTTGTTGAGTTTTAATTTTGCCCGTTCGTGTTGCAAATTTGGTAATGAAGTCGTATATTGGAACCCTTACCCTTGCCTGTCTGATGTTGGGCTGGGTTTTAACCTACGACCCACATAAATAAAGGCATACTCGGACCGGTTTTCTGCAAATTCGAAAAAGGAAAAACATACCTAGTTAAATGCTTTTAACGCACACTCGGACCGGTTACTCGTCGTTCAAGATAAATGCTTTCAACACTTACTGGCATTTGTTCCATCGGCCCATATAAATAAAGGCAGACTCAGATCGGTTTTCTGCAAATCCGAAAAAGGAAAAACATACCTAGATAAATGCTTTTAATACCTACGACCCATATAAATAACAGCAGTTCTGATTTTGAGATTAGAACTACTGTTTTTCAAATGGGGCCTCTAAAAGCCTCGGGTCCTGATGGATTTCAAGGGATCTTCTTTCACACTTACTGGGATATTATTAAGATTGAGGTTATGGGTTTTGTTCAAGCCATTCTAAATGGAAGAGATAACCCTTGTAACGTGAATGCAACCAACATTGTGCTTATTCCCAAGGTCCCAAATCCTGATCCCAATTCAGGCCTGTAAGTCTTTGTAATTTCTCTTACAAAGTTATCTCCTAGGTGATGGCGAATAGACTTAAGGATTTTCTTCCTAAAATTATCTCCCATGCACAAAATGCATTTGTTCCTAATCGTCAAATTCAGGACAATTTATTTTTCGCCCATGAAGCTTTTCACATGTTAAAGCTTAGAAAGTCGAAGGTGAATTTCGAGTTGGTATTTAAGGAGGATATGAATAAGGCATATGATCGGGTTGAATGAGACTTCTTGGAGGCAGTTATGGAAAAAATGGGTTTTAATGCTCGTTGGATTTGACTGGTAATGACATGTGTTCGGACGGTGAAATTTTCCGTTGTTGTCAATGGTGATCCTAGAAATCGTTTCAAACCTTCAAGGGGATTAAGACAAGGTGATCCTTTATCTCCTTATTTATCTGTGAGGCTCTTTCTTTGTTGGTAACCAAGGCTTGCAGAGATGGATATCTTAGTGGGATCAAGTTTCATGGAAATGACAATATCTCACTTGTTATTTGCTGATGACTCGTTATTTTTTCTTAAAGCTGATCAGGAGAATTGTGGTAATATGATTGAACTTCTTAATGCCTATTGCACAACATCTGGGAAGTTAATACATTTTGAGAAATCAAGTGTGTACTTCAGCCCAAAATACTCCCTCTTTTCTTAAAGTTGGTCTTCTTCGACTCTGGGAATAAAGAATGTTGATGATCTTGGAATTTACTTGGGGCTTCCAACGTTGTGGGGAAGTCTAAGAAAGAGGCTCTGAACTATCTCTCTGATCGGGTTGTAAAGAAAATGGCGGGTTGGAAGCAGAGAAGTCTGAATCAAGCTGGGAGGGAGGTGCTCATTAAGGCTATGGCTCAGGCTATTCCCTCATATCCTATGAGTGTGTTCCTTTTCCCCAAAACTTTCTGCAGTAGTCTTGAATCCAAGTTAGCTAAATTCTGGTGGGGTGGTAGCAAGGATGAACATAAAACACATTGGGTTAGTTGGGCTTCCCTTGGGCTTCCTAAGCAAAATGGTGGAATGGGGTTCAGAAACCTTTATGAATTTAATTTGGCTCTTATTGCGAAGCAGTGTTGGCGTCTTTTGCAGGAACCAACTTCCTTCTGGGCAAAGTTAATGAAAGTTAGATATTATCCTAATTCAAGCGTGGAGGTCGTGCTTCTTGGGCTTGGTCAAGCCTATTGGAGGGAAGATATTTAATACTCCAACGTGCTCATTGGCAGGTCATTAGTGGAAATAAGGTCAAAATCTAGTCTGATCGTTGGCCTATTCGTGCTAATGGGGGCTCTCCATCACATCTCCCTAGTGTTGTCCTTGAACCTGGTCAAATGGTGGAAACTTTAATTGATTGGGACTCTAATTGTTGGAACCTGAGTACTTTATCTGCATTATTTCCTAGCGAGGAGGTTAATTAGATTAAGAAGATTCCTATTGGTAGAAAGGGTGATCGACATCGGCTCATCTAGCCAAATGAGAAGTCAGGCATCTACTTTGTGCGTTCAGGCTACCATTTTCTCCATTCCGAGGCATCAAAATTCTAATATCTCAAGACCCTCCTCCTCAATCTCGATAAATCCTTCTCTATAGAGAGCAATTTGGAAATTGAATACTCCTCCCAAGCTAAGAAACTTTATCTGGAGGGCCTTAAGGAATTTTGTGGCCACAATGTCCAATCTGTGGAAGAGAAAAACTAAGAATCATTCAATATGTCCAATCTGCCAAGACCAGGAGGAGACAATTGAACATGTGTTGTTGCTCTGTCCTTGGGTTGATTGTGTTTGGTTTGGAGGAGATTTGCATTATGCCATTAACAAAAATTTGATCTCTTCGCTTGGGGTGTGGATGGAAGACTTTGTGAACACCTAGGATTGCGACAAAACTAGAAAAGACCTACATTATGAGGAACATCATGTTCACTTGCTGGAATAGATGGAAGGCTCGTAAGAAGATGATTTTGAGCTTGAAGTTCCAAATCCCGTCAGGAACACGCAAATGAATATTGCTGAGTATGCTGTTGCCACTATTAGACCTATTGCTTGTGATCGGTCCCGAAATACTTCACCTGTGGCTCATGGTTGGTCTCCTCCCCATTGGCCTTTCGTTAAGGTTAATGTCGATGCGGCTTGGCGGTCTTCTTCTTCTTCAATGGGGATTGGTATTGTTATCAGAGATGATGAGGGTAGGTTTTTGGCAGCCAAAGCTGTTTCTAGTTTTGCTGGGTCTTGTTTACAAGCGGAAGCTGCTGCAGTTGTGAATGGTTGCTTGCTGGCAAAGGAACTCCATCTTCCCTTCGTGTGTCTAGAGTCTGACTCGTTGGAAATGATGAAGTGCTTGAAAGGTGGAGATAGAAATGCTATGTGGGAGCTTAATCCTTTTCTTTCCAGGATTAAGGATATTAATGTTGTATTCATTGATTGTGCTTGATCGTGGACGACCAGGGAAAGTAATTAAGCAGCCGACTTTGTTGCTTCAATCGCCACTACGAGGATGAGCCTGAAAGTTTGCCTTCATCACTCCTCATCCTCACTAGTGCATATGCTTAATAAAGATGGCCTCCCCTGTACCCCATGTGTGTAATTGGCGGAAGCATTTTGCTCCTCTTGGAGGTGGTCGCTGTCTGCTTTATGTTGTGAGCACTACTGGGTTCATTTGCTACAATTTTACTTACTGTTTATTTTCTCATACTTTGTCTTATTTCATGTGGTGTGCTTTGAGGTGGGTTTGGTGTATTTGGGTATACTCTGCGTCCCTTTCTTATTGAATTTCGCAGTTTAGGCAAAAAAAATGCTTTTAACAACTCAAAATTGGCATAGACGATATATATATATATTTTTCTAAACCTACCCACCTTATGCTCTTTTTATACCTCCTAAAATCCTCTCCTTTCTCTCCTGTGATTAACAGGAACTGAAAATCCCTCCAAGCCCTAGCCGCTGGCCCTAGCTTTGGATGGGGTTCAACTTTTCTTCCTTTTTTCTCTTCTCTCCTCCATCTTCTCATCTTCTTACATTCGCATCATCCCCATCAGCCTACGTTTTTTTTTTCTTTTTTCCATGGTATCCCAGGTCTTTACTTGCTATTCCGCCCTCAGTGGTGTCAATCTCGGCTCCTCTTTTGTCGAGGCTTTTGCTTCACTACTATTGATGAATTTTGATGTTTCTCTGGATCTGTGCTCCATTCCCATATCAAGTTTCATCCAAAAAATCTCAAGTCTCTTCTCTCTAACTAGATACTCTCTACCACGACCCACTTTGGATTCTCCGCCACTGTTTTCCGCCCCTCAACCCATCGAACTCCGCTTATGATATTCTTCTGTAGGCTGTAGTTGTAGGTCATTTTTAAAGTGCATGATGCACCTCTTAAATGGATTATGTGAGCGCTTTACACGCGTGTGACTTGCTTATCCCTATTTTCCGAATGGTTCTTCGGTTTCGCCTTTTTTATTTTCGGTGGTGGGTTTTGCAATGTTCTATGGCTATGGCAACTTGGGGGGTGGCTATTGGAGATATGAAGTTTCTCCAATTTTCAAATTTAGGGTTTCCATTAGAATTCTCTTTGTTTTTTATTTTTGTCTTATTGTATGCTTATGGGCTTTTTGGTTTTATCATCTTATACTTAGGCTATATATGTTGTTGGAACTATAATTCTATATATTTGTTTATTCAATCTAATGAACATGCATAATTGTCTGATTAAAAAAAACATGATATTTGTTTTAGTAAAGGAAAAAGAAGAGCATGACTACCTATATAGATGAATATTTTTTTGGGCAAATTACAATTTACCACTTTGTGGTTTAGTTGAAACTTATACTTGTTCTTTCAAATCTTTGAATTTATTACCCTAAAATATTTTTTTTCAATTGAAACTCAGTTATATTTTCTGTTAAATAATCTGCTAGGTGCTGATGTGTCCAAAATTGGTCTCACATTTAGCTTATGTGACAACCAATAAGTGCCACGCGTTCAAAACTTAAAATACAAAAACATAAAATTATTGGTTGTCCACTTAAGCTAAATGTAGGCCCAAATTTGGACATATCAACTCTTTAGAGACTATTAACAAAAAAATGTAACAGCGTACTTTGTATGAAACAAAATAGAAAGTTTATGATAGTAAATTGAAAGATTTGAACGAACAAGTATAACTTCGTGGATTTAATTGAACTACAAGATAGTAAACTGTAATTCATCGGTCCTCGATTCTAAGTTCTCGTTGACCATAGCCTATAAGAACCAAACTAGCTACCTCTTTTTACCCTGTTTGTATAGGCTTGTGCACAGGTTTGTGTTCAATAATCCCAGGGTCTTTCACTTTGACACATATTTGTTCATGATCTCTTAGAGCCTCCCCTTCCCTCAATAGTAACTCCCAAATCGTCGACCACATGCCTAGCATAGCTGACAGGACCCACCCCGATTATCGCCTCGATAACCGGGAAGAACACTGCTCTCGTCTGACAACCGAACACAAACAACCAAGATAACCAGAAATAATTACATCACACACATTGTCAGACTAGGGAGAACGTACGATACAACTAGCCAACAGTATCACAGAGCATAGTTACAAAATAAGATAAGGATAAAACCCTACTCTGTGAGCTAACTACACCCGTAACGGGAAAACTTTATGCCTCTACCTTTGCCTCGGCGTTAGCCCCCAAAACTCGTACCACGACCTGGAGGGTATTAAAACAAAAATGTGTGAGTGGACTAAAACAAATGGTTATGGAAAACCGTTTTAATGAAATCAGGGTTCACCCTCCATTTTCAAAACACGCATGCATAACTAAGTATCCGAAAATACTTATATGAACCGTATGGAAACCGTTACAGAAGAAACTGTAAAATCATGTAAAACCGAATGTAACATCAACGAATAAAATCTGCTGGATCTATCCGAGTCTTTAAACTCATATATCAGGTCTTCCAGGGATATCAACGAGTCTTTAAACTCAAAACACAATCAATAGGCCTCGGGGGACATCACAGTAACCGAGTCTTTAAACTCAACATATCTCAATCAAGGACCCTCCCCCGTCATCAATTAACCGGGTCTTTAAACCCAAAACCAGATCCAGCAACGGTACCGGGTCTTTAAACCCAAAACCATGTTTAATTCACAGAAAATCCAGAATCCATTGGAATCCAAATTCCAAAACCAATCCGAAATCACACTTTATCGAAATAGGGCTTATGTCCGAATTTCACGTTCAAATCCCAAATCATACTCACAATTCATAATCAAAACATCATTAAAACGTGATATGCACAAATCATATGAAATCACTTATCAAACCATTATCAAATCATCGGAGAAACCATAGCCTCGAAATACGTAAAATGCAATAAATCACATCAAAAAATGTGCAAACACGTAAAACAGGAATATCATAATTATAAACATAAAATCATATATAGAAACATAAAACGAGTAAGTAAAAACAGTTACGCATGCTCGGTTAGAAATCAAAAGTCCACTCATGAAGTTCAAACGCGTCAATCGCGTCCCGTACGCTCCTCGGCTGCCTCAGGAATGTTTTGGCCTGTCAAAAATCACGGTCACAAATACTTCCACTAAGCTTACATTAATTTCCCCAATTTTTCAACAAATTAATTTAAAATCCTAAACCTTCGAACACTCAAATCTATCCCGAAACGACGTCCGATCGACTCGAAACTTGTCTCAAAATGTTTATTACGACGATTAGAGTGAAAACCATGTTAAGCCCTTCCCCACAACAGGCCTCACGCGCCGCCCAAAAGGGCTGCCTGTGGGAGCCACGCGCGGCACTGTTCATCATCGTCTTCCTCTCGCCAGCCCGGTTCAGACCGGCCCGGACTGGTTCGGTCCAACCGAGCCGTCAAGGTCGGTTTTCACTCATTTTTCTACCATTTTCAAACCTCTCTTCACCAGTAGTTTTGTCCTTAAGTTTGGGATTGATTCAACTAACTAAAACACGAAATGAAGCCCCGTACCATACCTCCCAAGTTTAAATAGAAAACCAGAGTTGTCGACTTTCTGATTCCGGCCACCTCGAGCCTCTCTGGTCACGGTTTCACGTTCCTGGGTTCCTTAGTAGCTTCCTAAGACGTTAAACATTAACACAGTCGTTCAATAACAAGCCAAAACCAACGATTTTCATTCAGTCCCTTTTTCTGAAAAATAGGGAAGATGAAAGTTCATACCTGCTCTCTGTTCCTCCACCATGACCTCCCCCGCATCCAGGTTCAAGTCCTGCCTACTGAACACCATCACAGACACGGTTTTAACTGGGTTGATCGATTAGGTTCACGACAACTTACAATTCCTTCTCTGTTTCTCAGTGTTTACTCTTTGTCCTCTGTGTTTAGTCACTCCTCACACACTCTGCACTTGATTCTTTACCCAGCCTCTCTCACAAAATCACAAGCACGATTTCAGATCACTACTCACTATTACCACTTGATCTCCCACGATTCACACTCTGAAAAAAAAATCAATGTGTTCTCTGTCTCTGTTCTTTCACTCAAGACACTCAGTTGATTAATCAATTGAACCGCACAGTGCTCTCTTCTCCACACAACATCCACAACACACCTGTACATGCACTCAGCCAAACCAGCCACTAATCCATCCCCTATTAGTGAAAATTGTCACTTAATTAGTTAAATAACTAAGTTAAACATTCCACTATGGCTAATTCAATTTTCAACATACAAATTACCATTTTACCCTTCCTTCACACAATTACGAAAATGCCCTTCCTCGTTCTAGAATCATAACTTATTCATCCGAAGTCTGATTTCAGCGTGCCGCCTATATATGGACTCAGGGAATCGAGACCTACCTAATGGTCCTTGAAGTTCATGAAAAACATGTGTCACGTAAAAAGTCAACTTTGACCTTACTATTTACAAGGGTAAAAACGTCATTTCATACATTATTTTACAAATTTACATTCTTTGAGTTTCCGGGGCGTTACAACCTCCCTCCCTTAAGAAATTCCGTCCCAAAATTTTAGTGAAACAAATACGGATACTGCTCTCACATCTGTGTCTCGGGTTACCACGTGGCCTCCTCCACATTCTGATTTCTCCAGAGAACCTTTACTAGGGGAATAGTCTTCCGACGAAGCACTTTATCTTTCCGATCTAAAATCTGTACGGGCTGTTCTTCAAAGCTTAAGTTTTCTCTGAGTTCAATAGGTTGCTCTTCTAGTACATGAGATGCATCATACACATACTTCCGCAGCATCGACACGTGGAATACATTGTGGGACCTTAGAAAGTTCTGGAGGTAGTGCTAATCTGTATGCAACCTGGCAAATTCTCTCAACAATCTCGTATGGCCCGATGAAACAGGGGATCAATTTTCCTCGCCTGCCAAACCGCACTATACCTTTCCAAGGAGATAACTTGAGAAATACCCAATCTCCAATTGCAAACTCAAGATCTCTAATCCGACGGTCCACATAGCTCTTTTGTCTATCTTGGGCTGCCTTGAGTCTATCTCTGATGAGTTTAACTTTCTCCGTCGTCAATTCCACCAATTCAGATCTAGTCAATTGTCTTTCGCCCACGTCAGTCCAACACAAAGGGGTTCTGCACTGCCGTCCATACAAGGCTTCGTAAGGCGTCATCCCACTACTCTCTTGGTAACTATTGTTGTAAGTAAATTCCATCAATGGTAAATGTGATTCCCAAGTACCCTGAAATTTCAATTCACAGGCTCTCATCATATCATCCAAGGTTTGGATGGTTCGCTCCGACTGTCCGTTTGTCTGAGGGTGGAATGATGTACTAAAATGCAATCTTGTCCCAAAAGCTACCTGTAAACTCTGCCAGAATCTGGATGTAAATCGCGGATCTCGATTCGATACAATAGAGGCAGGAGTGCCATGTAATCATATAAGCTCACTAATAAATAATTTGGCATATTGTGTCATCTGAAAGTCTTCCCTTACAGGTAAGAAATGCGCTGACTTGGTGAGTCTATCCACAATCACCCAAACTCCATCGTGGCCTCTGGGTGTCCTAGGAAGTCCAAACACAAAATCCATCGTTATATGATCCCATTTCCATTCTGGGATAGGAAGTGGTTGCAATGCTCAATAGGGTCTTTGTCTCTCAGCCTTAACCTGCTGGCAAATCAAACACTTACTGACATACTCAGCGATTTCCCATTTCATACCCGGCCACCAATAGTGTTCTCGAAGCGTACGGTACATTTTTGTTCCACCTGGATGCATAGCGTACGCCGAACTATGGGCTTCATTCAGAATCTCCTTCTTTAATGTTACATCTCTAGGCACATACAATCGTCCTTCCTTTAGCAAGGCTTCATCATGTCTGACTGTATAATCTTGCCGTTCTCCTGCTTCCACTTCAATCCGAAGAATACAAAAGACAGGATCTTGGAATTGAGCATCAATGATCTGGTCAATTAGGATTGGACGCACCTGGAAACTAGCTAGAAAAACATCTTGGATATCAAGTCCCAAATTAACGCTAGTTCTACGGAGTTCAACCAATAGAGGCAAATGGGGCATCCGTAGATGTGCCACAGAATGTGTTGATTTCCGACTCAATGCATCAACTACCACATTAGCTTTTTCAGGATGGTACTCAATCGTGTAGTCATAATCCTTAATCAGCTCCAACCATCGTCTTTGCCTCACATTTAATTCCTTCTATGTGAACAAGTAATTCAGACTCTTATGATCGGTAAAAATCCTACAGGTCGCACCATATAAATGATGTCTCAAAATCCTTAGGGCATGTACCACTGCAGCTAATTCTAAATCATGGGCAGGATAGTTGCGTTCATGAGATTTCAACTAGCGGGAGGCATAGGCAATTACCTTCCCATGTTACATTAACACGCATCCCAATCCTTGTAAGGATGCATCACTGTACACTTCAAATTCCCCACTATCATCCGGAAGGGTCAATACAGGAGCGGATGTCAACCTTTTCTTCAAGTCCTGAAAACTTTGTTCACAATCCTCATTCCAAACAAATCTGACTCCCTTCCTCGTCAGCCGTGTCAATGGGGCAGCAATGGTAGAAAGTCTCTCTACAAACCGCCTGTAATAACTAGTTAACCCTAAGAAACTTCTAACCTCAGTGACTGTCTTTGGCTATTCCCACTTTGCTACTGCTTCAATCTTTTGGGGATCTACACTGATTCCTTCAGCTGAAATCACATTCCCCAAGAAACTAACACTAGTCAACCAAAATTGACACTTACTAAGCTTTGCATACAACTGACTCTTCCTTAGGGAACGAAGAACCATGCTTAAGTGCTTTTCGTGCGCCTTCGTACTCTTTGAGTAGACTAAAATGTCATCAATGAATACAATAACAAAGTGATCCAAGTATGGCTGAAACACTCGGTTCATTAAATCCATAAATACCGCTGGTGCGTTCGTTAAACCGAACAGCATCACTAGGAACTCATAATGACCATAGCGGGTTCTAAAGGCTATTTTGGGTACATCCTCTTCTTTAACCCGCAATTGATGATACCCAGAACGAAGATCGATCATGGAAAAGTATTGAGCTCCTCTCAGCTGGTCAAACAGGTCATCAATCTGAGGCAGGGGGTATTTATTGCTGATTGTTACCTTGTTCAGTTGCCTATAATCAATGCAGAGCCTCAAGCTTCCATCCTTTTTTCGAACAAACAAAACTGGAGCTCCCCAAGAAGACACACTCGGCCGAATAAACCCCATATCGACCAACTCTTGCAACTGCGCCTTCAATTCCTTCAACTCAGCTGGTGCCATATGGTAAGGAGTCTGAGAAATAGGTTGCGTACCTGGGACAAGATCAATGGTAAACTCAATGTCTCGGTGGGGTGGCAATCCAGGCAAATCTTCCAGAAAAACATCTGGGAACTCCCGCACTATCGGAATATCCTCTACCTTCAATGGTGCAGCACGTGTGTCCACCACGTGAGCCAAGTATCCCTGACACCCTTTCCTCAACAACTTACTTGCTTTCAAAACTGAGATCACCCCAACAGGAATTGCTTGTTGTACTCCCTGAAAGGTAGTTTCAGGTAACCCTAGACTCCAAAAAGTTACCTTCTTATTGAAACAGTCAATAGAAGCATGATGTAATGTCAACCAATCCATCACCAGAATAACATCAAAATCATGCAAGTCCAGGAGTATCAAATCAGCTACTAACCCAACGTCACCTACCATCACGGGACACTCTCTCAACACCTGATTTACCACAAACACCTCTCATGTGGGCGTGCTCACACCTATATCACAACCCAGTGTAGACACCTGTCTATTCGCTAACAAACCACAACTTCGGGATATAAAAGAATGGGTAGCTCCGGGATCTATCAAAGCACATACATCGTGTCCAAGGATTGTAAGCGTACATGTCACAACACCAGGTGTTTCCCGGGCCTCCTTCCAGGTAACCATAAAAACTCGGGCATGTGGACCTGATGATCGCCCAAGACCCCTCTGTCCACTGGTAGCTCCAGCACCTCCTCTAGTACTCGATGTCCCAGAAACTGAAACTGCACTCCGACCTTGCTCTGCTGCACCCCGACCTGCGCCACCACCCTTTAGTAATGATGGACACTCTCTCCGGTAGTGGCCCCGCTCTCCACATAAGAAACAGATAGCATTAGAAACATCTCGACTAAATCTTCCACTCTATCTTCATGTGGAAGCAACTGAGGTCGCACTCGCCTGCGGAGTCGGCTGTACTCTGGGTCCTCTGAATCCGGAACTCTGAAAACTGCCAGGCCTACCAAATCGATCACTGCCCGTGGACGAAGCTCCACTGTAACTGCCTCTTTTCGGGGCTCTCTGACTCGACGATCCAAGAAATGAACGCTCACGACGTTGTCCACCACCTGAGAACTGTGGGCGTGCCAGCAAATTAGCCTCCACCTGTACTGCATCATCAGATAACTCTCTGAGGGTAGTAAAAGATCCAGCCGTCACAATGGCACGTATTTCACCTCGCAGGCCAAGCTCAAACCTACGACATTTCTCGGCCTCGGTAGATACAAAGGTAGGAACAAAGCGGGCTAACATCTGAAACTTCTGCTCGTACTCTGTTACTGACATACTCCCCTGTCGAAGCTGTAGAAATTCTGTCTCTTTAGCATCGCGGAGCGAATGGGGATAGTATTGATCTAGGAACCGCTCACGAAAAGTCTCCCAAGTCACTATATGAGCATCCCAACCTGATAACTACAGGGTATACCACCACTCATAAGCGGCCCCATCCAGCGAAAAGGTGGCCAACACAACTCGCTCCTCAGAAGGACATCACATCACAGCAAAAATTCGCTCAACCAAGTAATCCATCAGTGGGCTTCCTCAGGATCTTCCCCACCGCTAAATACCATAGCCCCAAGACGCTAGGCTCGCTCAATCGTGGCACTCTCGGCATCACTAACAACGCTTTCTGCAGGTCGTGGAGGGGGTTTACGTCGCAGAGACATGACCGATCATTCTCTGAAAGAGGCATAAGTTAGCACAACAACCTAGGCACATCAAAGTGCCAAACATAACTGTAAACCTATTCTCTGATACCAATTGACATAACCGTAAACAAAAAACCAGAGTTGTCGACTTTCTGATTCCGGCCACCTCGAGCCTCTCCGGTCATGGTTTCACGTTCCTGGGTTCCTTAGTAGCTTCTAAGATGTTACACATTAACACAGTCGTTCAATAACAATCCAAAACCAACGATTTTAATTCAGTCCCTTTTTCTGAAAAACAAGGCAGTCGAGAGTTCATACCTGCTCTCTGTTCCTCCACCGTGACCTCCTCTGCAGCCAGGTTCAAGTCTTGCCTACTGAACACCACCACAAACACGGTTTTAACTGGGTTGATCGATTAGGTTCACGGCAGCTTACGATTCCTTCTCTGTTTCTCAGTGTTTACTCTCTGTCCTCTTTGTTTAGTCACTCCTCACACACTCTACACTTGATTCTTTACCCAGCCTCTCTCACAAAATCACAAGCACGATTTCAGATCACTACTCACTATTACCACTTGATCTCCCACGACTCACACTCTGAAAAAAATTTGATGTGTTCTCTGTCTCTGTTCTCTCACTCAAGGCAGTTAGTTGATTAATCAATTGAACCGCACAGTGCTCTCTTCTCCACACAACATCCACAACACACTTGTACACCCACTTAGCCAAACCAGGCACTAATCCATCCCCTCTTAGTGACAATTGTCACTTAATTAGTTAAATAACTAAGTTAAACATTCCACTACAGCTGATTCAATTTTCAACATAAAAATTACCATTTTACCCTTCTTTCACACAATTACCAAAATGCCCTTCCTCGTTCTAGAATCATAACTTATTCATAGGAAGTCCTATTTCAGCGTGCTGCCTGTCTATGGACTCAGGGAATCGAGACCTACCTAATGGTCCTTGAAGTTCGTGAAAAACATGTGTCACTTAAAAAGTCAACTTTGACCTTACTATTTACAAGGGTAAAATGTCATTTCATACATTATTTTACAAATTTACATTCTTTGAGTTTTCGGGGCGTTACAATAGCCTTTCCTATAGGAACAACCATAATGTATCTAGCGCACTATGAGTGATCCTTGCTTGCACAGCAAGTAGATTAGCTCCCTAATTCTCTTATTGTGCCGGTAGCCCTAGGTGAGTGAAAGGAGGTAGGGAACTGCGAACGTACTACCAATGAAGCGCTGGGGAGCCAGGAATTCCACCCACTGACAGGACCCCACATGAATATACAAGAATATCGGGTCGTGTTCGTTTGACAGAAGCCTCGAAAAACAAGGTATAAACAAAAATCACGTTAGTAAATGTCTCCACCGCTCGAGCCTTGATTTCCGTGCAACGGCCCTAGAGGGTCACAAAGTCAAGAAAACGTGTGAGTGGACAAAAAGAAATAGTTCATAAAACATAATTGAAAATATCCAACATTTACCCTCCGTTTTCCAAAACCATGCATACATACAAAAACCATCAAGTTTCGATTAACACAAAACACAAATTATTTTCTCGAAATACGTGAAACACTCATAAAGTATTTAACTAGAAACAACCACTAGTCATCAGACCAACTCAAGCCGGAACTATCAACACATCACAGACATAACAACCCATCAAGTCAATCTCACATATCCGAGCTAGAACTAGTGTCACACAGATCCATACATATCAAATACCCCCACATAGTTCACATATAGTCAACTCAACGACATCACATTACTCATACACAATCAACCACATTTAAATCATCCTTGAAGCTTACGTACAACCTTAATCATCATATCACAAGTGCACTACATGTAGACAATTACATACTCACTCGGAATACAGAGCCCAGCTCGACGTCCGAGTGTAAACCAACTCAGGATATAGAGCCCCAGGCTCGACGTCTGAGTTGCCACCACGCACTAGTCTAAGGATACAGAGCCCTGCCCGATGTCTGAGACTACTCATCACAATACCAAAACATATCCACATATAATCACATCACAACTCATAGCCACAATCACACATGATGCTCGTCTCAGGATTCGGAGCCCCGGACTCGATGTCTGAGACTAATCAATCAACAAGCATCATAACACATATAATCGATCAAACCCAAATCACAATCGTCACCATAGTTTACATCATCAATACCAATAACACATACACATACCACACATCATATCACATACTCATATTACATATCAAGTTCACAAATCAATTCTACAATCAGAACCTCGGGCCTAAGCCAAAAAACATAATTAACATCATTCTCGTAAAACATGCCATTAATGCACCTTTCGTAAAAAATTTCAAAAATCATATAAAAATCATAAATATTCCAAATCACATTATTCCACATCATACTTCTCATTCCATTCAAAACCACATTCGAAACGGGGTTCATTCAAAACCTAGTTTACAAAAAACCTTGAAATATGCGTAATAAAATAATAATAAAGTATTCATAAACCACTAAAATTCACATAAAATCCCAATCACTCTAATATCATAAAAATCACATAGAAACACATTTAAATCATATAGGTATGCATGCATAATAATTTAAGGAAAGAAAATTCACTCACACACCGCCCAAACTGCTCAATCACGAGCTATACGCTCCTCAGAGGTCATGAGAATTGTCTGGCCTATCAAACACCACAATTAAGGGTCACTAAGTGGCTACATAACCTCGTATAACAATTCCCTAAACCCCGGGGTCTATCCCATCTCGTATAACAATTCCCTAAACACCAAAATTAAGGGTCGTATAACAATTAGTGGTGTAACGACCCGTCTCGAATTTTGGGATTAGATTAGTGACTAATGAAGGATTAGTGAGGTTAATCGGTGATTAGTTGGGCGAAATCGGACGGACGATGCAAAATGATCGTTTTGCCCCTAGTCGTGGATAAAATGTTGATTTTTAACCCGGGAGGTCCGATGGCCGAGGACCGAGGATCGTTATGTAGATCGAGTCGATACGAGTCTGTAGACAGATGACACGTCAAAATCGGACGTCGAAAGGGAAAGTTATGGTCACGGGAAGTTCGATTGTACTATGCACGCATTACGAGGCAATGATTAGGTGGAAATATCTGATTGGGCAGATATTTAAGTGGGACCCATGGATGAGTGACAAGTGTCACTCATCCTATTGGTGACTTCTCCTAAAAAGTGAATCTAAATATTATTTTATTATTATTTTGATTATTTTATATTAATTTTTCCTTCATCTCTCTCTTCTCGTTTCATCTTCTTCTTTATTTCTCTCCTCCAAACCCGAATACCCACCCTACTATAACTCCTTAAATTCTCATCATTTACAATTGTGACATGAATGAAAATGGAAGGTTGGAGTGAAACGAATGTGGCGGTGCCTTGGTGAAGGGTCGCCGTGGAGGGCAGCCGTGAAACCCTGCAAACCCGTGAAACCCAAACTGGTGCAAACACCCTCAAACCTCATCACTTGTCCACGTCGTGTGAAGGAATGTTGGAAAGGGAGATGAGACGACCTCAACAGTGGCCACGGCAGCGCTCGCGAAGGCGAGGTAAGCCCCAGACCCGAGAGCCCTATTTTTCGGGTAAAAAATGGTAGTTAGTGTTTTGTTGTGTGTTGATCGATCTAGCCAATCCTATTGTGTTCTAGGGTGTGAGATGAGTTCGCAGGGCTTGGATTCGAGGGAAATGGTGGCCGGAAATGAGAGATAACGACGGGGGAGTTTCAAGCTTGTTGTTCGTCGTCCAACAAGTAACTTCCAGCCCTTGTTTTCAATTTATGGGTTGATAGATCTTATAGGAAGGATTAGAAGAGGAGAATGGAGGAAACGGGAAGTTTTTTGGTGGCGAGAGCTGGGAGAACCAGTCGGGTCAAGCCGTGGGTCACGGCGACCCGGTTGCAGGGTTTGGGCCGACCCAACCGAAGCTCAAGAATGACTGATGACGTCAACACGATGATGTTAGCTGTCAGATCTGACAATGTCAGACTGACATGTCAGACCAGGGGCCAATAGGGACTAGACATGTGGCACTGTCAGACTGTTGGTGATGACGTTAGAGTCGACTTTGGGGGTGTTGACTTTTCAGCGTGACTTTGGGTTGACCAGGTGCGTGGGGGCTCGTGTGAACAGTAATTGAGGTGAGCCTTGTGTCATTTTAATGGTTTCGATGATCTAGATCCAATGGCGGTGGTTTCGGGTCGATCGGAGATCGTTAGGTTGGTCAAATCAAAATTTTTCACCTCGGGAATTGTGTCCCAGACACGTTGACTTTCTGGGAAAGTTTGGTGTTCTTATTATGGACTTGTTTAGGTTAGTAGTAACCTTTGGATATGATTTGGATAGGTTCTGACGACCCGGAGAGGTCGGATTAGTCGAGGAGGTTACGGCACGCAAATCGAGGCGGTAGTGTAGGACGGTCTGTGAGTGGACCTTGATTTCTAAACTGTGATGCATGCATAAATGTTTTATATGGTTTATAGATGTGATTCTATGATGATGATTTGGATGTTAGTGATTTATATGATTTCACGCATTTCGAGGTAATTTACGTGTTTGCACGTGAATCGAGGTTTACGATTTTGCACTGATTATCCGTGCTTATGGTTTTAGAAATGGTTTAATGAAATGGTTTTGGATTTGAAAAGGTAAACTCGGGCATGAGACTCATTTGTTTTGGAAACCCTCGGACTCGAAGTCCCTTTTAGTCACCTTATCGGGGCAGGGGCCCAATTGGTTCGTAAACTGATTTCGGATTTGAAAATATGGAATCGGGGCATGAGACCCATTTGATTTATGAACTCTCGGACTTGAAGTCCATTTGATTTAATAAGGCATCTGGCCGGAGGCCCAGTTGATTTACCAATCGGGCACGAGGCCCATTTGGTTTACGAATCGGGCTTGAGGCCCAGTTTTGGTTTACGGTTGTGATTTTGGGTTAGGGACCCATAAATGGATTTTTAGTTCATGGCGGTTTATGGGGACTGGGCATGAACCTTTGAAAGGTTTTATGAATGATTTCAAATGGTTTTTCATATATTATCCTTATATATTATGGATTGTCTCCTCTGAGGAGGGTCGTTGGCCTGGGTGGACCCCGGAGTAGTCACGGAACACTAACTGAGTGGAGTTGCCCTTGTTGGGTTCCTTACTCTCAGGAAGGCTATTATGGATTATAACCCCCAGGGAGGGTCATTAATCTACGGACATTGACTTGGGAGGACCTTGGGTAGACTTGGGATTTGAGACCTCGGGTAGCACGCGCGTAGCTCTAGATACCGTGACAGGATTGGTTATATGATATATATTGATAAACATGATTTCTTGGATTTGCGAAATTGTGTTTTATGAATGATAAATGGTTTTGGGCTGAGATCCCACATATGTTTACTATGTGATGGATTTGTATAAATGGTTTTGGGCAGGGGCCTGTATGACTTGAATTTACGAAACTTGGGGCTGAGACCCTATTGATGGTTATTGAAACATATGTGGTTTGATAAATGGTTTTCCTATGCATGCATGCTTTTTAGTGAAGGGCATAAAGGTCTTTTACCAAATGTGTTTTATGAAACTATTGTTTTTCTTCCACTCACAGTCTTTTCTATTTTTCAATGCCCTTTAGGTTGATTACGGATGCGGACTGTGGCAGAGACCGAGACATCACACTCCTCCATCGGATCCTAGCACGCCCTGGTAGCCGGTCGGACTAAAGGTTCAAATTTTCCCTGGTCTGACACTCCGTGTCAGACGAGATCATGACACATCCTGCGTTAATCCCGGGGGGATTAGGATGGGTTGTGAAAAGTGGTCACTAAGTCTGGCCTATCGAACACCTAATACTACCTTGAAATTGTGTCCGATCAACTCGAAACCTGCACCAATAGATTTGTAATGTCAAAAACTATAAAAATTGTGTTGACCGCCTTCCTAAAAAAGCTTGCACGCTCCTCCATGCCCAGCCTGGAAGAGATGTGTGTGAGACCACGCGTCGGGGTACAGTGTGATTACTATTCATCATATCTTTGACCCATTTCTCTGTAAAGGGGTTGCCCGACCCAATTTCAACCCACGTTCAAATCCAACTAATTCCAATCAATTTATTGTTTCCAATCCATCCAAAACCATTATAACATACTCAGAAACATGATTCCACATTTAATTTAACAAATCCTTACCTCTAATTTGTCGAATTTCGATTCAAAATTCTGAAGGGTTACAGGTTCTCTTCTGGGTATGTTCTCTATCAATTTCGTTCAATTTCGTGTTGGTTTTGTTTGTATGAATATCTAAAAGCTTAAACCAATCTTAATTTCAGCGATTAAGGTCCAAGAATTCGAATTCGAAATTCCAAAATTTCGAATGTCTGGGGTTTCGGGTTTTCGGTCTCTTTTGGATTTTCCTTCCTTTTTCCTTTATTTTTGTCTTTCCTCACTCACTAGCTTTGTCTCTGTCTCTCTCTTTTCTTTCTTTCTTTCTTTCCCTCTCTCTCTCTCTTTTCTTTCTTTCTTTTTCTTTCTTTCTCTGTCTCTCTCTTTTCTTTCTTTCTTTCTTTCTTTCTTTCTTTCTCTCTCTTTCTTTCTCTTTCTCTCTCTTTCTCTCTCTTCTTGGTTTTCTAGCCATCTTTTTTTTTCTTTCCATTTTTCCTTCTCTCACGACTACGCACCATAACACGGGCACACTAACACAAAGAAAACCACTTCCTAACACAAGGATACTTGTCACTCTAGAATGAAATCCTCAAAATATCTCCCAATATGAAATGAACAAAATACCCCTTGTTTAATATTTACCAAAATGCCCTTGATCCTTTTAGACCCATAACGAATTCATCTAATCTTCGATTTTGGCATACCGCATGTCAATGTACTCGGTAGACTAAGGTCTTTCTAATGGTGTTTTCAGAATCGCCAAAAATCGTCCCATTAAAGCACACCTTCTAACTTGGACCAAAAAGTCAACCTTTGACTTTCAGGGCTAAAATGGTTAATTTCATTGAACTTTTCCGATTTTAACCTCGTTGAATGTCTGAGTCGTTACACCCAGGTAGACTCTCAGGATCCATGGTTTGATTAGATAAACTAATGGCTAGTTTATGGAACAAGGAGATAAGCATAGGTTGAGAGATCAATGGGAGTACGTAGCCGGAGTTAGTCTTGTGTTCAACTCTGCGGGTTGGCGGGTTGGAAGGATTGCCTTAGAAATTGATCTAAAGAGTCATACAACTTCTTCTTAGACAGGAAGAAAAAAGCTAATATAGAAGATAGTAATAGAAGAACCCAAAAGAGGCTAATTTCCAGAAAGTTTATCAAATCTGGGTTAACTCCTAACATGAAATGAGATGTGAATAAACCAATAAACACTATCGATGCTTTATAACTGTCAAAGTACAAAATATTCTAACTTAGGATTATGTTTTGTCCAATCACCGAGTGTCACGTGTCCTTTCCTTGAACCCGTTTACTAAGAAGAATTATGGGTCGTCCATTAGAGGTGGGCACCAGTATAGTGTCGGCTTATGGTTCTCTGATGTTCAAGTCAGTAAATATGTTCAAAAGAAGTAACAGTAAGTGGTAGTTTTAATAGAGTAATAGTGAACATTATATATTAGTTACCTTACTCGGAAATGTGTACCCTTTTGTATGGGTAGTTAAGGTGGTCATGATGAATAGTTTTGATGTGGGTTGAATACATTTATGTTTTGGTGCTGACATGTGGCATGTAGATCGATTATGAAGATGTATCAACCTGTCATCTCATACTTGACGCATTTCTAGGGTTGTTAGATTGTGTGGATTGGCCTAAGCTGCCCTTCTAATTGTGTGGTTATTTTGGGCCTTAGCTTTTCTTTGGTGTTTGGGCTTTGGGTAAGTGGCCCAATGAGTCTGGTCCAATATCGTGTCAACAAAATTCTTCTAAATTCTTGACCGAGGAGTAATTTCTCAGTTGGGAACTTACCTTTTCTTTCCAGACTCAGTGGGAGATATACCTGTAGTCTCCTGAATTCCCTGATCGAGAGAGGGCTGATCTATTTATATTTTGTATAGAGGTCCTTAGTGGTCCATGTTCCATGTCTAAGCCGACCAGCCTATATTTTTCTCGGTCTACAATGTTTTTTGAAGGTATATTTGGTTTACAGCAGTCGGTGTGTGACTGTAAAACGAGTGAAGGAACAGTTGTGCGTGTGTCAATCCATGTAGTAGAGGTGGCATGGTACTCATTTTTTTTTAACGAAGGCCAAGTAGTCTATGTAGCAGGCCATTTGGTCTATTTTCCTTGGTTGTTTGGTAGTGCCAGTAGTATGAGATGAGAGTGGTCGGCTTAGAGTGAGCTTGTTCGATTGTATGTGTCATGGCCCTCTGTATGTTGGATACATGTCGGTCTGTGAGTTAGTCAGCTTCATTGGCTATGTCGTGGCATTCTGAATGTAGGACATGTGTCGACTTGTGGGGGTGCACAATGGAGGATTATTCAAAGTTTGTGCCATCTTCTATAGATAGTGAGATTTGACTTGAGATTTTCACTTTTCACCCTTGTGATTTTTCGCAAAGTTCTGTCAAAACACAAGGCAATTTTCGTTGAGATTTTCAGGGCGGTTTTCAAGGTGGTGCGATCTCCGACAAGGCTTTTGACCGTAAAAACAAGAAGTGAGTTGTCTTTTTTGTGTTTTTTTTATTGGAGCTTAGGAAAAAAAAAAGGAAAATCTTTCCATGAACTTCATTTATAAGTGGTTAGATATCCAAGTCATACTTTTCCCTTTTGTTATAATTGTTTATCCTTCGCATAGATGCCTGAGTCTAGTGGCTCGGTCGAGATGCGAGGTTACAACTCAGAGATTGAAGAGGTGTCCTTGTCCAAAGACCTGCTTATCATAAGTCCAGCTCGGTCGGCTATTGAGCACGAGTCGAGTCTTAGTGAGTTTAGTAGGGGATAGAACCTAAGCAAATGCAGAGATGACCGAGCAGACTGATGAGGAATAAATGTTAGTGTCGATCATTAAGGTGGTCGATCGGTCAACATATGAGAATTTGAGAATATATGCCAAGCGGCTGCTAGAAGAACATGTCATCTTAGTGAAGGCGGTTAACATCACCCATGGCCATCAATGTTGCAATGTAAGGATTCTTGTTGTTTGGTCTCTAGTGGAGATCAAGTGCCATTAGCTATGCCACTCATCCGAGCCGAGTTCACAGTGGGCAAGCAAGTAAATCGAGAGATAGAGGCTTGGTTAAGGAAGCTCCGAGTAGAGTACGATATCCCTAACTTGATAGAGCTATGTTTGCTAGAGGAAGATGAAGTACCAAGCAATGTGATGGTTGGTATGTCACTGTTTTATCTCCAGCTTTATGCTCACAGTGTCTGACTGCTTCTCACCCTTTTCTCAGGAAGATGGTAAAGAGAATGAGTATCGCACTTATTCAGCTCAATCCCAAATCTGGATTGTTCTCTGCTCTCTTTACTTGGCCTTCGAATGGGCTGGTGTGGCCAAACTGACCTATACTCACCCAAAGTTTTACAAGAATCAATTTACCTTCGTTACTGGGAATTAGGAAGGGAGCACCGAGGGTGGTCTAATAGTGAAGAGGTTCCCGGCCGAAGTTTTTTAGTGTTCTCGATCTCCATCTGTGTCCGTATACCTGTTTTTTTCCAAGTGTTGATGTGATTTTGACTGTTGTCTCATTATGAAAGTTTTTTCCCAGCCGAGGAGATATCAAAGGTCGAGAAAAAGGTGATTCGACGTGTGAGAAGGAAACTGACCAACCTACAACGCAGCCAACTCCTACTACACATGCCTTTGCTTCAGAATGATGCTGGTCTGATCAACTCAGAGGGCTGTAAGTACTTGTCTTATTTTGTTTTGTTCTGGTTTATGTATAGTCGTTCCCTGACTTTTGGTCGATCATGCAGTTTCCTAAGATCATAAAAAGAAAATTATCAAAGTGGTATATAAGCTCATAATGAACAACTAAGTAGCTGGTGGGTCTAGTGGGGCCGAGTGGAGGAAGGGCACAAATGTGACTCCTGGGTAGAAGCGCAAGGCACCGATGGTGAAGGTTGTTGCTCAGTTGTCCCACAACATGGGTGTGAAGAAGAAGAGAAAACGGGCACCGAAGGGGTTTCACACCGTTGTGGTTGGCTCGCCTCATCTTGATGACCAAGTGGAGGACACTGGTATAGTAAACACTCCGCGAGTAGAGGATACTCATCATGCAGTTTCATCAGATACCTTCACCGAGCTTCACACTTCCTCTAATTTCCTCCTCGGCTCGACGGGAGGATCACCGACATGTTGGCTCATCGTGGAGAGGGGTCAACCTCGGCTACTTTGTAACGACCCGTCCCGGGAGTCGGGATTAGATTAGAGTTTAATGACGGATTAACGAAGAGAATTGGTGACTAGTTGGACACTTTTGGACAGACAGAGCAGAATGACGATTTTACACCTGGAATGGGCAAAATGTTGACTTTTAGTTCGGATGGTCAAAAGGACTTTGACCGATGACGTGACGTAGTTCGGGACATCACGCGTCCGTAGACAGGTGGCAAGCCCGATTCCGACATCCGAGGAGGAAGTTATGATGATCGGAAGGTTGAGGGCACTTTCGTAATTTGGTTAAAAGAGGGGAATTAGTTGACTTTTTGTTTGACCATTAGTTTTCACGCAAATCGAAGACTGTTAGATAGGTCTTGCCATCCTGAGTACAACGACAGGTGGCACGCCTTTATCGGACATCAGACAGATAAGTTGTGATTCTAGAAAGGTGATGGGCAAAATGGTAATTCGGACATTACATGGGCATTTTGGTCCTTTTTACACCTTGGACTTTGTGCAACCGGCTAAGGACATGTGGATAATGATTATTGGATATTTTGGGGTTGTGTCCATAGGGTGATTGACACCTGGTGATATCCTAGAGGCTTCTTCCTAATTCTACATTGTTTGAGCCAATTTTAAATGGTCGGTTAGTCATGCACGGTGGGAAAAGAAAACAGAGAACAGGGGTGAGTGTGGACGTGCAATTTGATCATTCAATTTGCCTCAGTTTCCCGTGGTTTGTGAAGCAAAGTGGGAGAGGAAGATGAGAGGATCATGGTGGTGACCACGACGACCCACGACGGCGTGTGGTGGCGAAGAAACCGTGGGAAATTCGTGAAGCCATGAATGACAATTGGAATAGATAGTCATATTCTGATGGATTTAGCTCGATGAAGTTGTTGGGAGATGATTTCTAGAGGTTCAGAGGATCATCTAGGCTTGGTTTCGTGACCTACAAGGGACAGTAAGGACAAAACCCGTAGAAAGCTCAACTTGGAACTTGATTATGGTAAATCAATCTATTTAGCTTAATGTTCATGTGGGTTGATTGTAAATGGTTTCTAGGAGCTCCAGGAACAGGTTAGGATCAAAACCAGAGTTGGTTGATGGCTGGAACCATGGAACCGTATAGGGGACTTTGACCGGTTGGAGAAAATAAATTGAAGGTATGAAAATATAACTTGTTTTTCTTATTCTGAGTTCATGAATCTTTTAGAGACATTGCAAAAGGATTGTAGAATTAATTAAGGAAGGAAACAGACAAAATTGGACCAGTTAGACTGACAGGACCCGCCTCGATCCCACAGGGACCCCAAGGGGACGTGCCTTGCTCCCGTCTGACACCCAAAATAATGTTCCAATTTTAACCTCAAAACATCAAATGCATAAATAGCCAAATTAAAGTTATACATCAAATCCGAGTCAAACAAATGTCAGACAAGGGATGAAATCCAAAATTACAAGTTGCGAGCACGACTCTAAAATAAACCTGTGGGTAAACCACCCAACAGGGGTTCAGGTACGCAGAAGTAGATCTATGCCTCAGCCTCAGGTTCCTCCTCTACCTCAGTAGCACGACCTGGAGGGGTTACCAAAACAATAAGGGTGAGTGGGCCGAAACTCAAGTTTATAAAATCGTTTAGTAAGTAAAAATATAATTTACCCCTCCGTTTTCCAAACATGCATGCATCAGAATTTCCAACCATGAATCATATAATATGAACCATAAGGCATGTAATAAAACCATAAACATCATTTTAGCCACTGCACTATACACTCCAATCCTGACATCCCCGATGTCTGACGTCCCTGACGTCCAATAAGGTCATAGTCTCAAGGCTACGCGTGCCACTCGGGTCTCAATTCCGAGTCCAATACCCGAACCCTGTCCAGGTATGGCATTTTAAATGCCTAGCGTCCTAGACGCTCGACGTCCCTGACGTCAAATAGCAATCCTGCTCCTGAATCATTTTACGGTCCGGTTTCTCCGTAGAATGACTCCTCGCAGGCAATGCGCCATGACCACTCCGGGGTACCACATCTGGAGGAGACAGTATCATAAGAATGGATCTATACAGTGTAGTACCAAATACATTTTATTGATATCCACATGCAAAACATATATATATATACATAGATAAAATCCAAACCGATCGTTAAGTTTCATCAGACGGGTTTCAAACCCAAATACCGTGAAACGTACCATAACCATAATTTCAATATCATCAAAACCATTTCTTGATTCCAGCATGTGAACATATAAGTAAATCGGAAAACATTTAAGCATGCAAGTGTTTAATGAAATCGGGCCCACTCACAGTACGATCCCGCAGTGAACCTACGCGTACGAACCTGTACCGGGATTATCGTACAATTCCTGTCAGTCCAAATCACACGTAAGGGTCACTACAAGTCTTAACCATTTAACCAAAAAGTCCGAAACAGAAATCGGCTCGGGGAAACCGTCCAACACGTTTCCCGAGACAACCGGCCCTAAACTGACCCATCAAAACTATCTCAGATCAACATGGTTAATTCACCAAAAATGTTCAGAATGATGAGAGGAATAAAAGTCATGTTGATCGTGATCAGAGATAAGGTCCAGCGCGCCCTCACGAGCCGCCAAAAGTGGCTGCGCGTGAAAGTTACGCGCCTGACACTGTAGCTGCTACAGTGTCACCACCCTCACCCGTTTGTCTGTAATACGGGCCTGCCACCCGCGGCTTGACCCGGTTAATTAACCACCAATCCTTAATCAATTTCCTTCGTTTTTTATTCTATTATCTTCCATAAACATCTAATTTAGGTTCTGAGACATTAATCACCCTTGACAAGTCCTCAATCGACCCATCGACCCGTGATCAACCAAACGGGTCAATCACCAGAACTTCGTGGTTTCTGATTCAATCTCCAATTAACTTCACAGGAAGCATAATAGGATCAAAACGAACTAAAATGAACAATCAATTGTGTCTGAAAGTACCTGAAGGTTGTCGTCCCAAGCTCTGCAACTTCACTGAAAACGACAGCCTCTGTCCCAGCTCAACCGTGGCTGGTTCCCCTCGATTTTGATGTGGTTGAGTTCCAAATACTCCTAGAAGACTAAACCAGGCTTTGGTTTGGTCCAACAATCACTAGAAATCAAAACCCGATTTTCCATCCAATTTTCCCCAAAATGGTTTCTCTGGTTTTCCTCTCCAATTCTCAATTCTCTCAATGGCAGAGTGATGCTCACACACGTTCTAATCAATTTTAAACAACCTAAGTCGTCCCAGAGGCTCGTGGAAGTCCAATTTGCCCACTGAGATTGTTCCACGAAAAGCTTAGATCTTCAATTAACAAATTGACCGTGCAGCTGGATGAATCAGACCATGTTTGATGCTTCCAAAAGGTTTAAACAATCAATACTTTCCAGCACACACACCAGCATAAACAATTCACACTCAGAACCACCGCACATGGTGGTGCCGCCCATGTCCCCCGCGGTTGCTACAGTAACCAGGGCAAAATGACCAAAATGCCCCTGGTTCAATAATTACCAAACTGCCCCTCACTTTCTAGACCCGTAACTCAGCCATACGAAGTCCGATTTCGGCGTGCCGCCTGTCTACGGACTCAGAGCGTCGAGACCTACCTAACGGTCCTTGGGTCGAGTGAAAATTAGTTGCCAAACGAAAAGTCAAAATTTTCGCCCCTAAAATCCAAATTACAATAATGCCCTTGAACTTCCGATAGTCATAACTTCCTCCCTGAGCGTCCGAATTGGACATGCCACCTGTCTATGGACTCGTGACGTCCCAAACTACGTCACGGTCATTGGTCAAAGTCCATTTGACCCTCAAATCAAAAAGTCAACAATTTGGCCATACCAATCACAAGGGTAAAAATGTCAATTCATACATTAAATTACATTATTATAATCCTCGAATTTCCGGGGTGTTACATAGACCCGTGAACCGGTTGGACCTGTCGAAGCAAGGTTGAAGACGACACTGTAGCAGGCGCATGAAGCCTATGCGCAGCCCCTTTGGGCAGCGCGTGTGGGCGCGTGGCATAGTGTTTGAGAATGGTTCCAACGCGACTTTTAAAGTTTTCGATGTAACAAACATTTTGACGCTAGTTTCGAGTTAATCGGACATCGTCTCGATATGTTTCGGGATGTCCGAAGGTTTTAGACCTCGGTTAAAAATAGTTTAAAATAGGGGAAAATTTCGGGGATTTAGTAGAAGCTTAATGAAGTAGTTAGTGACCTTATTATGGAATTTGGACAAGTTCAAGAAAGCCGGTGATAGCGGATTAGCACGGAAAGCTTTAGTGCGCGCGTATCGAGGCGACGACGCTAAGGTCTATGAGTGGACTTTATTTCCTAATTCTTGATGCTTGCATATATGTTTTTATATGTTTTCTATACGCGATTCTATGATTTGATTTATGATTTTGATGGGTTACGGTTTTACATATTTTTCGAGGTATCTACGAAATTTCACGTTTTACGAGATTTTGATGGATATTGTGATTTGAACTTGGTTTTCATGATTTGATGTCGGGATTTGAAATATGATTTAATATCAATGATTTAAAATTGATTTCGGAAAATGACTTCGGGCATAGAGGCCCAATTCAAAAAGTGGTTTTAAGAAACGTGTTTTCGGGTTTTGGAATCGGATTCCTGGATGACGATTCTGGATTCGGTTGAGAACTTGAAAGTGAATTTCCGGGTTTGGGTTTGGAATGGTTATTCCGGATGCCAGCTTATGGGATGATGGTTTCGAACTCGAATTTGGAAATGGATATAGATATGAGTTCTGAGTTTGGATTTGGGATCCTAATGAGATTGCAAATTCGGATTCGGAAATGGAAAATGGTTTTCAAACGGTTTTGGATTGGATTTGCTGGATCTGGTTATTGGGTTTAAAGACCCGGATATGATTATCATGAAGGGCGGGCCCGTATTGAGTTTAAAGACTCAGGAGTTTAATGACTCGGATATTATGATTTTCCCCCGTAGGTCTATTGAGTTTAAAGACTCGGGAGTTTAAAGACTCGGATTATATTGAGACCTGGATTGAGTTTAAAGACTCGGGAGTTTAAAGACTCGGATAGATCCAGCAGGTTCGATGGATGGATATGTGGTTTTACATGTGTTTGGATTTTACTAAGGTTTGATGTTGATTATTTTCCAATAACGGTTTTCCGATGTTTTGGGCACTACCCGGATGATATGGCTTTGATGGTTTTGGGCTGAGGCCCGGGGTTTGAGAAAAAGAAACTTTGTTTGGTTTACTTAGCCGGAATATTGAATGGTTTTATGACATGAATTGATATGCATGCATTGTTTTTTTTCGGAGGGTATAAATGTACTTGTTTTATGAATTGTTTCTAAACTTATACTTTATTTTCGTCCACTCACAGTCTTTTTGTGTTTTCGATACCCTTCAGGTTGTTGCGGTACAGGATGTCAGTTGAGAGAGAGACAGAGACATCACACGCGCGATCCACAGTAGCTTGGCAAACTCTGGGACGTTCGGAGGCATTTGTACCGTTGGCTCGAGAATCTCTTGTCCGACTTACGTGTCACATGAAGGTTGGACGTCAGTTTAGCCTTCGTGTCATGCGTAAGTTAGACGGAAGCAGGATTTAGCCCTTAATCCCGGGGGATTAGGGGTGGGTCCTGACAATTGGTATCAGTGCGAGGTTTCGTGTGTTCTGCGCGAGGTTTAGTTCCCAGAGTCGTTGGTTCGTCGATTTGGGTGGTGTGATACTACTGTGGATGTGATGTCTCGACGTGGAACAGCCCGTCAGCAACCTGGATGCGATATTAATCGTACGTTCGTTAGTGGCTAGTTGGTGGCAATTGTTAAGTGCCAGGGTGATAGTCGCTCGATACGCGGTGTAGGGTATGATGATTGGTCGGCTTAGGGCCAGAATAGCTAACGCGGTTGCCACTAGAGAGGCTTGGTGGTTGGACCATAGGGTCGAATATTTTCCAGCAGGATTAGCTTGGTGGGTAGCCGGTGAGCTACGTTTGAGTAGGCTGGTCGACTTGTGGGGCCCGAGAGTAGTGTAACGACCCGAACTTTCGTAATTCTTATTTTATTGTAAAATGACCGTTTTGCCCCTAAGGGAGGAAAAAGTTGACTTTTAACTCGAGAAGTATTTAGGACTTTAACACGTGACCGTGACGTAGTTTAGGACGTCACGAGTTCATAGGCAGGTGGCACGTTCGATTCCGACGTTCGAGGAAGAAGTTGTGACGTTCGGAAGTCGAGGGGCATTTTGGTAATTTGGCCATTTGGGGGCCAAATGTTGACTTTTTACCCGGGAAGTCCAACGGACGAGGGCCAATGACCGTTACGTAGGTCTCGTCGATACGAATCCGTAGACAGGCGGCACGCCGAATTCGGACTTACGACGAAAATGTTATGGTCAAGAACGTAACCGAACTAACCGAGACTCGGAACTTAAAATAATATTAAAATATTAGAATCTGATTTACTTTAACCCAATCAATCTGGACCCTTGATAAGTGACACATGTCACTCATCTACCTCATCCACATCATCCCCAACAATCTGGATCTATGTCTGCCTTTAGACTAATTAATTAATTTAATTTCCTTAAATCCTCACCCTTCACTCTTAACTCAGATTGAATGTCAGCCCTTCATTCCATTTTCTCCTTCTGTTCTTAAACCATCAGAGCAACATATTTTCATTCTCATTTCTCCCTAAAACCGTGCAACCTCTCACTCTATGCACAAACACACCAGCGATCACACCACCCCTCAGCCTCAACCCACACACCAGACTACCTCTCAGCCACCTCCAGACGGCCATCACCACCACCACGGACGGCGGCGCAACCCGGAAAACCCACAAACCCGAGAGGAACTCGTGCAGCCCAAAACTAACCAAACCGTCCAAACTATGACTTCTGGGCTCGAACCAACCTAGGGTTAGGACCGTTGTGACCTCTGGACGGTTTAGGACTGGACTGGGCAGCCCACGGCGGCGACACGGCGGCGGTAAGCCTGCAAACCCGAGAAGACCGATTTTCCTTCCCTGTCTCGAACCGTCCGTTTTTAACGTTAAACTTGTTTGGTTGTTTTTGAGACTTAACCTAGGGGACTAGACGAGCATTTTGGACCTGAGTTTGTGGCTGGAAGCGTGACGGCTCGCCGGAGAAGACGAACCAGAACCGGCAGCCAGTTCCCCGTCGTTTTTCAGGTGGTTTCTCGAACTTAAAAACCTGTTTTGATTACACAGAGCCATAGAACATGTTCAGACGAGTTCATAGGAACAAATCCCATCGATTTTGGTGGTCGGAATCACGATCTGTGATCGGGTCGAACCGTGGGTCTGCGGTGACCCGATTCTCAGACCCGGTTACTGTAGCTGATGACGTCATCATGCTGACGTCAGCAGTGACGTCATGATGACATCATCATGTCAGAATATTGTCAGACCAGGGACCAATGGGCTGTTGACACGTGTCCTCTGACGAGGGCCAATGGGCAAGTCGAGGGGCATTTTGGTAATTTGGCCATTTGGGGGCCAAATGTTGACTTTTGACCCGGGAAGTCTAACGGACGAGGGCCAATGACCGTTACGTAGGTCTCGTCGATACGAATCCGTAGATAGGCGGCACGCCGAATTCGGACTTACGACGAAAAAGTTATGGTCAAGAACGTAACCGAACTAACCGAGACTCGGAACTTAAAATAATATTAAAATATTAGAATCTGATTTACTTTAACCCAATCAATCTGGACCCTTGATAAGTGACACATGTCACTCATCTACCTCATCCACATCATCCCCAACAATCTGGATCTATGTCTGCCTTTAGACTAATTAATTAATTTAATTTCCTTAAATCCTCACCCTTCACTCTTAACTCAGATTGAATCTCAGCCCTTCATTCCATTTTCTCCTTCTGTGCTTAAACCATCAGAGCAACATATTTTCATTCTCATTTCTCCCTAAAACCGTGCAACCTCTCACTCTCTGCACAAACACACCAGCGATCACACCACCCCTCAGCCTCAACCCACACACCAGACTACCTCTCAGCCACCTCCAGACGGCCATCACCACCACCACGGACGGCGGCGCAACCCGGAAAACCCACAAACCCGAGAGGAACCCGTGCAGCCCAAAACTAACCAAACCGTCCAAACCATGACTTCTGGGCTCGAACCAACCTAGGGTTAGGACCGTTGTGACCTCTGGACGGCTTAGGACTGGACTGGGCAGCCCACGGCGGCGACACGGCGGCGGTAAGCCTGCAAACCCGAGAAGACCGATTTTCCTTCCCTGTCTCGAACCGTCCGTTTTTAACGTTAAACTTGTTTGGTTGTTTTTGAGACTTAACCTAGGGGACTAGACGAGCATTTTGGACCTGAGTTTGTGGCTGGAAGCGTGACGGCTCGCCGGAGAAGACGAACCAGAACCGGCAGCCAGTTCCCCGTCATTTTTCAGGTGGTTTCTCGAACTTAAAAACCTGTTTTGATTACACAGAGCCATAGAACATGTTCAGACGAGTTCATAGGAACAAATCCCATCGATTTTGGTGGTCGGAATCACGATCTGTGATCGGGTCGAACCGTGGGTCTACGGTGACCCGATTCTCAGACCCAGTTACTGTAGCTGATGACGTCATCATGCTGACGTCAGCAGTGACGTCATGATGACGTCATCATGTCAGAATATTGTCAGACCAGGGACCAAAGGGCTGCTGACACGTGTCCTCTGACACTGTCAGTGATGACGTCAGCAGTGACGTCATGCTGACGTCAGCATCACTGTAGCACTGTTGACCAGATGGTTGACCGGCACGTGGGGGGCGCGTGTGAACAGTATTTTGTGTGGGACCAGTACCATTTTCAAGGTTTCGACGATACGGATCCAATGGCGGTGGTTTCGTATCGATCGGAGATCGTTAAGTTGGTCAAATTAGGGTTTGACGCCTTGGGAAGCGTGTTCGGACGGCTTTCCCGGGCCGGTTTCAGTCTAGGGTTTCTTAGTTGTTTAGTAGGGACTTAAAGTGACCTTTACGTATGTTTTGGGCATGACAGGAATTGTACTTTAAACCTTGGACGGGGCTTTACGCTCGGGATTGCAGCGGGATTGTACTGTGAGTGGGCCTTTGTCTTCAAATTGCCTAGGACTCAGAGGGGATGCGATGGAGTTTGGGTGATTGTCGACCGATTGACCAAGTCAGCTCATTTCTTACCAGTACATGAGACATTCAAGCCAAACTGACTGGCTCAGCTGTTTGTGAAGGAGATCATTCGACTTCATGGTACGCCGGAGTCGATAGTGTCTGATCGAGATCCGCGTTTCATGGTGGTGATGAGAGGATCATGGTGGTGACCACGACGACCCACGACGGCGTGTGGTGGCGAAGAAACCGTGGGAAATTCGTGAAGCCATGAATGACAATTGGAATAGATAGTCATATTCTGATGGATTTAGCTCGATGAAGTTGTTGGGAGATGATTTCTGGAGGTTCAGAGGATCAAATAGGCTTGGTTTCGTGACCTACAAGGGACGATAAGGACAAAACCCGTAGAAAGCTCAACTTGGAACTTGATTATGGTAAATCGATCTATTTAGCTTAATTTTCGTGTGGGTTGATTGTAAATGGTTTCTAGGAGCTCCAGGAATGGGTTAGGATAAAAACCAGAGTTGGTTGATGGCTGGAACCATGGAACCGTATAGGGGACTTTGACCGGTTGGAGAAAATAAATTGAAAGTATGAAAATATAACTTGTTTTTCTTATTCTGAGTTCATGAATCTTTTAGAGACATTGCAAAAGGACTGTAGAATTAATTAAGGAAGGAAACGGACAAAACTGGACCAGTTAGACTAGTGAACCGGCCACGCCAACCGGTCGGACTGGTCGAAGCAAGATTGAAGACGACATTGTAGCAGGCGCATGAAGCCCACGCGCAGCCCCTTTGGGCGGCGCGTGTGGGCGCGTGGCATAGTGTTTGAGAATGGTTCCACCACGACTTTCAAAGTATTCAATGTAATGAACATTTTGGCGCTGGTTTCGAGTCAATCGGACATCGTCTCGATATGTTTTCGGATGTCCGAATGTTTTAGGCCTCGGTTAAAAATAGTTAAAAGTACGAAAAAATTTCGAGGCTTTAGTAGAAACTTAATGAAGTAGTTAGTGACCTTATTATGGAATTTGGATAGGTTCGGGAAAACCGGTGATAGCGGATTAGCCGGGAAAGCTTTAGTGCGCGTGTATCGAGGCGACGACGCTATGGTCTGTGAGTGGACTTTGTTTCCTAACTCTTGATGCTTGCATATATGTTTTTATATGTTTTCTATACGCGATTCTATGATTTGATTTATGATTTTGATGGGTTACGGTTTTACATGTTTTTCGAGGTATCTACGGAATTTCACGTTTTACGAGATTTTGATGGATATTGTGATTTGAACTTGGTTTTCATGATTTGATGTCGGGATTTGAAATATGATTTAATATCACTGATTTAAAATTGATTTCGGAAAATGACTTCGGGCATTGAGGCCCAATTCAAAAAGTGGTTTTAAGAAACGTGTTTTCGGGTTTTGGAATCGGATTCCTGGATGACGATTCTGGATTCGGTTGAGAACTTGAAAGTGGATTTCCAGGTTTGGGTTTGGAATGGTTATTCCGGATGCCAGCTTATGGGATGATGGTTTCGAACTCGAATTTGGAAATGGATATAGATATGAGTTCTGAGTTTGTATTCGGGATCCTAATGAGATTGCAGATTCAGATTTGGAAATGGAAAATGGTTTTCAAATGGTTTTGGATTGTATTTGCTGGATCTGGTTATTGGGTTTAAAGACCCGGATATGATTATGACGGGGGCAGGCCCGGATTGAGTTTAAAGACTCGGGAGTTTAAAGACTCGGATATTATGATTTTCCCCCGTAGGCCTATTGAGTTTAAAGACTCGGGAGTTTAAAGACTCGGATTATATTGAGGCCTGGATTGAGTTTAAAGACTCGGAAGTTTAAAGACTCGGATAGATCCAACAGGTTCGATGGATGGATATGTGGTTTTACATGTGTTTGGATTTTACTAAGGTTTGATGTTGATTGTTTTCCAATAACGGTTTTCCGATGTTTTGGGCACTGCCCGGATGATATGGCTTTGATGGTTTTTGGCTGAGGCCCGGGGTTTGAGAAAAAGAAACTTTGTTTGATTTACTTAGCCGGAATATTGAATGGTTTTATGACATGAATTGATATGCATGCATTGTTTTTTTTATTGGAGGGTATAAATGTACTTGTTTTATGAACTGTTTCTAAACTTGTACTTTATTTTCGTCCACTCACAGTCTTTTTATGTTTTCGATACCCTCCAGGTTGTTGCGGTACGGGTTGTCAGTTGAGAGAGAGACGGAGACATCACACGCGCGATCCAGAGTAGCTTGGCACACTCAGGGAAGTTCGGAGGCATTTGTACGGTTGGCTCGAGAATCCCTTGTCCGACTTACGTGTCACATGAAGCTTGGACGTCAGTTTAGCCTTCGTGTCATGCGTAAGTTAGGCGGGAGCAGGATTTAGCCCTTAATCCCGGGGGATTAGGGGTGGATCCTGACAACTTCATCGAGGAAAATATAGAGTCCTTATTTGCCTCCATTTGATGGCGAAAAGAGATACTACCACTAGTTAATGGTGTTTTCCATGGGGCATCAATGGTGTTGGATTAAGTGATCGTCCTCTCTGCCTTATCGACCGATGGAAAGATGGAGAAGGCTCTGTTGATGCTATCCAATATAAGTGGTTTACTTAGTTTTTTTTTTTTTTTTGAATGTTGTCATCTTTGATCCTTGTTTTGTGTAGACTCTCAGCGATGTGTGCCTTTAGTTCGGTCATGCCTGGGATGTAACGACCCGTCCTGAATCTAGAGGATTAATTAAGAATTAATTGGGCATTAGCGAGAATAATCGAGAATTAGTCGAAAATTATCGGACAATCGGGGTAAAATGACGAATTTGCCCCCGAACGGGTGAAAAATGTTGACTTTTAACCCCTAGAGGTTAAATGCACGTACTATTTATGTTTGCAAAAAAATTGAGAAGAGTTGACTTTTGCTTTGTTTGCTAATGGGCCCAAAATATCTAGCTAGACCAATGGATGAGTGACAAGTGTAAGACTCGTGTCCTGGAGGGAACGGTGAACGATCCCATATTCCTGCGAGGGGAATGGTGATGTGCCTTATATGTGTAGGCACACACCTATCTAGCACTAGGCCTTTTGGGAGCTCATTGGCTTTGAGTTCAGTTGGAACTCCAAAGTTACGCGAGTTGAGTCTGGTGCAATCCCATTATGGGTGACCCATTGGGGAGTCGCACGTGAGCTCATGAGAATAAAACCGTGAGGGCGAGGTCCAAAGCGGACAATATGGTGTTAGATGAGTCGGGTCTTGACCGAGGAGGGTCGGGTCCTGACAGAATGGTATTAGAGCCAGATCCCGACCGGGAAGTGTGCCAACGAGGACGCTGAACCCTAAGGGAGGTGGATTGTAAGACCCGTGTCCTGTAGGGAACGGTGAACGATCCCACATTCATGGGACGGGAATGGTGATGTGCCTTATATATGTAGGAACACACCTATCTAGCACTAGGCCTTTTGGGAGCTCATTGGCTTTGAGTTTGGTTGGAACTCCAAAGTTAAAGCGAGTTGAGGCTGGTGCAATCCCATGATGGGTGACCCACTGGGAAGTTGCACGTGAGCTCTCGAGAATAAAACCGTGAGGGCGAGGCCCAAAGTGGACAATATGGTGCTAGATGAGTCGGGTTCTGGCCGAGGCGGGTCGGGTCCTGACACAAGTGTCACTCATCCCATTGGCCCATCACCCTACATCCTTGTACATCTTCCCTCCTTATTTGATTTTGAATAACCCGAAAACCCACCCCCAACCATTATCATTGTCATCCTCTCTATCTGCCTTCGTTTGAAGGAGACTGAGAGTGTGGGAGAGACTGAGAGGGACGGAAGACGGACGGGAGTCAAGGTGGCTGGCCGGAAAAGCATAGAAATCAGGTAAACCCATGACCCAAAAAAACTTAGGAACTTGGGTTTGAGTTTTAGGATGTTGAGGGCCGGGTTTCTGATCCCTTTCTTGTTCTTTGAGTCATTGAGAGCATGTAGGGCCAAGAAAATGGAAGAAAGGACGTTGAAATGGCTCTGGGTGGACATTTGAAGTTGACCCGTGAAGAATCAACTTGGCTCAAGGTTTTTAGGTAAGTTTTCTCACTTTTAGCATTGTAGGATTGTTCTTGGGTTGAGGACGATGAGATCGGTAAAAGAATGGTAGATTGGTAAAGAAATGAGAGAGAATGAACTAGGTCTGGGTCTGGGTTGCGGGTCAAATGACCCGGTTGCAAGAAAATGGGTGGATCCGCGAGAGGTTGACAATGATGATGTGGGATGCCATGTCATCATCTGTCAGAGCTGTCAATCCACGTGGCTAATCACATGATGCTACATGGCATGATGTTAGGTCCAGTTAGCATGTCAGACACGTGGACCAATCAGGTGGTGCCACATGGCAAGCTGTCAGACTTGACATTGTCACACACGTGGACTAATTGGGTGGTACCACATGGTAGACTGTCAGACCTGACGGTGTCAGATGTCATGTTGACGTCAGCATGATGTCAACCGTTGACCGGTGTTGACCGCCGTGGACAGCGTTGACCGCCGTCGTGGACGACCGTTGACTAGCGAGGACCAACGTTGATCGAACTTTGACCAGCGTGTGAGGGTGCATGGGACTGAATTTTGAGGTGAAACTGGTCATGTTTGAAAGGTTTCGACAATCTGAATCCAATGGTGGTGGTTTCAGGTCGATCGAAGTTCATTTGATAAGTCATTTACGGTTTTTAGCCTTGGGATGCGTGTTCAGGACACGTTGACCATTTCAGGATGTGTGAGGGTCTTGGATATGGACCTGCATATGTTGTTAGTAACTTTTGGATATGATTTGGATATGTCTGGATGTTCCAGAGAGTACAGATTAGCCCTGGGGAGGCATACAACGCAGATTTCGGAGAGCGCAATAAGGACGGTTTGTGAGTGGACTTTATTTTATGAAATATGATGCATGCATAAATGTTTTATATGTTTTATGAACATGATTTGAGATGCATAGATTGCATATGCTATTAATATGATTTGATTGGCATTTTCGAAGAAAATGCAGTATGGCATGTATTTCGAGATTTATGCTTTATACAGTGTTTAGGCTTCGACCGAGTATTTTACGTGCATGTGTTTTACATAATTTTGATGGTTTCATGGAGAGGCGTGAAATCGAGGATTGATTTACAATTTTGAATGATTTCATGGAGATGTGTGAAATTGAGATTCGACCATGAGTACCAGTTGAATACGGACCTTGACTTGGATGATAGTCAAAGGTTATTTGGAAAATAATTTGAATGACGAAATGGTTATTGGAGTTAGAAATATCTTTCGGGCGTATGTCCCAATTGATTTATGGTTTGACTTAGAGTATAGTTAAGTGTGAGATAGATCGGGCTGTGACCCAGTTATGATTCGGGCATGAGGCCCAGTTCTGGATTTGATAAGGTTCGAGGAATCTTGGGTTATGGAGTGTTGATAGACACTGTTTTTAGGCTTGTGACCCTATTGATGATATTCGAGCTTGTGTCCCTACGATTTTAAGTTTGAAGACTCGGATTTTATTAGAGAGCCTCTGATTGTGAATATGTTTCCTCAAATAGCACTCTGGAGATATGTTCGCCTCCGAGGTACGGAAAGATCACGATGCACCTGCTGTCGAGTAGCCGAGGGAGGCTCGACTCAGGAGTGCGGTATATGAGGTCGATCGATGATATGTTCACGACGTTCTAAAGATTGCCGGCCGATGATGTGCTCACGGTGACATGCTCAGGATTAGAGCAGTCCTTGAGCTTATGGGCATGCGTGCTAGGATTAGAATCGTGACTAATAAGGATAATGATGATGATGGGCTGAGGTCCCACGTATTTTATATTTGGGCTGAGACCCTATGTGATTTGATACGGGCTGAGATCCCACATGGTTGATATTTTAGGCTGAGACCCTTATGTGATTTGATTTGGGCTGAGACCCTGTATGATTTGGTTTTTAGTTGAACCCCTACTGAGGAAATGGCTTTGATCAAGCCATGTTTTTATTGGATTTGATTTGAAAAGCAATACGTCTTGTTTTTCAGAAAAGTATTCGAAATACTGTTTTATAATGCATGCATGTTTTTACGTGAAGGATATAAATGTATTTTCGATAAATGTTTTTACAAACTGTTATTTTTTTTCCACTCATAGCCTTTATATTTTTGATACCCTTCAAGTTGATCGTGTATACGGGCTGTAGTAGAGATCGAGACATTACATGCCGCCACAGATCCTTGTGTACTCTGGATAACCCCGAGCGGGTTATGGTTTTATCCATTGTCTGAAACGTGGTGTCAGACGCCTCCCAAGATAATCTAGGGGGATTGGGATGGGTCTTGTCATGGGGCGTATGGTCGGGGTAGATAGGTAGAAAGTAAAGCAAAAGGAACAACAAGAGTAACTTACTCCTAAACTCTAGCAGGCCGAGTTGGCCTTCAAGGATAAGGGTGACCTGACTTGGCAGCTGGAGGTCGAGAAGAGGAAGATGGCCAAACTGAGCACAGTCTATGGTTTGAGAGGAAGAGAGTGAAGGAGCTTAAGGAAAATTTGTTGTGATAAAGAAAAACGTCAGTCGACATTGGGTTGAGCTGAATAGGGTTAAGGTAGCTAAAGCGGTCGGCCTTACCCAGGTTCGTGTCAACCGAAGAAGTTGAAGGAAAACTCGAGGTCGATTGCTTGATATAAGAACCTTTTCAATTACAATGTTCATCTTCCGGTCACGACTCCCTAGCTCGAATGGGACCTGAAGACCAAGGAATTCCATTCTGACTCTAAGGAGGGTAAAAGCAAGGGAGAATAGGAGGAAGAAGAAGAAGAGCCAGAGCTTGAGAAGGAGGAGCAAGCAATCAATGGTAATGGGGACTAGTATGCCAAGAGGTCGATCAGTGGCGATGGTAATAAGCAGGTCGAGGAATTTTTCAGTGATGGCCAAGGTGAAGAGCCACATGTGTAGTCCTTTGTAATTTTATTTCGTTTGTAATCGGCCAAGTGCCCAATTTTGTAAGGCTTTGATCGAGATTCATGTCTAATTATTGAAGTACTCTGCTTTCAGGTATCCTAGTTTGTGTACTTCTATTATTTAATTGCGGCAAGTATTTTTTTTTACTGAGAGTATTTGTGGCTCGGTGTTTTGTATTAAGCTTACTTGTAATGGTAGGCTGAGTTTAGTGTGTAGGCCGAGAATTGTAGCTACTTGTAAGTTAACAACAATTTAGTCCAAGTGTTGAGTGTAGTCCAAGTGCGACTGTACTTCGAATCGAGTTTTTGAGTCGAATTCAAGTGTTGACTATAGGCTGAGTGTGCCTATACTCCGACTCAATTGTTTAAGTTAGGGTCGAGTATTGAGTTTAGGCTGAGTACGCTGATAAAAGATTAATCGAACACAATTAAGATGAACAATAATTCTATTAGTTATAACTTTGCAAGTGCACAAGATCAAATATAGTAGTACAATAGCACGTAAAGATCTATCCCTCGAGAACTTGTTCAATGATACGGATCACAATTATAGGTACTTAAGAGCATACCGTGAGCAGCGGATCATGTAAATAAAAATAGTTAATTTATTTCCAATTAAGTTTAGATTCTTAGATTAAAACAATAAGTATGGTTTTGATGGTTTAATGTTTCACACAAGTAAGTAAACATGAACAAGAATAAAAAACACACAAAAGTAAAGATGTAGAAAATTTCCAATCTAAAGGTGATAATTGATTGAATTAGTTAATTAAGGCGAATAAGGGCTTACTATCCACTCTAACCAATTATAGTTCTTTATTATATTTTCTTGACCTAATTACTATTCATTCTCTTAATTAAATCTCCAAGCGAAGGTTCAGCTAAGGTTCACTCCACACAATTTTTTCTCTCTTATTTAGCATGTTCTAAATATGATGTATACCTAAAACATCTATTACCTTCCGTTTAAGATAATGCATAAAGTACTAAGAGAATTTAATGAAACTACGCCACCCCTAGAAAAGTGATGTTCAATCCTAAGTTGTCAAGAGTTTAGATTACGAATAGGATTCCCCCTCCTAAATTTGATGCTACAAATTGCAAGATAATATTATGGCCCGTCAAGCAATTAAATCTATAATTATATGCAAACAAGTTAGCTAGGCTTAAAAACATAAATTAAATTCATGAAACTTAGTAATCCAACAAATTCAGCATGCACATGAATCACAATTAAGAGCCAGAAATCTAACTACAAGCTAATAAGGCTAGGGCTTCGTGCATCCCTAATCCTATGAAAGATTACTCATGCATAATTGAATTGAAAAACAACATAATGCAAAATTTCTTTAAAACTTATAATGAATTAAAGTAAGGGATAAGAAAGAATAAAGAACTCTGAGGCCACAATAGAGACAACAAGCATGCTCCTCTTAAGCTCCACGTTCAACACTTCTTCTCCAATTACAATAAAAAACTAAAAATAAAAGTGTATAAAAGTGTTTTGTGTTTAGGAGTAATTTAGGGTGGAAAGTGTGTAAGACGTAAGGTGTGTTAATGGTTTTTTTTCTTACATTAACCTAAGCCTCCCTTGTTATAGGAGAAAATTAATCCTTAAATAATTAGGAGTTCACAATTTAAATCCCGGAAGGAAAAAGTTTAGAATAATCATAAATTGAAGTCCTAATGTGATATTTAAATCCAAGAAGGAAAAGGTTTAGAATAATCATAAATTGAAATCCTAATGTAATATAGTTTCCTTGAGGGGAAAGGAAAGCAAAACCAACTTTGATTGAAGAAATTTTCTACCATAAATAAAGAATTCGGTTGTTGGAATAGTTCAGAAACAGAATTCGGTGGTTAACCACCAAAAATGGGTGGTCTAGGCATGTGGTCAAGGCAGGTCAATGCGGCAAGGAAAGGTTGACAGAAATTCGGCAAGCATTGACCAAAGAAAGGTGCAAATCTCGGTAGTCAACTGTTGGTTAAAGGCGACAAAGTCTTCTATAGCCTTTTGGTACGCGCGTGACAACGATGTTCCATGGTTTCAAGAGGTGAGCACTGAAATTCTTTGTTTAATTATGGATGGTTAACTCGCGCATATGGACTCCCTCTGATGGTTGATTCGGTAGGTATTTACTGAATTTATTAAACAGTCTTCTTTCTTTCATAACTTCTTCATTACAACCCAGATTTAGGTGATTTTTTCGCTCAAATTCTTATAATTCTAAGCTCTATCTAATTTTGTACACTTCTCAAAAAATAGATTATTTTCTCCTATTGATGGCATGAATTACTCAAAAGACATGGAAATAGGGAATTACATGACATCAAAATAATGCATAAATAATCATTGAACAAGTACCCTGAAACCTACCTTTTGCTATTCCCTTAGAAAAATAGAAAAACAAAAGACTCAATCTAGTTAAGATAGACATTTAAACCTCTAAAGTTACCTAGTAGGAGGATTTTTTTGTCTCTTGAGAGTTATAGCAGTATGATACCTACAAACGTTTTACATAGATAACTATAATGCTAGAAATAATACATTAACAAACTAATAGAAACCAAAAATTTTTTAAAAAAATACTTCACAAAACCATGAGATATGCCATAGTCGTGAGTTTCATGTGACAAGACTCGTCCCAAATCCCACCGGGATTAACGCGGGACATGCCTGCTCCCGTTTGACACGAAGTGTCAGACAAGGGATAATTCCAACCTTAGCCCCACCAGGGCTAGAGTGCGCCAGGATCGGAGGAGGAGTGTGATGTCTCGGTCTCCGCTACAGCCCGCATTCGCGATCAACTTGAAGGGCATTGAAACCAAGAAAAGTTGTGAGTGGACGAAATAAATAATTTAATAAAAACACTTTTCATCAAAAGATGTTTATGCCCTTCACTAAAAAGCATGCATGCATTCGAAAACCATTTAATTCAATCAAAGCCATTTATCAATATTTAAACCATTGGGGCCTTGACCCAAAACCATAAACCAAAGTATATGGGAACTCAGTCCAAAACCAGTCATGTGGGAACTCAACCGAATTCAAATCCGTAGGGACTCAGTCCAAATCAAATCACGTGGGTCTCAGCCCAAATCCAATACATGTAGGTCTCGTCTCAGCCCAAAACCAATCATCGGCATCCCTGATGCCTGACATCCCAGATGTCACAATCCATACCATTGTCACGGTTCCAAGCTACGGGTGCTACCCGGGGTCTCAAATCCCAAGTCTTCCCAGGGTTCACCCAGGTCAATGACCCACAAATTAATGACCCTCCCTGGGGGAAGGTTTTAACCTCTGACAATCCTGTTCTTGAGTCACTATACGGACCGGTCGCTCTGTGCAATGACCCCTCGTAGGCAATGCCCCGTGACTACTCTAGGATACTACGAGACATTTGGAGGAGACAACCCGCCACTCCATGATACTACGGGTCGTCTGGAAGGCATCCGCTTGTGAAGATGGTATATGGAAAACCGTTTCAAATCATTCAAAGGGCTATGCCCGGGTTTTCCATAAAACTATCGTAAATCCAAATCTAGTTGGGCTTCCCAACTCGAAATCACATTTATAAATCATAACTGGGCCTCCAGCCCGATATCATAACCAATTGGGCCTCACACCCGAATTCGTAAACCAACGGGGCCCCCAGCCTGATCGTATAACTCAAATGGGCCTCCAGCCCGGTTTCTCATTAAATCAAATGGACTCTAAGTCTGATGGTTTCCAACCAAATGGGTCATATGCCCGAAAGATATTTCTCAAACCCCTTTCAAATCGTCTTTCAATTGGGACTCATGCCCGAATCTCGATTCACGCACTTCCATGAAATCCTTAAAAACCGTAAGCTAGTTCCTCGATTTCACGCCTCTCCATGAAACTGTTGGAATCACATATAAACCATGTAAAACCTACGCATGTAGTACAATTGGCTGAAGCCCAAACATCATATAAAACAAAAACCTCGAACTACGTGTAATGGCGCATTTTCCTCCGAAAATGCCTAATAATTATAATTAAATCATATGCACTCATGACATCTCAAAACATGTTCATTTAAGCATATAAAACAGTTATGCATGCATCAATTTAGAAAACAAGGTTCACTCACAGATTGTCTATGCTGCGCCTCAATACGAGCGTCATAAGCCTCTCCCGAGCCAATCACCATCTCTGGGACTCCCAAATCTGTCCGCATCATACTACAGGGTTACTAAATACTTCTATAACCTCTCATTAAAGCCCCGTAATTTTTCAGAATTTTTAACTATTTTTAAACTCGATCATAAACCTTCGAACATCTCGAACTATATCAAAACGATGTCCGATCGACTTGAAACTTGTCCCAAAATGTTCTTTACATCGAATAGATGAAATTACATGTTGGACACTTCCCCAAAATATGACCCACGTGCCCCCACAAGCTGCCCAAAGGCCCTGTGCATGGGAGCCACACGCCTCTGTACGGTCGTCTTCAACCTTGCGACAGACCGGTTCGAACCGATTTTCCTGCAAGTCTGGTCCGGCTGGACCGGTGTGACAGGTTCAAGCCTATAACTTCTCTATTTTCGACCTGATTTCGATCCTTTCAATTCCAATTTCCTTGTCCTTTCATTAGCAACCTATCTATGTAATTAAAACTAAGAGAAATCACCTAAAACCCACTGGTTCAAATCACCCTTCACGACCTAAATTTCCTATCCCCTTCCTCGGCTGCTCAGCCCCTGGTGAGGATGTATCTACGTGTTATCCTATGTTTGAGCCATTTCTAAGGTTGTTAGGCGGTGTAGGCTTGGCCCAAGTTGCCCTTCCAATTGTGTGATTCTTTTGGGCCTTTGGCTTTTCTTTGGTATTTGGGCTTTGGGTATGTTGCCCCGTTAGTCTGGTACAATACGATGTCAACAATAACAAATCAAGATTAGATGGATAAAGAAAGCTTTAGTCAACATATTGAAAGGCCAAATGCTTAATTGATATTTAAAATCTGTATCAAAATAATCATGTTCAATAAGATGTTGGTAAAACTAATGAAAAGAAAACTGTACTGTTTTTTAGCAAAATAAATATCATTGTATTATAATAAAGGGTACATATATACCATCAAAATGAAGATATGCAGCAAGACACACAAACCAATATGGCAAACTAACACAAACAAAATCCACACAAACAACTAAAAAAATCCATATCAATAGTATTATGGAAAATTACAAACCAAGCCCATAAAGTCCAAAACAGTCCAAAACCTAATAGCACTAACCCTAAACAGAATACCACCGCCAAAGAAATAAGCATCGCTGCCAAAGCCATTAAATTTGGTCTCAAAGACTTTGTAGAGCATAGGCAAATCTAAGGAAGGCTTGATCTCCAATTATCCAGTGGCGCATAAATGCCAATAAAGGACTAAAAGTCCTAATGTAACTACTATAACCAAAATCAATGTGAAATATTCCGGGAAACTCCTCTAATAGTATAGTAGAACAAGATTTGGGGAAAATGAATAAGGGATGGATTAAAAAAAATGATGGGAAAACTAAATTTGAGCATGGCTCAAACTAGACAATCACCACTATGGACTCTTATTACTAACCCAAAAGAAAAAAGAAAAAAATGGAGAGGAGGAGGGGAGGAAAATTCTTGCTTGGAATCCAGTTTGATTACCTTAACCCTTACCATATCATCCTAGATTTCTCCCGCCTTAGTAAGGTCAAACGAATAGGAACCAAATATCAGTGTTTTATTTACGAATAGGCCGCCACTTGGCATGATTGGCTTATGTTTTTTAGCATACTTTACTAATGATTTGAGGGTCACTAATCCATTCCCTAGAGTCTAGATCTAAACCATTACAACTTATAACTCATGTTCCTTTTCCAATGTCTTTAATTATTCTTGGAGTTTCGGGTGCTCCAATTGGTGTATAGGGAGTTTATTTTTATATAACTATGGCACTTTAGAGTTGTGCCTCTGCCGTTATTCTTCCTCGATCATCTTTTCGAATCTGTTTGCTGACACCACTATCACTTGGAGATTAGAGAAGGTAGTATCATTGAATCTGGTTACTGACACCATTATCACCATCTGAGCATTGTTGATAGGAAATCTGCACTTCATTTTCATCTTTTTGAACCTGGCAATAACCTCTGTGGTCTCATTTTTACCCTGCCTTAGGGTGGTGAGGTTAATGATAGTGACCTCGAGCTCAATCCTGTAGAACTCCTCTTGGAACTTGGCTTCCATTTACCCTCAAGTATGGATGGATGCCTCTAGTAATGAAGTGTACCAAGTGAAAGCATCCCTAGATGGGGAACTGGTGAACAACCATAACTTGAGGTAATGGTTATCTTCAACGACCACATATTGGGATGAGAACCTCCCAATATGTTCCAAGGACGTCATGCTACAATCTCCATTAAAGACTGTGATATTGACGGGTTAAAATTTCTGGAGAAAAGTTTGTCCTGGTCTACATAAGCTGGATAAGGCTTTCTATAGGTCAGGACATTAATTCTCTAAGGAGGTGCTGGTTAGCCTATTATCAAACGCCTTAGTTCGTTTATTTCGTTCATGGGGGCTTGATGCCCTGTGGAGGCTCCTCATCTGATCATGAATCATCAAGATTGGACTTCTTCCAAGAGTTCAGTATGCTTCTGGTCTTCTACAGGATTGCAATTTGATCTCTCCCTAGCCATTCGGTGGCTAGTTTCTAGAAAGTAAGCCAGAACCAAAGATCAGAAACTTCTGAAAAACTCTGCTTGCCTCTGGGATCTCTAAACCCGTTTTTCTTGAGAAAGGCGATATCGAGAACATGGGCTCCAAAACTGATGCTCATGATTCCATATGATTTTTTCCTTTGTCAGGTTTTGTGGTCCCCGATGTTAGAACATTAGTGTTTTTGTTTGAAGTCATGTAATGGCTAGATAGGTCTTGAACCTGGAGATTCAGAGTCTCAATTTGCCAACTAATGGGAGCTAGGATATCCATGAAGATCTTAGCGAGCTCTTCCCTAACCATGATTTGGTTGGTTGTAACAACCCGTCCCGAGAGCCGGGTTTTTATTTTTTTTCTTGTATTTTCGTACTATGCTCTGTACATGATAATTTTGGAACATTGTTACTCCTACGTCTGATTGGGTTGAGTGAGTTTTACTTGCGTGTTGTGTCGGGGAGTCAGACGGGAGCGGGGTTTACCTCGGGTTTCGGGGCGAAACCGTGGTGGGTCCTGACATTGGTGATATCCTTTGTTTTCCCCTCAGGTGTAGGTTCCATGTCAGCTTCTGTGGTTGGTAACTCAGGAGCCATTTCTTGAGAAAGATCCTTTAAAAATCTCCCTTTAGTGTCTCGGCATCGCTGAGTATACCTGAACTTGGGCATGGACTAAGAAGAGTCCCACTGGGGGTACTAGATTATGTTCCTGTCCAAAATTGTTTTTCTCGTTTTAGGAGCCAAATGTCCCGAGGCAACCCTTGATGAACCTCCGCACAGAACCTGGTCTGCAGGGCGAGGAAGACAAACCACTCGTGTGATCTCTTTTCTCATGAATGGTGAAGTATAGAGATACTAGATGGGCTGAGTGTGATGAGTCTTTAGCCACGACCGATCCCTAGATGAGCAGACTAGGAAGCAAATAGGCTTTTCAACACAGGTGCAGGTGTGCCATTAGTAAAGAACTGCTAGTAGATAGTATAAATGGGTTCCATTTTCGGCCCAAGAATCTTTCATCTGATCAAAGCGATTGTGAGACAAGCAGACAAGAATTAGCCTATGCTGTTCTTTTCTATGCCTTTTTCAAGAACTTAAAATATTTTCTTTCCAACGTAGTCCAAGTTCAGAAGTTATTTTTCCTTGATATTCGAGTTGGCGACGTTGTTATTTCGGTATTTAAATGTCCAATGGTCCTAGGTTTTCTCAAGTTAGAATCAAAGTATTCGGATCAATGCACAAATATGGTATCTCAACTTGGTAAGTCGCAAACCAAACTTGGATGATGTATCACTAGTACCAATTACTTAAGAAAATCTAGTTTGTATTAAAATGGAAATGGAAGTACAAGTATATGAATGTAAAAGTACTGGAATTGAATAACAACTGAAATTACAAGTACAAAAAAATAAATTATTTCCTTCGCATTCAAGCCAAATCATCAACTGAAATGAATATCAGTCAGAAATCATGCCATGAGATGATAGAGCACTCAAAAACGACGTCAAGACGTCGAAAAAAAGATTTGAGTTCATCAGTAATCAGTCATGAGTTGGCAGTCGGGATGACTTTCAGTGAATCGGTAGTCGGGATAACTTTTTGTAAATTTGCAATTAATGATTTTTTGTGAATCGATAGTTGGAATGACTTTCCGTGAGTCAGTAGTCGATATAATCAACCCTTACGACACTAAATGGTTAGAAAGAAGGTTAATTTTCTACGAACCTCGATTGACAATCTAAGAACTCGCAGTCGGAAAAAAAGCAACCCTTATGACACTGAGCGGTCAGAAAGAAGGTTAATACAAGGAGATGAAGCCATTCATTGTGATATTGCTGCTATAGTGGTCAGAAAGATGGTTAGGAAGTTGCATAAATGTCTCAAATGGATGAGAAGAGAAGCTGCATCTTGATTTCTTAAGTTGAAAGAAACAATTTTTGTCATAAGGGCCAGCCTTTTTAAATCATGAAACCTTGGTTATAGGTGTTTATAGGTTCATAAATTGATGGAAATCAATTTATTGAGTTTGATTGGTTGATTGTCGGTCCTTTGAAAAGCTGAGTTGTTCTCTATTTATAGGTGGTAAATAAGCTCTCATTGGTTGATTGTCGGTCCTTTGAAAAGCTGAGTTGTTCTCTATTTATAGGTGGTAAATAAGCTCTCAACTTGCCGATTTGAGTCCTGCCTGGGTCCTATACTTCCGTTTTTTTTGTTGAAATGCTCTCCCTTACCTCTATATTTTTTTGCGTGTCAGTATTACCTATCATTTACTTTTTCTCCACGTATGAAATTGCTCAAGCTGGGCTTGTTTCTCTACTTTGGGCCTTTAAATCCAATGAGCCATTATCTTCAGTCCGAAGTGGATTTTTTCGAGTGTAAACATCATATAAACATGCATTAATTAAAAAATAATGTAATGAAATTAGAGTAAAGAATTATCATATTTCAAATTTTAAATAAAATACACTCTTATCAAAGATTAATGGTTAGTTTACTCGAAAGGAAATATTAGTCTGGTAACTTGGTATTATACCTAGGGTGGCAATGGGTCGTGTCGTGTTGGATTCGTGTCGTGTCATGAACTCTGTTTTACCCATTTATGCCCAATCTGAATCCGACCCGTTTAATAATCGTGTCAAGAATGTCCAACCCGAACCCGACCTGTTAATGACCCGCGTAACTCGTGTAACCCATTTAATAAACAAGTCATACTCAAAATTCAATTAACCTATCACCTGTTTGACCTGTTTAAAATGTTTAACCTATTTAAATTATAAGATTTAATAGGTATTTATGTAGATAAATAAATATATATGAGTTAGTAATGACACGTTTATTAAATGAGTCAATATATAAATCAATACATGGGTTAACCTGTTAACCCAAAATCTACCTATTTATTAAACGGATTAATATGTCATTATATGAATTAACAGATTGACCTGAAATCTACCTGTTTATTAAATATGTTATAATAAATTGACTCGAAATTTTAATCGTACAGATTTCAAGTGGTATATCAATTACTATAAAAAATTATCACCTTCAATTATACCGTGCGAATTAAACGATATATTTTTATTTTTTGGCGTATGTTGCGAGTTAAACCATATGCGCGCAAAGTGGGTATACTAGGACGTCTGGTATACACACGAGAGAGGGAGCGCGACAGAATTCTAAGAGGAGACTCAGAGTCACAGTGACGACGACGACGAAGCCGCCATGGATACAAATAAGAGCAAAGAGGAGCTGACGGAGAAGAAAGGCGGCTCAAAGAAATGGAAATCATGCAAAGGAACACTCTACTATTCTTCTGCTCTCAAATCTCGAGCTTACAATCCCTTCTGCGTCGGAATCCCTAGCACTCTCCCTCAAGGTTATAACTTTCATCCTCTCTTTTCTTTTCTTGTAACTTTCCGTTTGGTTTGGGCGAAAGAAAAATCAATTTTCTCGTTCTTTTACTTTAACTTCTAGATTCTGATTTATGAATTCTGATTTGCATTGGTTTCTTTCACACCTTGTCCAACTAGCTTTTCGAAAAAAAATTCGTTTTAGGTGCTCTGATAAATGATTCCTCTACTCTGCGATTCTTAGCTTCATTTACTAACTCTTTTCTCTTGCGGAATGATTCATTCATATTTGAGTAACAATCTTTCTTTGCCAGTTTTGCATTTTTTCAGTTGAAGTTACTTTATCTAAGTTGTATTGTGCTGTAGACTTTATGATCAGTTTCACATCTCAATGATTTTCATTATGCTTGAGATTCATTTGTGAGAGTTTGACTTAGAAAACCAAGTGATCATCATCTTTAAGCTACAATCTGCTTCTTTTTTGTTTTTCCAATAAAGGATGAATCTTCCGTTGCTAATTGAGAAATTTAGAATTTAGGACCGCATTTCTTTTTTCTCGAAGAGGCTTGCATGATTTTTTTTTCTTTCCGTAAGTTTAATTTCTTATATCTAATTCGCATTAGACTACATACTAATACGTGGTTGTGGTGACCAGTTTCTCAGGAATTTGTTGGAGAAACTGAGAGGGATGCGTCTAAAGAGGTTCAAGATCTTACTCATTTTCATTATGCTTGTGCTGGTTACTCTACGTACATGGATCGAATTAGAGAGGACCCTTCTCAGATAAAAACATCAGAATTGCCTGTTTGTGTTGGCTTTGAGGTTAAGTCTCTCTGAAACACACATTCGCAGTGAACCTTTCTATAACGTGTGAATTTGAGATGTGGGGGTTCATGTGCTTGATTATTGACTTTATTGATTGCTTAAAGTATGGAGCTTTGCAATTGTTTTCCACGCCATCCATTTTTAACTTTTATATAAATTGGATTAGCTATTACTTTCCCTGGATTTACATTTTATATAATGAGATCTTGTATATACAAGAACTCAATACATATTTTATGATAATGAGCTTTGAACTACAACAAAATTGTGACTTGTGTGTTTTTATTTCAAATTTGAGCTCATTCAATGTGTTCGGTGCTCAGATACTACAAGTTATGCAGTCTTATGTTAGAAGTTGGCTTTTGGGTGTGTTTGGATTTGGAACTTTCAAAATTCCATGGAACTTATATTATATTACTAAGATATGCACTAAAAAACAAAAAATATGGGGATTTTAAGTAGGCGGTTACGCACTAAAAAACAAAAAGATGGGCATTGTAAGGAAGTACATGCACCACATGAGGATAACAAACCACTAAAAAGGGACTCTCCAAAGTAACAGCTCAATAGGTGTAACTTACAAATCCCATCTATATGCTTTACATTATATCATTTGCAAATTCCATGGTACTTTCAAGTTCTTCATTTTTAACTAATTTCACACAAATTCTATGGAACTTTGAAGTTCCTCAACGCACCCTTTGGGAACTTGATTTCTAAATAAAGTGCTCTATTATAGTATTATCATTATTAGACAGATGTCATAAAATAGTCGGTAATAGTTGTTAGGGCATAGCCTTCGTTGTTCAAAAGTGAAGTGGATAGAAATCACTTCAATTAATGAAGATCATCTTCCTTTCTGCCTTTTCTTTATATTCCCTACATTAACTATTGATTAGCCTAGCAATCTGACGTGAGTTTACTGCAGCTTTTGGTTGGCAGAAGAATTGAAAAAAAGTCATGTGCTGCCGTTCCTGTTTCTGCCCATGTTCATAACAAGGAGGGTAAGGAAATAAATTGCCTGGGATTTCTTACACTAGTTCACCTTGAATTGGCCTTTAAATAGTGAAGTTGTGCGAGCATGATTCTGCTCAACTGAAGATTAATGTTGCTGGTGTTTTTATATGCATTCAAGTGATATTCACCTTGGTTAGGACACATTTAGCTATACTACCTGATTTCTTGAAATAATATAGAAAAAAATTTACTAAAATCAAGTGTTTCTTTTTGTGATATGTTGCCTTATGAGTATCAACCCTTGTGTTTCTATCCTTCTAGATCGTGTCGCAGTCCCCCAGACTCAGAGGCACCAATCTACTCATTCTGCAGGAAATGTGTTCTTGAACAAGTAAGCATTCGATTCAACTATGATAATATGAAATCCTAGTTTACAGAAATTTTATGCCGGATTCATGAGGGTTATTTGGTTTTTTGGTATTGAATGCATAGGTTTACAAGAAATGCGGACCTTGTTGCTTCAGGTGTGACTAAGAACATACGTAAAGTGGGGAACTACATAAAAGGAAGTGTTTCTGATTTTCTCTTCCCATATAGTGGTAGATCAAAATAAACTTGCTTGTTGAAGAAGATTAGTGAATAAAATACTCAAGAAGCAGTATAAGGGAATAGAATGTTACTGCAACTTCTAGGTCTTTAGGGAATTTTATTACCTTTTAAGAACTTTTTGTCAACTTGCGGCGATCATCATTCCTGTGGTGGTGAAGTGATAAGAAGCTCTCATATTTATGTTACAATGTAATCTCAACTGTGGTATTTGCTGATTATGTTATTTTACTGCCTGATATCAGAACCCTAGGGTGAAACCGTTTTATACAGTACTACAGTACTTTTTGGCATGATTTTCGTATACAACCATTTTTCATTACCCTAGTGTAAGAGACGTTCACGTCTTGATACATCTACTGAGGTTATAATCAACAAGTTAAGATTTCCAGTGGCCAGGCCAACCTGACCTAATTGTTGTTGAAGTATTGCTTACTCATTTTGTTTTTGTGTAAAATATCTCTCTTTCAAACCAACAATGGAAAGAGTTTGATATAAAATAAAATAAAAACATAAAACAATAGAAAGAAGTTTGTAACTTGTAAGCCGACAGATACGTAAAAGAGTGATAGCAAAACCATATTTCTTGTCTCAATTCGTTTGGGTCAAATTGCCGAGAGATGTTAGTCTTGATACATGTTCTTACGACTTTGTTAAGACTTGTTTTTTTATCATAAATAATTGTCTGAAAAGACATCTATTCGAAATCTTAGTGAAGATTGGTTTTATTATTTCATATTCTTTTCTCATCAACTCCTTTTGTCTTGGATGATTGTTGCTATTTTAAGGTTGACGACTAGGGTCATGAGTCATGACTGATCTGTTTCACCTGCATGCAGCTCAGTAATGCTGGACGATCAGAGAGACGATAACTCAGCTATTTGACTAAGAAATGTGGTAAATTTTCTCTAAAGAAATTATAAGGTGGTTAATTAACAAGTAGCAGTTGCATACCGTACAAATAAAATTAGCAGTTTGCGAAAAATAAGAGAAGTTGCGCGCTGTTTGCTCAAAAGCTAACTTAGCCAAAGGAGGCAAAGCAGGCAAACGGCGAATGAATTAACAATCCCCTCTGATCCTATCTGACCCGCCTACTTCTTATATCTCTTCGCGATTCCCGAGAAGCACAAGTACAGCAACCCTATCCAGCTTCATCATCCTCCCCTTTTGGATTTCTTAGCTGAATTAGCTTAGCTACATTTCGGATACAGGTATTGGATCGGATTTGGTTTGAATTTCATGTGCTTATTGTGTTCTAGAGTTTTCTCAGCATCCAAACAGATAGCACTTCTCTTCCGTGTCTGCATAGGCAGATTCTAGTTGTTCTTCGCGCGATTTAGTTTACTAATTTGAGAAATGTTTGGGACGACGATTTGGAATCGATTGGCTATTTCAGGCACTGAGATTTCGTTTTGGGAAATCAGGTTAGGAAATCGATTGGAATGGCCGCTGCTGCGGCTTGTAAACGGGTCGTGCAATTGGGGACCAATTCGATGATCGGATTATCCGGATTCGTAGGGACTGGGGCTTCGAAAGTGGTGTCGCCGTCTTTGGATTCCAGGCATTTGGATTGCAGATTGACTTCTCAGTTAGTCAAATCAAATGGAAAGCGATTGTTTCTCGTCGATACATTAGCTTTGGTACGTCGCTTTCTCGTATTCATTTCCCAAATTCAATTTCGCGTACGAAGTTATTTGAATTTCAAATGAAAAAGAAATTACAGTGAGACTGGAGAGGTTATTATCGGCGTTTATTGTATGCTGTATTGCGTCTAGGTTAGGAGATTAGAGGGCCAAGGCATGCCCTCAAAGCATGCTGAGGCGATAACAGCTGCCATTACTGAAGTTTTGAATGACAGCTTGGAAAATGTTTCTCATTCTTTTGTTGCCAAGGGAGAAATGCAGAAAGTAAGGGATTTTCATGTTGCTTTAACTTTCCTCTTTCTTGATTACCTCTGTGTGTATTGACATTCAGAAAACCATGAGCTATTTTAACTTTTTTTTGGGCTGTTTGCATGGATGTATGTAGACTGAGATGATGCAAGAATCCAACTTGTCCAAATTCAAATCCGAAATTCAAAGTGCACAGGTACTTACTAATTGCTTGAGTCAATCATTACCCTAGGCTTGTGATTTTCTCTATTCGATTATTGTAGAATTTTTTTTCTGTTAACGTTTTTGTTCCTTTTTTGCTTAACCCAAGAACTTAGTGCTTGATTATGAGCAGCCAGGGATTGTAGATTATTTCTTTCTAGTTTTCTTTTCAAATCTTTTCACACCTTTGCATATTAACACCATGACTGAATGACATTTCTGGAAAAAGATTTGTGTTTGTCTTCTGTGTAAATCACTGCAAAATCATTGAGGTCTTGCAATCGGGACTGCATCTTGGGTTACAAGATGTTATTGTTTTTACGTTCCTAACTTCCTACTAACATCAGTAGACTTGAATTTAGTGATGCTCCTATCTTTGTTTGAGTTGAGTTGCCCAGCATGGTTGTTCATACATGGTTGAGAGAGACTATGTGATAGAGAGTATTTTGATAGCTGATTGGCTTACACATGGCTGTTCAAACTTTTGTACATTAATGACCTTCTTTAATAAGTTTATTAATGTTTATGCATAAATCCATCTGCAGAGCAGCTATTGCTTGATCTTGTTTCTGATTGTGGATCCTACTTGCAGCGCCAAAATAGTATTTCAGCTATAGTCAGACCAAAAAAGATTTCAGTCATACGTTTGGTTAATTTCGTTGACATTTGAATTTTGAAGTCTCATAATTTTCTACATGTTTTTTTAGACATGAATTTACTAACCTATTGGATCTAGACCTTTCTTCTCAGTTCATAGGCTCCAGTATATAGGCACTGGAATGAAAATAAACAACCCTTTCAGAATTTAATGTAGAGGACTTCTGTTAATCTGTATTTATGTGTGCTTGTTGCAAGTTCAATTTTTTGAATTCATTTGCTTAATTGGTCCTAAAATGAGCTAATACATGGGTCATTTAGTTGTTATTGCATATTTCAAGGTTGCTACCCATGTCTTTATTTCTCTTGTCTTATTTACCAAGATGGATATGATTGAGGAGAAAAAGGATCATTGGGGTGTTTTATAAGTGTCATCTTGATTGGGTCGAGAATTCCTGGAAGATTATTCTAAAGAGTCTCAACCCTGATATTATCTGAACATTCCTTGCAGTGCAATCTAAGGATTTCTTAGTTCCTGGGCTAGCTTCTATTTGTAAATTCACTAAACTATATATGTTATGCAGGAACACCATTTTTCTTTGTTGCAACATGAGACTGAAAAACTTCGTAATGAAATTGAGAAGATGCGTAGTGAATTGAGGTCTGATTTTACTGTCATTATATGTCTGTTCCAAAGTGAGTATGTGTTTTCTTTTTATAGAGATTTTCACAGTGATTTTTTTCATTGCAATGCAGGTATGAAATCGACAAAGTTACTGCAGGGCAGCGTTTGGACTTGAATCTGGAAAGGGGGTAAACGAATACATTAAACCTTGACCCCTGAGCATGTGTGAACACTGATTCAGTCATGATATTCACCCTCCTTGTTCATTCTTATGGTTAACGAGTTCAGGAGGATACGGGAAGAGCTATCAAATCAGAATGCTGAAACCAATAACCTTACTAACAAACTTGATCGGGTACAAATTTAGAGTGAACACTGTTTTCGATTGAACTAGAAGCTGACCTGGCTGGATGAAACGATTTCCTTTTCTAACTATCACTTGTACATTATAATCAGGAAATTCATGCTTTGATGGCACAGGTGGAAGCAGCAAAATATGATGTGATAAAATACTGCATAGGTACGCTCGTTTCCATTTCTGCCGTTGGTCTTGCCGTACTCCGTATCTTGATGTAAACTTTTTCATTAGTTAAACGTTGACAAAACCCAATAGGGGGGAAACTGGGAACGTGTAACTTTTGAATTCTTGTTCAAGCTGTTGTATTTTTAAGAAAAATGAAAGATGTGAGCGATAAGGCAAAGAAGTCTTTACATTGTAATTTCCCAAAGGAAGAATTCAATTACGTAAACACGAATATTCATCTTGTAAGTTTTTTAGTTTTCTCTTTCCGTATAACTTTGGTAGAGGAATCACTGATCTGGACATAATCTCTTTCAATCGGGGTTTTTTTTTCTCTGTCAATTCTTACATAATGCTGCTTTTGCTTTCTGGATTCCGATAAAATGGGACTATTTGTCAATAAACAGATCACGGTTTGGGTTTAGTAGGTCAACATTATTCGGCAGAAGCATTTGGGCTTGTATGGGCCTGGTCCAATATGACTTTTTGGACCCCATTGTTAGTCCAATAACCTAGCTGAATTGGCGATGAACAGCATCTCATAGCAATAGTGATGTTTCTGCCCTTCCTCTAATCAATTCACAACAATTCTTTTATTTTTCAAATAAATATAAAATAAAAAAAATGCAAATTCGGGTCTTCATTAATCATTTGGAGATATAAGCCTCAAGTGTTAAAATAAAAGAAAAAATTGGAGAAATAGTCCTTGGATTAAACCATCAGTTTAGCAAGTGTCCCTTAATACAATTTTTGACTTCTTTGATCCCATAATTTCAGCCAAATCAACACCTTTAGTCCTTCTGTTAAAACAAATCTCACTAACACTGTCAAATTTAAGGGTATATTTGTCCATTCCAATATGGCCTCCTTCAATACAGTTTTGTAATTCAAAAAAAAACCCCTCCCTCTCTTTTTCTCTCTATCTCCAAAAGTCTGACCAACAAAAACGCCAAGAAACCAAGAAAACTTCATAGAAGATGGCTTATTTGGGCAATGAAACCCTCAGAGAAAGGACCCCGCAGGATTGATCGGAGCAAGTCTTGAAAGCGAGAAATCCCCTTGGGCAATGGTTTAAAATTCTGCAGCGCCCAGTTATTAAGACCCATACAGGTTTGATGCATTTGAATGATGCTGCTCATCGGATTATAAATCTCATGATTCCCCCAACTTTCTTGAACAATCTCATGGCACCTATCAAGACCCAATACAACAATTATCAAATCAAAATCACTTTTTCTTTTTCCTACGCCTCCTTCCATTCTTACGGGACTAGCTTGCAAAGAATGGACCATGATCCGAAGAGGAAAAATCCATGTGAGTGAGTAAGCGAGAGGGAAAATGAGCCTCTAGCTCTGGTTAACCAAGCCCATGTTAAGACAAACTTGAGAGAAAGGTGGAAGGTGTGTGAAAGAAATGTGGATAAAATTGATAATTAATGCAAACATCATAGAAATGTACGGGATCTCAGTGTTTCCACACCAAAATGACCCAGATAAAACCCTAAAAAATTCAATGTCTTCGATCCGAGACGAGTCGGTTGGAAATGCAAGAGCGCATCATCGACTATGTCGATCAGAAACTCTCGGTCCCGAAATAGGTCTCTCCGTTTCCGCCCTCTGCTGACCCCAAACTCGAAGCCCATCCGCAAACCAATACTCTGGGTCCCCAAATAGGTAATCAAAGTTCTCTGAGCTTCAATGGCTATGTTGCTACTCAGATCACTGTGAAAAATAGCAGAAAAATTGTGGGTCATTAAAATGGGGGAGTAAATTGGACGAACCATGCCTTACGCCTTACGATCCTCGCAATAACACTAATTTTAATAGATAGACAGTGGAAGGGATGAAGATGGATGGTGGTGATGATGGTGTGAGGCAATTGAGAGATTTGTTTCCTGGGATCTTATCGCCTGGACCCAGTTCTTGATTATGGTTGAATTGTAATTAGAAATTAATTTAACATGAATTGGCGAATATACCCTTAATTTTAACAGAACTCGTTAGTTTTTTAAACATATAGACTAATAGTGTTGATTTGACTGAAGTTAAGGGATCAAAAAGTCAAAAATTGAGTTAAGGGACGCTTGCTAAACTGATGGTTTAGTTACGGAGCCATTTCTCCAATTTTTCCTAAAACAAAATTAATATGCTAATTGAAAAAAAAAAAATAGAATGTAATTATAATATATCAAAGTTACTTTTAAGTCCAACCAAAAATAAAAAAGAGAGATTAAAATTAAAACTACGTAGCAAAATAACAAAATCTATGTTATTTCATTGTCCAAACAGCTTCATTAACGTCATTGTCTTCGTTGACATCAGTAGTTAGCTCTTGGATTGTAACGATTATTCATCTAGAGATAATTACTAAATCACTGGCATTAACTTGGACCGTGACAATTATTCATTTTAGACCTTATTTAGTACGCTGTATTGTACCAACTATTTCACCCAGATATATTAATTTGTTCAACAGATAGACTCATTATTTAGTTGGGTCTTTGGTGCTCGATCGGATTAAAATGCTAACTATATTATACTGGACGAATTATATTATAGTAATTGATAAGAAATATTCATATATAAACATTAATTATGTACAATATTATTTTATTTTTATTATTATTATTTATTATAATTAATTATTGATATATTATTATTCCTATATATTAAAATTTAATTTTATATTTATTATTATTATTATTATTATTATTATTAGTATATTTTTCAAGATTGTTAGTCATCCTACTATTTAATACAAACAATTTGGAGAGTATTATTTTAGCGTGTTTGGACCATATAAAAGTCTTCAATCGTATTAATTTATACGGTAACTAATTAATAAAAGCGATATCAAACACTGATTTCGTATTATATTATCTTATTCAGTCTGTTATACGACATAAAAAACATAGCCTAAGGCTACATTAAATTTTTAATCTCAAGCAAACCAACATTTACTATATCCATGAAATCAAAGCATCTCCTCTCACTTTAAATTCACAAAATAACCTACAAAGTGATATAAATCTTAAATATGTACACTATTTATTATGAGAATATGTTTAGGATAATACTTGCAGCTTGTCTTAGTAATATCTCCTTGTACCATACTTTCAATTTCTCTAATTTTCAATATACATATTTCATAATTAAAACCGTTCAACTCCTGAATCATCATTTCAAGATCATTTACGCAAAAAAATTAATGAAATTAAAGATTATTAAACCATTTATAAGTATAAACTAAATTAACGGTTCGCTATGATGATCTTAATTGTCACCAAAACTATTAATTTATTTAATACTTATGAATAACGAAACGGTCTCCTATATTTTTATTTTATTTTATGAGATGATTTTATAATGATGATTTAGAAAATTGGCGAATCAAATAAATCAAAAAGAGTTATACGATAAAATACTATCAATATAAAATGCAAATATTATCAATATATTTAAACCTTTTTGGGGGCAATTATATATAGGTCCTTTTTTAGAGTCCAAAATATAAGTTAGTCCACTATAATAAATATGAACCGTAAATAAGAAATAACTTGATTTTTTTATTGTTGGTCAAAATGCAGCATTAGTTTTAGTCTCTTAATTCTTAAAGAATTACAAGTGTGTCAATACATATCATATAGTTTTGTTTTATTTTATGTAATTTACTTATAGGAATTTTAATCGTATATTTAAATGTAATTTACCTATGAGAATTTTAATCATATAATAAAAGTATATTATATGCAATATACCTCTTGCAAATATAATATAAAAATAAGAAATACACAGATAATTATTAATTTACTTAGGAAAGAATAAAACAAGAAAATAATTAATAATTTACCAACGAATTAATACAACTAAAAACTTTATAAAATAAATATAGTGTGTAATTATTCAAAAATATCAGATACTATCTTAGAAATTTGGTGGATTAAAATGATTTTCATTCCTAAAAAAGTTTGAAAATATGAAATTTAGTTAGAATCATCTAATCAACTAATTTTAAAAAATAAATATAAAATATTAATATCTAAATTTTGAAATCCATATCTAAAAAGGTATAAATGGTATTAAAAATTGAAAAAAATTATAATAAAATAAAAAAACACAATAAAAATCCTAATAATACAATAAAGGAACTACTTTATGTATTAAATGGACTATTTTATATGTTATACTTAAAATTGGGATTAATTTATAATTTTTTTCTGTCGAAATATTATACATATATTAAAGCTGAATCCGGTTTTGGATTATTCGAAGAGCAGTGCACTGACCATTCTATCCCTATTTTTTTTTTCCAATCTCTTTGTTGTGAAGAGTGAGTTGACGTGTTTTGTAACGCCCCGAAAATTCGGAAAATGTAATTTTGTAAAATATTGAATAAAATGACGTTTTTACCCCTGTGTTTGGCGTGGTCAATTTGTTGACTTTTTTATTGGAGGGTCGAACGGACGTTGACCGATGACCGTGACATAGTTCGGGACGTCACGAGTTCATAGACAAGTGGCATGTCCGATTCGGACGCTCGAGGTGAAAGTTATGACGTTCGGAAGTTTAGCGGCATTTCTGTAATTTGGACGATATAGGGGAAAAAGTTGACTATTCGAAATACAATTGATTTTCACACGACTCGAAGACCGTTAGGTTCGTCTCGAAGCCCCGAGTACAACGACAGGCGACACACGTTAAACGGACATCGGATGACCGAGTTACGGGTCACGGAAGTTGGGGGGCAATTTGGTAATTTACCAACTGAGGGCATTCTGGTCATTTTGCACGGCGGTTACTGTTCACCACCGTGAAAAACAGAGTGTAGCCGTGAGTGCCCTGCACGATTTTCTTGTTTAATCCTGTTAGTGGCTGCGTGGGGTGGTTTGTTTAAGTTAATTGAGGTAGTGGGGGACATTGTTGAAGGGACTGAGGCCACACAGAGCACGGGCTGGTAAAAAAAAATGGCCATGGTTTCTGTGTTTGTGGGAAACAATTTTCAGAGACCTCAGTTGGTTTCCCATAGGTTACTGGCCTCATTGATCGATTAACCGAGTAGGGGAGCGAGAGAGGATTTCATTTTGCATCATTTGGCGTGAGTTGAGGGAGCTAAGACTTGAGAGAAACCGAGTCGGGGAGAAAAACCAGTTTGGAGGGAAAATTCGAAGGTTGGGTTTTGAGGTGAGTCGAGCCAAACCGTGAGTTGGATTAGACTTCTAGGTCCATTACAAACATCACCGTGCAAGAATTGAAGAGGAACGATCACGGTTTGCCCAGGAACCTGAGTTCCAATTTCAGAGAAAAACTAGCGTTGCGGACGACGACTTCCAGGTTAGTATTGGGTCAATTGATTGGATGTTTTGGTTCTTCTAGTTTCCCTTAAGCTACTGGTGAAATTAATTTGGGAATGGGTTTGATCTGGATGAGTTGTGGACTTCAACCCGATTTGAGGTTCGAGTTTGGATTGGTCGATTAGGTCCAAGTCGAGGTTATTAATCGACATAGAACTGAAATTAAAAGGTTATAGAAGAAGTTAGGATTAAAAACGAGAGCAATTGATTGAGAATTGAAGGCTAATTGGACGGGTTGAACTCACGGGTTGAGGACCCGAATAGCAGAAGTCGGGTGAAGGTGGTGACACTGTAGCAGGCGCGTGGCCTACACGCGCAGCCACTTTGGGCGGCGCGTGACGGCGCGTGCGAGGTCTTTTTCGATCACGGTCAACATGAAATTTAATCCTTTCAGTCTAATTAACATTTTACCTTTAGGGTTCGGGTCGATCGGGAGTCGTTCGGCATAATTTCGAGGGTTCGGAAGATTTGGTCTTTAAGTTTAATTACGTGGAAAAATCCGGAAAATTTAGGGAAAATCTTATGAGGTATTTGGGGATGATTGTAACCCTCCTTGTACATTTTTACAGGCTCAAACATTTCCGAAGCTACTGAGGAGCGCACGGGGCGCGATTGACGCGTCCGAAAACCTTGAGTGGACTTTTGATTTCTAAACTGTGCATACATGACTATTTTACTTATTTATCTTGTGTTTTCACATATGATTTTATGTTGACAAATATGATATTTCGGTTTTACGTGATTTCACGCTTTTCGAGATAATTATCGTATTTCACGCATTTCGAGGATACAGTTTTCTTCCATGCATGAATGATGTTTTGATGAAGTATTTGGATATGATTATGCATGTTATGTATTTATGATGTTTTGATTATATTTGTGAAGTGACTTTCGGGAATTGCATGTTTTGGAATTTGCATGTGAATTTGGACATAATTCCTATTATGACAAGATATGATTTCGGGATGATTTTTGGAAAACGGATCATGTTGAATCCTGGTTTATTGTGTTTATAAATGGTTTTGGGTTTAAAGACCCGGTTGATTGTTGGACCTGGTTTTGGGTTTAAAGACTCGGTTAATTGATGACGGGAGCGGGCCCGGAAAATTGGGTTTAAAGACCCGGATTGAGTTTAAAGACTCATGAGTTTAAAGACTCGGTTATTGTGATACCCTCGAGACCTATTGAGTATGTTTTGAGTTTAAAGACTCGCTGATATCCCGGGAAGGCCTGATATTGAGTTTAAAGACTCAGATGGATCCAACGGCTTAATTGTGCTTATTGATTCAGTTTTTACTTGATTTGTTTAATCGATGTTTCAAAATGACGATTTCTGGATTTTGGTAATATTATATTATTTTACATGAGTTATGACGGTTTTCTGTAATGTTTTCCATGTGTTTCGGAAAAAGGGATTTCAAATGTAGTATGCGGTTTTCGAATAGCTGGTTATGCATGCGTGTTATAAAACTGGAGGGCGAACCCCGATTTTCTTAAACTGTTTTCTGCAAACTTTTGTTTCGGTCCACTCACACTTTGTTGTTTTAACTACCCTCCAGGTCGTGGTACAAGTTCGGGGGCTAACGTCGAGGCAGAGGCAGAGGCATAAAGTTTTCCGTTGCGGAGTAGTTAGTTCACAGAGTAGGATTTATTCTTTAACTTGTTTTGTAATATTATGCTCTGTGAAACTATGGACTTCATGTCTAGTCGATTGTATTTGTTTAATCTCCCTGGTCTGACAATGGGTGTGATGTAATGTTATTTGGTTTTCCGGCCTTTTATGTGCGATTGTCAGACGGGAGCAGGATGCTTCCCGATTATCGAGGCGATAATCGGGGTGGGTCCTGTCATGTTCGCCCTTATTAGACAGATGGCTTCATTTTGTGTTCGCTCTGCTCCGTCCTCAGAATGTTCTTTTTTGTTCACGAAGTGACCACACACTTCATCCGTCTTCTCCATCCATCGTCCTTCGTTTTTGTTCTCTTCTCTTCTTCCTTCAACCGACTGTGATCATCATCAGCATCGTCGTCGTCTTCATCATCGTCATCTTCATCATCATTACCACATATGCATTCTTCTTCAATCTTTGCAACAAAACCCACTGTTCTGCCTTAATTCACTTCTAATTTCTCTTACTTGCAATATTTTTTTCATTTTGTCCTTCCTCTTAAGGTTTGAGATGGAGAAAGGAGACTTAAGGTCGAGAGATTGAGGTGTCGTAGATGGAGGCGTCGCCAATGGAAGCTTACTCATCGCGATGAAGGCGTTCTCAACGTGACGAAGGTGTCGTTGAAAAAGGTGTGTCTGTGTTGTTCTTCTTTTGCCAATTGAAGACGGAAATATGAAAGTTTGGGATGTTAATTATACAAATCGGAGGTGAGTGTTATCTCAAATGTGACGACCCAAAAATTCGAAAAAGAAAAATTTGGAAAAATTGGAAGGAAATTACAATTTTACCCTTGGTTTTGGGGGGCAAGAGTTGACTTTTTGTTCGGGACACTTTTTGGACGTTCCGTAAGGATTGTTGGGTAGGTCTCGAGACGCTGAGTTCGTAGGCAAGCGGCATGCGTAAATCGGAGTTCGGATGCAAAAGTTACGGCTCTCAAAACGGTGAGGGGCATTTTGGTCATTTCGTTGGTAAGGGTAAAATGGTAATTTTGGCTGGGCTATTTGAGGAATCAGCCAAGTTGGTGACTCATCTGCCTGTTGAGTGACACCCGTCACTTAGAAATGGAGATTGGTGGTAATTGTTGCCGCTTGAAATCAAAACAAGGATAAAAAGATAAAACATACATAACTATATCCATAGTTGATCATCAGACTCAACAGAGAGAATCGAATTAAATAGAACGAGAAGCAAGAAGAGAGAAAGTAGAAAGAAAACTCACAAACCCGAAGAGAAAACCTGAAACCCAAATCCTTGAAATTCGAATTGATCAATTTTCGAATTGGAACTTATGGACCACAAACACCGCAATTGGCTTTACATTTAGCCTTCTGGGATCAATTCGAGTTGACCCACTGCAAAAACGAAAGAAATTGGTGTCGTTTTGGCCTAGAACAAACCTGACAGACAAACGGGAAATTAAAGGTTGAGTCATGCAATTTGAGGTGATCGACTGGAGAAGATGAACAGTACCTGGTACTGTAGCAGGCGCGTGGGGCACGTTTGTAAGACCCGTGTCCTAGAGGGAACGATGAACGATCCCACATTCCTGTGAGGGGGGAATGGTCTGGGAGGGGAGTGGTGGTATGCCTTAAAGGTGTAGGTACACACCTATCTAGCACGAGGCCTTTTAGGAGCTCAGTGGCTTTGGGTTCAGTTGGAACTCCAAAGTTAAGCGAGTTGACGTTGGTGCAATTCCATGATGGGTGACCCCCTGGGAAATTGCACCGTGAGCTCCCGAAAACAAAACGGTGAGGGCAAGGGAAAGGAAGCCCAACGCGAACAATATCATGCTAGATGAGTTGGGTCCTTACCGAGGAGGGTCGAGTCCTGACAGAAGGGTATCAGAGCTAGACCCTGATTGGGAAGTGTGCTATCAAGGATGCTGGGCCCTAAGAAGGGTGGATTGTAAGACCCGTGTCCTAAAGGGAACGGTGAACGATCCCACATTCCTGTGAGGGGTGAATGGTCTGGGAGGGGAGTGGTGGTGTGGCTTAAAGGTGTAGGCACACACCTATCTAAGACGAGGCCTTTTGGGAACTCAGTGGCTTTGGGTTCAGTTGGAACAACTTGACAGGACCCGTCCTAAATCCCCCGGGATTAACGTCGGACGTACCTGCTCTCGTCTGACACAAAGTGTTAGACCAGGGATAATTTCGTCTTTAGCCCAACCGAGACTACTAGAGAGCGCCAGGATCCGGAGGAGGAGTGTGATGTCTCAGTCTCTACTATAGCCCGCATCCGCTATCAACTTAAAAGACATTCAAAACATCAAAATCCGTGAGTGGACAAAACAAATATTTTTATAAAAACATTTCACAAAAATACATTTATGCCCTTCACTAAAAACCAATGCATGCATTCGAAAACAGTTTATCAAAACATTCACAAACCATTTGGGCCTTGGCCCGAAACCGTAAAGCAAGTACATGGGAACTCAGCCCAAAACCAATCATGTGGGACTCTGCCCAAATCAATACACGCGGGTCTCAGCCCAAAACTATACTCAAAAGATAGAACACGGGGTCTTCGCCCCAAACCATTTCCCTTGAAATCTTAAATACAACTCATCCTCAGCATCTCAGATGAGATGCCAACTAGGGGTTTACAGCCCCTAGGGAACACATCCCCGATATATGTCACGATTCATCTCTACATAAGTGTGCACACTACTCGGGGTCTCATTCCAAGTCTACCCCCAGGAATTCTCCATTTGGGAGGCTCTATCTCCGGATCTAGTCCGAGTATCTCTCCGGAATTTGGTACGGGACCACATCATAACTCTCACTCCTGGAATGGGCTCCTTATGGGGATACTCATTCCGGGTAGTGGATCGTGACTCTCCAGGTCGACGTCTGGAGAAGACCAATCAAATCACGTCGGAGGGTATATAGATCTTCGAAAATACTTTCTTTCTCAACTGGGTCTCATACCCGAATCTCAACGGGATTCCTCGAATCCGATTCAAATCCACTTTCACAGGCCTCGGCCTAAATGCACAGTTCAATAGAGTCTCATACCCGAATTCTCATTTCATAAACAGAAGTGGGACTTAAGCCCGATTTCATGATCCAACGGGGCATCAAGCCCGATCTCACAATCAACTGGGCCTCTAGCCCCGATATCACAACCAACGGACCTCAAGCCCTATACCATAAATCAACGGGGCCTCGAGCCCGATTTCACAATCAACGGGGCCTCAAGTCTGATACCACGGTCAACGGGTCCTCGAGCTCGATTTCAAAATCAATTGGGCCTCTCGCCCGATACTAGTGTCAACTGGGTCTCAAGCCTGATTTCATAATTCAATTGGGCCTCAATGTAACGACCCGTCCCAAATTCCTAGATTATATTAGTGACTAATCACGATTAGTGAGGCTAATCCGTGATTAGTAGAGCGAAATCGGACGAACGGTGCGAAATGACCGTTTTACCCCTGATGGTGGCAAAACGTTGACTTTTTAATCGGGCAGTCAAATGGACTTTGACCGATGACCGTGACGTAGTTCGTAACGTCATGAGTTCATAGACAGGTGGCACGTTCAATTCCGACGTTCGAGGAAGAAGTTATGACGTTCGGAAGTTTAGGGGCATTTTGGTAATTTGGGTGAATAGGGGGTCAAAAGTTGACTTTTTGACCAGGAGGTCCGACGGCCGAGGGCCGAAGACCGTTACGTAGATAAGGACGATACGAATCCATAGGCAGGCGGCACACTGAAATCGGACTTCAAACGGGAGAGTTATGGGTCACGGAAGTTCGATTTCACTATGCACGAACTTCGAGACGGGAGCAGGGTCATCCCGCACTAATCCCGGGGGGATTGGGATGGGTCCTATCAGCGCGGTATCAGAGCATAGGATTGCTCATAGGATGCTTATCAGAGCGGGGTTGTCTCTATTCGAGCAACCGTGTAGCTCTTGGAGTATGTACGCAGGTCGAGGATGTGATATCTCAATGGGCTACAGTTCGTGATCAACCTGATAGTTAGGGTATCGATACGATAGTTAGTAGGACCATATCGTGGAATGTTTTGGTTCGGCACTGGATGCCGGGGTTGTCATAGTTCTGTCAGGGTTGACAGTGTGGAACCCTACCGTATGTGTATGGTTCGGAAATGGGAATTGACGAGTGGTTTGACTTGGACGACTATTCGGATTTGGATTCGTTAGTCGGTCTAGTCATGTCAGTTTTTGTTGGGACTGCACTTCGCAGTCAGGGTTGTACGTATCGGTTAGACCGAGTTGGTTGTCGTGCTACTTCAGTTGTGGGTTGGTGCAACTACGGTCTTGGATGACTTGGTAGACGACAATGGTTTAGTCGAGTTACGACAGGATAGAGATTGTTGGACAAGTTACCAGGGTTGGTACTTGTCGATGGAATCCCGGAGCGGGGATACGGAGTATTTGGTACGGGCGAGTGATTCCGTTGGATGCGGGGTCTCGATAGCGGTGCCTGGTAGTTAGGTCTGCACGAGTGTGTAGCAGGCACTACTACCGAGAGTGGTTGTAGTTACAATTGTTGGGAATCAGGGACGTTCTGGGGACGTTTCCTTTTCTCGTATGAGTTGTCAGGGTTACTGTACCCAGAGTTGTTAGGTACGAGGGAGACTGAGTTTCTCCTATTCGAGCAGAGGTATGGGATCGTCGCTTGGTATGAGCGGAGATCCAGGGTGTCAGTTTTGCACACGGCGTGTTGATACTGACACTAGTTTTGGTGATGGTGCGTGGTGCTGGTACTAGCGCTGGTACTGGTGCCGGTGATCGTGATGACGATGAGTTACGGATCGGGGTGTGAATCCGTCATGATGGGTATATGTTCGGTATATGTAAATTGGTGTTGGACACGTGGTTGATGTCTGGGTACGTTGTTTCCAATCTTGTTGGAACTTCGAAATCGCTAGGGGTTACGATTGAGGTGACGAGAGGAATGCGGGTTTTCCGCATTGGTATTGGGTATGTCGAAGTCGTTTGGGTGACTTCTCGGATTCTACCATGATTGATGATGGTAGATGACGTGGGTGATATAGAGGTTGTTGGTTGCCACTAGTACACTGATTGTGTATTGGTTGGTGGACCCGGGATTTGTTCTGAATCATCAGGAGGAGATGAGTATATCGTGTATTAGGTGACTGAGATTTCTCATTTTCTGCTTGGTGGCAGACGATGTTGGATTACGTGGCGTGGTGAGTGCAACGGGGTTTTGGTTGCATTCGCGTAGGATGGATTATTCGATCATTCTTGATTTTTCCTCGGTGGAATGACAAGGATCGATACGAGGTAATCAGTGGTAACCCACAATCTCGGCGTGTCTCGTCGTTGACTAATCTGTTTAGATGTGGGGAATGGTTGAGGACTTTGGACGTCGTGACGATCGGGGATCGTGACGTCTATGGTCGGTTGACGTAGTGTTGGATCTGGATTGTGATTTGTATATCCAGATAGGTGGAGCGTTTATTACTCTTACTTGGATGTTGAGTGAAGCATGATGGGACTGAACTTCTTTTCGAGGTAAATCCCATATGGCTTATTACTCGCCTGAGTAGTTGTCCGATGAGTAGGTGTCTGACGAGGCCGGATTTTGTCTGACCTAGTGTTGTGTTGATGTTGGAATTGACTTCCCTATGAAGTCAATCGTTGGTAATAGGGTAATCGGTTTAGCGGGTAACCGATAGGTTTGGTTTTGGTACGTTTTGGTAGACGAGAACGAGATATTACAGGTGCTGGAATCAGATTCCTGGATGACGATTCAGGATTTGATTTTGGAACTTGAAAAAGGATTTCTAGATTTGGGTTTTGGAATCGGATTCTGGGTGACGATTCAGGATTTGAGTCTAGAGCTTGACTGTAGATTTTCTTTTATGGATTTGGGTTCGGAATGGTTATTCCAAATGCTAGCTTACGGAATAATGATTTTGGATTCGAATTTGGACATGATTATGGATATGATTTCTGGATTTGGATTCGGGATTTCTTACGAAATTGCGGATTCGGATTCGGATTTGGAAATAGATAATGGGTTGGAGTTTCGATTTGTCTAGATCGGACAGATGGACTCCATAATTGAAACGTGATTGACTACAACCTAGGTGGTTGTAGGCTGATTGATGGGTAGTTGTACGTACCTTGTTCATTGTTCGAGGTACGACACCGGGCAGACTTGGGATGTCTGGTGACGGTATATAGGTTATACCAGTGGTACGTTGGAGAGCGTGTTGGTAGTCGGCATGGTTCCGATACCATTGGTGTAGTCGGGGTCGTGGACTGGACGTTGGATACTGTGCATTGGGTCATGGTATTTCTGATGGGTCTAGTTACACACAGATTGAGTGAAAGGCTTTGTGGGTAAGTGTTTACTCCTGGTTGGGTCCGTTGCTGGTTAGTGTAACCACGAGTGTGTGTCATATCAGTTTGCGACTGACAACTGTCAAGTACTGACAGTTTGTAGAAGGTGTCAGCGTGGATCATGGTGTGAGGTCTGATGACTCCCAGTGGGAGCAGACGTCAGGATAGTTAGTGGTTGAGCAAGGAACCGTCTAGTTGGTTGTGTCAGCGAAACGGTAGATCTGACAAGTGGGATCAGTTCGGAGCGTACGACTTCTGTTCTTCGACGTGGTCGAGTGTAGTCGATACGACGAGAGCGTTAGTGGCACGTCGGGCTGTAGACGAGTAAGGATTATTCTGTTTAGTGGGTGTACGGGTGTACACGTGTCGTGAGATCGAATTATTTACACGAGGTGGAGGTTGTGGAATTAGGATAGTTGGAGTTTCGAGAACGGAACTAAATTAAGGAGGGAAGAACGGTTGGGTTTAGGTCGGTTGGAATTTCGAAGACGAAATTAATTAAGGAGGGAAGGTTGTAACGACCCGTCCCAAATTCCTAGATTAGATTAGTGACTAATCACGATTAGTGAGGCTAATCCGTGATTAGTAGAGCGAAATCGGACGAACGGTGCGAAATGACCGTTTTGCCCTTGATGGTGGCAAAACGTTGACTTTTTAATCGGGCAGTCAAATGGACTTTGACCGATGACCGTGACGTAGTTCGTAACGTCACGAGTTCATAGACAGGTGGCACGTTCAATTCCGACGTTCGAGGAAGAAGTTATGACGTTCGGAAGTTTAGGGGCATTTTGGTAATTTGGGTGAATAGGGGGTCAAAAGTTGACTTTTTGACCAGGAGGTCCGATGGCCGAGGGCCGAAAACCGTTACGTAGATAAGGACGATACGAATCCATAGGCAGGCGGCACACTGAAATCGGACTTAAAACGGGAGAGTTATGGGTCACGGAAGTTCGATTTCACTATGCACGAACTTCGAGACGGGAGCAGGGTCATCCCGCACTAATCCCGGGGGGATTGGGATGGGTCCTGTCACTCAAGCCCGAGTTCGTAAACCAACGGAGCCCTCGACCCGATCTTATAACTCAAATGAGCCTTCAGCCCGAATTCTCGTCAAATCAAATGGACTCCAAGTCCAAGAGTTCGTAAATCAAATGAGTCTCATGCCTGATTTCATATTTCCAAATCCAAAACCCGTTCATTAAATCATCATTGAAAACGCAGTACGCAAAGGTACGACATAAATTCAAAAACCTCGAAAAACGTGCAAATATGTCAATCCTAAGCTACCACAAACAAATGCACTCATGACATCATAAAACATGGTCATAAACTCTTATAAAACATTTATGCATGCATCAAATTCATAAAACAAGTCTACGAGCGCCATAAGCCGTTCCCGAGCCAATCGCCGTCTCCGGGGTTTCGAAACATGTCCAAATCGTAATAGGAGATTACTAACTACTTAAATAACCCCTCATAAAAACCTCGTAATTTTTCAAAATTTTAAAATATTTTTAAAGTCGATCCTAAACCTCCGGACGTTCCGAACTATATCGAAACGGTGTCCGAACTATTTTATGACCCTCCAGGCCGTGGCACGACGTTCGGGTTTGATCTAGAGGCGGAGGCATGAGCAGAAATCAGTACAGTTATCCCTTGTCTGACAGGTGCTGAAGGGTAGTTTCGGAAATTCAGTTAACTTATCAGACGGGAGCAAGATCGGACACGGTTATCAAAGTCCAGTTGGGACGGGTCCTATCATCAAACTTGAAATTTTGGATAAAATTTTTGTTTGCTAAACTGATTTGGGTTTCTAAAATGACTTGGGTTTCTAAACTGAGTTGGGTTTAGCTAATAATTTCATGGTCGATAAGGTTTCAATATCACTTTAGCTGTTCTTCAAATGATCTTTCCTTTCTGCATTTTTTGTTCGCTCTCTGTGACTGCGACTTAACTAGACCGCCAACTCTCAGCTAAGAACTTCCCTTCTTTGATTGAGTTTTTCTTTGTTTGTTAAGAACAATAACCCTTCATTTAACTATTTTTTTTGTCTTTCCGTGGTTCAGCAAATTGAAAGCTTCGAATTTGGACAAGTATTCACGTAAAGTTTTTTTTTCCTCATTTTCTTGCCTATGTATATAGTTGGTCTACTGTTTTCTTGCAAGTATTGGAGAACACCTTACTGGGTTTCGTCAAATTTCGATATAATTAATTTGTAAGGTAAGGTTTTACCTTTTATTATTTCGTGATTGGTTTAGGTTTTGTGGGTTGAGATGTCTCTTTTTTGGAAGGGTCGAGGAGGGAGAAAAAGCCATCATTGGCTTTGAATGATTTTTGAGGTAATTTTATTATTTTTTCTAATTAACTTCAGTTTGAATTTTTTAGATATGTTTATGGCTCTGCTATATGATGCATAATAACTGGTTGTTTATGAATATTTTTGAATGTTAAAGTTTATTGTTTATTGAAGAAATGGCGTCTATGTGATGGTTGTTGATGCTTTTATTCATTGTACCCTTGATTGCAAATCATTGTTAATTTTTTAGATCTTCTTATCTCATCTAATTAAATTTAGAAGCCCATAAAGTGCAAGAGATTGATAAATGTTGCAGTTTTTGATATAAGGTCAATGAATAGTATTATCTGATGAAGAAAAGGAATTTGAAATGTTTATTCATCCATTTTTAAGATATAAAGGAATCAGAAACAAGATGTCAAAATTCTTATTCTTTTTTTATTTTGTGGTCAATTTTTGGACATCCATACTTATGTTGAAAGTAACTATGATTTTCATGAAAATACATGTTAAGATGATTTGGTGGATAGAAGTGTTTGTCCAAAGAAAGCTTAGATGCTCAGAATGTTGACCTATTACAATTATTTATTCAAAAGGATAAAAAAAATAGATCTGTTTGGAGCTTCTTCTACTATGGCTTCAATATTGGTATTTGACACTTGGATGACCTTCCAAACAAAGCAGATATGATGCAAAACCTCAAATATGTATATTATCATTTAACATTGATATCTACATTAACATAGTATATATGAATGCAAATATATATATTTACATTGATTACGTTTCAATATCCATGTTCATGGTTACTGATAGTATGAGATTATGCACAAGGATATGCACAAATGTTAGTTCAAAATTATTTTGGTCTTATGCCTATACTAACAGATTTCCTTCTGTTACCAATAGTTTGCTTCTGTTTTTCCATAATACAATGATGAAATCAGACAAATCTTGATAGATTTGGTTTTATTGAATACAATATCAATGTTTTTATGAGTATGAATGTTTTTATTGGCTTTTTTCTAAATATTTGCATGCTAATTTTTTGAAAGGATTGAAGAAGTTGACACAATGCACAAATTGAAAAGGAGAATATACTACTGCTAATCAATTTATGATGGCCTCATCTCAATCCTTAGGTACGTCTACTAAATCTCTTTTAGTAACGTACCCTTCATTTTGTTTATGTTCATTTCATTTTTCCTTATATGTTTTGCTTTTGATTTAGAAAACATTTTTACAAACCCACAACGTCGTGCGAGCTATCTTGCTAATTTATACCTATTTGATAAAGTTCGCTTCGAGCAAATAAGGGGCTCACCAATGAGGTGATCATGTTGTTAGAATTGTGAGAATGGATTGATCACCTATTGTGTGCAGTCCTAGTCCTAGTTGGAATGATGGAGTCATTGTCATAGAATCATAAGAGAACTAAGACTCCATGTTGAACTCGACATGTATTGATTAGTATAGTTTACCTTGTTACCTAATTAGTCTCTATTAGAATCCTAATGTAACTATGATAGGAAGTTACATTAGAGTTAGGCTAGTATATAAGTTGGTCTCTGCTCTCACTAATAGATCATCTTTCTACAGTGTTAAGTCCTATTATTTGGCAAAAAACGTGTGTCTATTGAAAGAGATGAGAAGACGATCTTATTATCTATGGCATCTTCTGGTATGTCACTAATCCCTTCAACGTGTGATTTACTTGAATTGCAAGCAATGGTTTTTTTGTAACAGTCCGTCCCGGAAATCGGGATTATATTAGTAGTTAATGACGGATTAGTAAAGATAATCAGTGATTAGTTGGTTGATTTCGGACGGACGGTGCGAAATGACAGTTTTGTCCCTAGAATGGGTGAACGGTTGAATTTTCGTTCAGACGGTCAAATGAACTTTGACCGATGATCGTGAGGTAGTTCGAGACGTCATGAGTTCATAGACAAGTGGCACGTCCAATTCTGACATCCGAGGAGGAAGTTATGACGTTCGGGAGTTTAAGGGCATTTTGGTAATTTTATGGAATAAGGGCAAATGGTTGACTGTTTGGATGACAAGTTCGTTTCACGTAACTGGAGGACCGTTAGGTAGGTCTCGATTCCCGGAGTACAACGACAGGCGGCACATTGTCATCGGAGTTCGGACGACAAAGTAACGGGTTAGGGAAAACGAGGGGCAAAATGGTCATTTTTCCCTTAGGGGCATTCTGGTCATTTCTTTGCATAGAGATTTGTGCAAGTGACACTTGGCTACCTTGGGATGGTTGCCCACCAGATTTGAGACACTTATCTCTCTCTAGAAGGCAGTGGAAGATTGGACACCGCCTCGGTGGCTTTACATAATCGTGTTAATGGTTGCACGGTTCACCGTCAGAACAGAAAACAGGGGAAGTAGACCCGTGAGGAACCATGATTGTAAACATCTATAATTTCTTAACAAGTTTGAAGGAAAATGATGCAGGAAGGTGAGAGGAGTCGGTTGGTGGCAAGAAGTCGAGCCGTCTCGCACGGTGGTGGTAGAAATGAGGTGAAGACCGTGAGTCCTATTTTTGAAATTGAAATTAGGCTTTTAGTTTGAACCCCTACTAACGGTTCTAATCGATGACATGGTGATTGTAACGACCCGGACTTTCGGAAAAGGAAAATTTGGAAAATTTGAAGAAAAAGACGATTTTGCCTCTAAAAAGTGGGCGAACGGTTGACTTTTGGCTTGAGCGGTCAACCGGACTTTGACTGATGACTGTGACGTAGTTCGGGACGTTATGAGTTCATAGACAGGTGGCACATCCGATTCCGACGATCAGGGAAGAAGTTATGACATTCGGAAGTTCAAGGGCATTTTCGTAATTAGGTCGAAAATGGGGAAATTGTAGCAGGCGCATGAACCTCACGCGCAGCCGCTTGCGGCAGCGCGTGAGGGCACGTGGACCCGATTCTCGAGGTGGGTTCAACATGACTTTTGTCCTATGCAATGTAACGAACATTTTAGCATTGGTTTCGAGTTAATCGGACGCCGTTTCGATATTGTTTCGAGGGTCCGAAGGTTTATGTTACGTTTTTAATTAATATTTAATTCCCAAAAAATTATGGGAAATGAGTATGATGTTATTTGAGTCCTTAGTGACCCTGAGGAATGATTTCGGACAGGATTCGAGATTTTTGGAAAATATCTAAAATTACGGAAACGCGTGCAGCGCGAAAGCGAGCGATATGGACGGTGTGTGAGTGCACCTTGCTTTCTAAAGTTTAATGCATGCATAAATATTTCTATGATTTCTATGATTATGATTATGACTTATGGTAATTATGATTTTCGTATTTATACGTATTTTGATATGCAATACATAATTTCACGTATTTCGAGACTATGGTTTCTCTTATGCCTTGATGATGGTTTGATGAATGATTTTACATGATTTGTGTGTATCATGTTTTAAGGATGTTTTGATTATGATTGTGAGTATGACTTACGGTTTTGACACGTATTTCGAGATTATTACGGATTTACGCATTTTACGAGATTTCGAGTATTTTGTGATATGATCATGGTTTTGATGCTTTTACTTTGGGATTTGAAATATGATTTGATTTCAAAGATTTAAAACGGATTTCGGAAAAGGTGATTTCGGGCTTGATGCCCAGGGCATAAAAGTAATTCTGATGAATGAGATTTCGGGTTTCGGAAACTTGAAAGTGGATTTTTCGGATTTGAAAATGGATGGTGAATATGATGTGAGGTTTGAATATGAAGTTCGGACATGAGTTCCATTTCAATAAAACGTGATGTCGGATTTGGTTTTGGAATTTGAATTCCGATGGATTCTGGATTGATTGTGAATTACATATGTTTTGGGTTTAAAGACCCGGTGCTATTGCTGGACCATGTTTTGGGTTTAAAGACCCGGTTGATTGATGACGGGGGCGGGCCCGGATTGGGTTTAAAGACCCGGATTGAGTTTAAAGACTCGGTTATTGTGATACCCCCCGAGGCCTATTGATTATGTTCTGAGTTTAAAGACTCGTTGATATCCCGGGAAGGCCTGATATATGTGAGTTTAAAGACTCGGTAATTGATATCCAGCAAACTGATTGGCTTTTGGTTTACTGTTGATTTCTAATGTTTTCGGATGTGTTGGGAAGTGGCCCGGTTTATGTGGTTTGATGGATTTTTGGACTATGTTCGTGTACTTGGATTTTGATTCATGATTTTGGGCTGAGGCCCTGTGTTTGTGATTGCGGGCTAAGACCCGAAAGTTAAGAAAGGAAAATGATTTGATTTTCATACACGGTTTTCTTCCGGAAACGAAATGGATTGTAAATAATTTTCGAATGCATGCATTGGTTTTACGTGGAGGGTAGAAATGTCTTTCTGTTACTTGTTTTATAAACTGATTCATTTTCGTCCACTCACACCTTTTGTGTTTTTATTGACCCTCCAGGTCGTGGCGCGATGGTCGAGGCTATTCAAGAGGTGGAGGCATGAGTGGGCACACGTTCGATTATCCCTTGTTTGGTAAGTGCTGAGGGTAATTTGGGATCTTCAGTCGACTTGCCAGACGGGAGCAGGACCTGGCAAGGTTATCAATGTCCCTTTGGGGACGGTCCTATCAATTTGGTATCAGAGCACTAGGTTGCTGATTCTGTTGCCACATCATGGTAGTGAGACGAGTAGACGAGGGTGTATGAGTCCTCATGATAGATCTCAGATGAGATTGACCCTGGATTGAGGGTTAGATGTAAATCAGTGTATACTCTTTGTTAGACGTAGAATTGTGTGGGTCGCAGGGACGAATGAGCCCAGAAGTTAGAAAGGTTGCACAATTGAGCGAGTTGTACTCGTGATGAGATTATTCACAGTGAATTCCTTAAGTGGAATGTGTATTTAAAGAGTCTAAAATGTGATGGGATATCTCTTAGGCCTTATCGGCCGTATGAGATATGGTTGACCATTGATATTTGCTTGGTAACTGGCTATGCTAATGATGTCATGGCTGATTGGTATGAGATTGGACTCAAGAGGAGTCGAGTTATGGAAACGGACTCAAGGTGAGTAGGATATTGGTTGGAAACTTGAGATGAGCTATGGTAGGCTCGAGAGGAGCCAAAAATGCTGCTTGAGGAATGTTTGGCACTTAGGATGCCAAGGACTGGTATATGGTCAGATACCGATGAGTTAGGAAACTATGGCTTGGTCTTGTTTTGGACTCGTGGGATGCGTCAGTGTCCTTAGTGACTGACGTTCGGGCGAAGACGCGACGTATACAAGGATTTGGACTTAGGAGATAGTCTAGTTCAGTGGGACGCAAGTCGGGTCCACTAGGAAGTAATTATATAGTAATAGTTATGATTGTGAGTCGTCTTGTCACATCATAAGGAAATGGTTATATAGATTGATCAATATCGTGAGATGGCACTGTTGGAGTGTGGTAGAGTGAGGTTTGGCTCCTATACTGACTGTCGATATGACAAGAGAGGGAAGAGTTGGTGGGGCCCGTGATGGACCATAGGGGCGTGGTTAGTTGGGACCACATGCCCAGGGATTACAATTCCTTCGTAGGAAGTCTGAGTAGCCCCGGAGTGATGACCTGGATACCTATTATTGGTGGTCATGAATATGTATTTGGTAGGTCCCGGGATATCCAATCATCCATGTCTTGAGATTGGCCATTGGTCGGATATGGTGTTGTTTGTGATTGGTTTTGGTATGGAAGTTGTTGAACTGACTAGAGTTACTGATGGGATACTTTGATAATAGTTATGTGGTAACCTTGGTAATTATATATGGTAAAATTGGTGAGACATAAGGGGGTAGACCTTTTGATGTGAGGTTACCCAGGATGACTGGCGTTGTTCGCCTAGTGGCTGACTTAGATTTGGATGAATTGGATGTAATCATTGGAATGGATTGGTTGATGACTCATGAGACCTATATCGAGTATGTTGATTAGGAAGTGATATGTGGAATCTAGGATTCCGGAGGCTATGTTTCAGGGAGACTCGAGGGTGTTACCCTTTAGGATGATTTTGATCATCACAACAAATAGATGGTTGGTGTGAGGCATTCAAGTTTACTGGTCACATGTGTGGTGTCTGTGCTTCGTGTATGAGATGCCTAGTGAGGGCTGAGGATGCCCAGATTTCTCAACATATTCCTGAGGTTTTGCCAGGATGAGGAATTGAGTTTACGATGATTTGAGTTTACATGTTGATTATGGACGACTCAATAAGGTAACGGTATGGAATAAGGATTCCATCTCACGAGTTAAGGAATTGTGGTTTCGTGGGAAGGTTGTGAATAGTGACCTTAATAAGAGAGGCCAACATGGTGGTGATTGTCGATTTTGATTAAAAGAGAGAAAAGGATAATGTTCGGATTTGATATGGCTAAGGTTAGTGGATGGTGATACCCTTGGATAGCCAAATGGACTAGTTATAGTTGGGAGATAAGGAGTCGGGTAGTCTAACCACATTTAGATGATGTATGGTACCATGATCGATGATTGGTTGGTGTACTTACATGTACCGATGGGCGTGTAATATACTAAACAGATGTATTGAATACCCTCAGAGTGAGAGATAGTTGAATAAGTGTTAGGTCTGATAGACCAGAGTAGGTTTGGGAACGTGAGTTGGTCTGAGATTTGTTGGAGACCACTGAGGATCGTAGGGGAGTTTTCTCCTATGTTTTTCCAGTTATGGTGATTGACCCGAAAGGAGGTCAGAGTTATTGGAACTGAGAACTGAGGTTGAATGGTTACAAGTGGAGGAATAGTGACTTATGTTCGATGGTGATCCCTCCTGTGTGTATATTGAGATGTACCACGAGATTTGGGATTCGGTGAGTCGGGTGTTGATGCTAGTTGAACCCTCAGAAATTGACCTTCCTTTTATGAGTTGAGATCGACCCACGGGGTTGAGTATGCAGAGGTCATATACCTTTAGGAAGGAATGTACGAGTACCGTATCGACCTTTAGGATTGGTAATGATGGATAAAAAGAAAAGCTTAATGTGTGATAAGGTGATGGTCGGAATATATTGAGATGACGACCACATTGTCGGATCAGGTATTACTTGGGGTGAGGATTGTCATGTTTGATAACCTAAGGATAGGTGAAATCCTGTTAGTTATGGAACTCCATAGGATTGGAGTAGTACATGATTTCTGATAACTTGGACGGTTGGCATCCAACTGCAGGACTATACTTGGTGTATGGTGGAGTCGAGTTTAAGAGAGGAGTGTGATTTGCGATATAGTATGAATGATTGTACTGAGTGCTTATTGGCAATAGGAAGGAATCAGGAGGAAAGGTTAAAATTATTATACATAGTGACCCTGGGAAAGGGATATGGTGTAATTGACCTAGTGAAGGGAATGAGTCCCCGAACTATTGAACCTTATGAGTTTATTGTCCTGGTGACATATGCATAGGGATGTATCATGTCACGAGCGGATGGCATTTGATTGAGAAGATAAGCCGGATTATTGTGTTTCTTGGATTGTGTGGACTCGAACGTGAGCTAGGCTACGTGTTCCGAGTAAGTTTGTGATATGACTGCCCGTGGGGCAGGGGTTTACAGAAGGATTGAGGTTGATTTCTATAAGTTGGATATGACTTATACCCGGTTGAGAGTGATTATGTTTCGGGATTATCGTAGACATGTATCCTCGGGAAAATATTATGGCACCCACTAATTGGAATTTCGAGGACGAAATTCTTTAAGGGGGTACTTTGTAACGACCCAGACTTTTGAAAAGGGAAAATTTGGAAAATTTGAAGAAAAAGACGATTTTGCCCTTGGAAAGTGGGCGAAAGGTTGACTTTTGGCTCGAACGGTCAAACAGACTTTGACCGATGACTGTGACGTAGTTCGGGACGTCACGAGTTCATAGACAGATGGCACGTCCAATTCCGACGATCAGGGAAGAAGTTATGACGTTCGGAAGTTCAAGGGCATTTTCGTAATTAGGTCAAAAAAGGGGAAATTGTTGACTTTTCAAACGACATGGAATTTTCACGTAATTCGAAGACTATTGGGAAGGTCTCGAGATGCTGAGTTCGTAGACGGGCGGCACGCGTCAATCGGAGTTCGGACGACCAAGTTACGGGTCTAGAAGTGTGAAGGGCATTTTGGTAAATTGTCCAAGTAAGGGGAAAAAAAGTAATTTCACTAAGAGAGAGAGAGAACAATCCTCATAACAGATTATGGCTTTTGGGCGTGGGTGTGTGCACGAGTGTGAGGTTTGGGAACAGGTGCTATGTTGGTGTTTTTAAAATTGAAAAACAAAGACTGTTTCCCATGCGTGATCGACCTTCCTAAGACCAAATTGAGGGAAACCGAGAGTTGAAATAGATTGAAGAGAGGAAGAACAGAATTCTGAGATTGAGAGAGGAAGGAAAGTGAGGAAAATGGTGAGAGGAGAGTTCAAAAACCCGAAACCGCCCTTGGGTAAATTCAAATTCGAATTTTCGGTTTTAGGCCAGCCCAAGTCCAATTAAGGTCAGATTATGCCTTCTGGGACCTTAATTAGTCGATCCAAATCAAGAGATGCAAGCTTCGAAGCCCTTGGAGCCATGAACGGACATGATGAAAATCCAGAAATCGCGAGCTTGTGTTCGTGTAATTGGAGGTAAGTTTTTATGAAATTGATTACAAAAGAATCTTTATAGTAAGCCTACGATACTCCCTAACTAGTTAATTGAAGAAATCAGTGACTTTTTAATGAATTGGGACGTTGAACTTTTATTAGAGCTTGAACTTAATCGAGTCAGTTTGAGGAAATGACGACTGAAATGGATGTTACAGACCTTTAATTAAGTTCATTACGATGCTAGTTGACGGTTCAATTGAAGAAAACAAGTTGAATGTGGCAGGAATTGAATCGGGTCGAGCACGCAGGTCGCAGACCCGTTTACCAAGCTAGTCAGGCGAGGAAGACAACTGTGCGGTTACTGTAGCAGGCGCGTGAGCCTCACGAGCAGCCGCTTGCGGCGGTGCGTGAGGGCGCGTGGACCCGATTCTTGAGGTGAGTTTAACATGACTTTTGTCCTATGCAATGTAACGAACATTTTAGCGTTGGTTTCGAGTTAATCGGACACCGTTTCGATATTGTTTCGAGGGTCCGAAGGTTTATGTTACGTTTTTAATTAATATTTAATTCCCAAAAAATTATGGGAAATGAGTATGATGTTATTTGAGTCCTTAGTGACCCTGAGAAATGATTTCGGACAGGATTCGAGATTTCTGAAAAATGTCGAAAATTACGGAAACGCGTGCAACGCGAAAGCGAGCGATATGGACGGTGTGTGAGTGCACCTTGCTTTCTAAAGTTTAATGCATGCATAAATGTTTCTATGATTTCTATGATTATGATTATGACTTATGGTAATTACGATTTTCGTATTTATATGTATTTTGATATGCAATACGTAATTTCACGTATTTCGAGACTATGGTTTCTCTTATGCCTTGATGATGGTTTGATGAACGATTTTACATGATTTGTGCGTATCATGTTTTAAGGATGTTTCGATTATGATTGTGAGTATGACTTACGGTTTTGACACGTATTTCGAGATTATTACGGATTTGCGCATTTTACGAGATTTCGAGTATTTTGTGATTTAATCATGGTTTTGATGCGTTGACTTTAGGATTTGAAATATGATTTGATTTCAAAGATTTAAAACGGATTTCGGAAAAGGTGATTTCGGGCTTGATGCCCAGGGCATAAAAGTAATTCTGATGATTGAGATTTCGGGTTTCGGAAACTTGAAAGTGGATTTTCGAATTTGGAAATGGATGTTGGATATGATGTGAGGTTTGAATATGAAGTTCGGACATGAGTTCCATTTCAATAAAACGTGATGTCGGATTTGGTTTTGGAATTTGAATTCCGATGGATTCTGGATTGATTGTGAATTACATATGTTTTGGGTTTAAAGACCCGGTGCTATTGCTGGATCATGTTTTGGGTTTAAAGACCTGGTTTATTGATGACGGAGGTGGGTCCGGATTGGGTTTAAAGATCCAGATTGAGTTTAAAGACTCGGGAGTTTAAAGACTCGGTTATTGTGATACTCCCTGAGGCCTATTGATTATGTTCTGAATTTAAAGACTCGTTGATATCCCTGGAAGGCCTGATATATGTGAGTTTAAAGACTCGGTAATTGATATCCAACAAACTGATTGGCTTGTGGTTTACTGTTGATTTCTAATGTTTTCGGATGTGTTGGGCAGTGGCCCGGTTTATGTGGTTTGATGGATTTTTGGACTATGTTCGTGTACTTGGATTTTGATTCATGATTTTGGGCTGAGGCCCTGTGTTTGTGATTGAGGGCTAAGACCCGAAGGTTAAGAAAGGAAAATGATTTGATTTTCATACACGGTTTTCTTCCGGAAACGAAATCGATTGTAAATGATTTTTGAATGCATGCATTGGTTTTACGTGGAGAGTAGAAATGTCTTTCTGTAACGTGTTTTATAAACTCATTCATTTTCGTCCACTCACACCTTTTGTGTTTTTATTGACCCTCCAGGTCGTGGCGCGATGATCGAGGTTATTCGAGAGGTGGAGGCATGAGTGGGCACACGTTTGATTATCCCTTGTTTGGCAAGTGCTGAGGGTAATTTGGGAACTTCAGTCGACTTGCCAAATGGGAGCAGGACCGGGCACGGTTATCAATGTCCCTTCGGGGACGGTCCTGTCAGTGATCAGAAAGGTGATACAAGTCTAAGGAGATTGGAAGAAAGGTCTTCCGAGAGCGGTGGCTATGAACCCGTGAAAGGTGAGTTTGAATTCGAAAATGGAAATTGACGTTGTGATGCCTGAACTTCAAATTGATTAATACTGTGAGGTTATGAGCGATGTTAGGAACCTATTCGACTTGAAAGGAAGAGAAACGATGGCCGGAATCGTGGAACCAGCGAGGGGGGCCAGTTCAAGTTTTGCACGTTGATTGGGAAGTAAGGTTGTGCTTAATTTCCAGATTTCATTTGTTAGATCGAGTGCTTAGTGTAGGACGAAGCTAATGGGATTGAAAGGAGTGAAAATGGTTGAAAATTGGACAAAAATCGGCCACGTCGGTTCGAGTTGCATAGACCGGTCTAACCCGGTCTGAACCAGGTTGACCTGAGGAAGACGATGACACTGTAGCGAGCGCGTGACTCCCACGCGTAGTCACTTTGGGTGGCACGTGAGGCCTCGTGGGGCCTATTCTAGGCATGTGTTCAACATATGAAATGATATAATCGATGTAACGGACATTTTAAGACTGATTTCGAGTCGATCGGACATCGTCTCCATAAATTTCGGGATGTCCGAAGTTTTTAGGGCTCGTTTAAAAATAGCTAAAAATTTGAGAAAATTACGGGGCTTAAGTATGATCATTGTGAAGTAATTTGTTAATTGGTGTTTAGTTGGTTACTTTTGGTCGGTTAGCGTAGCATGACGATTTTGCCCTTGGTCTGGGCAGTTCGAGCGGTCAATTGGGTATTGACCGACCACTGTGACGTAGTTTGGGACGTCACAAGTCCGTAGACAGGTGGTACGCTCGATTCCGACATCCGAGGAGGAAGTTATGATGTTCGGAAGGTTGGGGGCATTACCGTAATTTGGCTAAAATGAGGGAAAAGTTTACTTTTCGTACGATCGGGTTTTGACACATTGACCTAGGACCGTTAGGTAGATCTTGTCGTCCTGAGTTCGATGACAGGCGGCACGTATTCATCGGAGTTGGGATGTGTGCGTTACGGGTCTAGAAAGGTAGTGGCAAAATGGTAATTTGGACTTAAATGGAATGGCAGTTTGGTCTTTTGTACTTTGGGCTTGGTGCAGCCGGATTTGGACAAGTGTCCACGGCAGAGAGGAGATTTTTGTGTGAGGCTTGAGGGGATGGTGACACGTTGGGCAGCCGGTTTTATGATGTTTATGATATGATTTCTATAACTGTTTTTATAATGTTCTGCAATTGTTTTTATGACGATCTTTATGTGCATTATAACTATTTTTGATAACTGGGTTATGCATGTGATTTCAAAACGGAGGGCTAAAACCCTGGTTTTATTATGAACTGGTTTTCGGAAAGTATTTTATTATTTATGGGCCACTCACACCTTCTGTTTTAAATTGCCCTCCAGGTCGTGGAGCTAGCGCGGGGTTGTGACGTCGAGGCAGCGTCGGAGGCATAGAATTTTCGAGAGTGACCCCGGAGTGCTTAAACTTTTCCATTGTGAGTGTACCTTGTTTATCGGATTTCTTTCCTTTGTTTTTGGTACTATGCTTTGTAAAACTTAACTTCGAGATGTTTAAAGTTTCTCATGTGTCTGACTGTGTATTTTGGTGGTTTTTTCGTGAGTTTATTTCGGTTTAGTGTCGGGGTGTCAGACGGGAGCAGGATTTACCTCGGTTTTTGGGGTGAAAACGGGGTGGGTCCTGACATAGTTAGTGACCTTATTATGGGATTTGGACAGGTTCGGGAAAGCCGGTGATAGCGGATTAGCCGGGAACGATTTAAGTGCGCTTATCGAGGCGGCTGCATAACTGGTCTGTGAGTGGACTTTGTGTTCTAACTCTTTATGCATGCATATATGTTTTACATGTTTTCTATACGTGATTTCCATATTTGTGAATTGATCTTGATGGTTTACGATTTTGCACGAATTACGAGATTATGACGTATTTGCACGTTTTAGGAGTTTTCGATTTCTATTGTGATTTTAGTATGATTTTGATGATTGGTTTTCGGGATTTGAAAAATATTTTATAATGGATTTTGGGAAAGTGATTTCGGGCTTGGAGCCCTGTTCATGTGATTGAGATTTCGGTTTTAGAACTGGATTTCAAAAAGGATGTTTCGGATTTGGTTTTGAAACTTGAAAAGGAAAGCCTGCATTTGGGTTCGGGATGATGGTTCAGGATGCCGGCTTACGAAATCATTGTTGCGAATTCGAATATGGATTTTCTGATTGAAAATGGTTTTGGGTTTAAAGACCCGGAAAAAGAAAAGAAAAACCGCTGAATCTGGTTTTGAGTTTAAAGACTTGGTTGATTGACGGGGGAGGGCCCTGGATTGATATGTTTTGAGTTTAAAGACTCGGTTATGATATCCCCTGAGGCCTGTGATTTTGTTTTGAGTTTAAAGACTCGTTGATATCCCTGGAAGGCCTGATTATGCGCATGGTTTTGATTTTAAAGACTCGGGCGCGCTTGAGATCTAGCAACTCGCATGATTGATGTTTTTCACTAGTTTTTCACTAGTTTTCAGATGTTTTGGGCAGTGGCCCGGATGAATTGGATTTGATGAGTTTTGGGGCTGAGTTCCCGTACTTTGAGACTAATGTGTGATGTTAGGCTGAGGCCCTGGATTTGAATGACGAATTTGATTCGGGTTTTCAATAATGGTTTTCATTGATGGTTTTGATATGAAATGGTTTCATGACATGGATTTATATGCATGCATTGGTTTTGCGTGGAGGGTAAAAATGTAATTTCTTCTGAACTGTTTTCTAAACTTATTACTTTTTTTTGTCCATTCACAGTCTTTTCATGTTTTTGATACCCTCCAAGCATCACATGCATGAACCACAGTAGTGTCTGCGCGCTCTGGGAAGTCCGGAAGTTTGGAATGGTGCGTTGGAAAATTCCTTGTCCGCCTTACGTGTCACATGGGGGTTGGACGTCGGTTTAGCCTTCATGTCATGCGTAAGGTAGACGGGAGTAGGACTTAGCCCTTAATCCAGGGGGATTGGCTGTGGGTCCTGTCATTTCTAGCATATGATCTTGAGAGATTAAGTAGTATATTATGTAGAACCTTTTGTATTTTATTCCTACATGTGGTATCATAGCACTACATGCTCTCAGATCTTACATCATATAATTGATTGAGAAATGAAAACGTTTTGACCTAAAATAACCTTGAAATTTTGATAAAATCGTGTTGTTGTTCCTTTAGTAATCTGACAAATAAAAAAAAACGACATGACGTGTGCCAAAACTCAATTAAAAACGATGCGCACTGGTTTTTAAAATCTTACCGTTGGGCGCCAACGGCTAATCGAACAAAATTGAACTCCGTTGTTAGGGCACTTGCGTTTCTCCCAAAATCTGATTTGGGGCTTTTATCCCAACGTTTTCTTTACCTCAAATTTCTTACACCAACTTGAATGAATCACGTTACTCTGCTATACGAAACCTTGATTTCCATTTTTCGCGGCCATTGTGTTGGGCATCGATCCTATAATTGAGGTATAAAGAGTTTTGTGAACACCGTTTCTTTTGCTGTTTACTTATGATCACTCATGACTAATCGATTGTTGATAATCCACAAAGCGAAAGCATACACTGATGCACTCATCTAATGGAATCAATTGAAACGTTGTTGTAAAAATCGAATGTATATGTTCATGGTGTTTATGTATTCTTAATCCTACTGTTCTCCCATAAATGATGTGTTTCTGCTTGATATATTTTTTTCCATGGATGACATGAACCATATGATGGTGTTTATGTATTCTTGATCCTAAAGTTCTCCCATAAATGATGTATTTCTGCTTGATATATTTGTTTCCATGGATGACATGAACCATATATATGCGAGACTCAATCGTGTGAGGACTAGCTAGCCTTCAACCAAAGTCGAATCCTATGCCACGTTGTTATATGGTTTTGTGTGAGTCCCTAATGTGGATTGAGTGCTATGACAAAATAGAGGTCCTCCAAAGAGAGCCTCCCTTTTGGTCTAATTCAAATCCAAGGATGTGATGGTCGTATGGACAACACGGATCCATCTGCACAAATGTGATGGGCTCATACATGTTGATATGCCCACACGTGATGTGTGAAAGCAGATCCTGCCTAAAGGTGAATCTGTTGTCATATGATGTTGCTAATGAATTAGTGCCTCATGTTCAGTATTGATTCATTAGAATTTGAAGTCTGAAACTCATTGTTGGATTGAATGAGTTCTCAGGGAAACAAACCACTGATTTCTCTACGACAAAGACCTTGACTAGGAGCAACTTCAAAAAATGGAAGGAGGATGTGCTCCTGCATTTGGCTTATCGTGGATGGGAAGATCCACTTCTGAAGGAAGCACCTACAGCTCCTACACCAAATAGTTCAGAGAAGCAGCTTGCAGCTTATGAGAGATGGGAAAAGGCCAACATGCTCAGTATATTGATAATGGAAAAATCCATGACTGTGAATGTTAAGAGAGTAATGAAAAGGGGGAAGATGACAGAAAAAGAGTACATGGATGCTATTACTAAGAAATACAAGGAGCCTGAAAAAACTGAAACCAACAACTACCTTTCAGAGCTGATGTCCCTGAAGTTTGAGGGGCACTGCACGATTCGTGAGCACCTCATAAAAATAATAAACATCTCCAATCAGCTAGAAGCCCTCAACATCAAAATTGAGGAGCAGTTCCTGGTACACCTAGCTCTCAATTCCCTGCCTGCTAAGTATGCTCACCTGAAAGTTTCCTACAACTGTCACAAGGAGAAATGGTCGATGAATTATCTGATCACCCAGTGTGTCCAAAAGGAGCATGGATAACAAAAGGAAAATGCAGATGTGATCAACTTGGTGCAAGCTTCTCACGGAAAAAAGGGTAAAAAGTTTCCAAACTCTCATGCTTCTACTTCTACTGAACCTAAATTCACTAACCCCCCAAAAAAGGACTGGATCTTACAATCTTAAGGTAACCAAGAAAAAACTCAAATGTTTTTTCTGTAGAAAAACTGGTCATATCAGAAAACATTGTGAGGGTTTTAAAGCTTGGATAGCCAAGAAAGGTAAATTGTCTTCTGTTTTTGTTTGTGTTGAAACTAATTTGGTTAATGTCCCTAAAAATTCTTGGTGGTTTGATACGGATTGTTCTGTTCACATTACAAACAATTTGCAGGGCCTAACAAATATGAAAAGTCAACATAAAGATTCTTATAAAGTCTATGTTGGGGATGGATCACAAGTTGTTGTTCAGTCTGTTGGAAATCTTAGGCTTAGATTATCACCAAACTTTGTTTTAGAGTTAAAAGAAGTTTTGTATGTACCTTCAATAAGAAGAAGCTTAATTTTAGCTTCCAAACTTATTCATGATGGTTTTTGTTTTTCTGGTGATTTGAATACTATAAGTCTATTTCATGTTTCAAATAAAAACATTTTACTTGGCTCTTGTTCTTTTGACAAAACTTGTGATCTTTGGAAACTAAACTGCACTTATTATGATGAATGTCTCAACCTTAGTTGCTATAATTCTAAAAGAATGCTCACTGATGATTCCTCTTTTACCCTATGATATAAGAGGCTTGGGCATATCTCTAATGAAAGAATAATGCAACTAACTAAAAGGGACCTGTTGCCTAAGCTTAATTCTTCATACTCCAACATGTGTATAGACTGTTTTAAGGGAAAATGACTAACCCTAAAAATAAGGGTTCTAATCGAAGTCAAAACTTACTAGAAATCATACACACTGACGTTTGTGGTCCATTCCCTTATAGAAAAATTTGTGGAAACTGCTACTTTGTCACTTTCATTGATGACTTGTCTAGATTCACTTTTGTCTACCTCATTTTAGAAAAATCAGCAGTGTTAAACTGTTTTAAAATTTTCAAAATCGAAGTTGAAAAATAGTTGGATAAAACCATTAAGATTGTAAGATCAGATAGGGGAGGTGAATATTATGGCAGGTTCACAGAAGCAGGACAACAGAAGGGCCCATTTGCCTTATTCCTTGAACAACACGGCATCATAGCTCAACACACCACTCCAGGTACCCCTCAGCAGAATGGAGTGGCAGAAAGAAAGAATAGAACCCTGATGAATATGGTTAGGAGTATGAAAAGCAGATCAGGATTACCTGATTTTCTATGGGGTGAGTGTCTCAAAACAACCAATTACATCCTCAACCGTGTACCTAGAAAATCAGTTAGTAGAACACCTTTTGAACTATGGACGGGTAGGACACTTAACAAAAACCATCTACACATTTAGGGTTGCCCAGCTGAGACAAGATTTTATAATCCACAGGAAAAGAAGCTAGATCCTAGGACAGACTCATGCTTCTTCATTGGATACTCTGAAAAGTCAAAGGGTTTCAAGTTCTATTGTCCCAAGGCACATACTCGAATTCAAGAAACTCACAATTCCAAATTTAATGAGAATGCTTCTATGAATTCATATCACAATGAGGAATTCATTTTTGAGGAAATGGCTCCATCAGATGATGTATCCACACGGATCAGAATTGCAGAACCTGTCCCTGATGTTTTAGTTGATCCAGTACACTTCACACCTGGATCTGAAGTCGAAACACCCTCCACTATGTCACCTACCAAACAGGGAACCTTGATCACAACTCATGGCCCAGTAGAACCTCAGCCTGACCCTCAATCTTCTGCTCCCATGGTCACTGAAATCATCCAACCTAGAAGATCAGCAAGAGAAAAGAAGTCTGCAATTCCCACTGACTATATGGTATACTTACAAGAGGTAGATTTTGATATTGGGGATGAGGATGATCCTCTCACTTACACTCAGGCACAAAACAACAAGCAGTCTCTCTTCTGGGAAGCAGCTATGCATGAGGAACTGGATTCCATGTCCAAGAATGAAGTTTGGACCTTAGTAGCTCCCAAACCCGATATCAAGCCTATTGGATGTAAGTGGGTCTTTAAGACCAAAAGGAACTGTCAAGGGCAGATTGAGAGGTACAAAGCACGACTAGTGGCCAAAGGATTCACTCAGAGGGCAGGACTTGACTACACATACACTTTCTCTCATGTTTCTTCAAAAGAATCTATGCGCATAATCATGGCCCTCACAGCACACTATGACTTGGAACTTCATCAAATGGATGTGAAAACTGCCTTCTTGAATGGTGATTTAGAAGAAGACATTTATATGCAACAGCCCACTGGATTTGTTGAAAGGGAGAAGGAACACCTGGTTTGCAAGCTCATCAAGTCCATTTATGGACTCAAGCAAGCTTCAAGACAATGGTATCTTAAGTTTGAAAGGACTATGACATCAATTGGATTCACAAAAAATAAATTAGACGATTGCATCTATCTAAAGGTTAGTGGCTCCAAATTCATTTTTCTAGTTCTGTATGTTGATGACATATTGCTTGCAAGCTCATATTTGAATTTTCTATGGGAAACCAAACACATGCTATCTAGTAGTTTTGATATGAAGGATCTTGGTGAAGCACGATATGTGTTAGGAATTGAGATCATTAGAGATAGACACAAGAAACTATTAGGGTTGTCTTAGAAAAACTACATAGATAGAATCTTGAAACGGTTCAACATGAGAACTTGCTCACAAGGAGAAGTTCCTGTCAATAAAGGTAACAGGCTACATATTGATCACTGTCTTGTCACGGACCTAGAAAAGCAAAAGATGCTAGATAAGCCGTATGCCTCCCTTGTGGGAAGCCTGATGTATGCACAGGTCTGCACAATACCAGATCTTGCTTTTGCTGTTAGCTTGCTAGGAAGATTTCAAGCAAATCCAGGAGAAAAGCATTGGATTGCAGGAAAGAAAGTTCTAAGATATTTGCAGAGGACAAAGTCCTTTATGTTGGTATATGGGAAGATAAATGAGCTGAGATTAGTTGGTTTTTCAGACTCTGATTTGGTAGGATGTTCCATTGATAGGAAGTCCACATGGGCATACATTTTCACACTAGCAAGTAGTGTTGTGTCTTGGAGATGTGCCAAGCAAACCACACTAGCAACATCCACGATGCAAGCCGAGTTCATTACAGTGTATGAGGCTACCAAACAAGCCATGTGGTTTAGGAACCTTATCTTGGATATGAGAGTTGTGGTCTCTATTGAAGAACCCCTAATATTGTATTGTGATAATTCTGGTGCTGTGTTTTTCTCAAAGGATAACAGGAAAACATCAGCAACTAGACTGATGGAAGTGAAGCATTTGCCCGTGCAAGAAAAAGTGAAGGATGGAGTGATTAAAGTGTTGGACATTAACACGAAAGACATGTTGGCAGATCCCCTCACTAAGGCATTACCCGTCAAAGAATTCAAGGCTCATGTTCTGCACATGGGAATCGTAGCTGAGTTTGATCAGTGGGAGAATTGATTAATGGAAGTGTGGATCAGTGGGAGTAAGTTTTCTAAATTGATGGCTTGACTTATTTTGTTTCTGTATTGTAGAAATTTGATTGATATGACACTATTGTTTCATTCTAGATTAAATCAGTAAATTGTGGTTTCTTTTAACAATTGTTCATGTTTCGATCATGTTAACATCTGGATTCTGTTAACCTATTGAGATTGATTGATATTGACATGAAATAGGAAAGAAACCTGTTTGAAAGCTGTGCAATGCTTGATTGCACCTCTTGGTTGATAAATCTATTTTGATGCATTTATTGTGATTATGTTATTGAAAGTAACAAGGTCCCGAGGTTAACTTCTGGTTTGGACCAAAAGATGAAGGGTCTCCTTTTTGGTATAGTGTTCATTCCCTTATGTTGTACTAATTGTCGAGCAGACTTGTGTGGTCAACTTGAGATCGAGGTGATCACAATGCAACGATATGCATGAATATCCAAGTGTTGTGGTTCTTTGTTTTCAGATTGGTCATGACTGCTGTGATTGGAGTGGATTCTGTGACATTGTTGGACTCAGTGTACAATGTTGTTCCAATTATGGTTTAAGACTATGCAAACGTGATCTTTTCATACTCAAGTGGGAGAATGTTAGAATTGTGAGTATGGATTGATCACCTATTGTGTGCAGTCCTAGTTCTAGTTGGAACGATGAAGTCGTTGTCATAGAATCATAAAAGAACTAAGACTCCCTGTTGCACTCGACATGTATTGATTAGTATAGTTTACCTTGTTACCTAATTAGTCTTTATTGTAATCCTAATGTAACTATAATAAGAAGTTATATTAGGGTTAGACTAGCATATAAGTTGGTCTCTGCTCTTACCAATATGTCATCTTTCTATAGTGCTAAGTCCTATTATTTGGCAAAACATGTGTGTCTATTGGAAAAGAGAAGAAGACGATCTTATTATCTATGGCATCATCCGGTATGTCACTAATCCCTTCAACGTGTGATTTACTTGAATTGCAAGCCATGGTTTTCTAGCATATGATCCTAAGAGATTACGTAGTATATTATGTAGAACCTTTTGTATTTTATTCCTACACATGTATGTCATCAGATCTGATCTTCTTACACAAAATTCCAGGGTTGACCAAAAGTGATAAGTCTAATTTCTACGTGAACCATTTATATGTACATAATCCATACACGCAACGCAATTAAGTCGTCTGTGTTTTTTTTTCATTTATTTATTTACCAAGATATAAACCATGAGAATATATCATATATATTGGGGGCAATATAATACATAATGGGTACGCAATCCTAGTCCCATTTGCCCAATGCCGACTGAAGCTAAACTGGTACGCACAGTGGGTCCAATGGAATGGAAGCACCAATCCACCAACTCCGCAAAAGGAAAGGATCGACAACTTAACATTCATCATCATATTATATATGACATAAAGTGTAATTTTAATATTCTATATTTTACCCTAAATAATAAGATTATACTTCTATTTTAAAATATTTCATTTTATTATTATATATTTTGAAAAATATTATATTTTAAAATTTCCGCCATTTTTTTTTCAGTTTTATGTTAACATAGAGTATATCGATTTCATTAATTAATTATTTTTTAATTCAATTAAATGGTGTAATTGTCAATTTATATAAAATAGTTGTATTTTAAAATAATAGTCACTAGCTAATTAAAACTTTTTTTTTCGAATCTTTCTATTTTGACCTTTTTAGATACATTTTAAAAACTCAAATCAGTCTATTTTAGAATAAAATAAATTATAAAAAATTAAGTAAAACATGTTAAAATATAAATATATTTATATTATATAATATTTCACAAAATAATAAAATATAATTTATCCTAATATAAATATATGCACGATACGTATCCCACGCTACTCAATCTGAATCGCATTGTTTTTCATATTGATCATGTGTATCTTCCTTCTATGTGCGATCATCCATATTGGTCTATTTTCCAACATGCAAATCTCTGTTCCAAACGAACGAGATATTTTTTTAACAAGATACTTATGTCATCCGTTGTATGCGTGTATATATAATATAATTATCATTTTTATTATGATATAATTTGAAAGATAATATTTCCTTTCTATTTTTGTGTGATATCTATTTATCTAATATTTGTATATATTATATATATATATATATATAATCCCACGTGTCCCTCAACTGTACCAGGCAGTCTGTTCTTAATGACGTCATCATGATCAGTGATATGATGATATTGGAAGGAAACAAAAGTTAGGCCTCAAGTCCTCCTCATCACATCACCTTACCCATTCCCCATCTAAACTCAATGTGAGTCCATGTCTCTGATCCACAAAAGATAGGCCTCATGTCCTCCTCATCACCTTCCCCATTCCCCACCTAAACTCAATGTGAGTCCATGGCTCTGAGCCACCGCTCACTTCACTCGCACGTACGGTATGTATCGTGCTAGCCTAGCTATCATTTGCGTACAAAGTAGTACTGCAATTGGATCTATGATCTATCAAAAAGAGGACCGTAATCAGAAAGATAAACATGCACATCAAAAAATGAACATATACACTCGACCATAGAATCTGCACACAGGAAATCTTTGTTATAAGTTCCAGCTCATCACCCACCATATATATATATATATATATATATATACGGCCTTCCTACTTTTCCGAATTCCGATTATGGTGATGTCAACTCACCACCAACTCCATAGCCCATAACTCTCCACAATACGGCAGCCATGAATCAAACTCACCCTCACATATAGGTTTTTTAGCAAATTTATCGATCCTCAACTTCTACCCTCTCCGCCTTGTTAATTAATTACCCCCATGAACTTAATTATATGTCAACGAATCTTCCCTCTATGTACTCTTCTTAATGGTCAATTTACTCATGTGGTTAACTTTACATTTTTTGTCTTCTTCTTAAATTTCATTAAATTTGTTGAATTACAAGTAAGTAAACGTCTCAATTTATATTAATAAAAGAAATATTACTAATAATGTATCACATCAAATAACCAACATAATTATTCATTTGGTTCGGTAAACCATTATTCACATAATAATAAGTGTATATATTTCTATTCAAAATATCTTTATAGTTTTAATATATCTCTATATATAGCTGTTTACTAAGCATATTCCGCATGTAATCGTACATATAACTAATCTTTATTTATTGAGAAATTTTTTGAATAAATATAATATAATTCTCATTATGGAAATTTTAGTTAAATAGAATATATAATATAATATCCAAATTTAATTTTTATTTATTTAATAAATTCAGAAAATTCAAAGACATAATTAATTAACATATATATAAGAGAAAAGAGTCGGAGCTAGCGCTGTCTATATTCAGAGCTAGCTGCTGATGACATTGTGAGCAACTTATACCGCAAGCATAAGCTTAATCCAAAATAGCGGTATAGAATTCAGAAAGTGCTTATAATGAGATTCAATTTTCCACCGTGCATCACAAGTAAATTTATTTTTTAAAAAACTTGATCCATTATATAATATCTCTATTTGAATACAATGATAAGAAAAAAGAAAAAAAAAAGAGAGAAAATCAAAGACAAATTTCCATACAGATGAAACAAATTAAAGAGAGTGCGTACGTGTTTATACACAAAGAAAGAGAATTTAAATTCCCTCATATTTTGTTGGTCTCTTGTCAATTATTTTCTTTCTTTTTGGCTCCCACATTAAAAAAATGAAAATCAAAACCCTTGCCACCCGGGCCATTTACCTATGCGCCGCGCCGCCGTGGATCTCATTTGTATGTATACTTGATACGGCAATGGAAACTACGTCACCGGCCAATGAGCCAATCATCAGAGTGGACAAAGCACCCTTTTACTCGGTATGGCGACGAGTCGACTCGCTCTCGGCGCGGTGAGTCCAAACACATCGTTCATGTCAAGCTCACTAGGTTTCATCCCATCAGGCAATTCCCACGTAAAACAATGAAGCAAGTGTGCCACCGCCACCTCCAGCGCGTAGAGGCCCAGCTGCATGCCCGGGCACGATCTTCGACCCGACCCGAACGGAATAAACTCGAAGTTACTGCCCTTAAAATCCGGCACACCTTCTTTCAAAAACCTAGAGGGCTTGAAAGCCTCCGCGTCTTCCCACGAGTCCTTGTCACGCCCAATGGCCCACGCGTTGATCATCACGCGCGACTTCTTGGGAATGTGGTAGCCTGCCACCTGAGCATCCTCCGCCGTCTCGTGGAGGAGCAGTGGAATCGGTGGGTGGAGTCGCAAGGTCTCCTTGAGTGCACATTTTAGGTAAGTCAACTTCTCAAAGTCGCCCTCTTCCGGTCGACGATCCAGTCCCACCACGTCAGCAAGCTCTTGTTGTACCCTTTTCAAGTCTTCCGGGCTCCTCATCAGCTCTGATATTGCCCACTCTATCGCTGACGCCACCGTCTCCGTCCCTCCAAACATCACGTCCTGCATGTAACACGTGAATTCAGATTTGTTTCACTATATCGTTAAACTGTCAATTAAAAATATAATTGTTATCGATACCCAATCATTAAAATCGTTTCTTTGAAATTTTTAATCATCTTTAATAGATTTGTTTTCCAAATTTTTAGGCCAAGAAAGCAAACAAAGTCATGCTAGTTGTACTTGAAAGTTGAAATTAATATAAAATATGATAATTACGTACCATGATGATGGCTTTGATATTATCTCTGGTAAGTTCGATGGCGTTTTGCAAAGCATCCTCCTCAGACTCATTTACTTTGGCGTCGTCGCTGTAAAAAGCCAACAAATCATCCACCATGTCGGTTTCAGCCTCAATTTTACCGTTCTTCTTTTGGTCCAGGTGGTCGTCTATGATGCAATCAATAAACCTATCCAACGACTGACGAGCCTTGGCGAGTCTAGTGTTCAACCCTTGAGGATCTGCCCACCCAAGGCTAGGGATAAAATCAGCAATATTAAATGCCCCAAACAATTTCGAAAATTCCTGCAATATCCCAATAAACTCGTCCTGCCCTTCCTGCGAGCTCGTCCCAAACGCCGCCCGGTAAATAATATTTTTCGTAAGCGAAAAAACAAGCTCCCCCATGTTCACAGCGGACCCGGTCCGAACCATGACGGTCCGAACCGCTGAGTCCACCTCGTCCCTCACTGACTCCCAGGACTCGGCGCGTTTGCGGCTGAAGAGCTTCATGACGCAAAGCTTACGCATCTGCCGCCAAAATGGGCCGTAGTGGGCGAAGGCCATGTCGGCGCGGTCGTAGGTGAGATAGCTGATGGCGATGGTGGCGGGGCGGTTGGAGAATATGTTGTCTTGGACTTGGAGGACTTGTCGGGCGACATCTGGGTTTGAAACAGCCACCATGTGTAAAAACCCCATGCGGAGGTGGAAAATGCCGCCGTATTGCTTGGCCAGCTTGGCAAGCCCACGGTGGGTTAGTTGGTCCATCATTAACATGTTGCCGATTAGTGGGAGGCCTTTGGGGCCTGGCGGGTATGGCAATCGTCGCCTGGATCGCAGTCTTAGGCCGAGCAGGAGAAGGAAAGGAAGGATGAAGAAGAGCGATATCGATTCTAGGGGTTGCAAGGATTGTAGAAGAGATTCCATTTTTAATATTGTTTTGGTTCTTTGTTTTTTCCTTTTTCGGGTGTGTGTGGAGGGCAACTGATAAAATGTTGCTAAGTTGGAAGGGAGATTATGTTGGTATATATATATATATACAAAGTTTGTGAGGACCTGTAGAGATTGGTCACGATATCTAGATTGCGTTTGAAAATGGGTTGTTTATTTTTTGGTTTAAATAATTATATCTTTTTGGGGTGTAAGTTGGACTAACTTGAGGTATAGATACTCGATCCGTACCAATATATATACATACAACATTATACATGCACTATCATATTTCCTTCTATTTTTATCTGTATATTTATAAGAGATGTGTTATTCTTTTCTTTAAAAGCTGAAAAGTGAAATGCTAATTTTATAATTAAAATAAATACAAGATCATATAATATTGTAACACTTTGAAATCTTCTCTTGATCAACATTATGGTTATGGCTATACATATATAATTTTTTGGGGTACATAATTGTTTAAATATTTAACTTCGTCTCAAGTAATTAGTTAGAGCAATTGAATGTTTCCGAACCGCGCGCCTTTGCCTAATAAACAGTCAGAAAATAATTAATGAAAGGAATTGTAGGTTTGGAAACCCGTACCTAGCTAATAAATAGTCGGAAACTAATTAATGAAAGCAATTGAATTTTTTAAAAGTACCATTATTGGCCAGTCTTTGCCAAATAACAGCACTCGAGACAAATGGTTATATATCAAATTAACTTATATTTTAATTACAATGTTTTATTCTTTAAATTATTATGTTAATATCATTTTTATAAAAAAATTAAAAATTATTTAGTTATATATATATATATATATATATCAAACAAATGGACGATTTGTCATGATGATTTTAATTCGTAACAAAATCATTGATTTATTTGATACATATGGATAACTAAACGACCTATAATCTCGTTATGGAGAATGACTAAACCATTGTTTTTTTTTTTACATATATGATCTTAGTATGATGATTTAGAGAATGAACGGTCTTAATTATGATATATGCATAAAGATAATTCGATAAATCGACATTGTGATATATGCAATCAATTTCCATCATTAAATACATATATACTTTTTAATCAAAATTATAAGTATTTCCTTGTTCTATTCTATACACAATCTTTGGTTAGCTCTTATTATTTTCATATTTTCCAAAAACAAAAAAAAAAATTAATCATAAAACATTGTGTTTACCTTCGAATTCATTTAACAATGAAATCGAGTCATCGCAGTTCTTCATTGATGGTGTGGTGTCATCTACGGTCGATTGAAACATGTATGATCATATGATGGTGGACAATATTCTCGTCATCTTCAGAATTCCCTAGAGGCCGTAATAACGGAAGTGATAGATATCGACAACGATTAAATTGGACTATTTGTATTTTTTGTTGGGTTATTTTTTATCCTTTTTTTTTTAATTTGCTTTCTTCAAATTAATATCTCCAGTTGCTCTTATTTTTGGTCCGCTATATTAAGTTTTCTCTTTTGTGAGATTGAAAGATTTTGTTAGGGCAGTAGTGACCTTGATAATACTTTAAAAATTCAAATTATAATTTTTTGTGTGCTATATATATATATATTCCTCTTGTTTGTTTCAAAATAAATCAAACTTGATCTTTAGAGGTATTCACCCATATTTATTATCAAGTTATTAATTATAATCTAATTTTTCTTTACATATCTTTATTTAATCAATGAAATTTCATATATTCTCAAAAAAAAAAAAACAGTGAAATCCAGAAGGTGCATCAACAAAATCTGCAACCACTGCCTGTCTGCAAGACATATTGATTAAGCTTTGACTTTAAAATTAATTAATACTAAAGTGAGTTAATTAATACTTGCAAGAAATGAACATATTTCCTTTTGCAATATAAAATATAGTGTTATGAAACCGAAGAACAATAAAAATGAATGGTACTCCTGAAACTTCAACCATAACTGCACGACGTACATCCAAGATATGGTTGCCATTCTGGACTTTCCTTCATATATTTATGTCATGTGTCAATCATGGGTCCGGTCCACCCAAATTACTTACATATTCATCCAAGGGTCCGGTCCACCCAAATTACTTACATATTCTTCAAACTATACTTACTTTATACTGATTCACAAAATTACTCATGCATATTTTGCGGTGGGAACAAGCTCGATAAACCCAAAAATCGAGTACAAGTAGCAAATATTAAAAAAAATACAATTAATTATCAAGTATCAACTTTATAATAAGATTATTTTCAATTACATATATCCACCAATTTAAATTTAATGGATTAATAAAATGTTATCCCTATTCATGCATCACATTCAATTCATATATATATAGCCAGTTCCAGCTTACCATACCTTAAGTATATATATATATATATTTGGATGAGTAACTTCAAATTTCATAGAATTTAAGCAAAATTAGTTAAAAGTGAAGAACTTTAAAGTTCTAATTAATTAAGGAATATAGTTGAAATTAAAGAATTTGCAAACGATTAGATCCACGACTCTAGTTAGAATTTGTATGTTGGATATATGGAGTTATTGCTTTGAAAATTCCTTAATTTGACTATAAACAATTGTGTCCTTAAAATATAATTCAGAATGATACTATTGTTTATTAGTAGGTTTTATTTTTGTCTTTAGGGTAAAACGCAATTGCCCACCTAATCCTCTTCATAATTTGAATAATATATAATTTGTAGGTCAATGTTAATTAAAGGTAAAAGATTTGACGGGAGACCTTATTTTAGCAATTACAAGTAGCTGTCGAGGCTTAGACAGTCCAGCCATTGACGGTTTCATTTCACCATTTCAACATTTTATTTTTATTTTTATTTCTCCATTTCTTGTTCTTGCATGCTTCCATATTGCAAAATGTATATATATATTATTAAGGTTTGAAAAATAATATGTACAACATTAATTTAATACTTGAAAATTAGACAAGATTAGAAGATGATTAGCTAGTAGATTGCGTGATTTGAGCATCACCTTAACATCATTATTATTTTAATATATAATTCCCCTGTGGCAACTGGCAATTATGTGATTTTGATTCATGGATATTTCCCACTTAAAGTTTCTCCTCCTCATTTCATTAATATATTGTGCGCTGTGTGAATCACACTTTGAATTTGCAACACAAATGAACCTCGCTCGCTCGAACCGCCCCAAACAATACAATATGAATTGGTTGATGGATCGATCGGGTCAGTAATTTGAGATGGATAACGACTGCATATATGTCTCGAACCATTAACCAAACGGGAATTAATTAAAGTACCGTCATCATGATCTTCCTAAAAAAAACAAAACAAAACAAAAGTAACTTTGTTGATGCATAAAATGTATCAACGAGACTCTAAAAATATGCACGCACACCAAAACACAAGAACGTACGTGGTTCACCCAAATCGGGCTACGTCCACGGTGTTGCCTCACTCTCATTAATAATATGATATTTTGTACAAGTAGAAGGCTCTGAGCCTTTAAGAGATAATAGTGTTTGTAGAGGGAATGAAGAGGTTAAGTCCCCAAAATAAGGGAGGAGGCTCCCTATTTATAGGAATTATCTAGGGTTAGGTCATCGTTGTAGTGGTGATGGGCTTTGAGGCGTGGGCCTTGTGTGATCTTTGAGGTCTTCTGATGGGCCTGTCCTGTAGTCCAGTCTAGTATTTTGGCAGCCCCGTTGCTTGGTCAGATATCACGTCAACAAGCTTCAACATCTTCCATCTGCCTCCTACCGTGATCATTCAAGATACACAAATATATTAGATAAATTTATAAATGAATGATCTAATTTGATGAATTATGAACCACTAAATATTATTTAATAATCGTTCATTAGAAAATGTACTTAATACACTAATTAAATCAATTACGTACTTAAAAAAAAATGAGATTCAGCATGCATGCATGTTCACTGGCCGGTTACATTCATCCAGATTGATTGGAATTATATATGCTCCGTTAAAAATCCATCAACTACTATTTGTTAATGATGAATATACTGAATCAATTTCATGTTTTCGGAATGTGATTCGAACATGTATGTAAAAGCTTGGTTAGATATTGGATGCAAACTCATGATACAGTTTAGATTTATTAATATTTTATCTCGTGAATACTATCTCTTAAGCATATAACCAATAATGTTTGATATTGTTTAGGATTTAAAGTAAAAACTTAAAAATAAATTATCTATAGCGTTTGATTTTCTAATGCAAGACTCAAATTGTAAGATAGAATGTCAGAATAAATATACAATAAGGAATAATATGCCTTTAAATACAACTGTTAGGGAACCAATACTTCTATTGTCTTTTAATAATCGGTGGATACCAATAAGTCTTTTATATGTTTCCAGTTTATAAATGACACAATTAAGTATAATAGTGAACACAAGTGTTATCACTACAAGAAAATTTTCGGGGTCCGACCAACTTTTACTTGACAATAACATTTTTGTCGTTAAATTAATTGGTCCCCGTCGAATATGGTTATATCGTCAGGTAATATTATGGTGGGAAGAAAAAAACTTCTCGCGCTAAATGTCGCTACGTTACCCGATGAAAAAACGTGCTCATCAGGTAACAAAACAAAACCCGACAAATATATAAGATATTATTCGTCGGGTAAAATCAACGGTGGACCAATATTACCCGACGGATTTTTTCGTTGGGTATGGTATTTGGCGGGAAGGAAATCATTTTGGCGCCAATATTTTAGTTTTACCTGACGAATCATTTAACTTTGCTAAATGAATAACTTCGTCGGGCAAAATTATATCAACATTTAACACTGCCGATTCATTTTTCTTCCTCCCCACCAATTTTTTTCTTCAGTTTTATAGTTCTCTCTCTCTCTCTCTCTCTCTCTCTCTCTCTCTCTCTCTCTCTCTCTCTCTCTCTCTCTCTCTCTCTCTCTCTCTCTCTCAAATCCTCTTTTCATTATCCACCAACATTAATTCATCTCATCATCACTCCATCTCTCGTCAAACGAACAAGCATTTTGATCACATGATGGACATCATAATTCGAATGCTCCTAAAGAAAATCATTTCCCTAAAGATCATTATAACTCGAAAAAGTTCTTGAAGGGTCTCGTGTAATGACTCGGAATTTCAAAGGAAAATTAATTTGAGAAAAGTTGGTAAAAACGATGATTTTGCCCTTTAAAAAGTCAAAATGTTGAATTTTTTATCAGGGCCTCTTTTGGGAATTTCAAGAAGACCGTTACGAAGGTCTCAAAATCTTGAATTCATAAATAGATGTCACGCCAAAATTAGAGACCGTGTGAGGGTATTTCGAGTCTGAAACCTTTGGGGTTATTTTGGTAATTATGCTTAAAGGGAATTTTGGTCATTTTGAAGCATGGACCAATTGTTTGGTGACAGGTCTCAAGCCTGGAAGGTTCTGATTTTTACTCCTCCATCAACTTATGCCCCTACTTATAAACATATGTGTGTGTGTGTGTGTGTGTGTGTGTGCGCGCGCGAGATGTGGTTCAATGACCATGGGCCGAAAGGCCATGGAAACACTTCCACCATGAGGGGGGAGGTAGACCAGTGAGACAAAGAGCTTTGGGAAAGGGAAAAGTGAATGAGAAGTAGGATATATTGAAGGAAATCGTGGAAAAATGACGAGGGAAGGTGAGGACTGAGCTCAACCATGGACTCGAAAGTGTAGTTCTAGGGTTCCTGGTTCGGATTTGGGTTTTAAGGATTGGAAACTTGAAATGAAGTTTCTTATTAGCCCCTGCTCATCCTTGCGATCTCAAAGAACCAACAACATGTAGGTTCATTTGGCAAAAGTCACTAAACGATTAAAATCAGACAAAGCCTTCTTCGTCCTTCTTTTTCTTCTTCTTCAATTTCCATCAAGTTAAAAAGTTCCCCTCTGTCATCTCTTCACCAGGGAAGCCTCAACCCTCCCTCAATCCCTTCCTTTTCGGCCTCAATCCCTTCCTTTTCGGCATTCAAACACTTCTTTCTCTCTCCCTCCCTCAGCCTCTTAGTTGTGAATCATCATCCAACCCGGAGCAGATCGTCGCCGCCACCACCGCAGGAGTAGCCACTTCTTCTCTCTCCCACTGTAAGGCTTCCACTGACAGGACCCGTCCCAACTGGACGTCAACAACCGTGCCCGGTCCTGCTCCCGTCTGACAAGTCAACTAAAGGTCCGAAACTCCCCTTCAGTGCTTGCCAGACAAGGGATGTTTGCGCGGATTTCTGCTGCTGTCACTGCCTCACGATCAGTCCCGAACGTCGTACCACGGCCTGGAGGGTCAAAAAACAGAAAAGGTGTGAGTGGACAAAAATGACCTCTTATAAAAACATTTATCAAAATACAATCTTACCCTCCAGTTTTCACAAACTTGCATGCATATCGTAAAACATGAGTGACCGATAAAATCAAAAACATATTTTCCCATGGTCCATAAAACTCATGTTCACCAAATCAGTTCATGTTATAAAACATCAAATCCCGGCTCTCAGGCCAAAACATCAAATCCCGGCTCTCAGGCCAAAACATGTGACAACATACTCACCTGGCCACAAGGACCAAAAACCCGTACTCAATACCAGTACATCATCACAATCAATACCAATCAGCATTACTTACCCATGCACAATAAATATATCACTCCAATCAATCCGCACTACTCACGAGTGCATAAAATATCACCAATCACATCTGCACTACTCACAAGTGCACAATCAATCAAACTGCACTACTCACAAGTGCTGCACTACGCGTAGGCCAATATCCAGTCACTCTCTCGGGAATAAACACCTCTGGGCTCAACCCCCTCGGGCTCAGTCACCTCTGGGCGAACACATCCCCAGAATCAGACACCTCCGAGTGGTACATCCAGGCTCAGTCTCATCCGAGAAGCTGACTACCATAGGATCAACTCCCGATCCTACAATCACATCCCCCAAGCTCCGGTCGTCTGGGTAATCCCCCCAAGCACCGACCGTCTGGGAATATCACAATCACAATGAACACCATCCCGGGAATTACATCCCAAAACATTTCAATCAAATCTTGACTTCATACCAAGTCAAGGTCATTCTCAACTGGGTCTCAAGCCCAAAATACCTTTTACACATAAACCGTTAAAATCACATTTAAATCAATAGAATAATCTGAAAATCATCATTGACTCACCAACCAAGTCAATACATCATTTTAGAAATCATTTAGACTCCGGGCCTAGCCCAAAACATCATTTGCACGTACCTCGTAAAACGTGCCCGAAAGACTGATTAAAATAATCATAAAATCACAAAAATCATTAATTTCATCAAATTCACAAGTGACTCCAAAACCAAGTCAAAATCACTATTCACTTGGGTTATCATGCCCAAAATATCATTATCACGCAAATCCATGCGTTGCAATCTCCGTTGCCATTTTCACGTAAATCCATAAAATTGACCCTCGACTCATTCCCGAGTCACCACATCATCTTTCAATCCATGACTCAATAATCCGAGTCCAAACATTATTTTCAATCAATTTCAATCCCGGACTCATAAACCAAATCCAAACATTATTTTTACCAAATTTCGTAATTTCTCGAAAATCACCCAAAATAATAATATAATAATCATAAAACCGAGAAATTACCGGATTGAAACACAAATCATGCCCAAGCATATAAAATCATATAATAAGGCATTTAAATCATATATGCATGCATCACGGTTAGAAAACAAAGTCCACTCACACACACCGTCCAAAACGGTCCGTTTCCGAGCTGCACGTTTTTCCGTAAAATCTGGAAATCACAACTCCTGTCCAAAATCATTATAGAGGGTTACTAACATCTCAAAATACAACATATAATTTTCGCCAATTTTTCTGGGATTTAAATACGTATTTTTAACGTAATACAAAACTTCGGATACGCAGAACATTAACGAAACAATATCCGATTTCATCGAAATCAACGTCAAAATGTTCGTTACACTGAGAGGATCAAAAGTCATGTTGACCTCACCTTGAGACTAGGCCGGACGCGCCCCCACGCGCCGCCGTGAGTGGCTGCGCGTGAAATCCACGCGCCTGCTACAGTACCCTCGTCCTCACCCGTTTGTTTGTAAAACGGGCCATTTAACCCGCGAGGCGACCCGGTTAATTTCCTACCAATTCGACGTTGTTTCCATCAATTGAACATTCAGTCAGTTTCGAATTAAGTTCAATTAAAGATCTGTGGACTCAATTACAAACAACATTACCCATAATCCCACGATCACAGTTGATCATTCGAAAGACCTCCGGCCATTGTTCATCAATCGAAAACCTTCACCGTCACACGATTTCCTTAAATTGATTCAACCAGAAGCATCAAGGGACTCAGGTAAGCATTTTACCCAACTCAATTGAATCAATCCATGGCTCAAACTCCACGACTCAAGCTCGAACTCTCTGCGACTACAGTGCTTCTGTTCTACCTCAATTGGACCTCAATTGCCTTCGTTCTTTCGATGAAACAGGTCGTGGTAATCCCATAAGACTAGAAATGAACTCAATTTCGATCAACACGGCTCCAAGCTTCCAATTCGAATTTCCCCCCTCAAAATTCGAAAATTCGAAATTCCAAATTCAAGCCCTCACTCAGTCCCTCGTTAATCCTTGCTAATTAAATCTCAACACCCTCTCAATTACTCACACTTTGGTTCAGAAATGGAAGGAAATGGTGGAGAATTTCAGACTCTCTCATTCTCTATGTTTGCTTGCACACGGGTAGGAAAACAGAAGAGAAATAATGGGAATTAGAGGATAATTAATTAATTAAAAATAATAAAACATAATTATTTGGTCTCCCCCAAAATCATGGATCCATGTTTTGTGCCTGATTTTAAGGGATGAGTGACACTTGTCACTCATCCAAGTGTGTCCAGTCACCGGGTACTGTTCATATTAAAATATTATTTAATTTCCGGTTCGTTCGGTTAACCGAGCCTGATTTCGTGACCATAACTTCGTCGTCGAATCTCCGATTTCGGCATGCCTCCTGTCGTTGGATTCGTATCGACGAGACCTACGTAACGGTCCTTGGCCCTCGTCCATCGGACCTCCCGATCAAAAAGTCAACATTTGGCCCCTACTATGCCAAATTACCAAAATACCCCTCATCTTCCGATCATCATAACTTTCTCCTCGAATGTCGGAATCGAACGTGCCACCTGTCTATGAACTCGTGACGTCCCGAACTACGTCACCGTCATCGGTCAAGATCCGTTTGACCGCCCGAACTAAAAGTCAACATTTTGCCCACGCTAGGGGCAAAACGGTCATTTTGCACGTTTCGTCCGATTTCACTCAACTAATCCCCGATTAGTCATTCTAAATCATGATTAATTAATATTCAATCCCGATATTCGGGACGGGTCATTACATCCACTCTCTCTCTCTCTCTCTCTCTCTCTCTCTCTCTAAAGGTATATACATACATATATATAAATATATATTTTTTGTTTGATTACTTAATTTATATAAGTTTATTAATTTATATATATTTATATATTTGTAAAATACATTTAGGTTGATTATTTGTGATTGAACTTTTAGATTTTTTATTGTTTAGAACATGGAATATGGTTGATTATGGATTATGAATATTGGAATAATTGATTTTGGCAAATTGATTGTGGATTATGAATTATGGATTATAGTTGATTGTGGATTAATGGATTGTTATTGAATATTAGTAATTATTAACTATTATTATTAGATGTCAGTACCCACACACGATTACTTCGAGGTCTCGCCCCCTCGCTTCGCCTGCCGTGGGTGAGGAATCGGTGAATGTCGCAAGCTCGTCGATGTCGAACACGCTGAGGGTGGATGGAGGCCCTACATTGGTACCTGACACGCCGGTGGTGAATGCAACCCCTCTACTAGCATCTAACACACCGGTAGTCCCGACGATCCTAGCTTTCCCCATCGAGGATCATATAAAACCTGGTACCTCGTCTGCTCTGTGGCAACTTTGAAGAAACGAGGGCAACGTCGTACTGACCCCTTACTAGCCAGACACGAGGAAGGGCGCAACGCTTGGTCACTTTTCCCGAAGGTGGATGCCTAGGGACAAATGTACGCTGGTCGAAGGAACCCACAGGCTGATGCGATTCACATAAGTTTAAATAAGTATATTTAATTCTTTAATATTTTTTATTTTTTGAAAAAAATTAATAAATATGTTTTGATTTTGTAAGCGGAAATTTTGGCAGACGTCCAGTAGACTCAGGATGAGTTGACCTAGCAACAACCGGACACTTCTTTGGCGGAATAACTGCCAAACTCGGAGCAATCAAGAGTGATCCTAGAGTGACAGCTGGGTTGACGTCCGAGAAAGATCGTTCGGGGTGCCAGCAAAAGGTTGGAACAAGATATCTCGACTGACTCTGATGCTTCTTTTAGGGCGTCAATCCCGATAAGTACTCGGAGTTAAGTCGCAATTATATCGCCCTCCAGAGCGAGACCACAGAGCTGAGGGTCCAAAACATGAGTCTTCAAGCCCAAAACGACAAGAACAAGGCTTAGTTTGCGGTGGTCTATCCTCAGTCCCTTGAGCAACAGCATGGTTCGTCCAAACAGCCTCACCACCCCGACTAACCCCCCCCCCCCCCCCCCCCCCCCCTCCTCTAAAGTCATTTATTTTATTTTATTTCATTGTAAAAATTGTTAAAAACAATAGTTTAAATTTTATAAATATACATATTTCCTAATTTCCATAATTTTATTTTATTTAATTTTCATATTTTTCAGATTTAATAATGATTTAATCAATTAAATAAGATAAAAAATTATTAATATAAAAAATTATTAAATTCTGCCCGACGAATGTTTACAATGTTACCTGACCAATGTTATCCTGGTGGTGGATAGCCACTGAAGGATTTTTTTCTTACTGTTCAAATGTTACCTGACGAAGTTATAAATATTACCTAATGAATATTTTGATTCGGTGGATATATCCACCAAACATATTTTCCTACTGTTCAACTTGTTACCCGACGAATTTTTCACTTTGACCCGATGAATATTAACGTATCGATGGGTGACCGCCAAATCGTTCAGCATGAATGTGACCTGACTAATGTGATATTTTCGTCGGGCATTGGGCGTTGACCTAGTGTTACCTGACGAAATGTCATTGACGAAATGTCATTGACGGAAGCTACTATGGGTGAAACTAATGTTACCCGAAGATTGCCGTTCATTTGTCTTTAAAAGGTCTGGTCCGACGACGACAGCTCGACGATGTGCTGTAAACCAGTGGCTCATCGGGTTTTAATTTACCCGACGATTTTCATATCTCACCCAACGACGCTTTTTCACCGAATAAAACCTTGTTTCTTGTAATTATTAGACATTGTACTGGGACATTAATTGCCATATGCTATTGACATGATTTTCACATATATATTTTAATTATATTAAGTAACAAAACTATGTTTTCTGCCTTCTGTTCAAATATTTTAATTATGTATGGTAACAAAAGTTTTAATTGTATGTTTTGTTCAAATATTTTAATTATTTAAAGTTAGAAAAGTTGAACATGCATGCCTTTGTTTTTACGGTCACAAGATTGTATTTTCGCCTTCATCTCTCTCATCAGTCATCAGTACGTAGCCCCTTCTCCTCCTTATCTCAGTTTGGTCCGCCCGCTCTATTTATCTCCCTCTTGTATCTGTCAATATATAGTTTGCATTTGTTGCTTTATTACTCGGAACCAAAACATATCAAAACGCACGTTAGTATCGGACACCTGCAATTATTAGATGCATCCTTTTCAATGATAACTGTATTCGTTGAGGCAAAAGTCGATACATATAATTAATTGTGGCCTAATTAAAGTCCGTTTTCTTGTACTGGATGAGATGTTAGCAATTGTATTAACTAATGAGTAATGGGTAGGTCATAATTAACAAGTTTACCAATTTGGTGTAATTATTTGACTTCCCACTTATTTCTCATTTGATGCTCTTTATTGAAACCAAATATGCACCACATAATACAACCGGTTTTCAAATCAATCTCTAAATTATTATGCTGCATTTCTAATTTTGGCACACAATTCAAGAATTAAACTCTAAACTATACGAAATTAACTAAATTATTTAATATCGGAAGATAAAAAAATTTAAATCTAAAATTTTAAAGTATTTTTGAAAAATTATTGTTTTTAATTATCTTACTTTAAATTAGATTAGATACAAATATTACTTTTAAAATGAGCAAGTGAAAAAAAAAATTATAAATAGAAGTAATGTTTTCATAATCCTCAATATAATCTCATAATAAAAAAATAAAATAAAAAGTAATATTGAAATCATGATAGATTTTGGAAAATGATTTTTAGATTGTTGCTAAACTAGTTTATAATTTGATGACATTAGTTGTAATTTATATAAAAATTATAATCGATTTTAAATTGTATGATTTTTTGACTAGTCAAATGACCTATAAATTTAATTTTTCTATATACAAATGTTTAAATAACTTATATATTAGTACGCACCTATAAATTAATTGTCTTTGTATTTATTCATATGCTTATGTCATGTGTGACAAATGACAAATTTCCAGGTTGAAACCTGAAAGAGTCAAGCCTCGCATTGCAATGCATGCTCTCTCAAACGTTTTGTCGATCTGATCAGACTTTTAGTCGCAGCTAGCCACAAGCTTTTTCTTTCTTTTTGTCTTTGTGTTTCTCATTTGGTTGCATATAAAGATAAAGCCACGAAGCATTTGCATATTCTTGAAATTATTGAAGATTAATTAGTCGCATCATGCATATATGGATGAAAATCGATGGAAACAAGCAATGTTAGGGTTTGTGGAGCCCTCCAAGAGGACGAGAGCTTAGAGAGGGGGTGTTGTGGCAGCCGGGAAATTTGACAAACAATAAGGGTTCATGGACAGATCAAAGGGAACAGTTTTTTATCATTCTTTAAAAAAGACGTGTCTTGATGTTTGCACCTAATTAATACTGATCCCATTGCATGCATAATGACGAGTATAATATTTTTCGCATACAAAAATAAATAAATCTTCTCCCAAAAAAAAATTGTAAGAGGTTGCATATATAGTATAATATTTTACGTATACAAAAAACGAATTTGTATTCTCGAAACCTCTCTGATTTGGGTCCTAGGCAGGAGCTCCAATTTTGCACTGCATTTAGGCTCGCATCTAGATTATTCGAACTTAAATATCAAGAAATTAATTTTTTATTTAAGTATATGATCTTTCACTTTGTCTTTGAATCCCTTCTACGTCAAACAACTTCATATATGAATACTATAATTTCAAAGACGTACCAGGAAAAAAAAAATATTCAAAGACGTACGGATCGCGATCTTCTGGAAACTTGTGGAACGCGAAGCATTTCATATTTTCTGGTTGATATGGAGCGTAGTGAGAGCTAACCACACACGCAATTATACTGATTAGGGTCCATTAATTTTCCACGTCAATTAATTTCCAAGTATATATATATATATATATATATATACATATTGAGGAATCAATTATAACACCGCATTTTTAACAATTTTTTTTTTTCAAAGATAAACCTTTATTTGAGCAATCGAACAGAAATGTTTACATCACGAGCTAAAATATTAAATAACTAAGGGGGCTCAAGGCCTTCCCACCTAAAACAGCGTTTAGAACGCTTACAAAAAATTACAACTTCGTGAGCCTCAGTGTTATGTTTACAAGAGGTGTACCTCAGTTGTACAATCTCGAAAAAAGTCAAAATATTATGAATTACTCCTTCAATAGTCGCCTCCAAACAAATACCCGATGTAATATACTGAACTAACAACCGCGCGTCCGACTCTAGGATGACTCTCTTGCAATCAAAATCGGTACACGCCACCATAAAAATAAACATAGATTTTAAATTATTAGATTTTTTTATTTTTAACAGCAGAAATGCAATCAAATTTATTTAATTATTATTTATCCTCTCAACTCCCTCATTAATATTTTTTCTTTAACTTACTTGTCTAGTTTGAATTCTTTGGTTCAATCTTCTCATTTTTACCCCTTCGCCTTCGATCTACCTAATTCTTTCTCTTCAATTGAATCTGCGTACAATTTTCTATCCTCATTTTTTTTTTTAATTCTGAGACTAAGCTCTTTTTTTTTTGTCACCTGCACAACAATACTACCATAGGACTGTCTTTATCTATGATTTTTTTTTAATCTTAGCTTTTCTTGTTTGTATGAAGAATTTCATCTTGACCATGCAAATTTTGGTACTACTTTTTTATGAGTGGGAAATCATATCCGGTCTCATAAACATCGACAATTGTCAATAAATCAAAATTAATAACATCTCAATATTATTGTCTCCCTACATTTACTGTAAAGATTTGAGAGGCACTTTTCTTTTAAAAAATAATAGGAAGAACAAATGGAGATTGAAGGAACAAAAATTAGAAAGGGAAAATTATGCAATTAAGGAGAGATCGAGTATGGATTATGTTTGTTTTCTTGCAATTGGGTGTTTTATCTTCCCCATATGATTTTATTGTTTGATCATTTTGTTCAGTGGGTTTGATTCAATGTTGCCGATTAGTTTGTGCAACGGAATCACATATAATTCTATTATTAAAAATGAAGAAGAAATGTAAACAAACAAAAAGAGAGAAGAAAAATGGCAGAGAAAGATGAATAATAGAGCGAATGAGTTGAACGGAAAATTGAGTGAATTAAGGAAAATTAATTAGTGTGAAGAAAAAATATTAATTACAATAATTAGATAAATAAAATTTTAATGAAAAATATGAGTAAATCTGAACCATTGAAATTGTACGAATCTAATACTTCAAAATTGTGTCAAATCTTGTGCTAAAAATGTGGAACGCGATGTCATTATTGATTAAGGTCCATTAATTTTCTACAATAACTCATTTCCAATTATATATATATATATATATATATTTGATATGTATGTGTTCGGTCGTAAGATATTTTAGGTATTGTTGTACTCAAATAGGGCTTGTAATTAGTTTTCTTTTAGAATAATATTATGGCCACTAAGTAAAATCCAAAACTTTTCCTCAACACATGTAGCACACTACTTGGCAATCTCGATATAATATATATACCATGACAATAACGATTGAGTTTGAAAGTCTCTCCGGCTCCTTTCATTTATAAGAAAATAAAAAACTTACAATTTTAAGTTTCCTATGCACCTATTATTTTGTTTAAATCCATAAATAGAGGAATTTAAAATTCTAATAAAATGAAAAACTTGGAATTTGGATGCCACAAATCCCAAGTTTAAATTTTATATAAAGGTACTACAAGAAACTCACCATTACTCGAAGAATTGGCTTCGTTAGGTAAGATCAAAGCGCTGTTGGGTAAAATATAAATCGACGAGGCATCGTTGGGCATGATTCGTTGAACATCAGCCGTCGGCCCAGAGGTTTTACCGACGAAAAAAACGTGCTCCTCGAGTAACGTTAGATTAACCCGAAGAACACCTCACTGGCCAGTCTTCGTCGGGTAATAACGTGTCAATGCATTTAGCCCCACGAAGATATCTAGCTTGTCGGGTAACATTGGGTTATCTGAATCGTTGGATCTCTCGGCGGTCACCCATCGAATGAAAAATGTTGTTGGGTAACTTTACGAGGTTCGTCGGGTAACTATCAACCATTCTTCGGGTAAAATTAAACCATTCGTCAGGCAATCTTAAGTGACTCGTTGGATGCTTCGGCGGTTGCGTACACAAGGAAGGAATTGTGCTTGCCGCAAAACACCTTGTTAGCCGCAATTGTTGGCCTTCTTGGATAAGGAATCCTCTTCCTTCTTTCTTTCCAGTTCTTGACTTCAAATTGGACTAGGAATTAATTTAATATCTTACCAAATCAGATCACAAGTCCTAAAATAAAGGAAAGAGACTACAAATTGCGGCTAGGGTTTATTTCTTTAACCCTAGGCGTGACTTATGGTTGCTTAGCATCCAAGAAGTTTCTTTTTCCTTGTTTCTTGCATCTTTGACTTAAGATCTGATTATGACATCTTTAAGTCTCCTTATCCAAGTCAATCCACTTCATTCCTCATTGAAAAAGGAAGGTAAATTCGTCCAAAGATTACTTGATGCACAAGTAATCACACTAAACCCCTTAATCGCATTTTTAGGAACTTTTAGAAGCTTAGCTACATTTTTGAGGATCTTGGGGGATCTTGGCCATGTAAATGGGAGATGATGTGGCACATTGTGAGTCCTTGATGAGTCCTTGAAGATTTAGCCTTGGAAAGATCACATTTCATTACAAAGACATGATTTAAACCTAAACTAGACAATTTGCACAAACTTCACAAAATATATCATTTACTCCTATTGTTTGAATGATTATAATCAAAAGATAAGTAAAAGAGATAAGGAATAACATTGAAACAATACTAAATTCGTGCCTTATCACTTATCTAGTGCAGTACGCAAGTTAGGCAAACTCACCAGATGCATCACGCCATTGAGCCAGAATTCATTGAAGTACAACTCCTTCATCCTCGCGACCCATAACAAAAATCGGCCATAAATCTTCGATTTGTTATCAGAAGGAAACAAGTGAACCCATCCCAAGTGAACATCACTCCAAGGAAACGAAGGTCGTTGGTAGATGGGCAAAGATTAAAACCCTAACAGGAGGTCATACAACGAATCAGCTTCCTCAGGTACCAAACCACGACAGCATAGTCCCAACACATAATGGTGGTCAGAACCTGCTGGAAGTATGGGCCCGCAGGCGATGTGGTGCTCCGCTTCACATGTGTCAAGAACATCGTGGGCAAGAGAACAACAATTTTCAAAAATTTCTCCTCACATCAAAGGCGCCTTTGAAGGCGACATAACGCCTACATCGGCAGAGGAAGAAGAATCAACGAGGCTTTTGCCTTTTGGACTTTCTTGGGTGCCATGTATCTCAGTAGGGTTTCACAAGCAGAAAGGTTTTTTCAGGAAATCGAAAGCATGAGGTAGCGACTTGTTCGAAGACGAAAAGTACAAATGAATTAAACCACCAAATAACTCGAGTTAGGCTCGACATGAAAGAAGAGAAGGGAAAAGGATGTGATCATGTGAATTTAAAATGCTTTATAACTAAAGCATTTCAAATTAAGGGGGCAATATTTACACCGGAAAAAATCTCCTCTGGGCCCAAGACATTGGCTCACGGAATTAAAGGCACAAAGATGCACAAGTCCAGCCCAGCGAGCTCTAACGTGGAGAGGAAGTAAACTTGGGCAATGTTGACAGAGAAAACGAAAAAAAATGAGGCAATGGGGAGTTTTCCAACAGGATAAACCACAAAGCGGGCCCACTGGAAAACTCTAATATGCAAGTGGAAAACTCCTTCATCGCCTATAAATAGAGAGCAACTCAGCTTCTCAAAGGGCAGCCAGTCAACCTCAACAAATTGATTTACATCAATTTCTGAACCAATGAACACCTTTAATCAAGGTTTCATGGTTTAAAATGACACGGCCCACCCCCAATCCCCCGGGATTTAAGGGCTAAGTCATGATCTCGTCTAACTTACGCATGACAAGAAGGCTAAACCGTCGTCTAACCTCTATGTAACACGTAAGCCGGACAAGGGATTTCCAAAATGAACCGTCCACAAGTACCGGACTTCCCAGAGCGCGCAGAATCTATTGTGGATCGCGTGTGTGATGTTTCCATCTCTCGAACAACAGTCTGCACCGCAACAACCTGAAGGGTATCAAAAAACATAAAAGACTGTGAGTGGACAAAAATAAATAGTACATTCAGAAAACAGTTAATAAGAAATTACATTTATACCCTCCATGCAAAACCAATGCATGCATACGAAAACCATTCCATAAAACCATTTCATATCCAAGATAAGAAAACCATCATTGAAAACTAGAATAATTTCTTTTTCTCAAATCCGTAGTTCAAATCCAGGGTCTTATCCCAAAATCATAAAGCCTCGTCAAAGTACGGGAACTCAGCCCAAAACTCATCAAATCCAAATCATCCGGGGCATTGCCCAAAACATCTGAAAACCAGTGAAAACCCAGTGAAAAACATCAATCAATCGAATTTCTGGATCTCAAGTGCGCCTGAGTCTTTAAACTCAAAACCATGCGCATAATCAGGCTTTCCCGGGATATCAACGAGTGTTTAAACTCAAAACACAACCAACAGGCCTCGGGGGATATCACAATAACCGAGTCTTTAAACTCAAAACATATCAATCCAGGGCCCTCCCCCGTCAATCAACCGAGTCTTTAAACTCAAAACCAGATCCAGCCATTTTTCTTTTTCCGGGTCTTTAAACCCAAAACCATTTTTCAATTGGTCTTTAAACCCAAAACCAAGTGAAAACCATAGAAAATCCATATCCGAATTCACAATAATGATTCCGTAAGATAGCATCCGGAACCATCATCCCAAACCCAAATCCAGAATTTCCCTTCCACGTTTCAAAACCGAATCAAGAATCATCTTTCCAAAATCCGATTCCAAAACCGAAATCTCGTTTATCGAAATCACATGAACAGGGCTCCAAGCCCGAAATCACTTTTCCAAAATCCATTATAAATCATATTTCAAATCCCGAAATCAAATCATCAAAACCATGATCAAATGTCAATATAAATCGAAAATTCGTAAAACGTGTAAATATGTCATTACATCGAAATACGTGCAACCCGTAAATCATCAAGTTCAGAATCATAAACATAGAAATCACGTATAGAAAACATATAAAAACATATATGCATGCATCATAAGTTGAAAGAAAAGTCCACTCACAGACCATTAGCGTCGCCGCCTCAATACGCGCGTACTTATGCTGTTCCCGGCTAATCCGCTATCACTGGCTTTCCCGAACCTATCCAAATCCCATAATAAGGTCACTAACTACTTCATTAAGCTTCTACTAAAGCCTCGTAATTTTCTCGAATTTTTAACTATTTATAACCGAGGCCTAAAACCTTCGGACATCCCGAAACATGTCGAAACGATGTTCGATCGACTCGAAACCAGTGCCAAAATGTTCGTTACATTGAATACTTTAAAATGTATTGAAAACTTCCTCAAAAGGGGCCCCACGTGCCCTCACGCGTCACCCAAAGGGGCTGCGCGTGGGAGCCACGCGCCTAGCACAGTTGTCTCCTATCTCGGGTAAACCCGGTCCAGCCCGAACAGGCATGGCCGGTTCAACCCTTTATTTCGTTCATTTTGCTTCCGTTTTCTCCCCCATTTAATCCTATAGTTTCCTTTATGTTTTTCCTATTCATTTACATCCTGAAAAACAAGAAATTCAGACCACGATCATACCTCCTAGATCGATTCATGAACCGATCGAGTTTCTCCTTGCTGTTTCCATGGCTTTGGCCATCTCAAGCCGTGGTTTTGGTCCCAATTGCTTGCTAGTAACTCCAGGAACCTCATCCAAATGACCAATTCGATCAACACTTATCACAACCGAAACTGCCATTTTTGAGACTTAAATGAAGGTTTCATGGGAAATGTCCTTACCATTCAATTCAGGCCTCGAAAATAGGCTCAAACGACTCCTTAGACTTCCTTTTCCCTTTCTCATTCAAAGACCAGAAGCAAAAGATGTCGTTTGAGGGACTTGGATAAGTTGGGTTTCACGGGCACTTACTGTGCTCTGTTTCACAATGACGTGGCCGCCGTCCACGGCGGCCTGTCATGACCGCACTACCATAATCCCCTCATCAGTCTCCCTCAGCTCCCTTCTCAGGTTTCACACAAGAATTGATGATCAAGAAGTTTGTGGGGATGGTTCCTCACGGTTCACTCTGTTTTCAATCATTTTGGGCCAACGGTGCAAGTAAGGATCCCAGTTGTTAAAAAAAAAACACTTAAGTCGGTTGAGAGAGGTTCTACAGCCCTCTAGAGATGGGACAAGTGTCCCCATCTCATTAAACCACCATTCCAAGGCATCCAAGTGTCCACTTGACACTAGGCACAAATCCTAATGAATCCAAATGACCAAATTGCCTCTTCCTTCTAAAATTACCATTTTGCCCTTCATATTCCTAGACACGTAACTCTGTCGTCCGAACTCCAATTGATGCATGCCGCCTGTCGTTGTACTTAGGGGATCGAAACCTACCTAACGGTCCTCGAATTACGAGAAAATTCCATGTCGTTTGAAAAGTCCACAAATTGCCCCTTTTTAACCAAATTACCAAATTACCCTTGAACTTCCGAACAACATAACTTCCTACTCGGATGTCGGAATCGGACGTGGCACCTGTCTATGAACTCGTGATGTCCCGATATACGTCAGAGTCATCGGTCAAAGCTCGATTGACCATTCGAACAAAAAGTCAACCGTTCGCCAGATTATAGGGGCAAAATCGTCATTTCACACCGTCCGTCCGGAAGCATCCAACTAATCACTGATTAACTTCACTAATCTGTCATTAACCACTAATCTAATCCCGATTTCCAGAACGGGTCGTTACATAAAAACAGCTCGCCCTTGTGGCAAAAACTACTCGTTCAAATAAGGAAATCAGGATGCAGCTTCTCTTCTCACCCTTTCGAGGCATTTATGCACTTTCCTAACCATCTTTCTAACCAAATAGAGTCATTATGATGGACTTCTCATCCATTCATAAACCTTCTTCCTGACCTCTCAAGTGCCATAAGGGTCGCCCTCTTCCCGACTAACTAGTTCTTGGACTTTCGGCTGAGGTTCACAGAAGATCAACCTTCTTTCTGAGCACTCAGTGTCATAAGGGTTGGTATTATCGACTACCGGCTCACGGACAGTCATTCCGACTACCTGCTCATGGACAGTCTCCTCACATGAATAGTCATCTCGACTACCGACATACGGACAATCATCCCGACCACCAGCTCACAGACAACCATTTTGACTACTGGTTCACGGACAGTCTCCGACCACTGTTTTACGAATAGTAATCCCAAATACTGGCATTGTCAGGACCTGATCCTCCTCAGTCAGGATCTGACCCTCCTCGGTGTGGACCCGACCCTCCTCGGTCAGGACCCGACTCATCTAGCATGATATTATCCGCTTTGGGCCTTCTTGCCCTTACCTTCACGGTTTTGTTTTAGGAGCTCACGGTGCAACTTCCCAGGGGGTCACCCATCATAGAATTGCACCAGCCTCAACTCGCTTAACTTTGGGGTTTCAATCCCCCCCAAAGCCACCTGAGCTGCCAAAAGGCCTCGTGCTAGATAGGTGTGTGCCTACACCTTTAAGGCACGCCACCATTCCCTTCCCAAACCATTCCCTCCTCGTAGGAATGTGGGATCGTTCACCGTTCCCTGCAGGACACCTTCGCTAACACACTTTCCGGTCGGGGTCTCGCTCTGATACCATTCTGTCAGGACCCGACCCTCCTCAGTCCGGACCCCACTCATCTAGCACGATATTGTCCGCTTTGAGCCTCCTTGCAGTTGCTCTCACGGTTTTGTTTTTGGGAGCTCACGGTGCAACTTCTCAATGGGTCACCTGTCAGGACTCGTCCCAGGATTAACGAGGAACGACCCTGATCCCGTCTGACACAGAGTGTCAGACAAGGGAAATTTCCGACCTTAGCCCTCTCGGGCCATCAGAGTATGCCAGGATTCGGAGGAGGTATGTGATATCTCGGTCTCTGCTACAGTCCACATCCGCTGTCAACTTGAATGGTAGTTAAAACATTTAAAAGTTGTGAGTGGACAAAACAACCAGTTTATTCGAAGACATTTGTACCATTCACTAAAATGCATACATGCATTCGAAAACCATTTAACCAAATGCAACCATATGTGGGAACTAAGCCCAAAACCGTAATCGAAAGAATCATAAAGAATCGACCATAATAAAACCATACGAGCCACTGCCCAAATCCATACGGGACTCAGCCCAAAACATAAAGAAGCCAAAACCCGTTATGAGTACCGTCTCTTGTCCTAGACATCACCCTCGAAAATTTCTTACTCCAGAGGAATTAAGATAACTCAAGTGTTAACAATCGCCGTAGGTGAGAGTTAACAAAAGAGTCTTCACCGATTAAAGATCAAAATCTAAACTTTGAAGCACAAGTGATCTACATATAGCCGAGACTAATGCATGAATGCACGAATTATTTACAAGTATGTTTTTATGCACAATTTACAAATATACATGACAATTTACATATGAACAATTTATACAAGTTATGAACAATTATTGAATTAAAAAGACAAAGAAGTATAAATATATCCACAAATAATATACAACTTAAATAAATATATCCACAAATAAAATAAAATAAACAAATTATATACAACTTAGGAACTAGTATAAACAAACAAGTATGAAAAAAGAGGTACAATTATAAACAAAGTATGAAGTATAAATCAAGTATGAACAAGCATACAAATGAAAATTAAGACAAGTATAATAATTTTGAATAAGTACGAAAAATAACAAGTACATATATCCAACATCTATGCACAAAATGAATTAGCACTAACATGAAGCTAAAACTAAAAAAAAAGTTGGAAAGTAAATACATATATTAATTTTTTAAAATTAATTAATTTCTTTTTCTTCGGAATTTAATAATTAAATAAATGAAGATTTTTTTTTTGAATTTTTAATTACAACAAAAAATAAGAATAAATAAAAGTAAAAATAAGGAAAAAATGAACATGTACAATATGCATTTATGAACAATTAAAAAGAATGAACAAGAATAATATGACAAGTAAAAGACTTATAAACAAACATAAATGAAAGTTAATTAAGAATAAGTATGTATAAGAATCACCAAGTAAAATAAAAATTGAAATTTACATAAACAATTATCATATGAACAAGTATATATAAAAAAATTATGAACATTTATGAACAAATATAAAAAGAACAAGTAAAGTATGAACATTATAAGCAAAAATAAATAGAACAAATATAAGAATCAAAATTATAAACAAGCATAAAAATAAAAGTTATGAACACGTATAAAAGTAATATACAAGTATAATATGAACATGCATTAAGATAAACATTAAGAACAAGTGTTATATGTACAAATATAAAAATAAACAAATAATAAGAATAAAAATAAGATGGATAAAATATAAACAAGTATAAGAATTATAAACAAGTAAGTAAAAGTTATGAACAAATAAAATAAGAACCAAAATAAAATAAAATAAATATAAACAAGTATAATAAGCACAATTTATAGACATATACCAACATATTAAAAATGATTTTCAATTTCCCCGACAACGGCGCCAAAAATTGATAACGCCCAAACTACGCATTAAATTAAACACGTAATTTGAGTATTATGCAATTTAAACCCTTTTTGTGTAATTGTAGCATTGGTAAATAGGGATCGTTCTTAACCGGAGAAATTAGGGAACATTAATAATATGTTAGTTAAAAAGAATAATGAATAATCAAAGAATAATGAATTAAAGAATTAAATAATTAAATAATTAAATAATTAAATAATAAAGAATTAAAGAATAAATGAGTTAAAGAATAAAAGAATTAATGAATTAATGAAATAAAGAATTAAAGAATAAAGAATTAATTGGGGGGTTTGAAAGATTGTAATCATATAATAAAGAAAACAAGTAAAACTAATTAAGAACTTAATTCTACTTCTACTTTAACTTTTATGCAAGTGAACTTTCTTCAAACACATATTTTTACCAACACTCTAACATCATGCTCATAGTGAACCAATCACGAAATTCTACCTTAATCATCTCAAATACATGCATATATTTTTCAATATTATAAATGCACCGAACAACGGTCATAAACACTTATAATACGATTCACCTTAAGTTTGTGATTTCAATGTGTGTCAAACATCTAAATCTCTTCAATCCTATTCTAAGTGCACCGAACAGCAGTCATAAACACTTAGTGTTAAATTGAAGGTTAAGCACTAAAACATATGAAGTAGATGAAATTCAAAAAGTAAAACACATGGAGATTGTATTCACATTTACAAATGTTATAAAGAAAATACCAACACATATATTGAATTATAAGTAAAACAAAAACAATAACAAGAATTTAAGTAAATGGAGACAAGTTACACTTTCGGAACCCAAGAACAGCTTGTGATTCCGAGAGTGGATGGAAACAATGGAATGTTATTCATAAGGAATACCGAACAGCGGCGAGAACCTTATGAAGATGGAGGATAAAACATAAGAATTCGGACTTAAATTCTAGAATTATTTTGGAAATACTTGGCCTAGGTATTTCTTAAGGAAAGCATAAAAATGTATTTAAGAGATCTCAAAGAAAAATCACAAGAACAAAGTAAAGAAGAAATGAAATTAAGAATTTCTATAAATTAAGAACAATAATTAAAAGAAAGCTAATTAAATAAATAATCTAAAAGAAGTTAAAATGGTCCCAAAATAAATCTAAAAATAGAAAAAGAAGAAATGAGAGAAGAGAGAAACATGAACTAAACTAAGACTAAAACTACTCAAAATGGGGACTTTTTACAAATGAATTTGCCTCCCTATTTATAGAGGGAGGCCAAAAAGAACTAAAAATAAAATACAAAATAAAATATAAAAATAGTAATAAAATAGTACAAAATGAAATGATGAAAAATGATGAGTTATGATGAAATTAGGTTTGATTTTTGGGATTGATTTGTGCTGGAAAATCAGAGAAATAGGAGAAAGTGGGAGCAGTTTTCTGTTGGGTTACTGTGCAGTGGGCAAGTGGGCTGGACAGGTTGCTGTTGGAGTGGACAAGGCACGCAAGTGGGCTGAAGAGCAGTTGGGTTGGCTGCTGCGGGACAGTAGGGTTGGTAATTGTACGGGCTGGAGCAGTTGGATCAGTCAACTGGGTGAAGCGGGCCGAGCTGGAGTTGCGGATAGGCTGGCGTATGGGCTCGAGCTTGCGGGCTGACGAACGGAAGTGTTGGGCTGGGTTTCTCGCGAGTGGGCCGCAAGGATGGATCAGGTGGAGCTGGAACTGGGCTGAAGATGCTGGCCGAAGGATTTGGCGCTGTGCAGGCGGGTTGGATCAATGCACATGGGCTGGTGCACGCGAAGCTTGGGCCGGAAAATAAATGGGCTTCAACAATTATTTGGGCTGCTGCTTTTGTAATTAAATTGGGCTGGCATTGTATCTGGGCTGCAAAATAACAAATGGACTCACATTAAATATGAATTTGGGCTTTTAAAACAGAATTTAAATTTAAATTATTAATTAATATTTTCACCGAATTTTGTCCATAATTTATTCGTTATAATTCCGATCGAGACGATTCTTTCGCCAAAACGCTCCAAATTACAAACTTTATTTATTTAAACATAAAAATCACAAAATAAATTATTTTATCTAATTATTTATTATTTTAATATTAAAAGTCAAGTATAAGGGTATAAAATAATATAAAATAATGCTTATTTGAGGACCTATCAGCCACCGCCCAAAACCTGTATCCATCACACATCATATTCCATATCCATAAATCACATATATCATGTATACATATAATTCACACAACCAATACTGTCACGGTTTCCAAAGCTACGCGCGTGCTACCCGGGGTCTCACACTTAAGTCTCTTAGAGTCAAGGTCAATGTCCATAGACCACTGACCCTAACTGAGATTATAGTACAAGCCTTTCTGAGAGTAAGGAACCCAACAGGGGTAATTCCCACTCAGTCAGTGCTCCGTGACTACTCCGGGGTCCACCCAGGCCAACAACCCTCCCCGGAAGAGATAATAGAAGTAAAGGAAGGTATATGAACATATATATACATAACATAAATATTCATGCCCGGTCCCCCTGAACCGTCATGATCCATAATATCCATTCCTGTTCATATACATATAGACAACATCCTCCATGCCCGGTTCCCATAAACCGTCATGTACCACAATGACTTGACAAGGGTTCATGCCGGTTCCCATAAACCGTCATGAACCTGGAAATCAATTTAGGGTCCCTGACCCGAAATCATAACCGTAAAGTAACTAGGTCTCGTGCTCGAACATATGACATCATCTGGGCATCCTGCCCGATATCTAAGAGTCAGTCACGACTCCTATCATAGTGATGCGTGCAACCATCCATCCAGGACCGCCCTCAATCCTTGTATGTTTCCGTGAACGAATCAACCGACGCGACCACCACAAGATCATGGTGCACTCATCACCGATCGTTATCCTGAACCGTCAGTACTCCGAAGTCGAGCCTCCCCAGGCTGCCCGACAACAGATCGTGCATCGTGACCTCTCCGGAAGGAACACAACCCAATCCGGAGGCGAGCGTCGTATCTTCTGTCACTGTGCACATTGCACCCGTCGTGACCACGATTCAGACCTGTAGGTCATGAATAGGGTCATATGCCCGAGAAAAAACCAAATGGGTCTCATACCTGAGTTTATCCTTTTGAAATTCCAAATCCAATTCATTTAAACCAATAAAGAAATACAGACCCGTATAGGCACCGTATAAGGCCGAAACTTTGAAATACGTGCATATACTTAACCACAACCAAATGCACTCATGGCATCACAAAACATGTATTAAAACATATAATAAAAATTTATGCATGCACCAATTTAGAAAACAAGGTCCACTCACAGACCATCCTAGCTGCCGCCTCGATATGTGTGCCATAGGCTCTCCCGAGCCAATCACCGTCATCGGGACTCCCAAACCTCTCAGGGTTCTTCTCCTCCAAGCCACCGTCCACGGCAGTTCTGGCCGTCCAGCAGCCATCCTCAGTCTCTCTCTCACTCTTTTGGACTCACAGGTGATCATATGGGGTAAGGGTTGGATTGGTTTGGGTTGCACAGAGAAGAGGAAATGAGATCGGGTTGTGTTTTTTTTTTTAAATGAAGAAATGAAATGGTCGATGCATGTATCAATTTGGGTGGCCTGTAGATGGGTGACAAGTGTCACTCATCCATTGGGCCTTCATAAAATATCTAGGGCCCACTAGAGTCCAAAAGTCAGGTCGTCTCGTAATTCGTGCAATAGTACACTTGAACTTCCGTGAACTGTAACTTCGCTGTCGAACGTCCGAATTCGACATGCCGCCTATCTACGGATTCGTATCGTCCCGATCTACGTAACCGTCCTTGGCCCTCGGCCATCGGACCTCCTGGTCAAAAAGTCAACATTTGACTCCTTTTAACCAAAATTACCAAATTGCCCCTTAACTTTCGAACGTCATAACTTCTTCCTCGAATGTCGGAATTGAATACGCCACCTGTCTATGAACTCGTGACGTCACAAACTACGTCACGGTCATCGGTCAAAGTCCATTTGACCATCCGAACGAAAAGTTAACGTTTTATCCACTCTAGGGGTAAAACGGTCATTTTACATCGTTCGTCCGATTTCGCCCAACTAATCACCGATTAACCTCCTTAATCACGATTAGTCACTAATCTAATCTCGAAATTCGGGACGGGTCGTTACAACCTTCCCTCCTTAATTAATTTCGTCCTCGAAATTCCAACCGACCTAATTCCAACCGTTCTTCCCTCCTTAATTAGTTCCGTTCGCGAAATTCTAACTATCCTGATTCCAAATACTCCTCGTGGAAAGCAAATCCGATCTTACACACGAGTACACTAGTACACCAATTAACCAGAACAAGTCTCGTCTGCACCCAGAAGTACCACTAATGCTCACGTCGTATCGACTACACTCGGCCACGTCGAATGATAGTAGCCATTGACACCACTTGTTAAATCTACTATTTCGTTAACACAACCAACTCTATGGTTCCTTGCTCAATCGCTAATCTATCCTGACGTCTGCTCCCACTGGGAGTCCCCAGACCTCACTCAACGATCCACGTTGAAACATCCCGACAGCTGTCACATCCAACAAACTGTCACCACTTGATAGTCGTCAGTCGAAAACTGACACTATACTCACTTATGGTTACACTAACCACCAACTCACTCAACCAGAGTATACATATACTAACAAAGTATTTGACATGTGTGTGACTAGACCCATCAGAAACACCATGACCCAGAGCACAGTATCCAATGTCTAGTTCACGACCTCAACTAATCCAATGGTATTGAAACTAAGCCGACCACCAACATGCTTACCAACATACCTCTGGTATAACCTATATACCTTCACCACACATCACAAATCTGACCGGTATCGTACCTCAAACAACGTACAAGGTACATACATCTATCCATCAATCAGACTACAACCACCTAGGTCATAGTCAACCACGTTTCTATTCTGGAGTCCATCTGTCCAATCCTATACCAGACAAATCACAACTCCAACTCAATATCCATTTCCAAATTCGAATCCAAAATCATTATTCCGTAAGCTAGCATTTAGAATAACCATTCCGAACCCAAATCCATAAATCCACTTTCAAGTTCCAAAATCGAATCCTGAATCGTCATCCAGAAATCAGATTCCAAAACCCAAAATCTCATTCTCGTCTACCGAGACACACCATATCTGAACCTATCGGATACCCGTTCAAACAATTACCACAATAAGTTCTATTGACTTTGTAGGAAAGTCAATCACAACATACGTACATCCAAGGCTAACCAAATCCGACCTCGTCGAACACCTACTCAGGCAATATACCATACGGGATTTACATCAAAAAGAAGTTCAGTCCTAACATCCTCAACTCAAACGTCCAAGTAAGAGCGATAAACTCTCCACCTATCTGGATCAACAAGATCACGATCCAGATCCACACTGGTTTACTACAAGATTCCAAACCATAGGGTCTTACACCCTCAACGAATCTACATACTGACACATCGTTCGTTAACCAATTCCCACATCTAAACAAATCAGTCATCGACGAGACACGTCGAGACTGTGGGTTCTCTCCAATTACCTCGTATCGATCCTTGTCATTCCACCTAGGAGAAAAACAAGGATGTTCCATCACGATGACGCCAATACTCATCCTACGTGGATGCAACAAAACTCGATGCAATCATCATGTCATGTAATCTAACATCGTCTACTACCAAGCAGAAAATGAGAAATCTCAGTCACCTAACTTCGATATACTCAATTCCACCTGATGACCCAAGACAATTCTGAGTCCATCCACCAATACACGATCAGTGTACTAGTGGCACAACCATCACCTGCTATCATCTGCCACCATCTGACATCCTCAATCATGGTAGAATCTGAGAAGTCACCCAAAATGACTTCGAAATACCCATTACCAATGCGGAAAACTCGCACTCCTCGTGTCACCTCGATCACAACCTTTCTCGATTCTAAAATTCCAACTATGTTAGAACCAATATACTCGGACATCATCCACGTGTCCCCAACAATCAACATTCATCTTAATTTGATGTACCGCTCGACTGAAGAGTCACAACAGCTTCCTGCTGTGATCTGCAGTCAAATCTCTGCATACCACCATATTTGACCAATTCTGACCAACCCTGGCCAATACTGACCAACTGGTCGCTAAACCCCACGACAGATCGAGTCTGACCAACCGGTCACTAGTTCCCCATGACAATACTCGATCCTCACGTCTCAACTACCGTTGGATCCAATCTAGTCCATCATTATCCGTGATTCACTCCCGAACCACAGATACCGAACATATACCTATCTCAACCGAATCACATCCCGATTCGTGACTCAACGTCATCACAGTCATCGACATCAGCACTAGTACCAGCACACCGCCTGTTAGCATCAGCACAAAGTGTGCGAATCGGACAATCCTAGATCTCCGCTCATATCGAGCGACGACCTCGTACCTCTACTCAAATTGGAGAAACTCTGCCTCCCTCGTACCCAACAACCCTGGGTCCAGTCACCCTGACATCTCATACGAGAAAAGGAAACATTCCCTGAACGTCCCTGATTCCCAACAACCGTAACTACAACCATTCTCGGTAGTAGTGCCTACCATAGACTCGTGCAGACCAAACTACTAGGCATCTCTATCGAGACTCCGCATCCAATGGAATTGATCGCCCGAACTAATTACTCTGCATCCCCACTCTGGGATTCCATCGACAAGTACCAACCCTGGTAACCTGTCCAACCAATCTCTATCCTGTCGTAACTCGACTAAACCACTGTCGTCTACCAGGTTATTCGTGACCTTAGCTGTACCAACAATCCATCACAACTGAGTAGTACGGCAACCAACTAGGTTTAACCGATAAGTACAACCCCGACTGTAGAGTGCAGTCCCATCACTAAAGCTGACATGACTCGACTTGACATGACCGTCGGTCGGTCTTGACCTGAAAAGTCGTCAAAGTCAAATCATTTGCCAACTCACCTTTTTGAACCATACACCTAAGGTAGGGTTCCATGATAATTAACCAGAGTTCCATTGAACCCGACTACATAAGGCAGTATAATTCCCAATCTGACCATCTCCGCGGTTTTGACATCGTAAGGACGTCAATCCAACTAAGATTCCTCGAATCCAGCTGCTAACTACTAGGAGAAGTAAATCCATTTAGCTCAACAAAATCTGACCAACCAATGGTCACAATTCCGAACTACCGTCAAAACGATCCCTTAACCTCGTGAAAGACAATCCCAACTAACTTTCTCACGATCAAAGTTCGAAAGTACTGTTACGTTCATCCTTCCGTAGGGTCCCACACTACCATCCACGACAGAACTGTGGCAACCCCGGCATCGAGTGCCGAACCAAGACATTCAACGATCCAATCCTAATAACTATCGTATTGGCATCCCAACTATTAGGTTGATAACGAATTGTAGCCCATTGAGACATCAAATCCTCGACTTGCGTATGGAGTATTGCGCAAAACGCACTCTGGAATTCAGAGTAACATGAGCACCTTATGCTCGGATAAGCAATCCTATGCTCTGATACCACCTGTCAGGACTGGTCCCAGGATTAACGAGGAACGACCTTGATCCCGTCTGACACGGAGTGTCAGACAAGGAAAATTTCCGACCTTAGCCCTCTCGGGCCATCAGAGTACGCCAGGATCCGGAGGAGGTATGTGATATCTCGGTCTCTGCTACAGTCCACATCCGCTGTCAACCTAAAGGGTAGTCAAAACATTTAAAAGATGTGAGTGGACAAAATAACCAGTTTATAAAAACAGTTTATTCGAAGACGTTTGTACCCTTCACTAAAAAGCCTGCATGCATTCGAAAACCATTTAACCAAATTAAACCATATGTGGGAACTAAGCCCAAAACCGTAATCGAAATAATCATAAAGAATAGACCATAATAAAACCATACGGGCCACTGCCCAAATCCATACGGGACTCAGTCCAAATCATAAAGAAACCAAGTACACGGGCCACCGCCCAAAACCTGTATCCATCACACATCATATTCCATATCCATAAATCATATATATCATGTATACATATAATTCACACAACCAATCTTGTCACAGTTTCCAAAGCTACGCGCGTGCTACCCGGGGTCTCACACCCAAGTCTCTAAGAGTCAAGGTCAATGTCTGTAGACCACTAACCCTACCTGAGGTTATAGTACAAGCTTTTCTGAGAGTAAGGAACCCAACGGGGGCAACTCCCACTCAGTCAGTGCTCCGTGACTACTCTGGGGTCCACCCAGGCCAACGACCCTCCCCGGAGGAGATAATAGAAGTAAAGGAAGGTATATGAACATATATATACATAACATAAATATTCATGCCCGGTCCCTATGAACCGTCATGATCCATAATATCCATTCCTGTTCATATACATATAGACAACATCCTCCATGCCCGGTTCCCATAAACCGCCATGTACCACAATGACCTGACAAGGGTTCATGCCGGTTCCCATAAACCGTCATGAACCTGGAAATCCATTTAGGGTCCCTGACCCGAAATCATAACCGTAAAGTAACTGATCTCGTGCCCGAACATATGACATCATCTGGGCATCCTGCCCGATATCTAAGGGTCACTCACGACTCCGATCGTAGTGATGCGTGCAACCATCCATCCAGGACCGCCTTCAATCTTGGTATGTCGTCGTAAACGAATCAACCGTCGCGACCACCACAAGATCATGGTGCACTCATCACCAATCGCTATCCTGAACCGTCAGTACTCCAAAGTCGAGCCTCCCCAGGCTGCCCGACAAGAGATCGTGCATCGTGACCTCTCCGGAAGGAACAAATCCTAATCCGGAGGCGAGCGTCTTATCGTCTATCGCCGTGCACATAGCACCCGTCGCGACCACTATTCAGACCCGTAGGTCATGAATAGCGTCATATACACGAGACAAAACCAAATGGGTCTCATACCCGAGTTTATCCTTTTGAAATCCCAAATCCAATTCATTTAAACCAATAAAGAAATATATACCCGTATAGGCACCGTATAAGGCCGAAACCTCGAAATATGTGCATATACGTAACCACAACCAAATGCACTCATGGCATCACAAAACATGTATTAAAACATATAATAAACATTTATGCATGCACCAATTTAGAAAACAAGGTCCACTCACAGACCGTTCGAGCTGTCGCCTCGATATGTGTGCCATAGGCTCTCCCGAGCCAATCACCGTCACCGGGACTCCCAAACCTCTCAGGGTTCTTCTCCTCCAAGCCGCCGTCCATGGCAGTTCTGGCCGTCCAGCTGCCATCCTCAGTCTCTCTCTCACTCTCTGGGTCTCACAGGTGATCATATGGGGTAAAGGTTGGATTGGTTTGGGTTGCACAGAGAAGAGGAAATGAGATCGGGTTGTGTTTTTTTTTATATGAAGAAATGAAATGGTCGATGCATGTATCAATTTGGGTGGCCTGTGGATGGGTGACAAGTGTCACTCATCCATTGGGCCTCCATAAAATATCTGGGGCCCACTAGAGTCCAAAAGTCAGGTCGTCTTGTAATTCGTGTAATAATGCACTTGAACTTCCGTGAACCGTAACTTCGCCGTCGAACATCCGAATTCGACATGCTGCCTGTTTATGAATTCGTATCATCCCGATCTACGTAATGGTCCTTGGCCCTTGGCCATCGAACCTTTTGGTCAAAAAGTCAACATTTGACTCCTTTTAACCAAAATTACCAAATTGCCTCTTAACTTCCGAACGTCATAACTTCTTCCTCGAATGTCGAAATTGAACGTGCCACCTGTCTATGAACTCGTGATGTCACGAACTACGTCACGGTCATCGGTCAAAGTCCATTTGATGGCCCGAACGAAAAGTCAATGTTTTACCCACTCTAGGGGCAAAACGGTCATTTTGCATCGTTCGTCCGATTTTGCCCAACTAATTACTTATTAACCTCACTAATCACGATTAGTCACTAATTTAATCTCATAATTCGGGACGGGTCGTTACATCACCCATCATGCAATTGCACCAGCCTCAACTCACTTAACTTTGGGGTTTCAATCCCCCTCAAAGCCACTTGAGGTCCCAAAAGGCCTCGTGCTAAATAGGAGTGTTCCTACACCTTTAAGGCACACCACCATTCCCTTCCCAGACCATTCCCCCCTCGCAGGAATGTGGGATGGTTCACCGTTCTCTCCAGGACACGGGTCTTACAGACATACAGAAGGTCACCAAGGAACTCAAAACTCCATTTTCGACGTGTTGCCATCCCATTTGAGTGCTCTGCCATCTCATGGCATGATTTCCAACTAATATTCATCTCAGTTGAAGATTTTCCAAATTTCCTGCTTCTTACGGGCTTAAAATGTTAAGGAAATAATTTACTGTTTTTTACACTTATAATTTCAGTTGTTATTCAATTCCAGTACTTTTACATTATTGTACTTGTATTTCCATTTCAATACAACTAGATTTTCTTAAGTAGCGATTGGTGCTCAGAATATACCATCCAAGTGTGGTTCGCGACTCACTAAGTCGGGACACCATCTCTATGCATTAGTTCGAATACTTTGATCCCGACTTGAGGAAACCTAGGACCATCTCCCACTTAAATGTTGAAATAACAACGTCGCCAGATTTGAATATCATGACTGAATAACTTATGATTTGGGTATTGCTGGAAAGAAAATATTTTAAGTCTTTGAAAAAGGCATAGAAAAGAACAACGCGGGGATTTCTTGTGACACGACCAACCCTCAATCCCCCGGGATTAAGGGCTAAGTCATGCTCGCGTCTAACTTATGCATTACACGAAGGCTAAACCGACGTCCAACCTCCATGTGACACGAAAGTCGGACAAGATATTTCCAAACGCACCGTTCAAAACGTCCGGACTTCCCAGAGCGTGCAGACTCTGCTGTGGATCGAGTGTGTGATGTCTTCGTCTCTCTCTATCAACAACCCGCACCGAAACAACCTGGAGGGTATCAAAAACATGAAAAGACTATGAGTGGACAAAAATAAAGGATAAGTTTAGACAACAGTTATCAGAAAACACAATGTATACCCTCCACGCAAAAACCAATGCATGCATCTAAAATCCATGTCATGAAACCATTTCATATCCAAAGCCATCAATGAAAACCATTCTTGAAAACCCGAATTCTTTCCCTTTCTCAAATCCGTAATTCAAATCTAGGGCCTCAGCCCAAAATCCATAAATCAAACATCAAAGGACGGGAACTCAACCCCAAAACTCATCAAATCCAAATCATCTGGGACATTGCCCAAAGCATCTGAAAACTAGTGAAAAACATCAATCATGCGAGTTGCTGGATCTCAAGTGCGCCCGAGTCTTTAAACTCAAAATCATGTGCATAATCAGGCCTTCCCGGGATGTCAACGAGTCTTTAAACTCAAAACACAAGCAACAGGCCTCGGGGGATATCATAACCGAGTCTTTAAACTCAAAACATATACCGAGTCTTTAAACTCAAAACATATCAATCCAGGGCCCTCCCCCGTCAATCAACCGAGTCTTTAAACTCAAAACCAGATGCAGCGGTTTTTCTTTTTATTTTCCGGGTCTTTAAACCCAAAACCATTTTTCAGTCAAGTGAAAACCATAGAAAATCCATATCTGAATTCGCAATAATGATTCTGTAAGCTAGCATCCGGAACCATCATCCCGAACCCAAATCTAGAATTTCCTTTTTAAGTTTCAAACCGAATCCAAAACATCATTTCCGAAATCTAGTTCCAAAACCGACATCTCGTTTATCGAAATCACATGAACAGGGCTCCAAGCCCAAAATAAATTTTCCGAAATCCATTTCAAATCATTGAAATCAAATCATCTTTCAAATCTCAAAATCAAATCATCATAACCATGATCAAATCACAACATAAAGCAGAAACTCGTAAAACGTGCAATTACGTAAAAATCTCGAAATTTGTGCAAAACCGTAAATCATCGATATCAATTCACAAATATAGAAATCACGTATAGAAAACATATAAAAACATATATGCATGCATCATAAGTTCAAAAGCAAAGTCCACTCACAGATCATTAGCGTCGCTGCCTCGATACACGCGCATTTATGCTTTCCCGGCTAATCCACTATCACCGGCTTTCCTGAACCTGTCCAAATCCCATAATAAGGTCACTAACTACTTTATAAAGTTTATACTAAAGCCCCGTAATTTTCCTGAATTTTTAACTATTTTTAATCGAGCCCTAAAACCTTCGGACAGCCCGAAACATATCGAAACGATATCAGATCGACTCGAAACCAGTGCCAAAATGTTTGTTACATCGAATACTTTAAAAGTCGTGTTGGAAATATCCTCAAAAGGAGCCCCACGCGCCCTCACGCGCCGATCAAAGGGGCTACGCGTGGGCCTCACGCTCCTGCACTGTTCATCGTCTCCTTCCTCTCGCCGACCCAGTCCAGATCGATTCGAACCGGTGTCCACGGTTCAACCTCTTAAACCGCCCAATTTTGATCTATTTTCATTCATTTTTATTCTATTAGGTTTGTTCAAACATGTATAATCGAGTTATCTAGTTAAAACATGAATTTAGGGCTGGTTTATTACCTTCCAAATCGGCATACGATCAGGTTTTTCCCAGATGCCAGTGTCCACCTTCCCGGCCACCATTCCTCTTACTTCCAAGCTTATTAGCTTTGTCTTGACCTCCAAAATAAGTTCCAATAACCCAAACATATCAATAATCACGAAAACAAACTTCACCATTTTTTAATCCAAACGAAGGTTTCTCTGGAACTCACCTTACCTTCCATTTTTAGGCCTCAAAACCAAGCTCAAAGGCTTCCTGACGATCTCAAAAACATGACTCAATTAATCAATTCGATCCTTAACCCTTAAATCACACTTCACTCTTATCACAAGGAAACAGGGGACTCTCGGGTGTTGTTTAGATTTTTCACCGCCTCTTGCCGTCATGGGTAGCCGTGCCACCACCGTCATTTGTGTCTCATCGTTTTCAATCTTTTTCATTCACCCATCAAAGGCAAGGGATGAAGATCAAAGGGAGTTGTGGAGTGGGTTCCTCACGGCAGACAAGTACTCTGTTTTCTCCCACAATCCACGGCTACCGTCCACGACGGTGGCACCACCACTCATGTCTCATCTCGACAACCCCTTTGTCCTCACACATCACTCTCGGCTAAGGAAGCTCACCGGTTTCATTTGGATTGCTTTGCACGGTTCAATCTCCCCCCATGTCCCTCTTTGTTTTTCAAACCACACACCGTGCACAATTTTTTTTTTAAAAACATCAGAGGCTTCTACAACCATCCAGGTCAAGCCAGATGTCCAAAAATCCTATGGCACAACTTCCAAGGCAAGCCAAGTGTCCAATTCTAACTGGGCACATATCCCAATGCAGTAAATGACCAAAATGCCCTTACTTGAAAAATTACCATTTTGCCCCTCCCCGTTTTGACTAATAATTAATTTGTCCAAAGTCTGATGTTGATGTGCCACCTGTTGTTGTAATCAGGGGATCGAGACCTACCTAACGGTCCTCGAACTTCATGAAAAATCAGTGTTGTATAAAAAGTCAACAAATTGCCCCTTTTTACGTAAATTACCAAACTACCCTCGAACTTCCGAACACCATAACTTTCTCCTCGAATGTCAGAATTGGACGTGTCACTTGTCTATGAACTCGTGACGTCACGAATTACATTACGGTCATCGGTCAAGGTCCATTTGACCGCCCGAACAAAAAGTCAACATTTTTGCCCATTCCAAGGGCAAAATCGTCATTTTGCACCGTCCGTCCGAATTCGTCCAACTAATTACTGATTAACTTTACTAATCCTTCATTAATCACTAATCTAATCCCAATTTCAGGGACCGGTCGTTACATCTTGTTCGCCCGCTTCACAATCGCATTAATTAGAAGGAAAGTTTTCGACCCGTAAACAAAATCTGATTATACTGTCCAGTAGTAGTTTCTCTACTGGTGGCTGGCACGCATGCACCTGAGTTGAAAGACTCATTTGCTTCCTGGTCCGCCCATCTAGGGATCGACCGTGGCTTAAAGCGCTTCACGCTCAACCCATCCAGTATCTCCATATTTCATTTAAGCAAAAGAGATCACACGAATGGTCCACCTTCCTCACTCCGCTGAAAAAAAAGGTTTTACACGAATGTCCAGTTAGGGTTGCCTCGGGGTGCGATTTCGAATAAGAACATTCTCATATAATTGTATCCATCAATTTATATTCACATATATTATATATAACCAACAAACTCATGTTGCACTTGTAAAGCAACCTTGCTCATATACATACGCATGCACATATATATGAAACTCGTATTTATGAACTAATTAAGACAATTTTATAAAATTACTCAAAAGTGAGAACTAAGAGAATAAAAATATATAGAAGAGGAAGTACTTCCATCAAAATGATTATCAAATCATGTCTATTTTTTTTTTTTTTTCCAATTAAGTGGCTATATATTTGAAAGGTTGGAAGCCGCAATATAGTTAGCTCCCATGTTGGAGGAGTTGGAATTAGCATATATACATCAACCTCATCTATCGATCCAGATACATAGATAGATGGACGATAGAGACCTAGTTTCTGTTAATAGTCGATCAGTTAACGCAAAACGCAAAACCAGTTTTCTGCTCTGCATTAATGCCTATAAATAATTAGGTTGGCCGTTAACATCGTTACCCCCATCTTAATGAACACAATTAATTACTATATTAATATCAATATGTGAATGATCAATATGGCAACACTTGGTTTCATCTGATTGGAATGTGATGACAAAGACATGTCCAATTATCTCTTATACCTTTGGCTTTACCGACAGGAATAGATTAAGGGAATTACCTAGTTATCAAATCTTTGATGAAAAACAGATTAATTAGTAAATTAAACAACCCTCCTTAATTTCCTTCGCATAATCCTTCACGCTATTCATAGAACAAAACAGATTAATTCAACCCTTTTAATTAAGTTGGGGGTTGAATATATAAATTCAATATCGAAAATAATTTATTTTTTAAAAAAAAAAAATCTAGAAGCAGCTTAATTACATGTGTTCACACCTGGCAGCACCACCTCTAATTACTTCATCTCTAGTCACCGCGACGTCACCATGAATCTTCTACATTCATGTCAACTTCTGCTTCATTGTTTCTTGCCTAATCTTCGTCTTCGGATCTTAATTATAATTGCATAATGCTTTCATCACTATGATATGATGGATTCAAAATTCCAATTGGGTAGTAATTAATTTTGTTACCTTCAATTTCTGCTCTTTTTAATTTGGTTTTGTTTCTGTTTATTATTAACTTTGGTTGAATTTACTCAATTCAATGGTTAAAAATATATATTAGAAGAAAATTAAAATGTCAAAAGTGGGTTCGATAGTTGAATTTTAATTTTTTTTTTTTTCGGTATTTTGTGCAAGAACTGGTTGTGTACCCCATAGTGCATGGTGGGTGCATGTCAGATTTCAGATAACATTGTTTTTTGGATTTTCCTCTTTCAATTCAAATCTCAATCCTCCATTTGCTCCAACACACAAGATTATAAACTTTGGTGGGAAACCCACAACTTTGATTCGTTTCCCAGAAAATTTAGATCCATTAGAGGAAGTTTGTAATTTTCACGTGTACAAGATGCACGTTTTTTTTTTTGTCTCCCTACATGATTCTATAGCTTTTCGATATAAATGGATTAAATTGCATATGAATAACTACGACACGTATATTCTATCATAGTGATAATTTTTTTTATCATGTTTTCAATTTATTTAATTATCATTTTACATATCAGTATTGAAACAGTTGAACTTATAAATTATCATTTTAAGGTTGTTTATATAAATATTCAATTGGGGATCATTTAGTCAATCATTTATATATACATATATATAACTAAAAGGACAATTTTGTTTAATACATGTGAATGACTAAAAGATCTCCAATTTTGTAAATTTTTTACGGAGATGACTTTGATATGATAATTTAAAAAATGAACGGTTCTGATTATGATTTTTTTATAAAGATAAATCGATAAATCGAAAAAATAATACGAGAAGGTATCACTTGAGTGATATGCAATTAAGCATTGTCTTATAAATAATAGTTTTTCATGACTTAATACTAAATTTGTAGTTTCAAAATACTATTGTCTCAAAAGCTTTTCTTTTTTTGACAATTTGTTTATATATATATGACAATATACATCACATCCTAATGGTACCTCCTTATACTACTCTTTTGATTTATTAAATTATCGTTATGCATATTTCATAATCAAATTTGTTCAATTTTTAAATCATTATTTTAAGATCACGATCTTGAAATGATGATTTATTTCGATTATGACATATGTACAAAATTGATTCGATAAATTTAAAAACTAATATGAGATGAGACCACCGAGATTCAAATATTAATTTTTAAGTGTGACCCAATTTTTGGGCTTCAAAAGGAGGGCACTGTTGATAATCCGTGCATGACAACTTGTGAACGCATTTAAGTGATTTTCTAAAAATGGTCGTTTAATTTGACATTTCAATTCCATGTTCTTGGGTTTGGCATGTCCTTGAATGTTTGGTGTTGAATATTTTAAGAAGTATTGGTATTTGTTGGCTTTTTTGGCATTTTGCCATGGGTATGCAACTTCCACAATGGCACAAATTGTTCATCACAAGCTAGAACATATAGAAAGTTGTGACCTGTTGATCACAAGTTAGAACATATAGAAAGTTATGACCAGGATCTAACCTATATATTTGTTGTAACCATGTCTTGAGGTCTAATATTTAACATTTGTAGAGGCTCTTCAGTCGTATCATGTGATTAATTTCAAGATCGGTTCTAGATAATTATATAAATTGAGACGTGTTTGATCAATAAAATGGTGATGATGGTAGTAGTGATTGTTGAAATATGTCAAAAGTCCTCTTCTATTTTTAGATTTTTTAAGGCCAGCTCGATCTCGTCGACCTTTGAAATGATCTCACCACTAGATATCATTAAGACCTTTAATTATATAGCATTATAGCGACATCAGCAGAGATTGGTTCCAATGGGACGACCGGTATTCCACTAACACAACTAAGAAAGTGAAAGGGATCGGGGATTAGAGAACACATTTTTATTTTAAAAGGTCTTGGATTGAAAATTGAACTGATCGGGTCAGATATATAATTGTTTAAATTAGTGAGTTTTCTTTCCTTGAGATGTGAAACCAAAGCGGCATTTTATGGACAACCTAATATGTCAAGATACATGTTGTGAGCTTCGGGTCAAGTAATTGGATCGCATTCCTATAGAGGATAGTGAGACAAACAAGAACTAGGCATATATGTCATATGTGAACACTGTAATTTTGGGAAGAAAACTACGGTCCGATCGAGGACGGAGGAAGTGATCGATTTTTAATCTTTAAATCTTTAAGATGTGATATGTTAGAAAAAATAAAAGTAAATATTGGAAAGTCAAAAATTAGAGTTGAACTCGTTGATTTTAGATTTTACTTGAACTTATAATTTGAAGTTTGAAATTCAAAATTTGGTTTCTTATTCATGTCTAAGGTACGTATGAAGTTAAGTGCTTAGGCTCTACTTGATAAAGCAATACAAAATTTAATTTTTTATTCATGTCTAAATCAAGGTATTTAGTAAAAATAAAATATCATTATATTAAAAATATTGGGCTCTCAAACAATAACTTATAAAAAATTCATGCAATTGAAAATTACTCTGAGTAAAGCCTTTTATTTCTCATGAATATATATACATATATATATATATATATATATATATATTAACAACTCCACCGCCACCACCTCTTCTACTCCAATCTCTACGACTCTACCCATCCTTCCACCACCACCATTTCCTCTACCTCCACTTCAACCTCCACCCACCTCCTCTAGTTTATCTGCACCACCTCTTCTACCTGTATCTCCAGCTCCACAACCCCAATCACCTCATGTGCTTGAAAAAGTATTCACCGCCTTTGGTGTGTTACTTTGATGATCATCATACACGTTGTAATAATTATACTTTTGTATCATTCGCACTTTGCACTCTATTGTAGTAGTTAATTTTATTTACCACGCTTCCTAATTAAGCACATCTTCTCACTTATGGTTGTTGTCACTTAAACTTGAGTATTCAGGTGTTGGCCTGTATTCCTTGATTAATGTGGTGTCTCTGGATTTTTTACCTTAAAATTTCTCGTTAGAGATTTATTTGAACATACCTAACCAAATAATGAATTGGGCCACCAGATCATTGAATTGGCCCATGCTCAGTCCACCAAACTTGAGTCCTTTTTAATCTATGGGCCATGAATCAATCTCACCCCCCAAACTTTGGATCCTTTTGCAAACGTACTGCTAACCAGGGACCTATGTACTTAACCCAACTCCCACCTTCTGACAACTCGATTTCAACTCTCAAAGTTCATGCATAGGGGTTGCTCGATATCTACGAAGCTCATTTAGTTTATGCATGTAGACTGCAAATTTTCCAAATATAAAATTTCAAACACTTTCATATCTTCTAATTCTAGAGTTTTATGGTTATAATGCCGTAATATTTTATCATTTCTGTTATAACTTATTTTATAAATTTTTCTGAACTTATGTCCTCTACGATATCTCCATATAACTAATTGATATGTCTCGTCTAATTGTAAATTTGATTGAAGTAATCATCAGATTGATTTTTTCCTTTTCTTTTTTTTTTCTTTGTGAATGCGTATTGGGAGGAATGAAATGCTTAAAGAAATAGCGACTCATATCATCGAGAAATGATGGAAAGGAATTAAAATGGAGGCAGCCCCTACATGCATGCATAATAAACAAAAATCGAAAATTGGAGATCTTACGTGGATTCTACTTTGTTGATGCACAAAACATGCCAACTTATGAAAGAATTCTGTTCAGCGACGAGTCTTTAGACTGACCAATCAAAAGAAGGTAACTTATTGCCGCCTAAAGGTACTCCGACATCCAAGTCAGTGTGGGCCTGTGTGTATAAGGAGAGTGGTGAATAGTAATTCGTTAGTATATGTGAATAATAAATTGTTTAGTTAAATTTATTGGGAAAATGACTCATTTTGTATGGATGTAATAGTGATAATAAATATGTTTTTCCGTGGGAGAACGTGCATTCATTGTGAACATGACACGTGTCCTGAGGATGGAAGGAGAAGATCTGTCCACGTGTCAGTGCTAGTCAGCCTTATTAAGTTGTTTATTAGTGTGAACTTGAGCTCCTTGAATTTTATATACTTGAGTCTTGAGTTAGAAGTATTGGCCCAAATAAATTTAAACTAATATGGTATCAACACATTTAATTCCAAATAAACAACAACATCAACATGTTCCAAACTTACGGCCATTATCAATATTCTAAGTTTTAAAGTCAAAGTTTTCAATTCACTCATTCTAAGATATATATATATATATATATATATAAAAAATATGAAATCTTATCTCAAAATACTTCGGTATTCATAAGAATAAAATGATTTAAAATATTAAATTAGTATTTATATTTATCTGATGTGTAATTATAGTTTTCAACACATTCGGGTTCTATAGTCTTCTAGACATAGCATAGCAGCACTCCCAGCTTCTCAATTCCCAAATAACTGGATCCATCCTTTTTTCATGTGGCCAGCACTTGCAAAAAACCTCAATGCATTTAGTCTCATATATTCATTCGATCGTAAAGCCAAAGAAAACTCAATATTCCACCTCCCGCATTCACTTGTGAGATTTATTTTCCATATATTTTTGGCATACGTGCTTACTCTTTAACTAATAAATTAATTAATTGATTGGTTTTTATTATTATTATTATTTCATTGTTAATTTCATGCAATTTTTTATGCACAAGAAATTTACTATATATACTCGATCATGATAATAACATTGCAAAGGTTTGATAGAGTGCTCATAGTGTGACTTCTAAAAAAATCAATTTAACGAAATTTTCCATCTACGTTTTAAATATGTATGTATCAAAAACTGTGAAGACTTTTCTCTATGTATATTGTATAATAACAAAGTGGTGGTGGGGGGTTGGGTATACTAGCTAGCTACAAACGAAGAAAACAGAGATATGTATAGATAGTGATGAAGTGATGATCCACCAAGCTAAAAAAATGTAGTGCATAGAAAGATAAGCGTGCAGTGCATATGTAGAGTCCCAGAGTCGATTCACAAATAATCAAAGTACGTGGGGACCTGCCATTGCCAATTGCCAGTTAGTAGCTCGGAGCCTAGGGCTACTTCTTAATCATTGCAAGTTTGTTATAGTGGATACAGGCGCGGACCTGCCATATATTGCCAATTGCAAGTACGATCTCCATCGATTTTGGATCGATCATATCGTATCCAGTAAAAAGAGGGTTTGGGGTTGGCTTCACCTATTAGAGTACATCTTTTCCAATAAGTTGATGAGGCAGAAGAAGATAATGGAGGTGGTTAAGCCTAGAGTTTTTGTGTTTGGGATTGGGATTTTTTTGAGTCTTGTTGTTGTGTTGCTGAGCTCAGTTTTGGCTGATGGCCGGGGGCTCACCGGTACTACTTCTCATGATGGCATTGCCGGGTTCGATAATTCTACTGCCGATGTCCCCAAGCCGACTTCTGCTTCATCTGATGATAATGAAGCTTTAGTCAAAAGCATGAACAACCAAAATGGCCGCGGCGGTGGAGCTGGTGGTGTTGAAAGAGGAGGAGGCGGTGGAAATGGTGGTGGAGGTGGAGGGAGTGGTGGAGGAGCAGGCGGTGGGAGTGGTGGCAGAGATAGTGGAGGAAAAGGAAAAGGTAGAGGTACTCACAAAAGAAAACCAGGCAAAGGAAATGGTAAAGGAAGAGGGGGTGGCGGTGGCAGCGGCGGTGGTGGAGGAGGTGGAGGTGGAGGGAATGGTCAAGGCTATGGATGGGGTGGAGGACATGGTGGGAGTGGTGGCGGAGGCGATGGTGGTAGTGGTGGAGGTGGTGGAGGTGGAGGGAATGGTCAAGGCTATGGATGGGGTGAAGGACATGGTGGGAGTGGTGGTGGTAGTGGTGGAGGTGGTGGAGGGGGTGGGGGTGGTAGTGGAGGAGGTGGCGGTGGAGGAGGAGGTCAAGGTGGGGGTTGGGGATGGGGAGGAGGTGGTGGTGGTGGAGGCAACAATAAGGGTTGTTGGTTTTGGGGTTGTGGTGGCCATCCAAAAGCAGTTGGAGGCAGGAAAGGCAGCCCCTAAAGCTGGGCAATTGCTAGGTTTGGTTTGGCCATGCACATTGCAGGAACCAAACAACTTAATTTGTAAAAGGAAACAAGAAATTGGACAACTCAATTTGTTTTGCTTTTAGAGATTGCTTTGCCTACGAATCAAATATTTGCTTGAGTGATAATATTATAAGGATTTGAGACCCTAAGAATTTTTCCATACAATTTTTTTTTATTTTTTTTTAGTGACTGGTGAGTGAGCAAGGATTGAAATATCGATATCGACGGATATATCGCTAGTCAAATTTACGGATATATCGTCCCAAATATCGATATCAATATCGATATCGCTTACGGTTAACAAAAATGACGGAAATATCCGTAAATTTGACTAGCGATATATCCGTCGATATCGATATTTCAATATCGCTAGTTAAATTGGGCCGAAATTACAGTCGCGGGCGAACTCCAAGTCCAGACGACTGGAAATTCAATTTTTTATTAATGATATCAAACTATGAACTATGAAGGATATGGGATATGTCAGTATTTATTCTAACTTTCAGGCAGACTGATATCTTTCGATATGGGCCATTCCGAGAGTTTTGAGTCTACGAGCAAATGTCAAATGTGAAGTGGGCTCCTCCAACCAGACATAAAAACATTAGCTCAATGATCGATACCAAGTTCCAGTGAGATTGAAACAGATGTAGATTACTTGGTAAATGAGAGATTTTCAACACGACATCTAAAATATGTTATACTGCATGGTGCTAAATAGTTAAGTTTCATGGTAAGAATTCAAATACATAACATTTTTTTCGTTCTTATCACATGAAAGCCCGTACTTGGGACTTGGGACTTGGGACTTGTGAGCTGTGAGCTGTGAGCCTAAGGTGTATGCAGATTGCTAGATTCAAGTTAATAATACAATCTAAAAGTATATTTACTTATCAGTAATAAAAGTAAAATTAATATTAATGATTCTTATTAAAACTTATTTCTCCTACATTTATTTGTAATTAGGTAGTCATTACACATCCAAAATAAGCAATCTCATTATCCATTTTGGGATTATCTCATTAACTAGGGGAAGGGTATTAATTATTCTCATTACCCCATTTCAGTATCTTAATTTATTAAAGTAACCATCAATTTTAACAATAATTCCAAAATAACCAAATCTAATATTAAAAAAAAAACTATGAACTACAAGTATTAATTATAATAATTTTAACTAGTAATTATGTACACATGAATAAATCATCGTTTTCCAACTGTGGAGTCCAAAATTACTTGAAAATTGTGGAGCTGCCATGCAGCTCATAATTCTCAATAATAATAATATAATCATCATTTACAATAATCAATCGGAAGTATGAAGCACATGCATGAACCACAATTAATTGCTCATGAGTCGTTCGAGGCATACGCTCATGCCAGGCGGGGGTATCTATATGCTCGTTTACCATCCATGTGAAATTTGGGTGTTAAGCACAGTCACCTTGTGTCACCTAGAGCTCGGTGATAAAGCTCAAACTACGTATTAAATTAAATACGTAATTCGGGTGTTATGCAAATTAAACCCTTTTTGTGTAGTTGTAGTATTGGTAAATAGGGATCGCTCTTAACTGGGGAAATTAGGGAACATTAATAATATGTTAGTTAAAAAGAATAATGAATAATTAAAGAATAATGAATTAAATAATTAAGAAATTAAATAATTAAAGAATTAAAGAATTAAAGAATAAACGAATTTATGAATAAGAGAATTAATGAATTAATGAAATAATGAAATAAAGAATTAAAGAATTAAAGAATAAAGAATTAAATGGGGGATTTGTAAAGATTGTAATTATAAAATAAAGAAAACAAATAAAAATAGTTAAGAACTTAATTCTACTTTTACTTTAACTTTTGCACAAGTGAACTTTCTTCAAACACATATTTTTACTAACACTCTAACATTTTGCTCATATTGAACCAATCACGAAATCCTACTTTAATCATCTCAAATACATGCATACATTTTTCAATATTATAAATGCACCGAACATCGGTCATAAACACTTATAATACGATTCACTTTATGTTATTGATTTCAATGTGCGTCAAACATTTAAATCTCTTCAACCCTATTCTAAGTGCACCGAACAGCGGTCATAAACACTCAACGTTAAATTGAAGGTTAAGCGCTAAAACATATGAAGTAAATGAAATTCAAAAAGTAAAACATATGGAAATTGTATTCACATTTACAAATGTTAGAAAGAAAATACCAACACATATATTGAAGTATAAGTAAACCGAAACAATAACAAGAATTTAAGTAAAGAGAATAAAGTTACACTTTCGGAACCCAAAAACAGCTTATGATTCCGAAAGTGGATGGAAACAATGGAATGTTATTCATAAGGAACCCCGAACAGTGGCTAGAACCTTATGAAGATGGAGGATAAAATATAAGAATTCGGACTTAAATTCTAGAATTATTTCGGAAATAATCGGTCTAGGTATTTCTTAAGGAAAACATAAAAATGTGTTTAAGAGATCTCAAAGAAAAATTACAAGAACAAAGTAAAGAAGAAATGAAATTAAGAAATAACATAAATTAAGAACAAGAACTAAAAGAACGCTAATTAAATAGAAAATCTACAAAAAGTTAAAATGGTCCCCAAAAATGTCTCTCAAAAGAGAGAAAAAAAGAACTAAATTAAGAACTAAAATGAACTAAGAGAATGGAAAAATTGGGGAAAAAGGCGACCTTTGTTACATGAAATGAACCCCTATTTATAGGGAGAAAAAGTTACTAAATAAAATAAAGTAAATAATAAATAAATGAATGAAATGATGAATAATGATGGTTAATGATGAAATTAGGTATGGTTTTTGAGGAAAATAAGTTTAAAAAAAACAACAAGGGGAGCTGCAAGTATGACTTAACAAGGCTGGACAGAAATGGTTTCGGTGAGAGGTAGGCGAGAAATGCAGTAAGAATCGGCAGAAATATGGGGTAGGTTGGGTGTGTGGGTTGTACGGGCCGAGCAGGTTGGGCAGGTGGGTTTGAATGATTTTTTTCTATTTGTTGTTCCTGTTGGATTTTGCAGGCTAAGCAGATCTGTGCAGATTGGACTGGGCTGGTTAGGTGGAGCAGGTGCAGCGGGCCAGGCAGTCGAACGTGGCGCGGGTCCGGACTGCAGGGGCAAATGATAACGGGCCGCGGGCTTTCTGGGCTAGAACGGAAGGCTGGAGACGCGGGCTGGGTTTTCGTAAATTGGGCCGATGTGATGGACTGTTATGCGGTGGGCTGGAAAATGGCTGCTGCTAGTGGGCTCGGTTTATTTTTTTGCTCTGGGCTGGGCTGCAACAATAATTTGGGCTACGCAATAAACAAAAATGGGCTTAAATTAAATATGAATTTGGGCTTAAAAAATTAATAATAATTAATATATATACTTTAATCGAATTTTGTCCATAATTTTTTCGTTATAATTCTAATCGGGACGATTCTTTCGCCAAAATGCTCCAAATTACAAACTTTATTTATTTAAACAGAAAATAATTTTTTTTATCTAATTATTTATTATTTTAATATTAAAATTCAAGTATAAAGGGTATAAAATAATATAAAATAATGCTTATTTGAGGACTTATCAAATACCCCCACACTTAAATTTTACTAGTCCTTAGCAAATACTAAAATTAAACTAGGAATTCAAAACAAGTAGACCCTTAACCATTTGTCTCAATACTTCATGATTATCATGACATAAAAGATTTTCACTTAAATCATTTAAGCATATGGAATTCAAGAGTTAATACATTGTAACAAAATGTTTTAACAAGTAAGATAATGAGTAAATACGGTGAAATGGATCTCAAAATGAATAAAACAAGTATGAATCAACTCACAAGGATATGCATTCATAAATTCACTCAATTTTGTAAGGGTTTGTATTTGCACTCAAAGTATATGAGAAAAAAGCTCACATAATAAAAATGAAGTATTTTTACAAAATCTCAAACAAACACCTCATGATAAAAATAAAACATATTTGCACAAATGAACCAAAACCATAAGCTTACTCAAGTGATTGACTCAACTAATCAAAATTTACCATCTTAAGGATCAGAAGGTCTTTACGAAGGTTGTACTGGGGCTAAGTTTAGAGGCAATGAATGTATAGGCTAAGTGGTGCTCAAATTCGTTCCAATACTCAATAGACTCCCAAAACGTATCATAACTTCCCAACCTTAGTGCAATGATGTCATGAATTCATCCCTTCGAACATAGGCCTAATTTCATCATGTTGGGCCTCAAATTCGTTCTTTGTGTTGGATTTACAAATATAAAGGACTTAACTCAAACCTTATATAATCAAACTTTATTACCTTGATAGAAACTCAATACTTTTTTTTTCTTTTTTCTTTTTTTTTTCATTTTTTGTTTCTTTTCATATATCAAGGTAATAACATGTGTCAATAATACACCAATATTTGAGTAAGTAAATCCACATCATACACATAAAAGTCTTTTCAACATCATCATTTTCTCTTCACACAATCTTTATGTCTTTAACCGAGTCCTCGGAACAATAGTGAAAGATGTCTATCTTAAGCTCAAGTGTTTAGATAATCATGGTGATGAAAGAAAGGCTTAATGTAAGCTCAAAGGGGTTAAAACTAAGGGAGTTGCAACTTGTGCGCACAAAATAGGGAACATGGATGTTTGAATTTGTGGTGTTAACCCTAATGCCTTTATCATACAAAATCAGAGAGTTTATTGACTTAAAAGCTTTGAAAATCACATAGAATAAGTTCTAGTACTCTAGAGTTCATTAAAATCTATTGCAAGCAGTTATGAGGCATATGTATATCAATTTAAACAAAGAACTTATGAATCACTCATCAAAGATATATATAAGGTTCTAAAGCTCACATAAGGTTCAAATGATTCATACTTATCTTAACATGCTCGTTTATGTACCAATTTACATGCATTATCTATAAGTTATAACACTTAATCACAAAATATTAACAAACAAATTCAAGTTGTAGTGATCATCTTTATAGCCATAACATATTCATTTCCGTTCATTTATATCATTGACAAGTTAAATGCCAACTTAATACTCGTAAAAACACTAAATTGAAAAGAAAAAAAAAATTAAGAAAGCAATAAACAATTTTTTTTTTAATTTAATTTTTTTTAATGAACAATTTTATTGCACAATTAAAATTATAAATGTAATGACCCATCCTGAATTCCAGTATTAGATTAGTGACTAATCACGATTAGTGAGATTAATCCGTGATCAGTTGGGCGAAATCGGACGAACAATGCAAAATGCCCGTTTTGCCCCTAGTCGTGGCAAAACGTTGACGTTTCAATCGGGCGGTTAAATGGACTTTGACCAATGACCGTGACGTAGTTCGTGACGTCACGAGTTCATAGACAGGTGGTACATTCAATTCCGACGTTCGAGGAAGAAGTTATGACGTTCAGAAGGTAAGGGGCATTTTGGTAATTATGGTTAAAAGGAGCAAATAGTTGACTTTTTGACCGGGATGTCCGATGGCCGAATGTCGAGGACCATTATGTAGATCGGGACGATACGAATCCATAGACAGGCGGCACGTGGAATTCGGACGTTGGACGACGAAGTTACGGTTCACGGAAATTCAAGTGCACTATTGCACGAATTACGAAACGATCTAACTTTTGGACTTTAGTAGGGCCCAGATATTTTAAGGAGGTCCAATGGATGAGTGACAAGTGTCACCCATCCATTGCCCAATGGAATTGTATTCATGCATCTTCCTCGTGCATCTTCATTTCCTTCATTCAAACATACAAACCCATTACCCGATCTCACCCCACCCCCTTAAACCAAACCAACCCTTCCCATTCGACCATGATTGAGGATAGAGTGAAGTGAGGATGGTGAGGAGGTTGCTGGGCGGCCAGAACCACCATCCACGACGACGAGAGGAGGAGAAAACCGAGAGGTTCACGGTAAGGCCATTTTCCCCCTTTAAATCGATTTGTGCATTATGATTGGTTTTTAATGGTTTTAATGAATTAAATGGGTCATTAGGATTGTGTTAGGATGATTTTAGGAAGCTAGGGACGGCTGTGAAGCCATGGCTTCATTTTGGAAAACTTGAACTGTTTGGTTCAAAATCAAACGAAGGAATTTAGACGTTTTCGGTTGCGTTTAAGGATTGGAATGGATAGAAAACATCAAAATAAGAAGTAAGGAATCGAAAAGGAAGAAGTAGGATGAAAAATGGGGAGTCTAGAACACAGAACCGGTCACGCCGGTCCAGTTGGACCGGCCAAACCAGGTGAACCAGTCCAGCACAGTAAAACCGGTCTGCTGGAGCTTGATGACGATGAACAGTGCACTGTGCACTCTTGGGGCGCGTGGGCCATAATTTGGGGAAGTATTCAACACGTGAAATTTTCTATTCAATGTAACGAAGATTTTGGAACTGGTCTCGCGTCAATCGGACATCGTTTCGATAGGTTTCAGGGTGTCGGAATGTTTAGGGTCGGTTTAAAAATAGTTAAAAGTTCAGAAAATTACGGGGCTTTGGTAGGAGGTTATTTAAGTAGTTAGTAACCTTCTATTAAAATTTGGACAGGTTTGGGGGTCCCGGTGACAGTGATCAGCTCGGGAGAGCCTATGGCACGCAAATCGAGGTGGCAGCTCGGACGGTCTGTGAGTGGACCTTGTTTTCTAAATTGGTGCATGCATAAATGTTTATTATATGTTTTCATACATGTTTGATGATGCCATGGGTTTGATGATGCCATGGGTGCATTTGTATGTGGTTACATATAGGCACGTATTTCGAGGTTTCGGCCCTATACGGTGCCTGTACGGGTCTGTATGTCTTTATTGGTCTAAATGAAATGATTTTAGATTTCAAATGGATAAACTCGGGTATGAGACCCATTTGATTTTTTCTCGGGCATATGACCTCAGATATCGGGCACGGTGCCCAACTGATGTCCTATGTTCGGGCACGAGACCCAGGTTACTTTACGGTTTTGATTTCAGGTCAGGGAACCTTAAATGGATTTCCCGGTTCATGACGGTTTATGGGAACCGGCATGAACCCTTGTTATGGCATCGTGGTTCATGACGGATTATGGGGACCGACATGAACCCTGGTTATGTTATTATGGTACATGACGGTTTATGGGGACTAGCATGAACTCTGGTTATGTTATTATGGTACATGACGGTTTATGGGAACCGGCATGAACCCTGGTTATGTTCTTATGGTACATGACGGTTTATGGGAACCGGCATGAACCCTGGTTATGTTCTTATGGTACATGACGGTTTATGGGAACCGGCATGAACCCTAGTTGTGTTATTACAGTACATGACGGTTTATGGGAACCGGGCATGGAGGTTATCTATATGTATATGAATGGAATGTATATGATGGATCATGACGGTTCAGGGGAACCGGGCATGAATGGTTGTGTTATGTATATATATGTTCATATACCTTCCTTTACTTCTATTATCTCCTTCGAGGAGGGTCGTTGGTTTGGGTGGACCCTGGAGTAGTCACGGAGCACCGACTGAGTGGAGTCACCCCCCAGTTGGGTTCCTTACTCTCAGGAAGGCTATGGTTACTATTACCTCGAGTAGGATCAGTGGTCTGCGGACATTGACCTTGACTTTGAGAAGACTCGGATTGAGACCCGGGTAGCACGCGCGTAGCTTTGGATACCGTGACAGGATTGGTTGTGTGAATTATATGTATATATGATATATGATATGATATATGAGATGTGATGTGTGGTTACACAGGTTTTGGGCTGAGTCCCGTATGGTTTTAGGCAGTGGCTCGTATGGTTGAATCTTTATGATTCTTTGATATGTGGTGTGCACGGGTGTGCACAGGATTTGGGCAGTGGCCCGTATATTTGATTTGATTATGGTTTTGGGCTTAGTCCCACATATGGTTTCTATTTGGTTAAATGGTTTTCGAATGCATGCATGCTTTTTAGTGAAGGGTACAAATGTCTTTATGGAAATGTTTTTATAAACTTTTGTTTTGTCCACTCACAATTTTTAATGTTTTGACTGCCCTTCAGGTTGACATCGGGTGTGGACTGTAGCAGAGACCGAGATATCACATACCTCATCCGGATCCTGGCGTACTCTGATAGCCCGAGAGGGCAAAGGTCGGAAATATCCCTTGTCTGACACTTCGTGTCAGACGGGAGCAGGGTCATCCCGCGTTAATCTTGGGGGGATTGGGATGGGTCCTGTCAATAAACCACTCCCCACACTTAAATTCTATATTGTCCTCAATGTAGGAAAATAAGAAGTAATTGAACATAGAATTGAAGTAAGGAAAATGATTTACGAAAATAAAACAAGAAAAACATTAAGTAAACAAAATAGAGAGAGTGAAGGGTGAAAGATAGCAAATCTGCGTTGATGACTCCTTCACATCCCGGGAATACATTGGGTTGCCTCCCAACAAGCGCTTGAAGTTTAACGTCCATCCAACCTAGACAGAGATGGTGAAAGTAGAATTTTGTAGGATGTTCAAATTTTGCAAATGTTAGAAAGAAAGATTCAAGTTAGTTAAAATAAAGATGCAAATTAAATTTGTCATGAAAAATAATGTAAATTAAGATATAAACAATATTTACATGTCGGGCGAAGTCAAAGATATATATGGTTCACATAACTTCAAAGTTTAGATGGAGACTTCTACATTTGTGCGGCCCAAGTAAATATCTTGAATTAATTCAACTATTTGGCCAAGTTCAAAGGTGACCGGGTTAGAAAGAATAAACACAAGAGGCATGGCTAATTTCAAGACATCCCGAGGCTTAAACTCCATTTGTAACAACCCGTCACAGAAACTCGGGTTAAGATAGTGATTAAGGTGGGATTAGATGACGATTTTGCCCCTAGTTTGGGCAGGAAGTGAGCTTTTAGTTCGGGTGGTCCAATGGACTTTGACCGGTGACTAGGACGTAGGTTAGGACGTCACGAATCCGTAGACAGGTGGCATGCCCGATTCCGACATCCGAGGAGGAAGTTATGATGTACGGAAGGTTGAGGGCATAACCGTAAGTTGGGTAAAATAGGGGGAAAAGTTGACTTTTCGTATGATCGAGTTTGGAGACGTTGACCTAGGACCGTTAGATAGATCTCGTCGTCCTGAGTTCGATGACAGGCGACACGTATTCATCGGACTTACGAGGTGTGAGTTACGGGTCTAAAACGGTAAGGGTAAAATCATAATTTTGACTTAAAATGAGGGGTATTTTGGTCTTTTGGTTGTCTGGGGATTTGTGCACAGAGTGGGAAATTGGATGGCTGAGATTGAGCCAGTTGTGAGAGAGAAGGGGAGGATGGTGACACGTGGGGCTTGACTAGAGGCTTCCAGGATTGTGTGCACGGGTCCAATAATTTGGGGTTAAACCGTGTATGTGTTCGTGTGTTGTTCGACCCAGATAGAAACAGAGGGAGGAATTGAGAAGAATTGAGGGGTGAGTGTGTGTGTTGTGTGAATTGAAGGGTGAGGAGTGACCAGAGAGTGGAAGAGAGCTTGGGAGGAGACATGGAGGTACGGTGGCCGTGTGTGTGTGTGAGTAGTGAGCCACGTGAACCAGGGAGGAAACTCAGAGAAAAACAGAGAGGAGGTGAGAGTTGGGTGGTGGTGCGGCCGTGATCGATCAATCGAGGCCAGCGGAGGTGTTCAGAGGACGAGAGGAGCTATTGCCTCACGGCTGAGCTCACGACGACGCCTGGAAGCAGGTAAATTTCGTACTTTTATCTTCGTGCTCTGTTTTGCTGTCGATTTTCAAATCGGAAGTCGTGGCTTTAGGGATAGAATCGAGGAGTCTAGTGAGGGTTAGGGGACTCAGTAGGGTTCTAGGTTTCTGTTGGTTGTGTCGCCGTGACGGGGAGTGCACGGTGGAGGTTAATACGACGGCGAGTACCTTGTGTGCTCTGTTTTCCCGTTTGGTTTAAATCGTAGAGTCGGGGACTTAGGGAGAGAGTCGACGGTTTTGGTGAGTGAGGTGAGGTTCAGGGAGGTTTTGGGAACCGTCTACGGTGGTTACCGTGACAGGAGGTGATCGGGTTGGACAGATTGTGAAACAGGGCAGTGGATCGAGTTTCTGTTCGAGTTTTAGTCGACGGGTGAGAGGTTGAGTCGATGAGTTTGAGTGAGGAGGATGGGTAGCTTAGGTCTGGACGAAGCAGTTGATGAAGAGAGGGGTCGATTTGGTGCAGGAACGGCGGAGAACCGCTGACGCCGGTTCGATGTGCAGGAACTGTGCTGAACCGGGTCTGCTCGAGGTTGAAGATGCACTGTAGCTGGCGCGTGAGGGCCACGCGCAGCCACTTTGGGCGGCGCGTGGGGGCGCGTGCAGCGGCGGTGGTTGGGGAAGTTGTCAACATGGTTTTTGGTCTAGGTGTTGTGACGAGTCTTTTGGCGTTGGTTTCGAGTTAATTGGACGTCGAATCGAAGTAGTTTCGCGAGGGTGAAGGCTTAGGGTTCCGATTCGTTCCGGTTAGGACCCGGGGATTTTTGAGGGAAATTAGGTGGACTTTCGTAGACGTGTTAGTGATGTATTTTGGTGGTTGTTGACAGGATCGGGAGTTCCCGAGGAAGCTGAGGAACGTACGAGACGTTCAGAATGCGATTGAGGGCTCGGTACTGTGAGTGGACCCTTTCCTTAAACTCGAGCATGCATAACTGTTTTTCTATAATTTTTTGAGGGTTTTACATGTGGTTTTATGATTATGGAATATGCTATGTTGGTTTTACATAATTGCATGTTTTTCGAGAAAATACGGTATTTGGCACGTTTTACGAGAAATGTCGATTTCTGAAATTATTGCCATGATTTTGGGGATGAAATGGATTTTGGAATAGGATTTAAATGATCAAGGGTTTTTGGTTTTACAAATCGGATTTCGGAGAGCGGAATTTGGTTTTAAAGTTGGAAAGTGGATTTTCGGATTTGGGTTCGGAATGACGGTTCTGGACGCCGGAAGGGCATCAGACCGGTGATTTTGGATTCGGGTTTGGATATGGCGTTCGAAATGGTTTTCAAATGGTTTTGATTGGATTTGCTGGATCTGGTTATTGGGTTTAAAGACCCGGATATTGATTTGACGGGGGACGGGCCCAGATTGGGTTTAAAGACCCGGATTGAGTTTAAAGATTTGGGAGTTTAAAGACTCGGATATATTGATATTTCCCCCGTAGGCCTGTTGAGTTTAAAGACTCGGGAGTTTAAAGACTCAGATAGGTCCAGCAAGTTTGATCGGAAAATGATGGGTTGATATTCACGGTTTATGATGTTTTAACTATGGTTTCTATAACTGTTTTATAGTGTTTCTGTTCTTCTGATGAGGTTCTGTGAGTTATGCTGGTTTTTTTAAAATGTTTCCGTAAATGTTTTATGGCTATTGATTGATAACTGTTTTGATAACTGGGTTATGCATGTGGTTTCAAAACGGAGGGTTAAACCCGGTTTTCTTATAAAATGGTTTTGGAAATTTTTCTTTGATTTCTGGTTCACTCACACCTTTTGTTTTAACTTGCCCTCCAGGTCGTGGAGCTAGAGCGGGGTTCCGGCGTCGAGGCAGCGTCTGAGGCATAGAAGTCACGAGAGCGATCCCGAACTGTGTTAAATTTTCTGTTGTGCGTATACTTAACTTTTCAGTTTTCTTTCTTCTGTAGTGGTACTATGCTCTGTAAACTTTTAACTTCGGGATGTTTATAGTTTCTCCTGCGTCTGACTGTGCTTGTTGGGTGTTTTACTTTCGCTACGTGTCGGGGTGTCAGACGGGAGCAGGATTTACCTCGGTTTTCGCGGTGGAACCGGGGTGGGTCATGACAGCATTGATGTCCCTTTCTTAGACCCAAAACCCGTCATGAGTACCATCTCATGTCTTAGACATCATCCTCAAAAATTTCTTACTCCAGAGGAATTAAGATAACTCAAGTGTCAACAATCACCGTAGGTGAGAGTTCACAAAAGAGTCTTCACCAATTAAAGATCAAAATGTAAATTTCGAAGGACAAGTGATTTACATATAGCCGAGACTAATGCATGAATGCACGAATTATTTACAAGTATATTTTTATGCACAATTTACAAATATAACATGACAATTCACATATGAACAATTTATTCATAAGTATGATTTTATTCACAAGTAAGAATATTTACAAAACAATTTCACATTAACAAACTAATATATGTACAAGATTTATTTAAAAATTTATATTTACACTAACACAAAGTTAAGATAAGAATTTTTTTTTTCGTTTTTTTTAAATGAAGAAAAAGAAAAACTTAAACAAAATAAATGTAAACAAGTAATATACAACTTATGAACTAGTATAAACAAATAAGTATGAATATAGATGTACAATTATAAACAACGTATGAACAAGTATAATAAGTTTGAATTTACATAAACAAATATAAAAAATAAAAATTATGAACAAGCATACAAATGAAAATTAAGAACAAGTATAATATTTATGAACAAGTATAAATAATAGCAAGTAACATATATACAAAATTTATTCACAAGTATGAATTAACACTAACATGAAGCTAAAACTAAAAAAAGTTGGAAAGTAAAGTTTTTTTTTTAAAGGTAATGAAAAAGGTTTTCCTTATTATTTTTTTATTTTAATTACTTTTTTCGGAATTTAATAAATAAATAAATGAAGAATAGGAATTTTTTTTTCGAATTTTATGTTTTTTTATTATTATTATTTTAAATTAAAAAAACAAGAAAAAATAAATAAAAGTAAAAAAAATAAGGAAAAGTGATAATGTACAATATGCATTTATGAACAAGTAAAAAGAATGAACATTATGTACAAGTATGAACAAGAATAATAATTATAAACAAGCAAAAATGAAAGTCAATTATGAACAAGTATGTGAGAGTATAAAATGAACAAGTCAAATAAAAATTTAAATTTACATAAACAATTATAATATGAACAAATATATAAAAAAAATTATGAACATTTATGAACAAAAAATAGAAATTATAAACAAGTATAAACATTATAAACAAATATAATAAGAACAATTGTAAGAATCAAACTATGAACAAGCATAAAAATATAAGAAAGTAAAGGTTTTTTTTTAAAAGGTAATGAAAAAGGTTTTCCTTATTATTATTTTTATATTAATTACTTTTTTCGGAATTTAATAAATAAATAAATGAAGAATAGGAATTTTTTTTTCGAATTTTTTGTTTTTTTTAAATTAAAAAAAAAAGCAAAAATAAATAAAAGTAAAAAAAATAAGGAAAAGTGATAATGTACAATATGCATTTATGAACAAGTAAAAAGAATGAACATTATGTACAAGTATGAATAAGAATAATAATTATAAACAAGCGAAAATGAAAGTCAATTATGAACAAGTATGTGAGAGTATAAAATGAACAAGTCAAATAAAAATTTAAATTTACATAAACAATTATAATATGAACAAGTATATAAAAAAATTATGAACATTTATGAACAAAAAATAGAAATTATAAACAAGTATAAACATTATAAACAAATATAATAAGAACAATTGTAAGAATCAAACTATGAACAAGCATAAAAATAAAAGATATGAACAAGTATAAAAATAAATAAAAATAATATGCAAGCACAATATGAACATGTATAAAGATACACATTATGAACAAGTATAATATGTCCAAATATAAAAATAAAAATAAACAAATATAAAAAAAAAATAAGAACAAAAATAAGATGGATAACTAAAATATAAACAAGTATAAGAATTATAAAAAAAGTAACTAAAAGTTATCAACAAATAAAATATGAACCAAAATAAAATATAATAAATATAAATAAGTATAATATGCACAATTTATATACATACACCAACATATTAAAAATGATTTTCAATTTCTCCGGCAACGGCGCCAAAAATTGATAAAACTCAAATTACGGATTAAATTAAATACTAATTCGGGTGTTATGCAAATTAAATTCTTTTTGTGTAGTTGTAGTTTTGGTAAATAGGGATCATTCTTAACCGGAGAAATTAGGGAACATTAATAATATGTTTAGTTAAAAAGAATAATGAATAATCAAAGGATAATGAATTAAATAATTAAAGAATAAAGAATTAAAGAATAAATGAATTAAAGAATAAAAGAATTTATGAATAAGAGAATTAATGAATTAATGAAATAAAGAATAAAAGAATAAAAGAATAAAGAATTAAATGGAGGGTTTGTAAAGATTGTAATCATAAAATAAAGAAAACAAATAAAAATAGTTAAGAACTTAATTCTACTTCTACTTTAACTTTTGCACAAGTGAATTTTCTTCAAACACATATTTTTACTAACACTCTAACATTTTGCTCATATTAAACCAATCACGAAATCCTACCTTAATCATCTCAAATACATGCATACATTTTTCAATATTATAAATGCACCGAACAGCGGTCATAAACACTTATAATACGATTCACCTTATGTTATTGATTTCAATGTGTGTTAGGACCGGTCCCAAATCCCCTGGGATTAACGTGGGATCCGTCTGATCCCGTCTGGCACGAAGTGTCAGACCAGGGAAAATTCCATCTCTAGCCATCGTCGGGGCTATCAGAGTGCTTCAGGATCGTAGGAGGAGGGGAGTGATGTCTCGCCTCTGCTACAGCCCGCATCCGCAATTAACCTGAAGGGCATTAAAACACGAAAACTGTGAGTGGACAAAATAAACTTTTCATTTAAAAACCTTTTCACATAAAGAAATTTATGCCCTTCAATAAAAGCATATGCATGCATTCAAAAACCGTTTATCAAACTTTCGTAAAAACCTTTGCCAAACATTTAGAAAACCTTTCAAGGGTTCATGCCTGGCACCATAAACCGTTATGGCCCATAAATCCATTTGGGTCCCTGACCAGAAATCACAATTCGAAACCCATAGGTCAAATCAATAGGGACTCAGCCCAAATCACGTCACGTGGGTCTCAGCCCAAAACCATTCTCAAAATATCACAAACGGGGTCTCCGCGTCATATCACTTTTCTGTAAATCACATACGTACTCGTACGTATAACCCATCCTAGGCACTTCCGGAGAAGATGCCAACTCGGGGCACACAGCCCATAGGGAATACATCCCTAATATAGTCACGATATTGAATCTCTAAACTAGTGTGCACACTACTCGGGGTCTCACTCCGAGTCTTCTCCCAGGAATCTCCATCTAGGAGGCTCAATCTCTGGATCTAGTCCGAGCTCACTCTCTGGATCTAGTCCACACATCTCTCCGGAATCTGGTCTGGGACCACATCATAATAAGTAACCACCACTCCTGGAACGGGATCCCTATGGGGATACCCACTCTGGTCTGTGGATCGAGACTCTCCAGGTCGACGTCTGGAGGAGACCATATAACATATGGAGGGTTCATTCATTTCATTTATTTTCTTTCTTTCTCAAATCACTTTTCAACTGGGTCTCATACCCGATTCATCTCAACAGGATTCCTTGAATCCGATTCAAATCAGTTTCACAGGTCTCGGCCTAAATCCACAGTTCAACTGGGTCTCATGCCCAAATTCTCATTTCATAAAACTGAATTGGGACTCAAGCCCGATATCACAACCAATTGGGCCCTACCCCCGGAACCATAAAGCAACAGGACCTCAAGTCCGATTTCACAACTAACAGGGCTTTAAGCCCGATATCTCAACTAAATGGGTCTCAGGCCCGATATCATAAATCAACGGGGCATCAAGCCCAATAGTACACCTAACTGGGCCTCAAACCCGAATCGTAAACCAAATGGACCCTCGGTCCGATCGTATGGCTCAAATGGACCCTAGGTCCGATTCCTCGTTGAATCAAATGGACTCCAAATCTGAGAGTTTTTAAATCAAATGGGCCTTGTGCCCGATTCATATTTCCAAATCCAAAACCAATTTATGAAACCCTCATTGAAAACCTAGCACATATAAGCATCGTATAAAATCAGAAATCTCGAAATACGTGCAAATACGTAAATCCTAGGCTACCACAAACCAATGCACTCATGGCATCACAAAACATATAATAAAAAAATTATAAAACATTTATGCATGCATCGAATTTGAAAGAAAGGTCCACTCACAGACCGTCCGAAGCCGCGCCTCGATACGCGTGCCATAATCGTCTCCCGGGTCAATCGTCGCCTCCGGGATTCCCGAACTTGTCCAAATGCATTTATAGGGTTACTAATAGCCTCATTAACCTCTCATTGAAGTCCCATAATTTTCCCGATTTTCTAACTATTTTTAAACGCTAACCTAAACCTTTGGACAGCCCGAACTATATCGAAACGATGTCCGATTGATACGAAACCAGTCCCAAAATGTTCGTTACATCGAATAGATGAAATTACATGTTGGAACCACCCTCAAAATGTTGGCCAAGCTCCCTCATGCGCCCTGGGAAGGTCCTGCGTGTGGGCCTCACGCGCCAGGACTATTCATCTTCTCTTTCATGCGTTGAACCAGTCCGGCTGGTTCACTCTGTACAGCCGGTCCAGCTGGACCGGCGTGACCCGTCCGGCCATTTTCCCGTCTTGTTTTTCATCCAATATTTTTCGTTTCAATCCCAATCTTCCCATTTTAATGTTTTCTATCAATTTTCAATTAACAAAACTAACTAAAACACCTTAAATCCTATCCAAGAACAAAAAGGCTCACGACCTTTGTTTTCACGGCCACCCTCACGGCTCTCTCAGCCATGAACCGCCCTCATAACCATCTTAAAACTTCCCTAGCAACTCACTAACCAACCTCTAATCATCCAAAAGCATCCATAATATCAAAATCAAATTAAAATGGGAATTGGGCCTTACCGGGAAACACGTTCGGGTTCAAGGCCACCGTCCACGGCGGCGTCGTTCCTGGCCTGCCACCAGCATCACCAAATCCTCTCAACACTCTCTGGTCCCTCAAGCATGATCATGGGGTTCAAGGGTTGTGATTTGGGCTGATAGTTTTGATCGGTTTTGGTTTAGGAAAAATGAAGAAATGATCGATGAAGGGGCAGGTGAGATGCATGAAGGGAAGATGATGTCCAGTGGATGGGTGACACTTGTCACTCATCCATTGGGCAGCATAGAAATATCTGGGCCCCACTTTAGTCCAAAAGTTCCTTGCCTCGTAATTCGTGCAATAGTACTTTCGTACTTCCGTGAACAGTAACTTTTCCGTCGAACGTCCGAATTCGACGTGCTACTTGTATACTGATTCGTATTGTCCTTATCTACGTAACGGCCTTCGGTCCTCGGCCATCGGACTTCCCGGGTCAAAAGTCAACTTTTGGCCCAAATTACCGAAATGTCCTCGATCTTCCGATCGTCACAACTTCTTCCACGGATGTCGGAATTGAGCGTGCCACCTGTCTATGAACTCGTGACGTCCCGAACTATGAAACGGTCATCTTTCAAAGTCCATTTGACCGCCGAAACGAAAAAGTCAACAATTTGTCCATTCTAGGGGCAAAATCGTCATTTCGCCCGAACGTTCGCTAATCCGCGTCTAATCCGTGATTAGTCTCACTAATGCGTCATTAATTCTTAATTAATCCCGTTAATTTGGGACGGGTCGTCACAATGTGCAAACATTTAAATCTCTTCAACCCTATTCTAAATGCACCGAACAACGGTCATAAACACTTAGCGTTAAATTGAAGGTTAAGCGCTAAAACATATGAAGTAAATGAAATTCAAAAAGTAAAACACATGGAGATTGTATTCACATTTACAAATGTTAGAAAGAAAATACCAACACATATATTGAATTATAAGTAAACCGAAACAATAACAAGAATTTAAGTAAAGGGAATAAAGTTACATTTTCAGAACCAAAGAACAGCTTGTGATTCCGAAAGTGGATGGAAACAATAGAATGTTATTCATAAGGAACACCGAACAGCGGCTGGAACCTTATGAAGATGGTGGATAAAACATAAGAATTCAGACTTAAATTCTAGAATTATTTCGGAAATACTCGGCCTAGGTATTTCTTAAGGAAAGTATAAAAATGTGTTTAAGAGATCTCAAATAAAAATCACAAGAACAAAATAAAAAAAAATGAAATTAAGAAATAATATAAATTAAGAACAAGAACAAAACAAAGCTAATTAAATAAAAAATCTACAAGAAGTTAAAATGATCCCCAAAAATGTCTCTCAAAAGAGAGAAAAAAAAACTAAACTAAGAACTAAAATGAACTAAGAGAATGGGAAAAATGGGGACCTTTGTTACATGAAATGAACCCCTATTTATAGAGAGAAAAAACTACTAAACAAAATAAAGTAAATAATAAAAAAAATGAAATGAGGAATAATGATTGTTAATGATGAAATTAGGCATGGTTTTTGGGGAAAATAAGTTTAAAAAAAAAACAAGGGGAGCTGCAAGTATGACTTGACAACACTGGACATAAATGGTTTTGCTGTTTCGGTGAGAGGTAGGTGAGAAATGCACCAGGAATCGGCAGAAAGATGGGGCAGGTTGGGTGTGTGGGCTGTACGGGCCGAGCAGGTTGGGCAGGCGGGTTTGAATGATTTTTTTCTATTTGTTGTTCCTGTTGGATTTTGAAAGTTAAGCAGATCTGTACAGATTGGACTGGACCGGTTAAATGGAGCAGGTGGGCTACGAGCAGGTGCAGGGGGCCAGGCGGTCCAGCGTGGAGCGGGTCTAGACTGCAGGAGCAGGTGATAGCGGGTCGCGGGCTTTCTGGGCTGGAACGGAAGGCTGGAGACGCGGGCTGGGTTTTCGAGAATTGGGCTGGCGTGATGGACTGTTATGCGGTGGGCTGGGAAATGGCTGCTGCAAGTGGGCTCGGTTTATTTTTTTGCTCTGGGCTGGGCTGCAACAATAATCTGGGGTGCACAATAAACAAAAATGGGCTTAAATTAAATATGAATTTGGGCTTACAAAATTAATAATAATTAATATATATATAATTTAATCGAATTTTTTCCATAATTTCTTCGTTATAATTCCAATCGGAACGATTCTTTCGCCAAAATTCTCCAAATTACAAACTTTATTTATTTAAACAAAAATATCACAAAATAATTTGTTTATCTAATTATTTATTATTTTAATATTAAAATTCAAGTATAAAGGGTATAAAATAAAGCTTATTTGAGGACCTATCACTCGGGGACAAGCTGGCGCATATTAACTAGTATTACGAGCTATTCAGGTGAACAATCACGTGAAAGTTTGACAGGACCCGCCCCGATCCTCTCTGGGACCTCATGGGGAGGTGCCCTGCTCCCGTCTGACACCCAAAATAATGTTCCAATTTTAACCTTAAACGTTCAAATACATAGAAACCAAATTAAAGTTTTACATCAAATCCGAAATAAACAGATGTCAGACAAGGGATGAAATCCAAAACTACAAGTTGCGAGCACGACTCTAACATAAACCTGCGGGTAAAATCACCCAACAGGGATTCAGGTACGCAGAAGTAGATCTATGCCTCAGCCTCAGGTTCCTCTTCAACCTCAGTAGCACGACCTGGAGGGGTTACCAAAACAATAAGGGTGAGTGGGCCGAAAATCAATTTTATAAAATCTTTTAGTAAGTAAAAGATATAATTTACCCCTCCGTTTTCCAAACATGCATGCATCAGCATTTAAAACCGTAAATCATATAATATGAACCATAAGGCATGTAATAAAATCATAAGATAAATTGTAGCTACAGCACTATACGTTCCGATCCTGACATCCCAGATGCCTGGCGTCCCTGACGTTCAATAAGGTCACAGTCTCAAGGCTACGCGTGCCACTCGGGTCTCAGTTCCGAGTCCAATCCCCGAACCCTGTCTGGGTACGGCATCTCAAATGCCTAGCGTCCTAGACGCTTGACGTCCCTGACGTTAAATAAGCAATCCTGCTCCTGAGTCATTTTACGGACCGGTTCCTCTGTAGAATGTCCCCTCGCAGGCAATGCACTATGACCACTCCGGAGTACCACATCCGGATGAGACAGTATCATAAGAATGGATCTATAGAGTGCAGTACCAAATACATTTTATTGATATCCACATGCAAAACATATATATACATAGATAAAATCCAAACCGATCTTTAAGTTTCATCAGACGGGTCTCAAGCCCAGATACCGTGAAACGTGCCATAACCATAATTTTAATATCATCAAAACCGTTTCTTGATTCCAGCATGTGAACATATAAGTAAATCGAAAAACATTTAAGCATGCAAGGGTTTAATGAAATCGGGCCCACTCACAGTACAATCCCGAGGTGAACCTGCGCGTACGAACTTGTACCGGGATTATCGTACAATTCCTGTCAGTCCAAATCACACGTAAGGGTCACTACAAGTCTTAAACATTTATCCAAAAAGTCCGAAATAGAAACTGGCTCGGGGAACCCGTCAACACGTTTCCTGAGATAACCAGCCCTAGACTGACCCCCCTAACAATCCCAGATCAACATGGTTAATTCACCAAAAATGTTCAGAATGATGAGAGGAACAAAAGTCATGTTGATCGTGATCGGAGATAAGTCCCAACGCTCCTTCACATACCGCCCAAAGTGGCTGCGCGTGAAAGTCACGCGCCTGACACTGTAGCTGCTACAGTGTGACCTTTTTCACCCGATAGCCCTGCTATTCGGACCTTCAGCCCGCGATATGACCCGGGCAATTAACCCTGAATTTCAACTCAATTTCAATCCAACTTGATCCTAACATGTTATTTACATATCAAATTTAAGTTCTGAGTCATTAATCAACCTCGACAAGTCCCCCAATCGACCTATCGACCCGTGATCAACCAATCGGGTCAATCACCAGAACTCACTGGTTTCCAAACCAAAATCAAATTAACCTCCCAGTAAGCTTCCTAAGGCTAAAAAGAACTAAAACAAATGATCAATTTACCAAGGTATTACCTGTAAGTGATCGTCCAAATCTCTGCAACTCCACTGAAACAGAAACCTCAGTTCCAGTCCAACAGTGGCTGGTTCCTCTTGAATTTGATATGGCTAAGTTCCAATTGCTCCCATAAAGCTAAACTAGGCCTTGGTTTGGCCCAACGAGCACCAGAAATCAAAAACCCGATTTCCCTCCAAATTTTCCCGAAATGGTTTCTCTCTGGTTCCTCACCTATTCTCAGTTCTTTCAACGGCAGAGTGAAGCTCACACAATTCCTATTCAGTTTAAAACAATTGAACCGTCCCAGAGGCTCGTGGAAGTCCAATCTGTCCACTGAAATTTGTCCCCCGAAAGCTTCGAATCTTCAATTAACAATATGGCTGCGCTGTGTGGATGAAACAGACCATGTTTGATGCTTCCAAAAGCTTTAAACAATCAATACTTTCCAGCACACTCACCAGCATAAACAATTCGCACTCAGAACCACCGCACATGGTGGTTCCGCCCATGTCCCCCGCGGTTGCTACAGTAACCAGGGCAAAATGACCAAAATGCCCCTGGTTCGATAATTACCAAAATGCCCTTCACTTTCTAGACCCGTAACTCATCCATACGAAGTCCGATTTCGGCGTGCCGCCTGTCTACGGACTCAGGGCATCGAGACCTACCTAACGGTCCTTGTGTCATGTGAAAATTAGTTTCCAAACAAGAAGTCAACATTTTCGCCCCTAAAGTCCAAATTACGGTAATGCCCCTGAACTTCTGATAGTCATAACTTCTTCCCTGAGCCTCCGAATTGGACGTGCCACCTGTCTATGGACTCGTGATGTCTCGAACTACGTCACGGTCATTGGTCAAAGTCCGGTTGACCCACAAATCAAAAAGTCAATAATTTGGTCATACCATTCACAAGGGTAAAAATGTCAATTCATACATTAAATTACAATATTAAAATCCTCGAATTTCCGGGGTGTTACAACCTTCCCCCCTTAAGAAATTTCATCCCGAAATTTCAAAGAAACAAATGAGGAAATTGCTCTCGCATCTGAGCCTCAGGCTCCCATGTGGCTTCTTCCATTCTGGTTTCTCCAGAGAATCTTCACGAGAGGGATAGTCTTTCGACGTAGTACTTTGTCCTTCCGATCCAAAATCTGCACTGGTTGTTCCTCAAAGCTCAAATCCCCTCGGAGTTCGATAGGTTGTTCCCCTAGTACATGGGAAGCATCATGTACGTACCTCCGCAGCATCGATACGTGAAAAACATCGTGAACTCTAGAAAGTTCTGGAGGTAGTGCCAATCTGTATGCAACCCTGACAGTTCTCTCCACGATCTCATATGGTCCGATAAAACGCAGACTCAGTTTCCCCCGTCGACCAAAACGGATAATCCCTTTCCACAGAGATAACTTAAGGAAGACAAAATCTCCCACTTCAAATTCCAAGTCTCGAATCCGTCAATCGGCATAACTCTTTTGGCGATGCTGTGCCGCCTTCAATCTCTCCTTGATAACCCGAACAGTTTCCAGGGTTAAGTCCATCAATTCTGGCCCTACAGCCGCGCGTTCCCCGATCTCCAACCAGCATATAGGTATCCTGCACTGTCGACCATACAGTGCCTCATAGGGTGCCATCCCGATGCTTGTCTGATAGCTGTTGTTGTAAGCAAATTCCATCAACGGCAAATGAGTATCCCATGAATCCTGAAACTGTAGTACACAAGACCTCATCATGTCCTCCAGGGTCTTAATGGTCCTTTCAGACTGTCCATCGGTCTGTGGATGGAAGGCAGTACTGAAACATAGGGTTGTTCCCAAAGTAGCTTGCAAACTCCGCCAGAACCTGGAAGTGAAACGCGGATCACGATCGGACACGATCGATTCCGGCGTACCATGCAATCGTATGATTTCCTTTACGAACAATTGAGCCAGTCGGTTAGGTTTATAAGTCTCCTGAACTGGAAGAAAATGGGCTGACTTGGTTAACCGGTCCACGATCACCCATACTCCGTCAACTCCACTCTGAGTCCTTGGTAACTTAAAGACGAAGTCCATGGTGATGTGATCCCACTTCTACTCGGGAATCGGAAGTGGCTGCATAGCCCCATAAGGTCTCTGCCATTCCGCCTTAACCTGCTGACAGGTTAAGCATTTGCTTACGAACTCCGCAATGTCCTTCTTCATTCCTGGCCACCAATAATGGTTCCGAAGGGTACGGTACATCTTTGTACCTCCCGGATGCATACCATAAGCCGAACTATGGGCCTCCTCAAGAATCTCGGCCCGTAACTCTGCCACTGCAGGTACACACAAACGGCCCAACTTCGCAAGTGCTCCATCATCCCGGATGGTAAAATCCTGTCTACCATCCGCATCGACCTCAATCCTGTAAATACAGAGTATCGGATCCTGAAGTTGTGCTTCGATGATCCGATCAATCAGCACTGGTCGTACATGAAAGCTGGCCAACAAAGCTCCATGCTCATATGTATCCAAAATAACTCCCGCCTTCCGGAGTTCCACCAGCAAAGGAAGATACACCATCCCTAGGTGTGCAACAGATCCCGCTGACTTCCTGCTGAGTGCATTTGCCACCACATTGGCCTTACCCGAATGGTACTCAATTGTACAGTCATAATCCTTCAGCAGCTCTAACCATCTCTGTTGTCTCATGTTAAGCTTTTTCTGAGTGAATAGGTACTTTAGGCTCTGGTGGTCGGTGTATATCCGGCACGTTGCGCCGAATAGGTAATGTCTCCAGATTTTTAGGGCATGAACCACCGATGCCAACTCCAAATCATGGGTTGGGTAGTTTAACTTATGAGTCTTTAGCTGCTGGGATGCGTAGGCGATAACCTTGCCAGTCTGCATCAACACGCAGCCCAGACCTTGTAGTGATACGTCACTAAAGACCACGAATTCTCCATTGTCATCTGGCAATGCGAGGACAGGTGCAGTGGTCAATCAATCCTTCAACTCTTGAAAACTCCGATCACACTGCTCGTCCCAAATAAACTTCACTCCCTTCCGAGTCAATCGAGTCAATGGTGCAGCAATTTTGGAGAAACCCTCAACGAATCTCCTGTAGTAACCTGCTAACCCGACAAAACTCCACACCTCCGTTACCGTTGTCGGTCTAGCCCAGTTGGTCACCGCTTCTGTTTTCTGGGGATCCACGCTAATCCCATCCGTCGATATCACGTGTCCCAGAAAACCAATACTGCTCAGCCAAAACTGACACTTGCTCAGCTTGGCGTACAACTGTTCTTGTCTCAGCTTCTCCAATGCCAACCGTAGATGTTCCTCATGTGCTTGGACACTCCTCGAGTACACCAAGATATCATCGATGAACACAATCACGAATTTATCCAAATAGGGTCGGAAGACCCGGTTCATCAGATCCATGAATGCTGCTGGAGCATTCGTCAAACCAAAAGGCATAACAAGGAACTCGTAGTGTCCGTAACGGGTTCAAAAAGCAGTTTTCGGAATGTCCTCCTCCGATATCCTTAGTTGGTGATACTCAGACCGCAAATCAATCTTCGAGAAGCACTGTGCTCCCCGCAACTGGTCAAAAAGGTCATCGATCCTGGGTAGAGGATACTGGTTCCTCAGTGTCACCCTATTGAGTTGTCGATAGTCAATACACAAACGGAGACTCCCCTCCTTCTTCTTCACGAACAACACCGGTGCTCCCCACGGTGAAGTACTCGGTCGAACGTATCCCAAATCCACCAACTCCTACAATTGATTTTTGAGTTCACGTAACTCAGCCGGCGCCATCCGATATGGTGCCTGGGATATAGGTCGAGTACCGGGGAGTAGTTCAATCGTAAACTCGATCTCCCGTGATGATGGTAATGCAGGTAAGTCTTCCGGGAACACATCTGGAAACTCACGTACCACCGGTATCTCTTCGATACCCGGAGTATCAACCTGATCCGACACGACATGCGCCAGATAACCCTGGCATCCCTTTCGTAGAAGTTTGGTAGTAGTAAGTGAAGAAATCACTTCAGGAGGCGAACCGTCACGCTCCCCCTGAAAGATAACCTCCGGCAAACCCGGGCTCCGCAGAATCACTTGCCTACTACAGCAATCGAAGAGCAACCCATGCTCCGATAGCCAATCCATCCCCAAAATTACATCGAAGTCGTGGATATCCAGAATAATCAAGTCCGCTGGCAAATCCACATCCTCAATTCTCACCGGGCACCTCCGAATCACCTGATTCACAAGGTACATGATGCCCATCGGGGTGCCAACACCCATTTCGCAATCTAAGGCTAATACCACACAATCAAGCATACCAGCACAACTCATCGAAATAAAAGAATGTGTAGCCCCCTCATCCATCAACACACGTACGAGAAGGTTTAAGATGTGTAGTGTACCTGTAACCACGCCTGGGGCAGTCCTCGCCTGCTGCTGGGTCATTACAAACACTTGAGCCCTAGGCCCTCCATTCCGTCCGCGCCCGCGCGCGCCACGCCTAGCACCACGGTCACCTCCCTGACCTCTACCTCCATTAGTGTGGGAAGCCGTGCTCTGCACCACACTAGAGCCCCCAGCGTTGTTGCTCTTGGACAACAGCGGGCAATCACAGGCATAGTGGCCCTCCTCACCGCAAGCAAAACAGGTTACTGGCTTCGGCCTCTCCGAATGCCCACCAGAAGCACCGCTCCAAGATGAACGCTGCCCAGAGTTGTATCCTGATCCTCTGCCCTGAGAGCTTCCACGTCGACCTGACCAGCCACGACCCTTGAAGGATAAGGGTGCTCCCCTGTAGCCTCCTCCCTTGTTGTTCTTCTGGCCCGTTGGCCCACGTTGTGGGCTATCCTGACGTCGCCCCTCACCCGAAGGCTGTCGGGTCTGGTGTACCGCCAGACTGGCCTCGACACGTACCGCTGCGTCCACCATATCTCTCAGAGAAGCATGAGTAGCAGCAGTCACACTTGCCCGGATCTCCCCTCGGAGTCCAATCTCAAACCTTTGGCATTTGTCCTCCTCCGTGTTCACGAATGAAGCGAACCGGGATAGTTTTCCGAAAGTCTGCTCGTAGTCCGCAACAGACATATCCCCCTGCTTCAGCCGCAGGAACTCAACCTCCCGTGCCGCGCGAAACGATCGCGGGTAGTACTGGTCCAGAAATCGGGAACGGAAAGCTTCCCAAGTAATGGTATGGACAGACCATCCAGACATTTCAAGGCCGTGCCACCACTGGTAGGCTCCTCCTTCCAGTAAGAAGGCCGCCAAATTTACCCGTTCGCCCGGAGGGCAGTGCATCACCGTGAAGATTCTTTCCCATTTGGTGATCCAATTATGAGCATCTTCGGGGTTTGATCCCCCATTGAAAGGAGTGGCTCCCAGACGCTGCGCCAGCTCAATGCTTGCGCATTCCATTTCCCTTTCCAGATCCTCGTCAGTTCGTGTATGAGGAATCCTCCTTGGAGGCATAACCAACTGTCAAGAGGCATAGATCAGTTAACATTAACCTTAAACTCGAAAAGTAACTAGTACAAATCGCTAGTCTAGCTTGCTGACCACAACCTAGTGCTCTGATACCAAGCTGACAGGACCCGCCCCGATCCTCTCTGGGACCACATGGGGACGTGCCCTGCTCCCGTCTGACACCCAAAATAATGTTCCAATTTTAACCTTAAACGTTCAAATGCATAGAAACCAAATTAAAGTTTTACATCAAATCTGAAATAAACAGATGTCAGACAAGGGATGAAATCCAAAACTACAAGTTGCGAGCACGACTCTAACATAAACCTGCGGGTAAAATCACCCAACAGGGATTCAGGTACGCAGAAGTAGATCTATGCCTCAGCCTCAGGTTTCTCCTCAACCTCAGTAGCACGACCTGGAGGGGTTACCAAAACAATAAGGGTGAGTGGGCCGAAACTCAAGTTTATAAAATCGTTTAGTAAGTAAAATATATAATTTACCCCTCCGTTTTCCAAACATGCATGCATCAGCATTTAAAACCGTAAATCATATAATATGAACCATAAGGCATGTAATAAAATCATAAGATAAATTTTAGCTACTCCACTATACGTTCCGATCCTGACATCCCAGATGCCTGACGTCCCTGACGTTCAATAAGGTCACAGTCTCAAGGCTACGCGTGCCACTCGGGTCTCAGTTCCGAGTCCAATCCCCGAACCCTGTCCGGGTACGGCATCTCAAATGCCTAGCGTTCTAGACGCTTGACGTCCCTGACGTCAAATAAGCAATCCTGCTCCTCAGTCATTTTGCGGTCCGGTTCCTCCGTAGAATGACCCCTCGCAGGCAATGCACTATGAACACTCCGGGGTACCACATCCGGAGGAGACAGTATCATAAGAATGGATCTATAGAGTGCAGTACCAAATACATTTTATTGATATCCACATGCAAAACATATATATACATAGATAAAATCCAAACCGATCTTTAAGTTTCATCAGACGGGTCTCAAGCCCAGATACCGTGAAACGTGCCATAACCATAATTTTAATATCATCAAAACCATTTCTTGATTCCAGCATGTGAACATATAAGTAAATCGGAAAACATTTAAGCATGCAAGGGTTTAATGAAATCGGGCCCACTCACAGTACGATCCCGCGGTGAACCTGCGCGTACGAACTTGTACCGGGATTATCGTACAATTCCTGTCAGTCCAAATCACACGTAAGGGTCACTACAAGTCTTAAACATTTATCCAAAAAGTCCGAAACAGAAACTGGCTCGGGGAACCCGTCAACACGTTTCCAGAGATAACTGGCCCTAGACTGACCCCCATAACAATCCCAAATCAACATGGTTAATTCACCAAAAATGTTCAGAATGATGAGAGGAACAAAAGTCATGTTGATCGTGATCGGAGATAAGCCCCAACACACCCTCACGCGCCGCCCAAAGTTGCTGCGCGTGAAAGTCACGCGCCTGACACTGTAGCTGCTACAGTGTCACCTTTTCACCAGATAGCCCTGCTATTCGGACCTCCAGCCCGCGATATGACCCGGGCAATTAACCCTGAATTTCAACTCGATTTCAATCCAACTTGATCCTAACATTTTATTTACACATCAAATTTAAGTTCTGAGTCATTAATCAACCTCGACAAGTCCCCCAATCGACCTATCGACCCGTGATCAACCAATCGGGTCAATCACCAGAACTCACTAGTTTCCAAACCAAAATCAAATTAACCTCCCAGTAAGCTTCCTAAGGCTAAAAAGAACTAAAACAAATGATCAATTTACCAAGGTATTACCTGTAAGTGATCGTCCAAATCTCTACAACTCCACTGAAACAGAAACCTCAGTTCCAGTCCAACAGTGGCTGGTTCCTCTTGAATTTGATATGGCTAAGTTCCAATTGCTCCCAGAAAGCTAAACCAGGCCTTGGTTTGGCCCAACGAGCACCAGAAATCAAAAACCCGATTTCCCTCCAAATTTTCCTGAAATGGTTTCTCTCTGGTTCCTCACCTATTCTCAGTTCTTTCAACGGCAGAGTGAAGCTCACACAATTCCTATTCAGTTTAAAACAATTGAACCGTCCCAGAGGCTCGTGGAAGTCCAATATGTCCACTGAAATTTGTCCCCCGAAAGCTTCGAATCTTCAATTAACAATATGGCTGCGCTGTGTGGATGAAACAGACCACGTTTGATGCTTCCAAAAACTTTAAACAATCAATACTTTCCAGCACACTCACCAGCATAAACAATTCGCACTCAGAACCACCGCACATGGTGGTTCCGCCCATGTCCCCCGCAGTTGCTACAGTAACCAGGGCAAAATGCCCCTGGTTCGATAATTACCAAAATGCCCTTCACTTTCTAGACCTGTAACTCAGCCATACGAAGTCCGATTTCGGCGTGCCTCCTGTCTACGGACTCAGGGCATCGAGACCTACCTAATGATCCTTGTGTCATGTGAAAATTAGTTGCCAAACGAAAAGTCAACATTTTCGCCCCTAAAGTCCAAATTACGGTAATGCCCCTGAACTTCCGATAGTCATAACTTCTTCCCTGAGCGTCCGAATTGGACGTGCCACCTGTCTATGGACTCGTGACGTCCCGAACTACGTCACGGTCATTGGTCAAAGTCCGGTTGACCCACAAATCAAAAAGTCAACAATTTGGTCATACCATTCACAAGGGTAAAAACGTCAATTCATACATTAAATTACAATATTAAAATTCTCGAATTTCCGGGGTGTTACAAAATTAGTCTATGGCCACTCAGATGGGTACGGAGGTATCGACGACTTCTAAGTGGTTCTAAGGTACTAGCTTCACAATGTCCCGAAACTCAACATGCAGAATACAATGAACGGGCAACTAATCATGCAATGCAATAAATAATTTAACTTCACATACTCGGGCATATATATATATATATATATATATATATATATATATATATATATATATACTATCATACCATCTCACACCATCGCACATAATGGTACATACTTGCTCATCACTTACCATAGCGCATGCTAGCACGTCCGAGCATAATCATGGAATAAGCATATCGATCATTCAACCAGTATTAATCCTAACAAAGCAATTAAGGGTGCTCGAAAATTATAAATGTAAATACCGTAAAACATGCAAGTAAACAAGTTATCAAACAAGTTTAGGGAAAGAGGTCCACTCACACATTTATCGGGGATTCGAAATCACCCAACCTGCGATGCTAGCACGAATTCCAAGCCCAAATAATCCTAGGAAACCATCCAAAGGATCATAATTAATTCACAAAATCAAGCGACAAGTCTCACTCCACTAGAGTAGCCCTAAAACGAGGCTTAGAATCACCTAATACGAACCTAAACACATTTAGAAACGTCTGACACCTAGGAAAACAGTGTCTACGCACTATCAGAAGGTGAAAAACAGCATCACACGCAATTTCGGGGTTGGAAATACACTTAAAACTATTCTAAATGGCTTGAAAACATGCACATGCACTGTCGTGGGCTGGAAAAGGCCTCCACGCGTTGCCACATGCCTGCGGAGGGTCGAAAAATCCTCCCACGCACTTCCACACACTGGAAGGGGGCCTTACATGCCGACCATGATTTTCGTAAAAAACGCTCAAGTTTCCTCATGATCTAACTGGTGAGTACTAGCTGGGCTTGAATCTTTAGTCGAATTGGGTCATCAATTTTTTAAATTCCTTTCTCAAATCCGTAATGGTTTATTTTGGGTGTAAACAGTTGCTAGCAAAAGGCAGGGGCAGTCCTGAGGGTAGCTGGCCCTGGGGGCCACCTAGGACCCCTACTTCGAAGGGGCCCCAATTTTTTTTTTCCACATTCTTGTGTTCGAAACTTCTTGGGTGCTATTTTTTCTAATTTTTCCCTTTTTGTTTCAAGTTTTGAGTTTTTTCTTTTACTTTGTTCCTTTCTCTTTCTTCTGATTTTCCTTTTTCTTTCCTATACACACTATTTTCTTTTCTTTTTTCCTTTTTCTTTTGTTTTAATTCACCTATTTTTAATTTTTAACTTTCCTAAATCAACCAAATATTTTTCGTAACTCAAACTAAATAAGTTTTCATGTTGCATTTTGTTAAATAATAACCTAACTTCCTCTATTATATTTAAATTAAATTTTAAATATTAAAAAATCTCTCTGCTCTTCTCAAATTTTAAAGGAATAAAGAAATAAATTTAATTTAAAGGGATATTGTATTTTTTTGCTTCCCAAAATATAAGAAGTGTGGTATTTAAGTAAAGTTTTCTTATAGTTATTAATTATACATATTGTTATTGAGAAATTATTAATTAAGGAATTTAAATACTTATTTGATTACATTGTTCGGTAATTATTTATTGTCCTAATTTTAATTTTGTGAATTATGATATAAAAGATAGTTTTTAAAAAGTGTTTATATTGTTTATATATATTGAAGAATGTGGGGGGCCTAATTTCAAAATTCCCTTTGGATCTCCAATATCTCAGACTTGACTCTGCTAAAAAGGATACCAATAATAATGTAATATAGCTACATAGAAATTAGATAGTAACACAATTTTAAACCAATCAAGTTGCATTTTGCAATAATGAGATTAAATATCTAAGATCATTCGTAAGCACAAAGAGAAAGGGAAGCCGAAATAGTGGCGATTCCTGAACAAACATTATGGTCAAAAGGGGTTGGGTAAGGTGGGCACAATCACTACTCACTACCATCGATCACCATGCATGATGTTACTACTTACTAGAGAGAGAGATTTTCCTAATGGAATGGAGGGCAATCCATCCCCACCCCACATCACCACTCTTTGAGTGAAAGGCCGGCCCAAAATTTTGACTTACTAGAATTATATACAAATAGATATCTTAATTGTTATATTATAATTAAATTTATTAATTTTGACTTACTAGAATTATATACAAATAGATATCTTAATTGTTATATTATAATTAAATTTATTTAGTATTGTGATCTGATAATATTTATCATTTTACATTGAATAAAAAATCTTAATTTTTACTTTTGTAAATGATAAATTCTAACCTATTAGTAATAAATTTTAGATTTAGACTTACATAAAGGATTGAAAATACGTAGGTTTATATTAAATTTGATATTCAATTATTATTTAATTATATAATGTAGCATGAATTTTCTTAAGAATTATAATCAAAATAATAATATATATATATATATATTAAAAAGGTCATTAATTAGTAGTAACCACACATACATCACTATCATCAACATCATCATTGTTGTTGATGGCTATGGGAGAAAAAAAAAAACAATACTACAAAAATTTTCTTTCTGTTTTGAATGTGACACATTTTCTGTTATCAAAGGCATCAACTTGATTTCAAATCCCATTGATTCTCACCATTATACTAGTGCCTCTCTTAATTTCCACGATCAACCATAAAAAAAAATGTAAAAACTAGCACTGAATTATATATTTCCAACGTCCGATGATGATACCAACTTCATCATCAATCTCATACAACAACATAGTATGTCAAAAGGTCTGATAAACAAAACATGGGAAAGTGTAACACCAGATATGTCACAAGTGGCGAAAAGGCAGCAAGGTGTGTGGGGGGTGTGCAGTTATAGTCTTATAGAGAGGAGGGTTCGTTGAGACTGGTTGGGAACTGGTGGGAGATGAGATGGGCGTATCTCACGTAATTGCCACTCAACACAATTGAGAATTATGGTAGGGCACCCAATTCCCATGGCATTTTCCCCACACTATTGGTAACTACTTCTTATGTCTTTTTTCTTTCATTCATTTTGTGGAGACTCGAGAGTCGAGACTCATATACTCGATCGAGAGCCCTACCTAGCTTACCAGTTACCACCCACCTCATTTTCATTTCCAAATGCTTTCTTATTAATTATCATGGCCGACGAGCCATTCAATATTCTTCACCACCCCGCCTAACTTCACATGATTTTGCAACATTATTATTCTTTTCTTTGGACCTCTTTCAAAATGGTTCTATAATATATTAATTCTCGCTGTCAAATTGAAATTATTTTACACTCCAAAGATGAAATGGAATCATATACGTAAAGGTTAGGCATGAATTGCGTCTAGTCGGACTTTGTCTAAACCGTAAACTAACCTAAGCTATTCGGATTTTGATTTGGCCAAACCAAAACTGATCATATCAAGGTAAAATTATCGATTTTGTAAACCGACTAAATCGATTTCATATTGATTGTTTCCATTTTTGGATTCCTATATATTGTATGTTTATCAAATTTTTGGACTATTTACGAAAAATTATCAATATTGATATCAACGAATATAAAAAAATTATACACTATCAATCCTATATCAAATGAAACTCAAAATTCTCAACAATTTGAAATATCATCCTTGTGAGTTTACGGATCATCAAAATCGGAAAAGGATTCTATTGGATGGATTCATCGTCCAATAACATTTTGGTTTACGCCTAATCAAGTGCGAGCAAAACTAACATGAGAAAAATGGGTTATATATAATATTTTAATAAAATATGAGTGGATATTGATTTTTCTTGTAAAGATGGGAGAACAAGAAATGACTCTTGATCGTCATGTCTATGTTTTTGAGTACAAGAATGTGTTTTTTTCTACTTGGAATTTAGAATCTGATTATTCAAATAATGAGTAGCCATTGCGTTTAAATACTAATTAGTTCAAATATTATAGTCTCTAAAATATAATTTGCTTATTGTGTTACTGTAAATACAGTAATATTAGTTCAATATTGGTTGTGCTCTTGCTGTCTAATTCGGCTAGCAGCAACATATATGGAATGTGGACATAATTAAGAATAATGATAATATAAATATTTTTTTGTTTATACAATAATATTAAAGAAGCAAAATAAATATAAATATTTGAATATTAATATCGTCATTTACACGAATCATATTTAATATAACTATAAAAAAATAAAAATAAAAAGTTACTAACTCATAATAGTAAGTGACATAAATTATCAAGATGACTTTATGTTTGGGTAAGGGCAAATGTTAATAATTTTATTTATGGACATAATAATGATGAGAATTAATAATATTGGGGATGTGACGACAAATGGCATGCGTAATAGTGGTAAAGTAGCAATTCTATATGAACAAATTCACATGGCATCTTATTCCCGCCAGCAGCAAACGCAATTTCGAGGCCTACTTCAAACAAATTCTCTCCAGTTTTTACCTACTCGGCATTTTATTATATATATGTATGCATATCAAAAGCTGAAAATAGAAAAATAAGTGCTCAGGCTTGACTTAGCAAGAGAAATCCCAGTTATAAAGCTGAAATTTTTTTATTAGTTGGATTTTGGCGAGTCCAATCATCTAAGTGTCATTGAAATTGGTGATTAAATTATAGTAAATTATCTTGCTTTTGCATTGTGATCTAAAAAAAAAAGAAAAAAAAAAACCTCAATAAAAAGACGAGCGTGATGCTCTAAATTACTCTTGTTTGATTCAAGATCAAGAGATTTGGTTTATAAAAGTATTTGAAGTTGAATTTAGTTAAGAGATTTTGGGGAATATGCATTTTTTAACTATTTATCAATCAATGTGAATCTCACCAGTAAAAAATAACTTTTGGGGGATCGTAGATTGAAGGTAGCATAGTTTGTATTAATGGATTTGGATTTTGAAATGAAGAAAGGATTAGTGAGCTTTTTGTTTGTAAAACTAGTTCATGTGCCTAATTCTTCCAACATGGAATCATGAGTCATGGCTCGGTAGTGCTAATTATGTTTGTGTCACCACTCAAATGTGAGCGCGCGGCCAACTAATTTAAATTCTCAAATGCCTTTCCCTTGTCAACTCACCTCCACCTTATGATTTCAACTGGTTAATTTATCAAAATATTTCATTTAACAGTCAAATCCGCATCCACCTCCAAAACCCAAAACCCAAAAGTAGCCCTCGTCATTAGGCAGCGTCACGCAAGCCGAGTCTAAATTTGTTGGGATTGGGCCGGGCCGAACTGGGCCTATCTCATAATTTGAAAAATTTCGGGCTGGGTCGGGCGAGCTTGGTCACAAATATGAAAATCCGTACCCTTTATCTAGCGGAACTTTTATCGGATTTTATGGGTCGGACCTAATAAGTCCACTTGGGTCGGGTTCAATTGGATTTTTAAAAATAACTTATTCAATGGAGCTAATATATATATATATATATATATATACATCTCTTCAAGATACTAAAATAACATCTATCACTGTTTGATGGACTTGATGGGACAACTTAGCTATAATATAGTTAATCGAATATTATACATATGTATGTTAAAAAAGTAATGTTTCATTCTAATACGTTAATTAATAAACAGAAAATCTCTACGTATATTGTGTTCAATAATGTCAAATTTAATCTCCACTTATATTGTGTTTACACCCTAAGAAATTATGTCGTCTAGACTAAATGGCGCGCTCACTCTCACAACATTTTTGCTTTCCAACGGCCACCTAAATTAAAAAAACGACGGTTTCAAAATTCTCTCACTCAAAGGGTCAGTTAGACCAGCAAATCCCCTTCCTTGCCCCTCTGTAAAAAACTGAACCAAAGTTAGGACTAATTAAAATGCAAAATAAATCACTAATTGAGAAAATTAGGACCAAACGAAGAATATAATTTAAAATTTTAGTACATATTAAATAAGGACTAGTAAAGTCTCCTGCCTAATCAGTTGCATGCCTACAAACCTACCTCACCCACCATGCAAGCAACAAAAAACCGAAATGAAAAATGTACACTAGCTCGGCCTGTTTGGACCGGGTTCAATCTAAGCTAACCAACCCCGGCTCGCTTTGTCATCTTTTCCCTACTCGCTAACTAAAGCCTTAACCCCTAATCAAAAACTGCGCACCACCGGAGCTTCGGGAGCGACTGGAGTTCAGTAAACACCAGGTTCTGCTGCAATTGGGCCTTCCTTCTTCCGCCGCATCTCTAGAACTTTGCGATGGTGGTTCGAGTGCAACTCGCTTGAAAATGTCGGGCTACAAGCGGGTCGGTATTCGGGTAGAAGCCGACCCGACTTGAAACGGACTCCGCATGCGTTACAAAGAGTCTTGGCTCCGTTGGGTCCGGTTCTCCACTGTGGAGTCTTCTGAACACCACAGTGGCTGCACCGACGAGGAGGATGGCTTGCACTGCCGTCCACCAGCCTTTTCTTCGGCTTCTTCGGAAGTGTCTCCACTGACCCGACCGGTTCGGCTGCTTCGGCTCGTCTGACAAGTTCGACCGAGTCTTGGCTCTGGGTAGGGGCGAATATGAGCCAGGGGCTTGTCGGAGAAGAAGAAGTAGACGACGAAGTTGAATTCGAGGACTCCGTCAACGACGGTGACCCGAGTGACCAAACCCGACCGCCGGTTCGAGTTCTCTTGCTTCTGGCCTTGGCCGGAACAGGGGACTTGAAAAAAAGCTTTTCTGGTGAAGGGGTTTCCGCGTCGGATTTTCCCTCTGTCTTGGGCTTAGCGGGGATGAAGCCCGCAGGGAGAGGCGTGGTGAATTCCATGAAGGAATCCTCCACAAAATGAGATAACCATTCGAGGTTTTCCAAGTCGTCCGCCTGTAAAAATGGTAGGTTTTGTCAAAATCCATAACCAGAGACCTCAAAAGGGGTCAAAACCACCACTCGTAAACATGGAATTAGAAAGAAAAAGTACCGGAACGCTGAGTTCGCTGGTGGGTACGGCCCCAAGTTCATTTTTGGCACACAAATTCAACTTTTCAGGGTCTGGGTGTTTTTTCAGAGGCGAAACAGAGACAAAACCCTTAATTTTGTCTTTATTGTCTTCCTCAGCCTCTGTTTCCACAAACCCATCTTCATTTGAGAAGTCCAGAAGGTCGTCCACTGAGAAATCGTCACAGACGACACCGTTTTGGCCATTGAAACCGCCCGTCCACAACAAATCATCAAAAACCGTTTGTGGACTCGGTTTCACGGCCATCTCCTTCCTGATACTGGTCTTCAAAGCCGCCGCTTCCACGCATTCCATTTCAGTTCCAACCTAACATCACAGAACCAAAAAAACCCAGAAACAAAATAAAGCAACTGTCTTTCTCCATTTAAGCACAAACCCATTACAAAATAGGAGACGAAATGGTCCAAAATTGAAAACTCCGCTTATTATTTTGAATGAACATTTTTTTTTCTTTATAAGATAGAGATTTTTATTTATTTATGTACCTGTAGGTGGGGAGGCAGAGGTGAGAGCAGAGGAGGAGTAGGAAGAGGAGGGGGAGAGGGAGAGGTTGAGGGAGAGGAAGAAGAAGGGATTGAATAAGCAAAGGGATGAAATTGGAATAAAAAGGGGTGGTGAGTTTGGTAAAGCATTGAATTAGGGCTGAAAGCGTCCGTGGCCTATACTAAAAGTGCCCGTTTCTTTCTCTCTCTTTAATTTTTACTTTCTTCTTATTTTCTCACCTCATCCACACACTTTATATTATCTACCTTTACTCTTTCTCCCCATTTACACACCTTCCATACGTTTACACTCTACTAATTAAACCGTACACTCTCAATAAATATTTTGTTAAAAAAGGAGCGCTATTCCAAATTATTTTCTTTTTCCGACTGAAATTACCAAGACTACCCCTTCTGGTCCAGTAATTATAAAACAGTGCAATTTATTGATCATTTTGTTTTAAACGTATAATATATCAACTTTTTAATTCAGTAACGAGGAAAACCTACAAGATTAAGCAATGTAATACACTTAGCAATTTAAAAAAAAAAATTGAGGACTTAAATCTCAATTGGAACTCTGAAAGATAAAATCCACAATTTATGAATTATTATACAGATGTAAGCTCGCACTAATCATTCTGATACTATAAATTAGGTAGAAACACGAATTATTAAATTATTTTATAATTTTCTTCTTTTAAATTTAGACTGGATTTTTTCCATGTCTGAGTTTGTACATGAATGGTAGGCCAGGTCGGCCCATATCCACAGACAGCAGCACACATCTTAATATAACTTCCATTTTAATTTTGTGTTTTTTTCCCTTGAATTTTCTTGCATAATATTTTGATTTTTGGAATTTGGGGCGGGATAAGAATTATATGGTGTGGTTCGTCACACAGGAACCATGGGGTCGTGAATACCTAGGAAACCGCCACCTTTGCGTATTTCTTTTTTATTTTTACTTTTCTTTTTTTATAAGGAACCAATTGGCCCATTACTTTTGACTAATTTACATCATCGCCTACCCGCGTTGGTCGCCGCTCATTTTGGTTGTTCACCACTTCATCCAGCATTGTAATTGTAAGTTGAGTTTGTAACTTTCCCCGCTCATTGTTTCCGCGCCCTATTTACGAATTTAACCCCCATAATTACGCATTTCATATTCCTTCTTTTATTCTTTTTTTTCTTTCCCACCAAAAGTTTGTCTTTATTACAATCGATTATAATTGCTCAGATTTTTATTTGTCTTTTCAATTTGGCGTGATCCATTCATAATCGTTAGATTTCCAAACAGTTTTCAAAAAGATTTTATATCTGCTGTTGGTAACATTTTATTTCAAAGATCTTTTTTTTTTTGTATGTAGTTTCTCTACAGATGTCGATCATCTCGTTTTAATTTACAAGTTTACAATTTTAAAACTAGCATTCCAATTTTTAAAATTATTTTTCTGGATAACAGTTTTATGTTCTATTTCTCTAATATTTTGTAGCATGGTGATTATTTAATAGTAATTTAAAATAACATTATTTTCTGAAAAATAACGTTATTTTACTTTAATATGAGTCAAATTGATTATTTAATAGTAATGTTAAACCTCCTAATAACATAAATCATTTTCGTTATATGAGTTAATTTATTAATTAATAAAGCTTGATCGCTTCGGCTATGAACTATATAGCGAAGCAAAGTCGTAAACCAGAATACAATTATACAAGAGCTTGCCACAAATATAGTGACCAAATTGTAAAATTGAATCATACTGTGTCCCAGCGAAGCTGATATCCGTGTCCATTTTTTTGCCAAAACAATCATACTCCCTGCCCTAAAAATAGCAACCAAATTACTTTCACATCCTTTAAAGTAAATCTTATATCTTTTAATAACGTAATTTTATCCTTCGTACAAATATAACTGGATGCCAAATATCAAACAAGGAACTTGATGCAGATAGAGCCATAAAAACAAAAAAAATAAAACAAAAAAAATCCATAATATATAGCTCATGAAACAGAAGAATGATCCTCAATTTATGAAAGGGAAACAAAGAAATTGGTAGGAAGAAATCGTGTCCGCCCAATGGACTGGACGCCTGTAATTCATAATGATGGGTATCATCAACTTCAACGATGTTACCAGCATCCATGGCTTGCAAGCAAAGGCACAGAAAGGTCATGATACGAGCCAATGAGTCAATGACATGGCCCCAGCTTTTGTCTCCTACTCAAATGATTCTCTTTTCTTTTTCTTTTTCTTTTTCTATTTGTTTTATTTTTTTTAATTTTCATCTTCAATTTTAATTGCAAATTTAATACCAAAATTGATATATAATTCTTAAAGTGGCAATTGCGCACTTAAATGCCGAACCACTCTGATCTCACGTGTTCTAAATCCTATCTTAAAATTTGATTCCAGCAGCGAGTCAGTGTTTGAGTGACTCAGGTAATGGAAATGAAATATTTGTGTACGTTCATGCCCAAAATATTAAGGTAGGTTTGACTAAATTGCACTGATCAAGTGTCTCTCATAAGAGAAATCAAGTCTTACTGTTTCTATTTGGTTGAACTCCTTTTAACGAAGAATTTATATTATTATTATTATTATTTCTTTTTTGTGATAAGGTGGCACGCGAGGCATTATTAGAGAATGTTGGTGTACAATTTAACGTATTATAATAGGCCTTTAATTCATTAGTATTATTATTAAGTGATATTCTTATTATTATTTAATAGGTAATTTCGAATTTAATTTTCATAAAATAAGGTTTTGATATGTATAATTCTCTTTTTTTAATATTCATAAAAAATAATAATTCTGAATTTATTTACTATGGATAAAAATGAATTTAGAAGACCCCAAAACAAAAATTCGTATAAAAGCAACTATATATCTATGTAACTTTGTAATAACATGTGAGACTAGTCAAAACGTAATCCCGTGAAGTATAGGGGGTAATTACGTAACTTACATAAAATAAAATGAGCAACTGAAAAAACAGAAAAGAAAAAAAAATGGTAGAGAGTGGAGACGGTCAAATACGGTATTTGAGATTCCAATAGTTGACGGTATACCAGATGGTAAACTCACTCAGCAAACGAAAGAGCCGGCTTCCGAGACCTGCCCCCCAGTCATTTTCAGCCGCCCGAGTCCTTTCTTCACGTGGTGCCTTACTATTGGATACCTGACGTCGCCTGATAAATAAAAACCATACCGTTTCTCAATTATTATTCCCTAATTTTTTAGAATTTTAAAATTTGAATTTTGAAAATCAAAATTCAAAGGATATAGGGATGGACCCTCCTCGGCATATGGAGCCCAACCAGGAAAGGATAGATAATAGGGGGTGCCCCAAATGGAGCTTATGAGTGGACGAAAATGCCCTTATGAGTTTGGAGTTGAGTTGGAGCATGGTGGATGTATGTTGTGAATCTTGTGATGATATGGAACGGGAGGGAGGGAAAGTGAGAGATGAAAACACAAACAGAAAGTACGGAATCTTGTGAAATTTCCAATGAAGTAACAGAAGGTGACTCATGTCTCTTGTCCTTCTTCAATACACTCTGTTTCTTTCAAGTACGCATGCTACATTGCCATGCCATATCCTTAACAAAAATATTAATTTTTCTTTTAAACATTATACATACTTAGAATTCTATATTTTGTCTAATTTAATCGAACTTATCAAATATACTCTTGTAGTGTGATTAAATGGGTGAAAATGTCAAACCAACATTCTATACCGGTGGTGATTCGATCGGTGGGTGCTAGATGGATTTGTTATTATTTTTTTTTTAATATAGAAGATATGTTTTATTTAATATCATGAAACAAGTAAATGGATAGAGACAAAAATTCTAGTAAATTTCAATTGTGAATAGTCAGAATAATAACATAAATTTTTTTGAAAAAAAATCTTTAAAAAGATTTGCAACCTGAACTAGTTCATAGGAACAATAACAAAATCTACACAATAAAATAAGGATTACGAATTATTTTCTTTAACTTAAATGTTGAGCATTAATTGATGATCTGGGTATGTCTTTCGTACTGTCTTGTTAAAAAAATTTACGTAGAAAAATCCTATGGGAAAAAACTTTGGCATATGAAAAAGAGTGCTGTATTTTTCTTATCTAAATGTGTGAATTTTAATACTAATTATAAATGTCTTCAAAAATTAATTTTAATCAAATAACAAATTTATAAGATAAGTATACCTACCGAATCATTTCTGACTTTGTTCTTGTAAGTTGGATATTAGTCTATCAGATGTCAATAACTGCAAGTTCATGACATATGTTTGATGGCTAATCCGTTTGTTTTAATACCTGCTTCTAGCTAGCCCTGGGCATATTATCCCGAAAAATTGAAACCGTCTCGTTCCGTATCATATCAAACCGAAAAAAACTAAATAGTAAAATCGAATGGATGATCGGTAGGTACCGAAACCGTACCGGTTGGAACCGATACGGGACCGGTTCTAGTGTTAGAGAATACCGTATCGTACCGGTCGAACCGGTTTAAATTTTTTAATTAATTAAATAATTAAATTAAAAATAAAAATAAACTCTAAAAAGAAAATGAGAAGAGAATGCAGTGTTTTAGCCGAAAGGAAACTAAAAAGTAAAAACCTAGCTAACTTTTCAATTCCTCTTTTGCGCACCCTTCACACAAAAGAGAAGGACAAATTCAAAACCCAACCGACTAGCCACCTATCGATCTCCCGTCTTGCCCATCCGCCTATCTCCATCTTTGTCTCGTCGCTATCTCTCGCACCCCGCTGCCCACATCCCACTTTTCTGATCTCGCAAATCTGCACTCGACCCGTCGTCGTCCATCTCTCTCTCGCTCTCTCTCTCTCTCTCTCTCTCTCTCTCTCTCTCTCTCTCTCTCTCTCTCTCTCTCTCTCTTGTTGATCGGCCACGTCGCTCTCTCAGTCTCTTACATGAACTCCTTTCTCGCCGTTCTCTCTCACTGGTCGGATTCTCCTTGATGGCTGATGTAAGTGAGATTTTCTGAGCATAATAATTCTCATTTGGGTATTTGGGTATAACATGTGTTAAAATGTTTCTCTCTCTCTCTATTGGTTTTCAGTTTGAAGGTAGCTATAGAGCATCTTTCATTCCCCATTTTGACTCAGGAACTATTTCGATGAGTTTGGGTTTTTCTAGCCAAAACTCTTTGGTTACCTAGAGAAAACAAAGCAGCTTTGACAGGACCCATCCCAATCCCCCCCGGGATTAATGCGGGATGACCCTGCTCCCGTCTGACACGAAGTGTCAAACAAGGGATATTTCCGACCTTTGTCCTCTCGGGCTATCAGAGTACGCCAGGATCCGGAGGAGGTATGTGATATCTCGGTCTCTGCTACAGTCCACATCTGCTGTCAACCTGAAGGGCAGTCAAAACATTAAAAGCTGTGAGTGGACAAAACAACCAGTTTATAAAAACATGTTAAGGAAGACATTTGTACCCTTCACTAAAAAGCATGCATGCATTCAAAAATCATTTATCAAACCGTTCATTAGGGCCTTAGCCCAAAATCGTAAATGAAATCGAATACACGGGCCACTGCCCAATTCCATAAAAAAATCAACCATACGGGCCACTGCCCAAATCCATGCGGGACTCAGCCCAAACCATAATAAAACCACGTAAACGGGCCACTGCCCAAAACCTGTATCCATCACACATCATATTTCATATCATATACATCATATATACATATAATTCACATAACCAATCCTGTCACGGTTTCCAAAGCTACGTGCGTGCTACCCGGGGTCTCAAACCCAAGTCTCTCAGAGTCCAAAGTCAATGTTCGTAGACCACTGACTCGTCTTGAAGTTACGATCCATGCCTTCCTGAGAGTAAGGAACCCAACAAGGGGGCGACTCCACTCAGTCGGTGCTCCGTGACTTCTCCGGGGTCCACCCAGGCCAACGACCTTCCCCGGAGGAGATAATAGAAGTAAAGGAAGGTATATGAATATACATATATATATATATATATATAACGAAATCATCCATAAAACCTTTCAACAGATTCATGCCCGGTTCCCATAAACCGTCATGAACTTGGAAATCCATCTAGGGTCCCTGACCCGAAATCATCAATGTAAAGGAACTGGGTCTCGTGCCCGAACATATGACATCAGATGGGCACCGTGCCCGATATCTAAAGGTCAGTCACGACTCCGATCGTAGTGATGTGTGCAACCATCAATCCAGGACCGCCCTCAATCTTGGTATGTCGCCGTGAACGAATCAACCGACACGACCACTACAAGATCATGGCGCACACATCACCAATTGATATCTTGAACCGTCAGCACTCCGAAGTCGAGCCTCCATCGGCTACCGGACCACAGATCGTGCATCGTGACCTCTCTGGAAGGAACACATCCCAATCCGGAGGGAAGCGTCGTATCGTCGATCGCCGTGCACATAACACTCGCCCCGACCATGATTTAGACCTGAAGGCTGACTACGCCCAAACTACGCATCAAATTAAACACGTAATTCGAGTGTTGTGTAATTTAAACCCTTTTTGTGTAGATGTAGTATTGGTAAATAGGGATCGTTCTTAACCGGGGAAATTAGGGAACATTAATAATGTGTTAGTGGGAGATGAATAAAAGAATAATGAATTAAATAATTAAATAATAAAAGAATTAATAAATTAAAGAATAGATGAATGAGAGAATAAAGAAATAAAAGATTCAAAGAATAAAGAATTAAAAGAATAAAAGAATAAAAAATAAAAGGAATCAAAGAATAAAAGAATTAAAAGAATAAAAGAATAAAAGAATAAAGAATAAAAGGGATCAAAGAATAAAAGAATAAAAGAATAAAAGAATAAAAGAATAAAGAATAAAGAATAAAAAAGGGGGTTTTGAAAAGATTTGTAATTTAAGCTAAAGACAACACTAACTAAAAATTAAAATGTAAATGTTCATGCTAATTAGAACTCACAAACCATAGAGTAGTTTCATAGACAAAACCCACACTTTTACGTAAGTAATTTCGAATTAACAATCACATTAATTCTAACATTTTTCTCATAATAAACCAATCACGAAATCCTACCTTCATCATCTCAAATACTTACATACATCTTTCAATATTATAAATGCATCAACCATTAATGTGCGTCAAACATCAATATGCTTCAAACATTTACAACATGATTTACCTTAAGTTTATAATTAAATGCGCCGACGGCGATCAACATTTAATCTCTTCAATTCTACTCTAAGTGCACCGACAGCGGATAAAACACTTAACATCAAATTGAAGTTTAAGCACTAAAACATATGAAGTAAAAGAAATTCAAAAAGTAAAACACATGGAGATTGCATTCTTACTTACAAATGTTAGAAAGAAAATACCAAGAACAATAGTAAAGAAGAAATGAAAATAACATAAAAATAATATAAATTACGAATAAGAATTAAAAGAAAACTAATTAATAAGAAAATCTACAAGAAGTAAAAATGGTCCCCAAAAATATCTCTCAAAAGAGAGAAACAAAAGAACTAACTAAGAACTAAGAACTAAGAACTAAGAAAGAAATGGAAGAATGAAACTAATTGGGGACTCCCAAAATACAAGGATTGAAGCCCTATTTATAGGTGGAAAAAGCTATCAAAAATAATATAAAAATACAATAAAAAATGTGGAATAATGGAATGATGAGTAGTAAAGATTTGTAATGATGTTTAGAAGTGGTTTGAGTTGTAAAATTGCAAAATTGGGTTGGAAAGTGGAAGGAATTTGGGTGGAAGTTGGATGGAAATTAGGTGGAAGCTGCTGGAAAATAATTCAGCAGAGGGCTGCTGAAAAGGGGAATGGAATTTCGGCTGGAGGCTGCTGAATGGAGGGACAGGAGAACGGCAGGCGCGCGCTGAAGGAGGAGCACCGGATCGGTAAGCGTACGCCGAAATTCAGAGTCGGTCTTCGGTAGGCGCGCGCCGATGGTAAATCTGGGCTGAGGAGCAGTGACGCGGGCTGGGCTGATGCGATTGGGCCGGAGATTTGGGTTGCACGGGCTGACGGCTTGGGCTTGTCCTGAGCGTACTGGGCTTCAGCCTGGGCCGCGCATGTAGGGCTGCTGGGCTGGGTTTGTAACTTGGGTTTGGGCTGCCAAAACAAATAATAATCAATTAATTTAACTAATTTAGTAACATTTCACCGAAAGTCGTCCATAATATTTTCGTTAAAATTCCGATCGAGACGATTCTTTCGCCAAAATACTCCAAATTACAAACTTTATTTATTTAAACAAAAATAACACAAAATAAATTAATTTATCTAATTATTTATTATTTCAATATTAAAAGCTAAGTATAAATGGTATAAAATAATATAAAATAATGCTTATTTGATGACCTATCAAAGGCCATCAATAGCGTCATATGCCCGAGAAAAAAACCAAATGGGTTTCATACCCGAGTTTATCCTTTTGGAAATCCAAATCCATTTCATTTAGATCATCAAAGAAATACAGACCCGTATAGGTACCGTATAAGGTCGAAACCTCGAAATACGTGCCTATATGTAACCACAACCAAATGCACTCATGGCATCACCAAACATGTATTAAAACATATAATAAACATTTATGCATGCACCAATTTAGAAAACAAGGTCCACTCACAGACCGTCCGAGCTGCCACCTCGATATGCGTGTCGTAAGCCTCACTGGGCAAATCATCGTCACCGGGACTCCCAAACCTGTCCAAATCGTAATAAAAGGTTACTAACTACTTAATTAACCTCCCACTAAAGCCCTGTAATTTTTCGGAATTTTTAACTATTTTAAATCCCAATCCGAAACCTTCCGATGCCCCGAACATTATCGAGACGGTGTCCGATCGACACGAAACCAGTCTCAAAGTGTTCTTTACATCGAATAGAAAATTTCACGTGTTGAACACATTCCCAAAAGATGGGACACGCACCCCCACGCACCCAGGGAAGGTGCTACGCGTGAGCCCACGCGCGCACTGTAGCATCATCTTCCCCACGCGTGAACCGGTCCACCTGCAACCTGAACCGGCCGAACCGGTTCAAGGCCCAATCCTTCATGTTTTCGATCCTCTTTGTCCCATTTTAATCCTAATCTCATCCTAATATCATTCCCTATCTTTTTAGCTATTAAAACATAATGAAAGACGTCAAACCCGTACCTTCCAAGCTTGACAATGGCGGTGGCGGGTTCCTCCGCCGTTCCTGGCCGTCCAAGCCTTCAAAAACAATCCTATTAGTCTCCTAGAGTCCCCAGAAGCACAACCCAATTAATAGGTTCGATTCCAATTTTTGAAATTCCTACCTCACGGTTTTGGCCTCCCCGCCGTGGCCTCCGTCGTGGGCCACCGTCCTCAGTCCCAATCCTTCATCATCTCAGCCTCTCACTATCTCTCACACGGTCATAAAGATGTAGAATAGGTGATGATGGTGTGATGTGGGTGTGTGTTATTTTAGAGAGAAATGGAGAAGTATGGGTTCGGGTTTGTGAGGATGAACAAAGAAGATAAAGGCTGATCAGATGAGAGGGAGATGGGATAAATGGTGAGGATTTGAGGGATTAATTAGAATGGAGGGCTAGGATTGAATGATGTGTGGATTAGATTATAAAATAATAATATTTAATTAATATAGATCCACAATTTAGGGGAATTGACCAATAGGATGAGTGACTCATCCATGGGACCCACCAAAATATCTGCCCAATCAGATATTGCCAAATCATCATCGTCTCGAAATACGTGCATAGTGAAATCGACCTTCCGTGCCCCATAACTTTCTCGTTCAAAGTCCGATTTCAACGTGCCGCCTGTCTACGGATTCGTATCGTCCCGATCGACGTAACAGTCCTCGGCCCTCCCAGTCCAAAAGTCAACCTTTTCCCCTTTTAACCAAAATTACCAAAATGCCCTTGAACTTCCGAACGTCATAACTTCTTCCTCGAATGTCGGAATTGAACGTGCCACCTGTCTATGAACTCGTGACGTCCTAAACTACGTCACGGTCATCGGCCAAAATCCGTTTGACCGCCAGAATGAAAAGTCAACATTTTGCCCACGCTTAGGGGCAAAACGATCATTTTGTATCGTTCGTCCAATTTCGCCCAACTAATCACGGATTACCCTCACTAATCGTGATTAGTCACTAATCTAATACTGGAATTCGAGACGGGTCGTTACAAGTTTTATGCAAAGCTATGGCTTCTTCTTCTTATGAATGACTCGAGTTTTCAATAATGGCGTTTGATTCATTTCTGGTTCCTCTAGGACTCTGAATGCTTACATCTTTTGAGTTTTAGCTACTTTATATCTGTGTAGTATTCTCTTGCACAAAAATATGATGATTGAATTTTCCCTCCTCTTTCTTATCAACTCTGTTCATAATTAATTAATTATTTTTTGCTTGTTTCGTGTAATCATCATCTCCAGGTATTTCAAGTATTAAAATATTTACTTTTTTTTGGGTGCTCCCACTTCTTCAAATGGATCTTTCTTTGGTTGTTCATCCATTAATTTCATTCCCCATTTGTTTTTCTTCTTCTTCACGTTTTTGAAAAATTCTCTCTCAGTTGCCCAAATGTTCTTGGAAATTTTTGGTTCACTTCCTAATTAAATATATTTAGGGTGAATTTGGATAGCAACAACTTCTAATTGATTCATTTTTGTTATTTAAACCCTTCACAAACTAGGGTTGTAATCCTATATATATACACATAAATTATTTATTGAATTTCAAAGCATTAATTTAATTTATTTCTTATAAACTGAGCATTGACGGGTTGTTATTGTGAATAGTTTTGCCTCAAAATCGGAACCGCACCAAACACAATTGGTATGATACGGTACGGTACAAATTTTATATTTTGAAATACCGTACCGTACTGAATCGGTTAAAATTATTTGGTACGATTTCAGTATTACATCTATACGGAACCATGCACAGGGCTACTTCCTTGCGAGAATGTAATATTCACTGGGTAATACTATTAGGTGATTGTTTGCCCAAAATAGTCAAATGGGTGGAAGAACTTTTACATTAGTCTTTCTAAGATTGGAAAAGATAAAATACATAAGACACTCTACTCTTCATAAGGTGTCCAATTGAAATGAGTCGTGCAATATCCACTTATTAGGTTAAGTGATTGCCATTTTCAATCTTTAAAATTAAGATATTATATTTAATTCACATGATATAATATAACTAGACAATAAAGGGTAATTCTTTTACGTATTTGTATTGAGCGATGTTATCATTATATAAAATATTTGAATAAACAAATAACGTCATCCACCTATATAACATTATGTAAAATAATAATATTATATAACTGGTGTCTCATATGTGTCTAAATTAATATTTCCCCTCAACATAGTTCATATTTTTTCTATTGTATCATGAAAATTTAGTCACATTGTAACACTTAGACTAATAATGTCACATGACATGACCATATATAGTAGCGTAATTACTCCATTTACATTAATTTGGCAGGAATCTTGTTAGACAATAGAGTAACCTACCTTTTACTCTGAATATGGAGGAAGTCTTAGATTTTAACTGTAAATGGCAAAACCCACTTCCACACTCTTTGTCGCGGTGAGGATGAGGTACAGCCAAGTTTTGGATTTAACTGGACTAAGTAATTTCAAGTCCGTGCTGTAACTTTGTTAATAGGGTTAATATTTCTATTTTAGCATTGTGTAGGGTTTTCACGTCAACATACTTGATTTAGACTTTGCATAATATGTAGTAAATTAACTACCACTTCAATTTTTACACAAATTACCAAACTATACAATTACTTGAAGTTTACAATATACAAGTACTTAAAAAATGTTTATTTCAAACGAGAAGATGTCACTGTAAATTCTTGACAATTAATAAAAACGTATTTTATAATTAATTTTTTTAGGAGAAACTATACAATTCTTGTTGATTGAAAATAATTTGAGGGAGTGGCTTCGGTAAAAAAAAATTCCAAGCTTTCAAACCGACTAAAAACCCCCAGAAAATATTGCCAACAATTGCCAGAAAATTATCTGAAGCATAGTACGAAGCAAAGCAAGAAGAAAATTAAGTAGGCATTAACTGCAGCATAATTAAACCAGAGAGCCAGGAAGGCCCTTCTTCAACCCGAAGCAAAGACTCAGAGATGTGGTAAGGGACTAAGGGGGTGGCATGCCAATTGGTTAGCCATCCTACTGGTTTGCCTTGGCCTGAACTGACAAGGCGCACAACAAAATTTACTTGCCAGCAGCCTGATTTCGATGGCCAGCAGCCCAGATCACTCCCAGCTAGCGACGGTCATGAACTGCCGCCATACAATCATACTCGATGAAAATATACAAAATGAATAAAATTTCAAATTTTAATAATTGCAAAAATTACAATCACACTCATGGCTTAGAATTTACTCTCACCTTCATACCGCCCAAATAAGCTGCAAATAAGTGAAAACATCATATTTGATAACTTATAACGCAGAATTTAGCTTAGATGATACCCACCGTTCGATAACTTGCAAATAAGTAAAACCTAATTTTTTATAATTTTGACTTTAACTTAGCAAATAAAACCCCTAGTTTCTTCATGCATAAACAAGTAAAATCCCTCAGATCAAAAAAAAAAAAAACAAGTAAAATCCCAATCCTAAAAAGTTGAGTTAATTGTCAAACAATGGATAATTATTCTTTCTCCAGTTTAATTGTATCTATTTTTTGTAATGTTGGAAGAAATTGTAAGAAAAAATTTGCAGACTCTTCTTGATTAAAAAGGAAAATTTTGAGTAACAATCACTAAACTTTACCATAATATTAGAAATTGTCTTTGAATTTCATTATTAGTTTTTTTCCCTCCCTCAATTTTATCATAATAGTTGATTTAGTCCATTTGTAAAAAATTCAAACGGCACCCGTTAAAAATTAAATGCAAAATCGCTCATTTATATTATTATTATTTTTAAATCTTAGTAAAGATTTATAAAAAAATAAAAAAAAATTAAAAGGGGCAATTAAAACCTAATGGCATTAAGCCACCAACTCTTCCTGACTCTCATCGTCTTCATCGCACTCCCTACCCTCTATTATCTCTCAAAACCCCCCCACACACACTCACACAGCCACCATGGTAATCAAACGCCTTTCAACTCGATCGTGGGTCTTAGCACACTCACTTCTTCTCCCTATCTTGACCCTTTCCTTATGTCCTCGACATCTCCTCTCCCTCTCGCTATCATAAGACCAAAAGCCACTGAAACAGGTAAAGCCATTCACCATCAATACTCTCGACTCACGACCATTTGATCCTCACCACCACCACAATCACACACTTCCTTAGCCATTCACCATTTGATCGTGTGTGTGTGTGTGAGTGATAGTGCAAGCACCATTATGAGTTGGCACTCAAGATGAGTGTGAGAAGCTGTTACAACAACCTAACAAGATTGGCAATCAGATTGGATTGCTTGAAGAGTAAGAAGGACAAGTGTCTTATTCTCAATAGTCTAGAATTAGCCTAATTTCTATTGCACGATTGTCATCATAGTGACATCATATTGTAACCGTTTTTGTGCTAGTATCTAAGCTAGATTCATGTAATTCAATCAAAAAGTGAAAAAAGAGAAATAAAAGCTTCAGAGAATTTTTACTGAATTGCTCATAGGCAATTTGTCAAACACCTGGTGTGCACTAAAGATACCAATCTTCTTCCTCATCAAAACTAGTTTCATTCTTCAACAAAATCCAAAAGAAATACAAGTTCTTTCATTCAAAATCTATTCATATTCCCAATCGTTTACAGTGTTTGTGTTATAGAAATTATACCTCAGTGTTGCACCATCAAATCACGCATCAATCTGCTGTTGCATGTCACTACCGATGTCACGACTCGACCCATCTAGCACGATATTATTCGCTTTGGGCCTATCCCTCATGATTTTATTTATGGGAACTCACGTGCAACTTCTTAGTAAGTCACCCATCTTAGAATTGCTCAAGCCCAACCTTACTTAACTTTGGAGTTCCTAAGAAATCCAAAACTAGTGAGCTCCCAAAAGGCCTCGTGCTAGGAAGATACGTACTCACACATATAAAACACTTCACCTTTCCTTCCCTGAGCGATGTGGGATTGTTCACCATTCTTCTCAAGACACTGGTCCATTGGGGCCCAACATCCTCGTTAGCATACTTCCGATCGGAGTCTAGCTCTGATACCATTATGTCATGATCCGACTCCCTTAAATAAATAAATTTAATATTGGGTCTAGCTTGTGGTGGTTGGATAGAGTGGGTCGTTGCGCAACTCTGACCTAAACGAGGACTCTTGGGAGCTCATTGACTTTGGATTCCTTAGAAACTCCAAAGTTAAGGGGGCAAAGTTAAGCAAGGTTGGATTAGAGTAATCTCAGGATGAGTGATCTACTGGTAAGTTGCGCGTGAGTTTCCATAAATAAAACCGTGAAAACTAGGCCCAAAATGGATAATATCGTACTAGATGAGTCGGATCGTGACAAAATGATATCAGAGTTAGGTTTTTGTTCTATAGGACATACTTCTACATCCTTTCGAAATAAGGAGGCAAGAACCCAAACTTGGCTCTAATACCATTATGTCACGACCCAACCCATCTAACACGATATTGCCCGCTTTGGGCCAAACCCTCATGATTTTATTTCTGGGAACTCACACGTATCTTCCTAGTATGTTACCCATTCTAGGATTCCTCTAGCCCAACCTGGCTTAACTTTAGAGTTTCCAAGGAATCTAAAGCTAGTGAGCTCCAAAAAAATTTCATGTTAGGAAGATATGTGCCAACACATATAAGATACCTTACCTTTCACTCCCCGAGAGATGTGAGATTGTTCACCATTCTTCTGACATGGGTCTTACAGCCGAGAGCTTAATCTTCATCAATCGAGCTGAAGGACCTGCGAAACAAAGAAAAAAAAGATGATTAGAAGCCAATAGTTTGAATGAGAAGATGATTGGTAGAGATATCGAGAGGCACGACACTAACCACCCAAGAGATTGTTCTTTTTAAGTTTAACCATTGTCTTAATCTTGTTTCTAGCTCCTTCCTAGTCAGATCACTTGGTGGTTACCACCTCAAAATGACGAACTCGTTAGAGAAATAGAGTCGTCCTCTGAGACACACAATGCCTTCATCCAATCAAAACTACAAACTAAGGCTTTAGCTACTGCACAACATGATTGTCTCCATCTCATCAGTTAAATGGACTAGGACATGATCATCGAAGGCCACCATGGTGTGAGTATCGAAGCAAATAAGCACATTGAAGCTTCCTGTTAAACTTTTGGCCCATTGTTGGACTTATTCTCTTTACCTTTAGAATCCCCTTGTTGAGAGCCTTATTTTTTATTTTTACTAATATTCATGTTGTTTTTTAGGCTGGATCAAAGGCGGACGATGTTGTTAGAAGTTGCAGAGTTGTGAATCGCCACTATTTCTCGGCGTTTTTCCAGGGAAATGAGGTAGATTCTCAAATTGAAACCTAGATTTTTAGAATTCTCACGTAGGGCAGTGTAATTTAGTCCTATTGTGATTTGGGCGAGAGGTATGTTGAGGTTGCCGGAATTTTTCTAATCTCTCGGGTGAGAAGGGAGAAGAAGGAAGAGAGAGACTAACTGAATGGATGACTTTGCCCTTAAGTTTTTACAGATTCTGTTCGAATTTTTTACGGTTGAATTAAGTTAATTATTATAGTAAAATTTAGGGGTGGAAAAAAACTAATAAAGAAGTTTATGAACGATTTTTAATATAATGGTAAAATAGGGAGACTATTGCTCCAAATTTTGCTGGTTAAAAAGTATAAATCAATAGCTTGCATATATTTGTGGTGGTAAGTAGTAACATATAAATTGAGGTGTGGATCAGGGTGGACGACTCTCTCGGCTTCCATGATTGAGTAGATTCGATTGAATCGTGGTCCCAACTCCGAAGCATGAAGCATGGGTAACATTTTCAGCTGTATGATGTGGACTGCCAACATCTGCTTTTCAGCACCAGGGCATGCTGCAGGAAGAAAAATCAAAAGAGAGTAAACTTTCCGAAATTACTTCAGAAAATAATAATACATCATGCAAGTTTAAAACTTAGAACACATTTCTACATTGGAATTTTGAGGCAAAAACAAAACAAAAAAATTAAGTGGAAGCTAGTTAACTAAAGTAAAACAATGTCCAATCGAGAATGGAGACGAAGGGGTTCAAAATTCTGGTTGAAGAGATAAAATGAGGCCCATCATTCAAAGACTTTTCTGTCCTTCCAAGGACCGAAAGCCCATCTTTCAAAATGAAATATAGCCGGTACTTTTTTTTGGTCATGTTAGCCAGTACTTCGAGACACACAAAAAAGAATTCTAAAAACAAAATAAAAAACCAAAACCCCTTATGCCTGAAGAATTTGCTAAAATATCCTACTGGTCAATCTCTTGGAGCTTAAATGCCAACATGCAAAGCCCGATTCATCTGAAGAAAGAACGAAAGGAAAATTAATGATATAATTTGACTTTTGCGCCCTTTCATAATTATCAACCCTTCTCAATTTTGAAGCTTGTTAAGTAAACCTGTCGATCCAATAATCAAAAGGGATAATCTAATCTAATCATTCAATTACATTTGTTTGTTCTGTTTTTTTCGAATTTAGTTTTGAATATCAATGGTTATCTTTTGTAGCCATTGAATGCATATGAGATAACCCTGATATGATATCAACCTCATGTAGACATTAAAGTCTTATAAAAATGGAACTTAGTCTCATATCAATATACGTAAGAACATCTCGGATATGTAACCAAAAAAAAAACTGTTAACTTCGTTCCCCTCTTTTTTGTACAATAAAAAGCATAATTAGGCTTTCTTGTGAGCCTAAAAGCATGGAATGCATGCTGTTGTATATAGAACTTACGTATAGAAAGAAGTATGCAAGTTGAAAACAAGAACCAAGGCATGTGCCCCAAATTTGAAAGCGAAAACTCCATTTGGCCCGCTTGCTTGATTTGTCCTCAATATTCTCTCTTTTCTAATCTGCACATTTTCATCTCTTTTCTTCACACATTTCGGGCAATATGGGTTTCAAACTTTATTTAGTCAAAACGTGCATATTGCGGTTTCTTTTCTCTTGTTTTCTTTTTCCCTTCCATTTGGCAAATGGAATATGATTACCCTAAAACAGAAAAAATATGTGTAGGACAACTCGATGGATAATTCCTATCTTCATTGGAGTTTTTGCGAATATAATCACGCAAATGACTTGCTAAAAATAATTAGTCATAAGATCTTTTCCTAAACAAAGATATCACAGACTAAAAGTGACGACACTAAACGTTGAGTATAGAAAGGCATTAGGCAATTGCCACATGATGAGTAAAGAAATACATGATGAGTAGAGAAACATACTTGACTTAATACACGAAACAATATATAATTTAAACATTGAAAATTGCTAACATATTGCATTGGCTTTTATTGAATTTTAAAGGTTGAATTGTATTTCTCTCATATGATTATTACGATTGTACAACAATATATAGGCTTAGGGAAGCTAATTAACAACTCCTTGAATTAAGGGAATTAACAACAACTCCTTGAATTAACGGAGGTGACAACAACTCCTTGAATTAAGGGAGTTGACAACAACTCCTTGAATTAAGGGAGGTGACAACAACTCCTTGAATTAAGGGTTCCAATAACTCCTTGAATTAAGGGTTCCAATACTTCCCCTCAAGCTGGATCTAGAAGGTTGATGGATCCAAGCATGGATAGAAGTCGTTGAAACTGATGAGAAACTAAGGGCTTTGTGAAAATGTCGGCCAATTGGTCGGAACTTCTTGTGTAGTATGTCTGAATTACTTGCGACTGCACCTGTTCACGAACGTAATGACAGTCAACCTCAATATGTTTCTTTCGCTCGTGAAACACGGGGTTGGATGCTATATGCATGGCGGCCTGGTTGTCACAGAATATGGACATAGGAAGGGTTGCAGGAAACCCTAAATCACACAGAAGACCCTTGAGCCAGATCAACTCACACGCTGTTGAAGCCATTGCACGGTACTCAGCTTCGGCACTGGATCTGGCGATGACCGTTTGCTTCTTACTTTTCCAGGTGACCAAGTTTCCACCAACAAAGGTGCAGTAACCACTTGTGGACTTTCGATCGATGACATTTCCTGCCCAATCTGCATCGCAGTACCCCATGATGTGAGTGTGGTCGTTCTTCATCATGAGAATGCCACGACCAACAGACCCTTTTAAGCAACGTAAGATCTTTTTTACAAGGTTCAGATGCTCGATGGTGGGAGAATGCATGAATTAACTGGCAATACTCACTGAATATGAGATGTCTGGTCTGGTGATCGTTAGGTAGATCAATTTACCAACAAGCCTCTGATAAGAGCTAATATCCGAGAGTGGAGTACCTCCCAAGTCAAGTTTGAGCTTGCTATCGAGAGGAGTAAGGGCAGGCTTAGCATCACTCATATTAGCATCCTTGAGGAGGTCCATGACGTATTTCCGTTGATTAAAAAATAAACCCTTATGAGAAGATGCCATTTCGATCCCAAGAAAATACTTTAACACCCCAAGGTCTTTAATCGTAAATCTTTGTTGAAGTGACTGTTTGAGTTTGGAGATCTCTGCAGCATTATTACCTGTAATTATTAAGTCATCCACATATATCAACACAACTAATTTCCCACCAGCTCCAGTACGAACGAATAATGATGAATCAGCACCACTCATTTTGAAACCAACACTATGAAGAACTGAACTTAGTTTAGCATACCAAGCACGAGACGATTGCTTCAGTCCATAAATTGACTTATGTAACTTACACACCAAATCAGGGTCCTGGCTTTGAGGATGTCCAGGGGGCAAGCGCATGTAGACTTCTTCTTCAAGATCATCATGTAGAAAGGCGTTCTTCACGTCCATTTGGTACAAGGACCAACCCTTATTGACAGCAACAGACAATAAAACCTTAACTGAGTTCATTTTTGAAATAGGAGCAAATGTTTATTTGTAGTCCACCTCAAATGTTAGAGTGAATCCGCGAGCCACTAGCCTGGCTTTATGCCTCTCAATTGAACCATCTAAATTAAACTTGATCTTATAGATCCATTTGCAACCCGCTGCCTTTTTTCCTTTTGGAAGTTTGGTGATGCTCCAGGTGTTTTGTTGGTCTAGAGCTTTGAGTTCATCTTGCATTGCTTTTTGCCACACAACATGGTTATTAGTCTCATGGAAGTTTTGGGGCTCACTGTAACTGGAGATGGTGTTAAGGAAGGCAGCATGAGATGGAGTCACCTTTTGATACAACACATAATTTGATATTGGATGCCTCGGTTTATATGTTTCAAAATCTTGAAACCTTGTGGGAGGTTGCCTATCAAGTTGAGGATTGCGTCGAGGTTTTGGGAGAGTTGGCTCACTCTCGTTCAAATTATCAGCCACACTTTGAAGGTTTTCTTGGTTGCCGCTGGCATCATCATGTATAGAACCATCAGGATGAGTGCCTTCATGGTTATCTTCATTGAGAGAAGCATCGGTGTTGGCATGACTGAGCTCTCGTTGTTGCGGAGCCTCAGGTTCAATTTTTGGTAATGGGAACAAGTCCAAGATGCCATCCCCTTGACCTGTGAATTCACCTGTCTTGCCAAAAAAAGGGTTAGTCTCATGAAATCGAACATCTTTGGACACAATCAATCTCCTTAGTTGGGGATTATAACAATTATATCCCTTTTGAGTAGATGAGTAACCAAGGAAGATGAATTTAGTAGCTCTAGGATCTAATTTATCTCGGTGATGAGATTGAACATGAACAAAACAGATGCAACCAAACACTCTAAGATGTGAGAGATCAATTTTCCTTCCTTTCATGGCCTCTAGGGGAGACTTGAATTCCAAGACTCGGCTAGGTAACCTATTGATGATATAAGCAGCTGTCATAACACCTTGGGACCAAAATCTCTTTGGTACATTCATTTCCAGTATTAATGCTCTTGTTTTCTCAAGTAGGTCACAGTTTTTACGTTCGGCTACCCCATTTTGTTGAGGGGTTCCAACGCAACTTGTTTGATGCATGATGCCATGAATGCTCAAATATTGTTTCATGATATAAGACATGTATTCGATGCCATTGTCAGATCGTAAGGTTTGAATTTGAGATGCAAAATGGTTTTTAACAAGGTTATGGAAATCCTTAAACACTTCTATCATTTCATTCTTAGACTTTAGGAGATACAACCATGTGACTCGAGAGAAATCATCCACAAAAATCACAAAATACTTGTAGCCATCAAAAGATTCACTAGTTGGTCCCCATACATTTGAATGAACTAGTTCAAAACACTTACTAGTCCTAGACAAAGAAGAGCTAAAAGGTAATCTAGTGGCTTTAGAAAAGTGGCATGTTTCACAAAAAATAGCATCCTTCCCTAATTTTGGAAATAAAGATGACAAAATGGGCGAGGAAGGGTGAGCTAAACGTTGATGCCACAATTGATTATTTTGAATGAGGTTGAACTTGGCTTGACACCCTCTGAGATTGCTCTTTGACATGAAATAGAGACCATCTAAATAAAACCCTTCACCAATCGTCTTCTTGGTGACACAATCTTGAAAGATCACTTTGTGAGGAGAAAAAATGGCTATGCAATTCAAGGTATTTGTGATCCTTCCCACAGATAGAAGTTGAAATGGAAAGGAAGGAACATATAAATCTATTGATTCAATTTCATCAGACATCAACTTTATCTTTTCTTTTCCTAAAACCTTTACATATTCTCCATTTTCAATTGAAACTTGAGAAAGTTTTGCCAATTTTTCAAATTTTTGAGATTTAGACACATGGTTGGTCATATGATCTGTGACACCTGAATCTACAACCCAAAAATCATACAACATATTTAATTTAAGAGCAATTTTAAAGGTTTTCATGATACCTTGCATATCCTCTTGGGGTACAGGTTTCGTGTCTGCCAAGAAACCTGCAAACTTGCCGAGCAATGCTGTCGAGGTCTCTTCTTCCATGCTATCTGCACGGTTAATTCCAGCCCCTCCTTTCTTGCCTTGCAGGTACGACATAAACTCAGTCATGAGTTCTGCTGGGTTTGCTGTGAAGTTCTTGAATGGATTTGACCTATTGGAGATGGAGGTAGATGCATGAGGCTGGTTGATCAGAAGCATGGTTCACCTTTTGTACGCCCTTGTTGTCCTTTATGAAGTTAGGCTTTAACTCTGGATGTAAAATCCAGCATGTGTCTTTAACATGACCTGTATTGTTGCAGTGTTGACACTTCAAGTGCGGATGCTTTCCTTTGTACTTTCTCTCGTTGGTCATATATGCCCTAACCTCAGGTACGTTAGTCATTGTACTCAAGTTCATGACTTTCCTCCTTACTTCTTCACGTTGAATCGTTGCACACACACTAGTGAAGGAAGGAAGTTCATTGTTCATGAGTATATGACATCGTAGATCTTCATATGTTGAGTCAAGACTGGACAAGAGTTCAAATATCTTGTCTTCTTCTGCTCTCTTTCGTAGCAGTGCTGCATCAGTTGTATGAGGATGATAAATTTCCAACACATTCCACATGTTTTTCATGCTTCCTAGGAGTTGCACAAACGGCTTGCCATCTTGTTGCAGATCGGAGATGTCATTCTTTAATTGGAAAACCCGAGCAGCATTATTCTGGTTGCCATACATTTCCTTGACCGCTTCCCATAGCTGGTACGAGGATTCTGAGTAACTGAATATTTCAGCTAACTTTCGTTCCATAGAATTCAAAAGCCATGACATAACTAGCTGATCTTTGCTAAGCCAAGATTCATAGTTTGGTGAGGAAGCATTAGGTACTTTGATGCTTCCATTTATGAACCCTAACTTGGATCTGCCACCCAGCGCCAAAGACACAGCTCTTGATCACGGCAAGTAATTAAACTCATTCAGTACGACTGAGCTTAACCTTTGATTTGGGTTGACGTCCACCTCATGCACATTCACGGAAGAAAGCTCCCGAAAACTTTCAGCTTCTGATGCTAAAGGATTGTCTTCAGACATTTTGGAGAGTGAATACTCTCTGATAGCAGTATAGCAGAAACATGTTAATTTCCCTGCTCTGATACCATATTGAATTTTAAAGGTTGAATTGTATTTCTCTCATATGATTATACAATTGTACAACAATATATATGCTTAGAGAAGCTAATTAACAACTCCTTGAATTAAGGGAATTGACAATAACTCCTTGAATTAAGGGAGGTGACAACAACTCCTTGAATTAAGGGAGGTGACAACAACTCCTTGAATTAAGGGTTCCAATAAAGGAACAACTCCTTGAATTAAGGGAGTTGACAATAATTCTTTGAATTAAGGGAGTTGACAATAACTCTTTGAATTAAGGGAGTTGACAACAACTCCTTGAATTAAAGGATGCGACAACAACTCCTTGAATTAAGGGAGGTGACAACAACTCCTTGAATTAAGGGTTCCAATAACTCATTGAATTAAAGGTTCCAATAGCTTTCAAATGATGTTAGAAGAACTATATTACCAAAATTATTACATATTTGATATAATTTAGCTTCGTCGAATTGAAAATTTTAAGCGCAAAATCTCAAGCGGAAGAAAAAATATTCTACAAAATCATGAAAATGGTACTTAAAGAGAAATGGAAGAATGGGTCCAATGAAACCGCGGTGTTATGAATTGGCTCTGTCTCTCTCAGAGACTCGTCAGTTGTTATGTGTTATTTTCCTCTCTTCATGTGCATACACTTGCCGTGAATATTATACGCAAGTTGCATAAAGCTTTGAATGTACTGCCAATAAAAGCACTTTTGAAAAAAGCCGGAAAAGCTTTTGCGTTTGATAACTTTTGCTTTTCTCTAATCGTTCATGGATTCATGCTTGTATGTTAGGCAGCAGCAGCATTAATTCCCAATAAGACCAAAAACAGCTGCACCAGCCGGGAATCGAACCCGGGTCTGTACCGTGGCAGGGTACTATTCTACCACTAGACCACTGGTGCTTGTTTGTTCACTTGTCCGTCAATTAGGTTTATACATTTAAAAATAGGTATTTGTTTTGTTCCATCTCCCCCTTCCCCCTCCCTCCCCAAGTGCATGCTTTGTTTTTCATTTACTATACATTTATACCGTTATAATTTGTATTGGGTTTTACAAAAAGAATTAACCTGCTTTATACAAAAACATAGTCTAAAATCATTTTCAAATAAACGAAATAATCAAATTCTTATAAGTTCTTACAAAATTTATCAACTTTCCGATGTGAGGTATTTATTTATATCTCTATTACTTTGTAATTTTATTATATCACCAAAATCAACGACAAAACACTCCAAAGTAACACATAGTATGTCCTATATTCTTGTTGATTGTTGACATATCCTCAAAACCAATGACAAAACTTCCCAAGAAAACACATATATATTCTTATTGGGAGTTGAATCCAGTATGCAGTCGTGGTACTATGTTGTATCCTAGAATCATAGATATACACCATAAGCCAAGCACTAGACACCAATGAGCCAAACAACACAACAAGAAGAAAAATCCAGACCCAACATGTGCTTTGTGAGACATAAAAGTCTCTTCAGTCTTGAACCTGCTCTTGAAGATGCCCAAACCCCACTTATAGTATTTTAACATGTTCTAAAATTTAGGCTCCTGCCCAACCTTATACCAAGCATTAGTGATATAATTATAATTTGATTTTTGATCTGTAGGAGACCTGCTTGAGAGTAGGTATGTACCATGTTACTAGGTAAATACCTACTTCACATGGTTCTCCAATGGCTTAGGTTTTTTTAATTCATTACTAATTATTTAGCCTTTGTATCAAAGCTTGAACTGTGGAGAATGGGGCACGAAAAATAGCCGTTAGGACATTATTATTGCCTCCCAAACGCTCCAACAACACAAACATGGTGAATACCCGAATTTCTATATAATTAAACTTACTGATATGTTATTGATATGTATATTCTTTAACGAATGATGAAGGACATGCATATAGAATTTTTTTCAAGCTAGCTTGTGTTACATTCCAAATATGGAATGGCATAGACATTCAAACCTTCCAAAAAGTAAAGATCAAAACTTTAAATTTTCATCATCCAGAAAATTTTCAATGCAAAACTTTAGAAATGGTTACAAGGAGGAAGTTGTGCTCCACACAACCCTGGCTTATCTCCGAAACCAGAAACAGGAAAAATTGCTTTGTGAGGAGGACTTTTCCCAGTCAATAGGTTCCCTGACACATCGAATTCTCGAAAATCTTTCAGATTGATCACCTCCTTTGGAATATTGCCACTCAAGTTATTACCTGATAGAAGAATTGTAAACAAGTTCTTGGCATCTCCAAGCTCTAATTGTATCTTCCCAGAAATCCCAATATGCATGAGCTTTAAAACTTGCAAATCACTCAATTTCCCAATTGATTTTGGCATGCTTCCTCTTAGTGGGTTATGTGATACAATTAGACTTTCGATAGAGACCATTGTGGGGTTTTCTCGAATGTTCTCATCAATGGGGCCAGTGAACATGTTAAAAAAATCAATTGAGTTAAATTGGCCAAGAGGGTTTTAAGATTCTTTCGAAAAATAAAACTCAGGTGGCCGGAAAACTTGTTGAAATGTAGATCAAGATCCATAAGAAGCGAAAGGTTCCTGAATTCAGGTGGGATTGATGAGTGAAAATCATCTTGAAAACCAGCTTGGTACATTAACCAATCCCAAAGGGTTGAAAGAAAGATCCAAAGTGCTTAGCCTCTGTAGTTTTGCTAGCTGAGGAGGAATTTGACCCGAAAGTCGGTTTCTTGATAAATCTAGGTTTGTAGGTTATGCAAACTGCCAAAACATGAAGGAATCTTGCCTGCAAAATAGTTATTGGAGAATAAGATTTCAGTGAGAGTTGCAAGATGGCTAATGGTTGCTGGTAATTTTCCCGAAAACTTGTTGTTTTTGAGATTGAGCCTTTCGATCTTTGGGAGGTGACGTAGGGACGATGGCAATGTACCTGCGGGCTTGTTGTGTGATAACTGGCAAAACTGAAGAGATTTAAGCCCAGAAATCGAAGAAGGAATGGTTCCAGCAATCTGATTATGGTTGAGATAGAGCAAGACCAATTGGGAAAGTGCACCTATTGATTGAGGAAGTCTTCCACTTATTTGATTTCCTGACAAATCAAGATAGATGATACTCTTCAGTTTCCCAACGGCAGTAGGAAAAGTACCAGATATGTTATTTCCATGGAGATCAAGCTTAGTTAGCAAAGCTAGTTTCCTAATTGAATTAGGAATGGGCCCGGAAATTCTGTTTCCTGATAGGCCTAGGTCCAAAAGCATGCTCAAAGATCCAATAACGGAGTTAGGAACAGAACGAGGTATGTGATTGTCACCAAGATAAAGCTTCTCCAATGGAAAAAGATCGTGAAATGTGATTGGAATTGGCCGAATGAGCTTGTTTGAATGAAGAAAGAGATGAATGAGGCGAGAGAGTCTGTCGATTTCTTTTGGGATTGAACCTTTTAGGTCCTTGAGGTTGCTGAGGTCAAGAAGTTGAAAAAATGTTAAGTTTCCGAGGAAGGCGACAATATGCCGGACATGTAAGTGTCGAGGACGAAGTCATTGCCGGAAACAATGCCGGACTGTGATAGATTGACGACTGCCGGAGGCAGAGTCGCAGGCGACGCCTTCCTAAACAGTGCAACAATCTGAGGACAATGACCACGAATGGAGAAGGTTTGAGGGGTCAAAAATGGTGGTGTGCTTAAAATGGAGAAGGGCTTGTTTTTCTACGGAAAGGCATGCTTTGGAGGCAAGAAATGCGAGGAGATGTGAGAGGAAGAAGAGAGAAGTTTTAGTGTTAATGGAAATCTTCATTTGTGAGAGAGTCGAAACTAATTAGGGTGATGGGGGAAGGTGTTGTTTAGCTTTGAAGCAAGGGAGGAATCTCCACAGTAAATATATAATTTTGAACCTCACACGCTTTTCTAATACAAAAATTAATTTACCCTACATATATATATATATATATATATATATATATATATTGTAAGTTTGTAATTCCTCTTCTTCAATATTATATCATAATTTTTTTTTTGATTTATGATGTAATATTTCAAATTTAATAAAATCGATTGGGTAAAAAAAAATTACAAACAGGGAGATTTGAAGTTACTGCTCACACTTCAGTTTTATCCAGAGAATTAAGAGTCGGATAGGTGGGTTAGGAGAATTGTTAAGAATATATAAAACAGAGCCTTAGGAGTTAGGGTTGACAACTAGCTTTATTAGAGGGGCTAATTACCTGTGAAAGTAAGTAAGCTTGTATTTTGTTAATTCAACAATTGATGACAATAACCGTTTCTTCCCTAATCGAGTAAAGGCTGAGATTGGGGTTTAACATATTGGTATTAGAATCTCGCTTCACCACAGAGCAAGGCCGAATTAAAAAAAAGGGGCTTTTTAGAGACTAGAGTAAGGTAATATGTATTATGTATATGTATAATATCAAGCCACCAAATACCGATAATTGAGTAAAGTCGCCTTAAAAAAGAAAAGATTACAACCAGATCAATGTTGATAGAGTGAGTCAACGAGGACATTGGGAATACAAACGCGGTGGAATGAGATCCAATTGTCCCATATTGAAATAAGTACAAAATGTTTGATGATTTAAAAGGGTTTTGGACTTCCTTCCCTTCAAACTAACTTGTAGGAAATTCTACCTTTTTAACTCTAAATAATTGGGTATCATACTAGTAACAAAAAGGAGAGAGAGAACAAAAAAAAACAAAGGTTGGTACCATAATCCTAGAATTAATTAATTATCTTGTAGGAGAAGCAATGTTTCCATAATTCGTGGCAGGTGGCTTGGACTTGCTTGTATGCACAATCCGATCATGATGGGTGCCGAGGTTGTTGGTAACTTTCATAATTGTCGATGATACCCGTGTTTAATAGGTTAATTCTGCTCACATGTAACAACATAATTATCCGTCCACTCAATTTTAGTTTAATATCACATGAATCTTATTTTTTGCTACTTTTTACCAGCTAGAGGTTGTATATCAAATAACCTATCACTAAGCTCTGATTAGTCAGTCTTCTGTTAACAACTTAGTCATAGTCATACGTGATTACTTTTGTCCATCTAATTCTTCTTATAACTATTTCGATATTGTGCAGACACAACTTCATTGTTCATTTGTTCTCGATGTTATATATCAAATAAAATCCACTATACCATATCAATACTTCAATACAATCATCTACGGTCACATACGTACATATAGAAGAAAAAAAAAAGTAGCGTACATAAGTGAGGACATAGCGTCATCCAAGGGTGGGCCTTGAGTTGATCAAAAACGTAGAAAATCACGTGGCTCTAACGTTCCTCTGTCAGAGCAAAAGATAAAAATTAAAAACAATCTAGCAGCCTCATGACTTTTGCTACAAGTACAAGTAGCACCAGACAAGGACCACCCTCTTAATTATTATAGTATTTAACCAACCAAAGATTTCCCATTCCAAAAATATTCCAGCTACTGATTATCAAAAAATAAATAGATAAATCTCTAACTAAAAAAAAACCCAAATTTTGTAAAATTTGTTGTAATTAATAAATAATGTTACAAAATAACAACAATTATGGGATTATTGGGCGGATCCTTCTACACTCAGTGAGCGATTTTTGGTCACCACCTTGACAAAAAAAGAAAACTCTTGGGCATCTGTACAAACAGTTATCGGCTAAACCCACATTTGCCGAACCGGGTTTTAGCCCGAGAATCGGACCCGGGATGGGTCCGAACAAGTAATTCCCACCCAGCAACAGCCTCTGGAGCGGCGAAACTTCGGATCCCGGTACGGCCACTTTGATCGCGTACTGGGTCGGAATCATGCCCGTGAGCTTGTTGTTCTCGAGGGTTAGAGCAGAGAGCTTTGGCATCAGAGCGATGAAGGAAGGCAAAAGCCCTTGGAGCTCGTTGTTGCTGAGGTCGACGGCAATGAGCGCGCTTTGGGTGCCCAGAGAAATTGGGGGCTGGATAGAGGAGAATTTGTTGAAAGAGAGGGTAAGCTGCTGGAGCGACGGGTGTTCGAACAGGTGGCCGGGGACTGAGCCGCCGCCGAGGTGGTTGTGGCTCAAATCGAGGACTTGCAGAAACCCCAAGTGGTTGATAATTTCCGGGACTGTTCCGGTTAAGTTGTTGTTTCTCATGGAGATTTGGAGCAGAGACGCCGGGAGGTTTGATGGGATTTGGCCGGAAATGGCGTTGTTGCTGGCGTCTAAGTAGTAGAGGTTTTGGAGCGAGCCCAAGTCGGGAAACTCGCCGTCGAGTGCATTTCCCTGCAGCTCGAGCCTCCTCAGTTTCGCCAGGCGGTTCAAGGTCGCCGGAATTGGGCCGAAGAGGTGGTTGTTGTCAAGGTAGAGGTCTTCGAGGCTGGAGAGCGAGCCAACTGAGGTTGGGATTTGGCCGGAGAAGGAGTTACCGGAGAGACCGAGTCGGGTCAGGCGAGTGAGGTTGGAGAGGGAGCCAGGGACTGGACCAGAGAAGAAGTTGTTAGAGAAATCGAGGGTTTGCAAGTAAGGGAGGTTCCAGGAGATGGAGGAGAGTGACGAAGAGGAATAACCGGCCTGGTCGAGGCTGAGCTCGGTGATTCGACTCGTGTTTGAATCGGTGAAGTCGCACCTGAAGCCGCAAGTGAAGCGGTCAGTGAAGAGATTGTCGCATGGGTCGATTTTGAAGTCCCAGGAGCTTACGCATGAGCCCGGGGTGACTGAGCTGGAATCCACTGCATCCTTGAGCTGCTTAAGTACTTGAACATCCCCCCAGAAGGTGCTTGATTGAGCTCCAAGCAGAAGGGTAGCAGCTGAAATGACCAAAAGAACCAGGGAAGATGGGGAGAAGGAGAAATTGAACACACCCATTTTTGGTGTTTGGGTTTCAAGAGGTGGAAGTAAGTGTTTGAGCAGTGCCAGTGGGTTGGGGAATATGGATGAAGATGAGGGATGATAAGGGGCGTTGGTTTGGTGGAATAAAAGATGAGAATTTGATGAAGGAAGGCCTCTTTGTCGTTTAGTTTTGATGAGGGATGATCAGGGGCGTTGGTTTGTTGTTTAGTATTGAAATGGGGTCAGGTCAGAGGAGAGAGTTCAGAGATGTTTATATACGAGGGGGCACTTGTCAGAAAGATAGAGAGAGAGAGAGAGAGAGAGAGAGAGAGAGAGAGAGAGAAAGAGGTCATCTGATTGAATTTGATGGTGTTGGGTCTGACTTGTATCTTGAGGTCGACGCCTTGATGGTCTCATATAGCGACGTCTGGTGGTTGGCTGAAGCTGCTACTGCTGATGACTAGTGCTGAGCTGTGTTAGTATTTGATTACTCAGTATCTTATTTCTGTAATAAAAGATGAAGTAAAGGATAATGAAGATGTTTTTTCAGTTTGTTACCACCAACCAACGTATTTTGGTGGGAGTTACAAAGTACGTCCGTTAAGCTGTGGATAGTGCTAAGATTTGGTTGTCATATTACTATAACCAATCAGCTCATTCGCCTAATAGAAATTGATTTTTTTTTTTTGAAAAGTTCGTATTCAAATTTACACCCTCAGATGGTAAATACATCTAATAAATGCACCTATTAAAACATCACTAGCATCCTTAATAAGTTAATAGTGCGCAATAACCATTAAAATACATCGTTCTCATGATTTTGTCTAGAGCAACTTAAGGGATACAAAGTATTGCAATAAACAATTACTTGAGGGGTAGGAAGTATTGCGATAAATTCTACAATATTAATCCGTTACTCAAACAGCAATAATTAGTCGTTTAAGGGCATGTGAAGTAAATATTGCTCGAATTAATTGTTCACAAAAGTTTGAAACTCATATTCTATAATTCAATTCTTGATTGTAATTCAATTCAATTCAATTTTTCAATGCTATATACCATTCAATGGTATGGACATCCAAGTCATTTTGAAGCCTACCACACCCCTCCATAACCCTTGGATGCCCATACCATTGAATGATAGGGGAACATTAAATCCTTGCCCCTCAATGACCATCAAAAAGAAGGGAGAAAGGAAAGGACAGGTGGTTGGTTAGGCATTGGAATCAAATACCAGCAGCACATGGAATTTTAGGAATCCAAATCCCCTTTCATTGATTCAGTTGTTACGAAGACCTCTAAATTGGTTGGTCATTTTAGCAACCGATCACTAATGTCAAATCATATGCAGTCGTTCTGCTTTTAAGCACTTTTATTATTAATGCTCATTATATAGCTAACAAACTCCAAACACACAGCAAACTTCTCATAAAGCCAACCCATTTCCAGAATGCAGATTCTCGTTTGGTATATCATGTTCAACCACCTAGGAATTGGGAAATAGATGGGCCGTGAATGATTATCAGAAGTTGATAAGTATGGATCCCTCAAAAGACTAGGCCAAAATCTAAATCTACTTTACACATAGGGGACTACTCTCTACTTAAAATTCCTCAAACACTAGGGAAATCCTAGTTGTCTTCGTTATGGCCAAGGATGGGGAAGAGAAAAAGGTTGAAATAACAAGCAGCTGGGATTTACTGTTAGCAGTGATTTGACCGGAAATTATTTACCTTTTTTTTTCTTTTTTGGTGTGATATTTCTTTTTCCATCTTCAGGCTGAAGAATCAGCTACTTATACAAAGATGAAAAACAAAAAATGCCTATACATTCTATATAATCAAGCAAGCGACGATGCTCCAATCAATTCTTAAAAAGTATAGCAGACTAAGTATACTCTATTAAAAAAGAATTGCAACAAGGCACCTTTCCAAATTTCTCCATTTACGGACCTCTCTCTGGCAACAAATTTTGAGCAGTTTTTCTCAGATACTGCTTCAGTAATTTGTCACTCGTCTCCAAATTAAATGTCATTCCCCTAATCTGCAGATTGTGATTAATAATAAATGAACCAGGATGTAAAAAGATGAAAAACAATCTTGAGGAAACTCAGAACAAGGAATAAAATGGCATCTACATAACCAGAATAAATGAACCAGGATGTAAAAAGATGAAAAACAATCTTGAGGAAACTCAGAACAAGGAATAAAATGGTATCTACATAACCAGAATAAATGAACCAGGATGTAAAAAGATGAAAAACAATCTTGAGGAAACTCAGAACAAGGAATAAAATGGCATCTACATAACCAGAAACCAGAAGGGTGACAACATAACCCTACGAGGATATATCTGTCCCAGAGTTAAAAAGAAAACGATTTACCTCAATCAAATTAGTTGAACTAAGACCAGCAAGCTGTCCACGAGCAAGTTCTATTCCGTTCAAAAAAATTGAACTCTTGCCAATATTCTTCAGAGATAATGAACCGTCCCCTTCCAACTTTATAAGAGCCTAGAGAATCAGAAAGAACAGTCACATAAAACTCACAGCCGTATTTTCTGGAAGGAATTTAATACCAAAGATACAAGAAATCAATAGTCAATACTTCCTCTTTGTTCTACCCTGAAGCAATCAAATTTATGGAGGCAGTAACTGAAGATACATAGTAAATTAGGTTGGACTTAAGATCATAACCCGTTTACACATTTGAGATTCTAACCTACAATCTCTGCCCTTTGTAATGCATAAGCCATGAATAGTTGGCCTCCGTTGCTCTGCACTAATTTTAAGGATAGGGAATTTCACACATCAATATTATCTGTTTGCACTCCGTCCCTAGCTTTAGGCCCAGATTCTCCTTTTATTTACCTGATTACCAAAGCACAAAAATGGGAGGGTGGAAATTGTGATCCTTATTTTATTCCATTCAAATTTTGCATGTCATAGTGTGAAAAAATTAAGGAATCAATTTATTTGGTATTTTGATCACCCTCCTACACAGTTTTCAGTCAAATATCAAAAAGCAAGTAACTGGTTTCATATATGCTGACCATCAATAAAATGTAAGTTCATGGAAACAATTGCATTAGAAGCACAAAATAAGTCTCACCTGCCGCCTAGATATTTTGTTATGTAGACCTTCCTTTCCCAAGTCAATATCAACGTCATTATCTTCTGTTGCTCTACCAAGTATTACCTACAAAGCAGGAAGAGGTTGCAATAAGGTCTGCAAATGAGATGCGTGATTCAGAATTGACACTTCAGAATTTGGAAACATACCTCAGTTTTCTTAATGTACTCATTTACATGTTGACCATACAATCCAGCAAATGCACCTTTAGATGCAAGGTCTCTTTGGATAAAAGATCGAAAACCCTGTTCCCACCTTATGAATTTCCTTGTAGATTCCTCATCTTGAAACACTGAGACAATAAATGCCATGGAAAATTTACTGAAAAATAAAATTATATTCGACCATAATGGCAGACATGCTAAATGTTCAACTGTGACATACAAGACTGAACTCTTTACTCGCATTTGGCCGATGAGTTCTCAAAACCAGAATAAAATCACAAAAGTTTATCATAGTCTTTATAAAAAAATTACTTACACATCTAATACAAAAAAGATCGTTAGATGATGCACATAATGGACATTAGATAATGCATTTATCTTACGTAAAACATACACCAAAAAGAAACAGTGACAGTTAGATCATAGTTCTTAAAATCCAAAATCATAGATTTCATATAAACATGGAAATCTTGTAAAACTAACTAATATACATGAGCACTTTCTTCATACAAAATATCAAATACAGAATTCATTACAACCAGGAGTAAAACATTCATCGGATGCCAGCACCCAGCTTAAAGGAGTTACCTTCTCTGCTGATACATGAATCCTGATCTTGTGGAGATAAATCCATCTCAAGTATCTGAAATATAACATAAACAATTTATGGAGGCAGATACCAGAAATGAGCTACGTAGCACATCACAAAAGAATTAGCCAATTAATTCTTACCATTTGTTCGGTATCAGAAAAACAAGGAATGTCAACATCATCATCTTCACCATCATTATCGGATTCCTTCTCCGATTCTTCACAATCTAGTGCTGAGGGGTTGGTTTCTAGTTCTGGAAAAATCATTTTAGTAGAATCTTGCTCTATGGTTAAGGGTGCAAGTTCAGTGACTGTAACTGGAGCTTCTATTCCCTGTTCACAACAATCAGCTATAGTGATAGTTTTTGCAGGGAAAAAAAAAATTTCTTATGCCATTCATTGTATGAAGTAACCCTAGCTAAAGATTAGCAACCTTGTCTTTTAGCACTCGATTTGTGATAGACTTAGGAGGTGGATGTGCTGATCTGCTTTGGCTTGGATCAGCAGGGACTTTTTTATCATGTGCAGCTTTTCCTCCAAAAGAAACAAGTGTGTTGTTGGGGTTGTTTTCCGTAATAGTGTCATGTCCTACCATTCGAGGAACCTTAAATGGCTGTGCAGAATCTTCTTCTTTCTTCATTTGTTGATCACATGGTCTGGTCGGAAAAAATATATCATCATTACATGGGATTTCAGGGTCCTCAGTATTCAATGTGCAAATCATCTCTTCCAGGGGAACTTTGGGAGTAAGAGGACTTGGGACTGACAAAGGTGCTGGAATATTGGCTTCAGAACAAGGAGCTTTCTGATCTTCATGGCAAGCGTGAGACGGTTCAGCAGCAACAACAACCTCACCAGTATGCAAATTGTCCGAAACCAACTTATGAGGTTGACAAGACTCAGGAACATCAAATTCATGAACATCTTGGGAAGAACTCAACGGAATTGGATTCATGCTGTCATAAGACGACTTATCCATAGACTCCTTATCATTTACATCCATTAGGATAAGCTCATCCTCATTTCTTAGGTATATATCTGCATAATCACCGCCTGAGATTCCAACAGACCTATTCAGCTCATCACCAACTTGTCCATCATTCAACACTGCCTCAGAATGGACAACTTCATATTGAGATGAGCCAATATTCTCCCCATCCACATCATCCGGAACTACCAATGTCTTCCCGACACCCTTGCCATTAACCTCCAGGGTCACATCGATAGGCATTTCTGGTGCTGGTACATCCTCAATCGTTTTCCAAAGAGGTTCATCCGTAGATACATGAGAGGGCCCTATATCTTCCTCCAAAGCATTTGCAAAATCAATTAAATCATCGCCTAATCCGTCATCTGGCAATGATGAAACCTGGTCAACAAACCCATTCGAGTATCCTTCCCCCACAACTCCCTCTCCTCCATGCTTTCCAATTGAGACACACTCTCTAGCATGAAAAGCATTGTCAGCATCGCCGCCATCAGCATTGCAATCCATAAACAAGGGTTCATTATGATCCACAACACCAAAATTTTCACCATTGCCAATGTGGGAAGCGTAAAGAAAATTAGGATCGAAAAAATCTTTCTGATAGGAATTACCAGTGCGGAGTCTCTTCTGCATAGCATAATAGTGTTTGCGTACCGTTTCCTTTTTTCGTTTCAAAGCCCTAGAACGACTGTATCTGCCATTAGACTTGGAAGCTACTGTTGATTTGCAGTCTTCGAATTCCAGCATCCGAGACGAGGCCTCCGCCGAGATATCGGCGTCGTAGAGCAGTGAGTGCCACCGCTCTCGCAATTCTCTGATAGTGAATTTGCGGGAAAATCGGATGGCTCCTTTGGCAAGCGCTTCCAGAGAAGCACCTGCCTGCAAATTGTTCAAAAGCACCACATAGATTTAACGTTTAATTAATTAATTATGTTTCTAACGCAAAGCAGAAGACGATGATACTATGATAGCTTAGTGACAACAACAACAACAAGAATCGAAAAATAAAAGGACTAAAATTTGCAAAGGAGTTAGTTACCTCAATGGCGTTTTTCAAGCGAAGGTCATCTTCAGGAATCCATGGTGGAGCCGAAGCTGCTGCTTCCATGGGGATTTGGTGCCTTTGATATGAAATTGGAGTGAACTATTCACCCTAAATTTCGGAGATCTTAGTGGATTGAGGGGAGTACGAGAATTGCGAGTTTCTGCAGTTGAGAGTAATGGAGTTGCAGACTGAGTTACTGAGTCGACCGAGTTCTGACGAGTGGAGAGCGTGAAAAAGCACACCCTCTGAGTTGTGAGTCTGAGTTGTCTGATTAACGAGAGACGTCTTTACGAACACGCGCGTTACGGTTTCACGGGAATCATTGAGTTAACTCCGTTTGTTGGCGTTTTTGTGTTATGTTTTTATGTTAAAATTATTTGTGTTATGTTTTTATGTTAAAATTATTTGTGTTATGTTTTTATGTTTCTATGCTAATAGACACAAAAATACAAACATCAACTTCGCAAATTTTCAAATTTGGCCCAAGACTCTATTATTATAAAATCAGCAGGATAAAATGAATTCACTAAAACCTTTTTATCAAAATATCCCTACTTAATAAAAGTTCTTAAAAAAAAAAGGAATAATCTAAGCAGAGGAAGTGAGTAATTACACCTCTCCTCACATTCATTTTATTTTATATTTTGGAATTTTCTTTTTCCATTTCTCACACACACTCTAAGCGAGTGTAAAAACTAATATAATAAAAAAAGAATTTCCTTAGCTCCTCCTTAGTTACCATTGCTTCAACGAAACTCGTTTTCGCTCTATTAAAAATGTAGATAGAGGATATTGTTGACCCACCACTAATGGTGACACGCCCCAAACCGTTAATTAATTTTTAATTCGGAAATTTTATGTAAATGACCATTTTACCCCTTATTAGGGAAAAATGTTGACTTTTGACTTGAGATACAGTTTTGACTTTGACTAAGGCCCGTTACGTAAATTGAGACATCACGAATCCGTAGACAAGTGGCACGTTGAAATCGGATGTTCGACGGGAAAGTTACAAGTCACGAAAGCAAATCGGTACTATTCACATTTTACGAGGAATTGTGTAGGTGGCATTATCTGAGTGGTCAAAGATTCCAGTGGACCAATCAGATGAGTGACAGTCACTCATCTAATTGGCCTAGTAACCCAAATAATTGGGGTTCATGTATCTTCATCTCCCTTGTTTTCTCTTTGCACCTGAGACACAAACACCACAAACCTTCCCCCACTTCCATTCAGCCATCATCTTCTGTGCTTCATGACAGGACCCGTCCCAACTAGACGTTGATAACCGTGCCCGATTCTGCTTCCGTCTGACAAGTCGACTGAAATCCCGAAATTACCCCTCAGCACCTGTCAGACAAGGGATAACTGCACTGACTTCCACTCATGCCTCAGCCTCTCGATCAGCCCCGAACGTCATACCACGGCCTGAAGGGTCATCAAAACAGAAAAGGTGTGAGTGGACAAAATCATAACATTTAAAACACGTTTAAAAATACATCATTTACCCTCCAGTTTATTAAACCATGCATGCATAAGGTAAAACATATGTATAACAATCACCGGCTTTCCAGCTAAATCACATAACAAGTATCAAATCCCGGCTTTCAAGCCAAACATGTGAAAACATAATCACCTGGCTACACAGACCAAAAACCCGTACTCAATTCTAGTACGTAATCACAATCAACATTAAACAGCACTATTCACAAGTTCACAATCAATCAATCTGCACTATTCACACGTGCACAAACAATCACACTGTCACATCCGCACTACGCGTAGGCCAACCTCGGGAACTGCACTCAGGCACCATTTGAGTCATATCCATCATGTCTGGGAACTGCACACACATCATCTAGACGTACCACATACTCGGGAACTGCATTCACGCAACATTCGAGTCACGTCTAGGAACTGCACTCGCACCATCCAGAGCATGATCCAGTATCCAGTATCCACAATAAAAAAACACAATCCATACCACAACACATATCAATCATATCCATGACCTCAAATCAAGTCATAAGCATTCCCGAAAGGGTCTCAATCCCAAATGCCAATTATATGCAAATCCGTAAAAGCACATTGAAACCATTAAAATAATCCAGAAATCATCATTGACTCACCAATTAAGTCAAAATATCATTTTCAAAACCTTTTTGACTCCGGGCCTAGCCCAAAATATTATTCGCACATTTTCTCGAAAAACGTGCCCGAAAGACTGATTAAAATAATCATAAATCACAAATAATCATGCCAAATCATCATGACATCATTGCCATTCAAATTAAGCAATCAATCATGTAAAACATTTAATTATGCATGCATCATGGTTTATAAAACAAACGTCCACTCACACACCGTCCAAACCGATCGCTTTTCGAGCTGCACGTGTTTCCGTAATTTCCGACACCTTCCAGGAATCTCGAATCTTGTCCAAAATCATTATTCAGGGTCGCTAACAACTCAATTTACATCATATCAACTCCCCATAATTTTCCGGGAATTAAATATTAATTTAAAACATAATATAAACCTTCGGACCCTCTGAACATTAGCGAGACAGTGTCCGATTGACTCGAAACCAACTCTACAATGTTTGTTACATTACATAGAGTAAAACACATGTTGAACACTTCCCCAGAAAACTCACCACGCGCCCTCACGCGCCGCCACAAGCAACTGCGCATGAAAGCCACGCGCGTGAACAGTGGTGCTACAGTGTCATCCCTGCAACCCGACTCTCTGTCATACGGGTCTGCAACCCGCGGTGCAACCCGATCCGTTCTTAGCCAATTCAATCCCAATTTCTTCATTTCTTTCATTCATTTTCATCTATTCAATGTTAATTAGGGATCTGTATGTTGAATTTCATGAAATTATGTCTTAAACAAGTCGATTTCTAAGTCCATTCCCGATCGGTCATAATTCCAATTTCATCAAATCTCAACCCCTCTCTTAAAGCCAATCAACCAGTAAGTATTCTAGGAATCATATGAACTTGATTTCAAGATCAATTTCAAGTTTGCTTACCTCTAATTATACGAACCCAAGATTGATTATTCGAAGAGTTCAGAGATGGGGTTCTTGGCTCAAACAGCAACAATCCTCTTCGATTTCAAGGTGGATTAGCTCGGAATGATCCCAGAAGGATAAATTCGAGATCAATTCGGGTCCTCAGGGTCCACAACTCCGAATTCGAACCCCACTTTGTTCTTCAATTTTTTGAATATAGGTTTTTCTGATTATCCCCTCTATCTCTCGTGTTTTGCTCTCTGTCCCAAGCTCCTAAACTTCTAAATTACATCCAATTGCACCAATATTTCTCAGTTGCTGGGAAGATTAATCAAACATACGCACCTGTTCTCTATTTTGGGTTTTAAGGAAAACATATACACACCCAGTTTTTATTTTGAATTCAAACATAAATCACATATATCCTTAAACGGTCTTAATGCTACTAATTGTGCTCTGCACAGTGACTGATGTCGCTTACTTATCAAATTGACTCACCCCCACATTGACTCAGCCACATTAACCGCCTAAATTGCCCTGCTACCCTAAATTACCATTTTACCCTTCCTTGGCTAATTACCAAAATACCCCTCACAAATCTAGACCCGTAACTTTTCCATTTGGACTCTGATTGACGCATGCTGCCTGTCTACGGATTCAACGTCCCGAGACCTATCCAACGGTACTTCCAGAAGGTCCAAACAATGTCCCGATCAAAAATTCAACTTTTGGCCATTATAACTAGGGGAAAAATCGTCATTTCTTTCAATTTTTCCAAATTTTCCTTTTTTGAATTTTCGGGCAGTTACACTTCACCTGAGAGAGTGAGAGGGGAAGGACGACTGAGGGACGATGGAGAGAAGTTGGACACAACGGAGCAACCAGGAGTCACTGTAAGGACCCGTCCCGGGAGTCGGAATTAGCGAAGTGATTAGTGACGGCTTAGCTGAGTTAATCGGTGCTTAGTTGGCTACTTTTGGACCTTTGGCGCAGAATGACGATTTTGCCCCTAGAATGGGTAAAAGTTAACTTTTAGTTCGGGCGGTCAATTGGGCATTGACCGATGACCGTGACGTAGTTTGGGACGTCACGAGTCCGTAGACAGGTGGCACGCCCGATTCCGACATCCGAGAAGGAAGTTATGATGTTCAGAAGTTTGAGGGCATTATCGTAATTTGGTTAAAAGAGGGGCAATAGTTGACTTTTCGTACGACAAGGTTTTTACACGTAGACCGAGGACCGTTAGGTAGATCTCGTCGTCCTGAGTTCAATGACAGACGACATACTTTCATCGGATGTCGGACGAGCGAGTTACGGGTCTAGAACGTGAGGGGTAAAACCGTAAATTGAACAAGAGGGGCATTTTGGTCTTTTTGGTGCCTTGGGATTTGTGCAAAGGAGATGAGGACAAGTGTACAGTGTGTGATTGGATATTTTGAGATTGGACCATGGGATTGTGGACACGTGGGGTGTGTGTAGTGGGTTCTAGGGTGCACGGGCAAATTACTTAGCCGTGTGTGTGTGTGTGTTAGTCATGTTCGAAGAGGGAGAAACAGAGAGTGAGATTGATGGAGGAATTGATCGATTGTAAGAGTGTGTTTGTGTGTTCTGGTGATCAAGAGAGTGAACAGAGACTGAGTGAGAGCTAGTGAGTGAGTTGTGAGTGCAAGGTGTGTGAGGGAACCTGTGTGTGTATGAGTGTGAGTGTCTGTGGAAAACAGAGAAGAAAAGAGGTGGTGGTGTTGCTGTGTTGTGATCAAACCCGTGAATTGAACCCGTGGTGGTGTCGAGAGGCTTGAGGGGAGTCGAGTAGGCACGACGGAGCTCACGGTGGCGGCCGGGACGCAGGTAATTTCTCAGTTTTCTCTCTATGCTCTGTTTTTCCGTTTTGTTTCAAACTTAAAGTCGTGACTTTTGGGGCTGAGTCGAGGGATTCTGTGAGTTCTAGTGAGTTCATTAGGTCCTTAGGAACCTGTAGAACTCGAAGCCGTGACGGGAAGAAGGTTGGTTGGCCGGGAGTAAGAAAAGGGGTTTTCGGGTAGTTTCTGGTTCAAGTTTGGGGGACAGGTTAGAGGTCGTGATGTCGTGTTTTGAGTAGGGGAAGTTGTTTCTTAGAGTAGGACGAAGCTAGGGGCTTTGAAAGGAACATAAATGGGTAGGAATTGAGAGAGAACCGGCTGGACTGAGGTTGAAGACGATGAACAGTGTAGGCACGTGAGGCCCACGCGCAACCACTTTGGGCGGCACGTGAGGGTGCATGGTGGCTGTTCTGGGGAAACTTCCAACATAGTTTTTGGTATAATCGTTGTAACGAATCTTTTGGGACAAGTTTCGGGACGAGCAGACGTTGTTTCGGGTTAGTTCTACGGGATCGAAGGTTTAGGGTTTTGTGTAATTACGTATAAAAGTCCGGGGAAAGTTGGGGAACATTAGGAGAAACTTGGTGGACGTGTTAGTGACTAGTTTTGGTGACTTGGGACAGGATCGGGAAGTCCCGAGGAGATCGAGGAACGTATGGAACGTACGGGACGCGAGTGACGTGCCCAATAACTGTGCGTGGACTTCTTCCTTATAACTGGGCATGCATAACTGCTTTTAATTACTTATTTTATGGTTTTCATTAGGATTTCATGATTATTGAATATGCTAGAACTGTTTTACATAATTTCACGTTTTTCGAGGAATTTACGTATTTGGCACGTTTTACAAGAAAGATTCTGCTTATGTTTTGATGCTACGCTTTTGGGATTTCCATCGATAACTGGTTTTCAATGATTATAAATGGATTTTGAAACATGATTTGATGATCAAGGTTTTCGGTTTTAGAATCGGATTTCGGAAAGCGCGATTTGGTTTTAAAGTTGAAAAGTGGATTTCCGGATTTGGGTTCGGAATGACGGTTCTGGATGCCGGAAGGGCTTCGGACCAGTGGTTTCGGATTCGGGTTTGGATATGGATTTAGAAATGGTTTTCAAACAGTTTTGGATTGGATTTGCTGGATTTGGTTATTGGGTTTAAAGACCCGGATTATGATTGACGGGGGATAGGCCCGGATTGGGTTTAAAGACCCGGATTGAGTTTAAAGACTCGGGAGTTTAAAGACTCGGATATTGATATTTTCCCCCGTAGGCCTGTTGAGTTTAAAGACTCGGGAGTTTAAAGACTCGGATTATATTGAGGCCTGGATTGAGTTTAAAGACTCGGGAGTTTAAAGACTCGGATAGATCCAGCAGGTTTGATCGGATGATGATATTGGTATCTTATGCTTTACTGCTAATGTTTTATAACGATTATCATATTGTATTTATATGGCTGCGGTTTCCATGATGAAAATGCTATGATTTATAAATGTTTTCATACACTGGGTTATGCATGCATGTTTCAAAACGGAGGACCAAACCCTGGTTTGTTGATTAAATTATTTTTGAAACTTTTATTCTTTTGGTCCACTCACACCTTCTGGTTTTTAATTGCCCTCCAGGTCGTGGAGCTAGCGCGGAGGTTGACGTTGAGGCAGTGTCAGAGGCATAGAGCACTATAACGTACTCTAGAGTTGACCCAGAGTGTTTTCAGTTTTCCGTTGTGCGTGTAGTTTCTTTACTTTATCTTGTTTGTACTATGCTCTGTATAACGGCTGACTTGTTGAACTTTGAATTATCCCTTGTCTGGCAATGTAATTTGTGGGTTTTAGTGAGGTTGTTTCGGCCTTTCGTGTTGGGTTGTCAGACGGGAGCAGGGTTCACCTCGGTTATCGGGGTGATAATCGGGGTGGGTCCTGTCAGTCACGACTAGGTAAGAACCCGAAAACCCGATCTTGGACCCAAAATGCTAAGTTGATTTCTAGGGCCTGTTGAGCCATTTTAATGATTATGAAATTTTCCTAGGGTCTGTGCGATCTCAGAGAGACCAAAACCAAGGACTAAGGTGGCTAGGATCGACGGGAAAGCAAGGTGGAAGTTGCCCATCACTATTCGACGTTTGGAAGGTACCATTCTGAACCTTTTAGCTAGTTTTAGGTTCATAGAAGCCTTCCTGAGGTCAAGACGATCATGTAGGAACAAACGGGGTCGAAAATGGTGTAGATTTGCATGAGTTAGGATCGGGTCAGGTCGCAGGTCTGGTAGACCCGGTATAGAGGACCAGGTCAACTTGGTTGGAGGTAGACGATAATGACGTGGCAGTCCATGTCATCATCTGTTAGAGTTGTTAGACACGTGGACCATTCAGGGATCGACATGTGGCATGCTGTCAGGTCCAGTTAGCATGTCAGATGTTAGATACGTGGACCAATCAGAGGCTGACATGTGGCACGTGTTAGACATGACAAGTGCCAGACCTATCAGGCTAACATCATCATTGGCCATTGACCGATGACGTCATCGTTGACCTTGCTGACGTTAGTGTTGACCGTTGATCAATGACGCCATAATTGACTTTTGCTGACGTCAGCGTTAATCGGATGTTTGACCGGTGCGTGGGGGCGCGTGGGACCAATTTTTGAGGTGAAATCGATCATGTTCAAAAGGTTTTGACGATCCAAATCCAATGGTGGTGGTTTCAGGCCGATCGAAGACCGTTTGGTAAGTCATTTAGGGGTTTAAAGTCTTGAGAAGTGTGTTCGGGACACGTTTCCGATACTGGGCTTTATGAGGGTTTAGTGTATGAACTTGTATAGCATATTAGTGACCCTTAGATATGTTTTGGACAGGCTTGGAGATATTGGACTAGCTCGGTGGTAGATTAAACGCTGAGGTTTAGCGTGCAGCGTGGACCGAGTGTGAGTGGGCCGTTTGTTTTATAACCGAAATGCATGCATAAATGTTTTACATGTTTTATATTATGATTTAAGTTAAATGATTTGATATCATGTTATTTATGAACTTAAATCATCGGTCATGGACTATTTTACGGATTACGTGAAAACACGGTTTTGGACTTGAGACCCGTTTGGATACCGTTTGACTGGATTTTGGGGTCAACGAGGATTTAAAGGAAGAAGGTTTTCATATGGATTTGAAAAGTGATCTGGTATGATTAGGTTTGAGAAAGTGAGTTCTATAAATTATTTTTAAACAGTGTAAAATGAACCTGATGCATGTTTCCATATATACCATCTTGTTTATAGTGTTGAGTCTCCTCGAGACGTCTAGGATCCTGGAGTAGTCACGGTGCATTACCTGGAATGAGTGACTTCGAGGAGAAGCTTAGGCTCAGGAGAGAGGTAGTATGATGGACGTGGTAGATCCGGGTAGGCACCCCATGTAGATATCACCCCAGACATCGTTAAGAATATCCTAGGGAGTACTCGGAGATGAGACTCCGAGTTGCACGCATATCATTATAGTTCGTGACTGGTGTTGGTTCTGGACATCGCGGATGTCTGAGGATAGTTTATACTGTGTGTTATTCATGTATGTGTGTGTTCAGGTGGTTACGTTCTTATATGATTTGTTTTACTTCCATACGTTTTTTGAATTATATGCATGCATATTTATAAAACGGAGGGTCTAAATATTATTGTTGTTCCTTGTCGACGTTACATCTGACCAAGTAACAGGCTTGTCAAAACACTACATTGGACCACGAAGTAAGCACATCTAGAAGGCTTCAAGATCACACAAACTCACCATCAAGGCCCATGCCTTAAAGCCCATCACTACTACTATGACTTAAACCCTAGATATTTTCCTATAAATAGGGAGCCCTCTCCCTCATTTAGGGGATTCAACCTCTCCATCCTCTCTACAAACACTACTATCTCTCAAAGGCTCATAGCCTCATGTACATGTACAAAACAATATATTATTAATGAGAGTGAGGAAATACCGTGGACGTAGCCCGATTTGGGTGAACCACGTACATTCTTTTGTCTTGGTGTACATGCGTATCTTTACAGTCTTGTTGGTACATTTTATGCATCAACAGTTTGATGCCGTCTTTGGGAAACAATACGACAAGTTATGTCAGTTTTCTTCTCAATTTCTTACTTGATAAAACACCATTGCCACCCAAGAACACCAGGAAGTCCAAATTGGCTCACTGCCAAAACAACCCAGAAAATCCTTTCTTGTCTTTCGTTTCTCATCAAACCTAGAACCTTTTTTAGGAAAAAATCTGCTTCCCCATATTTGCCTCCGCCAAATATTATATATCTATTGTGTCTGTAATATATCAAGGCGGCAGACCCACTCGAATATATATGATATACTTAATAGATAAAGGGAGAAGCATCGACACCCCGCGTGAGGTCTAAAGGCAGAGTGTTTCCACCACCATAGAACACCAGAACAAGGTGCCTCGCGGGTTACTCAATGTCCTCTCCATCGTACACCACCACTGGAATCCTATCCAAGCCTAGCGTATTCCCACTCGACGGCGAACCCGAATGCAGCCCGCAAGTATTTCAGACTTGAGGAAAACTCGTAACACCAGATCTTCAGGGCCCAGGTTGTCCACACCATGGACAACCCACTGTTGGAAAACCGCGAGGAGGCTCCCTGGGCTACCATGGACAAGCCACCACCTGATACACTAAAACTAAGCATTAAAGTAAACACAAATTCACACTTAACACTGAATCAAAACATATGCAAATTAAAACCCTTTTTTTTTTTGTAGATTGTAGCAATGATATATAGAGATCGTTCTTAACCGGGAATTGATGGTGCCTAAGCATGATTATCATTTGATTAATTAATTAGGGGGGTAGTTGATTGTTTTTATTATCCTAAGTGATTAGCTAATCTAAACTAACATAATCTAATATTTACATGGTCAACTCATTTTTAACCTAACTCATTTATGAATTCTATTAACTTCAACCTATGAAATTCTCTAATTCTAGCCTTACGAGTTGCTTGCATATTCTCTCAAGTATGTGCCCGGGGCTCTCGACGACACTTTCAATGACTTAGACTCTGGACTCCCTATATCTAGTCAAGCATTAAGCGTGAACACACAAACATAACAAAAACTAGAATCATAGAACACATAGAATATTGAAACAATAAAAATCATAAAACCATGAATATTGTTATAAATCAATTCATATAGCCAATATTCAAGCATAAGAAATAACTACAAGGTAAAGAGATCTTGTTACACTTTTTCTCTTCAAGGCTCCCTATGGATACAAAGTGATTAGGCACTCTTTGGTGAGACAAGTGAGGGCTCCTCAACTTAGTCGCAGATGAAGGTGTAGAAAGTGAAATATGGTGTAATTATTCTTACACTTAAAATCTTGAAAATATTGAAAAGGAAAATTTGGTTAAGCAGAACTTTGGTACAAAAATGGGCGACCCTTGAAAAATAATCAATGCTAATTATTTATAGGCATAGGACAAGTTCCTAGCTCAATTCCTATTAAAATAGTTCCTATTAAAATAAGTAATTGTAATCCTAAAGAAAAAGGTAATAAAAATCCTAATTAAAAAGGAGAAAGTCTTTTCCTTTCCTTGTGTTATTTGGAAATTAGGATTGCTTGCTGGAAGTTGGAACAGACGAAAACATGCAGGAATTTCCTGCTGGAAAAAGTGCACTACGCTGGTTATAAGGAAAATGGAAGTCTGGGCTTCGATGAAGATGTGAGAAGGAGGGTTGGGAAAGACGCGTGTCTCATTGGTAATAATGGGCTGCTTGGTGAAACGCTATGCAAGCCGGGCTTACAAAGATGGATAGCTGGCCCACTAGAATGGTGCAAAGATGGGCAGTGGGAACCGTTATGTGGGAAGTTGGCAACACTGGGCTGAGTCAGTGCATCAATTGAGCATGGATTATGGCAAAGTGGGCTGGGACATGTGTTGGGCTTGGTGGAGTGAATCGGTGTTGTGAGACACTGGGATTCATGCAGGAGACGTGTGTTTGCTATTTGGGCAGGCGACTTGCGCGTAAATGCAATGGGCTTCGACACGTCTGGGCTTCACACAGATGTAATTGGACCTGTGCGCATGCTGGACTGGGCCCCTTAATGAATTGGGCTGGAACTAGTATTTGGATAACTAATTAATAAGTGTCAATTTTATAATTAATTCTGGTAATTAGTTACTAATTAATTAATTCTAGTAATTAATATAAGGAAAGAATAAAATGAGATAGAATGAATATAATTAAGGTTCTAACAAAGTAAAATATAAAGGAAATTAGTATAAAAAGATGATCAATTAGGTGCTTATCAAATTCCCCCACACTTAGACTTTGCTAGTCCCTAGCATATACTAAACCAAACTCAGAATTTAAACAACTAAGCCCTTAACCATTTGTCTCAAATTGCATTGATATAAATATGGCATCAAAGATTTACTGTAACGACCCGTCCCAAATTCCAGAATTAGATTAGTGACTAATCACGATTAGTGAGGCTAATCAATGATTAGTTGGGCGAAATTGGACGAACGATGCGAAATGACCGTTTTGCCCTTGGTGGTGGTAAAACGTTGACTTTTCAATCAGACGGTCCAATGGACTTTGACAGATGACCGTGACGTAGTTCGTGACGTCACGAGTTCATAGACAGGTGGCACGTTCAATTCCGACATTCGAGGAGGAAGTTATGACGTTCGGAAGTTTAGGGGCGTTTTGGTAATTTTGGTTAAAAGGGCAAATAGTTGACTTTTTGACCAGGATGTCCGATGGTGGAGGGCCGAGGACCATTACGTAGATAAGGACGATACGAATCCGTAGACAGGCGGCACGTCGAATTCGGACGTTCGACGGCGAAGTTACGGTTCACGGAAGTTCCAAGATACTATTCACGGTGACACGTTTTACGAGGACCGTTTGTCTTTAGTGGGGCCAGTTAATTTTCAGCAACCAATGGATGAGAGACAAGTGTCACCCATCCACTGGCTACCATTCCATATACATGCATCCATCCATATAACCGTGCACCCATTTCTCCATGTTTACCCAATTGAACCCGATCCCATTTCTCCCCAAAAATCCTTACCCTTGACCCTATGATCATGGATGAGAGGCAGAGAGTGAACTGAGGACAGAGTGGATGATGGTGGCCGGCCAGGACGGCGCCGCCGTGGACGGCGGCCATGAACTCGAACCAAACTACCCGGTTAGACCCCATTTCTTCCATTTTTTGATTTATGCTTAATGGGCTATATTGGGTGATTGGGAGATGATTAGGGAGTTGCTAGGGACATTTTAGGATGGTTTGGAGGGTGGTTCACGGCGGAGGAAGGCTGGAAGGTGGCCGGGAAAAACAGGGACTGTGGGGGGTGATTTTTATGGATCGATTTAGGAAGTTTTGATTAGTTTGGTTAATTGGAATAGATTGGAAAGGAGAAAATAGGATTTTTAGGATTGAAATGGGACAAAACGGACGAGATTTGAGGGAGGAACCAGGCCGGACCGGTCACGCCGGTCCAGGAGAACCAGTGAACCGGCCAGACCCGGTTCGATCGCTGAGGACGATGCACTGTTCACCGGCGCGTGAGCCCACACGCAGGGGCCTTTGGGCGGCGCGTGGTGGGGTTTCTGGGGAAGTGTTCAACACGGGAAATTTTCTATTCGATGTAACAAACATTTTGGGACTGGTTTCGTGTCAATCGAACACCGTCTCGATATGTTTCGGGGCATCGGAAGGTTTAGGGTCGGTTTAAAAATAGTTAAAAGTTCGGAAAAATTACGGGGCTTTGGTAGGAGGTTAATTAAGTAGTTATTAATTAACCTATGATCATGGATGAGAGGCAGAGAGTGAACTGAGGACAGAGTGGATGATGGTGGCCGGCCAGGACGGCGCCGCCGTGGACGGCGGCCATGAACTCGAACCAAACTACCCGATTAGACCTCATTTCTTCCATTTTTTGATTTATGCTTAATGGGCTGTACTGGGTGATTGGGAGATGATTAGGGAGTTTCTAGGGACATTTTAGGATGGTTTGGAGGGTGGTTCACGGCGGAGGAAGGCTGGAAGGTGGCCGGGAAAAACAGGGACCGTGGGGGGTGATTTTTATGGATCGATTTAGGAAGTTTTGATTAGTTTGGTTAATTGGAATAGATTGGAAAGGAGAAAATAGGATTTTTAGGATTGAAATGGGACAAAACGGACGAGATTTGAGGGAGGAACCAGGCCGGACCGGTCACGCCGGTCCAGGAGAACCAGTGAACCGACCAGACGCGGTTCGATCGCTAAGGACGATGCACTGTTCACCGGCGCGTGAGCCCACGCGCAGGGGCCTTTGGGCGGCGCGTGGCAGTGCGTGGTGGGGTTTCTGGGGAAGTGTTCAACACGGGAAATCTTCTATTCGATGTAACAAACATTTTGGGACTGGTTTCGTGTCAATTGAACACCGTCTCGATATGTTTCGGGGCATCGGAAGGTTTAGGGTAGGTTTAAAAATAGTTAAAAGTTCGGGAAAATTACGGGGCTTTGGTAGGAGGTTAATTAAGTAGTTATTGACCTTCTATTAAAATTTGGACAGGTTTGGGAGTCCCGGTGACAGTGATCGGCTCGGGGAGCCGTATGGCACGCAAATCGAGGTGGCAGCTCGGACGGTCTGTGAGTGGACCTTGTTTTCTAAATTGGTGCATGTATAAATGTTTATTATATGTTTTAAATACTTGTTTGTGATGCCATGAGTGCATTTGGATGTGTGGTTACGTATAGGCACATATTTTGAGGTTTCGGCCCTATACGGTGCCTATACGGGTCCGTATGTCTTTATTGGTCCGAATGAAATGGTTTTGGATTTCCAAAAGGATAATGAATGTGATTTGATGAGTTTGATTTGGATATTTGTAAATTATATGGTTTCACGTATTTCGAGGCGATTTACGTGCTTGCACGTAAATCGAGGTTTCTGGTTTTACTCTGATTTTCCATTCTAATGATTTTGGAAATAGTTTAATGAAAAGGGTTTTGGATTTAAAAAGGATAAACTCGGGTATGAGACCCATTTGGTTTTGTCTCGGGCATATGACCTTAGATATCGGGCACGGTGCCCAACTGATGTCATATGTTCGGGCACGAGACCCAGTGATTTTACGATTTATGATTTCGGGTCAGGGACCCTAGATGGATTTCCAAGTTCCTGACGGTTTACGGGAACCGACATGAACTCTGGAAAGGTCATTCTGGTTCATGACGGTTTATGGGGACCGGCATGAACCCTGGTTATGTTATTACGGTACATGACGGTTTATGGGAACCGCCATGTTACCTGGTTATGTTATTACGGTACATGACGGTTTATTGGAACCGGCATGTTACCTCGGTTATGTTATCACGGTACATGACGGTTTATGGGAACCGGCATGTTACCTGGTTATGGATATTATGGATCATGACGGTTCAAGGGAACCGGGCATGAATGTTTATGTTATGTATATATATGTATTCATATACCTTCCTTTACTTCTATTTTCTCCTCCGGGGAGGGTCGTTGGCCTGGGTGGACCCCGGAGTAGTCACGGAGCACCGACTGAGTGGAGTCACCCCCCAGTTGGGTTCTTTACTCTCAGGAAGGCTATGATTACTATTACCTCGGGTAGGGTCAGTGGTCTGCGGACATTGATCTTGACTTTGAGAAGACTCGGATTGAGACCTGGGTAGCACGCGCGTAGCTTTGGAAACCGTGACAGGATTGGTTGTGTGAATTATATGTATATATGATGTATGCTTTATGAGATCTATGATATAATATATGATGTGTGTTTACACAGGTTTTGGGCAGTGGCCCGTATGGTCGTTTTCATTATGGTTCTTTCAATCTTGGTTTTGGGCTTAGTTCCCACAGATGATTTCCTTGGATAAATGATTTTCGAATGCATGCATGCTTTTTAGTGAAGGGTAAAAATGTCTTTCGATAAACTGTTTTTATAAACTCTTGTTTTGTCCACTCACAGCTTTTAATGTTTTGACTGCCCTTCAGGTTGGCATCGGATGTGGACTGTAACAGAGATCGAGATATCACATACCTCCTCCGGATCCTGGCGTACTCTGATAGCCCGGGAGGGCAAAGGTCAGAAATATCCCTTGTTTGACACTTCGTGTCAGACGGGAGCAGGTTCATCCCGCACTAATCCCGGGGGGGATTGGGATGGGTCCTGTCATTTACACTAAGAAGCTATAGAGCATAAGGAATTCAAAAGTTAATACATCATAACAAAATGTTTTGACAAGTAAGACATGAGTAAACTTAGTGAAATGTATCTCAACATGAATAAAACAAGTATGAATCAACTCACATGGATATGTACTCATAATTCCATTCAATGTGTATAGGGTCTGTGTTTGCACTCAAGGTATGTGAGAAAGATGCTCACATAATAGAAAGTAAGTAACTTCATAAAAATTTCAAACATAAACCATAAGATAGTAAACATACTTGCACAAATAAACCAAAATCATAAGCTTACTCAAGTGAAAGACTCAACTAATCAAAGTTTACTCATCTCAAGGATCATAAGGTCTTAGTTTGAAGGTTGTAATGGGGCTAGGTGTAGAGGCAAGGATTTTTAGGATAGTGATGTTAAATTTTGTTCTAAGACTCAACCAAAGACTTCATTACATAAACATAAGTGTCTTCCACAGTCATAGGCCAAGTATCAACTTGTTAGTGTTCTACGACTCAACCAAAGACTTCATTACATAGACATAAGTGTCTTCCACAGTCATAGGCCAAGTATCAACTTGTTAGGCCTTAATCTTCATTATCAACCTCTTTTGAACTTGTAATTAGGGCAAGGGGCCGAAATTCTTTATGTAGGCCTCTAATCTTCATAGTTCCAAATCACAAGCATAGGGACTTAGCTTAAAACTCAAATTCAGTACCTCATAGAACTTTTGTTCTTGATTGTATTTTCTTTTTCATCAATTTTTTTTTCTGTTTTTTTTCTTTTGAGATGTAATCCAATGAATAACAACATAGTTCGAGCAAAGTCATTCCCTGCACTTACATATAAGTCTTCATTCATCAGATCACTTTCTTGTATCTCACACCATCTTTATTTTCTTCAACCAAGTCCAAGGAATAAGGGTAAAAGATGTCTTATAATAGGCTTATGTGAAGAGATGCTTAGGGTGATGAAAGAAAGGCTTAATGTAGGCTCAAAGTGATTTAAACTAGAGGGGTCACACTTGTGTGATCATATAGGGCTTGGATATTTGAATAAGTTGTGTTAACCCTATTGCCTTAATCATATCCAAAATCAGAGAGTTATTGACTTAAAAGCTTTGAAAATCACATATAATAAGTTCTAGTACTCTAGAGTTCATTAAAAGCTATGACAAGCAGTTATGAGGCATATGTATATCAATTTAAACAAAGAACTCCTATGAATCACTCAACAAAGAACTCCTATGAATCACTCAACAAAGAAATATATAAGGCTCTAAAGCTCACATAGGGTTTATATGATTCATACAAGTCTAAAAATGCTCGTTCTGTACCAGTTTAACATGCATCATCTACTACAAGTCATAAACACTCAATCATAAAGCATTAACAAATGAATTCAAGTTATAGTGATAATCTTTTAGCCATGTTGTCTTCATTTATCAGTAATTCTTATCATTGACAGGTTAAAGGGCATCCTAAGACTTATTAAAACACTAAGTTTAACAAAAGACTAAAAGCTAAAACACAAGAAAATCTTTTTGGGTTTTTGTTTTTTTTCGAATTTTTTCTTTGATTTTTGAAATAAGACTTAATAAAGTTGTAAACCCCTCCCCCACACTTAAATTTGACATTGTCCTCAATGTATGAAAGTGAAAGCATCGAGTCTAAGTAAGGAGAATTTATTTACAAAAAGAAAGCAGTAAAGACGAAAAGTAACTAAAGCAAAGAGAGTGAAGGGTTAAAGAAAGCAAATGTCCGTTTGATGGCTCCTCCACTTCTCCATCATTGAATTCCCTCCAAAGAAGCGCTTGAAGTTTAATGTCCTTTCAGCCTAGACTGGATGCTTCTTTTACTCGTTCTAAATAGTTGGATCTTGGAGTTGCATCTCTTCCACATTGCATTCCTTGAAAGCCTTGAAATAAGGTTCAGACAGTGGCCATTGATTTTGATTTCTTTCCTAGTGATATGTGATTGAACCTGTACATCACCATGAAATAAAACATGAGTAATGAGTTAAGGGTCTTCCCACCTAGAACAAAGTTTACCTGGAAAGAGTTTGAGACGTGTGCTGAAGAGTAGAGCTTTTTTACCAACGTTGAAGTGCTTTCCACGGATCATCCTATCATATAGGGCCTTGGTTCTTTCTTTGTAGATCCATGAACTATCGAATACATCATTCCAAATTTCTTCAAGTTCACAAACTTGCAACTTTCGATGTATTCCTGCTTTATCAGTGTCCATGTTGAATCTCTTAACTGTCCACCAAGCTTTGTATTCCATTTCTACGGGAAGATGGCATACTTTGCCATAGACGAGCCGAAAGGGTGACATACTGATGGGGTTTTTGTAAGCTATTTTGTAGGCCCACAAAGCATCGTCTAACCTTGCACTTCAATCCTTCCGTGAAGGCCCAATATGTAAGGAAAAGTCCCAGAAATTTGGGTTAAGACGGTGATTAGTAAAGGATTAGTGAGCTTAATCGGTGGTTAGTTGGTTACGATAGATCCGTTAGCGTCGAATGACGATTTTGCCCCTAGTTTGGGCAAAAAGTTGACTTTTAGTTTGGGCGGTCAAGTGGGCATTGACCGATGACCGTGACGTAGTTTGGGACGTCACGAATCCGTAGACAGGTGGCAAGCTCGATTCCGACATCCGAAGAGGAAGTTATGATGTTCGGAAGGTTGGGGGTATTACCGTAATTTGGTTAAACTAGGGGAAAAAGTTGACTTTTTGTACGATCGGGTTTTGACATGTTGACCTAAGACCGTTAAGTAGATCTCGTCGTCCTGAATTCAACGACAGGCAGCACGTGTTCATCGGAGTTAGGATGCGTAAGATACGGGTCTAGAAAGGTAGTGGCATAATCGTAATTTTGATTCAAAGGAAGGACATTTTGGTCTTTTGCACATTGGGAATTGTGCAACTGGATTGGGACAAGTGTACTGATGAGATTTGGATATTTGTGAGAGGGCTGAGGGGATGGTGACACGTGCTAGGGGTCTAGTGGCTTCTAGGATCTCTCACGGTCCAATTAAACGGGTGTGCAATGTGTTCGTGCTTGTTCGAAGACGTGAGAAACAGAGACAGAGAAGAGAGGGAAAATCGAGCAAGTGAAGGGCGGTGTGTGGTGTTTGTGTGAATTGTTGAGTGTGTGAGAGATTAAGTGAGAGCTGATGAGTGAAGGTGAGTTAGATGTTGTGAGGGGAATCGGTGTGTGTAAGGTGTGAGTCCACGGGAAAAACAGAGAGATGCTGAGGGAAATTGGTGGTGGTGTGGCTGTGTACTGATCGATTGGGCTCGAGAGGAAGCTGGGACGACTTTGTGGATTCCAAGAAACGCGGCGGCGAGCACGGTGGTGGACGGCTGCAGGTAATTTCTCATCCCCGTGAATATGCCCTGTTTTTCCGTGAATTTCAAACTGAAAGTTGTGGACTTAGGGACTGAGTCGAGAGATTTGGTGAGTTGTGTGAGACTCAGTGAGGTCTTAGGAGTCGTCTATGGTGGTTGCTGTGACGGGGGAGTAGCTGGTTGGTCGGATTGTGAAACAGGGGACTGATCGGGTTTTATTTCGAGTTAGGGACGACGGGTTATAGGCTGTGTCGAGGTGTGAGAGTAAGGGGAATAGGTTGCTTAGGATTGGACAGTGAGAATGGTGAAAAGAGGAGTCAAAACGGTGGAGGAACGGTGGAGAACCGGGTACGCTGGTTCAGACCGGTTTGCCCAAGAAAGACGACGATGAACAGTGTACTGTGTGCAAGCGCGTGAGGCCGACGCGCAGCCACTTTGGGCGGCGCGTGGGGGCGCGTGCGGCGGTTTCCGGTGAAGAGTCCAACTGAGTTTTTGTTCTAAATGTCGTAACGAATCCAATGGAATAGGTTTCGGGTTATTCGGACGTTGTTTCGGGTGAGTTATGCGGGATCGAAGGTCTAGGGTCCCGTTTAGAGTACGCTTAGAGGTTCGGGAAAGTTATGGGATGTAAGTAGGACTTTTGTGAAGTAGTTAGTAACCTCGTTATGGACTTTGGACAGGTTCGAGGAAGCCGAGAATAACAGAATAGCCGGGAACGGCGTAAGTGCGTGCGTATCGAGGCGACGACGGAATGGTCTGTGAGTGGACTTTGCTTTCTAACTCTTGATGCATGCATATATGTTTTTAATATGTTTTCATACGTGATTATATGATTTGATTTATGATTGTGATGGTTTATGATTTTTGCACGTTTTTCAAGGAATTACGGAATTGCACGTTTTACGAGTTTTTGAACGTTCTTGGGATTTGATCATGGTTTTAATGATTTGATCTCGGGATTTGAAATACGGTTTGATTTCAAAGAAAGTAAAAGGATTTCGGAAAAGTGTTTTCAGTAAAGGGTTTTTCGGGCTTGAAGCCCAGTTCAGAAAAAGTGGTTTTGAGAAAGAGGATTTCGGGTTTTGGAATCGGAATTCCGGGTGACGATTCGGGATTCGATTTGGAACTTGAAATGGATTTCCGGGTTTGGGTTCGGAATGGTTATTCCGGATGCCGGCTTACGGAATGATGGTTGCGGACTCGGATCTGGAAAGGAAATGGATATGATTCTGAATTTGGATTCGGAATGACGATTTTGGATGCCGGAAGGGCATCAGACCAGTGATTTCGGATTCGGGTTTGGATATGGATTGAGAAATGGTTTTCAAATGGTTTTGATTGGATTTGTTGGATCTGGTTATTGGGTTTAAAGACCCGAATATTATCTTTGACAGGGGACGGGCCTGGATTGGGTTTAAAGACCCGGATTGAGTTTAAAGACTCGGGAGTTTAAAGACTCGGATATATTGATATTTCCCCCGTAGGCCTGTTGAGTTTAAAGACTCAGGAGTTTAAAGACTCGGATATTATTGAGGCCTGGATTGAGTTTAAAGACTCGGGAGTTTGAAGACTCAGATAGATCCAGCAGGTTCGATGGATGAGAATGTGGCTTTAAATGTGTTTGGATTTCACTGAGACTTGATGAGGTTTTGGGCAATAGCCCGGATGAAATGGGTTTCGGTTATTTTGGGCTGAGGCCCGGGGTTTGAGAAAAGGAAAATGTGTTTTGTTTTCGTACATGGTTTTATGACATGAAATTGATATGCATGCATTGGTTTTGAAACAGAGGGTATAAATGTATGTGTTTTCTGATGACTGTTTTTTTTTAAACTTAAACTTTATTTTTGTCCACTCACAGTCTTTTCGTGTTTTTGATACCCTTCAGGTTGTTACGGCGCAGGCTGTCGGTCGAGAGAGACGGAGACATCACATGGACGTTCCACAGTAGACTCTGCGCACTCTGGGAAGTTCGAAAGTTGTTGAGATGGTCGGATCGGAACTCCCTTGTCCGACTTACGTGTCACACGGAGGTTAGACGTCTGTTTGGCCCTTGTGTCATGCGTAAGTTAGACGGGAGCGGGGTTTAGCCCTTAATCCCGGGGATTAGGGGTGGGCCCTGACACAATAGTTCTCTCAAGTATCTTCTTAATCTCCCGGTTGCTAACTTCTGCTAAACCATTGGTTTGAGGGTGATATAGAGTTGATACATTGTGAATGATTCCATACTTCTTTAATAATGCGCCAACTGTTTTGTTGCAAAAGTGGCTTCCCCCATCACTGATAAATGCTCGGGGCATACCAAATCTAGAAAATATGTTAGTGCGAAGAAATGCTGCAACAACTTTAGAATCATTAGTACGGGTGGCTTTAGCTTCCACCCATTTTCGATACATAATCCACAACAAGAAGTATATATTCAAAACTAAACGAAGAAGGGGATGGACCCATGAAGTCGATACCCCATAGATAAAAAATCTCAACATTAAGTATGTACGTTTGTGGCATTTGATCTCTAGGTCGTAGATTACCAGATTTTTGACATCTATCACATGTAGCACAAAATACATAAGCATCACGAAATAAAGAAGGCCAAAAGAAACTTGATTCTAACACCTTAATGGTAGTTTTCTTGGAGCCAAAATGTCCCCCACATGCTTCAATATGGCAAAATGCAAGTATAGAATTATGTTCAGTTTCCGGGACACATATCCTAATTACTAAATCAGAGCATTGTTTCCTCAAGTAAGGTTCATCCCATAAGTAAGTTCTAGCATTATGTTTAAGCTTATCACGTTGATATTTATGCATGGTACTCGGGAAAGCTTTTGTGACCAAGTAGTTTACAATATCAGCATACCAAGGGGTGTTAGAGGTACTTACCTGGATTCTGAAGAGTTGTTCGTCTGGAAAGGTCTCAAGTATGATGCCATCGTCCTGATTTTTCACAATCCTAGATAGGTGGTCGGCAACAACATTCTCTACTCACTTCTTATCCCTTACCTCAATGTCAAATTCTTGGAGCAAGAGCATCCATCGAATAAGTCTTGGTTTGACATCTTTCTTGGTCATCAAGTACTTCAAAGCAGCATGATCTGTATACACAATAACTTTGGATTAAAGTAAGTAAGAACAAAACTTATCTAGAGCAAAGATTACTGCAAGTAGTTCCTTTTCAGTGGTTGTGTAGCTTTGTTGAGCTTCATCCAATGTCCTAGAGGCGTAATAAATGGCGTAGGGCTTCTTGTCCTTTCTTTGTCCTAAGATAGCTCCAACTGCATAGTCGAAGGCATCGCATATGAGCTCGAATGGTAAAGACCAATCTAGGGCACATAAGATAGGGGCACTGGTGAGCAACTCCTTTAGCTTGTCAAAGGCCTCTTGGCACTCGGCACTAAACACAAAGGTGGTTTCCTTCTGGAGTAAACGACATAGGGAGAAATTGATGAGAAGTCTTTGATGAATCGCTGGTAGAAACCTGCTTGTCCAAGGAATGAACGGATCTCTCTCACCGAAGTGGGAGAGGGTAAGTACTGCACAAGATCTACTTTAGCTATATCAACCTTTATGCCTTTAGCCAACACAATATGTCCTAAAACTATCCCTTGAGTTACCATGAAGTGATATTTCTCCCAGTTAAGTACTAGCCTAGAATCGATACATCTTTGCAATATAAGTTCAAGGTTTTCTAAGCATGCATCAAACTATCTCCGAATACACTAAAGTCATCCATGAATACTTCAATAATATTTTTTACATAATCAAAGAATATGGAAAGCATACAACGTTGAAAAGTACCTAGTGCATTTCACAAACCAAATGGCATTCTCCTGTAAGCAAATGTACCAAAAGGGCATATAAAAGTGGTCTTCTCTTGATCTTCCTGAGCTATGCTTATTTGGTTGTATCCTGAGTATCCATCAAGGAAGTAATAGTGGGACTGTTCTGCGAGTCTCTCAAGCATTTGGTCAATGAAGGGCAAAGGAAAGTGGTCTTTCCTTGTGGTGGCATTGAGTTTTCGGTAATCGATGCAAACTCTATGTCCGGTGATGGTTCGTTGAGGCACTAATTCATTCTCGGCATTCTTTACTACAGTAATTCCAGATTTCATTGGAACAACTTTCACAGGGGATACCGAACGACTATCTGAAATAGGGTAAATAACACTACAATCATAAAGTTTGATTACCTCCTTTTTAACTACTTCCATCATAGGTGGATGAAGTCTTCTTTGTACTTCTTGAGTGGGTTTGGCATCATCTTCAAGAAGGATACGATGCACATAAGTGGCAAGGTTGATTCCTTTGATGTCTGCAAGTGTCCATCCAATCATGGTCTTGTACTTCTTGAGTATAGTCAGAAGTTTTGTCTCATGATCAGGTTTCAGAGTTGAATAAATAATGACGGGTAACGTGTCATTAGCTCTAAGGAATGCGTACTTCAAATGTTCTTGAAGTACCTTAAGTTCTAGTTCAGGGGCTTGGATAACAGATGTAAGCATTTTATTAGTACCAAAAGTAATTTGAATTGGAGGAAGAGGACTTACATATCTCGACATCTCATTTAGGGCTAGGACCAATTCAAGGATTTTGGGTTCAAGGACCTTAATTAGTGCATCTAAGAAGGCTTCAGTCCCAAATTGGGCCAGTCCTGCTCCTTATTGAATGGTTGTTTCGAGTTCATCATCATGTATACGGTTCACGTGTTCATGCGACATAGATTCAATAATATCAATAGAAAAGAAAGCATTAACACTAGTAGTAGGATACCTCATAGTTTCAAAGATGTTGATCTCAATCATCTCCCCATCAAATCCTATGGATAAAAGACCATTGTGGACATCTATTGTTATTCTTGCAGTCCTCATGAATGGATGTCCCAAAATCAATGACGTGTTGTCCAAAGGACTTTCATTCATATCAAGTATATAAAAGTCAGCAGGAAAGATAAGCTGATTGACATGCACAAGAACATATTCTACATATCCCCTTGGTTATGCGTGAGAACGATCTGCTAATTGAATAATCACATTGTCTTTCTTTAATTCTCCTAGATTTATTGATGCATATATATGGTATGGCATAACATTGATTGATGCACCTAAATCTAGCATGACATTATCAAATGACTTGTTACCTATTACGTAGGGAACTGAAAAACTCTCGGGATCTTTCAATTTTGGTGGAAGTTTCATTGGATAACTGCAAAAACAGTTTTGTTTACCTTAACCACCTCTTTCTCCTTTGTTTGCCGTCTTTGGGTGCATAACTCCTTGAGGAATTTGGCATAAGCGGCTTGTTTGATAAATTCAATCAATGGCAAGTTCACGTGTACCTTCCGGAATATGTCAAGGATCTCTTCATACTTCTCATCCTTCTTAATTTTTGCAAATCTGCTTAGAAAAGGGTGCATGAGACAACAAGATGTTAGTAGCAATAGAATTTGAAGAGATAGGATTTTTACCTTTGTCGTGGCTAGATGGTGTTGGCATTAATGCCACTTCCTTGTTCGGAATGGTGATCTTATCATACTCATCCTGAACAAATTCGTCACTTTCCTTCCTAGCCTCTATAGAACTTGATTTTGGGCCTTCCTTGGGCATATGGTTGTGCAAAACCTTCCCACTTCGAGTTGTAACATAAATAGCATGCTCAAAACCATTGTTCTTTGGGTTGGGAACGATTTGTGAAGGCAACTTCCCCGTATCTTTGACTTGTCCCATGAAATCAATTTGACCAATTTGCTTCTTCATTTCAGAAATGTCATGGCCAAGAGTGTTCAACGTCTCCTTTGTTTGCTTTTGGCTATCCAGAAGAACTTGAGTTGAAGTGGATAATTGTGCAAACATCTTATCAGAATCCGAATTAGAGAATTGTTGAACTGGAGGAGCTTGTTGCATACCCATAGTTTGATGAGGCATTGGTGGTCTTGGCATGAATTGTGGCCGTGAGTATCCTTGTTGGTGTTGAGCTGGAGGGTTCAAACATCCTTCATTGCTGCTCCACTTGAATCCTAGATGATCACGGTTGCCTTGTCCATAGTTGTTAAAGTTATTGAACCGTTGGCCCCTTTGATATCCTCATAAGGCATTGGCTTGTTCCATCCCATCATATGGGTTTGTAACTTGAGGGCATTGATCACTTAGGTGTCTATCCAATTGGCACACGCCGCATATAGGTCCCTTAGGTTGTATAGCCATTTTGGCTTCTAATTCCAAAACTTGTTCAAGCATAGATTGGAGCTTTTCATCTGAGGTTCCCTTAGAATTAAGTGCACTTACCCCTTTCTTGTGAAACATGCCATAATGGGCATCATTGGTGGTCCTACTCTCGAGTATCTGTCTTGCTTCAGGCTCATCTAAGTCCATAAATGCCCCATGTGAAGCTGCATCAAGAAGGTCTCGGTCCATGGGTTTGAGACCATCATAGAAGTAATTCATTAGGTTAGTCTCTGAGAAACCATGTGAAGGACAAGTAGAACAAAGGACCTTGAAACGATCGTAGTATGAACCAAAGGTTTCGTCTGATGCTTGGGTAATGGATGTGATCTCTCGCCTTTTTGAAGTGATCATAGAAGCGAGAAAGTATTTGGCTAAAAACAAGTCTGCAAGTTGTTGCCAAGTAGTGATATGATTGGCAGACAAGTCCATGAGCCAAGATTAGGCCCTATCCACCAAAGAGAAGGGAAAGGCCTTAAGTTGCAAAAGTTCATCATCAGAATCACTTGGTTTCATGTTATTGCACACAAATTGAAAAGTCCTAAGGTGTTTATTCGGATCCTCATTGGGTAACCCATAATAGGTTGGGATTCGATGAAGGAAACCACTCTTAAGCTCAATGTCTGTTTTGTTTTCCTTGGGTAGAGGAAAAACAATGCAGGAGGGTCCTATGGATAATGTTCGTTGTTGGCCATCTCAGTTTCGGGTTCACTTTCAAGTTGGGGTTTAGGGGAAGAAGAGGACTCAAATTCGTGGCCCTCCTCAAAAGTAGGTTCCAAGATGGGTTCTAAGGTCGAATTCTCAAATTTTATGTCCCTTAACTCACCCATCAGTGTAGCTTGTGTATCGAAACTAGCAAAGCATGAAGATCTGCGAGTTGGAATCACTAGCTTTGGCTTCATCATGCATAGGAACCCGAGATGCAACAAACATACAATGTAAGAGTCATATCCTAATCGCGACAATAGATAAGAGAAATGGACAAGCGAGATAGATAGGCATGAAATGTAGAGAACATAAAATACACAAGCAATATTGTATGTGTAAAGAACAGGTTATATGTAACGACCGTCCCGAATTTCGGGATTAGATTAGTGACTAATCAAGGATTAGTGAGGTTAATTGGTAATTAGTTGGGTGAAATCGGACGAACGCTGCAAAATGACAGTTTTACCCCTAGTCGTGAGTGAAACATTGATTTTTTCGTTCAGGAGGTCAAATAGACTTTGACCAATGACTGTGACATAATTCGAGACGTCACGAGTTCCTAGACAGGTGACACGTTCGATTCCGACATTCGGGGAGGAAGTTATGACGTTCGGAAGTTCGAGGGTATTTTGGTAAATTGGTTAGAAAGGGGCAAAATGTTGAATTTTTGACCGGGAGGTTCGATGGCCAAGTGCCGAGGATTGTTACGTAGATCGATTCGATAGGAATTCATAGACAGGTGGCACGTAAAATTCGGACGTTCGACAGAGAAGTTACTGTTCACGGAAGTTTCAGGACACTATTGCACGTTTTACGAAACAGGGAGCTTTTGTACTCAGGTGGGCCCCAGATATTTTAAATTGACCCAATGGATGAGTGAAAAGTGTCACTCATCCGTTGCTCACTGCCTCCCATACATGCATACCCATTCCTTTGTTCGTGCATACCAAACCCAAACCAAAACCCGATCTCACATTTTGAACCAAACCATATCCCATCCCTTGGGATGCTGTGAGAGGCCAGGGAGGAGGGAGGATGAGTTTGTGATGACTGGTGATGACAAGGGCCGCCGTGGATGGCGGTGATGGCCCAAGAACCACAGGTAACCCGACATCCCATTTTGATTGTTTTAATTCGAATTTTTGGGTTAAGATGTTATGGACGGTTTTGGGTGTTTGGGTGTTCGGACGGTCTATGAGTGGACTTTGGTCTTCTAAATTGATGCATGCATAACTGTTTTATATGCTTTTATGAACATGTTTTGTGATGCCATGAGTAAATTTGTGTGTGTTTACGTATTTGCACGTATTTCAAGGTTTCGACCTTATACGGTGCTTATACGCGTTTGTGTTTTCTTTGTTGGTTTATACAAAATGGTTTTGGATTTAAAAAGGATAAACTCAGGCATGAGAACCATTTAGTTTTGTCTTGAGCATATGATCATATTGATGACCTACGGGTCTGATTCGTGGTCGCGGCGGGTACTATGTGCACTACGACGGATGATACGACGCTCGCCTCTAGACTGAGATGTGTTCCTTCCGGAGAGGTCACGATGCACGATCTGTTGTTGGGCAGCTGATAGAGGCTCGACTTCGGAGTGCTGACGGTTCAGGATATCGATCGGTGATGGGTGTACCATGATCTTGTGTTGGTCGCGTCGGTTGATATGTTCACGGCGACATACCAGGATTGAGGGCGGTCCTGGACGGATGGTTGCATGCATCATTATGATTGGAGTCGTGAATGACCCTGAGATATCGGGCATGATGCCCAGTTGAGTCATGAGTTCGGGCACGAGGCCCAGTTACTTTATGTTTATGATTTCAGGCCGAGGACCCTAAATGAATTTCTAGTTTCATGATGGTTTATGGGGACCGGGCATGAATCCTTTGGAAGGTTTTAAGAATTTTTTCTCTATATATATATATATTCATATACCTTCCTTATTTGGATTGTCTCCTCCTGGGTGGACCCCGGAGTAGTCATGGAGCACTAACTGAGTGGAGTCGCCCCCCGTTGGGTACCTTACTCTCAAGAAGGCATGGATTATAACCTCAGGGAGAGTCATTGATCTACGAACATTGACCTGGGTGGACCCTGAGAGACTTGGGCTTTGAGACCCCGGGTAGCACGCGCGTAGCTTTAGAAACCATAACAAGATTGGTAGCATGATTTATATGTATATGTTATATGATATATGATGTACAGGTTTTGGGCTGAGTCCCACATGGATTTGGGCAGTGACCCGTGTATTGGGTTCATGTAAGGTTTTGATAAATGGTTTTCGAATGCATGCATGATTTTTAGTGAAGGGTAAAAATGTTTTTCTTATGAAAATGTTTTCTATAAAATATTGTTTTGACTGCCCTTCAGGTTGACAGCAGATGCGGGCTGTAGTAGAGACCGAGACATCACATACCTCCTCCGGATCCTGGCGTACTCTGAAGGCCCGAGCGAGCTAAAGACGAAATTTTCCCTTGTCTGACACTCCGTGTCAGAGGGGATCAGGGTCGTCCCACGTTAATCCCGGGGGGACTGGGACGAGTCCTGACATTATAGGCAGGTAAGTAAAGAAGTTAAAGAGTATAACCAAGAATACGCAAGGTAGATCACGACAATAATATGCAAAAACACAAGTTCAAAAAAGTCCAAATCAATGCAACACATAAAAGTCTACATGAAGAATGGTGTGAATGCATAAGAGGGAAATCGTTAGAACCTGCATAAGACATAAGTGACACGACCCATCCCAATCCCCCCGGGATTACCATGGAATGTGACGTGCTCCCGACTGACAAGAGGCGTCAGACAAGGGATAACCGATTGCCGTTTCCCAAACGGGCTTCCAGAGTGCGTAAGGATCGATGGAGGAGGTGTGCGATGCTCAAGTCTCTGCTGCAGTCGTATCCGGAATCAACCTGAAGGGCATTAAAAACAAACGCTGTGAGTGGACGAAAATAAACAAGTCTGTTAAAAACATTTATAAGACATTTATGCCCCTCAGTAAAATCATATGCATGCACCAAAAACCAATAATCCCATATTTATTTAGAAATAACCATTAGGGCCTTAGCCCGGAAACCAAAGCATAGTTTCAAATTCCAAAAGTCAATCCAAGAGTTATTTCATCAATCCAGTAATATTCATTTATTATTTTTCCATCTCCGGCATCCCCGATGCCTAGCGTCCTAGACGCTTGACGTTCCAGACGTCATATCTCACGGTATTAAGCAACGCGTGCTGCCCGGGGTCTCACCGGGTCCATATCTCTGACATCCCCGATGTCTGACGTCCATGACGTCCAGAAATCCTGCTCCTGGATCACTATACGGTCTGGTAGCTCCGTACAATGAGCCCTCGCAGGCAATGCACCGTGACTTCTCCAGTGTCCCCGACACTTGGAGGAGACCAGGATATAAATATCCTCATATCGAGATGGTTTTATGGATCACATTTTATTATTCATTTCCAAAATATCATAAGGGCCCTGCCCCGAATTTCCATAAAACCGTCATAAGTCCAAATAGTTGGATCAAATCCGAAATAGTTTATTCAATTCCATTTTAGGGTCCCCGACCCGAAATCACATATATAAGTCAACTGGGCCCCTGGCCCGATTTCATAAGTCAACTGGGCCCTTGGCCCGATTCATAAGTTAACTGGATCCCTGGCCCGATTCGTAAATTAACTGGACCCCTGGCCCGATTCATTTTAACAAATCCGTAACCGTTTCATGAAATCATATCCAACCACATTTATGGAAATCAGTGCAAATCCAGAAAATCTCGATTCACGTGCAAACACGTAAATCGCCTCGAAATGCGTGAAAACATATAAATTCACTGATATCCAAAATAAATCATATAATCACAATTATAACAATCATGAAACAGTTATGCATGCATCGAACCAATGTCCACTCACAGACCGTTTAACCGAGTGCCTCGATACGCGTGCCATAGGTCTTCCCGGGCCACACCACTAACACCGGGACTCCCAATCCTGTTCAAAACACATTAGAGGATTACTAACCTCATCATTAACATCCTATTCAAGTCCCGTAATTTTCGCGAATTTTTAAGTATTTTTAAACTCGATTTAAAACCTTCGGACATCCCGAACAATATTGAAACGGGATCCGATCGACACGAAACCAACGCTAAAATGTTCGTTACATTGTATAGGATAAAAGTCATGTTGACCTCACCTCGAGATTCGTGCCCACGCGCCGTCACGCGCCGCCGTGAGTGGCTGCGCGTGAAAGCCACGCGCCTGCTACAGTGACTGTTACAGTGTTCCTTCTTCACCCGAATGACTGGTAAACGGGTCTGATTACCCGCGATAGGATCCGGTTCAATCACACCCAATTCGACATCAATTCAGTCCGTTCTTGATCCTAAAACAATCATTAGCATATGAATTTCAGTTCTGTGACATCGATCAACATCAACCATTCCTTAATCAAGCCATCAACCCGTGATCACCCAAAACGGGTCAATCACCAAAACTCCATCAATCCTCAACCATTGTCAAATTAACTTCATATGAAGCATATAAGGATTAACACGAACCAATTAGCATGATTAATTGAACACGACATTACCTCAATCACCACAACTCAAGCTCGAGTTTTCCGGCCGTCCACCCCGTCCGTCCACGGCCCTAGGAGCCCCAAAGCTTGCTCCATTTGATCTGGTTCGACACGTTGAAGTTCCAGAAAGCTCAATCCATCATCAATTAGGCTTGGGCTGGCCTAAAACTGGAAGTTTGAATTTGATTTTCCCAGAAACCAGTTTCGGGTTTTTGAGCATTCCTCCACCATTCTTACTCCAATCCTCTCATTCTCAATCTAAGAGTCATCCTCTCGACTCACTCTCCATTCTATCGATCTAAATCAACCATTAAAAGCATCTTAAAGTGCCCCTCAGTCCACTGTGTAAATTCCCTGCACTGACCCGAAAACATGATAAAACAGTGCCCATGTTCATGTGATTGATTGCCAGCACCAACATATGTGCGATTCCACCTCAAATTGACCCAATTAACTCAATTAAATTGATAAAAAATCACGGGATCGATCGCACAAACATTCCACCTTCACGGCTGTTCAATGAAACAGTACCCCCGTGTAAAATTACAATTTTGCCCTTGTGCAGAAAATTACCAAAATGCCCCTCACGCATCCTGACCCGTAACTCGGTCATACGGACTCCGATTGATGCGTGCCGCCTGTCTACGAACTCAGGGCATCGAGACCTTCCTAACGGTCCTCGGTCCCCGGCCATCGGACCCCCCGATCAAAAAGTCAACATTTCCCCTATAGCGTCCAAATTACGGAAATGCCCTTGCACTTCCGTACATCATAACTTTCACCACGAACGTCGGAATCGAACGTGTCACCTGTCTATGAACTCGTGACGTCCCGAACTACATCACGGTCATCGGTCAAAGTCTATTTGACATCCGAAATAAAAGTCAACATTTTGCCCACGCCTAGGGGAAAAATGGTCATTTTGCACAATTCGTCCGAACTCACACAACTAATCCCAGATTAGTAAATCACCATCAAATATTATTAAATCCCGATATTCGGAACGGGTCGTTACAACCTTCCCTCCTTAAAGAATTTCGTCCTCGAAATTACCAATCTCCTAATTCCACAACCACCTTGTGGAAAACAATTCGCTCACACATCTGTGTACACTTGTACACCCACATACTGGGACAACACCTGCCTCGTCTGTACCCAGACATCGCATCACAGTCATACGTCATAATAGCAACAACACTCGACCACCTCGAGTGGAAATGATCACCTGATCCGCGATAAAATCGCCTAACCATTTAGCTGACTTCTTCAGCTAGACGGTTCCCTTCCATTACCAATATATCCTTACCTTTGCTCCCATTGGGAGTCGCCAAATCTCATTTTTCAGTCCATGCTGACACCACCAGTTCAAACTGTCACCACAAAGCTTTACCACCCTAGTAAAGCCCCAACCATCAACCAGTCAGTGATAACACCACGTACTACATCACCCTCGATGTAGCGTAAGATCAACCACAAGATCTCAATTCGCAGGGCAAGCCCAATCCTGCGACACAACATAATCTCAATGTCTATAATTGCCGGCTCCCCCAGCGAACCAAGACGCTGGAAACATCACGGTGTGAAAACATCACACAAGGCTACTCGTGGTTACTCTGACCACCAATTCACTCATCCTGAGTGTACGAATACCGTCAACTTACTCCATCAAGTGGTGTAACTGGAACACATTGAATACTAGCCCAGCAGTGATCACACATATCAATACCAGGGTTCCACTAGCCAACCATGGCCAAGAGCACCTGCCCATACACTCACTGAACCCGACAAAATCACTCTGCACAGCGCGCTGTATCCAATGTCCAGTCCACGATCACAACCAAACAAATGATACTGGAACCAAGCCGATTACCAACACGTTTAGTTACACACCACTGGTATATCCCACGTACCGCCATTGGGCACCACTCAGCCTAACCAGTCTCAATCCTCGTACAACGTACCCTGAACGTACGTCAATTCATCAATCCGCCTACAACCACCTAGGTCGTAGCCAAACACGTTCTAATAATGGAGTACATTTTCCCAAACCATCATGAGACAAAACGAACTCCACCCGTCATCTAGTTCCAATTTCGAATCCGAATTCGCAATTTCGTAAGAAATCCCGAACCCGAACCCAGACATCATATTTTTAATCCATTTCCAAATCCGAATCCGAAATCATTACTCCGTAAGCTAGCATTGGAATAATCATTCCGTACCCAAATCCAGTAATCCATTTTCGAGCTTCGCAATCGAATCCTGAATCGTCACCCAGAAATTCGATTCCAAAACCCAAAATCTCGTTTACGTCCATCAAGACGTAACATAACCGAATCTATCGGTTGCCTGTCCTAAACACTCGATTGACTTCATAGGGAAGCCAATCCCAATATTCACACGTCAAAGGTTGACAAAATCCGACCACTTCGGAAACCCACTCAACCAAGTCACAAACCATATGGACTCCACTCCGAAAAGAAGTTCAGTCCCGTCATTTACGACTCACATATCAAGGTAAGAGTGATAAACTCACGTTCAATCTGGATCATCAAGATCACAATCCATATCCATCGCTATGTCACCCGACAAGTAACATCACGATCCTAGATCGTCACATCGACCAAAGTCGACAACATCACAAATCAGATCCACCTAGGATCCACACATGCTCACATAGCTAACAATCCATCTGGAAGCTGATCGTAGGGTCTTACACCCTCAATTGAATCCTTCGCCAAATTTCCCTTGGTGGAAAGATGACCACGCATATCACCACCAAATCCAAAATCATACAAACTTCTTGTGTCCAATGAACCCAAGCCAACATGGGTCCACCCACCAATACACGCTCAACGTACTGGTAGCAACAATCATCATCTGCCACGGCAGGAAAAATGAAGTCAACCCCAATGACTTCGGAATACCAATCACCGATGCGGAAACGAGCACTCCTCTCGTCTCCCAATCACAACTCTCCCCGAAACGGGAGTTCCAACCATGTTGGGAACAGACATGCTCCCAATGAGATGTCAAGTCCAACCACTGGACTGCCCATGTCCATACCTCACTTGGACCACCACGTGTCCAAAATCAATTCATTACTCGGACCTCACGTCCGTCAATAATCATGTATGCACACACCCCGATTCCGAACGGGATATCTACAATTTTGCCTGAATGTGCATACCATACTGCCTTTGTCTCACATCTCGACCTTAACAGGTTCAATCCTCAGGTTCCAAGTGATTCACAATCACAAAATCCCACATCAATACCACGAATGGTTTCCCCGACTTTTCCAATTTCAATAATTTCCTTGTACTTCCTGGGGATATAAGAAGTATACCATCATACCAATCTCGGAGTTGACAACAACTCCCCAAATCCACCAATACACATGACATAGGGAACAACATCCCAAGATTCCCCAAATTTTCAATCATACCTTTTGATCCATTCATCACTTGTCATCATATATCTGTTAGGACTTATCCCAACACGACACAACCTCCACTGGAACCCATCCAGTCCAAGACTCAATCACCTCTGAGTCGCAGATACCAATCACATGTCCATCATGACAGAGTCACACCCCAACTGGTGGCTCATCGTCATCACAATTACTGTCACCAGCACCAGCGCTAGTACCAGCACCAACGCACCATCATCAACACTAGTATCAGCACACAGGCATCCATACCAGTATTGGCATAAAGGTATCACCATACCAACATCCATACATAGCACACGAACATCCACACTAGCACACGAACACCCATGCTAGCACACTGTGTGCTAAGTTGTTACCCTGGATCTCCGTTCATTACGAACGACGATCCCGTAACAGCACTCGTACCCCACGACTATGGGTACCTCCAATTTTCGCCATCGGCACATCAGGATAATGGATGTTCCCTGAACATCCCCTGATTCCCAAGTGTCAAAACCACAATAAATACCCTCGATAGCCAGTCATCTCGACACAACTGTCGACCAACAGTCATCGCTGTCAAGATCCGTATCCACACATCACACTAATATTCGATCCAACACGGGATTCCATATTTCATACCCGTATCCGTAGATCGAAACCCATAAGACTCACTAGAGTCATCCACATGGTCATCCATGACCTCAGCCGCTCGCCGCAGCACAAATCCTCAAATAACGTTCACTTTTCCAGTCCATCGATTATAAATTAGGGTTCCAAAATCACACCCTAGGGTTCCACCGAACCCAACTGCCTTCTGCAGTAAAATCCACAACCTGACCGACCCCGCGGTCCTGACATCGTATAGACGTCCAATCCAATCCAATCGTCAATTCAACGTGGGTTCCATCGTGGGTCCCACCACGAAGGTCATCGGCTAACTCCGATGCACCAACACCCCGCACACTAGCCAACACTACTAGGGTCCAAAACATTGACCAATACTCAACTGAGTTTCGTTTTTCCATAACATTATTCAAATGGGGTTCCCTGAACCCAGCTGTGCCGAGTGGCACAACAATCCATCATCACATGACCGAACCGACGGTCCCACATTACCAGTTAATCGTATACAACCCCACTTGGGTTGAATCGCATCAAGGCACGGCGTATCGGGCCAAACACACCCAATTCACCATACAAACTCAAAACTATCTATCAGGTTGACAACGGAACTGCAGCCCAAAGAGACATCACACCCTCGTCCTTCGCGCACAAAAGAGCAAAACCTGCTCTGATACCACTTGACACGACCCATCCCAATCCCCCCGGGATTACCATGGAATGTGACGTGCTCCCGACTGACAAGAGGCGTCAGACAAGGGATAACCGATTGCCGTTGCCCAAACGGGCTTCCAGAGTGCGTAAGGATCGATGGAGGAGGTGTGCGATGTTCAAGTCTCTGCTGCAGTCGTATCCGGAATCAACTTGAAGGGCATTAAAAACAAAAGCTGTGAGTGGACGAAAATAAACAAGTCTGTTAAAAACATTTATAAGACATTTATGCCCCTCGGTAAAATCATATGCATGCACCAAAAACCAATAATCCCATATTTATTTAGAAATAACCATTAGGGCCTTAGCCCGGAAACCAAAGCATAGTTTCAAATTCCAAAAGTCAATCCAAGAGTTATTTCATCAATCCAGTAATATTCATTTATTATTTTTCCATCTCCGGCATCCCCGATGCCTAGCGTCCTAGACGCTTGACGTTCCAGACGTCATATCTCACGGTATTAAGCAACGCGTGCTGCCCGGGGTCTCACCGGGTCCATATCTCTGACATCCCCGATGTCTGACGTCCATGACGTCCAGCAATCCTGCTCCTGGATCACTAACACCGGGACTCCCAATCCTGTTCAAAACACATTAAAGGATTACTAACCTCATCATTAACATCTTATTCAAGTCCCGTAATTTTTCCGAATTTTTAAGTATTTTTAAACTCGATTTAAAACCTTCGGACATCCCGAACAATATTGAAACGGGATCCGATCGACACGAAACCAACGCTAAAATGTTCGTTACATTGTATAGGATAAAAAACATGTTGACCTCACCTCGAGATTCGTGCCCACGCGCCGTCACGCGCCGCCGTGAGTGGCTGCGCGTGAAAGCCACGCGCATGCTACAGTGACTGTTACAGTGTTCTTTCTTCACCCGAATGACTGGTAAACGGGTCTGATTACCCGCGATAGGATCCGGTTCAATCACACCCAATTCGACATCAATTTAGTCCGTTCTTGATCCTAAAACAATCATTAGCATATGAATTTCAGTTCTGTGACATCGATCAACATCAACCATTCCTTAATCAAGCCATCAACCCGTGATCACCCAAAACGGGTCAATCACCAAAACTCCATCAATCCTCAACCATTGTCAAATTAACTTCATATGAAGCATATAAGGATTAACACGAACCAATTAGCATGATTAATTGAACACGACATTACCTCAATCACCACAACTCAAGCTCGAGTTTTCCAGCCGTCCACCCCGTCCGTCCACGGCCCTAGGAGCCCCAAAGCTTGCTCCATTTGATCTGGTTCGACACGTTGAAGTTCCAGAAAGCTCAATCCATCATCAATTAGGCTTGGGCTGGCCTAAAACTGGAAGTTTGAATTTGATTTTCCCAGAAACCAGTTTCGGGTTTTTGAGCATTCCTCCACCATTCTTACTCCAATCCTCTCATTCTCAATCTCAGAGTCATCCTCTCGACTCACTCTCCATTCTATCGATCTAAATCAACCATTAAAAGCATCCTAAAGTGCCCCTCAGTCCACTGTGTAAATTCCCTGCACTGACCCGAAAACATGATAAAACAGTGCCCATGTTCATGTGATTGATTGCCAGCACCAACATATGTGCGATTCCACCTCAAACTGACCCAATTAACTCAATTAAATTGATAAACAATCACGGGATCGATCGCACAAACATTCCACCTTCACGGCTGTTCAATGAAACAGTACCCCGTGTGAAATTACAATTCTGCCCTTGTACAGAAAATTACCAAAATGCCCCTCACGCATCCTGACCCGTAACTCGGTCATACAGACTCCGATTGATGCGTGCCGCCTGTCTACGAACTCAGGGCATCGAGACCTTCCTAACGGTCCTCGGTCCCCGGCCATCGGACCCCCCGATCAAAAAGTCAACATTTCCCCTATAGCGTCCAAATTACGGAAATGCCCTTGCACTTCCGTACATCATAACTTTCACCACGAACGTCGGAATCGAATGTGCCACCTGTCTATGAACTCGTGACGTCCCGAACTACATCACGGTCATCGGTCAAAGACCATTTGACCATCTGAAATAAAAGTCAACATTTTGCCCACGCCTAGGGGCAAAACGGTCATTTTGCACAATTCGTCCGAAATCACACAACTAAACCCAGATTAGTAAATCACCATCAAATATTATTAAATCCCGATATTCGGGACGGGTCGTTACATAAGAGTTACGTGACGTTGCATGAAAAGAATGGCATGCACCTTTGATCTCACTTCCCTAGATTCACTTAGTCATAAGGGGCCCAGTGATGAAATCCGAGCATCCTGAAACCGCAGGGAGGGTATGCAATCTACCAATGCAATAGATAGAGTCTTAGAGTGACATGAATAACTTTCCCACTTCGCTTCTCATAATACTTTCATGGGCGTACGACCTGCGTGTACTGATAAACATATTTCAATCCCCTTCACCATTCAACGTTAATCATGGCTAGTTGGGATAGATGTAACGCGAAAAGTAAGGCTTAATTTCGAGAACACCCCGAGGCTAACCTGACCAGGGTATGTACTTCATTGGAGTCCTCTTTCTTAGTGCCCCACTTGTCACCAGGCATAACCCTTCTAGACACCATAATCAACCGATGGAAGTTTTCAAAATAGAGGTTTACCAAACCCAAGTGTTTACAACGTCCGCCCCACCTCACGTCCATAGATTCGAGTTTACAGTGTGTGGTGATGAAATCCACACATCACGAAGAGTTAAGAAAAAAGTAAACAAAATGGGCGCTACCTGTTCCCGAAAATAAGATTTTGATGAGAAAAGTTTTGAGATTCATGCAACTCTAAAACATTTAATATGAAACAAAAAAACAAAAAATTTAAATTTGGTTTTGGTTTTTTTTTTGAAAAATAATTTTTTTTATTTCTTTTAATTTAATTTCGGATTTTTTTTTGTTTTTAATTTTTTTATTATAAAAAATTACAAAGAAAATGTTTTTATCCACAATTATTACAATTTATAAACAAGTATGAAAATTAGGTATGAATATAATATTTACATTATGAACATATATACATAAATGAAATCATACAAGAGATTATTTTAATCCTCGACAACGGCGCCAAAAATTGATACACAAGAACTAATCATTAAAGTAAACACAAAGTTACACTCAATACTTAATCAAAACATATGCAAATTAAAACCTTTTTTTTGTAGATTGTAGCATTGATAAATATGGATCGTTCTTAACCGGGGATTGAGGGTACCTAAGCATGATTATCGTTTGATTAATTAATTAGGGGGTAGTTGATTGTTTTTATTATCCTAAGTGATTAGCTAATCTACACTAACATAATTTAATATTTACATGGTCAACTCATCTTTAACCTAACTCATTCATGAATTCTATTAACTTCAATGACAGGACCCATCCCAATCCCCCCGGGATTAGTACGGGATGACCCTGCTCCCGTCTGACACGAAGTGTCAGACAAGGGATATTTCCGACCTTTGCCCTCCCGGGCTATCAGAGTACGCCAGGATCCGGAGGAGGTATGTGATATCTCGGTCTCTGCTACAGTCCACATCCGATGTCACCTGAAGGGCAGTCAAAACATTAAAAGCTGTGAGTGGACAAAACAAGAGTTTATAAAAACATTTTAACGAGAAGACATTTGTACCCTTTACTAAAAAGCATGCATGCATGCATTCGAAAACCATTTAACCGAAAGAACCATATGTGGGAACTAAGCCCAAAACCAAGATTGAAAGAACCATAATGAAAACGACCATACGGGCCACTGCCCAAATCCATAAGGGACTCGGCCCAAACCATAAAGAAACCAAGTACACGAGCCACCGCTCAAATCCTGTATCCACATATCACATATCATATATCATATTATATCATATACACATATAATTCACACAACCAATCCTGTCACGGTTTCCAAAGCTACGCGTGTGCTACCCGGGGTCTCAAACCCAAGTCTTCTCAAAGACAAAGTCAATGTCCGCAGACCACTAACCCTACCCAAGGTTATAGTAACCAGCCTTCCTGAGAGTAAGGAACCCAACGGGGGTAACTCTCACTCAGTCAGTGCTCCGTGACTACTCCGGGGGTCCACCCAGGCCAACGACCCTCCCCGGAGGAGATAATAGAAGTAAAGGAAGGTAGATGAATATATATATATATATATATATATATACATAACATAAACATTCATGCCCGGTTCCCCTGAACCGTCATGATCCATAACATCCATTAACCAGGGTTCATGCCGATTCCCATAAACCGTCATGAACCAGAATGACCTGACAAAGGTTCATGCCGGTTCCCATAAACCGTCATGAACGACAATGACCTTTCCAGAGTTCATGCCGGTTCCCATAAACCGTCATGAACTTGGAAATCCATCTAGGGTCCCTGACCCGAAATCATCAGTGTAAAACAACTGGGTCTCGTGCCCGAACATATGACTCAACTGGGCACCGTGCTCGATATCTAAGGGCCAGTCACGACTCTGATCGTAGTGATGCGTGCAACCATCCATTCAGGACCGCCCTCAATCCTGGTATGTAGCCGTGAACGTATCAACCGACGCGACCACCACAAGATCATGGTGCACTCATCACCAATCGATATCCTGTACCGTCAGCACTCCAAAGTCGAGCCTCCCCAGGCTACCAAACAATGAATCGTGCATCGTGACCTCTCCGGAAGGAGCACATCCCAAACCGGAGGCGAGTGTCATATCGTCGATCGCCGTGCACATATTACCCGTCGCGACCACGATTTAGACCTGAATGTAGTAAATAGTATCATATGCCCGAGAAAAAACCAAATGGGTCTCATACTCGAGTTTATCCATTTGAAATCCAAAACCATTTCATTTAGACCAATAAAGACATACAAACCCGTATAGGCACCGTATAGGGCCGAAACCTCGAAATACGTGCCTATACGTAACCACACATCCAAATGCACTCATGTCATCACAAACAAGTATTTAAAACATATAATAAACATTTATGCATGCACCAATTTAAAAAACAAAGTCCACTCACAGACCGTCCGAGCTACCGCCTCGATTTACGTGTCATACGGCTCTCCTGAGCCAATCACCTTCACCGGGACTCCCAAACCTGTCCAAATCGTAATATAAGGTTACTAACTACTTAATTAACCTCCTACCAAAGCCCCATAATTTTTCCGAACTTTTAACTATTTTTAAGCCGACCCTAAACCTTCCGATGCCCCGAAACATATCGAGACGGTGTCCGATTGACACGAAACCAGTCCCAAAATGTTCGTTACATCGAATAGAAGATTTCCCGTGTTGAACACTTTCCCAAATTATCGCCCACACGCCCTCACGCGCTCCTAGAAGGGCCAGATTACTATTCATCTTCATCAACCTTGGAAAACATGTTTTTCCTGGTTTTCTTGGACCGGTCACTGTGCTGAATCGGCGTGACCGGTTCAGCGCTCCTCCTTCTTCGTTTTCGGTCCGTTTGGTCCCATTGTAATCCCTAAATTCCTATTTCTTCATTTCCTATCTAACCCAATCCCTAAAACTAAGAAAAAGCCATCCGAAACCCATGGTTCGAAATTGACCTCACGGTCCTATTTTCCCATTTCCTTCCCCACGGCTTTTAAGCCGTCAACCACCACCAAAACCTTCCTAAAACTATCCTAGCAACCTAACCAACTCATCCTAACCGTCCAAAAGCAACCATAACATCAAAATCAATTAAAAAGGGAATTTGGGCCTTATCGTGCACCCGCACGGGTTCGTGGCTCCACCGCCCACAGCTGCGCCTTCCTGGGCCGGCCACCACATCCTCCTGTCTTCCCTCACTCCCTGGTCCTCCCAGCTGATCATAGGTCGAAGGTTGGATGGGTTTTGGGTGAATGGTTTGGGTGAGAAAGTGAGATCGGGTAAAAGGGGTGTGTGTGTTTGAAATGAGAAAATGAAATGGTTTGCACGTTACATGAAGGAAATATGGTGTCCATTGGATGGGTGACACTTGTTACTCATCCATTGGGCATCAGGACAAATATCTAGGCCCACTAGAGTCCAAAAGTGAACTCGTCTCGTAATTCGTGCAATAGTGCACTTGAACTTCCGTGAACCGTAACTTCGCCGTCGAACGTCCGAATTCGACGTGCCGCCAGTCTATGGATTCGTATCATCCTTATCTATGTAACGGTCTTCGGCCCTCGGCCATCGGACCTCTTGGTTAAAAAGTCAACATTTGACCCTTTTTAACCAAAATTACCAAAATGCCCCTAAACTTCCGAACGTCATAACTTCCTCCTCGAACGTCATAACTTCCTCCTCGAACGTCGGAATTGAACGTGTCACCTGTCTATGAACTCGTGACGTCCTAAACTACATCACGGTCCTCGGTCAAAGTCCATTTGACCGCCCGATTGAAAAGTCAACATTTTGCCACGCCTAGGGGCAAAACGGTCATTTCGCATTGTTCGTCCGATTTCGCTCTACTAATCACAGATTAGCCTCACTAATCGTGATTAGTCACTAATCTAATCATGGAATTAGGGACGGGTCGTTACATTCAACCTATGAAATCCTCTAATTCTAGCCTTACGAGTTACTTGCATATTCTCTCAAGTACGTGCCCAGGGCTCCTGACGACACTTTCAGTGACTTAGACTCGGGACTCCCTATATCTAGTCAAGCATTAAGCGTGAACACAAAAATATAACAAAAACTAGAATCATAGAACACGTAGAATATTGAAACAATAAAAATCATAAAACCAAGATTATTGTTAGAAATCAATTCATATAGCCAATATTCAAGCATAAGAAATAACTACAAGGTAAAGAGGCCGTGTTACACTTTTTCTCTTCGGGGCTTCCTGTGGATACGAAGTGATTGGGCACTCTTTGGTGAGACAAGCAAGGGCTCCTCAACTTAGTCGCGAATGAATGTGTAGAAAGTGAAGTATGGTGTAATTATTCTTACACTTAAAATCTTGAAAATATTGAAAAGGAAAATTTGGTTAAGCAAAGATTTAGTACAAAAATGGGCGATCCTTGAAAAAAAATCAATGCTAACTATTTACAGGCATAGGACAAGTTCCTAGCTCAATTCCTATTAAAATAGTTCCTATTAAAATAAGTAATTGTAGTCCTAAAGAAAAAGGTAATAAAAATCCTAATTAAAAAGGAGAAAGTCTTTTCCTTGTGTTATTTGGAAATTAGGATTGCTTGCTGGAAGTTGGAACAGACGAAAACATGCAGGAATTTCCTGCTGGAAAAAGTGCGCTGCGCTGGTTGTAAGTAAAATGGAAGTATGGGCTTCGGTGAAGATGTGAGAAGGCGGGCTGGGAAAGATGCATGTCTTATTGGTAATAATGGGTTGCTTGGTGAGACACTATGCAAGTCGGGCTTGCAAAGATGGATAGCTGGTCCGCTAGAATGGTGCGAAGATGGGCAGTGGGAACCGTTATGTGGGAAGCTGGCAACATTGGGCTGAGTCGGTGCATCAATTGAGCATGGACTATGGCAAAGTGGGCTGGGACATGTGTTGGGCTTGGTGGAGTGAATCGGTGCTGTGAGACACTAGGATTCACGCAGGAGACGTGTGTTTGCTATTTGGGCAGGAGACTTGCGCGTAAATGCAATGGGCTTCGTCACGTCTGGGCTTCACGCAAATGTAATTGGACCTATGTGCATGCTGGACTGGGCCCCTTAATGAATTGGGCTGGAACTGGCATTTAGATAACTAATTAATAAGGGTCAATTTTATAATTAATTATGGTAATTAGTTACTAATTAATTAATTCTAATCATTAATATAAAAAAAGAATAAAATAAGATAGAATGAAGGAATATAATTAAGATTCTAACAATATAAAAGAAATTAATATAAAAGATGATTAATTAGGTGTTTATCACAACCTCGCCTTAAACCGCCGCATGACCGTCAATGTCACACAACCACCGCACGAGTTTGCTCCGACAACTAGGTCGATGTCGGCCAGTCATTCTCCGATGACACCATTCACATCATTGCGATCGGAGAAACGTGGATCTACAGCCCCCAGAGAGGACGCGATTGTCTGGGTAGGGAGAACAACATAACGACATTCCACCTTCGCTGCAGTCCGCCTTCGCCGTTGTTTGTTCTCTGTTGAATGAACCCTGGAAGAAGATAAGTAACTTGTTCCCTTAATTTCGTTTTTGCCATTATTATTTTTCATTTGAGTTCACTTATTTGGGGCTGAAATATGGGCTGAAAAACAAAACAAGCCTATTGCATTAAACTTATATTAATTGGACTGCATATACAAATGGGCCGAAACATTTAAATAAAAAAACCAAAACAAAATTGGGCTCCCTTTCCTTTTGTTCTCAAACATTGGGCTACCAAAACAAAGATTTTGGGCCGAAAGAAAAAAGCTAAAACAAATGGGCTGCGACTTTTAACCCCACAAACACATTCAAGCCGTTTTTTAGGCCTTACACACACCAAAAAAAAAAAAGAACACTTTATTTGGGTTCAATCTTTTTCCAACAAAATAACAAAACATTTGGGCTCCCACATTTAAACATTTGGGCTGCTAAAAAACCTACTTGGGCTAAAAAATTTACACATTTTAGGCCGTGATTTCTTAACTCAGAAAACACATTGGGCTACATCTTTATATGCTTAAATTCATACACTACGCAGATTACTCACACACACTGAGCATACTTATTATGCCACTGTTTACACAATTACTTCTCCTTATTTGTGCAACAAAAATATATTACTAGTTCTGACTGGAGCACTTCTTCTTCCCCTTATAGTTGTTATCGTCCTTTTACATGAATAAGAGTTGTTTCCGTAGCCCTGATTCTAACCACTAGAGTCATTATGAGGCTTTGTATTTTGGTTGCTCTGGGAGGAAAAGTAGACCAAAGCAACATTTTGTTTTTGTTTCTGCTCATAGAGCATTGAAATATTTGGTATTTGCATGGATTATTGTTTGTCTTATCAGTTCATTGTATATCTTCCCATTTTTAAGTAAAGGATTTGTATTTGAAGGTGGATTCCTTCAAGCTGTTGCGGAACGCCTTGAAGGTTTCCTTATCATTGGTCTCTTGACATTTTGAATATTCAAAGCTGATCTTGGCGGTGTACTTGTACAAGGACTCAGTCTCCCTTTGCCGTAATAACCCTAGGTCTTTCGTGGTTAACAAGTGATCAACTTGAATCATGGACTGGTTTAAGAAGACCGTATGGACCTGATTGAAGGATCAACTGTTTGTGGTTCTAGGTGATAGAATTAGTTAAGTGTAGCCTCAGTGAGAATGAAGCTGAAGATCGGGCATTGTACCTCGTCTGAGCAACCTCTTTGAGACATGGCAGGGATAAAAGGTTGTTTTGCGATACTAGGATCGTTTGTTAGGTATGTTAACCGAGTGGGCTCGATGGGAAGTGGACTCCTATCTAGTAATTCGCGAGCCTATCATGGAAGATTTGCATTCTTGAAGGGCCAACGTCGTCAATATGGTAGATGAGCATTCTCTCAAAAGGTTCCAATTGGGGGGTGTTTTGATTGGCACTTTCTAGTTGAGGTGTCTTGATTGGCGTGCTTTTTTTTTCGGCTTAATCGGCAAGTGCCCTCTTAGTGGCCACCTGTTCTTCCTTTAGTTCTTCCTATGTGGACTGGAGTAGAGCAAGAGTACTCTGATATTGGTCTCCTTCCTCAGATATGATTTCTACTTTTGATCACAGCGTTGCTCTTCTGGAATTCGTTTACTTCCTGCCGGAATTTCTCCATCATTTTGAGTTTTGCCTGACAGGACTTGTCCCTAACTATAGAAAAATCGGACTGGTCGTGCTCCTGTCTGACGACTCAAGTCAGACAAGGGTTTTACCAATTTTAACTATTTCACTTTTTATTTCAAATAGACCAAATTAATTCTATCTTACGTGGTTATCACCTACGTCCGACCCGCTCCCCAACAAGTAATGGAATTAATATTCTAATCTTGTTTATAATTCCTCTTTTTAGGATAATTAGTACATTCATCAAAATAGGTGGAATTCATAAGAAATCAATATCATAAACCTACCAAGTCCCTACAATTTTCCATAGCTAGGAACCATTAAAGAATATTCAAATTATAAACAAAATACAATAGATATTCGAAATAATGCCCAAACAATGTCCAATAATTCCATAAATTATATCACAAATATCAGAAAATTAAAAGAAAATTATTTTATGTTGAACACGTCCCCAGAAAATCCCTCCACGCGCCTTCACGCGCCGCCCAAAGAGTTTGCACGTGGGAGTCACGTGCCAGCAACAGTGACTAGGACAAAGTCACTGTTCATCATCGTCTTAACTCGTTTTCTCTGGTTTTCGGGTCGCCCAACCTCGCGACCCGACCCGGTTCTAACACACTCAAACTACGTCTGTTTTTCACTTTTTAACAGCTTAAATTTAACTACTCAAAATCAGGAATCAATCTATGAACTCAGACGCAAAATTTCTTACCTCAAACCTTTAGTTCGAGTTCCATCCTTGTAACGACCTGTTCTGAATTTCGGGATTAGATTAGTGACTAATCAAGGATTAGTGAGGTTAATTGGTGATTAGTTAAGGGAAATCGGACGGACAGTGTAAAATGACAATTTTGCCCCTAGTCGTGGGTAAAATGTTAAATTTTTACCTGGGAAGTCCGATGGCCGATGGCCAAGGACCGTTACGTAGATCGAGTCGATACGAATTCATAGATAATCGGCACGTCAAAATCGAACGTCGAACGGGAAAGTTATGGTTCACGGATGTTTGATTGCACTATGCACGCATTATGAGGCGGGAATGATGTGGCAATATCTGATTGGGTAGATATTTAAGTGGGACCCATGGATAAGTGACAAGTGTCAGGCATCCCATTGGTCACTTCCCCAAAAGTGGATCTATTTTAATTAAATATTATTATCCTAAACTATTTTATAATATAATCTCACCTACTTCCCATCTCCACCCTTCATCTATATCTCCTCCTCTTATCCTGACCATCCATTCCCCTTCTCTGTTACCATCATCAGCCTCACCATATCTTCTTCTTCAAACAACGCGAACATCCCCCCCCCCCCCCTCCATTTTCCTTTTTCCTTCAAACAAACAAACACATACACCTCACCACCATAATCATTTCTATGTTCTAGTGAGGGACTGAGAGAGACTAGGACGACACAGTGATGGACGACGGGCCACGGTGGAGGAAACCCGAAACCGTAAGTGTTTAAATTTTGGACTTTGAGTTTTAAGGGCTTTCAGTTGATCCTATTAATGGGAATGGCTTTCTAGGGATCTAAGGAGAAGGTCTGGATTGGTTTCGAGGGCTGAGAGGGCAGGAGACGATGACAACAGGTGGTTACAGGTGGCCGGTTTATTCTTCAATTGTGGAGGTACGATTTCGGCCCGTTTTTTATGTTTTTATTGGCAGGATAGATCAGGTTTATGGTTAGGAACGTTTAGGAAGAAAAATGGACTGGAATGGATCGAAAATGAGAGGATTGAATCACTGAACCGGTCGTACCGGTCCAGGCCGGTCTAACCCGGTTCAAAACCAGAGAACCCGGTTCACCCAAGGTTAGGGGTGACACTATTCACCAGTGCGTGGGCTTCACGCGCAGCCCATTTGGGTCGCGCGTGAGGGCACATGGTGGGTCTTTTTGGGATGACTTTGACATAACGTTTTATCTATTTGATGTAACGAACATTTTGGGACTGGTTTCATGTCGATCGGACACCGTCTCGATATTGTTCGGAACATCCGAAGGTTTAGAATAGAGTTTAAAAATAGTTAAAAATTCGAGAAAATTACGGGGCTTCAATGAGAGGTTAATAAGGTAGTTAGTAACCCTCTAGATTGATTTGGACAAGTTTGGCAGTCCTAGTGATGGCGATTAGCTCGGGGAGGCTTACGACACGCAAATCGAGGTGGCAGCTTAGGACAGTCTGTGAGTGGACCTTGATTTCTAAACTGTGATGCATGTATAAATGCTTTATATGTTTTATGGATATGATTCTATGATGTTGATTTGGATATTGGTGAATTGCATGATTTCACGCATTTCGAGGCGATTTACAATTTTGCACTTATTTTCCATGTTTATAGTTTTGGAAATGATTTCATGAAATGATTTTGGATTTGAAAAGGTAAACTCGGGTTCGAGACCCATTTGTTTTGGAAACCCTCGGACTCGAAGTCCATTTAGTTACGTTCTCGGGCCAAAGGTCCAATTGGTTCTTGAATTGATTTCGGATTTGAAAATATGGAATCGGGCACGAGACCCATTTGATTTATGAACTCTCAGACTTGAAGTCCATTTGATTTAACAAGGCATCTGGCAGGAGGCCCAGTTGACTTACGTATCGGGCATGAGGCCCATTTAGTTACGAAATCGAGCACGAGGCCCATTTAGTTTACGAAATCGGGCACGAGGCATGAACCATTGAAAGGTTTTGAGAATGTTTTCAAATGATTTTTCGTATACGATCCTTTATATATGGATTGTCTCCTCCGAGGAGGGTCGTTGGCCTGGGTGGACCCCGTAGTAGTCACTGAGCACTGATTGAGTGGAGTCGCCCCCGTTGGGTTCCTTACTCTCAGGAAGGCTATGGATTATAAACCCCCAGGGAGGGTCATTGATCTACGGACATTGACCTGGGTGGACCTTGGGGAGACTTGGGATTTGAGACCCCGGGTAGCGCGCACGTAGCTCTAGATACCGTGACAGGATTGGTTATATGATTTATGATAACATGATTTCTTGGTTTTGCGAAATTGTGTTTTATGAATGATAAATGGATTTGGGCTAAGATCCCACATATGTTACTATGTTATGGATTCCTGGAAATGGTTTTGGGCAGGGGCTCGTGTGACTTGAATTTATGGAACTTGGGGCTGAGACCCTAAAAACGGTTGATTAAACATATGTGGTTTGAGAAATGGTTTTCCTATGCACACATGATTTTTAGTGAAGGGCATAAAGGTCTTTTATAAAATACGTTTTTATAAACTTTTTTATTTTAGTCCACTCACATTCTTTCTGTTTTCAATGCCTTTCGGATTGATTTCGGATGCGGAATGTAGTAGAGACCGAAACATCACATACCTCCTCCGGATCCTGGCATACTCTGGAAGCCACTCGTGCTAAAGGTTCAAATATTCCCTGGTGTGACACTCCGTGTCAGATGGGATCAGGAGCGTCCCTTGTTAATCCCGGGGGGGATTCGGATGGATCGAGCAACCGCGTAGCTCTTGGAGTGTCGCGCAGGTCGAGGATGCGATGTCTCAATGGGTTGTAGTTCGTTATCAACCTGATAGTTAGGATGCCAGTATGTTAGTTAGTAGGATTGAATCGTGGGTCGTCTTGGTTGGGCACTTGGTGTCTGGGGTTGCCATAGTTCTGTTGTGGTTGGTAGTGTGGGGCCCTACAAAGAGTTGAACATAATAGTACTTTAGTGTTTTAACTGTCCCCACGGTTATGTCAGGACTGTTGATTACGATACTGTAGGATCGGTTTTGACGATAGTTAGGAGTTGTGACCATTAGATGGTCAGATCTTGTTGAGTTAGATGGCTATACTGCTGGGAGCAGCCGGGTTTTCCCCAAACCCCATTTGAGTGATGATCTGGAAATGTGAACCCTAATTGCGTGATGGAACCTCTTTTTGCATGATGGTCAGGAAATGCGAACCCTAGTTGAGCTGACGGTAGGATTGGATTGACGTCCTTACGATGTAAGGACCGCGGAGTTGGTCATATTGTGGATTATATTGCTGAGGACAGTTAGGTTTAGAGGGACCCTAGGGTGTGATATTGGAACCCTAAGGTATGATGTATGGTTCGGAAGTGTGAGTTGGCGAGTGGTTTGACTTTGACGACTTTGCGGAGTCGAGACCGTCGGTCGGTCATCTCATGTCAGCTTGGGTGATGGGACTGCACTCTACAGTCGAAGTTGTATTAATCGGTTAGACCTAGTTGGTTGTCGTACTACTTTAGTTCTGATGGATAGTTGGTGCAGCTAAGGTCATGGACGACCTGGTAGATGACATTGGTTGAGTCGAGGTAAGATTGGTTAGAGATTGGTTGGACAGGTTACCAGGGTTAATACTTGTCGAAAGTGGGGATACAGAGTAGTTAATACGGGTGATTGATTCCGTTGGATACATAGTGTCGATAGTGGTGTTTGGTGGTAGGTCTGCACGAGTTTTAGCAAGCATAATCACCGAGGATGCAGAGACTCGTGGTTGTTGAGAATCGGAGGACGTTCAGGGAACATTTCCTTTTCTTGTTGAGTTGTCAGGGTGACTGTACTCAGAGTTGTTGAGTACGAGGACCAAAGTTTCTCGAACTTGAGTAGAGGTACGGGGTCATTGCTCGGTATGAGCAAAGATCCAGGGTTGTCTGATTCACACACTGTATGCTGATGCTGATGCTGATGCTGATGTTAGGGTGTTGGTGCTGGTACTAGTGCTGGTGCTGGTGTCGGTGATTGTGATGATGATGAGTCATGAGTCGGGATGTGACTCCGTCGAGATGGGTATGTATTAGGTATCTGTGGTCCGGGAGTGGATCACGAATAGAGTTGGACTGGATGAGATCCATCAGTAGTTGAGACGTGAGGATCGAGTAGTGATCCACATCCTTTTGGATGTACATGAATGGTATAAGGCGATAGGAAAACGTGGTAGTGGATTAGACTGGTTATGGACACGTGGTTGATGTCTGAGTGTGTTGGTTCCGACATGGTTGGAACTTCAGAATTGAGAGAGGTTGTTATTGAGGCGACGAGGGGAGTGCTTGATTCCGCGTTACAAATGGGTATTTTGAAGTCATTTAGGGTGACTTCTCAGGTTCTGACATGGTGGATAATGTCTGTTGTCACTAGTGTGTTGATCGTGCATTGGTTGGTGGACCCGCGTTTGTTTGGGCCATCAGGAGGAGGTGAGTATTTTCGAAGTTAGGTGAACGAGATGCTTCATTCTCTACTTGGTGGTAGACGATGTTAGGCTACGTGGTGTAATGAGTACGGCGAGTTTTGTTTGCATCCACGTAGGATGGATTTTGATGTCATCGTCTTGGATCATCCTTGATTTTCCTAGGCGGAATGATAAGGATCGGTATGAAGTAATTGGAGAGGACCCACAGTCTCGATGTGTCTCGTCGTTGACTGATCTGTTTAGATGTGGGAATTGGTTGGGGAGTGATGTGACTGACAAAGGAGTCAAAGAAGGTGTAAGACCCTATGACTAGATTTCAGGTGGGTTGATAGCTGAGTGAGCTTGTGTGGATCCTAGGTGGATCGGGATTGTGTGATTGAGAACTTTGGACATTGTGATGATCTAGGATCGTGAGGTTATTGGTCAGGTTAGGTGGACAGTTTATTGCCCTGTCTGGAATACTTGGATACGAGAATCTTGGGACGACTTTCCTTCAAAGTCAATCCAGTATGAGACAGTAGTTGAGCGAATCGAGGTGTCTACGTTTTGTCTTGGCTTTGTGGCTATGAGGATGTTGGAACTGAACTTCTTTTCGAGGTTAATCCCGTATGGCGTATTAATCGAACGAGTAGGTGTCCGACGAGGTCGGATTTGGTTAGCCTTAGATGTGTGAATGGTGGGATTAACTTCCCTATGAAGTCAATCGAATGTAGTGTGGTAATCGTTTGAACAGGTAACCGAGATGTTCAGAGTTGATGCGTCTCGGTAGATGTGGATGAGTTTGGATGCCAGTTGGCATAAGAGATACGCCTTGGTGGGCGTGATAGGATTGGTACGTATTGGAATACGTGATTAGATGTAGACGTTATGATACTGGTCGGGTGACCATAAGACCTGAAATGGTTGATGAGTTGGAGTTTTTGATCTGTCTAATACTGGATTGGACAGATGGACTCCAGAATTGAAACATGATTGGCTACGATCTAGGTTGTAGTGGACTAGTTGGTGGATGGACGTACGTACGGGGTACGTAGTGCTGGGGTTGATACTAGACAGGCTTTTGGTGGCTAGTGACGGTATATGGGATATACTAGAGGTACATTGGTAAGCTTGTTGGTAGTCGGCTGAGTTCCGATACCATTGGATTAGTCAAGGACATGAACTGGATATTGGATACTGTGCACTGGGTCATAGTGTTTCTGATGGGTCTAGTCACACACAAGTCGAGTGAGGTGTTAGTAAGTGTTTACTCAGGTTGAGGGAGTTGGTGCTTAGTGTAACCACAAGAAAGTATAATGTTAGTTTTCGACTGGCGACTATCAAGTGGTGACAGTTTGTCGGATGTGTCAGCCTAGATTGATGAGTGAGTTTTAGTGACTCCCAGTGGGAGCAGACGTTAGGATAGATTGGTGATTGAGAAAGGAACCGTCGAGTTGGTTGTGTTAGCGAAATGGTAGAATTGTCGGGTGGTATCAACTCGGAACGTGAGATTACTGTCACTCGACATGGTCGAGTATAGTCGATGCGACGTGAGTGTTAGTGGAACATCTGAGTATGAATAAGTATTGTTCGGGTTAGTTGGTGTACGAGAGTACACATGAGGTAAGATCGAAATTGCTTTCCACGAGGTGGTTGCGGAATCGGGATAGTTGGAATTTCGAGGACGAAATTAATTAAGGAAGGAAGGTTGTAACGACCCGTCCCGAATTCTGGGATTAGATTAGTGACTAATCAAGGATTAGTAAGGTTAATCGGTGATTAGTTGAGTGAAATCAGACGGACGGTGTAAAATGACTGTTTTGCCCTTGGTCGTGGACAAAATGTTGACTTTTTACCTGGGAGGTTCAATGGCCGAGGGCCAAGGTTCGTTACATAGATCGAGTCGATACGAATCCATAGACAGGCGGCACGCCGAAATCGGACGTCGAACGGGAAAGTTATGTTTCACGGATGTTCGATTGCGCTATGCATGCATTACGAGGCGGGAATGATGTGGCAATATCTGATTGGGTAGATATTTAAGTGGGACCCATGGATGAGTGACAAGTGTTAGTCACCCATTGGTCACTTCCCAAAAAAGTGGATCTATTTTAATTAAATATTATTATCCTAAACTATTTTATAATTTAATCTCACCCATTTCCCATCTCCACCCTTCATCTATATCTCCTCCTCCCATCCTGACTGTCCATTCCCCTTCTCTTTTACCATCATCAGCCTCACCATATCTTCTTCTTCAAACAACCCGAACACCCCCCTTTCATTTTCCATTTTCCTTTGAAAAAAACACACACACACACACACACACACACACACACACCTCACCACCATAATCATTTCTATGTTCTAGTGAGGGATTGAGAAAGACTAGGAAGGCACAGTGATGGACGACGGGCCACAGTGGTAGCCACGGCGGAGGAAACCCGAAACCGTAAGTGTTTGAATTTTGGACTTTGAGTTTTAAGGGTTTTTAGTTGATCCTATTAATGGGAATGGCTTTTTGGGGATCTAAGGAGAAGGTCTGGAATGGTTTCGAGGGCTGGGATGGCCGGAGACGACGACAACAGGTGGATGCAGGTGGCTGGTCCATTCTTCAATTGTGGAGGTACGATTTCGGCCCGTTTTTCATGTTTTTATTTTTAACGACCCGTCCCAGAAATTAAAGTTTAGATAGTGATTAAGATGGGATTAGTGAGGCTAATCGGTGGTTAGGTGGTCCCGATAGGTCCGTAAGCTTAGAATGACGATTTTGCCCTTGGTTTGGGCAAAAAGTTGACTTTTAGTTCGGGTGGTCAAATGGGGGTTGACCAGTGATCAGGACGTATTTTAGGACGTCATGAAACTGTAGGCAGGTGGTACGCCCGATTCCGACATCCGAGGAGGAAGTTATGATGTTCAGAAGGTTGAGGGCATAACCGTAATTTGGGTAAAATAGGGGGGAAAAGTTGACTTTTTGGACGACCGGGTTTTGGTACGTTGACCGAGGATGGTTAGGTAGATCTCATCGTCCTGAGTTCGATGACAGGCGGCACGTATTCATCGGACATACGATGTGGGAGTTACGGGTCTAGGAAGTTAGTGGCAAAAGTGTAAAATTGGGTTAAAAGGAGGGGCAGTTTGGTCTTTTGGTTGTTTGGAGAATTGTGCACAGAGAAGGCAGATGGACGGCTGGGATGGAGCCATTTGGTGAGAGAATGAGGAGGATGGTGACACGAGCTAAAGGTGGAGTGGCTTCTGGTGAGTTCCAGTGCGTGCACGGCCCAAATAATTGGGGTGCAACCGTGCAAGTGTGTTCGTGTTCTTCGATCCAAACTGAAACAGAGTGAGGCGGTGAGGAAAAATTGAAGGGTGATGGTGTGTGCTGGTGAGTTGTGAGTGTGTGAGAGTGATTAGGGAGTGAGAGGGATGCAGTGAGAGAGGCTGACGGCGTGGTGGCTGTGTGTGAGGGAGTCGAGAGCTCACGGGGAAAATCAGAGAAAACAGGGAGGAGGTGCGAGCTTATGGTGGTGTTGTGGCCGTGTACGGTGCAATTGACCTCGAGAGGAGGCTGAGGCGGCTTTGTGGACCTTAGCAAACGTGGCGGTGAGCACGGTGGTGGACGGTTGCAAGTAATCCCTCATCTCTGTAAATTTGCCCTGTTTTCCCGTCGAGTTTTGAATCGAAAGTCGTGAGTCTAGAGGTTGAATCGATTGGTTTAGAGTAGTTTAGGGGATTTGGTTGAGTCCTAGGAGGTTACTGGTGGTGCTGCCGTGACGGTGGTGTACGGTGGAGGCGAGACGACGGTGAGTACCTCTGTGTGCTCTGTTTTGGCCGTGAGTTTCAGACGGCGAGTCGTGGACTTAGGGGCTGAGTCGAGGGATTTGGTGAGTTGAGTGCAACTCAGTGAGGTCTTAGGAAGAGTTTAGGGTCAACACCGTGAAGGGGGAAGACCTGGGTGGCCGGGAAGAAGAACAGGGGTCTGTGCGGGTTTTCTGTCGAGCTTGAGTCGATGAGCTACGGGATGAATCGAGGGGATTGAAGGACAGGGATGGATAGAGTAGGGCTGGACGAAGCTATAGGTAAAGAAAGGAGGTGAATTGGTGGCCGGACGGCAGAGAATGGTTCTCGCCGGTCCAAGTTGCAGCGGCCAGTTTAGCACAGGTTGAGGGTGACACTGTAGCTGGCGCGTGAGACCCACGCGCAGCCACTTTGGGCGGCGCGTGGGGGCGCATGCGGTGGTTCTGGGGAACATGGTCAACATGGTTTTTGGTCCAGGAGTTGTGACGAGTCCATTGGAATTGGTTTCGGATTAATCGGACGTCGAAACGAAGTAGTTCCGCGAGGGTGAAAGTTTAGGGTTCCGGTTCGTTACGTTCAGGACCCGGGGATTTTTGAGGGAATTTAGGTGGATACTCGTAGATGTGTTATTGACGTCATTTGGCGGTTGTTGATAGGATCGAGATTTCCCGAGGAAGCTGAGGAACGTGCTGGACGTTCGGGATGCGATTGAGGGCTCGGTACTGTGAGTGGACCCCTTCTCTAAACTCGAGCATGCATAACTGCTTTTAATTACTTGTTTTATGGGTTTCCTTGTGATTTCCTGGTTATTTGAATATGTTATAATTGTTTTACTTAATTGCACGTTTTCCGAGGAAAATACGATATTTGACACGTTTTACGAGAAAAGGGGTGATTGTGGAAAAATGAAGTTACGGTTTTAGGATTTCAAACGTTTATGATTTTCAACAATTATAATGGATTTTGGAACATGATTTCGATGATCAAGGTTTTCGGTTTTAGAATCGGATTTCGTAAACGGGATTTGATTTTAAAGTTGAAAAGTGGATTTCCGGATTTGGGTTCGGAATGACGGTTCTGGTTGCCGGAAGGGCATCAGACTGGTGATTTCGGATTCGGGTTTGGATATGGATTGAGAAAGGGTTTTCAAATGGTTTTGGATTGGATTTGCTGGATCTGGTTATTGGGTTTAAAGACCCGGATATTGATTTGATGGGGGACGGGCCCAGATTGAGTTTAAAGACTCGGGAGTTTAAAGACTCGGATATATTGATATTTCCCCCGTAGGCCTGTTGAGTTTAAAGACTCGGATATTATTGAGGCCTGGATTGAGTTTAAAGACTCGGGAGTTTAAAGACTCGGATAGGTCCAGCAGGTTTGATCGGAAAATAATGATTTGACGTTCATGGTTTCTAATGCGGTTTTATGATTCATATGCTATGATTTCTATAACTGTTTTATAGTGTTTCTGTTTCTTATGATATGATTTATAGTGATTTAGTTTATAACTGTTTTATGAACTGGGTTATGCATGTGGTTTCAAAACGGAGGGCTAAACCCGGTTTTCTTATAAATGGTTTCGGAAACTTTTCTTTTATTTATGGTCCACTCACACCTTCTGTTTTTAATTGCCCTCTAGGTTGTGGAGCTAGCGCGGGGTCTTGACGTCGAGGCAGCGTCTGAGGCATAGAAGTGACGAGCGGGATCCCAAATTGTTTAAGCTTTTCTTCCGCGTGCGTGTAATTATCATCGGTTTTTATTTCCTTGTAATTCGTACTATGCTCTGTAAAACTTTAACTTCGGGATTTATTGAGTGCTTTCTCCTGCGTCTGACTGTTTTTGTATCGGGGTGTCAGACGGGAGCAGGATTTACCCCGGGTTTCGGGGTGAAACCGGGGTGGGTCCTGACATTATTGGCTGGATAGATTAGGTTTATGGTTAGGAACATTTAGGAAGAAAAATGGACTGGAATGGATCGAAAATGAGAGGATTAACTCACTGAACCGGTCGTGCCTGTCCAAGCTGGTCTGGCCTGGTTCAAAACCAGAGAACTCGGTTCACGCAAGGTTAGGGGTGACACTATTCACTAGCACGCGGGCTTCACGAGCAGCCCCTTTGGGCGGCGCTTGAGGGCGAGTGGTGGATTTTTTGGGGATGAATTTGACATGACTTTTAATCTATTCGATGTAACGAACATTTTGGGACTGGTTTCGTGTCGATCGGACACCGTCTCGATATTGTTCGGGACATCCGAAGGTTTAGAATCGAATTTAAAATAGTTAAAAATTTGGGAAAATTACGGGGCTTCAATGAGAGGTTAATAAGGTAGTTAGTAACCCTCTAGATTGATTTGGACAGGTTTGGCAATCCCAGTGATGGAGATTAGCCCGAGGAGGCTTACGACACGCAAATCGAGGCGACAGATTAGGACGGTCTGTGAGTGGACCTTGATTTCTAAACTGTGATGCATGCATAAATGTTTTATATGTTTTATGGATATGAATGTATGATGTTGATTTGGATATTGGTGAATTACATGGTTGCACGCATTTCGAGGTGATTTAGGTGCTTGCACGTAAATCGAGGTTTACGATTTTGCACTGTTTTTTCGTGTTTATAGTTTTGGAAATGATTTCATGAAATGGTTTTGGATTTGAAATGGTAAACTCGGGTTCGAGACCCATTTGTTTTGGAAACCCTCGGACTCAAAGTCCATTTAGTTACGTTCTCGGGCCAAAGGTCCAATTGGTTCTTGAATCGATTTCAGATTTGAAAATATGGAATCGGGCAAGAGACCCATTTGATTTACGAACTCTCGGACTTGAAGTCCATTTGATTTAACAAGGCATCGGGCAGGAGGCCCGTTTGGTTTACGTGTCGGGCTCGAGGCCTAGTTGACTTAAGTATCGGGCACGAGGCCCATTTAGTTACGAAATCGAGCACAAAGCCCATTTAGTTTACGAAATCGGGTAGAGGCCCAGTTAGTTTATGAATTCGGGCTTAGGGCCCAATTATGGTTTACTATGGTGATTTCGAGTCGAGGACCCATAAATGTATTTATGGTTCATGACGGTTTATGGGGACTAGGCATGAACCCTTGAAAGGTTTTGAGAATGATTTCAAATGGTTTTTCGTATACCATCCTTTATATATGGATTGTCTCCTCCGGGGAGGGTCGTTGACCTGGGTGGAACCCGGAGTAGTCACGGAGCACTAACTGAGTGAAGTCGCCTTCGTTGGGTTCCTTACTCTCAAGAAGGCTATGGATTATAACCCCCAAGGAGGGTCATTGATCTACGGACATTGAATTGGGTGGACCCTGGGGAGACTTGGGATTTGAGACCCCGGGTAGCACGCACGTAGCTCTAGATACCATGACAGAATTGGTTATATGATTTATGATAACATGATTTCTTGGTTTTGCGAAATTGAGTTTTATGAATGATAAATGGATTTGGGCTAAGATCCCACATATGTTACTATGTTATGGATTTCTGTAAATGGTTTTGGGCAGGGGCCCTTGTGACTTGAATTTACGGAACTTGGGGCTGAGACCCTAAAAACGGTTGATTAAACATTTGTGGTTTGATAAATGGTTTTCTTATGCATGCATGATTTTTAGTGAAGGGCATAAAGGTCTTTTATGAAATACGTTTTTATAAACTCTTTTATTTTAGTCCACTCACAGTCTTTCTGTTTTCAATGCCCTTCAGATTGATTTCGGATGCGGACTGTAGCAGAGACCGAGACATCACATACCTCCTCCGGATCCTGGCGTACTCTGGAAGATGGTCGGGCTAAAGGTTCAAATTTTCCCTGGTGTTACACTCCATGTCAGACGGGATCAGGAGCGTCCCTCGTTAATCCCTGGGGGGGTTGGTACGGGTTCTGACAAACCTTCTCGAACAAAACTCATCTTCCTTCCCAACATCACTTTCTCATCCAATCTCTATGTTTTCGAGTTCAACCAAGTTGCAAGAATCCCAAAAAGACTATATAGTACTCACCTTCAAGCTTCTTGGCCCAACTCCAAGGACCCGAAAATCAAGCTTCACGGTCGGCCTAACCTCCTTCTGAACACCTTCTCTCTCCTTCCCCAGTTTATTATTATCTTCGTCACTCATTTTTCTCTCCCCAGATCCCCATTTTGCTTCTCTTTTTCTCAGGTTCAGAGTTTACCTCATGGTAAGCCATTTTCATGGTTTTTTTCATGATTTCCCCGACTTACACCACTGAACACCATCACATCCCATATATAGATATGAATGTCAGTGGAGGAGAATTCCAGACTTCTCCAGATGTTGACAAGTGCCAGCTTTTAATTGGTCATTGTGAAAATTGACCAAAATGTCCTTGGTGGACAAATTAACAAAATACCCCTAAAGTTTTTTAACTCAAAACCACCTCAAACGATCTCCAATTTTGGTGTGCCGCATGTCTACGGACTCATAGTTTTGAAACCTTCGCAACCGTCTTCCTGGAATTCTCAAAGGAGGTCCACAATAAAAGGTCAATATTTTTGTGACGACCTAGAAATTCGAAAAAGGTAAATTCGAGAATTGAAAGGGAAATGACGATTTTACCCTTAGTTAATGGGGTCAAAAGTTGATTTTTTTTTCTCAGGGCACATTTTGGACTTTTTATGGAGATCGTTGTGTAGGTCTCAGAATCCTGAGTCTGTAGACAGGTGGCACGCTAAAATCGGAGTTCAGATGAAATTATTACGGGTCTAAGAAGGCTAGGGGTATTTTGGTAATTTTGTGAGAACGGGAAAAATGGTAATTTTGGTTGGACTTGTTGAGTCATTACTTGTAGCAGGAATGTGTCACATGTCATCACAACAAATGGATTGCTGGCACAACGTGTCTATGTTTAATGTTGTTGGGTGTGTTATCTCAAGTGTGTTCTTAACAAACCCAAAACAAAAACCGAACATATATGTGATCGATCTGTCCTGACTATTGAGGAACATTGAGAAGTACATGAATTTAGAGAGAAAACAGAGAGAGGAAGAGAAAGAAGTGAGAATCTAAGAGGGCCGAACCTGAAGAACCCAAAAAAAATGTGGAAGAAAATCTTGAATTCGAATTACGAGTTTTGGAGATGGATTATTGAAATCAAGGTGAGGATTAGTTTTCTTGGATCCAAACGACTCAAACCGCCCAAGGATTGAAGGTAACTAACTGAGGAAGAACCCAGAACAAACCTGTGACTCCTTCGGAATTTCAAATTGGAATTCAAGTAATTGGAGGGGAGAAATCATGAAATCTAGCTTGAAAACATGTTTACAAGGATCCTACAATGGTTTATGGTTGATTAGAATATAAAAAAGGATTGAAATTGAAGAAAATTTAATCGGGTCAACAATCGGGTCGCGTGACCCGTTTTACAGAAAATGGGTTGAGAAGATGAACAGTAACATGGGGTACTGTAGTAGCGCGTGGATTTCATGCGCCGCCGCTTGCGGTGGCGCATGGTTGCACGTGGAGGAGTTTTTTGAGGTACATTCAACACGACTTTTAATCTAATCGATGTAACGAATATTTTGGCACAAGTTTTGAGTCGATCAGACATTATTTTAGGGTACTTTTGGATGTCCGAAGTGTGTAGTTCGTGTTTAAAAATTGTAATTTAGTACCAGGGTTTAGGGGATTGTTATACGAGGTTATGTAACAACTTAGTGAATCTTAATTGTTGTGTTTGACAGGCCAGACGATTCCTGAAATCCCTGAGGAACGTACAACTCGAGATTGAGCAGCTTGGATGGTGTATGAGTGGACGTTTGTTTTATAAACTGTGATGCATGCATAGTAAATATTTTCCATGATTTATTGCATGATTTGATTTAAAATAATTGGATTGATGATTTGATACGATGAATTGGTTATTTAATGGATTATTTAATCGGTATTGTGGGCACGTTTTACGAGAATGGTGAAAATGATGTTTTGGGATAGAACCAGATTTGAAAATGGTGTTTTGACTTGGATTGTGAGTCAATAATGGTTTAATGAATTTACTTAATGATTTTTGGATGTGATTTTATGTATTTGCGTGAAAATGACATTTTGGGCTAAGGTCTTGTTGGAAATGATATTTCGGGATTGAGATCCTATTTGGAAATGGTTTGTCTTAGTTTTGAGTCAAGAGCCTTGTGAAAGCCTAGTAGTTGGCTTTGTGAGTTGTTTTCACAGTAAGTGGCTTCTCGGATGCGACTGAGTCTAGATGTACCACTCGGATACGTCTGACCCAGGGGATGTGGTATTCATTCAGATGTGACTGATCCCGAGGGTTGAACCCAGATGTGTCTAATACCGAGAATGTGGCTTGTTGGTTGCCTACGCGTAGGGCTGATGTGACATGTGTTTATGTGATGATTGTGCACTTGCGAGTAGTGCTAATATTGTGTTATTGTGATTGGTGTCTATACACTTGTGAGTAGTGTTTTTTGATCATTATGATTGATATTTGAGTACTGGTGACTAATACTGTTATTGACAGTCATTGTGACTGGTTTGTTGTCGGTGGTTGTGTCCTGATGGTCTTCATGTGATTTGACTTGAGAGCTGGTTGTTCTTATGTTTTACTTTATGCATGCATGTTTGATAAACTGGAGGGTAAAGAAGAGTTGTTTTGAAATTCATTTTCAAACGATGTTAATTTTGTTCACTCACACCTTTTGATGACCCTCCAGGCTATGGCACGAAGATCATGGCTGATCGAGAGGCGGAGGCACAAGTGGAAATCAGTGTGGTTATCCCTTATCCAGCAAGTGCTGAGGGTAGTTTCGAAATTTCAATTGATTTGTCAGACAGGAGGAGGACCAGGCACGGTTATCAAAGTTCATTTGGGACGGATCATGTCAATTTTGATTTTTTTTAAAGGGCAAAATCGTTTTTTCACCTTAAATTTTCCAATTTTTACTTTTCCCAAAATTTGGGTCGTTACATTGCCTCTGAGAATGAATATGATATGTTTATGTTTATCTCTCAGGGAGAGAAGTGTTGTTTAGCTCACTGTCATCTTACTCTACCAACATTGTGGATTGGTAGGAAGATGGAACAGTAATATGTGAGCTACTAGGAGTACATATGTAGAGTTCTCATAGATAGCGCTAAATGTTTAATCCAAAAATAGACCTAATGGGGTATGGTATTGACTGCTGCTAGTATGCCTTTTTCTTGTCTACTAGGTGACCTTCGAGACAACAAGAAGAGTAGTTGACATTGGTAAATGCCAGTTTAACAGATTCTGATGCTTAACTTAGTAAGCGAAAAAGAGATCTAACATGAGTTAGGCAACACAAAGGTATATTGTTATATTACCTTTGTTGGGGATTTAATTTGTATTTATATTGATAATGAATGTGGTGGTTAGACCTTAATGGTATAGGATTCAAGTCACCTCATTAGATGTTACCACATGTCCTGTGAATTCGGGATGATGAGCAAGTGGTGGTGAGCTTCCTGGCATATTAGGGTGACAGGACCCACCCCGATTATCGCCTCGATAATCGGAAAGCATCCTGCTCCCGTCTGACAATCGAAACCCAAAAGACCGGAAAACCAAATAACATTACATCACACCCATTGTCAGACCAGGGAGATTAGACAAATACATCCGACTGGACATCAAGTCCATAGTTCCACAGAGCATAACATTACAAAACAGATTAAAGAACGAATCCTACTCTATGAACTAACTACTCCGCAACAGAAAACTTTATGCCTCTGCCTCTGCCTCGGCGCTAGCCCCCGAACTTGTACCACGACCTGGAGGGTAGTTAAAACAACAAAGTGTGAGTGGACCGAAACAAAGGTTTATAGAAAACAGTCTAAGGAAATCGGGGTTCGCCCTCCAGTTTTACAACACGCATGCATAACCAAATATTCAAAAATCGCGTATTAAACCTCTGAAAACTCTTTTTCCGAAACACATGTAAAACGTTACAGGAAAACCATCACAACTCGCGTAAAACAATATAATATTACCAAAACCCAGAATCCGTCATTTGCAACATCATTTACGCAAACCAAGTAAAAAGTGAATCAATAATCACAATTAAACCGTTGGATCCATCCGAGTCTTTAAACTCAATATCAGGCCTTCCCGGGATATCAACGAGTCTTTAAACTCAAAACATGATCAATAGGCCTCAGGGGTATCACAATAACCGAGTCTTTAAACTCACGAGTCTTTAAACTCAATCCGGGTCTTTAAACCCAATTTTCGGGCCCGCCTCCGTCATCAATAAACCGGGTCTTTAAACCCAAAACCAGATCCAACAATCAACCGGGTCTTAAACCCAAAACCATTTTTTAAACACAATAAATCAGGATTCATCATAAACCGTTTTCCAACATCATTCCGAAATCATATCTCGTCATAACAGGACTTATGTCCGAATTCACATGCAAATTCCAAAACATGCAATTCCCGAAATCACTTCACAATTATAATCAAATCATCATAAATCCGTAACATGCATAATCATATCCAGATACTTCATCAAAACATCATTCATGCATAAGCAAAAACCGTAACCTCGAAATGCGTGAAATACGATGAATATCTCGAAAAGCATGAAAACACGTAAAACCGAAATATCATATCACCATCATAAAATCATATGTAAAACCATAAGATAAATAAGTAAAATAGTCATGCATGCCCGGTTTAGAAATCAAAAAGTCCACTCACGGTTTTAGGACGCGTCAATCGCGCCCCGTGCGCTCCTCAGTAGCTTCGGAAATGTCCGGGCCTGTAAAAACGTACAAGAAGGGTTACAAACATCCTCAAATAGCTCGTATGATTTTTCCTAATTTTTCCGGATTTTTTGACGAAATAAACCTTAAGGACCTAAACTTCCGAACTCCCGAAATTATTCCGAACGACCCCCGATCGACTCGAATCCTAAAGGTAAAATGTTAATTAGACTGAAGGGAACAAATTCCATGTTGACCGTGATCGGAGATGACATCACACGCGCCGTCACGCGCCGCCCAAAGTGGCTGCGCGTGAAGGCTACGCGCCAAGCTACAGTGTCCTCTCCCTCACCCGAACAGCCTGCTAAACGGGTCTGATACCCACGACTCAACCCGATCAGTTAGCCCTCAATTCTCAATCAATTCCTCTCGTTTTCAATCCTATTATCTTCTCTAATCCATTAATTTTAGTTCTGTATTGATGATTAACCTCGACCGTCCCTAAATTGACTCAACCCAGACTCGAACAGACGAACGGGTCGTCACTCAGAACTCACCCAAACTAGTGCCATTATCAAATTAACTTCACCAGCAGCTTAAGGGAGCCTAGACGAACCAAAACATCCAACCAATTAACCCCAAACTAACCTGGAAGTCGTCGTCCTCAAGCTCGACAATACTCAGAACCAGGGAACTCAGTTCTTGGCCAATTCGTGAGTGATGTCCTTCGAAATCGATGTGGTCAGTTCCCTTTTGCTCCCAGAAGACTAGAACGGCCCTTGGTTTAGCTCGAATGTCCCCACGATTTGATCTTCGATTTTTCCCTCCAACTGGTTTTTCCTTCGAACTGGAACTTGGGTTCCTGGGCAAAACGGGCTCCAATCTCTACAACTCTAGCACTTTCGTGTTTCTGTCACTCCCAGAAGTCTCCCTATGTATTTAGATTTGCCTCAAAGTCCGTAGGAATTGAACTCTGAGTTTTCCCCCCAAAAACCCAAAACTGTTTTCTCACGGTTTCTCTCAATCTCTCTCAGTCTCTCCACAGCAGAATGATTCCAAATGAGCTCCTAGACTCAAAGGCACACCGTTAATCGATCAAAGCGGCCAGCAACCCGTGGGGTACCAACTGAGGTCTCTGCAAATGGTTTCCCGCACGCACAGAGACCACGACCATTTTCTAAGCTCTCCCGTGCACTGAGCACTGATCGGTCGACCATGTGTGCCTCCCACTGCCTCAATTCTCATAAACAAAACCCACTCACCAGTCCACTAAGCTATAAAAAATTTGAACGCACAAAACACCACGACACGGTCGTGTGCTCTGTTTTTCACGGTGGTGCTACAGTAACCGCCGTGAAATGACCAAAATGCCCCTATGTGCAATAATTACCAAAATGCCCTCCAACTTCCGTGACCCGTAACTCGGTCACCCGATGTCCGTTTCACGCGTGCCGCCTGTCGTTGTACTCGGGACGTCGAGACGAACATATCGGTCTTCGAGTCATGTGAATATCAATTGTCAAACAAAAAGTCAACTTGTTCCCCTATAACGTCCAATTTACGATAATGCCCCTGGACTTCCGCACGTCATAACTTTCACCCTGTTCGTCCGGATCAGACGTGCCACCTGTCTATGAACTCGTGACGTCCCGAACTACGTAACGATCATCACTCAACGTCCGTTCGACCCTCTAATAAAAAAGTCAACAAATTGACCATACGAATCACAAGGGTAAAAACGTCATTTTTATTCATTATTTTACAATATTACATTTTTCGAATTTCCGGGGCGTTACATAGGGTATTACTACTATCATTTGTTAGGGGTGTTGGCGCAACATTATGGCCTTGGATTCTTGTTAGTTGTCTTTTGGGTAGACTTGGTAAGGGTCGACCATTAAGTGGCCGACCTGCGAGTGGCCGACCGAGATTAACGTGATCGAGTGTTAGTGTTGTTGGTCTTTCTTTATGTGGTCGATCGATATAGTATCAACAATCTGAATTAATTTTATATTTATGAATTCAAATAAACAAAAATTGAGGCATTATATATAATTATATATATTATGCTCAATGATGAATGAGAATTAGTAATTATGAATTTTGATCCAACATAGGGTTGTGGAAGAATTAATCGTCTATTTTTGGATTTTAATTATTCAAAAAATGTGTTACTCGTGCCTTATTCCATATTTCTCTTTTCGTATTTCGTATTTCCTATTTAAATAAATAAAGATTGTGTGAGGAGAAATCAAGAGCAAATCCTCCTCTCAATCCATAAAATATGGCCCAGCCTCCTCATTAATGACAAAACTACAAATTCATATTTATTGAAGAATCAAACGTTATACAAATAGTATTCCGAGTGAGTCACAATTTAAATTAAATATATGTATGTAAATTTTGATCACGTACGATTGATAATTTTTTTGAAAACTAAACATTTGATGATAAAATTAATAAAATGAAATAATCTTGTATATCCATAACTTGCCAAATGTATAATATTCAAGCTTTACCACATACTTATCTTAAATAAACCGGTTTGTAGCAAACATCATCGGGTTAAAAGTAAATTCTACCGATTAAACATTTTGAGGACTACTTTTAATTTCTTTTTTGAAATTTGAAAATCAAAATTTAATTGTTGAAAAAGTCAATACACCATATGAAATCTGAAAAAATATATGTTAAAAATAAATAGTAGGACAAATATTATTTTATACTCCAAAATTTGAAGGTCAACATTATAATAGAACATTAGGTTTTAATTTATCAATTTACTCCATATTTTTGTGAGATTACATTAATTTACTTTATCAGACTATTTCATTATTAAATCATTAATTAAGTTAAGGACATTTTTGGTATTTTGAGATTACATCAATTTACTTCATCTACTGATTTCACTATTAAATCATCAATAAAGTTACGAGTATTCTTGTTATTCATTACAAATTCTTACCAATTTTATTAGTGACAAATTATTTAGATTTAGTTACTTATTTCAAATTAGTGCATTTAAACAAACTAGCTATATAAGAGCTTTACATTTACATTTACATTAAGTTTAATTAATTATACTCATATAGTTTATTTTAATACACTAATTTGAAAAAAATAGCTAAATAAGTGATTAGTCACTTACTCAAAAATAAAATAAGTAAGAATTTTTAATTAATAGCAAGAATACCCTTATGTAAATGTAAATGAAATACCTGATTAATTTTTGTTTTTGTTTTTTTAATTATAAAAAATATGTCATCGGAGTTCGAATTTGAGACCAATTGTCTACAAGTCAACGCTAGAACCAACCGAACTAAACTCACTTGACCTATATAGTTTGTTTAAATGCACTGATTTGAAAAAGAAAAAAAAAGTAAATAAATCAAATAATTAATCACTTAAATGAAAAATAAAATTTGTAAGTTTTTAATGAACACGGAGGATGCCTTTGATTTAATTGATGGTTTAATAGTTAAAATAAGCAGATATAATAAATTGATGTAATCTTAAAACTACATAGAGTAAAATGATAAAATTGAAACCTAGTATTCCATCTAAATCCCTAGTGTTCCATTATGAAATTGAGTCCCAAAACTTGGGTGTAAAGTAATGTTTTGCCTTAAATAGTAACAGGAATGCAACACACAAATACAAGTATATTATACAAACAACCCCATTAAAAAGAAAGGCACCATTTTAGTAATTTCAGGTAGCTAGTGTAATGCCTTAATTAATGTCTATATCAAGCATCATATAAACCTAATTAATTAAGAGCATATAATAGCATCAGTTAGAAAAACATTGTAGCATATATATATTTATATATATATAAGCAGGTCTAGTAATAATTAAGTGACCTTAATTAAAACTTAGTGGTGAGTAATCCGGCCTCATAATCATATATATATATATGATGGCTGGAATCTCAAGTAAGGCGGAGATCGTGGAGATGAGTGATGGAGGAGCCAAGTGAACTTCCTCCGTGGTGGTGGTGGAGGCTAGGGTGGTCGTGGACGGCGTCTTGTTGAAGACGGAAAGCAAACAAGTTAGATGCTCCATTTGCCAAGGCAACTGCAGATTCATAGTCTCCCTCATCGTCCACATACCCATATTGTGGATCCTCAGCTGATGCTTCCTGTTCAAACCCCAAATTAATTAATTACTCATCATTAATATAATAAAACTTAGGAATTAATTAATTTTGGTGTGGATGCATGCTTACAAAGCCATGTAGCATATTTCCTCTTCTTTCCTCCAAGTTCTTGACCTGCAGTTGTGTGGGATTCATCAACAAAATTAAACCTCGATCCAATTCTCCAATTATATACAATATAATTTTTGCTTCTTTGATAGCAGGCCAGTTGCACTTCAAAATAAAAAATCAAATGGACGTAATTATCATATAGACGGATATATAAATGAAGTTGAAATTCATACCTTCTTCTTGCAGGTCTCCGTTTGAGTTTTGATCACATGATACTGTTAATTAAGAATCGAAAAAATGAATACTACTCATAAAAACCAAACAGATCTGTAAGAAAATGTAGAAATTTCATTGATGTTTGTCTGGTTAAGCTTGATTAATCTTTCAAGAGATAAGAAGTCATCTGGGGCTTCAATTTTGGGGTTTCGAGTACAAGGTAAGAGCTTTTTCAATTTAGATCATTCTAAAGAATTGTTCATGAATGAGATTCCTCAAAAAATTGCTGCGTAATCCAAATCTTCTCTTAAATTCCTCAAACCCTTCTTATGCATGGAAGCGACAATATCTTTTTTGAAATTTAAATCTTAATTGAGTATGATTAATTTTGAGCTTGAAAAACGAAAATGAATGGAACCTTTCTTTCACGTATAAGATCCAAGGCAGAAGCCATCTTATCCTCAAGAGAACGCAGCTCGTCGAAGCTCACACCGTTTAGATCATGCCCCAACCTCTGCCTGTAGTTAAAAATTAATTACACAATCCAAATATATATATATATATATGTTTAATTATATTAGCTTCAAAATATATACCCTAATAATAAAAGTAAATTGATTTTTCTTTCATTTTTAAACTTTATAAAATAAATTAAATGATCACCTGATCTCTCTCCTCAGCTTATTGTTGATCTCCTTCAGTTTCCATAAGGTGTCTTTCATTGACTGCACCACCAAATTATTAAGCAAACAAATTCACTAATAATGATGAAAAAAGAGTATTTGTATTTTTATTTTTATTTTTATTTTTCATGATGAAGAGATGAATTATATATAATTTTACCTCGTTGTGTGAGTTCCATAGATCGATCTCCATAGTTCTTTGATATTGATCATACATCCTCTTAGTCCTGTATCATCACAGCCAAATTCACAGAAGAAGCAAGAAACGAATCAAGAAAACATATAAAATAAAGATAAGAAGAAATATTAAAAAATTAAAAATAAAATAAAATGTTTGATCCATGAACAAGGCCGGCGTACGTACGTGGTGGTAGGGCTGATGTACTCGTGCATTTTGCCAGTGCTAGAGATCATGATTAGAGATACTCTCGCGTCGCAGAGGACGGTGAGCTCCTGAGCCTTCTTGAAAATCCCATTGCGTCTCTTGGAGTAGGTCACCTGCCGGTTGGTCTGGTTCTCAATCAGCTTGATCTCAATCTTCCCACGACCCATACTTCTTTCTTTAGATTTCTTTTCCTGATTCCGAAACCGATCGATCTGTAATTTCAATGGCGACGATGAGGGGTTGGTTGCGTATATAATGAAGGAGGAGGTAGGGGTTTCTATATGGGGAAAGTGGGATGAAAAGTTAGGTTGTAGTTTAACCTAGAATGTCATGCACTAACTAAAAAAAAAAAAAACGCTTAGTACTGTCTTGTAAACCTCAGGTCAGCTAATTCAGCCTTGTCGACTAGGTGCCTAGCCAGCTAGCTAGAGGTTGCTTTTGACCATGACACTCTGAACCTCTTACCGATCGAATACACGACTCCTATTCGGCGTGCTCTCTAGCGACTAGATCCAAGCTCATCAACTCCATCCCTCCCACTTAGGTATTTCAAAGATATGATCAAGTCCTTTGTGTTCATTTGTACAAACTCCTTTTTTTGTGTGCTAATTTCTTATTAATTTGCTCAATGCGCATTAGGAATTCAAGTGCCGGCACTACGCCAAAATTGGTCATAGACGTCTAATATACATAATAGCATCAATTTTTTCTTAACAACTGATGCTTTACGTTCACAATGACATTAGTCTCCTTATAAAAAAAGGATGCTATTTTATTGTTATAGTTTCACCATCTATATTTAAGATGATGCTAATTTTTCCTTAAGACTTCAAATATTACATAAATGCAGATGTTATTATAAACTATTAATATTCATTATTTAAATCTTTTTGTAGGTTTTTTGTCTATTTGGCATCACCTTTCATTTATTCCCTAGTTTTAGAAGACTAAAAAAGCAGCAATGATTATATAAATGTGTAAGAGAAAACTTTAATTCATATTAACTAAATATTGTGCTTACAATTCCATGACCCTACCAATAATTATCAAATCCAACATATCAATTCTAAGTGAAGGCTGCTCACATAATGATTCATGCTCCTCACATCACATGTCCATGTTAGAAATTTGATAAATACTCATAACATACATGAAAACCAAAGGCAAAATTAGAAATTCAAATAAAGCCCAAGATGTCAAACCCACTCTATGACTTGTTCTGCCAATTCACTTCAAACATCATTTAGCTGATTTTGTGTAACAGTCCCTTCGTTTACTTGGATTAAAGATGAAAATAGCATTAAGAATAGGTTGATTGAAAAAGGATAATGCATAGCAAAACTAATTCAAGAATAGCAAGTCAAAAGTGAAAATTCTTAGCCTTATGGAATTTCAAGCTTAAGAAGTTGCACCATACATATCCCAAATTCTTTATACAAGTCAAAGTATTATAAATTCAAGAGTTTGCATCACATATATGACATATAATAACAATAACAGCATAAGAGGAGGTAAGATTCCAGATCTAGAAATAAGATGGTGACAAGCAATTAATAAAATGCACAACCTGAAAATGTCCCAAATAAACTTAACACGGTAGTAAGGAATATTTTTGAATGCACCTTTACAGTGTGATCCAAGGAAGCACTTGAACAATTGTTTGTATCTTTGGGATTAAAGGTCACTTGCATCACATAGTGAGAATGCCCTTCAAATATCTGAGTACACATCCAACCTTTTTCCTAATCCCACATTTTGATAAGCATGTCATTGGATGACGACAAAACATATGGAAGTGTTGGATGAACAACCACACATTTGATGTAGTCTGAGTGTGCTTCAAAGACTTTAACCTTATCCATTGTATTGTAATTGTATACATGGATAAACATGTCACTAGCTGCAGTTACTACCCACTGCTTACGAGGTACAAACTTATATGAAATCAATGCCAAAACCAATGCCAATTTTCCTAATAAAGAGACCACCTATATGAAACAATTGCCAAAACCAAGCCAAAACCAAAAGAAACACTTACAACAAGAACCAAATGAAACCATTTCCTCATACATTGATTTTCCTTTCAAATAACTCACTGCTTATAAAAAGAACCTATCCCCCAAACACTCGACCGAGCCAAAACCAAAAGAAACACTTACAACGTGACTTCATTCACAACCAATTTTAAGGTCCGAGTTAATTTTTTGAAATTCAATCCACAACATAATACAAGGGTGAGTGAGCCTGTGGCATAAGTAACTAAATAGTTATGCTCTTAACCTAAGAATTTAGTAAAACGATGGAACATACAGAAGCATCTCCCAAAAAGAAAACAGAACCAACTTAAATAGGATTGAAGTCTTGAGGCTAGAAACATAATATGGTAAGGGAATCAAGTCATTAGAGAAAGTCTTTTACTATTAGTCGTGGAGCAGAGAGTCTAAGAACTAAGACTAGAGGGAAAAGAGCAATAAAGAAGAGGTTGACAACATTTTGATACTATATAGAAGAGCTTCATAATAAATAAAACTAATACGTGGTTATTTATAATTTTTTTTTACATCTTTAAGATTTACCTGAGCTATGGGAAGAAATTTCCTGGGAATAATTTTCAGAACCTCTGCTGCTAAACTCTTGTTCATTTTTAGATGGTGATGAATGAGCACCAGATTGTGATGCAAAATCCTGAAAACCAAATTTAACAGACCTGTCTTCATTCTTTGAAGCAAACCGATGTCCATATTCATCAAGGTCACCAGTTACTATAACTCTAGCATCGAAAAATGGAGATTCTAACATAATTTATCGTTGTTGGCTTAAGAAGCTGAGTCGAGGATCACATTGAATAAGCTTTTCAAAATTCTTTCGAAAGACCAAGCCTTGTGGGCACTGGAGAAAATGTTGCCTAAGGCAACACAAAGGAAAAAATTGCATTATAATTTGAAATTCGAAAAATAGCACTTAGTAGCATTATGCATCAACAATTGTATCCAATCAAACCTCGTAAAAAATCAGGACTTAGAATTGCTTTCATAAGAAAATTACAAATTATTAGTGACATGCATGTCCTTCTATGCAGGCATATACTTATCTCTCTATTTTAAAGCCTTATAACTCTCAGAAAATTGAAAGAGAAAGTATATGGATGATTTTCTTTAGCTATTATCAATAAAGGTAATATGACATATTTTCTAAACTTATTTGAAAACAATAGTAGTAAAATACAGTACAGATGAGACTGATATTTAGCATGTTGCAGCGTGAAAAGATATGAACAATTGTCTTATAAATAGCATTTAACATCATCACATGGCGTCAATAACCAAAGATATCAACTTGTTTGGCTAGGGCTTGAATCAAAGCATGGACATCTCAAATTTTTAAGCAATTCTCATAACTATAGTAACTTAAGAACACCACTGACCATTGTTATATAAAGGTACTAAAACATGGAACAATGTCATATAGATTGATGCATAAAGGAATCTCTAAATCTCAGTATTAAAACGATAATAAACAAACAAATTCATTATGGTAGTGAGTACTAATAGAAGGCTAGATATATAACTTGTTTAAAGTCGCTTGTCCATCTGTAAAATCTGATGTTACCTGTCACAAGGTGTGTTTTCGAGGTTGTGGATTGGTTTCCCTAAAGAAAAGAGGTGGCCTAGCCAGCTACACTAGGAAACAAAAAGTTTCAGTCAGAAATATTCATACGCTAATGACCCCTAGCCTTGCACCACGTCGACTCTTAGAAAGGGGTGGTGGTTGAGTTCTGGAATTCAATACCAGCAGTTGCACATCTGTGTAGTTTGTAGAGAGAAAGTAATTGATTGAATATATAAATTACCACTACATCCAGAGTCCCAGATCCATCATTCAGGTAGTTTGCCTTTAATCCGGGTGCACATCTTGACAGGACCGTCCCCTGAGGAACATTGATAACCGTGCTCAGTCCTGCTCCCGTCTGACAAGTCAACTGAAATTCCCAAATTACCCTCAGCACTTGCCAAACAAGGGATAACCGAATGTGTTCCCACTCATGCCTCCACCTCTCGATTAGCCTCGATCATCGCGCCACGACCTGGAGGGTCAATAAAAATACAAAAGGTATGAGTGGACAAAAATAAATCAGTTATAAAACACGTTTACAGAAAGAACATTTCTACCCTCTACGTAAAACCAATGCATGCATTCGAAAATTAGTTCACAACTCATTCCATTTCTAGTATAAGAAAATCGTGTATGAAAAATCAAAATCATTTTCCTTTCTCAAACCTCGAGCCTTAGCCTGAAACCATGAACACGGGGCCTCAGCCCAAAATCATGAATCAAATCCAAGTACATAACATAAGCCAAAAATCCATCAAGCCATATAAACCAGGCCATTTCCCAACACATCCGAAAGCATAAAAAATCAACAGTAAATCACAAGTCAATCAATCTGCTGGATCTCAAGTGCGCCCGAGTCTTTAAACTCAAAACCATGCGCATAATCAGGCCTTCCCGGGATATCAACGAGTCTTTAAACTCAAAACACAATCAATAGGACTCGGGGGATATCACCATAACCGAGTCTTTAAACTCAAAACATATCAATCAAGGGCCCTTCCCCGTCATCAACATGATCCAACAATAGTACCGGGTCTTTAAACCCAACACCATGTGTAATTCACCACAAATCCAAAATCCATCATAATCCACTTTCCAAAACCAAATCCGACATCACACTTAATCGAAATGGAACTCATGTCCGAATTTCACATTCAAATCCCAAATCACATCCATCATTCAGTTCCAAATCCGAATTCGGAACCATCATTCCGTAAGCTAGCATCCGGAATAATCATTCTGTAAGCTAGCATCCGGAATAATCATTCCGAACTTAAATCCAGAAATCCACTTTCAAGTTTCCAAAACCCGAAATCTCGTTCATCAAAACCACTTTTATGAACTGGACATCAAGCCTGAAATTACCTTTTTCCAAAATCTGTTTTAAATCTTTGAAATCAAATCCTATTCCAAATCCCAAATTCAAATCATCAAAACCATGGTCAAATCACGACATACTCGAAATCTCGTAAAACGTGCAAATCCGTAATAATCTCGAAATACTTGCCAACATCGTAAATCATACTCTCAATTATAATCAAAACATTATTAAAACATGATACACACAAATCACATAAAATTATCCACCAAACCATCATCAAAGCATAGGGGAAACCATAGTCTCGAAATACGTACAATTACGTATTGCATATCGAAATACGTGTAAATATGGAAATCGTAATTACCATAAGCATAAACATAGAAATCATAAATATAAAGCATAGAAAACGATTATGCATGCATTGAAATTTAGAAAACAAAGTCCAATCGCACACCGTCCAAACAGCTCGCTTCCGAGCTGCACGTTTTTCCGTAAATTCCAGAAATCATAGTTCTTATCCCCAGGGTCACTAACACTCCAATATACTTCATATAATTTTTCCCAATTTTTCTAGGATTTAAATACATATTTTAAACGTATACGAAAACTTCGGATACCCTGAACATTATCGAAACGATATCCGATTTCCTCGAAACTAGTGCCAAAATGTTCGTTACATTAAAAGGAACAAGTTTCATGTTGAACTCACCTTGAGACTCGAGTCCACGCGCCCTCACGCGCTGCTACAGTACCTGGTACTGTTCATCTTCTCCGCCCATTTTCCTGCAATTTGACCTATTAGCCCGCGACACAACCCGGCTGGAATTCCTTTAATTTAACCTCAATTTCACTAATTAAAGCATCCATTTGCATCGTTATAATCTTAATTGAAGGTCTGTGATTTAAATTACACCAATACTTACCTCAATCCTTCAAATCGAGTTCGATTTTTCGAAGGACATAACCGTACTGTTCATCCTCCAATTCCACTCTATTTCACCTGTTTTCTTCCAATTAATTTATCAGAAAGCTTCCTAGGAACCTGTAAACGTGTTTCCAAACTCAATTGCAACTGAAACTCCCTCCAATTACACATCCAATCTTCGTATTTCTTCACTCCCCGCCATGTCCCTTCATAGCCAACAGGACGCCAATTTCTTTCGTTTTTGCACTGGAACGACTTGAATTGATCCCAGAAGACTTAATTAAACTTTAGTTTGCATCATCATTGACATGACTCATCCCAATCCCCCCGGGATTAGTGCGGGATGACCTTGCTCCCGTCTGACACGAAGTGTCAGACAAGGGATATTTCCGACCTTTGCCCTCCCGGGCTATCAGAGTACGCCAGGATCCGGAGGAGGTATGTGATATCTCGGTCTCTGCTACAGTCCACATCGTATCCAACCTGAAGGGTATTAAAAACAGAAAGACTGTGAGTGGACAAAAATAAAGAGTTTATAAAACATATTTCATAAAAGACCTTTATACCCTTCACTAAAAAGCATGCATGCATAGTAAAACCATTTATCCAAACACATATGTTAAAACATCCACAATTAGGGGATTGTCCCAAAATTCTGTAAATACAAGTTATACGGGCTCCTGCCCAAAACCATTTATCGACATAAAACACAATTTCCCAAACCAATTGAAATCATGTTTATTATCCATTATATTCATATCCAGAACCTGTCACGGTAAAATAAAGCTACGCGGGTGCTAACCGGGGTCTCAAACCCAAGTCTCTCCAGGGTCCACCTAGGTCAATGTCCGTAGATCAATGACCCTCCCTGGAGGTAACAATCATATATAAAGGATGGAGTATGAAAAACCTTTTGAAATCATTCTTGAAACCTTTCAAGGATTCATGCCCGGCCCCCATAAGCCGTCATGAACCATAAAATCCTTTCATGGGTTCATGCCGGTTCCCATAAACCGTCATGACCCGTAAATTCATTTCAAGGGTTCATGCCGGTTCCCATAAACCGTCATGAACCATAAAAACCATTTGTAATACATAACTGGGCCCTAGGCCCGAATCCACATAGAAACTGGACCTCAAGTCCGAATCGTAAACCAATTGGGCCTCCTGCCCGATTCCGTAAATCAAATGGGTCTCGAACTCGAGTTTACCTTTTCAAATCCAAAATCATTTCATTAAACCATTTCCAAAACCATAAGAATGGAAAATCAGAGTAAAACTGGAAACCTCGATTTACGTGCAAGCACGTAAATCGCCTCGAAATACGTGAAACCATATAATTCACAAGCATCCAAATCAACATCATAAAATCATATTCATAATCCATTTGGAAATCCAAAACCATTTTATTTAGACCAATAAAGACATGCAGCCCCGTATAGGCACCGTATAGGGCCGAAACCTCGAAATACATGCCTATACGTAACCACACATCCAAATGCACTCATGGCATCACAAACACGTATTTAAAACATATAATAAACATTTATGCATGCACCAATTTAGAAAACAAGGTCCACTCACAGACCGTCCGAGCTGCCGCTTCGATTTGCGTGCCATAGGCTCTCCCGAGCCGATCACTATCATCGGGACTCCCAAACCTGTCCAAATTTTAATAGAAGGTTACTAACTACTTAATTAACCTCCTACCAAAGCCCCGTAATTTTCCCGAACTTTTAACTATTTTTAAACCGACCATAAACCTTCCGACACCCCGAAAACTATCGAAACGATGTCCGATTGATGCGAGACCAGTCCCAAAATCTTCGTTACATCGAATAGAAGATTTCCCGTGTTGAACACTTTCCCAAATTATGGCTCACGGGCCCTCACGAGCCCCTAGAAAGTCAAAAACACTGTTCATCGGCATCAATCTCAGAGAACTGAACCAGTTTTACTGTAGCAACACTGTTCATCTCGGGTTTTCTCATATTTCTGGACTGATTTGGGGTCCGTTTCATCCCATTTTAATTCCTAAATTCCTATTTTCTCATTTCCTATCTAACCAAAACATCAAAACAACCTAAAAACATCAAAATCTCATTAAACCGATTTCCCCCTTATTCGGTTCAACCTTCCATTTTCGTTCCCAGGTTTTTGCAGCCAGAAAACCATCCTCAAAATCATCTTATTAGGTTCCTATTAACCCCCTAAGATCATTCTAATCACCCAAAATCAACCTTAATGTGCGAAATGAAAATAAAAAGGAAAAATGGTGGAACCGAGTACCTCTCGGGTTTGTCTCCTCCAAGCCGCCGTACACGGCGGTTCTGGCCGTCCAGGCCGGCCACCAACATCCAACATCCTCCCCTCACTCTCCTGGTTTCTCAGATGTCCATGGGTGAAGGTTTGGATTGGATTGGTTTGGGTACAAAGGATGAGATCGGGTGGGTTTGGGTGTGTGTGTTTGAAATGGGAAAAGGAAATGGTTTGCACGGTGCATGAAGGAATATGGTGTCCATTGGATGGGTGACACTTGTCACTCATCCATTGGGCATCAAGACAAATATCTGGGCCCACTAGAGTCCAAAAGTGAACCCGTTTCGTAATTCGTGCAATAGTGCACTTAAACTTCCGTGAACCGTAACTTTGTCGTCGAATGTCCGAATTCGACGTGCCGCCTGTCTATGGATTCGTATCGTCCTCATCTACGTAACGGTCTTCGGCCCTAGGCCATCGGACCTCCCGGTCAAAAAGTCAACATTTGACCCCTTTTATCCAAAATTACCAAAATGTCCCTAAACTTCCGAAAATCATAACTTCCTCCTCGAACGTCGGAATTGAACGTGCCACCTGTCTATGAACTCGTGACGTCATGAACTACGTCACGGTCATCGGTCAAAGTCCATTTAACCCCCCGAATGAAAACGTTTTACCCACGCTAGGGGCAAAACGGTCATTTTGCATCGTTCGTCCGATTTCGCCCTACTAATCACCGATTAACCTCACTAATCGTGATTAGTCACTAATCTAATCTAGGAATTTGGGACAGGTCGTTACAATCATGGCCTACTAACTCAATTTCGATTTTTGGGAGATTTAAATTTCAACCGACTGGGTTTCAGGTTCCTTCAACTACTTCTCTCATTTCTTCCCTCATTCTCCCTCGTTTCTCTTTGTTTTTCACTTAGGATCAATTCTCTCCTCTCAGCAACACTCCCCTGGACTCAATTTGATCACACATGGATGGATATGGGTAAGCACCGTTTGTAAATCAAGCGGCAACAATTGCCACTAATTCTCATTTGTAAGTGACAGGTGTCACTCCAGGGACAAACTGAGGTTGCATCAGCTCATAACCAAACGCCCTGCCAATTGACCGTTTTACCCCTGCTTTAACAATTTACCAAAATGCCCTTTACATTCTGAGGTTCGTAACTTGGTCGTCCAAACTCCAATTGACGCGTGCCGCCTGTCTACGGATTCAGCGTCTCGGGACCTACCCAACGGTCCTCGAATTACATGAAAAGTCCATGTCGTTTAAAAAGCCAACAAATTGCCCCTTTAACCAAATTACCGAATTACTCTTGAACTTCGAACATCATAATTTTCTCCTCGAATTGTCGAATCGGACGTGCCACCTGTCTATGAACTCGTGACATCCCGAACTACGTCACAGTCATCTGTCAAAGTCCGTTTGACAGCTCAAACCAAAAGTCAACCGTTCACCCAATTTCAGGGGCAAAATCGTCATTTTCTTCAAATTTTCCAAATTTTCCTTTTTTCCGAATGTTTCGGGTCGTTACACATCTGACCACTGAATTTCCATTGTCCATATATACAATCAAAAAATCTTTACTAAAATTAGATACTTTTTACGAATAGAGGGACCACCTATATGAAACCAATGCCATTTGGAAAAGATGAAATTTCAATTAAACCCAAAGAACAGACTTTGTGAATGACATCAGCCATTCACTTATTGTGTTTAGCCTAATGCAGACTATGGTTTAGCAGAGCAGATAATAAGGAAAAGCTTTCTATGAGTACAAGTCAACAACTAAGACCACAAACTCAAAAGAGAGAGCAAGCAACACATCAATGCAAGAGAAAAATCTAGAATTGGACAAGAGCCACAAACCTGTGACTGGTAATTGAAAATATACACAGCTCCTGAATACAGACTTGCAAGGATCCTGCCAAAACATATACACAGTATAAGTAGTGGCCTCTTCGAAATTATAACTACATTAATATAAACAAATAAAATAACAGAAACAGAGCAGCGTCAAGCCATTGCACACACTAATTCAAAGTCTATCCTCTTTCCGTTTAGATAAATTTACATGTACAGTGATAGTAAAAATTACCATGTTCAGTTGGATGCAGATCTAAAGACTTAACTCTTTATGTTCTTTGCACAAATTTTTTCTGCATAATTGGTCAGTATAGTAAGCAGAAGTAAAAAATTCCCAAAACGCAAAGCTCAAATTGGAAATGGACATCACAAACTTAAATGAGCTGAGGAAAACAAATTACCTTGATATCAAGCCTAAGAAGTTGCAAAATCACCATATAAACCGCACACATTGAAGCGGAAGGATTTAGTAAATCGAATTAGAAAGCAATATGAATAAATTCATAGCAGAAGCTTAAGAAGTCACACAGTAAGTCGTAATTAAGTTCAAACGATTCTAAAATCTCTTGAAATTCAAAGAACCAAGCAAGAATAAGCAAGTAAAACTCTGGTCACATTTCAGATCCAAGGTGTACTCAAAATCGACAAGAACGTTACCATTTTGTGAGCTGAGAAAAGGAGAAGCTAATGCAAATATATGATAACCTAACTAAGGACAGTGAGGTGGATGAAGACAGAGATGACGTTGATGAAAGGCCTGAGGTGATGAACAACCGTGACAAAGCGGAGCCGCGAGAGAGAGAGAGAGAGAGAGAGAAGAGAGAGAGAGAGAGAGGAGAGAGAGAGAGAGCGAGCGAGGAGAGAGAGAGTGAGAGAGAGAGGAGAGAGCGAGAGGAGAGAAGGCGACGAGAGAGAGAGAGAGAGAGAGCGAGAGAGAGAGAGAGAGAGATAAGCTAACTAAGGACAGTGAGGTGGATGAAGACAGAGATGACGGTGATGAACGGCCAGCGGTGATGAATGACCGGAGGTGATGAACAACCGTGACAAAGCGGAGCCGCGAGAGAGAGAGAGAGAGAGAGATGAGAGAGAGAGAGAGAGAGAGAGAGAGAGAGAGAGAGAGAGATGAGAGAGAGAGAGAGAGAGAGAGAGAGAGAGGGGAGTTTTGCTCGAAAGAGGAAAAGATAGATTGCGGGTGTTGGAAGATTATTTTTTATTGCACAATCTAATTAGCTTGGATAGTTTGTGGGCGGGAGATGGAAAGAGTGAGAGCGGGATAATTTTTTTTTTTTGGGGGGGGGGGGGGGGGGGAGTGTTTCGTGAAAAAAGATTCGAAATTTGTGAACTGGGTAGGGGTGAGAGATCTGTCTGGGAGGAGAGAAACTATAAATTAATGGCATTGAAGGAAAGAATGAAGGGAAATTCAGAGAGGGAAAAGTCGAAAGAGGAGCGAGGAAGTAGAAACGACCGCTCTTTTGTAAATAATTAGAGACAGAGGGAGAAAATGAGAAACCCTAGAGACGGAGCCTACAATTTAGTCCTTTTTATTACTGTAGTTTCCCTGATGTAGCCTTTCCTTTAAATACCAGCCACCGCGACTTTGCTGACCAACCAAGTTTTGCAGTCCCTGAATTAAATAGGTTTGCTTCTTTGCTAGGAGAGGGACATGTGTTTCAAAACAATTTTTTTTTTCATACGTTAAAAAAAATCAATTGGAATTTTATTTTCTTCTAGGAAAATGTTTGTACCATAGAAACACAAATACTAAATAAAAATAGATAGTATTAGCTCTAGGCGCGGTTCAGTATAATTTGATATGGAATTGATATTGCTTGTGGTAGGCGGCGAATTAGTGATGTAGAAGACTTAGAAATTGGAGTGCACGTTCCTCTCAAAGAAAAGAACTTGGAGAGTGCATGTGAATTAGTACTCTAGGTTTTTCATTTAGATATTTTTTAAAATAGATTTCATTAAATTAGAGCTCTTTTTATTTAGCATTTAGAATGGGAGGGGGGGAAAATAAAATCTTGAATTGAATTGGTGGGAACGAATTATAATCAAGGAGAAGAAAAGATAAATTTAAAGGATGGAATTTTTTTTTAATATATTGACATTTTAGTAAAGACTTTGGTCGATTAAATCTTTAACAACCGATGCTAAACTTAAAGAAGGAAAAATTTGTATAGACATCGTTATAAAACAGCAGATATTAAATGGACATAAAGACATCGATCTAAATTTGCACTGAAGTTGTTTTACACTTTAAACTTCAGTAAATATCAAACTGATGTTTATAGTAATAATAACATCGGATGACTAGTTATCTGATGTCTTTATAGTGATGTCTATTCCCATATATTGGCGTATTGCGGCCACCATCCAAGCAGTCAGCCCGATATATTTTCTAGCTATAGCGCATCAAACCGTTCAAACACATGCAATATAATAATCTAGCTAGCTTTGTAAACTTTGATGTTAATTATATATATAAAAGTTAAAAAAACTTAAATTTATATTTCTCTCATTTATCCTAAAGACACAATAAGCTAATAAAAAACTTCTTTAATCTGTATTATTAATTTATTATATACGTTGAACATAGAAGTTGATGTACAGTTGAATTAGTTCCATGTACGTCAACTCTCAAACAAAAAGAAGCCAGTCGAATAACATTTTAAGTTTGGATTGAATCATTCTTTTTGGTTTAGTTGCCTTCTAACTCATTCGATTTTGTTGTTGTTAGGGTTTTCCGATTTTAGGAGTTGTGCATAGTGGTTTCAAACGATCAAAGGATGCTTGCTCACAAATGTGAGACTCGATTACTTATTAATAATTGTCCAGGTTAGAGGCATTTGATGATATAGAGTTATTAAAAATTGACTAGTTAGAGTTGTTAATCTTATGAGATGTTCTAAAATGAAGCAACAATAATGAAGTTTACTAATCTATATAATTAAAGATAGAGTAAAAGGTCCAAATTTAAGACTCAATTAACGTAAAAGAAAAGTTGAAGATGCTGCAAATACTTGAGAATACATTGATCGCTGCTTCAGATTTAAAGTTGGGACCATGCAAAACCTTGCAAGGTACCCGTAGGTTCACTATTGTACACAGTACAGTCCATGTATGCTCATAATATGTGGACCAAAGTATGCATGTACATATACTTAAAGGCAGCCTCATGATGATGCGTACATCTCCAATATTATACAAGGTGTAAAGATGCTTCCCGCTTCCATTATCGAGGTTCAGCAACTTACTATATATCGAGAGACTTCCAACATATTTTAACGTTGTTGGTTGGCACTTGCCACCACGTACGCTGTTACTGTAGCTCTCTCTCTCTCTCTCTCTCTCTCTCTCTCTCTCTCTCTCTCTCTCTCTCTCTCTCTCTCTCTCTCTCTCTCTCTCTCTCTCTCTCTCCGTTAAGCTGCATGCCTTCGATTAGCTCTTCAAAACCATTGTTTTTGTTACAATTACAGCCTGTCTTGGACTGTTGAATACTTCATTGGCTTCATGTACATATATATATATATATATATTCCTTAATCATATAATTGATATGTTTATTATGAGGCAATCATTCACACTATTCTGTTGTATTTTTTGCCTTACATTTTATTACTTATTTGATTTATGAATCTATACTAATTTATCTGCGTAAAATAGGCCGGCCGGGTCTAGGATTGTGTTGCTTGTTGGGGACTATAGATATATGTATCAAGTGATTAAGTCGATCAAGTAAGTGGAATGGATTTGACTCATTGGCTGCGCAGAATGTGATTTGATTGGACAGCTAACAATTAGGCAATTGGCAACACCCAAAGGCTATATACAATTGCCCGTGGCTTCTCTCTCCAATTCTCAACCCTAAAAGAAATTCTCAGCCCTAAAAAGGACCAAAGTAAAGAGAGAAAATTGGGTTTCCGTAAGTACAATGCAAAAAATAGGAACTTCATTTGAGAATGTGGGTTGTTTCAAAAAGAAGCTAGTTAAATAGTTTTGGGGATATTTGTTGGTCACTATCTTGTATTCCACAAATTGGAAAATCAAGTTGGTGTTTGGGCTACGAATTTGGCAAATTGGTCCACTGGAGGCCTTTTTCAGCATTGCCCGGCCAATCCAAACTCAAGGCTGGCCTCAACTAGGGGCCCAAAAAGATTGTCCATCGTTTTTACTTGGTTGCTATTGGCACTAGAATTGGTCAACCGATGAGCTGGGTCTAACTGAAAAAATAATTTTTATAAATACCAAAAGGTGTATCAAAATCGAATGAGTCATAATATTTGAACTCATATATTAATAATACATTTTCTTTTCTGGTCAATGTTTGGATTTTTTCTGTGAGAATTGTTGGCTGGTCCCAAATGTTCAGATATATCTGATGGCAACCTCTTCGAACCCTCAAGTTTCTGTGGCTGCGTCTTGTGAGCAGGTTGATCCGGTGAGTGGTGGTGGCTGCCTCTCCGGGGATGGCTATCCCTTGGGATCTTCGGTTGTTGTCGCTGTCGGGGTGCCGGATGTAGTTAGTGTTGGTGGTGATGTTGTTGGGCTCATGGAGCCTGTGTTGTTTGGGAAGTCTGGTCTTGGGTTCTTGCCCACTGATGCTGCTTTGATGGGCCCTGGTTCTGTTCAGTCTGGTCATACGGATGTCGTTGTTGGGGACCAAGATGTTGCTCCAACTGTGGGGGCAAGGACTTCGTATGCCAAGGTTGTTGGTGGATTTGGGGGCCCCCGCTTAGGTGCCCCTGCCCTCAAATTCTGTCAGCCTAAAATTATTGCGGGTCGTAAGGTTGTTTGTCCTCCTTCTGAGGCAACTGGGCTTGCAGCCTTAGAATGGAAGCATTCGTTGGTGGGTTATTTCGTGGATAAATCTCTCCCATTTAATGCTGTTAATACTTTAGCAAGGAAGATTTGGGCTAACCGTGGTTTGGTGGATGTCCTTGCTAATGGGAATGGGTTTTTCTTTTTCAAGTTCTCGGATGATCTGTCTTGCTCTCAAATTATTGAAGATGGGCCTTGGCACATGGCGGGTCGCTCCCTATTCCTTTCCCGTTGGAAGCCCGAAATGATTTTGTCCAAGAATGCTCATTCCAAGGTTCCTTTGTGGGTGAGATTTTTTAACGTTCCTTTGGAATATTGGTGTCCTGAGGGGTTTAGTCATATTGCTAGCGCTGTTGGTAAACCTTTGTTTGCAGATTCGATGACTGCTTCTCGTAAGCGCATATCTTTCATGCATATTTGTGTGGAAGTGGATGCTTCAGACCCCCTTATTGATTCTTTGGATATCTTGTTGCCTTCCGGAGGAGGATAGTGAGGTTATGGGTGTAGTTGAAGTGAAAGTGGAGTATGAAAATCGACCACGAGTGTGTGAGAAATGTCGTCTATTTGGTCATTTGGAATCGACATGCCCACGTAAGATTTTGCCTTCTATTTTGGATAATTGTGATTTGGTTGGTGGGTCTAAGGCCACGAGTGTGGTTGTTCCTGGCCCCATGCATTCTCAACTTTTTAGCCCTGTTTGTGTGGTTTTGGAAGAGCATGTGGCTCTCCCCGTTTCGGATGTTGGTACCCAGTCTGTGTCTACTGATCCTAAGTTGGCTTCCCTTATGCCTAAGGAGGGTAAGGCACGGTTTCCCTCGCCTACCTCCCTAGGTACTAATATTGCAAGGCCCAAGCAGGGTTTGGTTTCGAGTTCTTCTGCTAATGGCCATGTGGTTGATGCTGAAATCTCTCCTAATCGATTTCTCCCTCTGGTGTCTGAGGGTGATTTTTCTGACTCAGAGCATGTGGTACCGTTGCCTTTGATTTCAAGTAGGACTGGTTCCAAGGTGATGGGAACTGTGGGGTTATCGAAGGGCCTGGGTTTTTTGAAAAAGAAAAAGACGAAGAGGAAATCAAACAAGCATGTGTCATCGCGTGATGGGGTTGAGGTTTTGAGGGAGGTTGGTGACGTTTTGGGTACTAGCATTGGAGGGAGGAGTGGCCCTCGGGATACCACTGTTATCTCTTCTCATGTTTAGCACAGCCTGTTGGAATGTGAGAGGTCTCAATGACCGGTCTCGCCAATTGGAAGTGAAGAATTTCATTCTCGCCAATCGTTTGTGCTTGGTGGGCTTGACGGAAACTAAGGTTAGAAGTATTAATAGCTCTCGTATTAAATCTGTTGTTTTTAATAATTGGGAGACCACTGACAATTTCTGCAGCCATCCTTATGGTCGTATTTGGGTGGGGTGGGATCCCTTGGTTGTTTCTCTATGCATTTTAGGTGAATCTCCACAATTTATTCATGCTCGTGTTTCTATTGTGGGTTCTGGTCACGTTTTCTTCATCACCTTTATTTATGCCTCTAATGGTGAGATTGAAAGGAGGGCTTTGTGGCATGATTTGGAGTTGTTGAGTCTCTCTGTTGGGTCTGTGCCGTGGGCTTTATTAGGGGACTTCAATGCCTGTAGGTTTACAAGTGAAGGTGAAGGTGGGAATTTGTTGCGGGATAGCTCTATGCGGGATTTTAGTTGTTGTATTCATAATTGTCGCCTTGATGACTTACGGTTCTCGGGGCGCTTCCTCACCTGGCAAAATAACCAACTGGATGTTAGTAGGATTGCTAGGAAATTGGATCGGGTCCTGGTAAATGAGGAGTGGCTCTCTTGCTTTCCTTCTTGTTTTGCTTCCTTCTTATCGCCGGGTTCCTCTGATCATTGTCCCGCTCTCCTGAAGCTGGATGTGGGCCGGTCTTCTGGTATTCACCCCTTTAAGTTTTTTAATTTCTATGCTGACAATGATGAGTTTATGCCCATAGTGCAACGAGCTTTTAGTATGCATCTGATTGACACTTCTCAGTTCCAACTTGCTAGTAGACTTAAAATTGTGCGGGAGGCTCTGAAAGGGCTTAATCGTAGACCCATGGCTGATGTGTCTGTGACTGTCGAGGAGGCTAAGCTGGCTTTAGATCGATGTCAGATATGTCTTTCTAGTAACCCTTTGGATAGGTCTCTCCTATCCTTGGAGCACGACTTATTGAAGAAGTACAACGACTGTTTATCGGCTGAGGATAGTTTTTTGAGGCAGAAGTCTCGCCTTAGGTGGTTGGATAAGGGTGATAGCAATTCTGCATATTTTCATAAGGTGATTAAGAAAAGGCTCAATAGAAATCGGATTGTGTCTATTGTTCGTGAAGATGGCTCTGTCGCTGTGGAGTCGGCTGAGTTAAAGGATGAGGCTGTTAGGTACTTTCAGGGGTTGTTTGGTACTGTGGGTGACGTGCAGGGTCTGGATTTTGATGGTCTCCTCTCTAATGTGTTGTCTCCTGCCTAGTGTGCTAGTTTGGATGCTCCGGTTACTCCCTCTGAAATTGAGAAGGTGTGTTTCAATTTAAAGGCTGAAAAGGCCCCCGGGCCGGATGGTTTCAATGCACTGTTTTTTCGGCGTGCTTGGACTGTGGTGGGATCACATGTTATTCGTGCTGTGTCTGAGTTTTTTTGTTCCTCTAAATTGTTGGGGGAAACTAATTCTACGATTCTTGCGTTAATTCCGAAGGTTGCTAATCCTACTCACATGAGGGACTTTCGCCCTATTTCTTGTTGCAACACGATTTACAAAATTATCACGAAAATAATTGCTAATCGGGTTAAGATTGTTCTCCCGTCCCTCATTGGTCATAATCAGTCGGCTTTTGTTTGTGGTAGACACATTGGTGATAATATTTTGTTAGTTCAAGAGCTCCTTAGAGGTTACCATCTCAACTCTGGGAGCCCTAGATGTGCTGTTAAGGTGGACATCCTCAAAGCTTATGATTCGGTCTCTTGGGACTTCCTCCTTGATACCCTTATTGCCTTCAAATTTCCCCCTCTGGTTGTTGGTTGGATTAGAGCCTGTATTTCCACTGCTCGTTTCTCTGTTGCTGTTAATGGCGAGTTAGCTGGGTTTTTCCCTGGTTGCAGGGGCCTTAGGCAGGGGGATCCCATGTCTCCTTACCTTTTCGTCCTGGTTATGGAGGTTTTTTCTCGTATTATGCACCATCGCATTGCCGCTTCTCCCTACTTTAGATACCACTGGTGGTGTGATAAGGTTAGACTTTCTCATCTTGCCTTTGCTGATGATTTGTTTGTTTTCTCTCGGGGTGATGTGGAGTCTGTTGCCACTTTGAGGCGGGCTTTGGATGATTTTGCTGGTGTGTCTGGTCTGAGGCCTAATCTCCAAAAGAGCTATATTTATGCCACTGGTATGAGTATGACGAGTGCTTCTCATCTCCGTGAGTGTTTTGGTGTTCAGCTGGGGTCGTTACCTGTGAGGTATCTTGGTGTTCCCCTTATTACTTCCTGCTTGAGATTTAGAGATTATGTGGCTCTTATTGAAAGGGTGGAGAACCGTATCCGTGGTTGGGAGCATCGTTCTTTATCTTTTGCTGGCAGGTTGCTCCTCATTCAGTATGTTCTTAGTAGCACTATTGTTTTCTGGGCTTCCCATCTTTTTCTCCCTAAGCAGGTATGTCATGAGATTGAGCGTATTTTTCGCCGGTTCCTCTGGTCTGGGCAGGTTACTGGTTCCTATCATGCCAAAGTTGCTTGGAATTTGGTGTGTAGGCCAAAGAACGAAAGGGGTTTGGGTATTCGCAGTTTATCCCTCTGGAATGTCGCTCTAATGGCAAGATTCATCTAGTCTCTCTTTGCTCCAGAAGGTATTAATCTTTGGGCTAATTGGGTTAAAGTGTATTATATCCGTGATAGCAGCTTTTGGGGGGTTAAGACCCCTTCTATTTGTTCTTGGAATTGGAAGGGGTTGCTGAGGATCAGGGACTTGGTGAAACCCTTTATCGAGGCCAAAGTTGGAAACGGTGAGGATGTTTTTTTATGGTACGATAATTGGAGTCATCTGGGTTCCCTCCTGGATCTTTTTGGTGGATCTATTGCGCAAAGTTCTGGTATCCATTTGAAGGCCCGTCTTTCTTCGGTCCTTGTGGATGGTCAGTGGGTGTGGCCCTTTTCGATTGATCCTAGTTTTAGACTAATTCAACTTGCTAGTCGGGCCTGCTAGGTGAGGTCTGATATGACTGATACTTTTGAGTGGAATGCTGCTGCAAACGCTAGATTTTCCTCGGCTTCTCTTTGGAACAAAATCAGGAGGGAGTATCCTGCTTGCTCTTGGTCTGAGTTGGTTTGGTTCTCTGGCGCAATTCCTCGTACTTGCTTTGTTCTTTGGTTGGCTATCCAAACCCGCCTTGCTACTTTGGACCGTGTTGGTAGCTTCTCTAATCAAAGTGACCTTACGTGTGTCCTTTGTGACAGGGAAGGGGAGTCGCATGAACATTTGTTTTTTAATTGTCCTTATAGTTCTTGTATTTGGAAGAGAATTTTGGCGATTGCAGAGTCTAGTTGGTCTTCTTCTCATTGGCCGAATTCTGTTTTTTCTGCTATTGAGCATTGGCGTGGGAAATTGATGGCTCAGGTTGCTAAGCGTCTTGCCTTAGGTGTGACTGTCTACCACATTTGGCAGGAGCGAAATAATCGGATTTTCAGCAACACCAGGAAACCTCCTGATGTGGTCTTTAATGTTATCCTAGCTATGATTCGTAATAAGCTTTGTACTCTTAACTTTAGGTATAATTCTTCCAATATCCGTACTGCTAGGAATTGGAATGTTGTTATTTCGTAGGTACTTTTAATTTGGTGTGTTCTCCTACGGGAGGTGTGTTGAGCTCTTGTGAGTTGTTTGTTTTTGTGTCTTGCGCTTTGTGTTGGGTTTTTGCCCTTTAATATAATTTGATTTAACAAAAAAAAAACTATTATATATATATTTTTTGTTTTTTAATTTTTTATTCTAATAATTATGAATGAATCTGCTACCGGAGTTATAGCTTAGTTTGAGTTGTAACTTAGGTCAATTTTTATAATTTATATATTCTATAAGCTTAATTTTGCATAAAAATTGGGGGTTGCTTCCTAAAATTGGGAGCATGCGTTTGAATCCCTATTTTTTTTGGCCAATTTGATTATATGGAGTCTTTCCAATTTTATTCAAAAATTTGGTCTTATTTTATCTAATTTTGTAATCTTTGAATAAAAGTTGGTTCGATTTTATCATTTTTGTTTCAATTTTTGAATAAAATTTAAAACTTGGCCTTAATATACCCTTCAATTTTTTTTTTAAAAAATATTGTTGAATTTAAGCCACTTAATTTTTTTTTGATAAATCAAATGTACTAAAAAAGGAAAAAATCCAGCAAACGAATTACACAATAAGACCCTAAGGCCACACAACAAGAAGGAAAAACGAATTACACATAAGGAATATGCCAATAGTTGGCAATCCTAAAATTAGAAGTTTTACTCTTAACCTTTAAAGTACAAAGTTTATATCTAACTAAATCACAAATGATTTTGATAATAGCCCAAAGCAAAAGACGACCTCTACCAAACACACAACGATTACGCTCTGCCCAAATACAATAAACTGTGATAGCAAGGGAATTTTTTTTTACCAACATTCTGAGAGAACCTCCCCTCCATAATGACGAAATGCCATCAATGAAGGAGGCTCAGCAGGTCCGAGCCAAGGAACCCCGCATCTACCCAAAACACAACTTCAAATACCTTTAGAGAATGAGCAATCAAAGAAAATGTGTTGGTGGGACTCAAGAGCTAACCCACAAAGTACACAATCCCAATTAAGCCGATTGGAGAAGTGTCGAATACGGTCAAAAGTAGAAAATTCGTTTTGAATTGCAAGCCAACGAATGAATCCCGGCTGAGGTATCATGAATTTATTCCAAATGAGATGATCCCATTGAGAAGTAATTCCATGAGTACAAACCTGGTTTCACATAGAAGAAGAAGAGAAATTATGATCTGCACTATCCTTCTAAATAAAGTGATCAGACCTGGAAGGGTCAGAAACAATGGATACACTAGCCTCATGGATAACAAGGACACTGGGATGGTTGTTGGTAAACGGCCAATTAAACCCAACACTGTCAATGATAGCAGCAAGACGCTCATTGCGATGGAGACCAGAAATAGACACCAGATCAGCACCCCTAAGAAGATGAATGGGACCCAAAGAACACCAAGAGTCATACCACAAGAAAATATTATTATAAGGACCCATCCCAAATTCACGTATTAATTAAGGATTAATGATGGATTATAGAGAAGTAATTAAGGACTAAGAGAGGATTAGCGGACGATCGAGGTAAAATGACGATTTCGCCCCTAGAAAAGGTAAAAAGTTGATTTTTGACCGGGGAGTTCAAATGCACGAGGATCGAGGATCATTACGTAGATCGAGATGATACAAGTCCATAGACAGGCATTATAACAGGATCCATCTCGATCCCCCGGGGACCACCTTGGGATGTGTGCTGCTTCCGTCTGACAATTACCCTAGAGTGCCGAAAATATCCATAATTAGATTAAAAAATTTCAAATACAACAAGTTTAAGTTCTATATTGTCAGACCAAGGATAAGTATTTTACAAAAAATGAGCACATATGTCAGTTTACAAAATGGTGCTCAACCTACCCAAACGGGTGTACAAGTACGCAACAAATATCTATGCCTCGACCTCTAGATCAGCGCCTGCCTCAGTGTCACGGCCCGGAGGGGTCAAGAAAATATTTAAAGAGTGAGTGGACTGAAAATAAATAATATTTCCAAAACCATTTAAGGAAACAAATAAAGGTTTTCCCCTTCCGTTTTCAAACATGCATTCAAGTTAAATCATAAGAAATGGAAATCGAATCAATAAGTAATATAAGTCAATACAAAACAAGATATATGAAATAATAATAATACATCGTATAACCAATCTCCAATATCCCAGATGACAGGACCTATCCCAATCCCCCCGAGATTACCGTGGAATGTGCCCTGCTCCCGTCCAACAAGGGGTGTCAGACAAGGGATAACCAACAGTCACTGCCCAAACGGGGCTTCCAGAGTGCGCAAGGATCGATGGAGGAGGCGTGCAATGTCCCAGTCTCTGCTGCAGTCGCATCCGTAATCAACCTGAAGGGCATTAAAACCAAAAGTTGTGAGTGGACGAAAATCATTAAGTTTAGTAAACACAGTTATAAGACATTTATGCCCTCCAATAAAAACGTATGCATGCCACGAAAACCAGTAACCAAAACATTTGTTCAACCAAGCCATTAGGGCCTTAGCCCAAAAACCGTTAACTTAAAACCAAGTGTGGGAACTCAGCCCAAAACTGTGGAATACCACTACCAGACATATTAAAACCATGTGGGCCATCGCCCAAAGCCATAAACATAAATCCATAAATCCAAAACCATTTAGGGTCCCCGACCCGAAATACCATTTCATAACCAATAATCCATTTTTACCACATAACACATATCCAACAGAAAAGTCATTTCATAGATTCATTAATCCATATTTACCATTACCATCACCAGCATCCCAGATACTTAGCGTCCCAGACGCTTGACGTCCCAGACGTTATATCTCACGGTACAATAAGCTACGCGTGCTGCCCGGGGTCTCTCCGGGTCCATATCTCTGACATCACAGATGTCTGACGTCCCTGACGTCAATGATAGCAATCCTGCTCCTGAATCATTATACAGTCCGGTAACTCCGTACAATGACCCCTCGCAGGCAATGCACCGTGACTTCCCCAGTGTCCCAGACATCTGGAGGAGACCATCATATATCCTTGTATCCAGATGGTATATGGAAAACCGTTTTATTAAATCATTTCACAACGTCACAACGGGCCCTGCCCGAAATCTCCATAAAACATCACAATTCCATTTAGGGTCCCTGACCCGAAACCACATTTACTAAACATAGGGTCTCAGACCCGAAATCACATTTATTAAACATAGAGTCCCAGACCCGACATCACATTTATAACCCAACTGGGTCTCATGCCCGATTTTATAACCACTGGGCCCACGACCCGATTTTATAAACCATTGGGCCCACGACCCTAATTCGTAAATCAGCTGGGCCCCTGGCCCGATAATATCACTCAAATGGGTTTTAGCCAGTTTTCATATACAACTGGGCCCCTGGCCTGATTTCATAAAGCAATTGGGCCCCTGGCCCGATTACGTAACTCAATTGGACTCCAAGTCCGAGGTTTCCAAACAAGTGGGCCTCAAGCCCGAGTTTATCTTTCCAATTTTAAAATCATTTCATCAAATCCTATCCAAGACCATAAACATGGAAAATCCGTGCAAAACCTCGATTTACGTGCAAGCACGTAAATCGCCTCGAAATACGTGAAACCGTTTAATTTACCAACATCCAAATCAACAACATACAATCACAATCATAATACATATAAAACAGTTAAGCATGCATAGAATTTATAAAACCAAAGTCCACTCACAGACCGTTTAACGATACGACTCGATACGCGTGCCATAGGCCCTCCCGGGCCACACCACTATCATCGGGACTCCCAATCCTGTCCAAATCACATTAGAGGGTCACTAACCTCTTCATTAACATCCTATTAAAGTCCCGTAATTTTTCCGAATTTTTAATTATTTTTAAACTCGATTTAAAACCTTTGGACGTCCCGAACAATATCGAGACGGTGTCCGATCGACACGAAACCAATCCCAAAATGTTCGTTACATTAAATAGGACAGAAGTCATGTTGACCTCACCTCAACTTCTGAACATCATAACTTTCTCCTCGAATGCCGGAATCGAACGTGCCACCTGTCTATGAACTCGTGACGTCCGGAATTACGTCACGGTCATCGGTCAAAGTCCGTTTGACCGCCCGATCAAAAAGTCAACATTTTCCCACAACTAGGGGCAAAATAGTCATTTTGCACATTTTGTCCGATTTCGCCAAACTAACCACCGATCAACCTCACTAATCAAGATTAGTCACTAAACTAATCCCGGAATTCGGGACGGGTCATTACAACCTTCCCTCCTTAATTAATTTCATCCTCGAAATTCCAACCGCTCTAATCTCAAACATTTTTCCCTCCTTAATTAGTTTCGTTCTCGAAACTCAACTACCCTGATCCCACAAACACCCCTTGGAAAGTGGAATCGACCTCTCAACACGTGTACACCCGTACACGAACAAATTAGAACAAAAACTTGTCTGCACTCAACGTATCACTAGTACTCATAACACATCGACTACATTCGACCCCGTCGAATGACTGAAACCACTCGTTTCGAATTGACACCACTTGTCAAATCGACCATTCCGTTGACGCAACAACTCGACGGTTCCTTTCCCACTCACCAATTTATCCTGGTATTTACTCCCACTAGGAGTCACCTGACCTCTCTCAACAAACCACGTTGACACCTTCCGACAATCTGTCACCACTTGGCAGTTGTCAGTCGAAAACTGACACTCGACTCACTCGTGGCTACACAAGTCACCTACGTACTTGACTCAAATATACACTTACCGACATTTTATCCGACTCGTGTGTAATTAGACTCATCGGATGACACGACCCATCCCAATCCCCCCGGGATTACCATGGAATGTGACGTGCTCCCGTCTGACAAGAGGCGTCAGACAAGGGATAACCGATTGCCATTGCCCATACGGGCTTCCAGAGTGCGTAAGGATCGATGGAGGAAGTGTGCGATGCTCAGGTCTCTGCTGCAGTCGTATTCGGAATCAACCTGAAGGGCATAAATGTCTTATAAATGTTTTAAACAGACTTGTTTATTTTCGTCCACTCACAGCTTTTGTTTTCAATGCCCTTCAGGTTGATTCCGAATACGACTGCAGCAGAGACCTGAGCATCGCACACTTCCTCCATCGATCCTTACGCACTCTGGAAGCCCGTATGGGCAATGGCAATCGGTTATCCCTTGTCTGACGCCTCTTGTCAGACGGGAGCACGTCACATTCCATGGTAATCCCGGGGGGATTGGGATGGGTCGTGTCAAGTGGTATCAGAGCAGGTTTTGCTCTTTTGTGCGCGAAGGACGAGGGTGTGATGTCTCTTTGGGCTGCAGTTCCGTTGTCAACCTGATAGATAGTTTTGGGTTTGTATAGTGAATTGGGTGTGTTTGACCTGATACGCCGTGCATTGTTGCGATTCAACCCAGGTGGTGTTGTATTCGATTAACTGGTAATGTGGGACCGTCGGTTCGGTCATGTGATGATGGATTGTTGTGCCACTGGGCACAGCTAGGTTCAGGGAACCCAATTGGAATAATGATATGGAAATGTGAAACTCGGTTGAGTATTGGTCTATGTGTTGGACCCTGGTAGTGTTGGCTAATGTTCGGGGTGTTGGTGCATCGGAGTTAGCCGATGACCTTCGTGGTGGAACCCACGATGGAACCCACGTTGAGTTGATGATTGGATTGGATTGGACGTCTATGCGATGTCAGGACCGCGGGGTCGGTCAGGTTGTGGATTTTACTGCAAAAGGCAGTTGGGTTCGGTGGAACCCTAGGGTGTGATCTTGGAACCCTAATTTTTAATCGATGGACCGAAAGGTGAACTTTAAATGAGAACTTGTGCTGCGACGAGCGGCTGAGGTCATGGATGACCATGTGGATGACTCTAGTGAGTCTAGTCTGGATTATGGGATTCGATCCACGGATGCGGTTATGAGATAAAATATGGAATCCCGTGTTGGATCGAATAGTAGTGTGATGTGTGGATGCGGATCTTGACAACGATGACTGTTGGTCGACAGTTGTGTCGAGATAACTGGCTATCGAGAGTATTTAGTGTGGCTTTCACACTTGTGGATCAGGGGATGTTCAGGGAACGTCCATTATCCTGATGTGCCAGTGGTCAAATTGGAGGTACCCATAGTCCTGGGGTACGAGTGGTGTTACGGGATCGTCGTTCGGAATGAACGGAGATCCAGGGTAACAACTTTGCACACTGTGTGCTAGCATGGATGTTCGTGTGCTAGCATGGGTGTTCGTGTGCTATGTATGGATGTTGGTACCTATATGCTAATACTAGTATGGATGCCTGTGTGCTGATACTGGTATTGATGATGGTGCGTGGTGCTGGTACCGGTGTCGGTGATTGTGATGACGAGGAGCCACCATTTGGGGTGTGACTCTGTCATGATGGACAGATGATTGGTATCTGCGACTCAGTGGTGGTTGAGTCTTGGACTGGATGGGATCCAGTGGAGGTTGTGTCGTGTTGGGATAAGTCCCAACAGATTTATGATGACAAGTGATGAATGGATCAAAAGGTATGATTGAAAATTTGGGGAATCTTGGGATGCTGTTCCATATGTCATGTGTATTGGTGGACTTGGGGAGTTTTGTCAACTCCGAGATTGGTAAGATTGTTTATTTCTTATATCCCCAGAGAGTACAAGGAAATTATTGAAATTGGGAAAAAGTCGGGGAAAACCATTCGTGGTATTGATATGGGATTTTGTGATTGTGAATCACTTGGAACCTGAGGATTGAACCTGTTTAGGTTGAGATGTGAAACGAAGGCTGTATGGTATGCACATTCAGGCAAAATTGTGGATATTCCGTTCGGAATCGGGGTGTGTGCATACATGATTATTGACGGACGTGAGGTCCAAGTAATGAATCGATCTTGGACACGTGGTGGACCAAGTAAGGTATGGACATGGGCAGTCCAGTGGTTGGACTTGACATCTCTTTGGGAGCATGTCTGTTTCCAACATGGTTGGAACTCTCGATCCGGAGAGGGTTGTGATTGGGAGACGAGAGGAGTGCTCGTTTCCGCTTCGGTGATTGGTGTTCCGAAGTCATTGGGGTTGACTTCATATTTTCTGCCGTGGCAGATGATGATTGTTGCTACCAGTACGTTGAGCGTGTATTGGTTGGTGGACCCATGTTTGGCTTGGGGTCATTGGACACAAGCAGTTGTGTATGATTTTGGATTTGGTGGTGAAATGCGAGGTCATCTTTCCACCAAGGGAAATTTGGCGAAGGATTCAATTGAGGGTGTAAGACCCTACGATCAGCTTTCAGATGGATTGTTAGATATGTGGACATGTGTGGATCCTAGGTGGATCTGATTTGCGATGTTGTCGACTTTGGTCGATGTGACGATCTAGGATCGTGATATTACTTGTCGGGTGACGTAGCGATGGATATGGTTTGTGATCTTGATGATCCAGATGGATGGAGAGTTTATCACTCTTACCATGGTATGTGAGTCGTAAATGACGGAACTGAACTTCTTTTCGGAGTGAAGTCCATATGGTTGTTACTCGGTTGAGTAGGTTTCCGAAGTGGTCGGATTTTGTCAACCTCTGACGTGTGGATATTGGGGCTGGCTTCCCTATGAAGTCAATCGAGTGTTTCGGACAGGCAACCGATAGGTTCGGTTTTGTTACGTCTTGGTGGACGTAAACGAGATTTTGGGTTTTGGAATCGAATTTCTGGGTGACGATTCAGGATTCGATTGCGAAGCTCGAAAATGGATTACTGGATTTGGGTACGGAATGGTTATTCCAATGCTAGCTTACGGAATAATGATTTCGGATTCGGATTTGGAAATGGATTAAAAATGTGATGTTTGGGTTTGGATTCGGAATTTCTTACGAAATTGCGGATTCGGATTCGGAATTGGAACTAGATGACGGGTGGAGTTCGTTTTGTCTCATGTTGGTTTGAGCAAATGTACTCCATTACTAAAACGTGTTTGGCTATGACCTGGGTGGCTATAGTCAGATTGATGGATTGAGGTACGTACAGGGTACGTTGTACGAGGATTGATAGGCTGAGTGGTGCCTAATGGCAGTACGTGGGATGTACCAGTGGTGTGTAACTAATGTGTTGGTAATCGGCTTGGTTCTGATATCATTTGTTTGGCTGTATTGTGGACTGGACATTGGATACTGTGCGCCGGGCAGAGTGATTTTGTCTGGGTTCAGTGATTGTATGAGCAGGTGCTCTTGGCCACGGTTGGCTAGTGGAACCCCGATATTGATATGTGTGTTCACTGCTGGGCTGGTATTCAATGTGTTCCAGTTACACCACTTGATGGAGTAAGTTGACGGTATACGTACACTCAGGATGAATGAATTGGTGGTCAGAGTAACCACGAGAAGCCTTGTGTGACTTGATCACACCGTGATTTCCCAGCGTCTCGGTTCGCTGAGGGAGTCGGCGATTATGGACATTGAGATTAATTGGTGTCGCAGGATTGGGCTTGCCCTGCGAATTGAGATCATGTGGTTGATCTTGCGCTACATCGAGAGTGATGTAGTACATGGTGTTGTCACGGATAGACAGATGGTTGGGGCTTTACTAGGGTGGTAAAGCTTAGTGGTGACAGTTTGACTGATGGTGTCAGTATGGACTGACAAATGAGATTTGGTGACTCCCAACGGGAGCAAATGTAAGGATTTATTGATAATGGAAAGGAGCCATCTAGCTGAAGGAGTCAGCTAAATGGTTAGGCGATTTTATCGCGGATCAGGTGATCATTTTCACTCGAGGTGGTCGAGTGTTGTTGCTATTATGACGTATGACTGAGATGGTATGTCTGGGTACAAACGAGGCTGGTGTTGTCCCAGTATGTGGGTGTACAAGTGTACACAGATGTGTGGTCGAATTGTTTTCCACAAGGTGGTTGTGGAATAAGATTGTTGGTAATTTCGAGGACGAAATTCTTTAAGGAGGGAAGGTTGTAACGACCCGTCCCGAATATCGGGATTTAATAATATTTAATTGTGATTTACTAATCTGGGATTAGTTGGGCGATTTCGGACGAATTGTGCAAAATGACCGTTTTGCCCCTGGGTGTGGGCAAAACGTTGACTTTTAATTCGGATGGTCAAATGGACTTTGACCGATGACCGTGACGTAGTTCGGGACGTCACGAGTTCATAGACAGGTGGCACGTTCGATTCCGACGTTCGTGGTGAAAGTTATGATGTACGGAAGTCCAGGGGCATTTTCGTAATTTGGACGATGTAGGGGCAAATGTTGACTTTTTGACCGGGATGTCCGATGGCCGAGGGCCAAGGACCGTTACGGAGGTTTCGTCGATGCGAATCCAACGACAGGCAGCACGCCGAAATCGGACTTCGTACGAGGAAGTTATGGTCTGGAACGTGAAATCGGGGAAGTTACGTCTCGGTAACTGTGTGGATTATTTTATTCTGAAATGGTGGTTGGAGGACACTTGGATGAGTGACAAGTGTCACTCATCCGACGGCTAGATTGGATCTTGATCCACTAATCATAAACTATATGCTAAAAGCTTCCACTACATAATAATCTAAAATTTAATCCCTGCTTTTGATCTGAGCCATCCATTCCACCCCCCTGATTTCATCACAGCCGTCCATCTCATTTTCCCCCTTCCATTTCTGATCATTCCTCCCTCACCGTGAACAAACAAATTGAGAGATTGGGTTCTGGCCATTGCCAATCTCTCTTCCACAATTGATTGCACAAATGTTTAATTGGTGAGTTGGGGAAGGTTCTAGCTGAGGGAGAGCACGGGGGACTGAGTGGGGTGGTGCAATTCGAGAATCAAAGTTTCGGGGAATTGGAGGGAATTTCGAATTGGAGTAATTGGGCCGTGTCGATCAAAATGGGGATTAGCTGGAGTCTTCTGGGATCAAAACGTGAAGCTTTGCAGCAAAAACGACGGGAAACCATGTCGGATTGAGGGAGAACTGAGCTTCCATGGCAGCTCGAATTCGAGCTTGGGTTCAGTAAGTTTAAGGTGTGAATTCATCAAATTGTTTGTGCAGAAACATCCCTTACACTCTCACGATGCTTACTATATGATTTAATTTGGAAATCAGGGACGGAATCGGTGAACCCGATTTGGAAACCCGTCGAGGATCAATCGTGAGTCGTGGAGATTTATACCCTAAATTGTGTAATTCAATCTACAGAACTTAGTTGGTGATTGATTACAAGGGATCAGTGAAAAGAACGGATGGATTTGATGTCGAATTGGGTGTAATTGGACCGGGTCTGTTCGCGGGTTTTTCAACCCGTTTTACAGACAAACGGGTGAGAGGGATGACTGTGCGGGTACTGTAGCAGGCGCGTGGCTTCCACGCGCAGCCGCTTGCGGTGGCGCGTGGGGGCGCGTGAGTGCGAATCCCGAGGTATGATCAACATGACTTTTGTCCTATACATTGTAACGAACATTTTGGGATTGGTTTCGTGTCGATCGGACACCGTCTCGATATTATTCGGGATGTCCGAAGGTTTTAAATCCAGTTTAAAAATACTTAAAAATTCGGGAAAATTACGGGACTTGAATAGGATGTTAATGATGAGGTTAGTGATCCTCTAAATTGATTTGAACAGGATTGGGAGTCCCGGTGATAGTGATGTGGCCCGGGAAGGCCTATGGCACGCGTATCGAGGCGCTCGGTTAAACGGTCTGTGAGTGGACATTGGTTTCATAAATTCGATGCATGCATAACTGTTTTATGATTGTTATAATTATGATTAAATGATTTACTTTGGATATCGGTGAATTTAAAATGATTTCACGCATTTCGAGGTGAATTGCATATTTGCACGTAAACCGAGATTTTCTGGATTTTCACCGATTTCCATAAATGTGGTTGGATATGATTTCATGAAACGGTTACGAACTTGAATAATGTAAAATCGGGCCAGGGGCCCAGTTGAATTATGAAATCGGGCCAGGGGCCCAGTTAACATGTGGATCGGGCCAGGGGCCCAGTTAACTTGTGGAATCGGGCCAGGGGCCCAGTTGATTTCTACACGTGATTGCGGGTCGGGGACCCTAAAATGGAATTGAATAAATGTTTCCTGGTTTACATTTTATATATGTTCACATGCTGGAATCTATAAATGGTTTTGATGATATTTCGGTTATGGCACGTTTCACGGTATTTGGGCATGAGACCCGTTTGATGAAACGTAATGATTGGTTTGGATTTTTATCCATGTATATATATATGCCTTGCATGTGGATATCGATAAAATGTATTTAGTACTGCACTGTATAGATCCTTCCATATTATATTGTCTCCTCCGGCGAGGTACCCCGGAGAGGTCACGGACGTCTAGAACGTCCAGCGTCTATGACGCTAAGCATCGGGGATGCTGTACCCGAACGGGGTTCGGGGATTGAACTCGGAAATTGAGACCCGAGTGGCACGCGTAGCCTTGTGATTGTGACCTTATTGACGTCAGGGACGTCAGACATCAGGGATGTCGAATTGGAGTGTATAGTGCAGTGGCTAAAATAATGGTTATGGTTTATATTATATGCCTTATGGTTCATATTACTGGATTTATGAAATAACTCTTGGATTTACTTTTGGAAATTGAAACTATGCTTTGGTTTCCGGGCTAAGGCCCTAATGGTTATTTCTAAATAAATATGGGATTATTGGTTTTGGTGCATGCATATGATTTTACTGAAGGGCATAAATGTCTTATAAATGTTTTAAACAGACTTGTTTATTTTCGTCCACTCACAGCTTTTGTTTTCAATGCCCTTCAGGTTGATTCCGAATACGACTGCAGCAGAGACCTGAGCATCGCACACTTCCTCCATCGATCCTTACGCACTCTGGAAGCCCGTATGGGCAATGGCAATCGGTTATCCCTTGTCTGACGCCTCTTGTCAGACGGGAGCACGTCACATTCCATGGTAATCCCGGGGGGATTGGGATGGGTCGTGTCATCGGAAATACCATGACCCATTGCATAGTAATGTCCGGTCCACGACTAATCCCATGGTATCGGAACCAATCCAACTACCAATCTCGGGTATAACCCATCGATCAGACTACAACCACCTAGGTTATAGCCAAACACATTCCAATAATGCAGTACATTTGCCCAATCCAGCCTGAGACAAATCGAAACTCCACCCATCATCTAGTTCCAATTCCGTATCCGAATCCGTAATTTCGTACGAAATCCCGAATCCAAACCCAGACATCACATTTTTAATTCATTTCCAAATCCGAATCCGAAATCATTATTCCGTAAGCTAGCATTTGGAATAATCATTCCGTACCCAAATCCGGAAATCCATTTTTCAAGTTCCAAAATCGAATCCTGAATCGTCACCCAGAAATTCGATTCCAAAACCTGCAATCTCGTTCACGTCTACCAAGACACACCAAAACCGAACCTATCGGTTACTAGTTCAATACATTCGATTGACTTCATAGGGAAGCCAATCCAACCTCCACACGTCTAAGGTTGATAAAATCCGACCACGTCGGAAACCTATTCACTCGAGTAAGATACCATACGGGCTCCACTTCGAAAAGAAGTTCTGTCCCGTCATTTACGACTCACATACCCAAGTTCTTATCGATCCTTGTCATTCCACCTAGGAAAAACCAAGGATGATCTACATGATGACGTCAATACTCATCCTACGTGGATGCAAACGAAAACACGCTGTATTCACCACGCTATGTAGCCCAACATTGTCTGCCACCAAGCAGAAAATGAGAAATCTCGTTTAACAAATTTTGAATACGCAACTCCTCCTGATGACCCCAAAACACGCATGGGCCCACCAACCAATGCACGCTCAACGTGCTGGTAACTACAATCAACGTCTGCCAGGGCAGAAAACAAGAAGTCAACCCCAATGACTCCAGAATACCCATCACCAATGCGGAAACGAGCACTCCTCTCGTCCCACAATTACAACTCTTCTCGAAACTAAGGTTCCAACCATGTTGGAAGCAGACTTACTTCCAACGAGATGTCAAGTCCAACCACTGGACTCCCTACATCCCCAAATCACTTGGACAACCACGTGTCCGCAACCAATCCATTATTATTTCGTTCGCACATCCCAACCTTTACAGGTTCAACACTCGGTTCTCCAAGTTATTCTCGCTCACAAAATCCCACATCTATACCACCAATGGTTTTCCTCGTCTCTTCTAATTCTAATCATTTCCATGTACTTTCTGGGAATATTAAAAACATACAATCACACTAACGTCGGAGTTTCCAATAACTCCCCAAATCCACTAATTCTCATGACGTAGGGGACGTCATCCCAAGATTACTCAAGTCTCAATCATACCTTTTTATCCACTCATCACTCGTCATTTTACCACTGTCGGGACTAATCCCAACACATCACAATCTCAACTGGATCCCATCCAGTCCATCACTCAACCACTACCAATTCTCAAATACCGAACATATGTCCATCATGACGGAGTCACACCCCAACTCGTGGCTCGTCGTCATCGCAATCACCGACACTAGCATCAGCGCTAGTACCAGCACCAACACACTATCATCAACACTAGTAGGCATCCATACTAGTATCGGCACAAAAGTACCAACATACCGACATCCATACTTGCACACCGTGTGCAAATATGACAACCCTAGATCTCCGCTCATACCGAATGACGATCCCGTACCTCTACTCGTACCCCACAACTATGGGTACCACCATTCTGACAACCCACATCAGGATAATGAACGTTCCCTGAACGTCCCCTGATCCCCAAGTATTGTAACCACACTAAATACCCTCGATAGCCAGTCATCTCCACATGACTACCGACCAACGGTCATTGCTATCGAGATCCGTATCCACACATCGCACTAATACCCGGTCTAACTCGGAATTCCATAATTTATCTCAGAACCGTATTCATAGATCGAATCCCATAGTTCTGACTAGACTCACTAGAGTCATCCACAGGGTCATCCATGACCTTAGCCGTTCTTCGCAGCACAAGTTCCCATCCACTAGTCACAAATAAGGTTTACCTTTTTAATCTAACATATACTAGGGTTCCACAACCACACCCTATGGTTCCACCGAACCAAACAGCTTTCCGTAATAAAATCCACAATCTGACCGACCCCGCGGTCCTGACATCGTATAGACGTCAAATCCAATCCTACCATCAACTCAATGTGGGTTCCACCACTAAGGTCATCGGCCAACTCCGATGTACCAACATCCCTCACACTAGCAACCACCACTAGGGTTTACATTTTAGACCATTACTCAAATGAGGTTCCCCGAACCTAGCTGCACCTAGCAGCACAACAATCCAATATCACATGACCGAACCGACGGTCCCACATTACCAGTTCATCACAATCAACCCCACTTGGGTTGAATCACATTAACGTACGGCGTATCGGGCCAAACACACTCTATCCGCGATTAAAACTCAAAAACTATCTATCAGGTTGATAACGAACTGCAGTCCAAAGAGACATCACACCCTCGACTTGCGCACACAAAAAGAGCAACCCTGCTCTGATACCAAGTTGACAGGACCCAGCCTAATCCCCCCGAGATTACCGTGGAATGTGCCCTGCTCCCGTCCAACAAAGGGTGTCAGACAAGGGATAACCAACAGTCGCTGCCCAAACGGGGCTTCCAGAGTGCGCAAGGATCGATGGAGGAGGCGTGCAATGTCCTAGTCTCTGCTGCAGTCGCATCCGTAATCAACCTGAAGGGCATTAAAACCAAAAGCTGTGAGTGGACGAAAATCATTAAGTTTAGTAAACACAGTTATAAGAAATTTATGCCCTCCAATAAAAACGTATGCATGCCACGAAAACCAGTAACCAAAACGTTTGTTCAACCAAGCCATTAGGGCCTTAGCCCAAAAACCGTTAACTTAAAACCAAGTGTGGGAACTCAGCCCAAAACTGTGGAATACCACTACCAGACATATTAAAACCATGTGGGCCATCGCCCAAAGCCATAAACATAAATCCATAAATCCAAAACCATTTAGGGTCCCCGACCCGAAATACCATTTCATAACCAATAATCCATTTTTACCACATAACACATATCCAACAGAAAAGTCATTTCATAGATTCATTAATCCATATTTACCATTACGATCACCAGCATCCCAGATGCTTAGCGTCCCAGACGCTTGACGTCCCAGACGTCATATCTCACGGTATAATAAGCTACGCGTGCTGTCCGGGGTCTCTCCGGGTCCATATCTCTGACATCACAGATGTCTGACGTCCTTGACGTCAATGATAGCAATCCTGCTCCTGAATCATTATACGGTCCGGTAACTCCGTACAATGACCCCTCGCAGGCAATGCACCGTGACTTCCCCAGTGTCCCAGACATCTGGAGGAGACCATCATATATCCTTGTATCCAGATGGTATATGGAAAATCGTTTTATTAAATCATTTCACAACGTCACAATGGGCCCTGCCCGAAATCTCCATACAACATCACAATTCCATTTAGGGTCCCTGACCCGAAACCACATTTACTAAACATAGGATCCAAGACCCAAAATCACATTTATTAAACATAGGGTCCCAGACCCGACATCACATTTATAACCCAACTGGGCCTCATGCTCGATTTTATAACCACTGGGCCCACGGCCCGATTTTATAAACCATTGGGCCCACGACCCTAATTCGTAAATCAACTGGGCCCTGGCCCGATAATATCACTCAAATGGGGTTTAGCCAGTTTTCATAAACAACTGGGCCCCTGGCCTGATTTCATAAAGCAATTGGGCTCCTGGCCCGATTACGTAACTCAACTGGACTCCAAGTCCGAGGTTTCCAAACAAGTGGGCCTCAAGCCCGAGTTTATCTTTCCAATTTTAAAATCATTTCATCAAATCCTATCCAAGACCATAAACATGGAAAATTCGTGCAAAACCGGAAACCCCGATTTACGTGCAAGCACGTAAATCGCCTCGAAATACGTGAAACCGTTTAATTTCCCAAAATCCAAATCAACAACATACAATCACAATCATAATCCATATAAAACAGTTAAGCATGCATAGAATTTATAAAACCAAAGTCCACTCATAGACCGTTTAACGATACGCCTCGATACGCGTGTCATAGGCCCTCCCGGGCCACACCACTATCATCGGGACTCCCAATCCTATCCAAATCACATTAGAGGGTCACTAACCTGTTCATTAACATCCTATTAAAGTCCCGTAATTTTCCCGAATTTTTAATTATTTTTAAACTCGATTTAAAACCTTCGGCTGTCCCGAACAATATCGAGACGGTGTCCGATCGACACGAAACCAATCCCAAAATGTTCGTTACATTAAATAGGACAGAAGTCATGTTGACCTCACCTCGATATTCGTGCCCACGCACCGCCATGAGTGACTGCGCGTGAAACCCACGCGCTTGCTACAGTGTCATCGTCCTTACCCGTTTAACTGATAAACCGGTCCTTTTGCCCGCGAGATGACCCGGCTGGTTTCCTATCAATTCAGCCTTAATTACTTCAATTTATCATTTAGATAGCTTCGTTTTAAGTTCAATTTAATATCTGTAAACTCAATTACACGATCACTTACCTAAATGCCAACGATTTGACGATGAACAATGAAGAACACCCGTCACTGTTCCTTCATCGAATTCCGTCATTGGCGGCTGATTTCTTCCAATTGATTCACCTAGAAGCATCAATGGACCATGGGAAACTATTTCCCCAACTCAATCATATCGTTTGATCTTTCTAACAACACGTCCCAACTTCGAATTTTCCTTACTGTTACCACTGATTGAAATTTCGCCGGTATCGCCGATATATCGGTCGATATATCGGGATTTCCGGCGTCCGGCAGCTAACGGCGGGGGGAAAACCTATCTTCCCCCATTATCGACGAAACCGTCCAATATTGATAGATATCGTCGATTTCGGTCGATAATTTCATAACTTCCCGACATTTGGACCCCATCGATTCAAACAAGCAATCTCACGGATTGAACAGAAAGATTCACAAACAAACAACCAAATTTCAATTCAATTTCAAAGCATTAATCATTTAATGTCACGGACGAACAGGAATGGGGAAAAAACAAAATTTTTTGTTCACGGACTCACCAGTAGCCTTCGCAAATCGGAAGCATAAATGGGGCGGGGGGGAGGGGGGCAACCGAAGAAAAGCTCGAACCCAGCGATCCCAGCCCACCCCTGATCTGTCAACGCCGTCTGCAGCTCTGTTTCTTCGCTCGCCGGCCGAAATCGGTCGAACCACCTCTGCTTGAACCACCGCTCGTCTGCATCTCCGTCGCTCGCGCCGTCTGCCCTCACCAGCCCGGTCGACTCACCTCACTCGAACGGTCGAACCTCCCTCGAACCACCATCGAAGTCGGCCCTCCATCGCTCCATCGCTCGAACCACCATCGAAGTCGGCCCTCACGCCGTCCCTGACCCTCACCCTCACGCCGCCCCCTCACCCTCACTCACGGCCCTCACCCTCACGATCGATCGATCGATTTCCCCGAAGGAAGCTCCTCGCGACTTCGAGACAGACTGAGAGTCTGAGAGCCATTCGTTGAGTAAATAAGAAATGGAACGAAACGACGTCGTTTCGTTTCATTTCATTTCTTTAATTTTTTTTATTACATATATTATTTAATTATTTGTCAAATATTTCTTTAAATAATTATTTGGGTATAAATATTTGTCAAATAAATAATTATTTGGTATAAATATCATTTTTAATTACATATATCATTTATTATTTGGTATAAATATTTGTCAAATAAATAATTATTTAAATTATATCATAAATATTGTCAAATTCATATATTTGGTATTAGGTAAACAATATGGCATAAACGTTTTTTTTAACAAAATTCAAAATTTATTATTAGGTTAATAATATGGTTTAATTCATATATTTGGTAATATTTGGAAATATATTTGGTAATCATTTATTAAAAATAAATTTATCATTTATTAGTAAAATATGTTTTAGTAATGTATGTGCTAATATAAAATATTGTTTAATTCATATATTTGTTAATATATTTGGTAATCATTTATTAATAATAAGTTGATCATTTATTACTAAAAATATGTTTTAGTAATGTATATTTTAATATAAAATATGAGGTAATTCTTATATTTGGTAATATTGGTTTTAATTTTTAATATATGTTTTATTTTAGAATATATATTAAAATTATGAATATATGTGTTTTTGCTCCTTAATTTTTAACTTGGAATATATGTTCTAATTGAAATAATTTTATTATTATTTGTGTTTTTATTATTATTAATTGTCATTATCAAATTCTAAGTATTTTTCATGCAAATAATATGGCTTAATTCATATATTTGGTAATCATTTATTAATAATAAATTGATCATTTATTACTAAAAATATGTTTTAGTAATATATATTTTAATATAAAATATGAGGTAATTCATATATTTGGTAATATTTGTTTTAATCTTTAATATATGTTTTATTTTAGAATATATATTAAAATTATGAATATATGTGTTTTTGCTCCTTAATTTTTAACTTGGAATATATGTTCTAATTGAAATAATTTTATTATTATTTGTGTTTTTATTATTATTAATTGTCATTATCAAATTCTAAGTATTTTTCATGCAAATAATATGGCTTAATTCATATATTTGGTAATCATTTATTAATAATAAATTGATCATTTATTACTAAAAATATGTTTTAATAATGTATATTTTAATATAAAATATGAGGTAATTCATATATTTGGTAATATTTGTTTTAATTTTTAATATATGTTTTATTTTAGAATATATATTAAAATTATGAATATATGTATTTTTGCTCCTTAATTTTTAACTTAGAATATATGTTCTAATTGAAATAATTTTATTATTCTTTGTATTTTCATTATTATTATTATTTGTCATTATCAAATTCTCATTATTTTTCATGTATCTTAGATTTCATAAAATGGCTAGTGGAAGTGCAAGTGCAAGTGAAAGGCCTCCAAGACCTGGACGAGTTGACCCAGCATGGAAATATGCCATTGCAATTCCTGGAAATAAAAACGGTGCCATTTGTTCGTTTTGTCAACATCAGTTTCAGAGTGGAGGCATAACGCGATTAAAGTTTCATTTAGCAGGTTTTGATCCGAAAAAAAATGTTCAAAAATGCAAAGACGTACCTAAAGCTATTAGGGATGAGGTCAGAGCATGGATCAAAAGTAAAGATACTGCTAAAAAGACTAAGAATATGATTGGGGAGAATATACGAGCTGGCTTGAGAGGAGATCCACTGGACACTCAACAGAGCATTCAGATTAACGATAGTGATGATGAAGAGGATGATGATGGATTCGCTTATCCACCAGATGTGCATAGATCTGAGAGAGCAGCATATCGCTTTGCTGTAAATGCATCGAGAGATGAGGCACGACGAAGTGTCGACAATTATGGAGTTGGGTCCATGCGTGGTGCTCAAGGAGGCAGTAGCAGTCGTCAACCACCGCAACAGATGCGTCGATCACAAAGTTTGCGTGATCCATTTTCAATTCCTCCCGAACCAAAACTCTACAAAACCGCACGAAGTCAACAGAAGACTGTAAAATCGATGTGGAAAGGGACGAAAGAAAAGTTGGGTCGATACATAAGCAAATTTTTTATATATGAAGGCGTGGCTCCAAATAAAGCCAACTCTCATCATTTTAAGAATATGATCATTGAAGCCCAACGAGCAGGTATTTAATAAATTTATTTATTTATGATACATGTTTATTTAGCTTATGAAATAGCATTAAATGCTAACTTACGTTTTGATTTGCAGGTGAAGGCGTGTCCACTCCTTCTCCATATGAAGTGAAAAATAAATATCTTCCTATGGAGTATGAAGAAATGACGGCGTATGTGGAGCAACAAAAGCGACACTGGGAAACTTATGGATGTACCATAATGTGCGATGGTTGGACCGGTCCAACGAAGTTATCCATAATTAACTTCATGGTATATAGTAAGGGTTCAACTGTATTTCTCAAGTCAGTTGATTCTTCCAAATTTCATAAAGACTATGTGTACATAGGAAATTTGTTGAAGGAAGTTGTTCAGGAGGTTGGAGTACAAAATGTTGTACAGATCGTTACTGATAATGGGTCGAACTTCAAAAAGGCTGGAAAAGAACTGATGAAGACTTATCCGCTCTATTGGACTCCTTGTGCAGCCCATTGTATCGACCTAATATTTGAAGATATTGGGAAGAATGAGACAATGACGCTCATCATAAAAAATGCTAGGCAGGTAACTAACTACATCTATAATCATCTATGGTTACTTGCTCAGATGCATGAATTTTGTCAAGGAGACTTGGTTCGGCCTGGTGCAACTCGGTTCGCAACCAACTATATTTGTATAAACAGTATAGTTAAACATAAAGTTGGCCTTAGAAGGTTGTTTACCAGTGATCAATGGCATGGTAGCCCATTGAGTAGGAAAGTGGAAGGCAAGAGGGTTGAGGCTCATATCCTCGACCAAAGATTCTGGGAGTCCTTGGAGATGATGCAATCAATATATGAACCATTATATTGCATCCTCCGAATTGTTGATACAGAGGTAGTCCCAACCATGCCAATCCTGTATGATATGTTCAATCGAATGAAAGAAAAGATAACCCGTCTTAAAGGGAAGAAGTGGGTCCTTAAAATCATACAGGAGCGATGGGAAAAAACATTAGTACATCCTTTACATGCTGCTGGTATATTTCTATCTTATTGAACTTGTTAATATTTTATTTTATTGTTGTTTACTAAGCAAAGTTCATTCATGATTTGCAGCTTATTACTTGAATCCCCGATATCAATATCAAGCAGGTATTGGGCATGACTCCTTCCTTGTCCAATCAGTTCAACAAGTATTCCTCAAACTGAATCTAAATGGACAAGTGGGTTTACAAAATTTTGGAGTAGACGTAAGTTCACTACCATATATGAATCTTGATGAGTTATTTTGAATCTTGATGAGTTATTTCGAATCTGTACATCTATGGCATTATATTAACATCAGCCTTAATGTAGTTGATCAACTTTAGAGATGGTCGGAAAACATTTCGTTCACCTATGGCTGTACAATCACGAACGAAAATGCCCCCAGGTATATTACTTGCATTTAACTTGATATTCTATGACTTAGCACTTTATAATGCCTCTTACATTAAACTTGATATTGACAGCTGAGTGGTGGGAACTATATGGCCAAGCTTCTCCCAGCTTGCAACAAATTGCTGTTCGTATATTATCACAAACTGCATCATCTTCGGCATGTGAGAGAAATTGGAGTACATTTGCTTTAATTCATACAAAGCAACGAAATCGTCTCGCATATTCTAAGTTAGAACAACTTGTTTTCTGTTATTACAACATGAAACTCAAGTTAAGAGATGAAGAAGCCGAAGCCGGTAAAGTTGTGGAAGAAGACTACGTTGACCTGTTGGAAATTGCAGGTCAACATGTGGAAGGTAATGCGGCCGATCCACTTCAAGCATGGATTATGCCAGCTTACTTGGATGATGATAGTGGAAGGCCTGACCCTCGAGTAGCACATCTTGCTAGTGAACACGGTGTTAATGTCGATAGAGTGCTATCTGAAGAAGTGGGGAGTGAGGACGTAGGAAGTGAGCGGACAATGTCTTCATGGGAAAGATCAATGCTTGGTTCTACCGGTAGACGTGACTTACGAGCTGATGCTACTAGTAAGGGACTTCATCAAAATAAATCTCCAGATGACGATGATGATGATGATGATGATGATGATGGAGGAGATGATGTTGAGACAAACGATGAAGACAAGGATGACGGAGGGGATGATGACGGGGGAAATGAACATGTAACCGATACATATGCACCCTTGAGCCCATTTACTGAAGAGGCGGATTTCACTCATGCCACACAAGATTATGATCATGGGTGTAGAGAAGGAGGAGTAGGAATCGGTGGTGTCGGAAAAGATTACACTCGGACACGAAACATATATGAAGGTTATGGAAACCCATCTTCTGAGGATTCCATGGCAATTAGTTTTGAGTCAATGAGTTTAGGCACCGATCCTAGTAACAACTCAAATGATCCATATGCTTATGGTCCATATCGTCACCCCCTGTTAGACAACCATCTCCCTCAAATGTCACATGAAGATTATGGAGAAGTTAGTTGGGTAAATCCGAACTACCCTATCTATGGAGGAAAAGTAGGCCATTCAAAGGAGATATACGAATACTATGTCTAACAATACATTTCCTTTTGGTCAAATAGCATCAGTTGGCAAAACTTTTGTGTCTTGGTAGATCAAGAGATTCAAGACCAATCTAATTTTCAAGCTGGTCGACACTCTACTTGTTTTTGATCAAGTTCAATGTGTACAATATTGTTAATGCAATATTATCAATGAAATTATGTTTTAATTTAAGTTTATCTTTAAGATTTTATACTTTAGTGGTCGGCAGATTTATATTCCATCATATGATTCATCATATATTTATCATATCAAAGTCATTTTATAATTTTTATTAGTCCTATATAACCATTATTGGGTACTTAAGTGTTTGCCAAAGTTTCATTCCAAATTTCCGTCATTTGGACCCAATTTCCGTCATTTTTGTTGACCGTAAACGATATCGATATCGATATCGATATTTGGGGCGAGATATCCGTAAATTCGGCGAGCGATATATCCGTCGATATCGATATTTTCATCCTTGACTGTTACCAGGTCTGTTCAGAGCCAAAATCCATCGATTTTCTTCAATTGATCCTTCCAGAAGCATCGTGGGATCCTCAGGAACAAAATCCCCAGTTCAATTTCATCAATAAAAGCCTCAAATTCTTCGACTCAAGGTCGAAATTTCAGAGACCTCCCTCCTTCTGTTCTTCCTCAATTCGACCCCAATTCTCCTCAATTTTTGTTGTGTTTCACTCGTCTCAATCCCAGGAAGTTAGAATCAAGCTCAATTTCGATCCACAAGGCTCAATTCACAACAATTTAATTTTCCCCCCAAAATTTCTAAAACCCGAAACCCATAATTCAACACCCTCTCAATCCCTCGTGTTTCCCTCGATATCATAGTCCTCTAATCTCTCATTTTTCTCTCAAGAACGGCAAAGGAAGGGAGCCAATTCTCCCAGCCCTCACACACAGTTGTTCACGGGTAAGAAAACAAAGAAGAAGAAAATGGTTGATTTAGTATAATTAATTATAATTAACAAATAATTAAACATCATGATGATGTTGGGAGGGAAACATGGATCAGGTTTTAGGGCTTAGATTAGGGGATAGGTGACACTTTTCACTCATCCAGGTGTGCACAGTCCCCGATTACTATTCATTATTTTATTATTATTTTAATCGAAGCCTCGGTTCGTTAATTCGTTTCCGTTACTATAACTTCGTCGTCGAACCTCCGATTTCGGCATGCCGCCTGTCACTGGATTCGTATCGACGAGACCTACGTAACGGTCCTTGGCCCTTGTCCATCGGACCTCCCGGTCAAAAAGTCAACATTTGGCCCCTAATATGCCAAATTACCAAAATGCCCCTCAACTTCTGAACATCATAACTTTCTCCTCGAATGTCGGAATCGAACGTGCCACCTGTCTATGAACTCGTGACGTCCCGAACTACGTCACGGTCATCGGTCAAAGTTCGTTTGACCGCCCGATCAAAAAGTCAACATTTTGCCCACGACTAGGGGCAAAACGGTCATTTTGCACATTTTGTCCGATTTCGCCAAACTAACCACCGATCAACCTCACTAATCAAGATTAGTCACTAAACTAATCCCGGAATTCGGGACTGGTCGTTACAACCTTCCCTCCTTAATTAATTTCGTCCTCAAAATTCCAACCGCTCTAATCTCAAACGTTCTTCCCTCCTTAATTAGTTTCGTTCTCGAAACTCAACTACCCTGATCCCACAAACACCCCTTGGAAAGTGGAATCGACCTCGCAACACGTGTACACCGGTACACCAACTAATCAGAACAAAAACTTGTCTGCACTCAACGTATCACTAGTACTCATAACGCATCGACTACATTCGACCCCGTCGAATGACTGAAACCACTCGTTTCGAATTGACACCACTTGTCAAATCGACCATTCCGTTGACGCAACAACTCGACGGTTCCTTTCCCACTCACCAATTTATCCTGGTATTTACTCCCACTAGGAGTCACCTGACCACTCTCAGCAAACCACGTTACAAATCGTCAATCCTGGGTAAGGGATACTTATTCCTTATCGTTAACTTGTTGAGTTGTCTGTAGTCTACGCGTAATTGTAAGCTACCCTCCTTCTTCCATACAAACAACACTAGAGCTCTCCACGCTGAAGTACTCGGTTGGATGAATCTCAGATCCAACAATTCCTGTAACTGAACTTTCAGTTCCCCCAACTCTACTGGTGCCATTCGATACGGCGCTTGAGATATCGGTCGTGTCCCTAGAAGTAGTTCAATCGTGAACTCAACCTCTCGGTGTGGTGGTAATTCGGGCAAATCCTCCTGGAAGACGTCTGGAAACTCTTGTACCACCGGTATATCCTCTGCCCTCAACGGGGTATCACGCGTATCCACTACGTGAGCCAAGTAACCCTGACAATCCTTCTTCAATAGCTTGTTAGCTGTAAGAGCCAAAATCACTTCAGGTGGTGAAGTTCACAGATCTCCCTAGAAAGTCACCTCAGGTAGAGCTGGACTTTGAATAGTCACCCGCTTATTGCAGCAATCCACAATAGAATAATGCTCCGATAGCCAATCCATTCCGAGTATGACGTCAAAGTCATGCAAGTCCAAAATTTTCAAATCCACAACCAAGTCCACCTCTTCTACCCTCACAGGGCAATCTCTCAACACTTGGTTCACTATATAAACAGCCCCAGTCGGTGTACCCACACCCATATCACACTCAAGTGTTGACACCTCATGATCCAACAAACAAGCACAACTCTGTGAAATAAAAGAATGGGTGGCTCAAGGTCCATCAAAACACGTACAACAACATCAGAAATAGAAAGTGTACCTGTCACAACACTCGGAGTTGCCTTGACCTCCTGCTTGGTAACTGAAAATACTCAAGCCTATAGTCCTGACGACCGACCACGTCCTCGTGATCCTCGATCTCCGCCTCTAGCTCCTCCGTGTCCTCTGCCTCTGCCACCGGTAGCATCCGAAGTAGTGGCTGTGTTCGGTCCATGTGCTGCTGAACTCTGACTAGCTCCGCTGCTACCAGCCAACAATGGGCACTCCCTAGAAAAGTGTCCAGATTCCCCACAAGCAAAGCAAGTCAACACCCTCGGCCTATTTGTAGATCCCACTGATGTACCACTAGCGGCAGTTTGCTGTGGACTGAAATCGGACCTCTGAGGACTCCCGTACCTGCCGAATCGTACTATACTTGAAAATGAGGAAGCTCCTCGATAATGACCTCCCTTTGAACCCTTATGGCTCGAAGGTCCAAGGTACGAATACGAACGCTCCCTGCGTCGTCCATCTCTAGAAGCCAAGCCTGCTGCCGAGCCGGTAAACTAGACTCCACCCTCACAGGTGCGTTAGTAAACTCCCTCAGAGTAGTGTAAGATCATGCCATCACTATGGCACGAATCTCCCCTCGCAGTCCCAAATCAAAGCGGCGACACTTGTTCGGCTCATTACTCACGTAAGCAGAAGAAAAGCGGGACAACATCAGAAAGCTCTACATGTACTCTACCACAGTCATGCTCCCCTGTTGGAGCTGTAGAAACTCGGCCACTCCGACATCCCGAAAATATCGTGGGTAGTATTGATCCAAGAATCTGTCAGGACCCGACCCTCCTCGGTCAGGACCCGACTCATCTAGTACGATATTGTCCACTTTGGGCCTTCTTACCCTTGCCCTCACGGTTTTGTTTTTGGGAGCTCATGGTGCAACTTCCCAAGGGGTCACCCATCATGGAATTACACCAGCCTCAACTCGCTTAACTTTGGGGTTCCAATCCCCCCCAAAGCCATTTAGCTCCCAAAAGGCCTCATGCTAGATGGGTGTGTGCCCACACCTTTAAGGCACACTACCATTCCCCCTTCGTAGGAATGTGGGATCGTTCACCATTTCCTCCAGGACACGGGTCTTACAATCCACCCCCCTTAGGGCCCAACGTCCTCGTTGGCATACTTCCCGGTCGAGGTCTCGCTCTGATACCATTCTATCAGGACCCAACCCTCCTTGGTCAAAATCCGACTCATCTAGCACGATATTGTCCACTTTGGGCCTTCTTACCCTTGCCCTCACGGTTTTATTTTCGGGAGCTCACGGTGCAACTTCTCAGGGGGGTCACCCATCATGGAATTGCACCAGCCTCAACTCGCTTAACTTTGGGGTTCCAATCCCCCCCCCCCCAAGCCACTTGAGCTCCCAAAAGGCCTCGTGCTAGATAGGTGTGTGCCTACACCTTTAAGGCACACCACCATTCCCCTCCCAGACCATTCCTCCCTCGCAGGAATATGGGATCGTTCACCGTTCCCTCCAGGACACGGGTCTTATAGAATCGCTCCCTGAAAACCTCCCAGGTCACAGTATGGACAGTCTAGCCTGATATCTCAAGTGGATACCACCATTGATAAGCTCCACCATCCAGAAGAAATGTAGCCAACATAACTCGCTCCTCTAGAGGACAGTGCATCACCACAAAGATTCACTCCAACCGAGTAATCCACTGGTGAGCTTCCTAGGGGTTTGCTCCCCCACTGAATGTAGTAGCTCCCAAACGTTGAGCTCCTTCGATACTGGTACTTCCCAAGTCATTAACTACCTCATCCTCAAGCCCAAGCCGTGCACATGGATCGCTTCTCGGAGGCATATCCAACTGTTAAGAGGCATAGATTAGTATGACATATGAAGCGTGAATGTACACAGTACATACTGCTATCCTAATGCTTTGATACCAAGCTAACAATGTACACAATACAGACCGCTATCTTAATGCGGTCAATGTACATAGATTAGTATGACATATGAAGAGTCAATGTACATAGTACAGACCGCTATCCTAATGCTCTGATATTAAGGTGATATGACCCATCCCGATCCCCTAGGGACCACCTTGGGATATGCCCTTCTCTCGTCTGACAATTACCCTAGAGTGTCAATTTACAAAATGGTGCTCAACCTACCCAAACGGGTGTACAGGTACGCAACAAATATCTATGTCTCGGCCTCTAGATCAGCGCCTGCCTTAGTGTCACGACTTGGATGGGTTAAGAAAACATTTAAAGAGTGAGTGGACCGAAAATAAATAATATTTCCCAAACCATTCAAGTTAAATCATAAGAAATGGAATCGAATCAATAAAAAATATGAGTAAATATAAAACATGATATATGAAATAATAATAATAATAATACATCTTATAACCAATCCATGACATCCAATCCATGACATCCCAGATGTCTAATAATGTCATGGCCCTAAGGCTCCGCGTGTCACCCGGGGTCTCAATCCCGAGTCCTCCCCAGGATTCACTAGTGTACAGGTGATATCACCAGACACTATCCTAGGTGATATCCATAACTAGCAATCCAGATCCTGAGCCTCTCCTCGGAGCGACCCCTCTCAGGCAATGTACCGTGACTACTCCAGGATACTAAGAGATGTCTGGAGGAGACAATAACCAATAAGGATGGTACGTACGGTGTAATAGTAAAACCAGTGAAAATCATGTTTAAACCGTTTCTCAAAATCCTTGTTTGACTCCAAAACTAGTCAATATATTATCCAGACGGGTCCCAAACACATCCAAAGGTCACTAACGGACTCTATAAGTTCATACTCAAAACTCCCAAAAAGTTCGATACCAGGAATGTATCCTGAATGCGCATTCCAAAGCTTTAAATTCCTAAATAACCTATCAAATGATCTCTGATCAATTCAAAACCACCACCATTGAATCCGGATCATCGAAACCTTTAAAATGGGACTGGTCTCACTTTATATATGTGCGCACGCGCCCCTACGCGAGGGTCAAAGTCCTAGTCAATATTGGTCAAAAGTCAACACTAACGTTAGCAAAATTCAACGCTAACGTCATGGTCAACGGTCAACGTTGACGTCATCACTGATGTCAGCATGAGGTCATCGTTGATGTCAACCTGACAGGTTTGACACCTGTCAGATCTGACACATGCCATGTGTCATGAGCTAACTGGTGCACATGTCTGACACATCAATGCTGATTGTGCCTGACATGTTGCCACATGTCTGTATCCTATTGGCCACGTGGCCTGACAACCTGACAGATGATGATGTCACCCTACTGACGTCATCATCTTCAACTTCTCGACAAGTCACCTGTTTTCACTATAACGGGTCACCTAGACCTGCGACCCGACCCGGTTCTAATCCCTTCATTCCTAGCCCATTTGACAGGACCTGTCCCAAATCCCCCGGGATTAACGCGGGACGTGCCTGCTCCCGTCTGACACTAAGCGTCAGACTAGGGATAATTCTATCTTTTGACCAACCGGGACTATTAGAGAGCGCCAGGATCAGGGGAAAGAGTGTGATGTCTCGGTCTCTGCTACAGCCTGCATCTGCGATCAACCTGAAGGGCATTCAAAACACGAAGCTGTGAGTGGACAAAACAAATAATTTATAAAAATATTTTCATTTAAAAGATCATTATGTCATTCACTAAAAAGTATACATGCATTCGAAAACCATTTCTCAAACATAGAACATGAGACCTTGGCCCAAAATCCAATCAAAGTACCTGAGACCTCAGCCCAACTCAAATCAAATGGGAACTCAGCCCAAATCCATTACACGTGGGTCTCAGCCCAAAACCATCTCTGTGAAATCTCATACACATATACATATATACATATATATAACCCATCCTAGACATCCTCTGATGTCAACTCGGGGCACACAACCCTTAGGGAACTCATCCCCGATATATGTCACGATTTCCCTATATATAAGAATGCATACTACTCGGGATCTCACTCCGAGTCTACTCCCAGGAATTCTCCATCTGGGATGATCTATCTTCGGATCCAATCCGGGCATCTCTCTGGATCTGGTCCGGAACCACATCGTAACTCCCACTCCTGGAATGTGCTCCCTATGAGGATTACTCATTCTAGGCAGTGGATCATGACTCTCCAGGTCAATTTCTGGATGAGACCAATCACCTCATCAAGGTGGGTATATACATACTAGTACAAAAACCACACTCAGGACTCACGCCCGATAACACAAAGCAACTGGGCCTCCAGCCCGAACTATGACTCAACGGGGCCTCTAGCCCGATTTCACAACTAACTGGGACTCAAGCCCAAACTAGTAAATCAACGGGGCATCGAGCCTAATACATCAGGGTCATTCATGATTCTGATCATAGCGATGTGTGCAACCGCCAGTCCAGGACCGCTCTCAATTCTAGTATGCCGCTGTGAACATATCACTACCGCGACCACCTCTAGATCAGGGTGCACACGTCACCGGTCGCTCTTCGGTACCGTCAGCACTCCGAAGTCGAGCCTACAGTGGCTGCTCGACCATAGGACGTGCATCGTGATCTCTCCAAAAGGAACACATCCCTAGTCCGGAGGCGAGCGTTATGTCGTCCGTCGCCGTGCACACAGCACCCGTCACGACCACGACTCAAGCCCGTAGGTCGTCAATAGGGTCACACGCCCGAGTCAAAACCAAAACCAAATGGGTCTCATACCCGGTTTTACCTTTCAAAACCATTTCATTTAAAATTGAAACCATATACGCGTATAAGCACGTATAAAATCAAAAACCTCGAAATACATGCCAATACGTAACACACACAAAATGCACTCAAGGTATCACAAAAAATGTATTAAAATACTTATAAAACATTTATGCATGCATCGATTCATAAAAGAAAGTCCACTCACAGACCGTCTGAGCTGTCGCCTCGATACGTGCGTCGTACACCTTCCCGGGTTAATCACCGTCTCTAGGGTTCCCAAACCTGTCCAAATCACTTTAGAGGGCTACTAACTACTTAATTAAACCCAAAGCCCCATAATTTTTTTGGATTTTTAACTATTTTTAAACGCGATCTTAAACCTTCGGACGGCCAGAACTATATCGTGACGATGTCCGATCGACTCGAAACCAGTCCCAAAATGTTTGTTACATCAAATAGATGAAATTACATGTTGGAACTTTCCCCAAATTCTCCCCCATGCGCCCACATGTGCCGCCTGAAGTGGCTGCGCGTGGGAGTCACGCGCCTGCACAGTGTCTCTTTCAACCTCTCGCCGATCGGGTCCGACCAGCTGGTTCGGTTCGGCCTTGCAACTCCGGTCCAGGCCCCTAAACCTTTCACTTTTCATCCTTTTTCTTCCTAACCAATTCTAATCTTCCTAATTCGATCCTAGCAACTTATTTGTTAAATCAAAATCACCAAAAACCCACTAAAACCCATTGGTCCAAAACTACCTCACGGTTCAACTTTTCCTAATTTCTCCCCAGGGCTTCTCAACCATCAATCACCATCCAAAACCTTCCTAAAACCCTCCTAGAAACCTATTACACCCATCCTAATCGATAGAAACTGTCCCTAACGTGCAAAATTGAAAATTGAAGGAATCGGGAAAAACCGGCTTACCGTGCCCGATGTCCCTCGGCCATCCATGGCGGCGTCGTCCCTGGCTAGCCACCATCCTCACGGCCCTCATCTCCCTCTCTAGGCTTCACATAAGATTAGATGGGGAAGGGATAGGATTAGGTTGGATGGGTTGATCGGGTTTGGTTGGGAAAATGGTCGAACACAAAGGGAAGGGATATGCATGAATGTGTTTGGGCTGGGCAATGGATGGGTGACACTTGTCACTCATCCATTGGGCATGTCCAAAATATCTAGGCCCCACTTGCTGCCAAAACTCCCTCGCCTCGTAAAATGTGCAATAGTGCGTTCGAACTTTCGTGAACCGTAACTTTTTCGTCGAATGTCCGAATTCGACGTACCGCCTGTCTATGGATTCGTATCAACTCAATCTACGTAAAGGTCCTCAGCCCTCGACCATCGGACCTCCTGGGTCAAAAGTCAATAGTTTGCCCTCGTCCAAGGGCAAAATCGTAATTTCGCCCTGAACGGCCGTTAATCCTCAACTAATCCCCGATTAGCCTCGCTAGTCCGTCATTAATCCCTAATTAATCCTTAAAATTAGGGACGATTTGTTACACATTTTCAATTCTGTTTGGTCCTACATGATCGTTTGGGTTCCTAGAAGAGAACTATGAGTTTAAAATCACGAAAAACGAGCTGTATGATCATCTGGGTTCCTAGAAGAGATATATTGGTACACTCAGATTTTCCTGACCAATCCAAAAGTTACAAATGTGTAAAATCTCGAAAATGTGAATAGTTTCAGTTTATTTCCGTGACCCATAATTGTTTCATCCGACGTCCGATTTCGACGTGCTGTCTGTTTGCAGACTCATGACGTCCCGATCTACATAACAGACATTGGTCAGAGTCCAAAAAGTGTCCCGGGTCAAAAGTCAAATTTTTTCCCTTAACTAGGGGGAAAACAGTCATTTTACATTAAATTTTCGATTTTACAATTCAATCAAAGTCTGGGGCTTTACACGGCACGTCGAAATTTGATATCGTACGGAAAAATTACGGGTCCCGGAAAGTTCGATTTCATTTTACAGTTGCACGATTTTCGAAATAAATGGATCTAGGTTTATCTTTAGTGGGACCCAAAATATCTAATATGGACCAATGGATGAGTGACAAGTGTCACCCATCCCATTGGCCCATTTCCCCTAATTCATGCATCTCCCATTTCCCTTTTAATTTTCATCCAAGCCCGAAACCGATTTCCCCTTCCTTGATCCTTACCTGCTACTTGAGAGAGAAAGAGTGAGAGAGAGGACTAGAGAGATTGAAGGAGACGGTGGTGAGAGGTTGAGCCGTTGTGGATGGATGATGAAACCCAGTGAGGGGTAAACCCAAAACCCATTTTATGTTTGAAATTTGAAGTTGGTTTTTGGACGTTTTGGATAGAAACTGATGCCCTGGTCATGTTCTCTAAGGTTGGACGAGTTCATAGGGACGAAAATGGAAGAGCTTGGCTACTAGAACAACCCAGGAAGGAGGCTTGAAGGTTGGACGTGGAAGTTCGATCGTGAAATGTACTTTCTAGGGATTTTCTTTTGGTTTGGAGGTCATAGATCGATTTCTGGGCTTAAGGTGAGTTGATTGGGTGAAGAACGGAGTGAAATGGTGGTCGGACGGCCGAGATATGGTCAGCTCAAGGTCGCGGGCCAAACGACCCATTACAGAGGTTCGAGTCAACCCGACCAGGGGTTGACGATGATGACATGGCAGTCCATGTCATCATCTGTCAAACCTGTCAGGTCATGTGGCTAACCAGAGGGTGACACATGGTAGGAAATCAAGTCTAATCAGTAGTAGCGTGCCAGTGCCACGTCAGACATGTTAGATGTCAGGACCCACCCCGGTTTCACCCCGAAACCCGAGGTAAATCCCGCTCCCGTCTGACTCCCCGACGCAATACTCAAATAAAACTCACTCTAACCCAGTCAAACGCAGGAGTAATTAGACACAAAGTCCCGAAAGAAGCATTTACAGAACATAGTACGAACATACAAAGAAAATAAAACCGATAACTACACGCACTCGGAAGCCTTTAATCTATTCTGGGAACTCTCACGTCCCTTCTATGCCTCAGACTCTGCCTCGACGTCAAGACCCCGCGCTCGTTCCACAACCTGGAGGGCAATTAAAACAGAAAATGTGAGTGGACCAGAAAGTACAAAAGTTCAAAAACCACTTTATAAGAAAACCGAGTTAAACCCTCCGTTTTGAAACCACATGCATAACCAACAGTTATAACACATTTATAAAATAATCATTCTTAAACATCATAAGAAACAGAAACACTATAAAATATCATAAGAAACCATAACATGAGTATCAGAAAACTGTATTATAAACCATAAACATTAACTCATAAATGTCCCGATCAAACCTGCTGGATCTATCCGAGTCTTTAAACTCCTGAGTCTTTAAACTCAATCCAGGCCTTAATCATATCCGAGTCTTTAAACTCCCGAGTCTTTAAACTCAAGGCCTACGGGGGAAAATCAATATATATATATATATCCGAGTCTTTAAACTCCCGAGTCTTTAAACTCAATCCGGGTCTTTAAACCCAATCCGGCCGGTCCCCCGTCACATATATCCGGGTCTTTAAACCCAATATCCAGATCCAGCAAATCCAATCCCAAAACCGTTTGAAAACCATTTATCAATCCACATCCAAACCCGAATCCGAAATCACTGGTCCGAAGCCCTTCCGGCGTTCAGAACCGTCATTCCGAACCCAAATCCGGAAATCCACTTTTCAATCCTTTAAAACCAAAGTCCAATTGTCAATTTTGATTTCAAAACCAAAACCATGATTCTCAAAATCATGTCCAAAATCCCTTGAAATCCCGAAAACATTTCCAAAATCACCCTTTTCTCGAAAAACGTGCAAACACATAAAACCATCATAACATATTCAAGAAACATCTAGTCATAAGTGAAACCATAAAATACATTTATAAAAACATTTATGCATGATCGAGTTTAAGGAAAGGGTCCACTCACAGTACTGAGCCCTACTCGCGTCCCGAACGTCCAGCCCGTTCCTCGGCTTCCTCGGGAAATCTCGATCCTGTCAAACACCGTCAAATTACGTCACTAATACATCTACCAACACTCTCCTAAATTTCCTCAAAAATCCCCGAACCAAAGACCTAAAACCCCGGGACCTTAAACATTCACCCTCGCGGAACTAAACTCAACGACTTCCGATTAACCCGAAACCAATTCCATTAAACTCAACACAACTCCTAGACCAAAAGTCAAGTTGACCGTTTCTCCCAGAACCCCCGCACGCGCCTCCACGCGCCGCCCAAAGTGGCTGCGCGTGGCCCCACGCGCCAGCTACAGTGCACCTTCAACCTCACGTCGACCCGGTTCAACACAGTAGGCTACAGCTGAACCGGCGTCCACGGTTCTCCGCCGTGCCTGCACGATTTCCTTCCCTTTCTTCACCTAAAGCTTCGTCCAACCTTACTCTAAGCATCCCCATCCTCCAATCACCTCGACACAACCTCCTACCCGTCGTCTCAAGCTCGAAATCAAACCTCCCCAAAACTCTGTTTCACGATCTGACCACCCAGCTCACCACCCTTCACGGTGGCGACACCAGACTCTCCCCTGGACTTCTCTAAACCTAACCCAGCTAACCAGAACCGTCGACTCACTCCCCAGCTGCACAACTTGCCGTTCGAACCTCACGGCTAAAACAGAGCACACAAGTGCACTCCGTCGTACCGGCCACCCCTGTGCACCACCCATCACGGCAGCACACTCAACCGGTTCCTAGGACCCTCAGGAGTCTCACCCTAACCTCCAACTCCCTCGACTCTAGCCCTAGACCCACGACTTTCCAAATGAAATTCCACTGGAAAACAGAGCAAAGAAACCTTACCTTTCGATTGCAGCTCCGCCGTGCGCACTGCCGCCTACCACGGTGGTCGTTGGACTCCTTGTAGTCTCCTCAGCCTCCCCTGGCCTTGGTTTACCTCGCCTCACGGCGTAGCCACCACCTCAACCTCACAGCTCCCTGTTTCTCCCCAAAATTCCTCCACACCTCCGCCGTGCCGCCGTGCACGATTGCACCTCAATTTCACGGCCACCAGCTCCGCCCTGCCTCACTAACACACTCACAATTCCCTAACCACTCACCCTTGCACTCAGATCGATCAACTGATCCAAAACTCTCACCCTCTGTTCTCTGTGTATCGAAGGACTGCACGGTTGCACCCCAATTATTTGGGACCGTGAACACACAGGATTCCACCAGAATCCTCCAGTCCTTCAACACGTGTCACCATCCCTTCCAACTATATCCCATCTGTTTAAATCCCAGCCATCCATTCTTTTATCTCTGCACAAATCCCCATAAACCCAAAAAGACTAAAATACCCTTCTGTTTAACACATTTTTACGGTTTTACCGAAACTTTCTAGACCCGTAACTCTCGCCTCATAAGTCCGATGAATACGTGCCGCTTGTCATCGAACTCAGGACGACAAGAACTATCTAACCATCCTAGGTCAACCTACCAAAACTCGATTATACGAAAAGTCAACTATTCCCCCTACTTTACCCAAATTACGGTTAAGCCCTCAGCCTTCCGAGCATCACAACTTCCTCCACGGATGTCGGAATCAGGCGTGCCACCTGCCTAAGGATTCGTGACAACCTCAACTACGTTTCGGTCACGGGTCAATCCCCAATTGACCACCCGAAATAAAAATCAACATGTTTGCCCAAAGTAGGGGCAAAATCGTCATTCTGGGTTCCCGGACCCCTCGGGACCACCTAACCCCTGATTAACCTTACTAATCACACCTTAATCACTCTAGAAATCCCGATTCTCGGGACGGGTTGTTACATTAGACCACGTGGACTAATGGGATAGTGACATGTAAGAGAGTGTTCCACGTCAGCATTGTCAGACCACGTGAACCAATTAGGTGTTTCCACGTGGCAGTGTGTCAGGTTGTCAGAGGTGACTTGTTAGTGACACGTGACACCAATCAGGGAGTGCCACGTGGTAGATTGTCAGACTGACATGTGTCAGAGTTGTCAAGCTAACGTCAGCATTAATTGGCGTGGACTAGAATTTAACCGGCATGTGGGCATAAATTTCGAGGTGAGACATGTGTTATTCAAAAGGTTTCGATGATCTAAATCCAATGGTGGTGGTTTCAGGTCGATCGGAGATCGTTTGATAGGTTAAATGGAGGTTTTCTCCTTGGGAAGCGTGTTCGAGACACGTTAACCGTTCCAGAATGTGTGAGGGTTTATGATTAGTACTTGTACCGATGGTTAGTGACATTTAAGTATGCTTTGGACAGGTCCGGACGTCGCGGAGAGTATGAATTAGCCCTAGAATGGCATATGGCACAAGTTTCAGAGTGTGCAGCTTGGGCGGTCTGTGAGTGGACCTTTGCTTTATAAATATGATGCATGCATGAATGTTTTATATGTTTTAAGAACATGTTTTTAGTTGCAATGGTTACACATGTTTTGACCATGATTGGGCATTTTCTACTTGTAGAAAATGCTAATATGCACTTATTTTAAGATTTATGTTTTATATGATGCTTGAGCTTCGGCCGAGTTTTATACGTGCATGTAATTTGTATGATTTGACGATCTCACGGAGAGGCATGAAACCAAGGATTTGATTTACAGTTTTGAAGGATTTCACGGGGATGCGTGAAATCGGTATTCAGGCATAAGTCCCAGTTGATTTAAATCTTGACTAGGATGATAGTCAAAGGTGATTTTAGAAAATGAAATGGTTTTCGAATTTAGAAATATCTTTCGGGCATATGACCTAGTTGATTTATGGTTTGACTTAGAGTGTAGTCAAACGTGAGATATATCGAGCTGTGACCCAGTTATGAGATTTTGAAAGATATTTCGAGCATGAGACCCAGTTGTAGATTTGATAGGATTCGAGCAATCCTGGATTTATAAAAGATAATTCGGGCACGAGACCCAATTTTGGAAATAATGATATATATATATATATATTTGAAATATTTTATATAAAATCAATAAAATGGTATATTTAGAAAATAAATTGGTAAAGCTTATAACATGACTATATAATAATAGAAATAAACAGAAAAGTACAACACCGGAATGCATGCAAACAACATTACCATGTGGCCTGTGTGTAGTTTCTAACATGACGTCCTCATGTTCTTGGTAAGGGTGAACACCAATTTGTAAAAATTGGAAACTAATTTGATTCAAAATGTTATTGAAACTATAATTTGAATTTGACTAGATAAAAATCAAATGGTTTAAAAGTATAAATCATTCTATTAGTAACGATTTAATTTTGAATTTTTATTTTGAAAATCATTGAAATCCAAATTGAACTACTAAAATTCTTATTTACTTCTATTATTTAATTGTTAATATTCTTCACTTTATAATATAATAATATAGGTGTTCATTATACCCCACCCCATTTAATCCTTATCCATTTCATTATACTTTAGAATTTAAATTATATTTAAACAAAAAAAATTATTAAATTTTTTATTTGCATGAAATAAATCTTCATATAATTGAATAAAATAATGAAATTATGGAAAAGAATATGTTTTGAGGACTTATTTAGTGATCCAAATTGATCCGAGTCTAATGGTTTGAATTAGAATAATTTCAATTTTATTTTTTGAAAATTTAAATTTATCGAATTATTTAAATTTTAATGATTTAGATTTAAAATTTGGATGCTATCAGTATTGATATAAATTGGGTCTATCCCTAGTTGATGGAACAAAAAAAAAAGTTGAAAGTAATCCAATTTCGTTACAGTTGTTGAGACTTGAGACTTGAGACTTGAAGCAACAAGCAAATTTATTATTTATTTTTCTTGTTGCTGAATCCTTAATTGCTTGTCATGCATGCATGGCAGAGTGCAGAGAAGGTGGGTCAAGTAGCATTCATTTCTAGCTCCACTGAGAACCTACCCACTGAGCTCCAATGTCGTTACTGTTTTTGTTACGGTTTTGATATCAACATCATTCAAGATTGACCTAATTACTTGGACCCTCTTAATATTGCCACTTTCGTCGTGTCGTGTCTCTGCATTAAATATAAAGATGGCAACAGGGAGAAAAAAATCTATATAAATTCTTACTCATGCAATACATATACATATTTATTTATATCTATATATGTTAGAGTTCCAAGGTAGCACCGACATACAGAAGCAATGTGTGAAGTAGAAGAGACAGTGTCCAAGCTGAGGCAAAGCTTCAAAAGTGGCAGAACCAGAGGCCTTGCATGGAGGAAAACCCAACTCCGGTGTCTTCTTCAGCTTGTGGATGACCAGGAAGAAAAGATTTTCAAATCTCTCTATCAAGATCTTGGCAAGCACCCGGTTGAATGCTACAGAGATGAGGTCAAAATTTAATTGGCCAATTCATTCATTTGTAAGCTTTTCGTGTATTCATAATTGGCTGATTTCATTTTTGTTTTTGATGTTTTATTTGTAGATTGGAATTGTGAAAAAATCAATCAACTATACTTTGAGCAATTTGGAGAAATGGGTTGCCCCTAAAAAGGTAATTTCACTGTTTTTAATCTTTTTGTTTCTAGTTGCATGTTTTCAGCTTATATTTTATAGTTGCTCAATCTTATATTTAAATATTTGTAAAGATATTTTTAAAAAGGCAAATTTTAAGACATTTTAAAAATTCAATAAATTGGTATGGACATTTGGATATTATATATCTATTGTTTTTAATAAATTCTATTATGAACTTTCTCTTTATTTGAATAATCTGGATATATATTAACAAATTTTGGTGGACATTGTGATTTCTCCATTTTAATCTCTCTTCTTGCAATGGGGTTTTTTTTTTTCATTTGAACATTAATAGCTAAACTTATCACTTCATCATCATCATCTTGAGTCATACATTAAGTAGAGATTGATATTGCACACTCACACTTATTACATTTTTCTATTAGATTTGACCACACTTTAGAATATATTGATCTTTGGATGCTTTTGAATGTACGGTAGGAGGTTTTGGAATCGTTCCAAGGTGGTTATGAAATTTTCTATAATTTTTCTAAATTTTTCTTGATTTTCAAGAAAATCTAAGATTACTATGAAGTTTGCATGACCAAAAGCTCAAGAGGCTCTTGGTGACGAAAAATCTAAATAATAAAGCGGCGAAAAAGACTAAAAGTGACGATTTCTGGAAAAATTATGCACTTTAATAAAGACTTTTGACTACTTTTTTTATGCATGTTTCTTCAAATTAAATTTTTTCTATGAGATGCACTATTCGTATAAAGGATCACAAGTTTATTTGGAGAAAATGTTCTTAGAAGAAGGGGACGTTCTTGAGAAAAAAATGTTTTGTAAGGTTCTAAATTAAATCTCTCTATTTGAGGCTATACATTTTTTGTCCCATTGTGTGTATATTTCTAATGCTCAATCTTATAAAATCCACAACTTAAAAAAGTTTTTAAAAAATAAATCCTAATTGATACTTCAAGATTTATTTTGACATTTTTAATAGTATTAAAAATCTTAATTGAATACACTCGAACACTTTTAATAGTATTAAAGTCTTAATTTAATAGTCTTAAATGTCTTAATATAATACACTTGTATTTTTTAAAGTCTTTAAAAATATTTAAATGTCTTAAGTGTATACACCCCTTATATTCCACCTGGTAGTATCTCCTCGCACTATCATTTCGATTTATCGAATTCTCTTTATATATATATATCATAATCGGAACAATTTATATTCTAAATCATCATATTAAGATCATCTCCGCAAAAAAAAAAAAAATCAGGAAATGTTTCTTTGGAAAATGTTTCTCCGTAAAAAACCCTTCGATTAAATTCCGATAATTTTGTGAATTTTCTAAGTTTTTTGGAAATGTTTCTTTGAATATTTCGTCACTAAAAGTATAAATTCCTTTAGCAACGAAACATTCAAATCAACAGTGTCATAAAAAGGGCTTTTAGCAGCGGCGTTCATTTGAGTTTATCGTTACTAAAGGTAAGACCACCTTTAGCAACTAAATATTCATACGTACTCATACTTTTTCCAGAAAATGCAAAAAAAAATCCATAAATTGTCCTCTCTCTCTCTCTCTCTCTCTCTGTCTTCTACGCTTCTTCATTTCCACATTCAATTCTTATGTTTGTTTTTTTGTTTTTGGCAAAATGGAGGCAGAGTCATGTCTGAAAATTTGAAGATTCGGGATAAAAATAGAAAATGAGCCCTCAATTCACACACCTAACTTTTAAAAATGTATTTTTTTTTATAAACTGATTATTTCATTTTTATACTATGATGCCTTATTAAAACCTTATTAGCGAAAACTTATTGGGACAAAATCTCTGACAAAGAAAAAAGAGAACCTCATGTCCAAAATATTACATTCAGTTAAAAAAAAGAAGACAAATCCTATATTTCTAACTTGTACATAGATGAAAATGTCCATATTTAAGACCAGTAAACTACAACTTTCATATTCAATATATACAAAGAGTTAGTCTTCAAATAAGAACTTCATCAATTAATGAATTTAAACCAAATCAAACTTGTATGTTTCTATATAAATATATATATATATATATATTTGCATTATTTATTTATTTATTCTTTTTTATATATAAATATAATTTATTGGTAATTTTGGGTTTTAAGTTTTGGTCCTATATTGTTTTGGACTCAGGGTTTGTGCCCCTTGGGCCCCCTTTTTGGCCGGCCCAAAATGGAGGCATAAGCTCGGAGGTGATATGAATGAATCTGAGGAGGGTGGGGGAGAGGAATGGCAGAGATGAATGAATTCAAGTGGGGGAAATGGCAGAGATAGCAGGGTAAGGGGAATGGTGCGGGGCTGGGGGGTTGAGATGGGTGGGTATGTAGCTGGATTTTTTTAATAAATAATTTTTTAAAAATTAATTAATTTTTCATTTAAATTATGAACCTCATTTTGTCCATGTCCTATTTAACCAATAGTTAACCAGGAATCATATTATCACCATTTGAAGATTTTAGGAAATTTATTGCAACATTTGATAATTTATGTATGAATTTATTATAAAGTATAAATTATAGAGTAATTAAGTGTAATTTCCCCTATTTTTATTACCCCAAGATAAAGAACTAAATTAATTGATTTTAAAAAAAAATAAATTAGTGGTTAGCATTATTTTTGTCATCCATGTGAGTGTTTTGGCATTTTGGCAGGGTAAATTGCCATTGCTTTTGTTTCCGACCAGAGCCGCGGTGCTCTCTGAACCCCTTGGCGTAGTTCTCATTTTCGCGTCATGGAACTTCCCGATATGTGAGTCTGCTGATTATTAATAATCAAAATCCTTTTCGACATTATCACAATTTTTGCAATACTAGCAATTAAACAGAAGTTCAAATTTTGCACAATGATAACAGTATTTTAAAGCCTATTATGTATTTATGTTGATGTATATATGAATATGATGGTACGTTTGTAAATTGATGCAGCATTGGCATTGGACCCAGTGATCGGAGCAATATCGGCCGGGAACACAGTGGTTCTGAAACCTTCAGAGCAAGCTCCGGCATGCTCTTCATTTCTTGCGAACGTCATCCCTCAATACATGGATTCAGGAGCCGTTAAAGTTGTTGAGGGCGGAGCAGAAGTCAGTGAGCTTCTCCTGCTGCAGAAGTGGGACAAGATATTCTTCACGGGTATTGATTTCCTTGCCTTGCGATTCCCATTCACAATGAACACGTACACTGCCTTATCTTTCCTTGTCTTCCTTTGAATTGTAAACATTAATTTTTGTTATCAATTGCAGGAAGCCAGAAGATAGGGCGCATTGTCATGTCTGCAGCTGCAAAGAACTTGACACCGGTTACATTAGAGCTGGGTGGAAAATGCCCTATTATTCTCGATTCCCACTTGAAACCTTCAGATTTAAAGGTTTATTTCATGTCCGAGTTGCTTTACTTCGATAGTCAAATGTCTATGGGTTAAAGTTTTATTGACTCTCTGTTGGTTTTGTTGTTTTCGCGCGAAGGTGGCAGTCAAAAGAATTGTGGGTGGGAAATGGGGACCTTGCAATGGACAAGCATGTGTAGGAGTTGATTACATGCTCGTGGAGGAAAATCTTGCTTCAACTGTGGTAAACTTTAGAAAATGCTAGCAAGATCACATTTGTAGCTAGATCACGTACTAATATAAATATAGATGGATTCTATTCGTATTGGTAGGTCCTATTCATATTAGTATATGGTTTACAAATATAGTCTACAAATGTGATTTTTTTACCGCTGCCCTAAGACTTTATCTAAAATTTTTGTGATGTCTAATGATCTGTTGTGTCTTTTGAAATGATTTGATGTCATAGTTTTTTGTGTTTTAGATTGATTTGCTAAAGAAAACATTCAAGAGATTTTATGGTGAAAGCCCAAAAGACTCCAAATGCATAGCCAGAGTTGTTAACAAGTACCATTTTGAGAGGCTACACAATCTCCTCAAAGACCCTCTTGTTGCAGCTTCCATTGTACATGGCGGGTCACTTGACAAAGAAAGCCTGTGAGTTTGTGTTGAAGAATATAAATCCCAAATGTGAAATCTAATATGATTTCATTACACAGTATACCTTCTTGTTTGGCTTGGTGAAGATCATAGATTTCGTTCTGCAAAAATTTCAGGTTCATTGAGCCGACAATCTTGTTGGATCCTCCACTTGATTCTGCAATCATGAATGAAGAAATTTTTGGTCCTCTGCTTCCAATAATCACTGTGAGAATTGTAGACCTGCCATTTTTGTGATTTTTAGCTTCTATAGAAATTAATATTTGTTAAAAAAAAATGTCCTTTTTAATTTGTACAGTTGAAAAACATTCAAGAAAGCGTAGAGTTCATAAAATCAAGGCCAAAGCCTCTTGCCATTTATGCCTTCACCAAAGATGAAGAATTGAAGAGACGAATTTTATCTGAAACATCGTCGGGAAGTGTGGTTTTCAATGACATCTTGCTTCAAGTACTGCATTCACTCTCTTTTAATTATTTTCTCAAAATAAGAATTTTCTTGTTAATCAATTACACATATGGACACAATTATAACAAAAAAATATATAAATCAATCTTTTTTAGAATATGATTTTACTTGTTTGCATATTAGAGAACCAAAGGTGTTGCTCGACAAGTCCATACCTAATTTTAGAATTATGATTTTACTTATATGCTCTTGAGGGGATGAAGGGTATGATTTGGCATTTAACATACTTTTAGAGTTTATAAAGCTTCGAGGAAGGAAATGTTTGTTGGGTTGCTGGTGGTGGTTGTGGTGGGAGCTAATCCTAAACGATTAACTTAAATATGGCGTTATATTATTGGGATTTCAATTTTGTGTATAGGGGTATTTTTGATTATTTGTTGATCTTTTGTTCTTGTTAGTCAAATTTTGGACGAGTTTGTCGTTGATGGTAAAAAATCTGAGTCTTGGGTGTTCAAGAAAATGTTTACATTCATTAATTCTGTTTTTCTTAGGACAAAACACCTTACTGCATCATTCATGTTTCCATTACAGTTTCTGTGCGATGCTCTACCATTTGGCGGTGTTGGTCAGAGTGGATTTGGTCGTTACCATGGCAAGTATTCTTTCGATACTTTCAGCCATGAGAAAGCAGTTGTTCGTGCAAACTTCTTGGTTGAACTGGAGCCTAGATATCCCCCATGGAACGACTTCAAGATGAATTTTATCAGATTGGCCTACAATTTGGACTACGTCGGTCTAATTCTGCTCCTACTCGGACTTGAAAGTCTACTCAGACTCAGAAGGTAGAAAAACAACACCACCACCACCAATCCACCAGATCATAACCACCAAATCCTACTTTGGGATTCGTTTTTGAAATTTGGAATTCGAATAATCTTGCCTGTTCTAAGTGCTTTCTGGACTTTGTAATTTGATCTCAAGATTTATTTAATGTAACTTGAAACTTTGATTAATGTAGCTTGAAACTAAGCAAATATTATTGTCAAAATCGTCATAATCTGAATAAAGTGCCTTCTAATGGCCACCTTCTGGATCAAAATTTCAAAACTGTGATTATCCTTTAACCGAACCTCTAGATTTCAGAGGATTTTCCCAAGGGTGGGAATTGATGCTGCTCAATTTTGAATTCAGGTGGCATGGTGTTTGATTGTGGTGTGAAGTTTTCCCACTCACCCAACATATGAAGCAAAGGCTTTGTGGGTGTTTTTGTTGGGATGAAGGAAAGGGCTCGGCCAATTCTTGGTGTATTTTAGCTGGACTAACTTGGAAGTTTTGGCTGGGTTTTACTGAATAGAGCAGCCAAGATTTTTTGGGTAGGAGCAAGTGGCCGTGAGGCACACTAAATATATATATATATATATATATATGTTTGACAAGCGAAAAATTCAATGCCTTTTCTTTACCTTGACACAACATACATGATATATGTTATTTAATACCTTTTGAGTTCACATTTGACAATTCAAGTATGTCTTTCACGTGGCCTTCACACAACATATATAATATAATATGTTGTTTGACAATTCAACCAACGCAACTTGGATTTGATGGTGCATGGATATACATATATTATATAACAAGACTTGTCAGACTTGACAATTCAAATGAAGGCTATAATGAAATCTCTTGACAATTCAAACACACATATATATATATGTATGTATATAATAGCATTATATATATATATATGAGAAAAGCAAAAGTATGGCCTTAACGAAATCTCTCGGCCAAATTGGCTATGTATATGAGAAAAGCAAAAACATGGCCTTAATAAAATCTTTCGGCCAAGTTGGCTAGCCAAGTACATCTATGTAGATGTATATATATATATATATATATATATCTAATATTTTAAAGTTAGTCTAGCCAAGTTATTGAATACATATACATGGGGAATGTATGCTTGTCCTTAAGGATGAGACTGGAGAAAATTTGAAAAGACTCCATGACTAATCCAAGTGGTCGACTTTAATAAAAAAATCACGGCCAGGTCAATGTTAGTAAAAGTCCTTGGTTGGATTAATCATGTAGTCTGATTGTTGGCCAGGTCGAATGGTTTTTAAACCAAGAAGTAAAGTGGCAGCCACTAATGGCATATTGTCATTCAATAAAATTGGGGTTGGGTCCGTGTTTTACTAAATTTAATTTTCTTTAACCTTACCCAAAGCCTGGAAAAAAAAATGGATGCGGGTCGTGTTCTCGTCAGTTCCCATCCGACCATGATTTGTCAAATGGTCGAAATTTGGGAATAAATCAAGCTAAGATGATGTCAAACTTGAAACTTCCCAAAAGAGTTAGTCGAAAATCTCGGTCAAATCATTTCAGTATCAATCCACCTGGAATCAGGTGAGCTTAACGAAGCAAGTTTTTCCAATCAGACTTGGAAAGATTTTGGGTGGCTCGACTTGGAAAGATTTTGGATGACTCGACTTGGAAGGATTTGGGCGGATCAAGTTTGGAAAGATTTTGGGTGGATCAAACTCCGAAAGACTTGGGTGGATCAAGTTTGGAAAAATTTTGGGTGGCTCGACTTGGAAGGTTTTGCAAGCCAGAAACCTGGAGGCCAAGCATGACCAATTCGTGGGTTAGTTAGACCCTATAAATAGCCAAGGTGAAGAGAAGAAACGGACATCAACATCAACACACAAACTTACTCTTATCTTGCACCTTTTCAATCCTTAGACTAGATTTTCATGTTCAAGTTCTAGTTAGTCAAGTTCTTCATTTTTCTAGAGTAAGTTTATTTTCCAGAATACTTTTAATTACTTTGTTTTAAATTCAAGTTCATTTTTATTTAATCTTTATTTTTTATTCAAGTTCATCCATTAACGTTCGTTTAATAGCTTTATTTAATTGCTTCATTAATTTTAGTTTATTATTCTTGTCTTTAATTTTAATTATTGCTTTTCTTTTAAGTATCAATTCATTGTATTTACGTTTAAGTTTATTTTCTTCAAGCATAGTTAATTTTCTCACTCAATTTAATTATTGCACTTGCACTTCGTTTACATAATCAAAAAATATAAATATATACAAGCTCAAAGCCTAAACACCCTAGATCCCGGGGGAGTGAAAGAACCCAGGCTGAGAGGAGGTTCCTTGCTCGGCCGCAGAATCATAAGGTTAGAAGTCGGCCTTAGGGGCGCACCCAATATTTACAATTCCATTCAGGCCATTTGGTGGCCGGGTGGTGGCACACCTGCGCATTTATTCGAAGAAGGACCAAAATCCCTTCTAACGGTTTGATAAATCAAATCGAGGGAAACATATTTTGGCACGCCCGGTGGGACTCACTAGGTTTTGATATTGCATGGTCGTTGGCACTAGGAGGAATCCTAGAAATGACCAAGAAATCCAGCCGCCCAATTTAGTAGTCGGGCGAAGGAGAGGAAATATGGTTGGAACACTCCCAATGTCGACCCAGCCATTTGGTATGCTAACTTCTCAAGCAGGCCATAGTGGCCAATTACAAGTCGGCCGGACCTTTGCCGTGACAACAGATACAAGTTCAGTAGAGGTTACCCGCGGCCCATTAGAGCCGGTCCTCCAGCCAAATCCGCCGACCTCGTTGGACTTCCAACAATTAATTCGAACGTTGGAGGTGACCAATCGAGCGACCAACCAGCGGCTTGACGAGCTCACTACTGAGATGAACAACTAGAGGTTGGACGTTCGCAACCAATTCGCTCAGGTGAATGATAGACTCGGTCAACAACCTGTCTTAAATGGACACCCAGCGGCCCGAGGCCAAGTAGGTGCTCAAGCCGAAAATTTTGGGGTGAATGAACAACCTGGAAATAATCTAGTGGGGAACAACCAGGGTTTGAATATCCCAAATCACAATAATCTCCCGGGTTGGAACAATTAGTTCGGCCAGAATCCATATCAAGCTTTTCACCAGGCTCGACCACAGGCCAACCTAGCTGCCGGGGGCAACTTCGCTGGCCCATACATAAATCAGATTGCGGGCCTAGGTGGTTGGGGAAACCATGGAGGAAATCATCTGAATGGCCATGACAACGGACCCGACCAACAAAGGGCTCTCGACCGGGGTGTGGTTGAGCAACTGATCCAGGAGATGGTTCCTCCCGGGTTGGAACAATCAGTTCGGCCAGAATCCATATCAAGCTTTTCACCAAGCTCGACCACAGGCCAACCTTGCGGCCGGGGGCAACTTCGTTGGCCCATACATAAATCAGATTGCGGGCCTAGGTGGTTGGGGAAACCATGGAGGAAATCATCTGAATGGCCATGAGAACGGACCCGGCCAACAAAGGGCTCTCGACCGGGGTGTGGTCGAGCAACTGATCCAGGAGATGGTTCCTCTCGCTAGGAGAGTCGGCCGACCTGTGTACAGGAGGCCGTATCCTCAACACTTTGACACGGAAGAATTTCCACATGGTTTCAGAGTTCCAGATTTCACCCTTTTTTCGGGTGAAGGACTTCAATCCACGGTGGAGCATGTAGGCCGATTCACGGCTCAATGCGCAGAGATAACTCACCGTGAAGGTCTTATGTTAAGACTTTTCCCAAGTACACTCATGGGGATTGCGTTCACCTGGTATGTGAATCTACCACAGAAATCCATTCCGAATTGGGCGACCATGGAGCAAGTCTTCCATGAACAATTTTATCGACCCGAGCCAGAAGTGCCTATGGCTGACCTAGCCAAAATGAGACGAACTTTTAACGAGTCGGCTCAGGAATTCTTGGCCAGGTTCAAGGTGGCTAGGACCAAATGTATGGTCTCCATGCCAGAACATGAGTTTGTCAAGCTCGCTCAAGGCGGACTTTCTTTAGACCTTGGGAAAAAGTTTGAAGGAATGGAGTTTCGTGATATATACGATCTCCTTTTAAGGGTCGACCGATATGAGGGTCTACTAAAGGAAAAGCAACAGAAAAATCGCCAAATTTCTCGGCCATCCTTTTATAAAGATACTCCCAAGCCGGCCACGGCTAGGACAACATCGGTTCACACCGTAGAGGTGGATGATGAGGAGCCAACTGGCCAGTTGGAGGAAATCCTATCTGAGGTGGATGATGAGCAAGCTGAAGTAAATCTGGCCGAGATGTTTATTAATGGGCCGCACATGTGTAAGGCATTGTCAAAAGCCACCAAGGACCAGCAGTCGACGTCGGCTCAGGTCCCAAAATTTAGCGGTAGCTTCCAAAAAGGGGTTGAGAATAAAACTTACACCTTTGACATATCCAAAGCCGAACAAATCTTTGACCAGCTTTTAAAAGAAAATATTATAAGATTGTCATCCGACCATGTTATTCCATCTGCCAATGAATTGAAAAATAAAACTTATTGCAAATGGCACAATGTGTGGACTCATGGAACTAATAATTGTTTGGTTTTTCGCAATGTTGTGCAGGACTTAATTGAGAAAAAGATTTTGAAATTTCAAGAGAAGAACGCAATGGGAGTTGACAAGAATCCATTCCCTTTAGCCCAGGCTAACACAGTGACAGTCAATTTTCCCCGACCAGGCCAGCCTAGGCGAAGGTTGGATTTAGGTGGGTCGGCCAAGGCTGCAGCTGAAAGGACGGCTAGGGAGGTTCAGCTAGAGCCTACGACGAAAGGAAAAGAGAAGATGTTCCTAGAGCCATCGACCAAGGAAGAGCTCCCAAGGGCCATCGTGTTATGTGGCAGGTGTCAATGCGAGGTGGCATTAGATGTCCCGCAATTGAAGCCGAAGGAGCTTGAGAAAGAGATGGTCAGGTCGGACCAACCAAGAGAGTTAGAGAAAAGGGTGATTTTGAGTTCGACCGAGAATTACGGTCTCTACAACCCGAGAGAAAGGTATGAAGCTAGGCCGAATAAACGATCATTCTTGACCTACCAGGGTAGGCACGAAAGGTCACGTTTCCAACCAAGGGGCAACCATCAGAAGCAACTAGAGTATGAGGATATTGTGGGTGGCCCGTTCTGTCAGGACCCACCCCGGTTTCACCCCGAAACCCGAGGTAAATCCCGCTCCCGTCTGACTCCCCGACGCAAAACTCAAGTAAAACTCACTCACATTCTACCCAGTCAAACGCAGGAGTAATTAGACACAAAGTCCCGAAGGTAGCATTTACAGAACATAGTACGAACATACAAAGAAAATAAAACCGATAACTACACGCACACAGAAGCCTTTACTCTACTCTGGGAACCCTCACGTCACTTCTATGCCTCAGACTCTGCCTCGGCGTCAAAACCCCGCGCTCGCTCCACAACCTGGAGGGCAATTTAAAACAGAAAATGTGAGTGGACCAAAAGTACAAAAAGTTCAAAAACCAATTTATAAGAAAACCGAGTTAAACCCTCCGTTTTGAAACCACATGCATAACCAACAGTTATAAACACATTTATAAAGAATCATTCTTAAACATCATAAGAAACAGAAACACTATAAAATACCATAAGAAACCACACACGAGTATCAGAAAACTGTTTCATAAACCATAACCACCAAATCATCATTTTCTTGATCAAACCTGCTGGATCTATCCGAGTCTTTAAACTCCCGAGTCTTTAAACTCAATCCAGGCCTTAACCATATCCGAGTCTTTAAACTCCCGAGTCTTTAAACTCAAGGCCTACGGGGGAAATCAATATATATATATCCGAGTCTTTAAACTCCCGAGTCTTTAAACTCAATCCGGGTCTTTAAACCCAATCCGGCCGGTCCCCCGTCACATATATCCGGGTCTTTAAACCCAATATCCAGATCCAGCAAATCCAATCCCAAAACCATTTGAAAACCATGTACCAATACACATCCAAACCCGAATCCGAGATCACTGGTCTGATGCCCTTCCGGCATCCAGAACCGTCATTCCGAACCCAAATCCGGAAATTCACTTTTCAACTTTAAAACCAAATTCCGTTTCCGAAATCCGATTCTAAAACCGAAAACCTTAATCACCAAATCATGGTTCGAAATCCCTTTATAAACATTTAAACCACTTATCCACTGAAATCCCAAATCCATAACCTCATATACTATCCCCTGTTTCCTATTCCGACCACTCAGGTCTCCTCCCGTCACAATAACCACCCTAGACGACGCCTAGGACCTCCCTGAACCTAATCCAACTCTTCTAAACCTTCGACTCAGTCCCTGGGATCACGACTCTTGGATTGAAACAAAACGGAAAAACAGGGCACACAGAGTCCCTCCGTCGCACCAACCACCACTGTGCACCTCTCGTCACGGCAACACAACCAGACGGTTCCTAGGACTCAACTCAATCCCCTAAACCACTATAGACCCATCGATTCAACCCCTAGACTCACGACTTTCGATTCAAAACTCGACGGGAAAACAGGGCAAGTTTACAAGGATAAGGGATTACCTGCAACCGTCCACCACCGTGCTTGCCGCCGCGGTTCCTGAAGTCCACAACGTCGCCTCAGCCTCCTCTCGAGGTCAATCGTACTTACACACGGCCACCGCACCACCAGCTCCCTCAGTTCCTCTCTGTTTTTCTCTGAAGTTTCCGTGGCTCTCACCTCACTCACACACCACCTGCACACTTCTAACCTTCTCAGCACCACCCCAGCATCTCTCAACCTCCTTCTGATCACTCTTCACTCACCAGAACTCATCAACATCCACGATCAATCCTCAATTCCTCCTCACAAACTCACCCTGTTTCTCTCTGGGTCGAAGAACTCACACTTGCACGGTTGCACCCAAATAATTGGACCGTGCACACACTGGAACCCCCCAGAAACCACTCCACCTTTAGCACGTGTCACCAATCCTACCCTTCATCTCACAAGTGGCTCAATCTCAACCCTTCATCTGTCCTTAGCTGTTGCACACACCCCAGAGCACAAAAGACCAAAATGCCCTTCTGTTTTACCCAAAATTACAACTTTGCCACTACCTTTCTAGACCTGTAACTCCCACATCGTACGTCCGATGAATACGTGCCGCCTGTCATCGAACTCAGGACGACAAGAACTATCTAACCCTCCTAGGTCAACCTACCAAAACTCGATTATTCAAAAAGTCAACTTTTTCCCCTAATTACGATTATGCCCTCAATCTTCCGAACATCACAACTTCCTCCTCGGATGTCGGAATCGGGCGTGCCACCTGCCTACGGATTCGTGACGTCCCAAACTACGTCCCTGTCACTGGTCAATCCCCAATTGACCACCCAAAATAAAAGTCAACATTTTGCCCGACCCAGGGGCAAAATCGTCATTCTAAGTTCCTGGACCCCTCGGGACCACTTGATTAACCTTACGAATCACACCTTAATCACTCTACTAATCCCAATTCTCGGGACGGGTTGTTACAATCTACCCACCTAAAAAGAATTTCGTCCCCGAAATTCCACAGCTAGTCCCCGACACCTAGGGTCTCCTACCCGGAATCAACAACAGATCAACAACAACTTCTCCTAGGTTTTCTGTCTATCATCTCCACCTTGGGTATTTCACCCCATCCCCAGCTACTGTCACCACAGCCAACCCTAGCTATGTAACAACTACATGGTGTACGCAAGGGAAACTCTATGAACAGAAAACAAAGGTATTATACAATACCTCATGTCACAATACCCGGCAGAAATCATAGAGTACATCCTCGTATACAACCACCCATCTCCCTCGGCTACCATTCCGGCCACGGTCGGACTAACTCCACAAAGTCCTAAAGGCAAACTCTAGCTTGTGGGTTCTCTCCTTCCACAGTCTCCAATCGATCAGTTATAGTCACTCCTTTCCTATACCTTCCGTCACCCTCCTACGGAACTTACTGTACACTCCAAGTCCTCTAGGCGAACTCCTAGACTCTACCCTGGGATCCAACAACCAAACCAACAGGACAACCGAAAATAAAGCAAATACCTGTCCCCACGTCTGGTATCGCCTGATCCTCCTGCTGAGTCATCGAGAACACCCGGGCCTGAGATCCTGACGCTCTACCACGACCCCTCGAACTACTCGTGGCTGTGCCACCACCTCCTCTAGTGCCCGCTGTCCCTGATGCTGTACTCTGTCCGGACTCCGCTACTCCTCTGCCTACACCACCTTCCTGTGGCAACAGTGGACACTCACGTCGGAAATGACCTCGCTCCCCGCAGTAGAAACACACATTCCAGCCTGGTCCACTACTCGGTCTCCCTGTCGACGCTACCGACGTCGCACTCGCTTGCGGAGTCGGCGGTGCTCGATAACCCCAAAATCCTGAACTCTGGGCGCTACCAGGCCTACCAAAACGATCATCGCCCGACGAGGACGATCCACCGAAGTTACCTCTTTTCGGTGTCCGCTGGCTCGAAACTCCAGGAATAGATAGTTCCCGGCGTCGCACCGGCAAACTAGCCTCAACTCGCACCGCAGCATCCGACAAGTCTCGAAGGGTAGCAAAAGATCCAGCCGTCACTACAGCTCGAATCTCACCTCGCAAACCCAACTCAAACCTACGGCACTTCTCGGCTTCAGTGGCCACAAAGGCAGGAGCAAACCGAGACAACATCTGGAACTTCCGTTCGTACTCTGCCACTGTCATATTCCCTTGCTGGAGATGCAAAAACTCTGCCTCCTTGGCATCCCGGAAAGAACGAGGATAATACTGTTCCAGAAACCGTTCCCTAAACGTCTCCCAGGTCACACTGTGAACATCCCAACCGGACAACTCGAGGGTATACCACCACTCGTACGCCGCACCATCCAGTAAAAATGCAGCCAACAATACTCGCTCCTCCGGCGGACAATGCATCACCGCAAAAATCCGCTCCAGTCTAGTAATCCACCTCTGGGCTTCCTCAGGATCAGCCCCACCACTAAAAGTAGTAGCCCCGAGCCGCTGGGCTCGCTCAATCGTAGCACTCTCCGTCTCTCTGGCTACTTCTTCAGGTTGTGGAGAGGGTCTACGTCTCGGAGGCATCGTCAACCGCACACTGAAAGAGGCATAGAAGTAGTCAAACAACTGAAACACAACCTCACAAACCGACAGACCCAACAAACTCGACAAACCTATGCTCTGATACCAATTGTCAGGACCCACCCCGGTTTCACCCCGAAACCCGAGGTAAATCCCGCTCCCGTCTGACTCCCCGACGCAAAACTCAAGTAAAACTCACTCACATTCTACCCAGTCAAACGCAGGAGTAATTAGACACAAAGTCCCGAAGGTAGCATTTACAGAACATAGTACGAACATACAAAGAAAATAAAACCGATAACTACACGCACACAGAAGCCTTTACTCTACTCTGGGAACCCTCACGTCACTTCTATGCCTCAGACTCTGCCTCGGCGTCAAAACCCCGCGCTCGCTCCACAACCTGGAGGGCAATTTAAAACAGAAAATGTGAGTGGACCAAAAGTACAAAAAGTTCAAAAACCATTTTATAAGAAAACCGAGTTAAACCCTCCGTTTTGAAACCACATGCATAACCAACAGTTATAAACACATTTATAAAGAATCATTCTTAAACATCATAAGAAACAGAAACACTATAAAATACCATAAGAAACCACACACGAGTATCAGAAAACTGTTTCATAAACCATAACCACCAAATCATCATTTTCTTGATCAAACCTGCTGGATCTATCCGAGTCTTTAAACTCCCGAGTCTTTAAACTCAATCCAGGCCTTAACCATATCCGAGTCTTTAAACTCCCGAGTCTTTAAACTCAAGGCCTACGGGGGAAATCAATATATATATATCCGAGTCTTTAAACTCCCGAGTCTTTAAACTCAATCCGGGTCTTTAAACCCAATCCGGCCGGTCCCCCGTCACATATATCCGGGTCTTTAAACCCAATATCCAGATCCAGCAAATCCAATCCCAAAACCATTTGAAAACCATGTACCAATACACATCCAAACCCGAATCCGAGATCACTGGTCCGATGCCCTTCCGGCATCCAGAACCGTCATTCCGAACCCAAATCCGGAAATTCACTTTTCAACTTTAAAACCAAATTCCGTTTCCGAAATCCGATTCTAAAACCGAAAACCTTAATCACCAAATCATGGTTCGAAATCCCTTTATAAACATTTAAACCACTTATCCACTGAAATCCCAAATCCATAACCTCATATTCAGAAATCACACTTTCCTCTTAAAACGTGCTGAAAACCGAACTTTCTCGAAAACCGTGCAATTATGTAAAATCAACAAGGCATATCCGATAAACATAAAATCATAATTAAAACCATAAAAAAATTATAGAAAACAGTTATGCATGATCGAGTTTAAGGAAAGGGTCCACTCACGGTACTGAGCCCTACTCGCGTCCCGAACGTCCAGCCCGTTCCTCGGCTTCCTCGGGAAATCCCGATCCTGTCAAACACCGCCAAATTACATCACTAACACGTCTACGAAGGTTCACCTAAATTCCCTCAAAAATTCCCGAATCCTAAACATAAGAACCCGGGACCCTAAACTTCCACCCTCGCGGAACTCAACTCAAACAACTTCCGATTGACCCGAAACCAACTCCATTGAATTCACAACAACTCCTAGACCAAAAACTATGTTGACCGTTTCTCCCAGAACTGCCGCACGCGCCCCCACGCGCCGCCCAAAGTGGCTGCGCGTGGCCCTCACGCGCCTGCTACAGTGTCACCGTCTACCTCACGTAGACCGGGCTCGACACAGTGCCTGCTGTTTGAACCGGCGAGAGCGGTTCACCGCCGTGCCTGCACCATTTTCCTCCCTCTCTTCACCATCCTCTTCGTCCAATCCTAAGCAATCCAGTTCCCTCACTCAAACACCCCAACACTGTCTCTAACCTGTCGACTCGAGCTCAAAATCAAAACCCAAACTATCCCCTGTTTCCTATTCCGACCACTCAGGTCTCCTCCCGTCACAATAACCACCCTAGACGACGCCTAGGACCTCCCTGAACCTAATCCAACTCTTCTAAACCTTCGACTCAGTCCCTGGGATCACGACTCTTGGATTGAAACAAAACGGAAAAACAGGGCACACAGAGTCCCTCCGTCGCACCAACCACCACTGTGCACCTCTCGTCACGGCAACACAACCAGACGGTTCCTAGGACTCAACTCAATCCCCTAAACCACTATAGACCCATCGATTCAACCCCTAGACTCACGACTTTCGATTCAAAACTCGACGGGAAAACAGGGCAAGTTTACAAGGATAAGGGATTACCTGCAAACGTCCACCACCGTGCTTGCCGCCGCGGTTCCTGAAGTCCACAACGTCGCCTCAGCCTCCTCTCGAGGTCAATCGTACTTACACACGGCCACCGCACCACCAGCTCCCTCAGTACCTCTCTGTTTTTCTCTGAAGTTCCCGTGGCTCTCACCTCACTCACACACCACCTGCACACTTCTAACCTTCTCAGCACCACCCCAGCATCTCTCAACCTCCTTCTGATCACTCTTCACTCACCAGAACTCATCAACATCCACGATCAATCCTCAATTCCTCCTCACAAACTCACCCTGTTTCTCTCTGGGTCGAAGAACTCACACTTGCACGGTTGCACCCAAATAATTGGACCGTGCACACACTGGAACCCCCCAGAAACCACTCCACCTTTAGCACGTGTCACCAATCCTACCCTTCATCTCACAAGTGGCTCAATCTCAACCCTTCATCTGTCCTTAGCTGTTGCACACACCCCAGAGCACAAAAGACCAAAATGCCCTTCTGTTTTACCCAAAATTACAACTTTGCCACTACCTTTCTAGACCTGTAACTCCCACATCGTACGTCCGATGAATACGTGCCGCCTGTCGTCGAACTCAGGACGACAAGAACTATCTAACCCTCCTAGGTCAACCTACCAAAACTCGATTATTCAAAAAGTCAACTTTTCCCCCTAATTACGATTATGCCCTCAATCTTCCGAACATCACAACTTCCTCCTCGGATGTCGGAATCGGGCGTGCCACCTGCCTACGGATTCGTGACGTCCCAAACTACGTCCCTGTCACTGGTCAATCCCCAATTGACCACCCAAAATAAAAGTCAACATTTTGCCCGACCTAGGGGCAAAATCGTCATTCTAAGTTCCCGGACCCCTCGGGACCACTTGATTAACCTTACGAATCACACCTTAATCACTCTACTAATCCCAATTCTCGGGACGGGTTGTTACACGTTCCACCAGAGCAAGAACAAGCATAAGAGCATTTGGGTGCCTACAGGCGATGGCAAGAAAAGGACTGTCGACTATGTCCAAAGGCCCAGGCCATCTGATGGTAGTAGTGTCAATAATAGAGCTGAAAGGTCACGAAAGGTCATCTGATGGTAGTAGTGTCAAAATAACGATGGCACGAAAGGTCACGTTTCCAACCAAGGGGCAACCATCAGAAGCCACTAGAGTATGAGGATATTGTGGGTGGCCCGTTCCACCAGAGCAAGAACAAGCATAAGAGCATTTGGGTGACTACAGGCGATGGCAAGAAAAGGACTGTCGACTATGTCCAAAGGCCCAGGCCATCTGGATACTAAAGAGGGTCAATGGTACCAGAGCAGGGGGCACGGCTTTCCACCAAAACCCTTGACTAGGACCCAAGTGAGGAGAGCTCAAAGGCAATTCTCTGCCAATAATAGAGCTGAAGATAAGTGGACAGAGGAAAGACAAGCTCAGTTGAATCGATTGGTGGCCCTTAAAGAGAAGATAAAGAGGGAAGATCTTGAGTTGGCCAAGGCTGATGTCGTGGCCTCTTTTGAGGCAGCGACCGTAGAGGAGGTTGAGATGCATAGGAAGTGGGTGAATGGTCGTGTCGTGGTAACATCCACCAAGGAACCAATTTCTGAGCTGGAGTCTCACTTGACAGGGGCATTTGAAGCAGAGAACTCAAGGGAGAACCCTCACCAACCATTGGTTATGGGGGCAAAAAGTGAGGCCAGGCGAGGTGCTAGCCAACTAGGGAGCCATAAGGTGAGTATGAAGGAGGCAATAGAGAGCCAGGGTCAGAAGGTAAGTCAAGTTGCTAGAGGGCCTGCTAAAGCAAAAATGTATCAAGTCGTGAAAGGAGTTGAGAGTGTCCGTGGGTTAGCTGGGGGCAAGGCCGACCCCATGGCTAGCCAAACCTTGGCCAAGAAGGCTGGGGGCAAGGATCAGTCGCAGAAGGAAGTCGGGAAGATAGAAGGTGACCAAGCCATGGTCAAGCTGGTTGTGAAGGACACCAAGTCACCCAAAGTGGAGGAGAAGGCCAAGCCGATGGCCAAAGAAGAGATTGCGAAGCAAGACCACTTGGGTGAGCCAAAGGTGGATCTAGGAGAGAATGAAGTGCCTTTGGGTGAAGATGAAGAAATGTATGATGAAGGCGATTAGTACGGCGAGGAGGAAGAATACATGGAAGAAGAGGCCATAGAGGAGATGGAGGGTGAAAACCCAAAAAAAATATGGCTGAAGCAAAAGAGGTCGGGCAGGCGACCCCAGAGAATTCTCAAGCCAAGGTCCTAGAGCCTGAAATGGACATGGCTCAAACCGAGAAAATGTGGAAGACCAATACTAATAGGACCCTCAAATTTGGCAAGAATGAAGAGGTGCCTATTAATATGGTCACATTACCATCATTCTTTGAAGCCCAACCCGGACAACCCAACATTATAGCTGGTGATGTTTTGGACGAGCTAGAGCCCACAGTGCTAGTAGGTGGGTCGGAGGAGCCGACCATAGAAACGAAATTTGCGACACCCCGGGTCGAGTTTAACGAGCCGCAAATTTATATTTCAAATGAGGAGAAAGTGAATCAGGGAAAAATTTGCTATGAGATGCCTACTAAGAGGATGTCAACCCACTTGAAACCGTTAAATGTGTGTGCCCATTTCGATGGGGTTCCAATAAGTAAAGTGCAAGTGGATACCGGGGCGACCGTAAACATCCTCCCAACTTCAATTCTGAAGAAGTTGAAAAGAGGGATGGATGAACTTATCCCGACCCAGACGACGGTTAGTGGGTTCATAGGAGAAACCAACATAACTCGAGGGATCCTCCCTCTTGAGGTTAGAGTTGGGGGCAAGGTCAGAATGATGACTTTCTTTGTGGTGGAAACTAGAGCTCACTTTAATGCTCTACTGGGCTGGGATTGGATCCATGGAAGTATGTGTGTGCCATCATCTCTCCACCAATGCCTCAAGTTTTGGTATGAAGATAGATCTACCGAAATGGTTGAGGCCGACTCACGACCATTCATGGCTTCAGCTAATGCAGTAGAGGCCAAGTTCTATGATAAGGATATTGGTCCTCTTTACTTTATTGTATCAGACAAGAACGGCTGACCTACAGGAGTCTCGGCCCAGAAGCTAGTCGACTTGGGGGCAAATGATGCACAAGCCGATGGAGAGCGGCCCACAGTTGCCGATTTTTTCATTCTTAATGAATAGTACAAAAAATATGGAGGATGAAAAAAAGGCCGCGGTGGAAAGCACTTTGAGACGGCTGTATGGTTTTTGGGCCGAAAGAGCGGCTGAACATGGGTCATCGGCCGACTTGGTGGAATTTCTCCAAGAAGGCTCGGAAGAGGATACCCTTGAAATTGAAGAGATGGACTTAGCACCGGCCAAGATAGATGACTCGAAGGCCGAAGTTCAAGACCCTTTGATAGAAGTAAATTTGGGGATAGAAGAGGAGCCAAGGCCAATCTACATTTGTGGCCTACTGGAGCCGGGTCTACAGACCAAGATGGAGGAGTTGCTTCGGGAGTTCAAGGATTGCTTTGCTTGGGACTACACCGAGATTCCCGGGTTGAGCCGAGACTGGGTGGAACACCGCTTGCCTATTTCGGAGGACTTCAAGCCATTCAAGCAACCACCCCGCAGGATGGCGGCCCAAAAACATATTGGTCATGGGAGACTCCTTATTGGTTCTAAAACAATTATCCGGGGACTATAAAGTATCTAGCCAGAATCTACTGTCTTACCACACAATGGCAATGCAACTATTGGATGATTTTGATGAGGTGGAGTTGAAGCACTTACCAAGGGATCTTAATTCTCAGGCCAACGCGATGGCTCAACTGGCCTCTGGGGTTCAAATTTCGGAAGGACTTTCCGAAGAAATGTTCAAAGCAGAGAAGATATCTTTACCCTCGGTCACCGAAAGAGGGATTCCCTTAGAGGTGTTGGTATTGACCGTCGACCCAGACGATTGGAGGTATAAAATCATAGAGTATCTGAAAAACCCAAGTGTCCCTTCTAGTCGACAAACCCGAGGAATGGCTCGTAATTACGTCTTACGGAATAATGACCTCTTTCGTATCGGCTTTGATGATTTATTATTGATTTGATTGGGTAAAGACGATCAATTCTTAGCCATGACTGAAATCCATGAAGGGATCTGTGGAGCTCATTAAGCCGGGATTAAAATGAGGTGGCTTTTGAGAAGACATGGCTATTATTGGCCAACAATCCTAAAAGATTGCATGGACTATGCTAGAGGGTGCCAAGCGTGCCAAAAGCATGGCCCAATCCAACATGTCCTAGCCGGGCCAATGAACCCGATAGTAAAAGCATGGCCATTCAAGGGTTGGGCGATGGGCATAATTGGCCAAATCCACCCAAAGTCATCCAAGGGCCATGAATATATTTTAGTGGCTACTGACTTTTTCACCAAGTGGGTGGAGGCAATCCCATTAAAGAAGGTCACTCAAACTGAAGTGATAGAGTTCATAGAAAAACACATTATTCATCGATTTGGGATGCCAGAGATCATCATGACGGATCAAGGCAAGGCCTTTATAGGAACAACGATTGAAGCGGCTGCGACCAATTGGGGTTTAAGGCTAGCACACTCTACACCTTATAATCCTCAGTCCAATGGTCAAGCCAAGGCCAGTAACAAAGTCATCAAGGGAATATTGGAGAAAATGATTGAAGAAAATCCTAGAGATTGGCATTCACTCTTGTCCAACACCTTGTGGGCTTACCGAACTTCAAAGAGGGCGGCCACCGGGACAACTCCATTTGCATTGACTTACGGCCATGATGCCGTGTTGCCGCTTGAGATGAATGTAAAGTCTTTGAGGGTAGCACGCCATGCAGAATGGAGTGAGGATGAATACAACCAAGCCATGTTTCAAGAGTTGGATGATTTAGATGAAGTAAGGTTGAATGCTTTGGACAAGTTGAAGGCTCAGAAGGAGACGGTGGCCATAGCCTATGATAAAAGAACTAGGGCCAAAAGTTTTAGTGTAGGAGACCTGGTGTGGAAAACGATATTACCGGTGGGAACCAAAGATCGTAGGTTCGGTAAATGGTCTCCAAATTGGGAAGGACCATATTTAGTTCACCAAGTGTTAGGAAAAGGGGCCTATAAGTTGAGTTATATGAGTGGTCGAATTCATGATCTCCCAATAAATGGCCGATATCTTAAGAAATATTACCCTACGTCTTGGGAGATGGCAGCAACCAACTAGAAATAAACTTCCAGTTAATATAAATGTGTATTGGTCGTGGCACATCATATGTTAGGTATGTTTGAATTCAATGGCCAATGATTAGAGAAGTCGGCCAAAAAATTGGTGGCCAGAAAGCTTTGAACATAAACTATTTAGGGTAGTCTAGTGGCTACAAAAATATGCCAATAGATGGCAAAACGACTACCAAGTCAGGAAAAATGGCTTCGTAGTTTACAAAATATGGTGACCGAGTGGAAAATAAAAATAGACTAGTGGGCTGGGATACATATTTAGTGGCTAAGGAAGTGAGACGGTAATATCAACTTGAGGGTGGCCCAATGGTGATCCCCACGAGCTTCAGTAGCCAAATGTGCTTCTCTTCTAGAGGTAACCTCTTTGACCTCTGCCTTTTTAGCCATGAGTCGGGTCTCGAGCGGCTGGGTGGCTTGGTACCTATCACTTCTTTCCTTGATGAGGGCTTGCTTTTTGGCATCCAACTCCCGCATCTCATTTCGGAGTTGTTGACTTCGCTCTTCAATAGATGCAAGCTCACGATTGCTATGGCAGCTGAACTCAATTGTTTCCCTGAGAGAAGTCTTGATGGAAGCAACTTCACTCTCCAAGGCTGTGCCCACTTCAAGCTGGGAGGATGAGTCAAGATAGCTTGGAATAAGGTTCTCCAACTCAGTTATGAAAAACACTACCGTCTCTGATGTGGATGGATCGGTCAAGGAGCTGGATCCTGCCAAGTTTTCAATGGCGGCTTTAAATTGGCTGAGGTCGGCTTGGGAAGTAAGGGAGGAAAGGTCCCGCTCAAGAAAGCCTCGGATGGTGGCCTCGGCTGTGGGATCTCGCTCCGATACGACCGCTAGAGTGGTAACCAGTGGGGGAACAATGGAAGCAGGAGGTGGGACAATAGCCTCTAAGGTTGGCTGGGTGGCCAAGGTGGGAAGCTGACTAGCGGCATCCACCTGATTCGAAGGCATATTGAGAATCCAAAATTCAGAAATTGAAAGAAAGAAATACGCATATAGCTCACCATAAGAGAATGGGGATCGATTCTATTAGCATCACTTGGGGGAGAAGCTGCTTGCAAAGGTGGGCTAGGTCCGTGGGTAAACTCCTCAGCAAGGGTCTCTGGCTCGGGTTGGCAAGGCCCTTGAATGGTCTCCTCAATGATGGTCTCCGGGTCCAAAGCACCACTCTATGATGAAGGGGGAATGAGTGGGAAGTGCAAGATATTTTAATAAAAAATAATGGTAGGGTGAAGTTAACTCACTTGGGCCGGTGTGAATGACGCTGATTCGGCCACACCATCGTCGGCCAGCTGCAAGACGCGGTTTGCATTCCCAACCTATGAGTTTGATGTTTAGAGAACATAAGTAATCACACAAAATAGTTGTGTGGTGCAAAATTTAAAAATCACAAAGTAGTGGCGTACCTGAAGACTAGAGGCTGAGCTGGCCGAATGAGTTCCTGTGGTCGAGGCTGAAGCTTTAACCGGCCTAGGGGCATTCGAGACAAGCTTTGGACGTTTAAATGATTTGCTCAGCCAGTTTTCTTCACTCCGAGTTGAATCTTCAGTGGCCCCTTAAAATAGGAGTAAAATTGGGTCAAGCCGAAAGAAGAGAGTATAACAAAGAGTTCAAGTAAGATGGATTGTACCTTGGGTGGATGGAGATGGTCTCTTCTCGCCTTGGTTGGTAGGCGGGTGCTGAGCAGGAGAGCTGGCGGCTTTGGCTCGAGCTTCAAAAGACCAATTCAAATAAAGTCACGATATTGCATTTAATTGTGAAAACATGCCAAATAAAAAAAATAATCGTACAAATACCTCTGGAGCTTGAGGCTGCCGGCTTGGGATTGGGCCGCTTAGGGAGAGCAGGACAAGTCTTGAAAATCCTCATGGCATGGACCTCATCACGGCCAGGTCAATGTTAGTAAAAGTCCTTGGTTGGATTAATCATGTAGTCTGATTGTTGGCCAGGTCGTATGGTTTTTAAATCAAGAAGTAAAGTGGCAGCCACTAATGGCATATTGTCACTCAATAAAAATGGGGTTGGGCCCGTGTTTTACTAAATTTAATTTTCTTTAACCTTACCCAAAGCCTGAAAAAAAATGGATGCGGGTCGGGTTCTCGTCAGTTCTCATCCGACCATGATTTGTCAAATGGTCGAAATTTGGGAATAAATCAAGCCAAGATGATGTCAAACTTGAAACTTCCCAAAAGAGTTAGTCGAAAATCTCGGTCAAATCATTTCAGTATCAATCCACCTGGAATCAGGTGAGCTTAACGAAGCAAGTTTTTCCGATCAGACTTGGAAAGATTTGGGATGGCTCGACTTGGAAAGATTTTGGATGGCTCGACTTGGAAGGATTTGGGCGGATCAAGTTTGGAAAGATTTTGGGCGGATCAAACTCCGATAGATTTGGGTGGATCAAGTTTGGAAAGATTTTGGGTGGCTCGACTTGGAAGGTTTTGCAAGCGAGAAACGTGGAGGCCAAGCATGGCCAATTCGTGGGTTAGTTAGACCTTATAAATAGCCAAGGTGAAGAGAAGAAACGGACATCAACATCAACACACAAACTTACTCTTATCTTGCACCTTTTCAATCCTTAGACTAGATTTTCATGTTCAAGTTCTAGTTAGTCAAGTTCTTCATTTTTCTAGAGTAAGTTTATTTTCCAGAATACTTTTAATTACTTTGTTTTAAATTCAAGTTCATTTTTATTTAATCTTTATTTTTTTATTCAAGTTCATCCATTAACGTTCGTTTAATAGCTTTACTTAATTGCTTCGTTAATTTTTAGTTTATTATTCCTGTCTTTAATTTTAATTATTGCTTTTCTTTTAAGTATCAATTCATTGCATTTACGTTTAAGTTTATTTTCTTCAAGCATAGTTAATTTTCTCACTCAATTTAATTATTGCACTTGCACTTCGTTTACATAATCAAAAAATATAAATATATACAAACTAAAAGTCTAAACACCCTCGATCCCGGGTGAGTGAAAGAACCCAGGCCGAGAGGAGGTTCCTTGCTCGGCCGCACAATCATAAGGTTAGAAGTATGCCTTAGGGGCGCACCCAATATTTACAATTCCATTCAGGCCATTTGGTGGCTGGATGGTGGCACGCCTGTGCATTTATTCTAAGAAGGACCAACATCCCTTCTAACGGTTTGATAAATCAAATCGAGGGATACACAGGGTATCCGTTTGAGGTCGAGGACGACCTTCGAATCAGGCATTGGAATGCGTATGTCCTTGAAATCGACCATTCATCTGTGACTTGTGTCCTTTTGGTCTGTGGAATTCATCGATGTCGATAATATGAGTCTTCAAGTTCCTCATCGTAGGAGCAGAATCTTTTTTGTCATCAAGAAGATCTGCATATTTATCAAGTTCCATGTTTCCAATAAGTTTCATGGACTCAAATTCCTTCAGAAGAATCTCAGCCATGTCGCTAGTCTTCACAGCTTCAGAATCCTCCTGGGCGAGGACTTTCTTCTTATAGTCCTTCAAAGTCACAAGCAATTTCTCAACAGGAGGAACTTGATAAGTCTGTAGATCCAGTACTGGCACTACTAGCTTTCGATGTCCGGGGTTTTGTCAGTCGTTTTCTTCATTTTTTTTTTCTGGCTTCCATTGATATTTGGCTTTTTAAAATTACTCTTCCTGCCGCCGCTACTTCCATTGAAGCTCTCTACTTGGGTTTTTTCCCCTGTTCCTCTTTTTGCTCATTCTCCCCATCGCCTTGAGCCCCCTCATTTCTACTCTCCTCCTCCTTCAATCCTGCACCCGCATTATTGTCATCCCCATGGTTGTTTTCAGTTTCAGAGTTTCTCCTCCTCCTTGATAAAAATTGCCCCTCCCCCGCCAAACCCCCTGCCTTGGGCCAGACGCCTCTGTTATTTGTAATCGACGCCCGTTATTCTGATCATCAGGCCTCCTCCGCCTTTGAATCATTTGTCAACCCTCCCCCTCCACACCCTCAACAACCCTTTTAGCCATCACTGCATTTTTCCCTCCCCAACTCCAACTCCTTTCTTGATAACTACCATTCACCCTTCGTAATTTCGCCCCAAACCATAAAAACTGTGGATCATATATGATTTGTTATGATGTTTGTATTTAAATTTTTGTATTTTGGTTATCTATCCCCACATTAGCTCCTACGACTTAGGGATGTGACTAGAGGATAGTTGTATAAATATATTGTATTCACAATGATAATTAATGAGAAGAAAAGTCTTTCACATGGTATCAAATCTAAACTGTCAAGACCCGTCCCAAATATCACCTCGATACCCGGGACGAACCCTGCTCCCGTCTGACAATCACACTTAGAGTACCACAAGAACCTTAAAATAACCATAAGCATAACTATCAGATAAGGGAGTAAATATAATACAACTGTAGAACAGAGCATAGCGTTATACAAAACAGGCACAAAAGTCCTACTAGGCTAATCTTGCAACGGAAGAACGTCGTAAGCTCTATGCCTCGATCCCTGCCTCAACGTTCACCCCAGCGCTATCACCACGACCTGGAGGGTAAGTTAAAACCAAAAAGTGTGAGTGGACTAAAAGAAATACGAGTTTCAAACACGATTTAGAAATCAAACAAGGATTAAGAAAAACAATAAGATTTTACCCTCCGTTTTAAAATAAAGTATGCATGCCTAACGAAGTGTCAGAAAACCACAACATAAAACAGCATAACAAACACGCTAAGTTCATATCATAAAAACCAAATCCACCAATGTCAAGTCTGATCAAACCTGCTGGGTCTATCCGAGTCTTTAAACTCAAACCAGGCCTCACATGTAATCCGAGTCTTTAAACTCCCGAGTCTTTAAACTCAATCCGGGCCCGTCCCCCGTCAATCAGAATCCGAGTCTTTAAACCCAATATCCAGATCCAGCAAATCCAATCCAAAACCGATTCTAAATCCATCTCCAAACTCGAATCCGAAATCACTGGTCTGATGCCCTTCCAGCATCCAGAACCGTCATTCCGAACCCAAATCCGGAATTCCACTTTTTCCGACTTTAAAACCAAATCCTTGATTACCAAAATCATGTCCATTTATAACCATAAAAAAAACACTATAGATTGAAAACCCAAAAGCTTAGCAGCAAAATCAGAAATCCAGTTTTTCTCGAAAAACGTACAAAAACCCGGAAATGTCTCGAAAAACGTGCAAACATATCAACCACATATAATCACCATTAAAAAGCATAAAAACATACTTAAAATCATAAAACATAAATAAAAGCAGCTAGGCATGCTCGTAAGAAAAGAAAGAGTCCACTCACGAGTCAAAAAGTGTCAATCGCGCTCCGTACGCTCCTTGACCGTCTCAGGCATCTCCCGTCCTGTCAATAGGCACCAAATAGGGTCACAAATACGTCAAATATACTAACCCTAATTTCCCCAAATTTCCGGGAATTTATACATAATTTAAACTTAAACCCTAAACTGTCCGAATCCTCGAACTATCCCGTAACATCGTCCGATTAACCCGAAAGTTACACCAATGGATTCCTTATGACATTTAGAACAAAAACCATGTTGAAAGTTTGTTCAGAATCCTCCCTACACGCCCCCACGCGCGGCCCAAAATGGCTGCGCGTGGGCCTCACGCGCCTGCTACAGTGCATCGTCTACCTCGAGTCACCAGGTTCAATTGTGTTGAACCGGCGTGACCGGTTCTCTTCCATTCTTCCACTATTTCTGTCCAATCCAATCCCAGAAGCTTCGTCCAGTTCCCTGAAACCAAACCCAGTCCTAAAACTTGGAAATCAAAACCTAAAACCCAGCGTCTTCATCCCTGAAACAAACTACCCGTTTGCCCTATTTTGGCCTCCAGCCACCCAGGTCATCCCCCGTCACGGCACCAACCTCAGACGACTCCTGGGACCTTTAGGAGTCTCACCCTAATCTCCAAAACCCTTGACTCTAGCCCAAAGTCCACGACTTTCGAAAACAATCAAACGGGAAAAATAGGGGAATGGGGTCTCACCTGCGATTCTTCCTCCGCTGTCTGCACCGCGGTGTACCACGGGGTCTAATGAGTCCTCTGCGGTCGTCCTAACTCCTCCTCAGCTTGGTTTGAACCACAACACGGCACAACCACCACCTCTGTCCCACGGCCTCTCTGTTTTCTCTGAAAACTCAGCCTCACCACCGTCGTGTTTCTAGCACGATCTCACCCCCAAATTCCGATCACCAGCTTCCTCTCTTCTCTCTGTCACTCTCACAATTCACCAAACTCTCACCCACACACAGAATCGATCACACTCACCACCGCCTCACCACTCTGTTTCCTGCTTCTCAAACCAATTTGCACCGTTGAAATCGATCAATATGTGCCCGTGTGTATAATTAACACCCTAGAATCCTCTAGTGTTAATCCACGTGTCCCCTTCTCCATGGTCATCAGCACAAAATATCCAATCCCACTCATGCCACTTGCCCTTATCTAATTGGCCCTAAAGACAAAAAGACCAAAATGCCCCTAGAGTTAAAATTACCATTTTGCCCTCAAACTTTCCAGACCCATAACTATTCCGTCCGACGTCCGATGACAGTGTGCCGCATGTCGTTATACTCAGGACGTCGAGACCTATCTAATGGTCCTCGATCTACGTGAAAATCACAAGTCCACTAAAAAGTCAACATTTTCTCCTAATTAATCAAAATTACGGTAACGCCCTTAATCTTCCGAACGTTATAACTTTTTCTCCGTTTGTCCAAATCGGACATGCCACCTGTCTACGGACTCGTGACGTCCTAAACTACGTCACGATCAATGGTCAACACTCATCAAACCTGTAAATCAAAAAGTCAACTTTAGCGTACTATTCACAAGGGCAAAATCGTCCTTTAATACAAATCTTTTACAAAATTACATTTGTACCCTTCCCGAAGGTACGGGTTGTTACAATCTACCCCCCTAAAAAAGAATTTCGTCCCCGAAATTCAGTGAAACAAGTAAGGGTACTGTTCGCACATTAAGGCCTCGGGTTCCCATGTAGCTTCTTCCACCTGATGGTTCCTCCGATCCAAAATCGCTACAGGCTGCTCTTCAAAACTCAAATCTTCCCTAAGCTCAATAGGCTGTGCTTCCAAAACATGTGAATCATCCCGTATATACTTCTGAAGCATAGATACATGAAATACATTATGTACCTTTGCCAAGTTTGCTGGTAAGGCCAATCGATAAGCAACAGGACCTATCCTCTCCAAGATCTCATAGGGTCCAATGTAACGAGGACTCAGCTTCCCTCGCCTTCCAAACCGTATCAAAATTACGGTAACGCCCTTAATCTTCCGAACGTCATAACTTTTTCTCCGATTGTCCAAATCGGACATGCCATCTGTCTATGGACTCGTGACGTCCTAAACTACGTCACGGTTAATGGTCAACACTCATCAAACCCGTAAATCAAAAAGTCAACTTTAGCGCACGATTCACAAGGGCAAAATCGTCCTTTTATACAAATCTTTTACAAAATTACATTTGTACCCTTCCTGAAGGTACGGGTTGTTACATAAAACCCGACCAGGAAGTGTGTCAGTGAGGATGCTGGGCGGGGGGTGTATTGTAAGACCCGTATCTTGTAGGGAATAGTGAACGATCCCACATTTCTGCAAGGGAAATGATGATTTGCCTTATATGTGTAGGTACACACCTATTTAACGCTAGGTCTTTTAGGAGCTCATTGACTTTGGATTCTTAGGGAACTCCAAAGTTAAGCGAGTTGAGGATGATGCAATCCCAGGATGGGTGAACCATTGGTAAGTTGCATGTAAGCTCTCAAAAACAAAACTATGAGGGTAAGGCCAAAAACGGATAATATAGTGCTAGATGGGACGGATCCTAGCTGAATGGTATCAGAGCCCTATGTATTTTTTTTCCAACCTCTCTTTCTCCTTGTCTTTCACGTGAACATGGCCTCATCTGGCCAAACCGTCACTTCTCCTTCCCCTGCTCACGCTGCTACCCCAAATATATCCACTAACAGGACCCATCCTGAATATCCCTCGATATTCGTGAAGGATACTGCTCCCGTCTGACAATGACTCGAAAGTACCCAAAGTATCCTTACATAAAAGATAATGCAACATCTTAAACAACAAACATTGTCAGACAAGTGATAGTTAATTTTATAGGACTGTTGACATCACAAGTTCGACTAGTTAACAATATTATAGAGCATAGGTACTGTTACAGATAGGGATCAAAATCCTACTCTGTAGGGTGTCTGAGTGCGCAACGATCTAGTTATTCCACTACCTCGTTTTCAGCCCCAGTCACATTGCACTAGCCTGGAGGGTCAATAAAACAGAAAAGGTGTGAGTGGACAAAACAAACTTTTATAAATACATTTACCAAAATACATTTTTACCCTCCAGTTTCACAAACATGCATGCATATCATAAAACATGAATAAAATACCTCCGAGCACAAATATTTATAAATCACTAATCTCGATAAAACCACGGGACTTATTTCCATATCCAATCTCATTAGTCACGTTATCCATGCTACGCGTGCAAATCAAATAAGCTCTAGGACCGCTCAAATCCGAGAATGTCGCTGTGAACACATCACCAGTCGACATTGCAGATCGTCGTGAACATATCATCGACCGATCCCATATAATCCCAGCACATCCGAATCGAGCCTCCCTCAGCTGCACGACAACAGACCGTGCTACGTAACCTCTCCGGGCGAACACATCGCATCCCGGAGGCGAGCGTTATCTCTAGGGTGCACTCCGGGGAAAACATATTCCCAACCGAAAACCCTAAATATCCGCAACACATCACCATCATGAAAACCCGTGAAAAATAGTTGCATTTGAAACTAAAATCATTTATCAACACAGGGTCTCGACCCAAAATAAAGTTTCCTCAAAATCCGTAAACTAGAGTACCAATTAATTCCATAAATTTGAAAACCATCAACATCATCATGTAATCACATGGAAATCCAACTCCAATCAAAATCACAACTCCAGTGGGTCTCAAGCTCAATATAGCATTTTCACGCAAATCCGTACAACCGTAACCCGAGTTGCCATTTTATGGTAAATCCATAAAATATATCCAAAAAACATTACGTAAATCCATCAAATCAATCTCCGACTCATAATCCGAGTCAAAACATCATTTTCAATCTTGGGTCTACGCCCAAAAACATCAATTTCACAATTTCTCAAAAATCGTGCCCAAAACAATATAATAATCCAGGAAATCGATAAATCACCGTATCGAAATATCAATCATGTCAAATCATATAATAAAGCATTTAAAAAATATATATCCATGCCTCACGGTTAGAAAACAAAGTCCACTCACACACAACGTCCCGATTGTTCAATCTCGAGTGATTCGCTCTTCCAAAGTCCTGGGACAATTCTGGCCTGTCAAACAAAGTGATTTAAGGTTACTAGGCTGTCACAATCCCACATAAATAATTCCTTAACCGTCGGAATTTAATAATATTATATAAACGAAAATTTATATGCCTCAGACACTCAAAAGTACGCCGAAGCCTTGTCCGATTGATTCGAAACCTGTGCCAATAGCTTCGTAACATCGAGAACATCAAAACACATGTTGAACACTTTCCTAGAAACTCACCCACGCGCCCTCACGCCCCGCCGCAAGCGGCTGCGCGTGAAAGCCACGCGCCTGCACAGTAACTGCTATAGTGCATCCCTTCCACCCGTTTCTCTAATAAACGGGCTGAGAACCCTCGACATGACCCGGATCGTTCTCCCTCAATTCGATCTTGACTCCTTCAATTCTTTCACCTGATTCCTTCTAATCCATCTTAATTTAAGTTCTGTGTCCTTAGTTTCATCAACCAATGTCTTAATCCATAAATTCTCCAATGGATCTTTGAAAGGGTTTCAGATTCAATCTCACCCAAACCCCAACAATTTCCCCAATTAATTCATACAGGAAGTAACCTAAGATCATAATGAACATTAATACAAAATTAATTGCACCATTCCTTACCTCTAATCACTTGAATTCAAGCTCGATTTTTCGAAGACATTGGAGCTTCGGGTTTTGATCAAAACGGCATCAAATTCCTTCGTTTTTGTTGTGGATTGGTTTGAAATGATCTCAGGAAGCTTAATCAAGCCTCAATTTTGATCTTCAAAGCTCACAACTTTGAATTCTCATTTTCACCATATTTTTCCCAGTTTTCGATTCTGGGTTTCCATTTCCCTCTCTGTCCCTCGTGTTTTTCTTTCTAAATAAGTCTCCTCATTCTCTCAATTGATTCAGAAACAATATTTGTCACTGTTGTTGGATGGATAAAAGGGATTACTATCCCTAATTAAGGGATCAATGTCCCTAATTGTCATGAGTTCTTCCATGAAACCCGGGGCAAAGGAGGAGCCAAAGTGACATGTGTCACTAGCTGGTGGCATGAGTCAGCATGCTAATGATTCAACCGTTCGTTTTTTTGTTGTTGTTAAAAGACCGTTTTGCCCTTCGCTCAATAAATTACCGTTTTACCCTTGGACTTCGTAAATCCGTAACTTTCACAACCGAGCTCCATTTTCAACATGCCACTTGTCTACGGACTCAGCGTCTCAAGACCTACACAATGGTCCTCACAAAATTATGCAAAAGTATCCCAAGTAAAAACTCAACTTTAACCACTCCTTTTCCAAGGGTAAAAACGTCATTTTACAAATCATTTTACCAATTTACAATATGCAAATATCTGGGGCGTTACATCCACTCTTGTCTCACGCTGCCTGGCCGTAATTTTGGATCTCTTTATAATAATTGGCATTGGCCCATCATGGAAATTGGTCGTTGGACCTCTTTGATCCAGTGCTGGCACTACTAGAAACAGGCGTATACCCATCTTGATCTTGGCCGTGATCTTTATTTTGGTTAAATGGTGAATGAGTTGCGAATACGACGAGGAAGCACAAGGAGCTTTGTCAGAGCAAGACAAGGATCAAAAGACTCTTCATTTTTCTCCTACATCCCCCTCGACCCTTTTTTCTTCTTCTCTTCCTCATTCGTCTTCTTATTTTCCTCATGCTTCATCTTCTTCATCTCCGACAGAACAAATCCTTGTCTTGTGAATCCACCACGTCAATGAGCTCGTTCTCATTCAAAAGACTGAAAAAAATTAACTAGAGAGACCGTATGCTTCTTTTCTTCCTGCTTCGACTTCTCCACCTCCGACAGAAATGAATCGTGAGTGCCAAAGAGCTTGTTCTTACTCATAAGATTGAATGAGTTGACTGTTGAAGCTGAGTTCGTCCTTTAAACTCAAAAAATTCAAGGATCCCTGCAAACAAGCAAACAGTAAACTATCGTTCATTCAATGATCGAGACTCGGGGGGTGTTCGACCAAGAATGCTCCAATGCTTAAGTTAGCTTCGAAAGAGAAATCTCAAGAGTTTCAGTAGCGTTGAACAGAATTACCTGGAAAGTGAAACGAGCTCCGCTATTTATAGGAAATCCTTGGGAGGCTCGGAGCGTTCTGATTGGTCGGTTAAATTTGTAATTAATAAATAATATATTTATAATAAAATATATTATTTAATAATTATAATAATAGCTCATTATGATAATAATGATAATTATTGTGATTTAATATCAATATTTAATTGTCCGTTATTAAGAATAATGACAATTAACTCTCAGGGAGAATATTAATATTATAGAGACTTTTTACCCGATTAAATAACATATTTAGATGGTAAATAGATTATTTGATGTGAGGGATGTTTGCAAGCCATTAATATTGTTGCCAAGGGAAATTTGGTCATTTCGGTAATTTATGAGCCACGTGGCAGCTCCACAATTTTTCGGTGATTTCGGGTTCCACAAATACCCCTACTTCGCTTAGGAATTCAGGGAATCCTAAGGGAAGCAAGTTTTTGATAGTCCCAGTAAATCTTGTTTAGAGTAGGACTTCGTCTTCGCTTGTACCATTTTTGAGAGGGATTAATTCCATTGTGTTGTTCTTGCGTAGATATATTCCACTGAGTTTGGAATGCCTCATATAATTAGGCATATATGTTCTGGGCTCGGGGCCTGTGATAAGATTGAATTCTACGCTTCCTCAGTTGAATTTGATTGATGGGCCACTAAAATTAATTCATTATGTATGAATTTAATTTCATTAATTTCATTTTAATGGACCTTATCAAAACTCCTCTGGCTATTGTTGAGGAAGAAAAAACTCTTGTGGCTGATTTAATAATAATTAATTTCCCATTAATAATTTGGGTAAAAAATTAATTATTTAAAGTGAACAATGGCTGAGCTTGTGATGAAAGGATCTGATCTGGTTGCTCTGCCTCATCGCCGAAGTCGAGGGACCAGTAAAATTTTCTTCTTTTATCTTTATGTTGATACGACCATAAGGAATAGAGATGTACATGCTTTGTCCTTTCCGAGAGGGAGAATGTAACGACCCGTCCCGGGAACTGGGGTTAAGGAAGTGTTTAAGATGAGATTAGTGAGCATAATCGGGGGTTAGTTGATCTCGATGGGGTCATTAGCCTAGAATGACGATTTTGCCCCTAGTTCGGGCAAATTGTTGACTTTTAGTTCGGGCGGTCAATTGGGTTTTGACCGATGACTGTAACGTGGTTTAGGACGTCACGAATCCGTAGACAGGTGGCACGCCCGATTCCGACATCCGAGGAGGACGTTATGATGTTCGGAAGTTTGAGGGCACTTTCGTAATTTGGTTAAACTAGGGGGAAAAGTTGACTTGTTGGATGAGCGGGTTTTGAAACGTTGACCTAGGACCGTTAGATAGATCTCGTCGTCCAGAATTCAACGACAGGCGGCACGTGTTTATCGGAGTTAGGATGTGTAAGTTATGGGTCTAAAACGGTAAGGGTAAAATGGTAATTTTGGAGTCAAAGAGGGGTATTTTGGTCTTCTGGTACTCTGGGTTTGGTTCAACCAGATTGGGACAAGTGTCCTGAGCAGAGAGGAGATTTTTGTGTGAGGCTTGAGGGATTGGTGACACGTGCAGTGTGTGTAGTGGCTTCTAGGTCGTGCACGGTGTGTGTTTAATTTGTGCAGCCGTGTGTAGTCGTGTTCGAACAAGAGAAACAGAGGGTGAGTTGGAGAGAAAATCGATCAAGTGCAAGGAGTGTTGTGTGTTCTGGTGAGTGGATGAGAGACTGGAGATCGAGTGAGAGACAGTGAGTGAGAAGTGAGGGCAATTCGTGAAAGCTAAGCATGGGAGTGGGAGGTTTGAGTTCGCAGGGAAACAGAGAAGGGGTGAGAGATCGTGGTGGTGGTGGTGGTGGTGTGGCTGTGTGTTACGTCAATTGGACTCGAAGGGTAGCTCAGGCGACTCTATGGACTCCAGGGAGCACGACGGTGTGCACGGCGGTGATCGACAAGCAGGTAATTGCTTTCCCCGTGTGCATACTCTGTTTTGCCGCAATGTTCAAACGGGAAGTCGTGCAGTCTGGGGTTGAGTCGACGGTTATGGTGAGTGGTGCGAGGCTCAGAGAGGTCCTAGGCGTCGTCTAGGGTGGTTATTGTGACGGGAGAAGACCTGGGTGGCCGGAGTAGAAAATAGGGGACAGTTTGGGTTTTGGTTTTGAGCTCGAGTCGACGGGTTAGGGACGGTGTCGAGGTGTTTGAGTGAGGGGACTGGATTGTTCAGGATTGGACGAAGAGGATGGTGAAGAGAGGGAGGAAGACGGTGCAGGCACGGTGGTGAACCGTTCTCGCCGGTTCAAGTTGCAGAGACCGGTTCGACTGGGTCGACTCGAGGTAGATGATGGTACTGTAGCTGGCGCGTGAGGGCCACGCGCAGCCACTTTGGGCGGCGCGTGGGGGCACGTACGGCGGCGGTTGGTAAAACCGTCAACATGATTTTTGGTCCAGGTGTTGTGACGAGTCTATTGGAATTGGTTCCGGGTTAATCGGACGTCGTTTGAGGTTAGTTCCGCGAGGTCGAAGGTCTAGGGTCCCGTTTGAAGTACGCTTAGACCTTCGGGAAATTATGGGATTTTAGTATGAGTATCGTGAAGTAGTTAGTAACCTTATATTGGGATTTGGACAGGTTCGGGAAAGCCGAGGATTGCGAATGGCTGGGGACGGCCTAAGTGTGCGAGTATCGAGGCGACACTGAAGTGGTCTGTGAGTGGACTTTGCTTTCTAACTCTTGATGCATGCATATGTGTTTTTATATGTTTTCTATACTTGATTCTATGATTCGATTTATGATTGTGATGGTTTATGGTTTTTGTACGTTTATCGAGAAAAAGACAATTTTCACGTTTTACGAGGTTTTGATAAGTATCGTAATTTGAACCTAGTTTTTCTGAATTGATTTCGGGATTCGAAATACAAGTTGATTTCAAAGGAAGAAAAAGGATTTCGGAAAAGGGTTTTCGGGCTTGAAGCCCAGTTCAGAAAAGTGGTTTCGGAAATGGATTTTCGGGTTTGGGTTCGGAATGATTATTCCGGATGCCGGCTTACGGAATGATGGTTGCGGACTTGGATCCAGAAATGAGAAGGAAATGAATTCTGGGTCTGGATTCGGAATAACGGTTATGGATTCCGGAAGGGCATCCGACCAGTGGTTTCAGATTCGGGTTTGGATATGGAAATGGAAAATGGTTTTCAAATGGTTTTGATTGGATTTGCTGGATCTGGTTATTGGGTTTAAAGACCCGGATATTGATTGACGGGGGACGGGCCCGGATTGGGTTTAAAGACCCGGATTGAGTTTAAAGACTCGGATATATTGATATTTCCCCCGTAGGCCTGTTGAGTTTAAAAACTCGGGAGTTTAAAGACTCGGATATTATAGAGGCCTGGATTGAGTTTAAAGACTTGGATAGATCCAGCAGGTTCGATGGATGAGAATGTGGCTTTAAATGTGTTTTGGGTTTTTACTGAGACTTGATGATGATGATGTTTTGGGCAGTGGCCCGGATGAAACGGTTTTTGACAGTTTTGGACGGAGGCCCGGGAGTTGGAAAAAGAAAATTGTGTTTAGTTTTTCGTACAGAGTTTTATGACATGAAATTGATATGCATGCATTGGTTTTTACACGGAGGGTATAAATGTATGTGTTTTTTAATAACTGTTTTTGAACTTAAACTTTATTTTTGTCCACTCACAGTCTTTTCGTGTTTTCGATACCCTCCAGGTTGCTGCAGTGCGGGCTGTCGGTCGAGAGAGATGGAGACATCACACGCACAATCCACAGTAGACTCTGCGCACTCTGGAAAGTTCGAAGTTGTCGAGATGGTTGGATCGGAACTCCCTTGTCCGACTTACGTGTCACACGGAGGTTAGGCGTCTGTTTGGCCCTCATGTCATGCGCAAACTAGACGGGAGCGGGGTTTAGCCCTTAATCCCGGGGGATTAGGGGTGGGCCCTGACAGAGAAAATCTAACATCTTCTTTGCAGTGCTGGAGCAAAGAGGTGTGCCACCCATGATTTGATTGGCCTGAAAACCGTTGTGGGCGTCTATGTCGGGTGAGGCTTTAGCTTTTTCAATTTCTAAGACAAGTTTTTCTTTTTTGCTGCTAATTTTGCTGGTTGAGGGATGGAGACTAGGATGACTTTTTCTCTTTTTGAAGTTTTCAGATGAAAGTGCGAGGTAGTCACCATGGGTGATGCACCAACGCTATGGTTAGTGTAACTTCAATGATGGGCAACCGCTCCATCCATGGAAGGTGGATCCAGAGACGACGTGTGGGATGTAACGACCCGTCCCGAATTTCGGGATTAGGTTAGTGACTAATCAAGGATTAGTGAGGTTAATCGGTGATTAGTTGAGCGAAATCGGATGGACGACGCAAAATGACCGTTTTACCCCTAGTCGTGGGAAAAATATTAAATTTTGACCCGGGAGGTCCGAGGGACGAGGACCGTTATGTAGATCGGGTCGATACGAATCCATAGACAGGCGACACGCTGAAATCGGACATCGGATGGGAAAGTTATGGTCACGGGAAGTTCGATTGCAGTATGCACGCATTACGAGGTAGGATGATGTGGCAATATCTGATTGGTTGACTTTTAAGTGTGGGACCCTTGGATGAGTGACAAATGTCACTCATCCTATTGGTCATTAACCCCAAATTGTGGATCTCAACATTGACTGGTGAGATTAACATTAAAATAATGGTTTTGGATTATTTTATAATTTCTTCACCCACTTCTTCTCAATCCCAGCCATCCATTTTCCTCACACCCCTCATCCTCACCGTCCACTCATCTGTTCCAACCACCTAAACCTCACCTTCTCCTTCTTCATCGATCAAGCTTCACCATTACTACAAAACCATGAACCCCATTTCCCACACACCCTCACATCCTCACCTATCACCTTTCATGTGTGAATGAAAATTAGAGAGTGAGGAATGATGAGTCGAACGGTGGCTAAGGCACGGGTTGACGTGGACGGTGGCCGGAGAACCTGAGACGGTAAGCCTTTGATTTGTAAATTCGAATATGAGTTTAGGGGGGTTTTAGTTGATTCTATTAATGGAAATGGCTTCCTAGTGATCTAAGGGGGATGTTTGGATTGGAGATGGAGGTTGAGGGCGGTGCAGACGCCCTGGATGGCGACTGGTTTTTGGGCCGTGAAAATCAAATCGTGAAGGTAAGTTTTGTTCAGGTTTTCGTTGTTTTAATCATGTGAATAGGTTCCTAAGATTGAGACGAGTTTATAGGGATTAGAATGGTTGAAAATGGTTAAAAAAGAGTGAAATGGAGCCCTGGACCGATCCAGACCGGTCAGGTCCGGTTCAAACTAGTGAACCCGGTCGGCTGGAGGTAGGGGACGATGAATAGTGCAGGCGCGAGGCTTTCACGCGCAGCCCCTTTGGGCAGCGCGTGAGGGCGCGTGGAGCATGGTTTGGGAAAGTGTTCAACATGATTTTTAATCTATTCGATGTAACAAACATTTTGGGACTGGTTTCGTGTCGATCGGACACAGTCTCGATATTGTTCGGGACGTCCAAAGGTTTAGGATCGAGTTTAAAAATACTTAAAAATTTGGAAAAATTACGGGGCTTCAATGAGAGGTTAATAAGGTAGTTAGTAACCCTCTAGATTGATTTGGATAGGTTTGGTAGTCTCGGTTACGTTGATTAGCCCGGGGAGGCTTACAACACGCAAATCGAGGCGGCAGCTTAGGATGGTCTGTGGGTGGACTTTTCGAGGTGATTTACAGTTTTTCACTGAGTTTACGTGCTTGTGGTTTCGAAAATGGTTTAATGAAACGATTTTGGATTTGATAAGGTAAACTCGGGCATGAGACCCATTTGTTTTGGAATGCCTCAGACTCGAAGTCCCTTTTAGTCACGTTATCGGGCCAGAGGTCCAATTGGTTGGTGAACTGATTTCGGATTTGAAAATATGGAATCGGGCACGAGACCCATTTGACTTTCGAACTCTCGGACTTGAAGTCCATTTGATTTAACAAGGCATCGGGCCGGAGGCCCAGTTGATTTGCGTATTGGGCCGGAGGCCCAGTTGGTTTACTTATCGGGCTCGAGGCCCAGTTGATTTGCGTATCGGGCTCGAGACCCAGTTGATTTACGAATCGGGCACGAGGCACATTTGGTTTACGATACCGGGCACGAGACCCATTTAGTTTACGAATCGGGCACGAGGCCTAGTTGGTTTACGAATTCGGGCTTCAGGCCCAGTTATGGTTTACGATTGTGATTTCGGGTCGGGGGCCCATAAATGGATTCTGGTTCATGACGGTTTATGGGGACCGGGCTTGAACCTTTGAAAGGTTTTTGAGAATGATTTCAAATGGTTTTTCATATATCATCCTTATTTATATATATATGGATTGTCTCCTCCGGAGAGGGTCGTTGGCCTAGGTGGACCCCGGAGTAGTCACGGAGCACTAACTGAGTAGAGTCGCCCCTGTTGGATTCCTTACTCTTAAGAAGGCTATTATGGATTATAACCCCCAGGGAGGGTCATTGATCTATGGACATTGACCTGAGGGGACCCTGGGGAGATTTGGGATTTGAGACCCCTGGTAGCACGCGCGTAGCATTAGATACCGTGATAGGATGGGTTATATGATATTGATAAACATGATTTCTTGGTTTTGCGAAATTGTGTTTTATGAATGATAATAGGATTTGGGCTGAGATCCCACATATGTTTATTATGTTATAGATTTGAGTAAATGGTTTTGGGCAGGGGCCCGTGTGACTTGAATTTACGGATCTTGTGGCTGAGACCCTAAATACGGTTGTTTAAACATATGTGGTTTGATAAATGGTTTTCCTATTCATGCATGCTTTTTAGTGAAGGGCATAAAGGTCTTTTATGAAATATGTTTTTATGAACTCTTTTATTTTAGTCCACTCACAGTCTTTTGTATTTTTACAATGCCCTTCAGGTTGATTACTAGTTCGGACTGTAGCAGAGACCGAAACATCGCACTCCTCCACCGGATCCTAGCGTACTCTGGAAGCCGGTAGGGCTAAAGCTTCAAATTTTTCCTAGTCTGACACTTCGTGTTAGACGGGATCACGACACATCCCATGTTAATCCGAAGGGGATTGGGGTGGGTCGTGTCAAGTGGTATCAAAGCAGGTATGCTGTTGGGAGAAAACGACAAGTTGTTTTTTGCAATGTCGTTGGAGAGAAAACGGCATGTCGTTTTTACTTGCTGCTGTTGGAGAAAACGATATGTCATTTTTTTCAATGTCGTTGGTGAGAAAAACGACACGTCGTTTCAAGCACTTCCCATGCAACTATGGTTTCGTTCTTTTGTAGATTCTGAGAGCTCTGAATGTTCGATTACTACAATTCAACTGGTGATGCGCTCTACTCTCTGAGACGATCATTTCAAGATGCTTGAAGGAATGCTTTCAATGTAGTCCAGAATAACTCATTTTGTGGGAGCTCAAGTTGTAAGACCATCTAGTGGCCTGTCTTGAATTTTGTTGGAGCTTCCGACTTCTAGAAAGGATGGAGTTGATATCCAGATGCTTATCCAATTGACACGCTCATGAAATTTCACGGATTTGAAGAGCTCGACACATAGAGAGCGATATTCCATGAAGCATCAAGGCTTTCAACATAGAGAGACAAAGGGTTCCATCATTTGAAGTGAGGAGTGTCACAACCCAAGACAGGGTGCATTATAACTGCGAGGCGAGGCATGGTTCAACTACAAGATGACGCATGCTGCAAGTGTGATGCGAGGAACTCTTCATCCAAGGCTTAGTGTGCCACAACGCGAGGCAAGGTTGGAGCTTGAGATGATGCGTGGAACGACATGAAGTGTTCTTCCCAGTGACCATTCACTTGATGCTTGGTGGATAGCAGATTTCGACACATGAGGAGCAAGGTGCACGATGACCTGTCTAGGCTTTTCATCCACAAGAGGCGAGGCACCCTATGACTTGAAGTGAGGCACGTCGCAATGCAAGAGAATACATGCCACAGTGCATGACGAGGCAAGGTATCCCATGGCACGAGGCGGAGTGCATGTGGAGCCATGGAGTGAATAAAGCTTCCCAAGGAGTTGTTTGGCCAGCGGATGACCTTCTAATGACTTAACATTCCAGGCCTTGTTGAGCTTCAAGTGGGGTGACTTCAAGGTGGAGCATAAAGACAGAGGATCGACCATGCCCCTAATGAAGCTCCAGATGGTGTACGCCATTGCGTAATTAAAGGAAGAAAGCTTGGAGGTGGTCCATGCATGTGATGTTTGGAAGATAGAAGGGCCTGACACACGAGGATCAAGGCTCAACAAAATGTAAGGCAAGATCTTGTTGGAGCTCAAAGTGTTGCACGAGGTGTACTTCCAATGACCATGCATGTGGCGCCTAGTAGATAGAAGAGCTTGGTGCATTTACAGTCTTGTCATCTTCAAGTTCAGGTGGAGCCAACATCGAAGCTTTTAGCAAGGGAGACGAGGAGTCGCGTCAGTTGATGTGAAGCGTGTCACAACCCAGCATGAGGCATGTTTCCAGCTGTGCGGACGCTTGCATGATTCCGAAGAGAAAGTCAAACGATTGGATGTTGAATCCCAAAATTTGAGAGATGGCTGCTTGCTGTCGTCACATGCCCCCACAACTTTGTGCTTTAAGGAAGATGAAGCGCAAAAGTTGGATACGGAGAGTTAGAGAGGGATTATTATCAAAGAGCTGAAGCTTGAACTAGACATGGAGCTTGAGCTTGAACTTGTGCCTGATGGGAAGGCTAAGAAAGCAGACTGAAGAGCGTGCAGAGTTTCAAAAAACGATGGGTTGTGAAGACGTGCATCCTTAGTTATTTTTTCTTTGTTATACTAATGATTGTATTTGCATTTCTTGTAGTCAATAATCTGTTTGAGAAATCAAATTATGATTAGCCAACCATCCATCAAATAAATGAAAACAGTACTTATGAAGAATTTTGAGATCTCATCGTCTAGTCTCTTTGCAAAATTCTACTATGTGCTTTGATTGAGTCCAAACTAACACATGCATTAGATGCCCCCGTTGTAGCCATGGGCGTCCAACTTTGGGTTTCAGCTAACTTGGCGTTCGTTTTGGTGTTGCCTTCAAGGAATGGCTTTTGCTTCTTATTAAAAAGTTTGAAGTGCTCCCAAGAGGAAGACTTTAAGTGCTTCCCAGTGGAAGGTTTTGAGTGCTTCCTGGTGGAAGGCTTTGAATGCGAAGGTTGAGATGCATTGCATGGCGAAAAGCATGGGTCTTTGCAAGGCAAAGTCTTGGTCGCTTCGCATGGCGATGTCTTGGTTGCTTCGTATGGGGAAGGCTAAGGTGCTTCGCATGGTGAAGGCTTAGGTGCTTCACCTGGCGAAGGCTTAGATGCTTCGCAAGGCAAAGACTTGAATGCCCCGCAAGGCGAAGGCTTAGGTGCTTTGCAAGACGAAGGCTTGGGTGCTTCACAAGGCGAAGGCTTGGATGCTTCGCAGAGCGAAGGCTTGGATACATCGCAGGGCGAAGGCTTGGATACTTCGCAGGGCGAAGGCTTAGATGCTTCGCAGGGCGAAGGCTTAGATGCTTCGCAGGGCGAAGGCTTGGATGCTTCGCAGGGTGAAGGTTTGGATGCTTCGCAAGGCGAAGACTTAGGTGTTTCGCATGGCGAAGGTTTGGTTGCTTCGATGACGAAGGCTTTTGGCGCTAGAGGGTATTAGCTTTGAAAATTGTACATGATGAACAAATTGGTTTGTATGAATTCAGAACAATTTTTCAATCTTATTGATAATTCGAATGCATGACACTTGAATTTAGAAGACAACTTGAAAAGAAAACTTGAAGCCTTATATAATTCTACGTCTCTCTAATTTTGAAATGCAGCTAGTTGATGCGGATCACCTTTACTGCAGGTTCCTTTGGTCCTTTGCTAGCGTGTCGATCTGTGGCTTTCCCTTTGACGTACTCGGTGCAATGTCCTTCCTTGACGAGATTCCTGAGATATCTCTCGAAGGATATGCATTTCCCAATGTTATGCCCATAACACGCATGGTAGGCACACCACTTTATCTTATCGGCCTTCTCTTGATCGCCTTTGACCGACTCTGGCTTCTTGAACCATGGTTTATCCTTGATCTCATTATGAATCTGGTGGAATGGCATTGAGAACTGCAGATTAGGCTTTCAGATGGTTGATTCGTTGAGAGTTTAGCTCGCCTTGCGTTTGTTGAACCCCCCATTGGATGATCTGGCGCGGTGATGACGGTTTGGAATTTTTCTCGCACGTCTCGGCATGATCTGGCGCATGTGCTGCACTCTTTTCATCCTCTCAGCATGCATGACGCTCTGCTAGAGAGAGCATCTTGGTGAGACTTTATGCATTGCCCATGACAATGTCTCCTTAAAGATGGCTGTCCAGGGGAAGCCCTTGTTTGAACGCCATTGCCGTAACAAGGTTGCTACAACTGACAATTCGAGACTTCAACTTGCAAAATCTCCTTATGTATTGTTGCAGAGTCTCTTTTGCTCTTTTTCGAACATAGAAAAGATGGTCATCCTTCACCTCGATTGTTCGAAGTTGTGCGTACTCCTTCACAAATGCCAGAGCCAACTCTTCAAAAGACGTAATCGATCTCCGGGGGAGATGATTAAACCAAGTCATGGCTTGGCCTTGAAGAAAAGCTTGAAATTTTTTGCACATTAGTGCATCGTTATGTCTGTGGGGGACCATGACTCCACGGTAGTAATCGATGTGTTTTACTAGGTCGGAAGCTCCTTTGAATAGAGTGAAGTTCGGCGTTGCGAACCTTTGAGGGAACAGCTCCTCCTCAATATCTCTTATGAAAGGCGTGGATAGCTGAATTTGGCGACGTAGATCATCCTCTAGATCGCCATCTCGTTGAACACGAAGGTGCGGATCCAACATCCTTTGGACATTATTAGCTTGCAACGCACCTCGTTGAAGTGGAGAGTCATTATGAGCCGATCGTCGGGAACCTCTTCGAGCCTCTCCCCTTGACCTCTGGGGCCGCACAAGGGAATAAGCTTCATCTTCCCCCTCACTGCCATGGGCAGATTGTCTTGGAGTTTTATACGGAGTCTGGTGCTGGCCCCTGCTCCCATGTGAGCGCTCCAACCATGAAGTTGCCCCGATCCTACTTCCGAGCCGCTTAGGCACCGATGGCCTTGGGCGTTGTGGGCTCTTTGCTCGGCGTGTGTGACTTTCTTCTCCAGAGTCGCTTAGTGAAGTGTCCCGTGACATTGTTTGGCATCAGGCCTTTTCCTTCCCCAGACGTCTTGGAACACTCATTTGCCCTCCACTCGAAGTGGGATGTCTCTCTGGTTCTCGGGTTGTTTTTTCTACCAGGAGTCGCTGTAAGAGCTCTGACTGGAGCTGAACTTGGTTGCTCAACCTTTCAACTTGCTGTGCCAAGTTGTCTTGGGGAGGTGGGTGGTGACTCCTTCTAGAAATGTCGTGGCGCCCATCCAAGAAGTCCCGCAAATCCAAGCTTGTTGTGGGCTGAGCTTGCCTTGATGTTCCTCCCATCAACCGCCCGCCTGCTTGCTGCAAGGTTGAAGTTCCTTCCCCTAGCACGGGCACTTGGGTTGTTGGAGAAGGGAACGCTCCGAAACTGAAGGTCGGCATCCTTCCTTGCGTCTTCATGGACACTTCTATGGACACTCGACGGGGTCGAGTTGGGCGTTCCTCTAGAGTCTCTATGCGAGCTTCATTCCTCATCTGGGCAGTTTGAGGCAGAAATACCTTTTCTAGCCGAACGAACGGATCGTCGAACCCTGGCCATGCTAGATCAACGAATCTTGAATGGAAATTTGTCGAACGATCAACACATTCAAGATCTTCGAATCAACGTTATGAACGATGAACAATTGTGAGAGCTTCTTCTTGAATATCTTCAAGCTCTTAATGAAAACACCAATTGTTGAAACTGAATTCCTCCTTTAAACTCAAAAAACTTAAGGATCCCTGCAAACAAGCAAACAGCAAGCTATCGTTCGTTTAATGATCGAGACCCGGGGGGTGTTCGACCAAGAGCGCTCCAATGCTTAAGTCAGCTTCGAAAAAGAAATCTCAAGAGCTTAAGTAACGTTGAACAAAATTACCTGGAAAGTGAAATGAGCCGCTATTTATAGGAAATCTTTGGGAGGCTCGGAGCGTTCTGATTGGTCGGTTGAATTTGTAATTAATAAATAATATATTTATAATAAAATATATGATTTAATAATTATAATAATGACTCATTATGATAATAATGATAATTATTGTGATTTAATATCAATATTTAATTGTCCGTTATTAAGAATAATGCCAATTAACTCTCGGGGAGAATATTAATATTACAAAGACTTTTTACTCGATTAAATAACGTATTTAGCTGGTAAATAAATTATTTGATGTGCGGGTGTTTACAAGCCATTAATATTGTTGCCATGGCTTTCATCTCGGCTCATTTTGTACTTCCTGCCTCCCTTTTCTTTCCGCCCACACCAATTTCAGAATCAAATTATACTCTTATCCTCCTTCTCCTCTGGAAATGGAGTCCTTCTTGCTCCCCAAGCAAGACAAGGAAAATTCAATAAGACGAGCAAAAGACTAAAGCATCCCTTGGAAAGATTGAAAGCAGATCCTCTCTGGATCACGTATATCCGGAACTGTCCCGAACTTTTTATCTCAACCCTTAAATTTCTATCAAACGCTCAGGAAATAATAATCTCTATTTTCCAAACAAAAGTCTTTTAGCACCCTAACTTTTTTCTTTCTTGTTATTTCCGCTCTTCTGTTTTTCCTTCTCGTCACAGTCGCACCTTTTTCTTCTTTCTTCCTCTTACTCGCACTCTTCCTCTTCGTTCATCATCTTCATCTACTTTTTTCTTTCTCCAAAATTTAATGTCAAAAATAATAATTTTGATGAGTTTTGAAATTCACAAAAGTTGATTAGGGAAATTACACCAAGTTTTGTGTACACTTAATTAGATAATTCTGCCAAATTTCTCTCCTCTCCTCCTCTCCTCTTTTTCAAGATTTCTTTTTTCTTTTTTCCAGATTTTTCTTCCTCTTTCCCAATTATTTCCAACAGATTTTTGTTTTCCTATTGCCAATTATTGGTCCTTTTAAGTAATCAGATAGTTCTTCCAAATTTCTCTCTTCCTCTTTTTCAAGATTTCTCTTTGTTTTTTCCCCCCATATTTTGTTCTAATTTTTCCAGAATTTTCTTCCTTTTTCCTAATTATTGCCAACATATATTTTTTTCTTCTTCTTTCCCAATTATTGCAAACAGATTTTTTCTTCTTCTTCCTATTGCCAACCATTGGTGCTTTCAAGCTTTTTATGTATTCAAATTTATCAAAGCAATCATCAAAATCGGACCAAGAACCAAAAGAATAATCATAAAACTTCCAAGTTTGCCCAAATCTTTATAAATGGGGAGCCGGGAATGGTTTTGGGCCTAGTAAATTGATGTGAATCCTTCCGAGTTTGTCCTCGTAATTTACAATATGATTCTTAGAAATAGCCTGGAATCCTTCCGTACAAATTCGAATTTCTAGATTGAAATTTTTTTGAGTGGTTGAAATTTTGAAAGGAGAGGAGAAGGAAAAAAAAAAGACAGAAAGAAAGAAGAAGAGAAGATGTATCCAAGAATGAGGCCCTAGGCTTCAAGCCTTCAATGTTCTATAACATTTAATGGTATGAGCATTTAATGGTATGTGTTTGAGGGAAGGGAAGGGAAGGTAATTCTGTGTTTGAGGGAAGATGTATCCATGAATGAGGGAAGAAAACCAAAAACCAGTCTTGAGGAAGTAGAAGGGAAGGTAATTCTGTGTTTCTTATGTTTTTTTCCAAATTAGACTTAATTAGTTCATAACCGTAGGATGAATTTGACGGCCAAGATTAAATATCCGGATAGATCCGGAGAGAAAAGGATCCTAAGAGGATCTGTACCCGAAAAGATTGGGCTGGCATGCCTGCTGGATTAAGAGCCCATCATTGAATTTGGACTCCAGCCCATCTACTGAATTACATGAGCCCATCAATCATGTTATTACCCTCTGAAATCATTTATTTGTAGAGCTACTCAAACCACCCAATTATGTGTAAGGGTGTCAATTTTTGATACGACTCGAAACCCAAACGAAATTTATCCGGGTCAATTCGCACAATTAAAATTTCGGGTCATTTTTGGGTCAACCCGTTATGATCCGTTTAATAAACGGGTGGATTTCGGGTCAACCTGTTAACCCGTATAATAACATGTTAACCCGTTTAATAAATTGGTAGATTTCGAATTAACAGGTTAATCTGTATATTGGCTTATATATTGATCAATTTAATAAACGTGTCATTATTAACTCATATATCTATCCATTTACTTACCTAAATACCTATTAAATCTTATAATTTAAATAGGTTAAAAATGTTAAACAGGTTAAACGGGTCAAACGGGTCATAGATTAAGTGAGTTTTGAGTACGACCTGTTTATTAAATGGGTTATACGGATTACGCGGGTTATTAACAGGTCGGGTTCATGTTTGACATTCTTGACACGATTATTAAACAGATCGAATTCAGGTTGGACACAAATGGATAAAATAGAGTTCATGATACGATACAAACTCGATACGTCACGACCCATTACCGCCCCTAAATACGTGCACGTGAAATTTTATACTTCGTGAGAAGTTGAGGACTTGAGAACTTGACTTATCACCATTTTCCCATTAATCCATTATTGCATTGGATCCTAAACAACCGCGGATGGACACAGCCGCGCATCGTCATTGTATGCGCGCGCTCACACCAGACATCTCAGCGTTAGCCAATCAGAACGCGGCAAAAGCAGAGAATGCCCGGACCCACACGGGATTGGCCATGAGAGGAGGAGCTATAAGCATTAGAATAACGAGAATCAATCCGGCACGACCGCGACGATTCTTTTGTGCTCACACCACCACCGGCGGCAACAATTCCATGGCCGAACAAGAAAGCGGCCCAACTATCAAGACTCAAGTTGAAGCGGTGAAGCCGAAAGAAGAAGAATTGAAAATCGTCAAGGAAGTCCCTCCACCGCCGGAGAAGCCGGAACCGGGTGATTGCTGCAGCAGCGGATGCGTCCGATGCGTGTGGGATGTGTATTACGAGGAGCTCGACGAGTACAACAAGTTGTACAAAAGTGCTTCCAACTCCAAATCTTAATAGCTAATCTCATTTCCATTATTCAATTAGCTCGAATTTCATGCTGTAGATCTCTGTTTAGTGGAATTTGATTATAGATTTGTTTTCTGTTTATATTTTCACAATTTTATATTAATCTAAATTCATTTTGGATATCCAATTTTCAATTTTTGGGAATTTTGTTTCTGCTTGCTCTGGTCTGATCGGGGCGAAGATGAAACGTGACAAAACTAAAAATTTGGGACTTTTCTTATTGAGCCTGTAAATTAATTGATTGACCCGGCCTACGGGTTTCGGGTACACGGATTGGGTGATATATTGAACAATAATCGAATGTGGGAATGTAGTTACAGCGCAATCGTGGAGTCGTGGAGGAAAGATGAGTTGGTTAGAGTTGTTGCGTGGTGTTGCGTTCACGGCGTTGGCGGCTCTGCTATTGTTGGGCAACACTGTCATTGTGGAAGCTTCGACTACGTCGGCGTTCGTTCAAAACGTCATCTACTCCAACAAGATTGCGATCTTCTCCAGATCCTATTGCCCGTATGTCATCTCCCCCCTTCCTAGTTCATGATAGCTTTTGTGAAAAGTTGAGTCTTGGTGATGGGGTTTTTAATTTTAAAATTCATATAGGAATCAAATTCGAATTTGAGAATTATGGGTACCTTAATTTGATAATCATAAGAACTTTGTAGATTTTTCTTTTAATACATGATTTAACTATATATCAATTTGGAGTTTTCGTTATCTATGATCATGATAAATGTTGTAATAGATTCATATATTTGACTAAATAAATTTTGATAAATTTTGCAATAGGTTCACACATTTTGATAAACAAATTTTCATTTTCATTGTTCTGTTGACTATTACTGTTTTCTAATTCCAATAAATTAATTTATGGTTCACTGACTAAATTCCAGTTTGCTGGTTATCAAAATGATCTCTGGATTGATCGTAGGATCCTTGTAATGGTTAATAAGTTAAAGCTCGAATGTTTACAAGAAATCAATGCATACCTCTGTGTTTGTCAATTTAAGTGATGTGGTATGAAGTGTTGTGTGTTGTTTTGTGTATCTAGGTATTGCTTGCGTGCCAAGCGGATATTCAGTGAATTACATGAGCAACCTTTTGTTGTGGAACTTGATCTTCGAGGTATGAATTACTCATACCTGTTTTGAATCTTTGATTAGCGGCTTCTGCATAATGTGAGAAACTTTTGAATGATCGAAATGTTAGTGTTTGTGTTTGTGTTTAGATGATGGAGGCCAAATTCAGAGTGTCCTTCTCGATGTTGTAGGTCGAACCACTGTCCCACAAGTATTTGTGAACGAAAAGCACATTGGCGGCTCTGATGGTTTAGCTCTCACATCTGTGTTTGAGCTTGCATGTTGATTTTGTGTGTGATTTTAAATATGTTTGCGCTCTTTGCTTCAATTGCTTTTTTAACGTATGGATGTTGCAATGCAGACCTCCAAGCTGCAGTTCTGAGTGGTCAGCTTCAGAAACTTCTCAGTATAAGTTGAGGAGATTTTGGTATTTAAGAAACCCAAGCATCTGATATGTGAAGCTGAAATTGGGGATCAGTGAGTAGTTCTCTGACTTTGAAATAGATAAAGTGGATGGTGAGATTTTACAATTTATCTGAATGATGTAACTGAAAAGAATTATCAATGTAGTGTTGAATTTTCTGGACCTCATGGATTTTGAGGGTATTTTGATTGCTATTAGTGGCTTGAAAGACTCATTGCATTTGTTCCGCATATGAAATGCACATCATGTTAACATAAAGGAATTCCTATGCATCTTTATAATGATTTTATACAGAATGACCTCTGTTATAACATTAGATCAACTGTTAGATCAATTCTGCAATCCAAATTAAAGCAGTGGATTCTACAACTGCTTGGGTTGTTGATAAGACAGATATAGAAATGACAAGGTTTTCATTTCCGCGAAAATGTGATGGGTATGCTTGTTGCATTTAAATTTTCCATGATTACATATTACATATATCTCACAGGTTTACATGCAAATGAACAACATGAGCAAAGTAGGTTTCTTTCTTGCTCAGTCTCTGTAGTAAAATTAGATTTTATCCGGAATGACCACCATACTAGAAATTTGTTAGCACATAATCACCAGTTCCGGACTTCAAACAGTCTGAGAGAGCACCGTCTATGAGATGATTGCTCTGGATCTGTGAATGTTCAAGAAAAATCTCTATCTGCATATGTGTTTGGCCGCCATTTTCCTTTCTGTGCACTTAGCATCCCTTCTTGATTTTTGGAGACTGTTAGACTAACCTCCCAATGCAGGGACTTCAACAAGTTCTCAACCTCCCCAATTGTATTGGATTCATCACGTACTATGAATTTACCTCCAGGTTTGACAATCCTATCAACCTCTGCCAATACTGGAGCAAGTTTGCATCTGTGAAAAACCAACAGGTACGTTATGAGTAATTGACCGCGAAATTGAATAACAATGTTTATTATGTAAGCAAGTGGTGTACCTCTTTTTAAGCCTTGAGAAGAGATGATCGGCGTGGAGAAGGTCATAGGTTCTAGGGTAAGTGCTGAAGGATTGACACCAATCGTGGTAAATCCCAAAAAGACCACGTTCGAAGATTATGGGAAGTGTGTCTGATGAATCTACATTCACCACATTCATGACCCACACCTGAAGCTCTCTAAGAGCTGCAGCAAACCTGCACTCACACAAGCACTACTTCAACTTAGCTAAGAGTACCACTTAGAACTAAGTAGAACACTACGAATGATAGAAGATCGTTTATTTGATTGATTCTTAATATACCCTCCATAAACAGCTCTCATGTCCATGACATTTCTGACATTGGACCAGTTGATACCCAAGCTTCTGATGTAAGTGTTGTTGACAACGCGTTTCCAGTGTACATAATCTCTTGCAAAATCTTGGGGTGCGGGCTTGCCGTAGATGCCCATCTGGGAGCTGTTCAACCAGTAAGGAGGAGTCTGCAGTCGGTTTGGCCATTTCTCTGGCCATTGAGCCCCTCTCTCCGTTTTGCCAACGGGTACCCGGTGCATACATGCCTGCAAAGGTACGTACCTGAGCCAAATGTGTATAGGTTATTAGTGACCTCATGTTATATGTTTCACAGTCGTGTCTGAAACATATACTATCAAATTAAGTCGTTGGAAAATCAGAAGTACCAAGCAGCACTTGGGTCATCATCGTTTTTGCACATAGGAGGCTGCTTTTGCTTTCTTTGGTCATAGCATTTGTTGGTTGTGGGTTTCCGGTAGATGGCGGCCGCCACTAAGTTGACCTTGTCGTTCTTGATGGCAACAACTTCCCAACACATGGAAGCCGTCAATGCAGACATTTCTACAAAATGGGGAATACCCTTTTTGTCAATGATTCGAAATTGGCAGTCTAGTAATATGGTGAAATAGAGAACATTCCTACCCTTCCAAATGTCGACATCCTCTTTCTCCTTACGGTAGACAGGCGTGGCTGACCATATGAAAAATCCGCCGGGCCGTAAAACCCGATTCAACTCCAAAAGAAGCATACCACCTGCAATTTTACATTCATGAAAGAAACTGGTTAAGAGTGCATAAATTGTACATAGAAACAAGCTTATATTACATTGATGTCACAAGTTAACTATATTGTACCTTCTTTGTGCCAAGGCACTCTGCAACGGGCACAATGCACGATGTCGAAGACCCTTCCAGGAAAGGGCAGCCTCTGGGAACCCATGACAGCGGAGATGGCAGGTATCCCTCTTTCGAGGGCAAACTGAACTTGAGCCTCATGCTCATCTTTGGGTGCAAATGACATCGTTAGGACATCTCTATCGAAAAGATAGCCTCCAAAGCTAGCAACTCCACACCCTACGTCTAGTATTACTCGAGTGTTCTTTCCCCATGCTATGGCCGGTACTGCCTGCATCCAAACCGCAACATAAATCATCTATATATTCCTATAACTCTTAGACAAAGCCTTAAGTCAGAAAGACAAATTAAATCAGAAAGTCATATCACGTTACTTGTACAATTTTTACTTGAGGCATAGCTCGATCTAAGATTGAGTTACTCTAGAATTAATTATTTACTGAGTTACGTTATTTTTAAGGGTAAAAATTTCTAATATATCAATAATTAAAAATAACTCGTGTTTTTTAATTTAATGCTAATGGAATCATTATCTATTAAATAATTATTTCAAAATTATATGTAAAAAATACTAGCTCAATGATCCTTACGTTTTGAAGGAAGTCAATGTACACGAGTGCGCCATGTATGAACTGGGTCCCACCACCAGGAAAGGTCAACAGTTCACCGGACACCTTGACCCAGTTCTGGTGGCCCTTCACCTCCGCGAGCAACGTGTGCGGTACATTATGGTACCATATCTGCCAGACCACAATAAAAAAGTTACACACCCACGCATCAAACCGTTAGTTCCGACACAATCACGTACGAGTACGATCAAACGGCATACGAACCTTGTCTCTGCTTTTCGGCCACTCGATGGACTTTTTGTATCCCTCCGGAAGCGGGACCAGGCAAGTGGGGCCCTCCGGAGGGCAATGCCGCTCTCGGTGCTCGAAGTGTTTGGTGGAATGCAGTTTCTTCAGCGCCTTCAAGTTATCCAAACAGGGTATATAATCGAGACCCGCCGTGACGTTGCAGAGCTGCCACGTGTAACCATAGTTGTTATCTTCACCCTCCGGTTCATCGTCCTTGCGTCTCTCCTTTTCGTTTTCCGACTGCGCCGCTTGCGTCGACCACGATTTCCTCGACTCCTTCGACTCTTTGGGAATCCCCGTATTGTCCCCGCCCAGTAACGACGAGTCCCCCGAGTTCGACTCAGTAGCCTTGTCGTTGCTCGGCTCCGCTGCATTATTGCCGACGGCATTCTTCTGCTGAGAGTCGGACTCTTGTTGTTGGGATTTTTCTAGCCCCTGTTTATTCTTCTCAGTCGGTGTTTGAGAAAATGTCTCATCCGCCGTCTCTTTCTTCTGTAGTTGCAGGTTCGCAATTGCATTGTTGGTTTCATCTAGGAATTGCACCTTGCCGCTTTTGGTGGAGTTGGTATCTGAACTTTGTTGCTCTTGGTTTTGCTTTTTTTGTTTTTGCTTATGTTTATGTTCTTGTTGCGGCGGCTTCTCTGGCTTCTTTTGTTGATCTGGCTGCTGCAGTTCGTTTTGGGATTTTTGTGGCTGTTCACTGCTTTGAAATTGTTGCTGTTGTGATTGATCTGCTGATTGACTCTGCGTCTCTTGTTGTTGTTGTTGCTGCTGATCTGCATTGTCTGATTTTTTCTCATTCTGCAAATCTTGAAGGTTATTATTATTGTTGTTGTCACTAGTGTCCTGCTGATCGTTTCTGCTACTAACCGTTTCACCCGTGCTTATAATAATCTGATCTTCAAAACCCGCCTTTTGGTTGTTTTGATCAGACTGATCATCAGAACCCGCTACCTTTTGGTTGTTTTGATCAGATTGATCATCAGACACTTTCTGGGTGGTGGTGGCCATTTGTTCATCATGATCAGCTTGCTGTTGGTTATGTTCAGCCACTGAGTGGCTTTGATCCTCAGACAATTGGTTCTGGTTAATCTCTTTCTCCCTTTGATCTTGCAGCTCCTCGCTCACGGTACTTTGTTCTTGTTTATTATCACTACCTCCGCCACCACTTCGGCCGCCACTCCCCTTTGACGTTTTGTCATCCGTTGTGATGGCATCCTCAGGAAGATCACCAGGGTTGTCTTCGAATGCCTTAGGGTGTTCGCCATTTTTGTTATTGTCAGAACTTTTGGCCTGATCGTCTTCTGCTGAAGCAATGTTCAAGGCCGTGTTGGCTGTGTCGTCTGTGGCGGCCATTGTGGTGGTTCGAGTACTGGTGGTGGCGGTGGTTTGCTGCACAACTCCTGAGTTAGAGTAGTTGAGCATCCACACAGCCAAAACACATACTGCTATGAACACCATTATTGTTACAGTCGAAGCGTAAGAGTTTGAAGACGACGATGACCGCTTATTACCGCGCGGCCTTAAACCTAACAGCGCCATTCTAAGTGCTCTCTGTGTCTGTTGTGGGAGAGACAGAGAGAGATAAAGGATTTGAGCTGTATTTTTGTGTGGAGAAAAAAAATGGGGTGTTGATGTGGTTAGTGTGATTGATTTGTGGAGGAAGATCGATGGAACTGAAAATTGGAATTGAGAGAGACAGAGAAAGAATATATATTGGAATTCATCAAGATCCAATGGAGTCGGACAAGGGAATTTGTTATTCAACAAAACAAATTGATAATGGTTTTTTTTTTCTTTTTTATAAATTTTTGTCCGTGCAAAAGTTAGCATTTTGGGAAAAAATTCCTTTTTGGTTGCATGTAATTTAGCAAAATCACTTTGAATTCAAATCGAATTTATTTGAATCAAGAATTTTAAAATTACTAAAAATTTATAAAATGAGGGATTTTAAAAATTTGTGGAGCTTCATGTTTGAATAATATAAAAATATAATGACATATAAACATATTATTTAATGTATATATATAATTGTAGTTATAAAGATAGAATTTAAGAAATAAACCTCTTTATATGGAATTCAAAGTGGAAATTTGGGGCATTCAAATTCCTTGTTTTTATTTTTTATTAACTTATAAATTCCAATTTTTATCACCCAAACAAAAGAATTGGTACATAAGATTTTTAAAATTCTGAATTTTTTATTATCACATCTCTTGTTCGTTCAAACAAACTTTCACGTTGGGTGAAATTCTGAAATGTGAACATCATGTCAAAAGAGGATGCACACATGATATTTTGGCTGACAAGGACTTTCCTACCTCGATATGAAGTTCGCTTTTGAGTCGGAACCCAAGCAGCATGTCCCATCAACGGCTCCAATACACTTATGAAACGAAATATGTAGATATATCTTAATCACGTATATAGAATAATGTAATTAATTTCAATGAAGAAAGAATACTTTGTCCCTCACCTCAAAATATGGATAGTATTTTGGGTTGCTCGAAATCTCCAGGGTGTTTCTCCTCGGCTATGTGCGCGTATAATGGGCCGGTGATAACCCACAAAAGAATTTATCAACACACGCTTAAATTGTCTGTAACCATCCACATGTCTATCTTCATGCAATAAATCTAAACTCTAAAGTCTAAAATACAATTTCAGAAACACATGTTTATTCATACGAAAAATGAGTCGTAAATTCCATCAGGAATATCGATTCCATAACTCCTGTACAAATTCATGCCTAAATAAGGCGGATGTATGACAAGCAGTCTCGTGTATGTATGATTGCCAATATTGAGTCTTGTGTATATATGATTGCCAATATTCTTAGATATTCAATATATGTTGAATTGTCTAATTCATTCTCCTCATTATCAGTAAGCATTTTTTATATAAGGAGACAGAAAAACAAAAATTGGAATTGAATGCGTCAGTACCCGTAGAAACCTAAGAAGCGGAATGGGCCGGGTTCATTGTTGGTATTTATAAGACAAAACTCGATCATGTAAACTTTGTGGATCATGGTGGACATCACGCATTGCATGACATTCTTGTGCCTCACTAATCCAAAGTCAACGACAATTTAGAATATCAGAATGCATATGCATTCAGCAAGAATAACTTACCAAGCGAACACCAGGTGGCTTTGAGCAATTGAAGGGTGGGTAATCAAAATCTTGACATCACCAGCTTTCCGCTCCCGTTCACAAAACATCTTTGTCATCCCTCAAGTCATGTCCTGATTGTTAGAACTACGATCATTGTATAACATTAGTTTAGAAAAATAAAACCAAAATTAGTAAATGAAAGTCAGACCATTTTCAAAAGAATAATATATACTATCTAGACACCGTAAATTAATCATATTTAGTGTCTATATTAATGTGGTAATCAATAAATAATTTATTATAAATATAAAATAATTTAATTTATTGAAATAATATCATTAATTGATTGACACATCAACTTAGTCACTATATATTGTCAATTTATTTACCTTTTTCGAAATAAAAGCACAGTGAAAATACAAAACCCTTCCAAATAGTAAATGTAAAGTAAGAAACAAGCACATGTAATGTTTCTCAATACAAATGCATCCCATATATATAGAAGATAGACATAATTTATAATTCATCAAAAACAGCTTGATTGATTGTATGACCACTGTTTAATAAACCTAAAACACTTCATTAATGTAGAAGTTAGAAAGAAAAAGAAAAATGGTCATTTTTTTTCATAGAAAACACTAGAGTACAAACTAAAACATGAAAATTATTCAAACCACAACCACTAATTCTAAAAGGTGGCTAACCAAGCACTTTTTCTTGCATCAGACATCGTTATGAAGAGTTTCCTCCGTTCAAGAACTGCAATCTTATCTATGAATTTGTTAAATGTGTTGTGGTCAATGTCTCCCATTGACTCTACCATTTCAAGGCACTCTTCAATTGAATACTTATCCTCCTTTTCTCCCTCACTTTTTTTCCTTTCTACTTGCTAATTTTAGGCTCATAGCCTCAACGCAGATATCCAAATAAGCTTCCATCTTCTCCCATTTCTTTGGACAACGCTCAATTGATAGAGCAATAGTCATACTTTTTCATTTTCCTTTCCTCTCAAGTTGAGGCTTGGTAGCATTTATATCCTCATCAGATTCATGTGAACTCCAATGTTAAGAAAATTATTCTCTAATTCAAGTTCGTCGTCAGTGTTGGGATGGATTTGGCCAGATGAGTAATGCATCTGACTAATAGTAGTAGTTGTATTGAATCTCTCCTAAAAGTTGATAACGGTCCTACCCTTTCTTACAATATAGCTCTGCTCCTAGAAATTTCTCAAAATCAAGTAAAAGATATTTAATAAATGACAAACATCGACATGAACAATATACCAAATGGATATAAAAGCTCAAACAAAGAACCAAGATGAGGAAGTAAAGGAACAAAGACAGAAGGAATCAAAATATGGGGAGTAGCCCAAGTTTATTTAAAGTACAAATTGAAGTCGTATTTTTCTGATGTTAGACATTGCCTCACACTCCAATATGGCCTTGGTGAATATATTAGCAACTTGTTCACCCGAGGTAACATGCCACACATCCATGTAATTTTGAACTACGCAGTAACAGATAAAATGATAATCGACTTCTCTGTGCTTAGCACGAGAATGGAATGTAGGATTGGCAGACAAGCTGATTGCTGAGGTGCTATCACGGTAGATGAGAGGAGGATGAAGGAGAGGAACTTGAATGGCACAAAGAAGCTAACAAATCCAAGTTAACTATTCTGCTATGATGAACAGAGCATGATACTCTACCTTTGAACTAGACATGGAAACCATGTTTCGTTTCTTCGAAGTCCAAGAGATTGGATTGGATTTGGCCAGATGAGTAATGCATCTGACTAATAGTAGTAGTTGTATTGAATCTCTCCTAAAAGTTGTTAATGGTCTAACCCTTTCTTATGATATAGCTCTGCTCCTAGAAATTTCTCCAAATCAAGTAAAAGATATTTAATAAATGACAAACATCGACATGAATAATATACTAAATGGATATAAAAGCTCAAACAAAGAACGAAGATGAGGAAGGAAGTAAAGGAACGAAGAGAGAAGGAATCAAAATATGGGGAGTAGCCCAAGTTTATTTAAAGTACAAATTGAAGTCATATTTTTCTGATGTTAGACATTGCCTCACACTCCAATATGGCCTTGGTGAATATATTAGCAACCTGTTCACCTGAGGTAACATGCTACACATCCATGTAATTTTGAACTACGCAGTAACGGATAAAATGATAATCGGCTTCTCTGTGCTTAGCACGAGAATGGAATGTAGGATTGGCATACAAGCTAATTGCTGAGGTGCTATCTCGGTAGATGAGAGGAGGATGAAGGAGAGGAACTTGAATGGCACAAAGAAGCTAATAGATCCAAGTTAATTATTCTCCTGTTATGAACAGAGCATGATACTCTACCTCTGAACTAGACATAGAAACCATGTTTCGTTTCTTCAAAGTCCAAGAGATTGGATTGGAGTCATGAAACATAACCATCGATCATTGGGGTCACTAGGCCAATCAACATATGTATATGCAATTAGATTAGAGAATCATGTTGGAAATTGATGCCACGACAAGGAGTGCTCTTGAGGTACCTTAAAATGCGCTTGATGACCATAAAGTGAGAATCACAAGGAGCTTGCATAAATTTACACACCTGATTCACAGAAAAGGCAATGTTAGGCCATGTGAAGTCAAATACTAGAAAGCTCTAACAATGCTGCGATAATGTGAAAGGCTATGATATGCAGATCTATTAGCACATTTGAGTCTTGATACTAGAACACTTAGTGTATTAACCCCATGCTTCTGAAGCATGGATGTCTTGGTAAGAAGGTCTTGCACATGCTTATCTTGAGACAAAAACAATCTAGATGGTTGTACTTATCCTAAGACAAAAACAATCCATATGGTTTTAATAAGGATAAGTGTCATCATATCATGAAGTTTTGTTATCGGTTAGAATCTTAGATAGTGTACTATGTGTAAAAAGGCTTGAAAGGCCATAGTGTAATGTTATGTTGTATTCCTTTCTTTCAACATCAATAAAACTCTCCCACTTTCTTTCTTCAATTCTTTCCTGTTTTTGCCTTCTCTCAATCTAACATGGTATCATACATTAGAGATTCTGGTGTTTTCGCAGCTTCTATTGAAAATCAATTTGAAAACCATTCTTACTTATAATTCAATCTGAAAATCATTCTTATTTTCTTATTCTTTTTCTTTCTTTCTTTCTTTCTTTCTTTCTTCTTCGTCTTTTCTATATTCATCTCAAAACAAAAGAGCTCAAGAAAAGAGACTCAAGGAGCTCAAAGAAGATACTCAAAGAGACTTAATCGGGATATCTTCCCATTCTTCTCCAATATTGAAAATCGATCAAAATAAATCAATTTTATCTCTCTTCTTATTGTATGTATTGATCTTGAAACAAGAAAGGAGCTCATAACAGAGATTAATTAAGATTTCTCCTTCTTCTTCTTCTCAAATATTGCAAATCAATAGAAAGAAATCGAAGCTCTTATCACTCAAATATCTTTGTCTCCTTCTTGTTTTCTGGAAGTTAGGCCCAGGTTTGACCTAGATATTCTCGCACTCACAATCACAAGCCTCTTTTGGGATTTGCACCCGAGCGAAAATCATATCCCTCTAGATGCCATATCAACTCCACCTCTCACCCTCAGACTCCTATCTCCAGCTCCGCAGCCTAACCAAGAGTCAAACCCAAGTCACACTTTTCTGCCACCAATTTCCAAACCCCAATTTTTGAAAGGGTGCTAAACCCACCTTTATTTTCTGAACAACCTAAAAGAGCCTAAGAAAATCCACACTTTACCTATTTCTAGCCATTAAAGGCAAAGGACGAAGCAAGTCTCGAGTACATACCTCTTTCAAGGAAACCCCAAGAACCTGATTGAACTAGCATCAAAGCTTATCGGGCCTATACAAAACACAACATTTTTTCAATCCTGAAGGTGGTTCAATATTGACTGAGTCTTAATGCAGTATAAAACAGGCCCATCAGCTATTATTAACCACCCAGTGTTGGTGTTGTTGTTTTTTTAGGGATTTTTTCATTTTGATTTTGAAGACTGGCCCCTTTCTTTCTTTTTGCTTGCAATTTGGGGGTTGTTGTGTTCTTTGAGTCTTTGATTCTTGACCCCCTTTCTTTCTCCTTGTTCTGTTCAATTTTCAAGAATTTTTTTGAGATGGGAATATGGGACTTTAATCCCATCTTGTATTGATCCTCTAAATGTCGGGGATGTTAGCATAAATTCATTGTGTGCAATTGTGGTGTACGCGTGCACTGGTGCAATTGTGGTGTACGCGTGCACTGGTGCAATTGTGTGCACCAGTAATGAGATTGTGTGCAATTGTGATATGTGTTAGCATAAATTACATCACAGTGCATGTAAAGACCCATCCCGAATATCGGGATTAAGTATTAATTAAATGTCAATTTAGGATGACTAATCGGGGATTAGTTGAGAGAATTCGGACTGACGGTGCAAAGTGACTATTTTGCCCCTAGAATTGGGCAAATGCTGACTTTTGACTCGGGGAGTCAAACGTACGAGGACCAATGACCGTGACGTAGATCGGGACGTCACGAGTACGTAGATAGGCGGCACGTCGAAATCGGAGGTTCGACGGAGAAGTTACGGGTCTAGAATGTTTTACAGTACTATTGAACTAAAACTGAGAAAAGGGGACATGTGGCAAATTTGGATTCGATTGGAAATCTGGGTGGACCAATCAGTAAGTGACACTTGTCCCTTATCTGATTGGCCCATTCCCCCACACGGTGGGATACTTCTTTTTCCCATTTCGATCGACATTTCGGTTTTTCCTCCCAAAACCTATAAGCCGTGCAAACCTATTCCCTATGGCCTTCAATCCCCATTATCTGTGTTTGAGGTGTGAATGAAAGTGAGAGAGTGAAGTGTGACGATGTTGATGGTGGCCACGGTTTGAGCCGTCATGGACGGTGGTCAGTGTTGCCATGAACGGTATGTTTTGGTTTTTAAAAATTGGAATTTAAGTTGTGGTGCTTGTTGAATGATTCTAATGGTTGGAATGTGATTGTGGAGGTTGTGCAAGCATTTTAGGACAAAAAGGACGGACGGTGGTGGCCGGAATCTTAGAAAACCGACGGGGGGTGTTTGGCCTATTCAAACAATCATTTGGGAGGTAAGATTTTGGCTTGGTTTTCATGTTTTGAATTCATAAATAGATTATGAATGATTAGAGGAAGGTTTAGGAATGAAAATGGATGAAAACGGACCGAAAACACGAGAGTTATGGAGGAGAACCGGTCACACCGGTCCAGTTGAACATGCTGTACAGTCGAACCGGACTGGACCGGTTCAACAGAGGAAAGGGATGATGAATAGTGTAGGCGCATGAGGCCCACGCGCAGTGACATGACCCACCCTGATTATCACCCCGATAACCGAGGTGAACCCTGCTCCCGTCTAACAACCCAACACAAAAGACCGAAATAACCTCACCAAAACCACAAATTACACTGTCAGACGAAGGAGAAATTAAAACATCCAAGAGTCAACCGTTATACAGAGCATAGTACCAAACAAAGTAAAACAAAACCACCCACAGAGTACACGCACAACAGAACACTGAAACTACTCCGGGAAAACGCTCGAGTACTCGATGCCTCCGACGCTGCCTCGACGTCAACCCCTGCGCTAGCTCCACGACATGGAGGGCAATTAAAAATCGAAAAGTGTGAGTTGACCAAACAGAATAAAATTTCAAAAACCATTTCATAAACAAACCAGGGTTTAGCCCTCCGTTTTGAAAACATGCATGTATAACCCAATTTCTGAAAACATTTATAAATCACCTTATTTTCATCATGGAAACCGCAACAACATAAACACAGTAGGATAAACGTTATAAAACATTAGCAGTAAAACATCAGATACCAATATAATCATCCGATCAAACCTGCTGGATCTATCCGAGTCTTTAAACTCAACAGGCCTACGGGGGAAATATCAATATCCGAGTCTATAAACTCCCGAGTCTTTAAACTCAATCCGGGTCTTTAAATCCAATCCGGGCCCGTCCCCCGTCAAATATAATCCGGGTCTTTAAACCCAATCACTAGATCCAGCAAATCCAATCCAAAACTATTTGAAAACCATTTCTAAATCCATATTCAAATCCAAATCCAAAATCACTGGCCTGAAGCCATTCCGGCATCCAGAACCGTTATTCCGAATCCAAATCCGGAAATCCACTTTTCAACTTTAAAACCAAATTCCGCTTTCCGAAATCCGAGTCTAAAACCGAAAACCCTTGACAGGTATAACATAGTCAAATAATCATGAAATCACATATAAAACCATAAATCAAGTACATAAAATCAGTTATGCATGCTCAGTGATAAAGAAGAAGTCTACTCACAGTTACCGGGCACGTCACTCGCGTCCCGAACGTCCTGTACATTCCTCGACCTCCTCGGGGATTTCTGATCCTGTCACAAGTCACCAAAACTAGTCACCAACACGTCAACTAAGTTCCTCCTATTTCTCCCCAATTTTCCCGAACTTCGAATTTAACTAACCGGGACCCTAAACCTTCAACCTCATAGAACTAACCCGAAACAACGTTCGATTATCCCGAAAACTATCCCAAAAGACTCGTTACATCGATTAGACCAAAAACTATGTTGGAAGGTTCGCCAGAATCCTCCTCACACGCCCCCACGTGCCGCCCAAAGTGTCTGCCCGTGGGCCTCACGCGTCTACACACATAACACTGTTCATCGTCTTCCTCAGTCACTCGACCGGTCTGAACCGGCGTGACCGGTTCCTTGCTGTTTTCCATCCATTTTCACTCCTTTTGATCCCCCTAGTTTCTTCCTTGTCTGGGTAGTTGTTTCCACTAATTAATTCATAACAAACGCTACACAATCCTAACAACTAAAGCTCGAAGAAAACCCAGAAATGTCGAGTTTCTGTCTCCGGCCACCCACGACCACCGTAGGGCTCTAGGTCGATACTTAAGGTTCCCAACACTTTCCTAGAACTAATAGGGTAAAAACAGAGGATTGTACAAGCAAACGGTAAAAACAGAGGATTGTACAAGCTTACCCGGCCACCAGGTCTTTCCCCCATCACGGCTTCACAACCAGAAGCTCCCTAGGAATCCACTAAGTCCACTAGAACTCACCAAATACCTCGACTCAGCCCCAAACCTCACGACTAAACGAGTGAATCAAAACGGAAAAACAGAGCAACTAAAAGGAATTGAGGAATTACCTGCGTCCCGGCAGTCACCGTAAGCTCCGTCATGCCTACTCGACTCTCCTCAAGCCTCTCAACACCACCACAGTTTCAATTCGACGGTTTGATCACTGGAAGTGCACAACCGTACAAGGTGGCTCTCGGTTTTGGGTTCTCTAGTTTTCCCGAGCACTCACACATCACACACTCAAACACCCACCTCTCAGTTTTCTTAATACAACCCTGCACTCTCAACTTCCCTCTGAACACACTCAAGAACTCTCACCTCCCTGCAATTTGATCGATTTCACCCTCTCTGCCCAGTCTCTGTTTCTCCCTCTCAAGCACGACTAACACACACGCACGGTTAAATTTTGCCTGTGCAACCTAGAAGCCACTACACACACCCCACGTGTCCACCATCCCATGACCCCTCTTAACATATCCATTCAATTGTTGTACACTTGTCCTTATCTCTTTTGCACAAATCCCAATGTGCCAAAAAGACCAAAATGCCCCTCTTGTTAAATTTTACGGATTTACCCCTCACGTTCTAGACCCGTATCTCGCTCGTCCGATGTCCGATTAAAGCATGCCGCCTATCGTTGAACTCAGGAAGAAGAGATCTATCTAACGATCCTCGGTCTACGTGTAAAAACTCTATCCTTCTAAAAGTAAACTTTTCCCCCAATTTTAACCAAATTATGAAAGTGCCATTAACCTTCCGAACATCATAACTTCCTCCTCGGATGTCGGAATTGGGCGTGCCACCTGTCTACGGATTCGTGACGTCCCGACCTACGTCATGTTCATCGGTCAATGTCCAATTTACCGTCCGAACTAAAAGTCAACAATTTGCCCAAACAAAGGGAAAATCATCATTCTGCGCCCCAAGGTCTAAAAGTAACCCACTAACTACCGACTAACCCAGTTAATCCACCGCTAATCACCTCACTAATCCTAACTTCCGGGACCGGTCCTTACATGCAGAGCCTTTGGGCGGCCTGTGGGGGGCGCGTGGGGGACTTTTTGGGAAAGTGTTAAACATGTGAAATCATCTATTCGATGTAATGAACATTTTAGGACTGGTTTCGTGTCAATCAGACACCGTTTCGATATAGTTCGGGGTCTCCAAAGGTTAGAGATCGAGTTTAAATACGTTTAAAAATTTGGGAAAATTACGGAGCTTTAATGAGAGGTTAATGAGGTAGTTAGTAACCCTCTAGTATTGTTTGAACAGGTTTGGAAGTCCCGGTGTTAGTGGTGTGCTTCGGAAGGGCGTATGGCACGCGTATCGAGGCGGCAGCGTAGGACGGTCTGTGAGTGGACAATGTTTTCTAAAATGTGACACATGCACAACTGTTTTATATGTTTTATATATGTGATTTCTATAGTGATGATTGTGGCATTGGTGATTTACATGGTTGCACGTATTTCGAGATAATCTTGTATTTGCACGTATTTTGATGTCATGATCTTATACTGTGGTTATACGTGATTGTGGTTTTAATAGTGGTTATATGAAATGGTTTTGGTTTTTGAAAGATGAACTCGGGCATGTGACCCATTTGAATCATGTGATCGGGCCAGGGGCCCAATTGGTTTACGAAATCGGGCTGAGACCCATTTGAGTTTTGTGATAGGGTCGGGGGCCCAGCTGGTTTATGAAATCGGGCATGAGGCCCAATTGTGATTTATAAATGTGATTTCGGGTATGGGACCCTATGTTTCATAAACGTGATTTCGGGTCGGGGACCCTAAATGGATTTGTGATGTTTTATGGAAATTCTGGGCAGAGCCCTTTGAGATGTTTTGAAATGGCTTTATAAAACTGTTTTCCATATACCATCTTGTTACGAGGATCTGTGGATGGTCTCCTCCAGGTGTCTGGGACACTGGGGAAGTCACGATGCATTGCCTGCGAGGTGTCATTATACGGAGCGACCAGACCGTATAGTGACTCAGGAGCAGGATTGCTATGATTAGACGTTTGGGACGTCAAACATCTGGGATGTCAGAGATATGGACCCAGAGAGACCTCAGGCAGCACGCGTTGGTTTTACCGTGAGATATGACGTCTGGGACGTCAAGCGTCTGGGATGCTAGGTGTAACACCCCGTCCCATAAACTGAGATTATATTAGTGGTTAATAATAGCTTAGTGAAGATAATCGGTGATTAGTTGGATAATTTGGACGGATGGTGCGAAAGCACGATTTTGCCCCTAGAATGGGCAAAAATGTTGACTTTTCTTTCGGACTGTCAAATAGACATTGACCGATGACCGTGACGTATTTTGGGACATCACGAGTTCATAGACAAGTGGCACGTCCGATTCTGACATCCGAGGAGGAAGTTATGACGTTCAGAAGGTTGAGGGTACTTTGGTAATTTGGTTGAAAAGGGGGCACTTTGTTGACTTTTCCAATGACATGGAATTTTCACGCATTTCGAGGACCGTTAGTAAGGTCTCGATGTCCTGAGTATAACAATAGGCGACACATCATCATCGAACTTCGGGTGATTTGGTTATGGGTCTAAAGGTACGAAGGGTAAAATGGTAATTAGGACATAGAAGGGCAAAATGGTAATTTGTGTAATGAAGGGTAAATTGGTCATTGTTTGCCTAGGGATTTGTGCTAGTGACACTTGGCTACATTGGGATGGTTGCCCATCAGATGTGAGACACTTGTCTCTCTCTGGAAGGCGGTGGAAGCTCGGGAAGGTTTTAAAACTGTGAGAGTTAGTGCACGGTTTGGCCGTGAAGAGGAAAACAGAGAGGTAGTGTAAGCCGTGGAATCCCATCTCAATTAACCCGTTAATCTTCATCCTTTGCCCTAAAAGAATGAACGAAAAAGAAAGAAGGAAGTGAGAGGGTTGTTATGGTGTGATCAAGGAGGTTCGCCGTGGACAGTGGCCACGATACCAGAGAAAACAGAGTGGAAGAAAAACCGTGAGGAACCCAGGATTCAATTACCCCAACTGTGGACTTGAACTCATGATTTTTGAATGGAAAATGGTTGGAAGCTTGCGAGGAGTTTCACAGACTGGAAGTTAAGACCTGGAAATGACGGTAAGTAGAAGTTCCACAAACTCCGATTTTGAATTCGAAAATGGTGAACTGTGTTTTGGGGATTATTAATGGAATTGAAAGATTGGATGATGTTTTGAAGGTCCTAAAGGATTGGTTGAGCTTGAAATCAAGGAATTTGGAGGCCGGGATCGTACAGAGACGATAGTCGAAGATGGCTGGTTTGTTCGTGATTAGGAAGGTATATTTCTAGACCCATATTTCATGTTTTAAAGGCATAGATCGAGTCTATAGGATAGGATGAAGCTAAGGGATGAAATAGAATTGGAAACTGGTCAGAAATGACTGAGAACCGGCCACGCCGGTTCGAATTGCAGAGACCGGTCTGAACCGGGTCGACCAGAGGTTGAAAGTGACACTGTTCACGCGCGTGGGTTTCGCGTGCAGAAACTTCCAGACGCGTGTGGGGGCGCGTGAGGGGTAGTTTACCAAATCTTACAACATGACTTTTAAAGTATTCGATGTAACGAACATTTTGGCGCTAGTTTCGAGTCAATCGGACATCGTCTCGATAGTTTTCGGGATGTCCAAAGGTTTTAGGGCTCGGTTAAAAACAGTTAAAAATTTGGAAAAATTACGGGCTTTTAGTATAAGCTTTATAAGGTAGTTAGTGACCTTATTATGGATTTGGACAGGTTCGGGAAAGCCGAGGATAGCGGAATAGTCGGAAAAGGCTTAAGTGCGCGCTTATCGAGGCATTATTGGAATGGTCTGTGAGTGGACTTTGCTTTCTAACTCTTGATGCATGCATATATGTTTTTATATGTTTTCATACGTGATTCTATGATTTGATTTATGATCTTGATGGTTTACGATTTTGCACGTTTTTTGAGGTATTTACGAAATTTCACGTTTTACGAGATTTCGAACGATCTTGTGATTTGACTATGGTTTTAAGGATTTGATTTTGGGATTTGAAATATGATTTGATTTCAAAGATTTGAAATGGATTTCGGAAAAGTGATTTTGGGCTTGGAGCCCTGTTCATGAGATTTCAGATTGGGTTTTCGTGATTTGGAAATGAAGTCTGGATTTGCGTTCGGAATGATGGTTCCGGATGCTAGCTTACGAAATCGTTGTTCGAATTCGGAGAAAGATTTCCTATGGTTTTCACTGTTACTTGAAAAATGGTTTTGGGTTTAAAGACCCAGAAAAAGAGAAAAACCCACTGGATCTGGTTTTGAGTTTAAAGACTCGGTATATGTTTTGAGTTTAAAGACTCGGTTATGATACCCCCCGAGGCCTGTGATTGTGTTTTGAGTTTAAAGACTCATTGATATCCCGGGAAGGCCTGGTTATTTGCACATAGTTTTGAGTTTAAAGACTCGGGTGCATTTGAGATCCAGTAAACTTGTATGATTGATGTTTTTCATTGGTTTTTCACTCGTTTTTTCACTGGTTTTCCTATGTTTTGGGCAGTGGCCCGGATGAATTGGATTTGATGAGTTTTGGGACTGAGTTCCCGGATTTGTGATTGATTTGAAATTTAGAAGGCTGAGGCCTGGATTTGAATAGCGGATTTGATTCGGGTTTTCAAATGATTTTCAATGATGGTTTTTGATATGAATGGTTTCATGACTTGGATTGATATGCATGCATTGGTTTTTTTAAATGGAGGGTATAAATGTACTTGTTTTATTGAACTGTTTTTGCACTTATACTTTATTTTTGTCCACTCACAGTCTTTTCATGTTTTCGATACCTTCCAGGTTGTTGCGGTACGGGCTGTTGGTCGAGAGAGACAGAGACATCACACCCGCGATCCACAGTAGTTTGGTACACTTTGGGAAGTCCGGTTACTTTTGGGATGGTTGGATCGAGAATCCCTTGTCCGACTTACGTGTCATATGAAGGTTGGACGTCAGTTTAGCCTTCGCGTCATGCGTAAGTTAGATGGGATCAGGATTTAGCCCTTAATCCCCGGGGGATTAGGGGTGGGTCCTGACAATTGGTATCAGAGCGAGGTTTGGTTCCTAGAGTCGTGGGTTCGTCGACTTTGGTGGTGGGATGCTACTGTGGATGTGATGTCTCGACGCAGAACAACCCGTCAGCAACCTGGATGCGATAGTGATAGTACGTTCGTTGCGGCTAGTTAGCGGTGATTGTTAGTGGCAGGATGTTAGTCGCTCGATACGTGGTACAAGGTATGATGTACGTCGGCTTAGGGCTGGAATAGTTAACGTGTTTAGCACTAGAGGTGCTCGGTGGTTTGACCATAGGGTCGAATGTTTGCCAGAAGGATTAGCCTGGATGGTTGCCGGTGAGCTACGGATGAGTAAGTTGGTCGGCCTGTGGGGCCTGGAAGTATCCCGTTGAGCTACTGAGATACGTGGGCCGAGGAGGCCGATTGATGGTGGCTGGTTGGGCTAGATGATGTTTGGATGATGACAGTATGGATTGGTGACCCTTTTGGTCAGTTTGGTTGGAATTGGACTTGTACGGCTACGAGTAGCCGGATGCCTCGAGTGGTAGAGTTTAGAAACTACTTTGAGACTTGAGAGATTTCCCCCTAGCGAGGGTTATTGTTTGACGGTTGCGACAACCTAAGTGATGAGGTTGTTGAGAGCTATTGGAGGCTGAGGGTTTGGATAACCCGAGTAAGAATAAGGATTTAAGGAACTCTGTTGAGATGACTGGTTTTGGATGACTTGTTGGGACTGTACGTATCTGGAAATGGTGAGTTAGGATTTGTGGTTAGATAATCGTTGTGGCTTGGGCCGACTGTACTGCTAGGTGCAGCCGAGGTAGTAGTTGGTTGGTGGATGACTCTGGACGAGTCCAGTAAGATTGCGGTGTTGGTTGAGCATTTGGTTGCTTAGAGTTGTGGTTGACAAGGGATGTTAGTTTCCCCGACCTGAGCGTAGATTGAGAGTTTTGGCTCGGTGTAAGCAGAGGTTCGAGTTTAGAGTATTGTGAAGCCTGGAGTAGAAATGATGTGCCACACGTTAGAATGCTTGTAATTAAACAGCTGGGCACATTTAGTTGAGATCGTGGCCGGTTGTGAGGACCATTGGTAGGTCATGTATCAGGATGAACGGTCAGGATGCCGGTGGTTGATCAGAGTAGCGCAGTGGAAGCGCGGTGGACCTATGCCTTATGTTGGATCGGGCTAGGTTGGTATGGACGGGTTTAACCATCCGTGGGATTTATTTCGTGGAATCATCCTGATGTGTTAGGAATACCGAGGTTGGCCTTTGGGTAATGTCGAGGCCCGTGCTTGGAAATTGTCTGAGATTGGTGATCGACGACTTCGAGGGTAGTTACTGAGGAGTCCGAGGTTTGTAAGCGTTGATTGTTATTCCGAGAGTCAGGTACGAGGGTGTTAGTGGTACTTGGAATTAACCTTCGGGAAGGTTGGAATGTGATCATTAGAAAGAGTGATGATTGCCGTTCTGTTGGATTTGTATAACGGTGTCAATCGACATGCGAGTTGGTCGGTGAGTTGGTTTGGTTACAGACACATGGGTGTGATTCGTGGGGGTTGTGGACTGCCTCAGTACAGTAAAGTAAAGATGACGTTTGGACAAGTAGTCCGGAGGTGGTATAACTTGAGGATGTAGTACCGTAAGTGGAATCTCGGAATCAGGAATTATGGTGGTGTAGACTTTGAGCTGTTGTGTTGATTTCGAGATTGGTGTTACATGATGAGTAAAGTATATTTTGAAGTCGATTCAGATGACTCATTAAAGGAACTTCAGGAGTAGAGAGAGGACTATTGTGTTTTCCATCGAAGGATGACGAAAGGAAGCGGAGAATGAGTGACGATAACTGATCGATATGAGGTTAGAGAAGAGAACCCACAATCTAGACGTGTGGTCTTGTTGGATTGATGTGTTGGGTTGATGATAAGAGTTGTATGGACGAGTAGTGGGATCCACTTAGGAGTGAGTGGATCAGGATTAGATCGTTCTGACTCATGTCTTGGAGTCGTGTAGGACGTGTGTGTGATCCGTCTCGCCTACGTTGGGTTATGGTTTTGGAATTAGTGCTGGGTTTGCCCATACGATGTTTGGATCGCGGGGTCGGTCAAATTGTGGATTATACTACAGAGGGTAGTTGGTTCAGAGGGACCCTAGGGTGTGATTGTGGAACCCTAATTTATTATGGATGGTTTGGAAAGGCAAACCTTAGTTGTGATTGACGAATTAGAATTGTGAGTCTGTAGTTGTTGAGGATTGGATGACTTTCCGAAGTCGGGGTGGTCTGTCGGGTTGAACCCCAGATTGTGACTGATGGGTTGCAACTTGTGCTGTAGAGAGCGGCTGAGGTCGTGGATGACCATGTGGACGACTGTAGTGATTCTAGTCGAAACTATGGAGATTGGTTGGCCTGACACAAAGTGAAATGATGGGATTCGATCCATGAGTACGGTTATGAGATGATACATGGAATCCCGAGTTGGAACCGAATACTAGTGTGATGTGTGGATGCAGATCTCGATGACGAGGACTGTTGGTCGACAGTCGTGTGGAGATGGCTGGTTATCGAGGGTGATTGATGTAGTTGTGGTTGCTGGGGGACGTTCAGGGAATGTTCATTATCTTGCTGTGGTTTTTTAGAGTGGTGGTACCCAAAGTTGTGGGGAACGAGGGAGGCAGAGTTTCTTTAACCTAAACGGAGGTACGGGGTAGTTGCTCGGTATGAGTAATGACTCAAGGTTGTCTGATTCGCACACTGCGTGCCGATGATGGGCATACAAGTTGGGATGTGACTCCGTCGTGATGGGCATACGTTCGATATCTGAGATTCGACAGTGGGTGAGTGATGGACTGGATGGGATCTAATAGGGATTGTGATGTGTTGGGTTAAGTCCCAACATGTATGAGATGACTAAGTGATGTATGGATGAAGAGGTACGATTGAGACATGAGGAGTTTTGGATGACGCAGGGGACGTCATGGTAATTAGTGGATTCGGGGAGTTGTTGTCAACTCCGAAACTTAAGCGGTTGTGTGTTTCTAGTCTCATGAGGAAGTACTATGAATTTATTGAGTTTGGAAGAAGCCGAAGAGAATCAATGGTAGTGTTGATGTGAAATTGTGTGATTGTGAATAACATGGAAACCAGAGAGTTGAGCCTGTAAAGGTTGAGATATGAGAACAAGATAGTAATGAATTACATCCTTTTGGATGTGCATAAACGGTTATAAACGGACAGGCGGTCTGGGGATAGATTGGTTACAGACACGTGGTTGTTCGAGTGAGTTGAGAATTTAGGAAGTCCAGTGGTTGGACTTGACATCTAGTTGGTAGCATATCTATTTTCCAACATGGTTGGAACTTCAGAATCAAGAGAAGTTATGATTGAGACGAAGATGAGGGTGTTTGATTCCGAATTGGGGATGGATGTCGAGAAGTTGTCAACATATAATATTAGTTGGTGAAAGTGAGCTTATTATCTTTCTGCCTTGTAACCGATGATGTTGGGTGTCACCGGTACGGTGATTTTGTATTGGTTGGTGGACCCCGTGATTTGGTTTCGGTCGATAGGAGGAGTTGGGTATTTCGAGGTTAGGTGAATGAGATTTCTCATTTTCTGCTTGGTGGCAGACGATGTTAGGTAATATGGTGTGGTGAGTGCAATGAGTTTTTGTTTGCACTCACTTAAGAGGAATTTTGATGTCATCATCTTGGATCACCTTTGCTTTTCCCTAGGTGGGATGACAAGGATCAATTTGATGAAATTGGTGAGGACCCACAGTCTAGACGAGTTCCGTCGTTTACTGATCGGTTTAGATGGGAGAATGGTTGAGTAACGATTCGGTAGGGTGCAGATGTGATGAGGGTGTAAGACCCTATGACTTGAAATCTAGTCGTTAGCGGAGTGTACATGTGTGGATCCTATGTGGATCCAGAACGTGATGTTGAGGATGTAGGGCATTGTGACGATTGAGGATTGTGATGTTAATGATCGGGTGATGTTGTGTGGATTGGATTGTGATCTTGATGATCAGGTTAGGTGGTGGATCGGGATGGCGTGGATGGTGATGTCGTGCCCGTGTTGGCCGATTTTGTCTTGCTGATTATGCTGAGCTAGGAGTAGAGGAGAATCATTTTGTGAGACATTTGAAGAATCTTTTCGAATAGTTAGTGAGATGACAAGACAGAGGTTGGATATGGGAATGTTGGGTTGACTTCTTTTCGAAGTTAATCCGGTACTAGACGGTAGTTGAGTGAATTGAGGTGTTTACGATCTGTCTTGAATAATTGAGCATGAGGATGATGGAACTGACTTCCTTTCGAGGTTAATTATGTATGATGTATTAATAGAACGAGTGGGTATCCGACGGGGTTGGATTGGTCAGTCTTGGGTATGTGAATGAGGGAATTGGATTCCTTTCGAAGTCAATCGAATATGGTATGGTAATCGAATGAACTGGTAACCGATAGGTTCGGAGTTGGTGCGTCTCGGTATTCGTGGGTGAGATTGGATGCCCAATTGGTATGAACGGGTACGCCTTGGTGGGCGTGAGTCGGATTGGTAAGTGTTGGATTACGTGATTGGGAGTAGCCGTTGTGATGTTGGTCCGGTGACCATGGGACTCAGAATGGATGATGAGTAGGGGTATTTGATCTGTCTAGTACTGGACCGGACAGATGAACTCCAGAATTGAAGCGTGATTGGTTACAAGCTTGTGTAGTAGGCTGGTTGATGGATGGATGTGCGTACATGGTACGTTGTGCGAGGACCAATACTGGACAGGCCTGAGTGGTGCTTGGTGAGGGTATATAGGATGTACCAGTGGTATGTGAATGAACGTGTTAGTTTCCGACTTAGTTCTGATATCATTGGATTGGTTGAGGATGTGAACTGGACATTGAATATTGTGTGCTGGGCCAGAGTGATTCTGATGAGTTCAGTGATTGTATGAGCAGGTGCTCAGAGCCGTGGAGAGCTAGTGGAACCCTAGAGTTGGGATGTGTGATCACTACTGGGCACGTATTCGATGGGGTCCAGTTACACACAGGTGGAGTTAGATGTTGGTATACGTATACTCAGGTTGAGTGAGTTGTTGGTTAGTGTAACCATGGGTCTCTTTGTGTGGATCGGCTGCTCTGTGACTCTCACTAACGGCAGCATAAATTTAGGAGGAAAGTTTAGTACGAGGTACCTTGGTACGACTCTAGTGTGAGTCAGGGTGTGTCGGTGATTCGAACTTTGACCATGGATCCGTGAGTGCCGACTGAGTACGACCTTATAGAACGCGTGATGTTGACATGGAAAAATTCAGGAAATGCGGAGAAATTGTGAGTTTGATGAGTTTGATAACTCTAGGTATGGGGGAGATGCCAGATTGATTTTGCGACTGGAAAAGTGGTGACAATTTGGCTGGAGGTGTCAACGTAATGGTAGAATTGTCGGGTAGTATTAACTCGGAATGTGTGATCAATTTCACTCGAAGTGGTTGAGTGTAGGCGATGCGACGTGAGTATTAGTGGAACGTCTGGATGCAGAAAATTACTTTTCTGGTTAGTGGGTGTACAAGTGTACACACGATGTGAGGTCAAATTTGTTTTCCATGAGGTGGTTGTGGAATTAGGCCAGTTGGAATTTCAAGGACGAAATTTTTTAAGGGGGGAAGGTTGTAACGACCCGTTCCGAATATTGGGATTAAGTATTAATTAAATGTGGATTTAGAATGACTATTCGAGGATTAGTTGAGAGAATTCGGACGGACGGTGCAAAATGACAATTTTGCCATAGAATTGGGCAAATGCTGACTTTTGACTCGGGGAGTCAAACGTACGAGGACCGATGATAGTGACGTAGCTCGGGACATCACGAGTACGTAGACAGGCAGCACGTCAAAAATGGAGGTTCGACGGAGAAGTTACGGGTCTAGAACGTTTTACGGTACTATTGCATGAAAACTAAGAAAAGGGAACATGTGGCAGATTTTGGATTCGATTGGAAATCTGGGTGGAACAATTAGTAAGTGACATTTGTCCCTTATCTGATTGGACCATTCCCCCACATGGTGGGATACTTCTTTTTCCCATTTCGATCAATCATTCTGGTTTTTCCTCCCAAAACCTGTGAGCCGTGCAAACCCATTCCCTATGGCCTTCAATCCCCATTATCTGTGTTTGAGGTGTGAATGAAAGTGAGAGAGTGAAGTGTGACGATGCTGATGGTGGCCACAGTTCCAGCCATCATGGATGGTGGTCGGCGTTGCCACGAACGATATGTTTTGGTTTTCAAAAATTGGAATTTGAGTTGTGGTGCTTGTTGAATGATTCTAATGGTTGGAACGTGATTGTGGAGGTTGTGCACGCGTTTTATGATAAAAAGGACGAATGATGGTGGCTGGAATCTTTGAAAACCAACGGGGGGTGTTTGCCCTGTTCAAACAATCATTTGGGAGGTAAGATTTTGGCTTGGTTTTCATGTTTTGAATTCATAAATAGATTAGGAATGATTAGAGGAAGGTTTAGGAATGAAAATGGATGAAAACAGAATGAAACCACGAGAGTTATGGAGGTGAACCTTTCACCCCGGTCCAGTTAGACCGACCGCACAGTCGAACCGAACTGGACCGGTTCAACAAAGGACAAGGATGATGAATAGTGCAGGCGCGTGAGGTCCACACGCAACACCTTTGGGCGGCTAGTGGGCATGTGTGGGGGACTTTTTGACTTTTTGGGAAAGTGTTAAACATGTGAAATCATCTATTCGATGTAACGAACATTTTAGGACTGATTTCTTGTCGATCGGACATCGTTTCGAAATAGTTCGATGCGTCCGAAAGTTTAAGATCGAGTTTAAATACGTTTAAAAATTTGAGAAAATTACGGGGCTTTAATGAGAGGTTAATGAGGTATTTAGTAACCCTATGGTATGGTTTGAATAGGTTTGGAAGTCCTGGTGTTAGTGGTGTAGCTCGGAAGGGCGTATGGCACACGTATCGAGGCGACAACGTAGGACGGTCTGTGAGTGGACAATGTTTTCTAAAATGCGACGCATGCATAACTGTTTTATATGTTTTATATATGTGATTTCTATAGTGATGATTGTGGCATTGGTGATTTAGATAGTTGCACGTATTTCGAGGTAATCTTGTATTTGCACGTATTTCGATGTCATGATCTTATACTATGGTTATACGTGATTGTGGTTTTAATAATGGTTATAAGAAATGGTTTTGGTTTTGGAAAGATGAACTCGGGATGAGTCCCATTTGAATTATTTGATCGGGCCAGGGGCCCAGTTGGTTTACGAAATCGGGCTGAGACCCATTTGAGTTATGTGATCGGGTCGGGGGCCCAGTTGGTTTATGAAATTAGGCATGAGGCCCAATTTTGATTTACAAATGTGATTTCGGGTCGGAGTCCCTAAATGTATTTGTGATGTTTTATGGAAATTCCAGGCAGGGACCTTTGAGTTGTTTTGAAATGGCTTTATAAAACTGTTTTCCATATACCATCTTGGTACGAGGATCTGTGGATGGTCTCCTCCAGGTGTTTGGGACAATAGGGAAGTCTTGGTGCATTGCCTGCGAGGTGTCATTATACTGAGCGACCTAACTGTATAGTGACTCAGGAGCAGGATTGCTATAATTAGACGTCTGGGACGTAAAAAATCTGGGATGTCAGAGATATGGATCCGGAGAGACCTCGGGCAGCATGCGTTGCTTTTACCGTGAGATATGACATTTGGGACATCAAGCATCTGGGATGCTAGGCATCTGGGATGTCGAGGATGGTTATGTGGTAATATGGATTATTGGATTTATGAAATGGTATTTCGGTGGTTATGGATTTGTGTTTATGGATTTGGGCAGTGGCCCACTTGGTTCTGGATTTACCGATTTTGACATTCTATGGTTTTGGGCTGAGTTCCCACATATGTTTGGTTTTACAGTTTTTGGGCTAAGGCCTAATGGTTTATTTAAGTAAATGGTTTGATTACGGGTTTTTGATTGCATGCATACTTTTTAGTGAAGGGCATAAATGTCTTTTTAATAAATGTGTTTTATGAACTTATTGATTTTCGTCTACTCATAGTTTTTAATAGTTTTAATGTCCTTCAGGTTGATCACGAATGCGGGCTGTAGCAGGGACCGAGACATCGCACTCCTCCATCGATCCTGATGCACTCTAAGGGCCCAGTATAGGTTTAGGTATGAATTATCTTTTGTCTGACACTTCGTGTCAGATGGGAGCATGGCACATCCCGCAATAATCTTGGGGGATTGAGATAGGTCGTGTTAGTGCAACTTCCCAAGGGGTCACCTATCATGGAATTGTACCAACCTCGACTCGCTTAACGTTGAAGTTCCAACCAAACCCAAAGCCAATGTGCTCCCAAAAGGTCTCGTGTTAGATAGATACGTGCCCACGCATATAAGACACTTCACCTTTCCCTTCCTGAGCGACGTGGGATTGTTCACCGATCTTGCCTTTCCCAACCTCACGGGTCTTGCTCACTGTTCTTACTTCTCAAACTCACAGGTCTTACTCACCGTTCTTATTTCCAAGATCGGGTCTTACAATCCACCCCCTCTTAGGGCCCAGCGTTCTCGCTGGCGCACTTCCAGTCGGGGTCCGGCTCTGATACCATTATGTGTTGACTCGACATATCTAGCACGATATTGTCCGTTTTGGATCTCTTCGCCCTCACGGTTTTATTTTTGGGAGCTCACGGTGCCACTTCCCTGGGGTCACCTATCATGGAATTGTACCAACCTCAACTCGCTTAACTTCGGAGTTCCAACAGACCCTTAAGCCAATGAGCTCCCAAAAGGCCTTGTGTTAGATAGATACATGCCCACACATATAAGACACTTCACCTTTCCCTCCCCGAGCGATGTGGGATTGTTCACCGATCTTGCCTTTCCCATGCTCACGGGTCTTGTTCACCGTTCTTGCTTCTCAAGCTCACAGGTCTTGCTCACCGTTCTTGCTTTCAAGACCGAGTCTTACAATCCACCCCCCATTTGGGTCCCAGCTTCCTCGTTGGCACACTTCTGGTCGGGGTCCGGCTCTGGTACCATTCTGTCACGACCCGACCCATCTAGCACTATATTTTCCGCTTTGGCCTCAGCCCTCATGGTTTTGTTTTTGGGAGCTCACTAGCTTTGGATTCCTTAGGAACTCCATAGTTAAGCGAGTTGAGGCTGGTGCAATCCCAAAATGGGTGACCTACTGGGAAGTTGCACGTGAGCTCTCAGAAACAAAACCGTGAGGGCTTGGCCCAAAGTAAACAATATTGTGCTAGATGGGTCGGGTCGTGACAGACTGGGTCTTACATTCTTGGCCCCTTATTTAATAGTTTTATCAGTCTTTTCAGCTTGTTTCAATTTTCCAGATTTGTGGAAAACATAGTCATAGAAATTGATTGTTATTAAAGGCATAACACTTAGATTCAAGCTCAGGTGCACCTAAACCTTGTCAAATCTGCGAGAATTATGGCCATACTGCTATAAATTGCTACCACATGGAGAATTTTTCATATCAAAAGGCACCTCATTCACCAGTCTTGAATAGTAATATCTAGCCTATGACTGCTATAACTACTTGTAATGTCTATACAAGCCTAAGAGTGATATTAGTGTAATTGTAGAAAAAAAAAGAATTCAGTGAAATACAATATATTTTTGCTTTCATCTCGTTATCTTCTATGTCTCATTCCTCTTCCTTACTTCAAGTTCCACCCTAAAACCAATCATCGATTTACTTTTTTTTTTGGAGGGGTGAGAGGAGGGGGTGGTGTGTGTTTAGGGGGGTTTGAGGTGAAGGGAGGGGAGGCCTAACTTTCTATAAGCCTTTTTAAGGTTGTGCAACTTTCCAATGTTGGACTTTTGTATTTTCTGATGAGGACATTGCCTCACACTCCAACATGCCCCTTCCAGTGTGGCAGATTTTCTAGCCTAACACGTGGTGTTGTATATGTGTAACGTGTGACACACGTGGTAGTTAAGCCTTACAGATGGGATGACCCACTCTAATACCACACAAAAATTGAGGTTCCATCCTGAAACCAATTAGCATTGGGGGAAGTAGTCCAAGCTAGAAGGAAGTTGAGGATCCACCCCAAAACCAATTGGCAATGGGAGAAGAGGGTCAACTCCTTATAAGCCCTTGTAAGGTTGTGCAACTTTCTAATGTGAAACTTTTGTTCCTCTTCATATTCTCACCACATGTGGCAAATTTTTAAGTGTAACAAGTGGATAACTCATATTGGAGGATGTGAAGCATGTGTGATGGTTAAGACTTACATGTGGAATAACACGCTTTGATACCAAGAAGGAAGTTGAGGTTCCATCTTAAAATCAATTAGCAATGGGGGAAGAGGCTCAACTCATTATAAGCCCTTGCAAGGTGTTGTAACTTTCGAATGTGGTTCCACCCTAAAACCAATTGATAATGGATGGAGTAGTCCAAGCCGATTTAAGGCACAAATAGTAGTTGTGTTTTTCCGATGCTCACAATCCGACAAGCCTCCTTGAGTGTGGCAGATTCAGCCTAACACGTGGCAATGCACATAGGTAACGAGTAGCACATGTGGCTAGCTCTGGGCATGGTTTGGTATGGTTTAGTATGGAAGTGATACCAAAATCGTACCAAGTAATTTTAATCGGTTCGGTACAGTATCGTATTTAAAAATATGAAATTGATACCATATTGTAATGTACCAATTATGTTCGGTATGGTTTCGGTTTTGAGCCCAAATTCATAATTCCATTTTTAGATTACTTGATTGAATGTCTAAAAACAACTTTTTGATGATGTTTAGAAATTAGGCTTCTTGTTAGGTAACAAATATTACTCAAAATGTATATGAAATTCATTAGGCAACCAATCAATCTCAATACATCAACTAAAATTAACTTCATCAACTAAAAAACCCTAAAATTAAATCCATCAATTAAAAAATTCTAACATACAATTAAATCTAGCAACTAAAATTAATATACAATTAAATATACCATTAGCTATTAGGGTTTATTTATTTATTTCTTACTTTTGGATTTAATTTAATTTTTCATTAATAAAAAAAATTAAAATCGGTTCGGTTTCGGTACGGGACGGTACTCCTAAAAATTGAAACCGATCTCATACCGATTTGAATTGGTACAGTATCGGTACCGTATCGATCATCCATTCGGTTTCACTATTCAGTTTTTTTCCGGTTTGGTATGATACGGAACATGATAGTTTTGGTATTTTGGGAAGATATGCCCACCCTTACGTATTTTAGTTAAGCCTTAAATGTGAGACAACCTGCTTTAATACCATGTAGAAATTGAGGTTCCTCCCTAAAGCCATGTAAGAATTTGAAGGAGAAGATGAAGTAAAGAAAGAAGAAAAAGTCGAGAAGAATAACAGTGGAAAGCAAAGGATCAAATTTGGAGTTAGCCTTGTTTACTGCTTGATAGCATGTTAAAAATTGAGGTTCCACCCCAAAACAAATTGGCAATAGGGGGACTAACCCAAGCCTATTTAATTTTCATTTTCAAAGGTAGGATATTGTCTCACACTCTAACATGCCCCCTCACATGTGGTAAATTTTTTTCGACTTAACACGTGACGATGCAAATGGGTAACTTGTGGCACATATGGCAATTTAACCTTAGACGTAGGACAATCTGCCCTAATACCATGTAGAAATTTAGGCTCCCCCCCTCCCCAAACCAATTAGCAATAGAGGGAGTTTCCCAAACTAGAAGGAAGTTGAGGTTTTAAAAGTACGTGGTTCACCTAAATCAGGCTACGTCCACGGTGTTGCTTCACTCTCATTAATAATATGTTATTTGAACAAGTATATGAGACTTATGAGCATTTGAGACATAGTAGTATATGTAGAGAGAAGGGAGAGGATAAGTCTAGAGAGAGGGGAAAGGTCCCTTTTAATGAGGGAGGAACTTCCTATTTATAGGAAAGTATCTAGGTTAGGTCATGAGCCATGGGCCTAGTTGGTGGGTTTTGATGGCATGGGCCTTGTGTTATCATTGAGGCCTTCTGGCGGGCTTATCACTTGGTCCAATGTAGTATTTTGACAGGCCCGTTGTTTGGTTAGATGTCACGTCAACAAGTCCCCTAGTTCTTAACTGAGTCAGACTGCCTTAGTTGAGGACTTTCAAGTAAAGTGCACTGACCGAGAAACTTCTCACTTTGCAATGCTTCACTCGGTGTATCATCAGTTCCCCAATTCCTCAGTAGAGGTAGGATGCGGAAGAGAAGAGGCCATGTAATGTGTTGTATGTCTGAGTGGATTGACGTTATAGTGATTGTGCTCTGGTAGTCTCCCAGTGAGTATGACTCCATGTATGAATCTGACTGCCTGTGAGTAAAGCGTGGCTGTATATGTGTGTTAGTCGGCATCTGAGCTGAGTGTAGCATTGAAAATAGACTCGATAGATGAGCGACTCAGTGTGCGTTAAGTTGATGTATGGTGCTTGGTAATTTGTCGAGCAGCTCGGTATGTGTTGAGCTGATGTGGATGCTCGGTAATGTGTCGAGTGGCTCAGTATATATTGAGCTGATGTGGATTCTCGATCGTGTGTCGAGCGCATGTGGGTGCTGGTAATGTGTCGAGCACATGTGGATGGTCGGTAATGTGTCGAGCAGCTCGGTAATGTGTTGAGTGCATGTGAATGCTCAGTAGTGTGTCGAGCGTATGTGGGTGCTCGTTAATGTGTGGAGCAGCTCAGGAATGTGTTGAGCGTACGTATAAGTTCATGTTTGCTTGACATGGATGAATGTTATGTACGTCAGCATGTACGAGTGTACGTATATGTGACATGTATGTCAGTATGCACGAGGGCATGTATAAGTGACATGGATGTCGGTATGCATGAGGGCATGTATGGGTGACATGTATGTCGGTATGCACGAGGGCATGTATGAGTGACATGTATGCGTATGTTAATAATGATGGTCAGAGGGGGTTTTCGATTGGAAGTGCTACCTGGTTGTATTAAGGTGTATCAAGATGCATAGCTCGGTGCGAGCAAATAAATGTGGGAGGCAGACCCATGCACAAGTGGATGCTGAGAAGATCCACTGGTCGGACGCCGAGCAGGTCGAAGAAGAAATCGGCATATGGGGTATGCTAACAGGCCGGGTGTTGCGGGTAACAATCAAGTTATCCGACAAGTCCTAGTAAGAAGAATCAATTTGATTCGTAAAACCGTAGGATTGAATAATATATGTGTATAAAGAAAAATATGTAAGTGGGTAAATACTTGCATAATTATCATGGTTAATGTGAGTAATATGTGGCGAGGTTACGTGTGTAAACATGTATAAATCGCAGCCCAATGTGTGCTCTTGGGTTAAGAAATTATGGCCCGGATGTGTGAAAGGTTGAGCCCAAGTAATGAGTTATAAGATCTGTTTTTTTATTAGCCCAAATGTGTCAAAATGTGTGAAATTTAGCCCAAGGTAATGGGTGCAAGGTTTTGAGCCCAAATGAGTGAGCCTAATAAATTATCCAGGTTGTGTTATTGTTTAGGTGTGAGCCCAAATAATATAACCCAAACTGAAAATTAATGGTAAAAACGTAAATAAGAGGGAAAGAAAAAACTTATCTCCCTCATTCGACACCGGGGGTGCATGGCGTAGAAAAACGGAGGCGCCTGGTCGTTGCCGGTTGGGGTGGCTATATTGATGTTAACGTTAATGGTAGCCAACGCAACGATGACTCGGCGACGAGCTTGACTGGACCTCTGAGCCAAAGTTACGAGGTCGACGCCAATGTCGATGGTTGACGGTGCAACAGCACGGCAGTTTCCGTCGCCCGATCCGTCTGCAGCTAAGTGGTCTGGGTTTTCTTTGCGGGTCGGCTGGAGCACTAAAAGGTGTGAAGACTTTGGCGAGCTACATGGGGTCGTTGGTGCCACCCGAAGCCGACTTTGCCGAAACGGCCTTCCTAGTGAGGATGTAGGTGTATGCAAGAGAACAGGGGGGCAGTGGGTCGGTCCGATGTGAGCACGGGTCTAGGCTTGGTGGGTCAGTTGGGAGGACCGCTGCCGAGTGGTTTCCCACAAATGGCGTCGAAAACCATGGCTCACCAAGGGTGCTAAGGGGTTTTGCCGTCGGATGGGCCAGTCAAACAATGCTGTATGGTCGGGGACGAGTTAGGTCGGAGCAACGCATGCAACCTTCTGCGGGCTCGGTCGGTCCGAAGCTCAGTCGAACAGGTTTTGAAGAAAATGCGTCAGGCTGAGTCACAGGATCGAGCAATTGCCCACCATCGATACCGGGCGAGCAGATGAACTGAGCTGTAGCAGCTCAAAGAAGATACGCCGAGCCGAGTCATAGGAACGGGTCCCTGATAGGTCCTCAAATAAGTATTATTTTATATTATTTTATACTCTTTTATATTTGACTTTTAATAAATAATTAGAGAAATAATATATTTTGTGATATTTTTGTAGAAATAAATAAAACTTAGAATTTGGAGTGTTTTGGCGAAAAAATCGTCCCGATCGGAATTATAACGAAGAAATTCTGAACGAAATTCGGTGAAATTATATTAATTAATTTTAAATTGAGAAATTTATTTGCAGGCCCAAAATTCCAGCCCAATGCCCAGAAAATTGGCCCAAAAATCCAATCCCATCAGCCCACTTGTTCGCAGCCCAGGACCAAATCAGAACCGGTCCAAATCGTAGCCCAATACGCTTCCAGCCCTCACAGATGTTCGGTGAGCGCCTGCAGATGCTTATACCCCGAGTTCGGCGCGCGTGCGTCGAACCATCCATCTTTTTGTCAACGCGCCTTGCGCGAAGGTCCACACCTCTGTCAGTAGGCGTGCACCAAAACCTCTACCTAATCTGCCAGCCGTCTGCCAACGAAATGATGGCCTGCTCCTCAACTGCTTCCTGCAACTCACCTGCCCTCCTGTCAGCCTGCTTCTGTTGAGTCCCATCTCTGCAGCTCAGCAGCTTGCTGCTTATTCAAACCTGCTCCACTTTTGCACGTTTTGAGCTATTTTTCAGCCCTAAATCAGCTCCCAAAATTAGCTTTTTCATCATTTTCCATCATTTCAATTATATTTATTTTTTATTTTTTATTTTATTATTTTATTATTTGAATTTTGGCATTCCCTCTATAAATAGGAAGGCCCTTTCATTTGTAAAGGGTCCCCATTTTGGTTCTCTTTTTAGTAGTTTAGGTTTTAATTTTTCTCTCTTTTTCACTCTTCATTTAAGTTCATCTTCTTTCTATTTTGTTCTTTATTTTTGGGGACCATTTTAACTTCTTGTAGATTTTCTTATTAATTAGCTTTCTTTTAATTCTTGTTATTAATTTATGTTATTTTTATGTTATTTCTTAAGAAATCCATATTTTTCTGCTTAAATTCCTGTTATTGTTATTGGTCTTACTCATAATTCAATATATGTGTTGGTATTTTCTTTCTAACATTTGTAAGTAAGAATGCAATCTTCATGTATTTTACTTTTTGAATTTCTTTTACTTCACATGTTTTAGTGCTTAAACTTCAATTCGAAGCTAAATATTGATCCGTTGTTCGGGGCATTTATTATTTAATATGTGTTTGAAGAAAATCTACTTGTACAAAGGTTAAAATAGAAGTAGAATTAAGTACTTAATTATTTGTTTTCTTTATTCTATGATTACAATCTTTTCAAACCCCACATTTAATTCATTATTCTTTATTCTTTAATTCTTTAATTCTTTAATTCATTTATTCATTAGTTCATTAATTATTTTATTCTTTGATTATTCATTATTCTTTCCCACTAACATATTATTAATGTTCCATAATTTCCCCGGTTAAGAACGATCCCTATTTACCAATACTACATCTACACAAAAGGGTTTAAATTGAATAATACTCAAATTACGTGTTTAATTTAATGTGTAATTTGGGCGTTATCGGTCCCTCCCGTGATTGGGCGTGGCTGGGTTACTGAGGGATTTGAGCAACGAAGCCGGGTCGGTGGACTGAGGTCGGACGGTGGTGATCGGTCTGATGAAGGTGATCAGCCGGGTGACGGTGATCAGTCTGATGAAGGTGATCGTTCTGATGAAGGCGATCCCCTAGAGAGACTAACGAGACTGCTACAAAAAGGGGAGTTGACATTTGGTGGGGCCCAGTGGCAGGGTGTGACTAGCCAAGGACAATTTGAATATGAATTTATTTGTGGTGGGCAAAATCTGCAAAGATTTTAACCACTAATATTTTGTGGTGGGCAGAGGCTAGAAACATATATTTATTTTGTGATGGTAAAGAGACTTCGTGGAAGATGCATGAAGGGTTTAGACCGACCGAGTGGGGGTTTTTTCTGGGTTCTTTTTTGTGCTGGACAATTGTATTTTCTGGGTTTTTATTGGTTTTCTTGGTGGCTATGATGTTTTAGGAAGTAAGAATATTTGAAGGAAAAAATGACATAGCTTTTTGTATCGCTTCCCATAGACGGCGCCAAACTGTTGATGCAAAAAATTGTACCAACGAGACTGTAAAGACACACACGCACGCCAAGACATAGGAAAGTACATGGTTCACCCAAATCGGGCTACGTCCATGGTGTTACCGCACTCTCATTAATAATATGATATTTGTACAAGTATATGAGACTTATGAGCCATTGAGACATAGTAGTATATGTAGAGAGAAGGGAGAGGATGAGTCTAGAGAGAGAGGGGATAGGTCCCTTTTAATGAGGGAGGAACTCCCTATATATAGGAAAGTATCTAGGTTAGGTCATGGGCCATGGGCCTAGTTGGTGGGTTTTGATGGTATGGGCCTTGTGTTTTGACAGCCCACTGTCTTTGAGGCCTTCTGGTGGGCTTATCCTGTGGTCCACTGTAGTATTTTGACAGCCCATTACTTGGTCAGATGTCACGTCAACACAATCAAATAACACAAAGAACATGATACCTAGAAATCCTTCCCAAGGTAAAACTGGGGTCTCTCAGCTAACCAAGCAATTCACTAAAATAACATGTTCATTACAAAGTATATCATGCTCATATCTTCTAGCGTAGAATTAAAGATGTAGCCATACCTCATGCAACCTTGATTTCTTTTAACACTCAATCTTGATTACAATAGCTTTGCCACAATTCAATCATCAGACTTAGAAAGTCCAAAAAACCAATTGATGAAACTTTGTAAAATCAAAACAATCAACCTCTTCTCATCAAGTGATAGTTCTTGATGAGCCCAGAAAAAAGAAGGAAGAAACCAAAAAAAAATCTTCAATGAGAATAGATTTAAAACTAAAATTAAAAAGAAAACATTTTAAAATTTTGATCAAAGAATTGAGAAACAAAAACAAAATTTATGAGAAGAATTTATTTTTTTTCTTAGCAATTTTGTTTTCTTGAATAAAACTAGTAAAGTATTTATCAAAATCCATATTCGATTTAGCCCTGGATTGACACCATCGCCTCAAAACCCATAGTTAGAAATTGATTGGTCAATTTCTTATAGCTCAACTGATAAGATCACACAACTGCTGCTTTCAAGAATTTATTAAAAATAGCTGAATTCAAAGTGTGCCTCATTGAATAATAACCTAATGTTGAAAAGGCAATCATGCTCTTGGTAGAATTGAAAAGTTGAAATAGTAAATCAGTATATGATAATTGAACTACGACTAGTCATAAAAAACAAGGCTTTCTTTTGAACCGTCCTCTTCAATATATTAAAAAGCAAGGATTTCTTTTGAAACTTTCTCTTCAATATATTAACCAAAACTACAAACTAAGTCCTAATGTTTGAGGAAGAAATAGATTACATATGGAAAGGCAAAGTCAATTACAACAATCATCTTAAAACAAGAACTAACACGTTCTACCTCAAAACCAATTGACAATGGAGGGAGAGGCCCAACTTCTTATAAGCCTTTGCAAGGTTGTTCAACTTTCCATGTGGGACTTTTATTCATCTTCAAATTCTCACACACATCTTCAAGTGTGTCGAATTTTCAAGCCTAACACATGGAGAGCTCATATTGGGTGACGTGGAGAATGTGTGGCGATTAAGCTTTACACGTGGGATAACTCACTCTGATACCAAAAAAGAAGTTGAGGTTCCACCCCAAAACCAATTGGAAATATGGGGAGAGGCCCAATATCTTACAAGCCATTGTAAGGTTGTGCAATTTTTCATTGTGATACCACCCCATAATCAGTTGGAAATGAAGCGAGTAGCCCAAGACTAATCAAGGAACAAATTGAAGTTTTGCTTCTCTGATGTGGGACATTGCCTCACACTCCTACAAGCCCTCTCATGTGTGGCGATTTTTCTAGCTTAACACATGACGATGTGAATGAATAACATGTTGCAGGTGCGGCGGTTAAGTTTTACACGTGGGACAACCCACTCTAATACCATATAGAAATTGAGGTTCAACCCTAGAATCATATTAGAATTTGAAGGAGAAGATGAAGAAAAATGAGAGAAAGAACAAATAGTCGAGAAGAAAAGCAGCGGAAAACAAAGGATCAAATTTGGGGTTAGTCTTATTTACGACTTGATAACATGTTAAAAATTTAAATTCCACCATAAAACCAATTGGTAGTGGGAAGAGTAGCTGAAGCCTATTTAAGGAACAAATTTAAATCGTATTTTTGTTTTTTGACGTGGGACATTGTCTCAAATTCCACCTCGTGCCCTTACATGTGATGGATTTTCTAGCCTAACATCCATCACTTGTGGTCGATATGAATGGGTAACATGTGGCACATATGGTGGTAAAGCCTTGCACCTAGGACAACCTGCTCTGATACCATGTAGAAACTGAGGTTCCACCCCAACACACAATTGGCTGTGGGGGAAGTATCCTAGGCCTATTTAAGGCACAATTGAAATTGCATTTTTACGATGTGGGACATTCCTAACATTCCAACACGAATCCTTATAAGGGTTTGCAAGGTTGTGTAACTTTCTAATGTAGGACTTTTGTACCTTCAAATTCTCACACGCTGACTCACGTATGGGGAATCTTCAAAGCTAGCACTTAGAAAACTCATATTGGGTGATGTGGAGCACATGTGTCAGTTAAGTCTTACACGTGGTGATAGGATCCACCCCGATTATCACACCGATAACCGAGGTGAACCCTGCTCCCGTCTGACAACCCGACACAAAAGACTGAAATAACTTCACCAAAACCACAAATTACACTGTCAGACGAAGGAGAAATTAAAACATCCAAGAGTTAACCGTTATACAGAGCATAGTACACAACAAAGTAAAGCAAAACTGTATGCACAACGAAAACTGAATTAACCCAATTAAGCTACCACTAATCACCTCACTAATCCTAACTTCCGGGACGGGTCCTTACACGTGGGATAACCCACTTTGATACCATGAAGGAAGTTGAGCTTTCTTCCTAAGACCAATTGGCAATGGGGGAGATTATAAGTCCTTGCAAGGTTGTGTAACATTCCAATGCGGGACTTTTGTCTCACACTCCAACATGCTCCCTCATGTTCTAGCCTAACACGTGGCGATGTTAATGGTTAACATGTAGCACTGTGACAATTATGTCATATACGTGGGACAACCCGCTTTGATACCATATAGAAATCAAGGTTCCACCCAAAATGTGACGACTCGGAAATTCGAAAAAGGAAAAATTGGAAAAATAGGAAGGAAATGACGATTTTGCCCCTGGTTATAAGGGCCGAAAGTTGACTTTTTTGTTCGAGACCTTATTTGGACTTTTCGGAAGTACCGTTCGATAGATCTCAGGACGCTGAATCCGTAGACAGGCGGCGTACGTCAATCGGAGTTCGGACGTGAAAGTTATGGGTTTAGAATTGTGAGGGGCATTTTGGTAATTAGCCAAGGAAGGGCAAAATGGTAATTTACCACAGCAGGGTGATTGTGATGGTTAAACTGGTTGATTCAGCTAATTTGGATGAGGATTGGTCACTTGGTGACACATGTCACCATAATTGAAAGATTGGTGGCAAGTTGATGATGAAGATTAGTTTGGGTATTGTACGTGTATGTGTGTACTGTGAAGAAAACAAAAAACAGAGCATCAGTAGCCTCCCTGTCTGATCGATCTTCCTAGCAACCAAAAATAATTGAGAATTTGATGTAAGTGAGAGTGAAATCGTGAGGAAATATAGAAAAAAAAGGGGAAGAAAAACCCAGCTGAAACCGAACTTAGAAACCTGAAAACCTTTGATGAACCTAGGGGTCGAATTCGAATTGTTAGACGTTCATGAGTGAAATTGACCTTGAATTTAGCTTCCTGGGATTGAGACGAGTCGTACCCAATGAAACTTGAAGGGGATTGGGGTCGTTTTGCCTTAGAACAGAAATGGGGAGAACTTTGGATTTTTGAGCTTGAGTCGAATGGATTGGAGACATGGAACGATGAAATTGGACTTGGAAATATGTTTATTAGAATCTCACGATGCTTCCTGATGCATCAATTGAAGGAAACCAATGAGAAATTGTGGAGATTGGATGATGAATAGTGTTCGATGTTCTTCGAAGGTCGAGTTCAATTCGATTGGATTAAGGTAAGGTTTTATGTGATTGGATTTACAGAACCTAAATTGGGTCTATAACTACGCTAATGGATGATTAAATTGTAGGAATTGATGTTGAATTGATGGATATTGAACCGGGTCACCTCGCGGGTTGCAGGACCCATTTACAGAGAAAACGGGTAGAAGAGACAACACTGTAGCATTACTGTAGCAGGCCCGTGAGTTTCACGCGCAGCCACTCACGGCGGCGCGTAAGGGCGTGTGGGCGCGATTCTCGAGTTGAGTTCAACATGACTTTTCTCCTATGCAATGTAACGAACATTTTGGCGTTTGTTTCGAGTTAATCGGACACCGTTTCGATATTGTTTCGAGGGTCCAAAGGTTTATGTTACGTGTTTAATTCGTAATTAATTTCCGGAAAATGATGGGAAATTAGTATGATGTTAATTAAGCCATTAGTGACGATAGGTCTCGGGACGTTGAATCCGTAGACAGACGGCATGCGTCAATCAGAGTTCGGACGTGAAAATTATGGGTCTAGAATTGTGAGGGGCATTTTGGTAATTAGCCAAGGAAGGGAAAAATGGTAATTTTCCGCAGCAGGGTGATTGTGATGGTGAAACTGGTTGATTCAGCTAATTTGGATGAGAATTGGTCACTTGGTGACACTTGTCACCATAATTGAAAGATTGGTGGCAAGTTGACGATGAGAATTAGTTTGGGTATTGTACGTGTATGTGTGTACTGTGAAGAAAACAAAAAACAGAGCATCAACAGCCTCCCTGTTTGATAGATCTTCCCATCAACCAAAACTAATTGAGAATTTGATGTAAGTGAGAGTGAAATCGTGAGGAAATATAGAAAAAAAAAGGGAAGAAAAACCCAGCTGAAACCAAACTTAGAAACCCGAAAACCTTTGATGAACCTAGGGGTCGAATTCGAATTGTTAGATGTTCATGAGTGAAATTGACCTTGAATTTAGCTTCCTAGGATTGAGACGAGTCAAATCCAATGAAACTTGAAGGGAATTGGGGTCGTTTTGCCTTAGAACAGAAAGGGGGAGAACTTTGGATTTTTGAGCTTGAGTCGAATGGATTGGAGACATGGAACAATGAAATTGGACTTGGAAATGTGTTTATTAGAATCCCACGATGCTTCCTGATGCATCAATTGAAGGAAGCCAATGAGAAATTGTGGAGATTGGATGATGAACAGTGTTCGATGTTCTTCGAAGGTCGAGTTCAATTCGATTGGATTAAGGTAAGGTTTTATGTGATTGGATTTACATAACCTAAATTGGGTCTATAACGATGCTAATGGATGATTAAATTGTAGGAATTGATGTCGATTCGATGGATATTGAACCTGGTCACCTCGTGACAAGACCCATCCCGATTTTCCTTCGATAATCGTGAAGGATCCTGCTCCCATCTGACAATATTTAAACATAACCTATACAATTCGGGTACTCGAAACTACTCCAAATCCATATCTGATTGACCCGAAACCAACGCCAATAGGTTTGTATTATCGAGAACATCAAAAAGTATGCTGGACCCAAAATCAGAAACCCAGCCACGCGACCTCACGCGCCGCCGCAAGCGGTTGCGCGTGAAAGCCACGTGATGTGCACAATACTGCTACAATACGTCTCTCTTACCCGATTCCCTGTTAAAAGGGCCGTGAACCCGCGATCAGACCCGGTAAAATCTCCCTCAATTCGACCTCGATTTCTTCCATTCTTTAACCTGATTTCATCTAAACCATCTTAATTTAGGCTCTGTGAATTTAATTGCTTCAATTACAGCCGAAATCCTCATATCCCATGTTGAACTCTCAAACGGGTTTCATTATCGGGCTCACTCAATTCGTCCCAGTTTTCCAAATTAATTTATACAGAGAGCATCGTGAGAGTGAAATAAACAGTTTTACATAAGCAATTTAACCAATTCTTACCTCCAGCTATTCGAACCCAAGCTCAATTTTGAGCATAAATGGGAGTCTTCGTTCTTGCTCAAAACAGCGTCGTTTCCCTTTGTTTTGGTCTTGTCCTGGTTCGAAATGGTCTCAGAAGATCGAATCCAATCTCAATTTTGATCCTTGAGGCTTAGCACTCTCAATTCGAATTTTTCTTTGTTTTTCAAATATTCGAATACGATTTTCGCATTCCCTCTCTAGCTCTCGGGTTTCTGTTCTCTCCACCCTTTCAATTGCTCCAGGTTTTTCAGACACATTCAACTGGTCTCTGGCTGGTCTCTAGCTGAATCGAAGGAGGTTGATTTCTATGTGTTTTGTATGTAGAATGGGTTTAAACGGTGAAGGTTTCAAACCGTTTGAAATGGGCGGTGTGAGACACTTAGCCCTTCCTCAAGCTGCCAAGTGTCTCCCATTAAAGGCAGGAGATATCCTTTCAATGACTCAGCCAAAAAAATCTGTCATTTGACCATTTTACCCTTCACGTGACAAATTACCATTTTGCCCCTTACCTTCACAGAACCGTAACTTTTTCATCTGAGCTCCGTTTTCGACGTGCCAGTCTACGGATTCAGTGTCCCAAGACCTACACAATGGTCCTCTAAAAATGTACAAAAAGTTAACATTTAACCACACCCCTCCAAGGGTAAAAACGTCATTTTACATATTATTTTAATATTTTACATTATTTGGATTTTCGGGGCGTTACACCTCGCGGGTTGGGTTGCAGGACCCGTTTGTAGAGAAAATGGGTAGAAGAGACAATACTGTAGCATTACTATCGCACGCGTGAGTTTCACGCGCAGCCACTAACGGCGGCGCGTGAGGGCACGTTGGCGTGATTCCCGAGGTGAGTTCAACATGACTTTTATTCTATGCAATGTAACGAACATTTTGGCGTTATTTTCGAGTTAATCAGACACCGTTTTGATATTGTTTTGAGGATCCGAAGGTTCATGTTACGTGTTTAATTCGGAATTAATTTCCGGAAAATTATGGGAAATTAATATGATGTTAATTAAGCTATTAGTGACCCTGAATAATGATTTTGGACATGATTCGAGATTCCTGGAAAATGTCGAAAATTACGAAAACGTGTGTAGCTCGAAAAGCAAGCGGTTTGGACGGTGTGTGAGTGGACGTTTGTTTTATAAACTGATATGCATGCATAGTTAAATGTTTTACATGATTTATGGCATGATTTGAATTACAATGATTTGGTATGATTATTTATGGATTTAATGATTATTTTAATCAGTGTTTTGGGCACGTTTTTTGAGAAAATGTGAAATGGCTGTTTTGGGCGAAGGCCCGAAATTTGAGATTGGTTTGACTTGGATTATGAGTTGGGAAATTGATTTAATGGATTTGTAATGTTTTTCGGATATTTTATGGATTTATGTGAAAATGGCAACTTAGGTTGAGGTTGTACGGATTTGCGTGAAAATGAGATTTGGGCAGGAGATCCCGTGATAAATGGTTTTGACATGATTTTAATGATGATTTTGGAAATAAAGATTTTGATTTTGTATTGATGTTCGATGCCCCCAGATGTGTAATTCCTGGGTAGATTTCAGATTTGTAATTCCCGAAGTGACTCTGGATGTGTAATTCCCGAAGGGACTCCGGATGTGTAATTCCCGAAGAAACCGGATGTGTAATTCCCGGTGAGGCTGGATGTGAAATTCCCAGCAGGATGACAACTCTAGATGTGTAATTCCCAGAGGATCCTCAGATGTGTAATTCCCAAGTTATATGCTTTATTGTATGATAAAATGGTTTTATAAAATGATTCAAATGGTATTTAGGCTTGAGAGCCGGGATTTGATGTTTTCATGTGATTTGGTTGGAAAGCCGGTGATTATTCATATATTTGATTCTATGCATGCATGGTTTGATAAACTGGAGGTTAAATGATGTATTTTGAAATGTGTTTTAAATGATATTATTTTTGTCCACTCATACCTTTCCTATTTTGATGACTCTCCAGACCGTGGTACAACGTTCGGGGCTGATCGAGAGGCGGAGGCATGAACGGAAATCAATACAGTTATCCCTTATCTGATAGGTGCTGAAGTGTAGTTTCGGGACTTCAGTTGACTTGTCAAACGGGAGCAGGACCGGGCACGGTTATCAAAGCCCAGTTGGGACAGGTCCTGTCACAAAACCAATTAGCAATGGGGTGAGTAGCCTAAAGCCTATTTAAGGTACACATTGAAGTTGTTTTTTTTTCCGAATGTAAAACATTGTCTCATACTCTAACACGCCCCCTCACGTGTGACAGATTTTCCAGGCTAACACGTAGAAATGTGAATAGGCAACATGTGGCACGTGTGATAGTTAAACCTTACATGTAGGACAACCCGCTTTAATACCATGTAGAAATAAGGTCTAAAAGTTGTACAAACATATAAGGGCTTACAAGGAATTGGCCTTTCCCCCTTTTATTGATTGGTTTAGCGGCTTATAAAAAGTTAGGCTCCCCCAACCCCGCGTCCCCCCCCTCCCCCTTTTCCTTTGCCAATTGGTTTTGGGGTGGAACCCTAATTTTCTTGAAGATATCATAGTGGGTTATTTCACGTGTAAGGCTTAAACGACACATGTGCCACACATTACCCATTCACATCGTCACGTGTTAAGTTGGAAAATTTACCACATGTGAGGGGGGCGTGTTGAGTGTGAGGAAATGTCTCACATAGGAATAACACAAATTCAATTAGAGCTTTAAATAGGCTTGGTCTACTCTCCCATTACCAATTGGTTTTAGGGTGGAGCCTCAATTTCTACATGGTATCAAAGCGAGTTGTCCCACCTATAAATCTTAACTACCACATATGCCACATGTTACCCATCCACATCACCACGCATTAGGTTGGAAAATCTACCACACATATCAAGTTTAATAAGCACATTTGCTCCACGTCACGTAATATGAGTTGTTCACATGTTAGGCTTGGAAATTCTCCACACGTGAGGGGCATGTGAGAATGTGAAAGAACAAAAGTCCCACATTAAAAATTGCACAAAATTACAAGAGGTTATATGGATTAGGCTTCTCCCCCATCATTTCTATTGTACTTTCTATATGAGCTAGTCTTGTAATGTACCTAAAAAATGTCATGGATTCATTCAATAAAAATCAGTCTTACTTTAATCCCTCATCTCTCAAATTATCTATGTCACTCTCTGTAGTTCTTCTTCTTTATTTCCTCAGCTCATCTAACATGGTATCAGAGCTTTACTCATGATTCATGACTAACCTCCATACACGAGAGATTCTAGTGCTTCTGTTGTACATTGGAAATCAATCTTACCCTCTCTTTCTTTTTCTTTCTTCTTCTCTGTGTTTATCTTGAAATAAAAGAGCTTATATATATATATATATATATATATAGACTTAAAGATCTCAAAGAAGAGACTCAAAAATCTCAAAAGGCTCAAAAGATACTTAATCAAGATTTCTCCTCTTCCTTCTCCAATACTTCAAATCAATTAAAAGAAATCGAATCTTTATCTCTTCTTTTTCTTTATGTTGATCTTGAAACAAAAGGAGTTAAAAGAAAAAAGTGGCTCAATCAAGATTTCTGCTTCTTCTTCTCAAATACTCCAAAGCCATCATAAGAAATCCGAAGCTTCAAATAATGACACCGATGTAAAAAGCATATAGGAAGTCTGCAATTGAAGATAAGAAGCTTCAAACAATGAAACCGAAGTAAAAATGGATGAAATAAGAGTCTAGGCATTAATCGGTTAAATACAGGTTTAACTCAATGACCTTGTAATTGCCAAGCGTCACGGCTAAACGACCATCTCAAAATCGAACAGGTGAGCCACAATCCTCACCCCGACATCTTAAGGAAATACTTGATCCCTGAAACTACCTGGCTCTATGCCTTGACCACTTCCAAGAATTGAAGTTTCCCATCATGCTGATGACGATGTCTATTGTTGGCTAAGAAGCACTGATACTCCCTCAAGGCCTCGTATAGCGTATCGAATACCAATATCGATACAATATTCTCCCAATAATACCTGATACAATATCACGTTTTGGATATGTTTTGGAGTACTTACAAGTTTTTCTTAAGCTGCAACATCATCAAAATACAGCAGATGAGCTTTCACGCAATTACTTGAGAACATTGAGTTTGAGAGGGACAAATATGTAGATGATTGTAAAGAAGCTCAGGCTCAGATTTATTGGCTTGAATCCAAAGTGGAGGAGATGGCTGATCAGCTCACGAAAACTTTGAAGGTAAGAGAGCAACTTATGCATGTGATTAATGAGTTGAAGGTAACACAATCATGTAGCTTAGGAGACTTGGAATTTCCCAACTTTCCCTTGATGAGCCCGACTTGGGAGCGATTATCTTTGTTGTTGATGAAGAGGAAGATGAACGCATGCAATAAAGAGTTTGATGTGGAAGATGCCTAAAAATCTATATATTAAGTTGTTATGAGATAAACTAGAATTGCATGCTTGTTTTTTAACTATATTTAAATTTTAATATATAATTTATTTTCCGTACCCTTCTCGTATTGTATCCTTTAATTTTTTTTTGATTTTGACGTATCAGAGTATCGTGTCGTATCGTATCCTCATATCCGTATCTATTTCAGTGCAACCTAGATTTTTGGCAATAGATTCATGAATGTGGATCCAAATTTGAAGCTAGCATCAAATTCCTGCGCCTCTGATGACATTGACGTTGTAAAAATTGATGACGGTGGAAGCCTGAAGTTCCTAACACCCCTTTTCAGAGTCTTGACTTTCTTGGACCTGTGATGATGATGATGATCGTCGAGGAGCTGAGCGATTGATTTAAAGAGTAAAAAAAAACATTTCGCGGTGGAGTCCAAGTGTATGAAGTGTTTTCTACACTGTTCGACATTGGCTTTGACACGGTCGACTTCACTTTGATCTTGTGATTCTAAACTATTCTCAAGAGTTTAATCGGTTTTCTTATTCCTGTTTAACTCACGATGACTCTCATCATAACAATATGAGTGAGTAGCAAGAATTCAATGATGATGTATATCCATGTTGTATACTTATAACTATATCCATGTTGTATTTTATTAAATATGCATAATTATCATTAATTATATCAAACTAAACCCAAAATACATATTTAGAAATTACAAAACAAAAAATTTGAAATTGAGTGGTCCCATTAATTACACACTTTTTCCCTCTTTCATATATACAATTTTACATGTACCATATATGCACAATGCATCCTTTTGGGTATATTAGACAATAAACATGAAGCTTATTTTACTCAATTTACAAATCAAATAGATAATATTATCAAATAAGTAAGAGCCGAATCCTACAAGGACTTATCTTTGTTAGAATTTGAAGAGGAAGCGTGAGGTGAAAGATAAGAGCAAGAGAAGAGAAAGAGATGAGAGAAAGGAAGATATTGAATTTCCTTGAACTTGTCTGTTTTTCAACAATTGCACTGATATCACTCTTAGGTTTATATAAACATTACAAGAGTATTAAGCTCATAATAGTTCTAACAAACTTAATAACTTATAATCATTGCAACAATCAGAGTTTACTCTAACATCCAATCTTGGTTCTTGACTAAAAATCTCACTATAATCAAAACTTGGTTCTTGACTAAAACTTTTGGAAACTAACCTGGGCTTGGATTCTAAAAATTGTACCATCTGAGTTCCTTTTGATCCTGCATACACACTTTTAGCCTACCAAATTGTACCAAGTTTGACTTAGAAATTTTCACACTCACACTTGCAAGCCTCTCTTAGGGTTCTCACCGGAGCCAAAACCATAGCCCTCTAGAGGTCATTGTCAGCTCCACCTCTCACCTCCGACTCTTATCTCCAGCTCCACAGTCCACCCAAGAGTCAAACCAAAGCCGCAGTCCTCAGCCATATATCCCAAATCCCAATTTTTGAAAGGGCATGGAACCCATCTCTTTTTGTCACAAACCAAAATAGCCTAAGAAAATCCACACTCAGTCCATTTCTGACCATTGGAGGCAAATGACGAAGCGAGTCTTAGGCATATACCTATTTCAAGGTGAACCAGAGAACCTGATTGAACTAGCATCGGAGCTTATCGGACCTGTAAACCCCATCTTAACTTCTTCTTGAAAATCACCTTTTTTTTTTCTTCTTCAATATTGAATCCAATGATCTGTTCTTTCTTACAAAAAAAACCCCAACATCGACCCCAAAAATCCCAATACCCGTCATCGACATCCAGTGACAAGACCCATCCCAATCCCCCCGGGATTAATGCGGGATGACCTTGCTCCCGTCTGACATGAAGTGTCAGACAAGGGATATTTCCGACCTTTGCCCTCCCGGGCTATCAGAGTACGCCAGGATCCGGAGGAGGTATGTGATATCTCGGTCTCTGCTACAGTCCACATCCGCTGTCAACCTGAAGGGCAGTCAAAACATTAAAAGCTGTGAGTGGACAAAAATAAAGAGTTTGTAAAAACATTTCATAAGAAAGACATTTGTACCCTTCACTAAAAAGCATGCATGCATTCGAAAACCATTTATCCAGAAATCATATGCGGGAACTAAGCCCAAAATCAAGATTGAAAGAACCATAATGAAAATAACCATACGGGCCACTGCCCAAATCCATAGTGAAAGAATCATAAAAACTCAACCGTACGGGCCACTGCCCAAAACCTGTGTAAACACACATCATATATCATATCATATAGCATACATCATATATACATATAATTCACACAACCAATCTTGTCACGGTTTCCAAAGCTACGCGCGTGCTACCCAGGTCTCAATCCGAGTCTTCTCAAAGTCAAGATCAATGTCCGCAGACCACTGACCCTACCCGAGGTAATAGTAATCATAGCCTTCCTGAGAGTAAGGAACCCATCTGGGGGGTGACTCCACTCAGTCGGTGCTCCGTGACTACTCCAGGATCCACCCAGGCCAACGACCCTCCCCGGAGGAGATAATAGAAGTAAAGAAAGGTATATGAATACATATATATACATAACATAAACATTCATGCCCGGTTCCCTTGAACCGTCATGATCCATAACATCCATCAACCAGGGTTCATGCCGGTTCCCATAAACCGTCATGTACCATAATGACCTGACAAAGGTTCATGTCGGTTCCCATAAACCGTCATGAACCACAATGACCTTTCAGAGTTCATGCCGGTTCCCATAAACCTTCATGAACTTGGAAATCCATCTAAGGTCCCTGACCCGAAATCATCAGTATAAAACAACTGGGTCTCGTGCCCGAACATATGACTCAACTGGGCACCGTGCTCGATATCTAAGGATCAGAGACGACTCCGATCGTAGTGATGCGTGCAACCATCCATCCAGGACCGCCCTCAATCCTGGTATGTTGCCGTGAACGTATCAACTGACGCGACCATCACAAGATCATGGTGCACTCATCACCGATCGATATCCTGAACCGTCAGTACTCTGAATTCGAGCCTCCCCAGGCTGCCCGACCACGAATCACGTATCGTGACCTCTCCGGAAGGATCACATCCCAAACCGGAAGCGAGCGTCGAATCGTCGATCGCCTTGCACATAGCACCCGTCGCGACCACGATTTAGACCCGAAGGTCGTAAATAGCGTCATATGCCCGAGACAAAACCAAATGGGTCTCATACCCGATTTTATCCATTTGAAATCCAAAACCATTTCATTTAGACCAATAAAGACATACAACCCGTATAGGCACCGTATAGGGCCAAAACCTCGAAATACGTGCCTATACCTAACCACACATTCAAATACACTCATGGCATCACAAACAAGTATTTAAAACATATAAGAAACATTTATGCATGCAACAATTTAGAAAATAAGGTCCACTCACAGACCGTCCGAGCTGCCGCCTCGATTTGCGTGTCATAGGCTCTCCCGAGCCAATCCAACCTCTTCGGGTCATCCTGACCTGTCCAAATAATATCCAAAGGTTACTACTAACCTATACAAGTCCATATTAAGAACCCTAAACTTTCTCGGAAAAGTCAACGTGCCCCGTACACGTTTCTCGAGGTGAAAAACCTCAATTTGACCAACTTAACGATCTCCGATCGACTCAAAACCACCGACATTGGATCCGGATCGTCAAAACCTTTAAAATGACCCTTTGCCCACTCAAAATACTGTTCACATGTGCCCCCATGCGCCTGGTCAACGTGTGGGTCAACGCTGCTACAGTACCTACTGACGTCAGCAGTGACGTCATGTTGACGTCAGCATGATGTCATCACTGACAGTCCTGACAGTGACACGTGTCACACTCCTATTGGCCCATTTTCTGACATGTCAGCTGACATTGTCAGACCTGACAATGCTGACGTCATCCCTAACATGATGACGTCAGCAGGATGACGTCACTGTCATCCCTGTCTTCCCGCCGGGTCGACCCGAATACCTGCAACCGGGTCGCCGTGACCCACGGCTTGACCCTGCCGGTTTCCGCCGTCCGGCCACCAAAACTCTCCCCGTTTGTTCCATTTTCATCCCCTCATCCTAACCTTCAGTTCTATGGGTTTAAAACTAGGAAAAAACATCAAAACCCGTACCTTCCAAGCTCATCAATGGCGGCCGTGACTTCCTCCGCCGTTCACGGTCGTTCCAGGCCATCCCCATCCCCAAAACTAATCCTATTCGACTCCTAGGACTACCAGCAACCTAACCTAAACCTTAGAATCGAATAAAAAGCAATAAAACTGAGTTTTGAATTTTTGAATATTTTTACCACACGGGTTCTTTCTCTCCGCCGTGTCCTCCGTCGTGGCTGGCCGTGGCTTGCCATCCTTAGTCCCTCCACACTCTCTCACGGTCATGTTCAGCTCACACAAGAAATGAGTGGTGATAGTGTGTGTGTGTGTTTCGGGTTTTTGGAGGAAAAGGAAGAAAATGAAAAATGAAGAAGAATGATGAAGGTGATGTCGTGGAAGAGAAGGGAGAAGGAGATGATGTGATCAGATGAGAGAGGAGAGGATTGATGGTGAGGATTGAAGGATTAATTTAGGATGGATGGCTAGGATTAATTGTTAGAAACTTTAATTATAAAATAATTAATATAATAGTATTTAATTATGTGAGATCCCTTTTTTAGGGGAAGTGACCAATAGGATGAGTGACACTTGTCACTCATCCATGGGACCCACCAAAATATCTGCCCAATCAGATCTTGCCAACTCAGCCCCGTCTCGAAGTACGTGCAAAGTGAAACCAAACTTCCGTGACCTATAACTTCCCTGTTCGAAGTCCGATTTCAGCATGCCCCCTGTCCACGGATTCGTATCGTCCTTATCTACGTAATGGTTTTTGGCCCTCGGCCATCGGACCTCTTGGTCAAAAAGTCAACATTTGCCCCTTTTTAACCAAAATTACCAAAATGCCCCTAAACTTCCGAACGTCATAGCTTCTTCCTCGAACGTCATAATTGAACGTGCCACCTGTCTATGAACTCATGACGTCCTAAAATACGTCATAGTCATCAGTTGAAGTCCATTTGACCGTCCGAATGAAAAGTCAACGTTTTACCCACGCTAGCGGCAAAACGGTCATTTTGCATCGTTCGTCCGATTTCGCCCAACTAATCACGGATTAACCTCACTAATCGTGATTAGTCACTAATCTAATCATGGAATTTGGGACGGGTCGTTACATCCAGCTTCATCAATCTTGGAAGATACCCAGTTTGATGTTGGGTCATTTCATTAGGGAACTCACCATATATCTCAATTATCATTGATCAGAAAGTATGTAACAACTCAATCATACAAAGACTTGTATCTTTAATCTTTTTTACATCAAGGGACGCTATTCCTGAAGACTAAAGTTGTTTGATAAGAGCAGGACCATGCTATATTTCTTTTAGTTCATCTTTTCATTTTGAGCCATCTTCTGGTTGCTTTGTTGCTCTATGGCTCCACTAATAAAGTCCCGATGAGCACTATGTGTGGTTTTAAGAAGAAAATGACCAACCTAGAAGGAGAAATGTAAAGACCTAAAAATTTGAGAAAAGATGAAATGACGATTTTACCCTTGAAGGTCAAATGGTTGACTATTGATCCAGACGCTTTCTAGACAATCTGAATGGACCATCATGCAGATGTCGGAATTCTGAATTCATAAACAAGTGGTATATTGAGAATGGGGTTTGGGTAAGCTCGTTTTGGGTCTAAACAATGAAGGGACATTTTAGTAATTTTGGTTATAAGGGTATTTTGGTAAATTTACGTGAAGGCCAAGAATGTCCTAGAAAGTCCTAGAGTTGTCTTCAACTTTCCCTCCTAATTTTCTCCATCGACGTAGAGTACTATAAATGTGAAGAGTGTGTATTTTGGGGATTCGGAGGGGAGTAACTGAAATAAAGGAAAAAAAAAAGAGAATCACGAAGGGAGAAGAAGTGATTTCAATTCTTCTTGATTGAGTTGAGGAGAGAGGAAGGCAACTGTATATAGGTCGAGCTGAGACTTTTTTTTCTTTAGTCGATTCAATCAGGGATATGTTAGCAGTGGCACTCCAAGGATGCAGAGGGACTTGCAGGTTGTAGCAATCGATCAAAACCACAGGGAAGGATTTCAGAAGTTCACTCAAGCACTTAACAGGTACACTACCTCTACCTCCTTAACTCCCTAGCTGATGTATCGAGATTAGCTCGATTGGATTAGGCTAGAATAGATAGGAATTCTTCCTCCTCTGTGATTCTAGTGAATTGAACTATGAAAATGTGATTGATGAATGTAATGAACAATTGTGCACACCAAGTGTTTGTGAATTTGTGTGAATGAGATGGTGCTTGTTTCTTTGTCAATTCTCAGTGTAGAATAACACTACCCTTGAGTTCTTTTCTCTCTTTTCTCATTAGATTGCATTCTGCATCATACATACGCATATACCCGTGCATTTCACACTCACACACTCACTGTGAAACGGTTAGAAACTAAGTGTGACCTCAGCACACCTCAGCAATTTTCAGCTCACACACTCACGCTTTCTTTACTGTTTTTCATTCAATGCACCACACTCACACACTTGCATTCACTAACAGAATGCACACACACTCACACGTTTACATTGAATCACACACTCACACATTTTATACTTCTCAGTTGCCACTTGGCAATCCACTTGGCATTGTGCCAAGTCATCTCCCATTGATTTTCTTAAACACTAACAGCCCCTCCTAAGCCAATCACTGGAACCACCCCCAGCAATTTTCTTAGGTAGAAAAATCTAGGCTTAGGTAAAGCCTTAGTAAAAATATCTGCAATTTGTTCTTCAGTGTTTCAGTATTAAATCATGATCTCACCATTCTATAGTGCTTCCTTGATAAAATGAAATTTTCTACTGATTTGTTTAGTCCTTTGATGGAACACTGGATTTCTAGCCATAGCTATAGCAAACATGCTATCACACATAAGAGCTATAGGGTTTAGTTGTTCCTCACCAAAATCCTGCAACACAAACCTGAGCCATATGGCCTGAGTTGTTGCCTCAGAGGCACTGACATACTCAGTCTCTGCAGTAGATAGGGCTACACTTGTCTGTTTTACTGATGCCCATGAGAAAATGCCACTTCCAAAAGTAAAAGCATACCCATAAGTGCTCTTACTATCATCTAGTGACCCTCCCTAGTCATTATCACAGAAACCAATCAAGGTTACTGTTTTCCCTTCCTTGTATTCCAAACCATAGTCTAAAGTCCCCTGCACATACCTCAAGACCCTTCTTGCAGTTCCAAGATGTTTTCTTGTGAGGTTGTGCATAAATCTAGATAATAGACTTGTTGCAAACATAACATCAGGTCTGGTTGCTGTCAAATATAGCAGACTTCCCACAATCTACCTGTATAGTTGTTCATCTGCCTCTTCACTTCCATCTTCTCTTTGTAACCTGACATTTGTAGCTAGAGGAGTGCCTACTGGTTTACATCCCTGCAGGCCAAATTTCTTTAGCAAGGTTTTTGCATACTTCCTTTGATGTATGTAGATTCCATTGCTGGATTGCAGGACCCCCATCCCTGCGAAATGATGCAATAAACCCAAGTTTGTCATCTCATATCTGCTCATCATGTCCTGCTTAAAAATAGACATCAGATCCTCACTGTCACCTGTGTAGACAATGTCATCTACACAGATAGACACAATGAGAGCTCTTTCACCCTTCCCGCCCTTCAAATACAAAGTAGCCTCATTGGTGCTTCTCTCAAAACTACACTTTAGAAAATGAGCATCAATCTCCCCATACCAGGCCCGTGGTGCTTGCTTGAGCCCATAGAGAGCCTTCCTTAACCTGTAAACCTTCTCTCCACTGCCCTTTACTTCATATCCCTCAGGTTGGTCAACATACACTTCCTCTTCCAATACACCATTTAAGAAAGCAGATTTCACATAAAGTTGGAACAATTCCCATTCTTTTTGTGCTGTTAGGGCAATTAGGGTTCTGATAGTATCCAACCTTGCCACAGGGGCAAAGGTTTCATTGAAATCAACCCCTGGTTTATGAGGATACCCCTTTGCCACAAGTCTTGCCTTATGCTTTTGAACAGATCCATCTAGGTTTAACTTTATTTTGCATGTCCACTTAACCCCAATAACAGGTTTTTCAAATGGTCTATCAGTTAGCTCCCAAGTGTCATTCTTTTCAATCATTAGCAGTTCAACTTCCATTGCCTTCTTGCATGTTGTGTCTTGAGAGGCTTCACTATAGCTTTCAGGTTCTATAACACTTATGTGACATCTAGCATAGATGTCACTGAGGCTTCTCAATCTCACTGGAGTATCACTGGTACTCCCACTGGTCTCCCCCTGGATTCAGAACCTGTCGTGTGACTTGAACTAGTACTGGAACTAGGACTAGCATCAGGGCCTACTCCATTGCTTGGACTTGAGTTCTGAGAACTAGAAATGGACACTTCAGGACTTGCCTGTGTTTCTTCTAAATTCATTGGCATTTGAACATAAGTCTGAGAACCTGAGTCTTCTCTCCAACCCCAGCACCCTTCTTCATTAAATATCACACTCATGGATATCACTACCTTCTTTGTTGCTAGATTGTAGACCCTCTAACCTTTTTCACAACTCCCATATCCTACAAATATCCCCTTTTCTCCTAATTCATCTAGTTTCTGTCTTTTCTATTTTGGAATATGCAGATATCGTATACTTCCAAATACCTTCAGGTGTGAGACTCCTGGCCTTTTTTCTGAGAACTTCTCAAAAGGTGTCTTCCCTTTCACAGCTTTAGTAGGACTTCTGTTGAGGATATACACTGTAGTGCTCACTGCTTCACCCCAAAATTCATAGGGTAATCTCTTGGTATGTAACATGGACTTAGCCATTTCCATAATTGTCCTGTTCTTTCTCTCAACAACACCATTTTGTTGAGGAGAGTAAGCAACAGTTAGTTGCCTTTCTATGCCATGTTCATCACAGAATTCCTGAAAAACATTTGATGTGTACTCTTCTCCCCTATCACTTCTTAACTTCTTCACTTTGAAACCACTTTGGAGCTCAATAGTAGCTTTAAACTTCTTAAACACATTTAGCACTCCTGCGTTGTGTCTAAGAAAATAGATCCAACACATTCTTGTATGGTCATCTATAAAAGTAAGAAAATAGATATTACCACCAAAAGTTTTTGTTTTCTTTGGCCCACATACATATGAATGTATGAGTTCTAATGGCATTGAGGCCCTCCATGCTTCTTCAATGTCAAAGGGAGTCACATGAAACTTTCTTGTGATACACCCTTCACACAAAACTTTGTCCCCAACCAACTTTGGTAGTCCAACTACCATATCCTTTTGACTCAACATCTGAAGACTTGAGTGATTCAGATGCCCATATCTTTTGTTCCATAGCTCCAAATCCTCCTTTGCTTCAGCCTTCCTAGTCACATGAAAACCATAATCCAGGGACAACTTAAAACATTTGCTCCCTGTCATAGGACTTGGAATATTGTACTTGATTTCCATATCTTCATACACTTCCATTGACTGATCTCCAAACACTAGACAGTAGCCATGCTCAATCATTTGTCCCACACTCAGTAAATTCTCATCCAAGCCAGGTACAAGCATAACATCTCTGATGTACATGTTACCTTGCCTAGTGTGGGCTAGCAAAGACCCCTTTCCAGCAGCTTGAACTAGTTCACGTGTCCCTATTTTCACCTTCACATTCAATGTCCTGTCAATATCAGACAGTAGGGATTCATGACCTGTCATGTAGTTGCTACAACCACTGTCAAGGTACCAAACTTCAGCATTCTTCTCAACTGAGGCTGAGTGACATGCATAGAACAAATTTTTGTCCATTTTCTTTTCTGGTTCTTTCACCTGCTGTGCCATATGTGCATTCTGCTTAACTCTGCAGTCTTTAGCAATATGGCCCATCTTTCCACACTTAAAACACTTGAATTTGTTCTTGGTCCAGCAGGAACCAAAATTCTTCCTGTTACAGGTCATGCAGGTTGGTTTAGTGTCATTCTTTTCACTCTTTTGAGCTTCAGATTCTTGTTTATCCTTAGCACCAAAACGATTCTTGTTGAAACTCCAGTTTTTACTTGGAAACCTCTTCTTGTATCCTCCCTTAGTTCCTCCATAATGACCTCTGGATTGATTTCGCATAGTCATGCTAGAGAATGCTTTCTCTACTTCACCATCATACTGCATCTCCAACCTTTGATCAAAGGCCCTTATAGATGCAGTGATACTTTCAACACTAACAGTGTCTAAATCTCTTGTCTCTTGTAGGATAGATACAATTGAGTCATAGGATTTTGTTAAGCTAATGAGTATTTTCTGAGCCAAATGCTTTTCAGTTATGGTTTCTCCCTAGGTTTTCATCTGATTTATTACTCCATATAGTCTAGACATGTATACTGAAAATGATTCATTACTTCTCATCCTAGTATACTCAAAATCCCTCCTTAGTGACTGTAATTTAACTGTCCTTACCTTAGGATCCTCTCTGAATTCTTATTTCAGAATATCCCAGGCCTTCTTAGCACTTTCTTCATTTGAAATCCTGGGGAAAATTTCCTCAGAGACTGCATTTTGGATAAAGTTCAAGGCCTTGGCATTTCTGATTTGATCTGCCTTGGTCTGTGCCGTTTCTATCTCTTCATCATCACTATCATACTCCACATCAGATACTCCTTGATCAACAATCTTCCATAGATCAATTACTTTAAGTACTGTTTTCATTTTGATATTCCAGAAATCATTGTTGATTCCTGTGAAAATAGGCAGCTTAGGATCATCACCAGTTCCAGCCATCGTGCCTTGATTCACAAGCAACAGTGCAACTTCTTCTTCACAGCTTCACCACGCCCCAGAGACAGTAGATCTTACTGCTCTGATACCATGTTAGCAGTGGCACTCCAAGGATGCAGATGGACTTGCAGGTTGCAGCAATCGATCAAGACCACAGGGAAGGATTTCGGAAGTTCACTCAACCACTTAATAGGTACATTACCTCTACCTCCTTAACTCCCTAGCTGATGTATCGAGATTAGCTCGATTGGATTAGGCTAGAATAGATAGGAATTCTTCCTCCTCTGTAATTCTGGTGAATTGAACTATGAAAATGTGATTGATGAATGTAATGAACAATTTTGCACACCAAGTGTTTGTGAATTTGTGTGAATGAGATGGTGCTTATTTCTTTGTCAATTCTCAGTGTAGAATAACACTACCCTTGAGTTCTTTTCTCTCTTTTCTCATTAGATTGCATTCTACATCATACATACACATATACCCATGCATTTCACACTCACACACTCACTGTGAAATGGTTAGAAACTGAGTGTGACCTCAGCACACCTCTGCAACTTTACAACTCACACACTCACACTTGCTTTGCTGTTTTTCATTCAATGCACCACACTCACACACTTGCATTCACTAACAGAATGCACATACACTAACATGTTTACATTGAATCACACACTCACACATTTTACACTTGTCACTTGGCAATCCACTGGGCATTGTTCCAAGTCACCTCCCATTGATTTGCTTAAACACTAACAGGATCATCATCATCGGTAATGTGTGATTGAGTCATAGAGGAGTTATGTATAACTAGGAGATCAAATGGGTGCGATCGAGGCATGGATGATAGACGAGAGTGATGCATGCACAAGGCTTCCCGACCATAACGCCAAAGAGCTTGTGACTTTGGATCATGTGGTAGAGTTAGGTGTGATCTATTGGAATTTAAGCACAAAGGATTTTCAAAGACAACACCAGAGGAAAAATGGAGGAAATTGAAGTCTGGATCATCTAGATGCGTTGGATTCAGATCTAGCTCACAGATCTTGTATTTCCAAGCACCACGACTGAACCACCACTTCAGAATTGTACAGGTGCGCCCCATTTTGTATTACTGACACCTTGAGATAATACTTGATCCCATAAACTACATGGTTCTACGCCTTGACCACCCCTAAGAATTGAATCTTGCCACCATACTAAAGACGATGCCCATCGTTGGTGACATATTTAAGAACTTAATCCAAATTCGAAGCTAGAATCAAATTATTACACATCGATCAACATCGATGTCACGAGAATTTATAGTAGTAGCGGCCTGTAGTTCCTAACCTTTACTTTCTGAGTCTCAAATTTCTTGGACCTGTGATGATGATGATGATCTTCGAGCACTTTAGAGATTGACTCTAGGAGGAAAAAAAATGATACGTGATGTTGTTCAACGTATGAAGTAATTTTCTAAACTATTCAACATTGGCCTTAACATGGTTTGACTTCAATTTGATCTTGTGATTCCAAAATATGCTTAGGATTTGACTCAGTTATTTTCTTGCTGTTTAACTCGTGACGACTCTCAACCAAGAAATTTGAGAGAAAAATATGGAATCAAAACTCTTCTACTCTCTCTCTTTTTGGAAGGAAGAAGGCTACTTGATCGGATGGTCATAATGGCCTCATGTAGTGGTTTTCTAAAACTTTAATAACTAGTTTCGACTCTCTCTTTGGGTTGTCATGTGGATAGGCAAATTATGTCTTTCAATTTTACTATTTTGCCCTTCCCCTCCTTACCTTATCCTATGTTCAACATCACACTTACAACTTGATGTTGGGGCCATAAAATCGAGGGAATGACAGAACCCGCCCTAAATAGACTTTGATAATCGTGGCCGATCCTGTTCTCGTCTGATAAGTCAACTGAGTTTCCAAAAACACCCTCAGCACTTGCTGGACAAGGGATAGTCGCATTGATTCCCACTCATGCCTCCGCGTCTCGATAATCCCCGATCTTAGTGTTACGACCTAAAGAGTCATCAAAAACATGAAAGGTGTGAGTGGACAAAAATAATATCGTTTTAAAATACATTTCAAAACGAACTATTTTTCCCCTCTAGTTATAAAACATGCATGCATAGAATAAAACATGAACAATCGGATTTCAATCACATTACATAGAAAATTGCGGGACCCACAATTTATCAAACATGTGGCCCACATTTCTTGAAATCCATTTCATCAAATCATGTAAAACATTTGGACACAACCATTAACATCAAACCAGTCACAATGACTATCAACAACAGTACTAGTTAGCCCTGTTAATTGGTTCGGAAAAACCGACCGAAAAACCAAACCGAACCGGAACCGAACCGAAAAAAACCGAACCGAAGGAAAACCGAAACCGATTGGAGAAAACCGAACCGAACCGAATCGAACTGGTTCGGTTTCGGTTTTCGGTATAATAATACCGAACCGAACCGAACCGAACCGAATATACCTAAAAATCGAACCGAACCGAACCGTCCCGAACCGAAATGCTTTAGGTTACTTTGTAATGAACATTGATTAGTTATAATGGATCTTGATTAGTTGTAATAAACATTAATTAGGTTGTAATGGACATTAATTAGATAATAAATATTGATTATTGTATAAAAGTAAAAAAAAAAATTGGTTTTTAGAGAAAATTGAACCGATTTAACCGAACCGATTCACCATAATTTGAAGGAAAAAAAAACCGGTTTTAACCGGAATCGAACCGAACCGAACCGCATTGGAGGAAAAATCGAACCGAACCGAACCGATTTTCCAACCGGTTTCGGTTTCGGTTTCGGTAAAAAAACCGAACCGAAAAACCGATTAACACCCTTAGTACTAGTCACTAGTACTCAAATACCAATCACAATACTCAACATCACTACTCACAAGTTCATAGACATCAGTCACAAGATCACAATACCCACACTACTCCCAAGTGCATAAACACCAATCACAATAGCACAATATTAACAAAATTCGCAAGCCCACAATCATCACATAATCACATGTCACATCAGGCCTACAAGTAGGCAACCAACAAGCCACATTCTCGAGATCAGACACATCTGGGCTCAACCCTAGTGATCAGTCACATCTAGGCGAATACCACATCCCCAGGGTCAGATGCATCTGAGTGGTACATCCAGGCTCAGTCGCATCTGAGAAGCCAGCTTACCATGAAAAAAAACTCATAAAGCGAAACACTAAGTTTTCACAAGGTTCTTGACTTAAAACCAAGTCAAACTATTTCCAAACAGGGTCTCAAGCCTGAAATATGCTTGTCAACACGGCCTCAGCCCAAAATGCCATATTCACGTAAATCCGTACAATCACAACTAAATACCATTTCCACGTAAATCCGTAAAATCTCATCTGAAAATCATTAAATATTCCTTAAAGTCATCATTGACTCACAATCTAAGTCAAAACACCATTTTCAAATCCGGGCCTAGCTCAAAACATCATTTTCACAAATCGTGCCCGAAAACCGATTATTAAATTCATAAAATCAACAAACAATCATATCGAATAACCATGGAATCATTGCAAATCAAACCATGCAAAAAAATCATGGAAAACATTTAAATATGCATGCATGATAGTTTATAAAACAAACATCCACTCACACACCATTCATGCGGCTCGTTTCTGAGCTGTACGCTCATTCGTAATTCCAAGAATCACCAATCTTGTCAAAACCACCACTAAGGGTCATTATCATCCCCAAATAACCTCACAATACAATTCCCCAATTTTCCAGGATTTGAATACATATTAAAAACGTAACATAACACTTCGAACAATCGAAACTATACCGAAACGGTGTTCGATCGACTCGAAAAACGGGTCGTTCGACCCGGTTCATGACCTGATTCAATACCTACCAATTCTAATCCAATTTCTATGTTTTAATCATCTAATTTCTTCCAATTCATCCCAATTAAGGATACATAACTTCAATTTTTCAAATCCTATCTCAAACCATCGAATTTCAGATTGAAAACTCGAGGTGAACATAGGAACGGTTCTGGGTTTTTCTTCATCAATTCCCTTCGATTTTGATGATGGTTTGACGCCTTTTTTCCTCAGGAAACTCAATTAAAACGTAGTTTTAACAATCAATGTCCAAAACTCCATTTCGAATTATCAAATTCCCAAAAACGGTATTTCGGGTTTCTTGGGTAATTTTCAGGTTTTCTTCTTCTTTTCCCTTTCCTATCTATCTCATTTTCCCCTCTTAGCTCTCTTAGTTTCTCTGTTTTCGGGGTTTCTCATGGTTCGCTGGGTTGATGATCAATTACCCTGAATTTTGGTTCTTTGGTTTTGTTCGACAAACACACACTACACATTCTCTAATTAAACAACCCAGCACCCTCAAAATGATGCCATGTTATGCCAGCAATCCATATTTTACATTTACAGGTGTCACTAACGTGAACAAAGCATGCTGACTCAATAGACTCAGCAAAAAACCATTTTGCCCTTCCTTACATAATTACCTAAATACCCATGGGCATTTTAGATCTATAACAATCTGTTCGAACTCCCGATTTTGTCGTGCCACCTGTCTACGAACTCAGCATCTCAAAACTTACATAATGGTCCTCGAAAAATGTGCAAAAAGTAATTCAAAAAAATAGTCAACTTTTCCACCAAAAACCAAGGGTAATTGTCATTTTCTTCTAAACTTTCCAAAATACCCTCTCTTTTTTTTCGAATTTTCGAGTCGGCATAAGGAATGTTATAGTTAGTTTAGGTTATTAGTTTGTTAGTTTTCTATTATGCAAATTAGAGACTAGTCATCTCTTTTGTACTCTCTATAGAAGCTAGCCTTGCAATGTACCTAAAAAATGTAATGGATTCATTCAATAAAATTAGTCTTTCTTTTATCGCTCTTCTCACAAATTCTTTGTATCAAACTCTATAGCTCTTGTAACAACCTAGAAATTTGAAAACAAAAATGACGATTTTACCCTTAAAAGTCAAAATTTGTCTTTTTAACTGGGGGACTTTGTGGACATGTCGAAAGAACCGTTACGAAGATCTCGAAATTATGAATCACTAGACAGGTAGTATGCTAAACTAAAAACAGAGGTCGAATAGGTTCATTATGGGTCAAGAATGTCTAGAGGAATTTTGGTAATTTTGTCTTGAAGGGTATTTTGGTCATTTTGGAGGAGAAAGCTACAAAATTCAAGAATAACCTCCATTTTATCCCTCCGTTGTCATCTTCACGAACCTACCACATTATATACACATGTGTTTATGTGTACAAGAGTAGTTCGAGAGGTCGTGGCCGAAAAAAGAAGAAGACCAACAACCCATGAAGGAAAACACTAGAGAGATGAAGAAGAGAACCAGGGGCAGTGTTAGGACCCGTCCCAAATCCCCCTAGGATTAACGCGGGACGCACCTGATCCCATCTGACACGGAGTGTCAGACAAGGGAAAATTCCGACTTTAGCCACTCGGGCTTCAGAGATCGCTAGGATCCGGAGGATGAGTGTGATGTCTCGGTCTCTGCTACAGCGCGCATCCGCGATCAATCTGAAGGGCATTCAAAACATTAAAAGCTATGAGTGGACAAATAAAGAATTTGTAAAAACATTTTCACAAAAGACAGATATTTATACCTTTCACCAAAAAGCATACAGGCATTAGAAAACCATTTACCAAACCATTAGGGCCTTGGCCCAAAAATCGTCAATGAAACCAATCATACGGGGCCATTGCCCAAATCCATGTGGGACTCAGCCCAAAACCAGTATATATATCATATAACATATAACCAATCCTGTCACGGTTTCCAAAGCTACGTACGAGCTACTCGGGGTCTCAAATCCCAAGTATCCCTAGAGTCCACCCAGGTCAATGTCCGCAGATCAATTACCCTCCCTGGGGTTATAATCCATAAGCCTTCCTGAGAGTAAGGTACCCAACGAGGGTGACTCCACTCAGTTAGTGCTCCTTGACTAGTCCGGGTCCACCCAAGGCAACGACCCTCCCTGGAGGAGACAATCCATAAATAAAGGAAGGTATATGATAATCCATTTTGAAATCCTTCTTAAAACATTTTAAAGGATTCATGCCCAGTCCCCATAAAACCGTCATGAACCCAGAAATCCATTTAGGGTCTCCGACCCAAAATCATAATTGTAAACCAATTGGGCCTCAAGCTCGAACTCAAAATCAACTGGGCGTTGAGCCTAATATCTCATGGTCAATCACGATTGCAATCATATTGATGTGTGCAACCATCCGTCCAGGACCGCTCTCAATCCTGGTATGTCGTCGTGAACAAATCAACCGACGCGACCACCTCTAGATCATAGTGCACACATCACCGATCGATCTCCTGAACCGTCAGCATTCCGAATTCGAGCCTCCAGTGTCTGCTCGACAATGGGACGTGCATAGCGATCTCTCCGAAAGGAACACATCCCTAGTTCGGAGGCGAGCGTCGTATCATCCGTCGCCGTGCACAACACTCATCGCGACTACGACTACGACCCGTAGGTTGTCAATAGGGTCATATGCCCGAGATAAAACCAAATGGGTCTCATGCCCGGTTTCTACCTTTAAATCCAAATCCATTTCATTACACCGAAACCACAAACACGTATAAGTATCGTATAAAACTAAAACCTCGAAATACGTGCAGATATGAAAACACACACAAATGAAATCATGGAATCCCAAAACATGTTCTAAATCACTTATAAAACATTTATGCATGCATCAGTTTAGAAAGAAAGGTCCACTCACAAATCGTTCAAGCTACAGCCTCGATACGCGCGTCATACGCCTTCCCGGGTTAATCACCATCTCCGGGGTTCCCAAACCTATCCAAATGATTTTAGAGGGTTACTAACTACTTAAATAACCCTTCATTAAAGTCTCGTAATTTTCCCGAATTTTTAACTATTTTTAAAGTCGATCCTAACCTTCGAACACCCCGAACTATATCGAAACGATGTCCAATCGACCCGAAACCAGTCCCAAAATGTTCGTTACATCGAAAGGATGATTTCATATGTTGAACACTTCCCCAAACGTTGGACCACGCACGCACACACGTCGACAATAGCCCCTGCACATGGGAGCCACGAGCCCAGCTACAGAGCCATCTTTCTCCTCGCGACGGCCGGTTCAACGGCCGTTTTTCATCCGTATTTCATCCATTTTTTGTCCGTTTTCACCTAATTCAATTCCTCTGGTTTCCTTTCTTCATTTCCTACCCAATCATGTCCTCAAAACACCCAGAAAGGTCCTAAACCCTGTTGGTTCAAAAAACATTTTGAACCTAAACTTCCATCCTAGGTTTTGGGCACTTCTAGGGGTCCAACCTTCATCCTAAGGGTTCCAATAGGTTCCTAGGATCCCTGAAAACGTACTAGGAGGTTCGATTTGGGTTAACTTGGCTGAAAACAAAATTTGGTGGACAGCCACCAAAAATCTTCCTACCGCAGTTTCAGGTTGCACAACCATTTTCCACCGTAAAAAACCACCTCCTAATCATCCTGACAACTCCCTAAACATCCCCCTGTCATCATCTAACATCCTAAACGTCCCAATCCAAAAATACAAATTGGACATATAAAGGGGGTTCGGGTTTACCTGTTTCCCATAGGTTCCTCCGCCGCCCACGGCGGTTGGCCGTCTTACCACTGTCATCACGTCCTCCCACTCATCCTCAGCCTCACTTGGATTTTCACGTGGATTCAGATGGGAAAGGGTTTGGGTCTGGGGTTCACTGGGTTTGGATGGTCTGACACGACCCATCCCAATCCCCCACAGATTTAACGTGGGATGTGCCATGCTCCCGTCTGACACGAAGTGTCAGACAAGGGATAATACATACCTCGACCCATACGGGGCTCCCAGAGTGCGCCAGTAACGATGGAGGAGTGCGATGTCTAGGTCGCTACTACAAACCGCATCCGTGATCAACCTGAAGGGCATTAAAACCATTAAGAACTGTGAGTGGACAAAAATCAATAAGTTTATAAAAACACATTTCATAAAGATATTTAAGCCCTTCACTAAATAGTATGCATGCATCGTAAAATCAGTAATCAAAACCTTTGCTCAATAGACTATTAGGGCCATAGCCCAAAAATTGTAACTCAAAACCAAGTGTGGGAACTCAGCCCAAAACTGTAGAATACCAAATCCGTAAATACAAAACCAAGTGGGCCACTGCCCAAATCCATAAACACAAATCCAACCGAAAAAACCATTTCATAGATTCAATAGTTCATATTTGCCGCATAACCATCCTCGGCATCCCAGATCCGTAGCGTCCCAGATTCTTGACATCCTAGACGTCATATCTCACGGTAATAAGCAACGCTTGCTACCCGGGGTCTCTCCGGGTCAATATCTGATACCAATTGACACGACCCATCCCAATCCCCCCCCCCCCCCCCCCTCCCCCCCCTCCCCCCCCCCCCCCCCCCCTCCCCCCCCCCCCCCCCCCCCCCCCCCCCCCCCCCCCCCGGAATTAAGGTGGGATGTGCCATGCTCCCGTCTAACACGAATTGTCAGACAAGGGATAAGACATACCTCGGCCCATACGGGGCTCCTAGAGCGCACCAGAAACGGTGGAGGAGTGCGATGTCTTGGTCTCTGCTACAGCCCGCATCCATGATCAACCTGAAGGCTATTAAAACCATTAAGAACTGTGAGTGGACGAAAATCAATAAGTTTATAAAAACACATTTCATACAAATATTTATGCCTTTCACTAAAAAGTATGCATGCATCGTAAAATCAGTAATCAAAACCTTTGCTCAATAGACCATTAGGGCCTTAGCCCAAAAACCATAACTCAAAACCAAATGTGGGAACTCAGCCCAAAACTATAGAATACCAAATTTGTAAATACAAAACCAAGTGGGCCATTGCCCAAATCCATAAACACAAATCCAACCGAAAAACCATTGCATAGATCCAATAGTTCATATTTGCCACATAACCATCCTCGGCATCCCAGATGCCTAGCGTCCCAGACGCTTGACGTCCTAGACGTCATATCTCACGATAATAAGTAACGCTTGCTACCCAGGGTCTCTCTGGGTGAATATCTCTGACATCCCATATGTCTGACATCCCAGACGTCTAATCATAGCATTCCTGCTCCTGAGTCATTCTACGGTCCGGTAGCTCCGTATAATGTCCCCTCACAAGCAATGCACCGTGACTTCCCTAGTGTCCCAAACACCTGGAGGAGACCATCACATATCCTCGTATCAAGATGGTATATGGAAAATAGTTTTACAAAGTCATTTCAACGTATCTCAATGGGCCCTGCCCCAAAATCCACATAAAACATCATAATCCGACTAGGGTCCCTGACCCGAAATCACGTTTATGAAACATAGGGTCCCAGACCCGAAATCATATTTATAAAACTTAATTGGGCCTCATGCCCAATTTGTAAACTACTGGTGAAACAACTCGGACCTTCAAAAAGGGCAAAAATGTAAATTTGGAAAAGATTTGTATAAAATGACGATTTTACCCTTGTGAATAGTGTGGTCAACTATTGACTTTTTTATTGGCAGGTCGAACGGACGATGGCCGATGACCATGATGTAGTTCGGGACGTCACGAGTCCGTAGACAGGTGGCACGTCCGATTCGGATAATCGGGGAATAAGTTATGGTGTTCGGAAGGTCGATGGCATTATCGTAATTTGGTTAAAAAAGGGAAATTGTTGACTTTTTTTACCATTAGTTTTCACAAAAACCGAGGACCGTTAGATAGGTCTCGATGTCCTGAGTACAACGATAGGCGGCACGCCGTCATTAGACGTCGGATGAATAAGTTAAGGTTCTAGAAAGGTGAGGGGTAAAATGGTAATTTGGTCTTGCAAGGGCATTTTGGTCTTTTAAACACTTGGGGAATTGTGCCAATCAGATAAGGACACCTGGGGAGTTGGGATTGGATATTTTGGACTTAGTCCACAGGGAGTGTGACACCTGGTGAGATCCTAGAGGCTTCTGCCTAATTCTATACACGGTTCTAATTTTAAATTGGATTATAATCGTTCAAAGAGGAAAAAAAAAAGAGACTGTGAGGCCCGTGAGTTTAATCGATCCATTCCAGTGAGTGTGTGAAGTGCTTTGGCTTGAGTGAGTGGACAGTATAACTCTAGTGTGTGTTTGATCGTGGTTTAGTGAGCCTGGAGTGTGACTGTGTGTGTGAGGTAAGTAGAATCTCAATAAAAACAGAGAGGGAGTCGTGGACGACGGTGAACCTTCAATCGATCAAATTGAGTTATCAGGGTATGAGGGAGTGTTTAGGGGCCTGAGGATCACCCAATGGACCCAAAGAAGCGCGGCGGCGGCCAGAGAATAGGTGAGTTCTCGGTTTCCCCTATTTTTCGATTTTGGATCCAATGGAAAGTCGTGGGTTTTGGAGCTTAGTTGAGCCGTTCTATTGGTCCTATTAGTTGTAGGAAGACCTTACTGAACTGAGGAGTCGAACTAGTGCCTGAGAAGACGAAGGGTGGCCAGAAACCGTGACGGGAAAATCAGAGGTTTTAGTTCGAGGTTTGTGAGGTAAGGATTCGTGTTTTATTTCATGTTTTAGTTCAGTAAATCGATCATAAACTCAAGGATGATCCTAATGGTATAGAAAGGGACTGAGAATGGCTAGAATGTGAGTGAAAACCGGCCTAGCCGGCTCGGTTCGACCGGATCGGTCTGAACTGGGTTTGCTGGAGGTTGAAGATGAACAGTGACTGGGCGCGTGGCTCCCACGCGCAGCCCCTTTGCGCGGCCCGTGAGGTCGAATGGAGCATGTTCTGGGGAAGTTTCCAACATGGTTTTCACTCTAAATGATGTAACGAACATTTTGGGACAAGTTTCGAGTCGATCGGGACACCGAATCGGGGTAGTTTTGAGTGTCCGAAGGTTTAAGGTTAGTTTAATTACGTTTAAAAATCCCAAAAAAATTGGGGAAATTAGGGTGAGCCTTAATGAAGTGTTTGTGACCCGGTATTGTGATTTTTGACAGGTCGGGATACTCCTGAGACAGTCGAGGAGCGTACGGAACGCGATTGACGCGTTCGGACCTAGTGAGTGGACTTTTCTTTTCTAACCGAGCACGCATAACTGTTTTTATCTTCTTGTTTTATGTTTTTAAGTATAATTTCATGTGATTGATTATCTTATATCTGTTTTACGTATTTTCATGTTTTTTTCGAGATTTTCACGTATTTCGGCACGTTTTACAAGAGATGATTTGATTATGCTTATGATGCTATGCTTTTGGGATTTATATATATAACTGATTTTCAATGACTATAAATGGGTTTGGAACATTTTATGATAATCAAGGTTTTCGGTTTTAGAATCGAATTTCGAAAATCGAGATTTAGTTTTAAAGTTGGGAAAAAAGGGATTTTTGGATTTGGATTCGGAATGATGGTTCTGAACGCCGGCATGGCTTAGGAATAGTGATTTCGAATTCGCGTTTGGACATGAATTTAGAAATGATTTTAAAATGGTTTTGGATCGGATTTGCTGGATCTGGTTATTGGATTAAAGACTCGGATTATGATATGACGGGGGTGGGCCCAGATTGGGTTTAAAGACCCGGATTGAGTTTAAAGACTCGAGAGTTTAAAGACTCAGATATTATGATTTCCCCCGTAGGCCTGTTGAGTTTAAAGACTCGGATTATATTGAGGCCTGGATTGAGTTTAAAGACGCGGGAGTTTAAAGACTCGGATAGATCCAGCAGGTTCGATCAGATGTTGATATTTCGTATTTCATGTTTTTATGATAGTGTTTCCATACGGTTTATATAGTTGTTTTAAGATATTGAGTTATGCATGCTTGTTTTAAAACGGAGCGAAAAATCCTAGTTTGTTTATTAAACGATTTTTGAAACTTTTATTTCTTTTTAGTCCACTCACACTTTTATGGTTTTAAATTACCCTCCAGGTCGTGGTGTAAGCGTCGGGGTTAAACGTCGAGGCAGAGGCAGAGGCATAGAGTTTTCCGTTGACTGTTTAGTCAGCTCACAGTAGGACTTTTGTTCTTATCCTGTATTGTTACTATGCTTTGTATTACTATTGACTCGTTGTATTATAACTTCTCTCTGGTCTGACAATGTATGCTTGTGGTTGCTTTAAGGTTATTTTTGTACTTTGAGTGTGATTTTCATAGGGGAGCAAGGTTCGTCCCGGTTATCGAGGTGATAATCGGGGTGGGTCCTATCAATTGGTACCAGAGCATAGGTTTACGGTTTGTGTCTGTTACGAGGTTGTGTTTAGGTCGTTATACTGACTCTATGCCTCTTTCAGCGTACGATCGACCATTCCTCCTAGACGTGAGCCCCCTCCACGACCTGCAGAAGTCGTTACGAGAGATGCGGAGAGTGCTACAATTGAGCGAGCCCAGCGACAAGGGGCTACGACGTTTAGCGGTGGGACAGACCCTAAGGAAGCCCACAGGTGGATTACACGACTTGAGCGGATCTTCGCGGTGATGCGATGCCCTCCGGAGGATCGATTGTTGTTAGCTACCTTCTTGCTGGATGGTGCAGCGTATGAGTGGTGGTATACGCTTGAGTTGTCAGGATGGGACGCCTACACCGTGACTTGGGAGACATTCCGGGAGCGGTTCTTGGATCAGTACTATCCCCGCTCGTTCTGTGATCCCAATGAGTCAGAGTTTCTTCAGCATAAACAGGGGAGCATGACAATAGCTGAGTACGAGCATAGGTTCCAGATGTTGTCCCGTTTTGCTCCTGCTTTTGTGGCCACAAAAGCTGAGAAGTGTCGCCGGTTTGAGTTAGGTCTGCGAGGAGAGATTCGATCAATTATGACGGCTGGCTCATTTGCTACACTCAGAGAGCTATCAGATGTTGTGGTGAGGGTAGAGGCTAGTTTGCCTGCACGACCACAGTTCTCGGGTGGTGTGCGACGCCGGGAGCATTCTTTTTCTGGAGCATCAAGCCAGAGGACCCCGAAGCGGGGTAATTATAATGGTACTTTATCGGCAGGTGGTGCCCAGTTTGGTAGACCAGCCAGTTTTCAGGGTTCTGGATTCCGAGGAGCTAGAGCACAACCGACTCCGCAGGCGAGTGCGACATCTGTTGCTTTTACTAGGAGGCAGAGTGGTGGACCCAGTTGGGATGTTTGCTATTACTGTGGAGAGCGAGGTCACTTCAGGCGTAAGTGTTCATCGTTACCCTAGGAGTGTGGAATAGGCCGAGGTACGATGGAGCCAGGACGGAGTACGACATCTATTTCAGGGGCGGCAGGCCATAGAGGTGGTGGTGGTGCTATGAGTAGTTCCAGCGGACGCGAACGATCATCAGGACTCCAGGCCCGAGTTTTTGCTATGACACAGCAGGAGGCTCGATCAGCACCCGGAGTGGTGACAGGTACGCTTACCATACTTGGCCATGTTGTACATGTTTTGATAGATCCCGGGGATACCCATTCTTTTATATCCCGGAGTTGTGGTTTGGTTGCGGAGAGAAAGGTGTCTGCACTGGATTGTGATTTGGGTGTGAGTACGCCTACTGGTGAGGTGTATATGGTGAATTAGGTCCTGAGAGAGTGTCCGGTGTTGGTAGGCGAGGTTGACTTTTTGATAAAATGACGATTTTACCCTTGTGAATAGTGTGGTCAACTGTTGACTTTTTGATTGGCAAGTCGAACGAACGAAGGTCAATGACCGTGACATATTTCGGGACGTCAAGAGTCCGTAGACAGGCGGCATGTCCGATTCGAATAATCAGGGAAAAGGTTATGGTGTTCGGAAGGTTGAGGGCATTATCGTAATTTGGTTAAAAAGAGGAAAATTGTTGACTTTTTGTGTGACCACTAGTTTTCACGAAAACCGAGGACCGTTAGATAGGTCTCGACGTCCTGAGTACAACGACAGGCTGCACGCTGGCATCAGACGTCGGATGAATAAGTTATGGTTCTAAAAAAGGTGAGGGATAAAATGGTAATTTGGTCTTGCAAAGGCATTTTGGTCTTTTAAACACTTGGGGAATTGTGCCAATCAGATAAGGACACCTGGGGAGTTGGGATTGGATATTTTTGACTGTTTCCCTAGGGAGTGTGACACCTGGTGAGATCCTAGAGGCTTCTGCCTAATTCTATACACGATTCTAATTTTAAATTGGATTGTAATCGTTCAAAGAGGAAAAAACAGAGACTGTGAGGCCGTGAGTTTAATCGATCCATTCCAGTGAGTGTGTGAAGTACTTTGGCTTGAGTGAGTGGTCAGTATAACTCTAGTGTGTGTTTGATCGTGGTTTAGTGAGGCTAGAGTGTGACTGTGTGTGTGAGGTGAGCAGAAACTCAGTAAAAACAAAGAGGGAGTCGTGGACGACGGTGAACCTTCAATCGATCAAATTGAGTTATCTGGGTCTGAGGGACTGTTTAGGGGACTGAGGATCACCCATTGGACCCAAAGACGCGCGGCGGCAATCACGGCGGCGGCCAGAGAATATGTGAGTTCTTGGTTTCCCCTGTTTTTCGATTTTGGTTAAAATGGAAAGTCTTGGGTTTTGGAGCTTAGTTGAGCCGTTCTATTGGTCCTATTAGTTGTAGGAAGACCTTACTGAACTGAGGATTCGAACCAGTGCTTGAGAAGACAAAGGGTGGCCGGAAACCGTGACAGGAAAATCAGAGGTTTTAGTTCGAGGTTTGGAAGGTAAGGATTCGTGTTTTATTTCGTGTTTTAGTTCAGTAAATCGATCATAAACTCAAGGACAATCCTAATGGTATAGAAATAACTAAGAATGGATTGAATATGAGTGAAAACCGGCCTCCCTGGCTCGGTTCGACCGGACCAGTCTAGATCGGTCTGAACCGGGTTGGCTGGAGGTTGAAGATGAACAGTGACTGGGCGCGTGGCTCCCAAGCGCAGCCCCTTTGGACGGCGCGTGAGGGAGCGTAGAGCATGTTCTGGGGAAGTTTCCAACATGGTATTCACTCTAATCGATGTAACGAACATTTTGGGACAAGTTTCGAGTCGATCGGACGCCGGATCAGGGTAGTTTTTAGTGTCCGTAGGTTTAGGGGTTAGTTTAATTACGTTTAAAATTCCCGAAAAAATTGGGGAAATTAGGGTGAGCCTTAATGAAGTGTTTGTGACTTGGTATTGTGGTTTTTGATAGGTCGTGATATTCCTAAGATAGTCGAGGAGCGTACGGAACGCGATTGACGCGTTCGAACCTAGTGAGTGGACTTTTCTTTTCTAACCGAGCATGCATAACTGTTTTTATCTACTTGTTTTATGTTTTTAAGTATGATTTCATGTGATTTATTATCGTATATCTGTTTTACGTATTTGCACGTTTTTTGAGATATTCACGTATTTCGGCACGTTTTACAAGAGATAATTTGATTTTGCTTCTGATGCTATGCTTTTGAGATTTTAATATATAACTGATTTTCAATGACTATAAATTGGTTTGAAACATGGTTTGATAATCAAGGTTTTCGGTTTTAGAATCGGATTTCGGAAATCGAGATTTTGTTTTAAAGCTGGGAAAAAGAGATTTCCGGATTTGGATTTGAAATGACGGTTCTGAACGCCGGCATCGCTTCAGAATAGTAATTTCGAATTCGGGTTTGGACATGGATTTAGAAATGATTTAAAAATGGTTTTGGATCGGATTTTCTGGATCTGGTTATTGGGTTTAAAGACCCGGATTATGATATGACGGAGGCGGGCCCAGATTAGGTTTAAAGAGTCGGATTGAGTTTAAAGACTCGGGAGTTTAAAGGCTCGGATATTATGATTTTCCCCCGTAGGCCTGTTGAGTTTAAAGACTCGGATTATATTGAGGCCTAGATTGAGTTTAAAGACTCAGGAGTTTAAAGACTTGGATAGATCCAGCAGGTTTGAACGGATGGTGATATTTGGTATTTCATGTTTTTATGATAATGTTTCCGTATAGTTTATATAGTTTTTTTTAGATACTGAGTTGTGCATGCATGTTTTAAAACGGAGGGAAAAATCCTGGTTTGTTTATTAAACTGTTTTTGAAACTTTTATTTCTTTTTAGTCCACTCACACAATTATGGTTTTAAATTACCCTCCAGGTCATGGTGCAAGCGTCAGGGTTAAACGTCGAGGCAGAGGCAGAGGCATAGAGTTTTCCGTTGCGTGTTTAGTTAGCTCACAGTAGGACTTTTGTTCTTATCATGTACTGTTACTATGCTCTGTATTACTGTTGACTCTTTGTATTATAACTTCTCCCTGGTCTGACAATGTATGTTTGTGGTTGCTTTGAGGTTATTTTGGTACTTTGAGTGTGATTGTCATACGGGATCAGGGTTCGTCCCGGTTATCGAGGTGATAATCGGTGTGGGTCCTGTCAACTGGGCTCCCGGCCCGATGACATGACTAAAAAGGGTCTCAGCCCGATTTCGTAAACCACTTGGACCCTGGCCCGATCACATAATTCAAATGGGTCTTGATACACAAAAACTAAGCATTAAAGTAAACACAAAGTCACACTCAACACTTAAAGAAACGTATGCAATTAAAAACCTTTGTTTGTAGATGTGGCATTGGTAAATAGGGATCGTTCTGGACCGGGGATTGAGGGTACCTAAGCATGATTGTCGTTTGATTGGTTAATTGGGGGTAAAGAGATTGATTTTAAAGTCCTAAGTAATTAAAGTAAATCTAAACTAACCTAATCTTTTATTTACATGGTAAACTCATCTTTAACCTAACTCATTCATAAATCATACCAATTTCCATAATCAATGAAATTCCAAAACCTTAGTTTGATGAAATACATGTACATTATCTTAAGTATGTGCTCGAGAATACGCCATATACACTTTCAATGATCTAGACTCGGGAATACGCCCTATATCTAATCAAGCATTAAGCACAAACATAGCATGGAATATTATTGAAATCAATACAAAATATAGAACCATAATAAAATTAATGATCATTCTAATAAACACGATATTCAAATACAAAGAGAAAACTGTGTGGTTAAGAGGTTGAGTTACACTTTGAATCCTCAAGAATACGCCCTATAGATGCTAGGTGGTTCGACACTCTTAGTGAGACACTCAGGAATACGCCTTATATGTCAATGGAGGATTGGTGAATTATGGAGGATGGTGTAGTTTATTTTTGCACAAGAAATTTCGAATTTATTAAAAAGGAAAAATTGGTTTAAGCAAAGTTTTGGTGTAAATAATGAGCGACCATTACAAATAACCTAAGCCTCTCTATTTATAGGAGAAAATTAATCCCCGAATAAATAGAAGTTCACAATTTAATTCTAAAAGGAAAAAGATTAAACTAATTAAATTAAAGTCCTAAAGGTAAAAGGTATTCTAAATCCTAATGAAAGAATATATACAAAACTTAATTAAAAAGGTAATAAAAACTCCTAACTTAAAAAGGGAAAACAAATCATAATTAAAAAGGGGAAATTCTTCTCCTTAATTTACTTGGAATTTGGGTTGCTTGCTGGAATTTTAGAAGATGGAACAGCTGGAAAACGTGCAAGGCTTCAATTTCTAGTAGAACAAGTCATCATTCCCGCGCAGACTGACTATGCCTCACCAAAACAGGAATTCCTGTGGCTGTAGGACTCCGATTTGAGTAATTCTTGAACCATTGGAAACTAGACTTCTAGAGATTTCCAACCATACCTTACTCACATTCGGATTCTATCTGAGGCGTTCACAATGGTCCGTGGAAGTGGGATAATCTGTACAGGCATATTTCTGTTTTGTAACTTTTTATACATTTCTTCTTTTAGGCTTCTCCAAGAACGAATCTTGCCATAATCTTGAGCCTTCTTGCACATATGCACATAGTGTTGAACCATCTTGATGAATCTTGATCCAATCTTTATAAATCTTGGCCCATTCTTGATAACTTATGCGGATTTGCTCCAATTTAACCTCTTTACTCTACATTTTTGGGTTGGTACCTAAAATCATTAAAACAAGTTAGAAATTGTAAGATTAAGGATATAACAAAGTAGAATGAAAAGGAAATTGAGATGAAAAGGTGATGAAATATGTGTTTATCCAATTCCCCCATACTTAAACTTTGCTAGTCTGTAGCAAATACCAAAACAAATTATGGCTTTGAAACTCAACCTCTTTATTTTTTTTAAAAAAACAAAAAATACTAAGTCCTTAACCATTTGTCTCAAATTGTGTCAACATAAGTATGGCATCAAAGATTTACACTAAAGTGCTATATAGCATATGGAATTTAAAAGTTAATAAATCATAACAAAATGCTTTGAAAAGTAAGACAATGAATAAACTTGGTGAAATGTATCTCAACATGAATAAAACAAGTACAAATCAACTCCCATGGATATCCACTCATAATTTCACTCAATGTGTATAGGGTTGTGTTTGCATTCAAGGTATGTGAGAAAGATTCTCACATAATAGAAAGTAAGTTACTTCATAAAAATTTCAAACATAACCCATAAGAATATGAACATACTTGCACAAATGAACCAAAACCATAAGCTTACCCAAGTGATAGACTCAACTAATCAAATTTTACTCATGCCACATAATCATTATTGAATTCACATTCACATAGCAATAGTATAAGCTCGTAAACCTCGAAATACGTGTAAATACGAGTTTACCTCGAAATACATGCAATTGTATAATCCACCAGTGCCATAATCATCATCATGGAAATCACGTATGTAAAACATATAAAATAGTTATGCATGCACCACAGTTTAGAAATTGAAGTCCACTCACAGACTGTCTTATGTTGCGCCTCGATACGCGTGCCAATAGCCCTCCCGAGCCCCATCACTATCACCGGGACTTCCAAACCTGTCCAAATCACACTAGAGAGTCACTAACCTCTTCATTAACCTTCTACTAAATCCCCGTAATTTTCCCAAATTTTTACCTATTTTTAAACTCGATCCTAAACCATCGTACACCCCGAAACATATCGAAACATTGTCCGATCGACACAAAACCAATCCAAAAATGTTTGTTACATCGAATAGATTAAAAGTCTTGTTGAAACTTTCCCCATTAGAGGTGCCACGCACCCACACGTGTCACCCAAAGGGGCTGCGTGTGGGCCTCACTCGCTGTCACTGTTCATCTTCAACCTTTGTTAAACTTGATCCAGATCGGTCCGGTTCAACCAGGTCTAATCCAAACCGGTGTTCTCGATTTTATGCCTTTTTCTAATCCATTTCGATCCTAATTCAATCCTACACCTTCATCCTCTCATTATCTCTTGATTTAAGGTTCCCAAAACATGAATAACAGTCCAGTTCATACTTCCCTGATCGTGTAGAAACCGGCCACCGTCCCCTCAACAAGTTCTTCGTATCCCGGTCACCTCCAGCCATCATCCTTAGTCCTTTAGGTTCGTTTTGAGGTCCAAAACACATTCCAATGAACCAGACAGGTTAATAACAGCTAAAATGAACATTGCCATTTTTTAATTTAAACGGAAATTCAACGGTACCTTACCCCCACCGTCACCGTCGTGCTCAGTCGTGACCACTCCCAACCTTGTTTCAACCCTGCTTTTCATTTTTATGTAGAAACCATGAGCTAAAGACCACTTTTCTGAGTGTTGGGTCACGGGTCCCCTGTTTTCCAGCTTGCTCATGGGTTTTGGTTCCCAGCCACCACCGCCGTCCACGACGGTCACCGTCACTAGCACCACCAACATTGCCAACCCTCACACTCCAATTTCCCTTCACAAATCATTTTCAATGGATGAGGATTAGAGGGTTTATGGAGGAGGTTTGGGTGCTCGGGTTACATTGAAGAAGAATCAGAAAATGATGAAGCTCGATGAGAATAGCCAGATGATCGTGTGGTCAAAGAAAATGAACGGTGATGATGAGTGTTTGAGAGTGAGATGGATGACTGAGATTGCATGAGAGAAATAAAATGTATTTTAATTGACCAATAGGGGCAAGATCCACCATTAAGGGAAAAGTAAGGGTGGGATGAGTGACAGATTAATTCTAGTTTTAAATCAGTTTATAATATTTTATAATTATTTTAATTAAACACTCGGTTCGTACGTTTAATCAATTTTACTCCCGTGACCATAACTTTTCCGTCCGGCATTCGATTTCGGCTTGCAGCCTAGCTATGGATTTGTATCGACCCGATCTACGTAACGGTTCTTGGCCCTCGGCCCTCGGACCTCCCGGGTCAAAAGCCAACATTGTGCCCATTTCTAAGGGTAAAACGGTCACACTGTTCGTTCGATTTCAATCAACTAATCACCTTTTAACCTCACTAATCCTCGATTAGTCACTAATCTAATTCTGGAATTCGGAATTGGTCGTTACATGGTCGATCGAAAGAAATAGAGAGGGAGTGGTTGCATGTATCTCTGTAAGGGAAGCAATGGATGGGTGACACTTGTCACTCCTCCATTGGGCCTAGGGAAAAGATCTGGGCCTCACTTAGGACAAAAGTCCACTTTTGCCTCATAAAATGTACCACCGTAAATAGTACCTGGGAACTTCCGTGAACCGTAACTTTCCAGTCGAATGTTCGATTTCGACGTGCAGCCTTTCTATGGACTCGTATCGACCCGATCTACATAATGGTCCTCGGCCCACGTGAGTCTGACCTCCCGGGTCAAAAGTCAACTTTTTATCCTCGTTTAGGGGCAAAATCGTAATTTCCCCCTGAACGTTTGTTAATCCTCCGCTAATCCCCAATTAGTCTCGCTAATCCATCATTAGTCTTAATTAATCCTAAAATCAGGGACGGGTCGTTATAACTTCCCCTCCTACAAAATTTCTTCCTCGAAATTCAAACCGACCCAATTCCACAACCAACCTTTTGAATCCAATCATGTCCTCGCACACGGTCCCTCTCGTGTAAAATTACACTTCTGACACAGCCACACTTCGGCTCGTAAGTCTCACTTGAGACGTCAACACTCGTCGATCTCGCCTGTCGCTCACTCTGACAGGTCGGTTACACTAAGTGGTCGTCAAATTGGCTTTTCAGTCTACCACTCAAACACGTTCCATCCTATAACCATCAGGCTAAAAAACGTATTACCACTAAGGGCTATCACATCCAAGCTGGCATCCAGTGCAACATCTAATCAGACAACATCCTCCAAGTCCTGCCATCACCATGGCACAAATCCCATCTCGCAAGTCATCCTCAAACTTGCGTCATCTATCGACCTCGATACCCATACTGGCTCCCTCAGAGATCCATGTTGACTCCAGTGAGAGTCGCCTCAATCCATACCACTCTGAACGCAAACGGATACCGATTAATCTAGTACCAATATATGTCACGACATTCGTGACCAGCTGACAACTCCCGGCTCCACTGCGCTTTCGTTGCGCTACTCTGATCTTAACTCGCTCTCGAGTACTCATGATGTATCTCGCATCACTCAGCAATCCCCGTTGATATCTAGACTCACCTCGAGTCTCAATTGTCGTACTACTCGTCCTGTCGACACACAATCAACCTCTCACCCATCCGGGGTGTATCTGGATCCTAAATCGACTACTTGTCTCAGCAGAGAAAACACTCTGCACTGAAGGGTTCCCTTAGTCATCCATGACTTGAGTCCACGCTCACATCAACCACTGAACCCTACCAACTCACTCCGTCTTCGTGTCCAAGACAGATCGTACACACTCTTCACATATCCAACCTCTGTCTTGTCATCTCACCAACCACTCCAATTATTCTTCAACTGTCTCACAATACAATTCTCCTATGCTCCTAGCTTAGCATAATCTGCAAGGCAATTTATTCCAATGACGACCAGACCTCGGTCTACTCGCCTCATGGTCGCCACAATCACCTTAGTCATCTCGACCACCCTGATCGTTACAACACGACTTGATCTGACTCACCTCGGGCACTCACTCGCAACATCCAGTGACACCAAATACTTTCTGCTCTACAAATCAATCAAATTTGACCCATAGCCTAGGTGTTCGGTTCTTACACCCTCTTTGAACCCTTTAGCTGTCATATCACTCCTCGTCATCCTAGCTAGGGAAGAATCAAGGAGAATCCAAGATGATGACATCAAAGGTCATCCTATGTCATCTTCCGGCACCCAGCACTATCTGCTAAAGAGCAAAAAATGAGAAATCTCCTTCTCCGACTAAGAGTATTTTCTGATAATTACTGTAATGCTTAATCCTTTCCTTCAGGACTAAACACTTCCATTGATTCTCTTCGGCTTCTTATATCATTGTTCACGTCAGTAAACTGGTTTGCACGTCCTAATCCTAATGGGATCAATTTCCAGCACTAAACACTCTTGTCGTCCGTCCACAACGACCTAGGGTACCTATCCAGTTATAGGGTATACCTCGCACTACGCCACTTGGGATCTTCTCTGTCCCGCTCAGGGCCCATCGAACTCACAGGTTTACCCCGCCTGGAGCACGTCTACCAACTGGTACACCAATCCCCACGACATTGCTCACGTCTTCTAATTATGCCATTCTGTCTAATCGCCACTTATCTCTGCTCAGGTCTGAGGGCTCTGCCTCCCTCGTACTCCTATGACTCTAGGTATTGACTAACCCAACAATCCATACCAGAAGAAGAACATTCCCAGAACATCCCCTTATTCTCAACAACCATCAACAAAGCCACCCTCGATGGTGGTACCTACCACGAGCTCATACAAACACAACCCACGTACATCGCCACCGAGACTCCGAACCTAAGCGGTCAACTCACTATTGGTGCCAACCGCTCAACACACAATATCCACCGATCGATGCACCTCAGGATCCAGTCAATGAGTACCACTCTCCTAGTCACTCGTCTGATCAATCACCAACTAGGATTATTTCAAACCCGGTTGCTCCCTGCAGCACGTCCAGCTTGAGAGATCCCTCGTGCTCGACTTCAAAATGTCCGCATACTCCGTTATTGGTGTCCAAACAACCAGTAACCACTCTACAGCTCCCAGTCGCTAGCCTACACAAGAACTTGGCCATACTACGTGCCTAATCCTGCAAAATTGCTACATGTGAAAACGCATCCTACCATGCCACACAACTACTCCGGGAATCTCCTGCCAGTCGACATCCCTCCGGGATTCGACACACCGAAACATGGCACCTCATGCCAAACGAAATCTAACCAGGATTTGATTCCACTGAAGCCTTCTACTCTTACCCTAACTATTAGGTTGATCACGGGTTGTTACCACTGTAGAGACAGCACATCCTCGACCTGCGCATACCACAAGAGCAAAACCTGCTCTGATACCACTTGTCAGGACCCGGCCCAAATCCCCCCAGGATTAACGTGGGATGCGCCTGATCTCGTTTGACACAGAGTGTCAGACAAGGGAAAATTCTGACTTTTGAAACTCGGGCTTCAGAGAGAACCAGGATCTGGAGGAGGAGTATGATGTCTCGATCTCTGCTACAGCCCGCATCCGCGATCAACCTGAAGGGCATTCAAAACATTAAAAGGTGTGAGTGGACAAAATAAAGAATTTGTAAAAACATTTTCACAAAAAGGCAGATATTTATACCCTTCACTAAAAAGCATGCATGCATTAGAAAACCATTTACCAAACTATTAGGGCCTTGGCCCAAAATTGTCAATGAAACCAATCATACAGGCCACTGCCCAAATCCATGTGGCATTCAGCCCAAATCTAGTATATATATCATAGAACATATAACCAATCCTGTCACGATTTCCAAAGCTACGCGCATGCTACCCGGGGTCTCAAATCCCAAGTCTCCTCAAGGTCCACCCAGGTCAACATCCGCAGATCAATGACCCTGCCTGGGGGTTATAATCCATAAGCCTTCCTGAGAGTAAGGTACCCAACAGGGGCGACTCCACCCAACTAGTGCTCCATGACAACTCCGGGGTCCACCCAGGCCAACGACCCTCTCCGGGGTCCAATCATAGTGATGCGTGCAACCATACGTCTAGGGCCGCTCTCAATCCTAGTATGTTGCCATGAATAAATCAACCGACGCAACCACCTCTAGATCATGGTGCACACATCACCGATCGATCTCCTGAACCATCAGCACTCCGAAGTTGAGCCTCCAGTGGCTGCTCAACAACAGGACGTGCATCGTGACCTCTCCGGAAGGAACACATCCCCAGTCCAGAGGCGAGCGTCGTATCATTCGTCACCGAAACCACGACTCAGATCCGTAGGTCATCAAAAGAGTCAAATGTTCAAGAAAAAACCAAATGGGTCACATTCCTAGTTTTACCTTTTCAAATCCAAATCCATTTCATTACACCGAAACCACAAACACGAATAAGCACCGTATAAAATCGAAACCTCGAAATACATGCAAATACGAAAACACACACAAATGCACTCATGGAATCAAAAAACATGTTCTAAAACACTTATAAAATATTCATGCATGCATCAGTTTAGAAAGAAAGGTCCACTCACAGACCGTCCGAGCTGCCGACTCGATACGTTCGACATACGCCTTCCCGAGTTAATCACCGTCTTTGGTGTTTCCAAACCTGTCCAAATCACTTTAGAGGGTTACTAACTATTTAAATAACCCCTCATTAATGTCCCGTAATTTTCCAAAATTTTTAACAATTTTTAAAGTCGATCCTAAACCTTCGGATAACACGAACTATATCGAAACAGTATCTGATCGACTCGAAACCAATCCCAAAATCGTCGTTACATCGAAAGGATGATTTCGTATGTTGAACACTTCCCAAAAGGTGGGACACACACCCACATGTGTTGAAAACATCCCCTGTGTGTGGGAGCCGCACGCCCAGCTACAAGGTCGTCTTCCTCCTCGCGACGGCCGGTCTAGCCGGTTCAACAGCTCGGCTGGTCAAACTGAACCGGCGTGATCGGTCCGACCCCATATCTCATCAATTTTTCATCCGTTTTCACCCAATTCAATTCCTATGGTTTCCATTCTTCATTTCCTACCCAACCATGTCCTCAAAATACCCAATAGGTTCAGAAAACCATTTTGAACCTAAACTTTCATCCTAGGTTCTGGGCACTTCTAGGTGTCCAACCTTCATCCTTAAGGTTCCAATAGGTTCCTAGGATCCCCAAAAACATACTAGGAGGTTCGATTTGGTCTATCTTGGCCAGAAACCAAATTGAGTGGGCACCCACCGAAAATCATCCAGCCGTCGTTCCGGGCTGCACATCCATTTTCCACTGCCCAAAACCGCCTCCTAATCATCCTACCAACTCCCTAAACATCCCCCTGTCATCATCTAACATCCTAAACGACCCAATCCAAAAATCCAAATTCGAAAAATGAAGGGGGGTTCGGGTTTACCTGTTTCCCGTGGGTTCCTCCGTCATCCACGGTGGCTGGCCGTCCTCCCACTCACCCTCAGCCTCACTTGGCTTCACATGGATTCAGATGGGAAAGGGTTTGGGTCTGGGGTTCACTGGGCTTAGATGGTCGATCGAAAGAAATAGAGGGGGAGTGGTTGCATATATCTGTGTAAGGGAATCAATGGATGGGTGACACTTGTCACTCATCCATTGGGCCTGGGGAAAAGATCTGGGCCCTACTGAGGACAAAAGTCCCCTTTTACCTCGTAAAATGTACCGCTGTAAATAGTAGCTCGAAACTTTCGTGAACCGTAACTTTCTCGTCGAATGTCCAATTTCGACGTGCTGCATGTTTATGGACTCGTATCGACCTGATCTACGTAACAGTCCTCGGCCCACATGCGTTGGTCCTCCCGGGTCAAAAATATATTTTTCACCTGAGTTTAGGGGCAAAATAGTAATTTTGCTCTGAACGTTCGTTAATCCTTGGCTAATCCCTAATTAGTCTCGCTAATCCGTTATTAGTCTTAATTAATCCTAAAATCAGGGACGGGTCATTACAGGCAGAGAAGGAAACAAAGAGGGATAGAAAAAGAGCAAGAAGAAAGGAGAATAAAGAAGGAGAAAAAAAGGAGAAACTATGTGGGAATCGTGAGGAAATGATGAGAAACCATTAACTTTCCCCTTCGGGTTTTCACATTCTAGACTAGAAACCTCAGTAGCAGGTAGTTAGTACTGTTTTGAGGGTACTACGACCATTTTGGGATGATAAGCAATAAGTTAAAACCTGGAGAAGCCATCGAACAACTTAAGGAAACCATGGTCGAAGGTTCCAATAGTCGGATCACGATTTCAGGTACGTTTGTCCTTGCTTAAACATCACAGAGCTCTTCTTCAGATCATGTAGATGTAAATGGACCATTTGTAATGACCTGGACTTTCAGCTAGGGTTAGAAATGACCATTTTGCTTCTCAAGTCAAAGAGTTGATTTTTTTACCAAAGGTCAAAGTGTTGACTTTTTGATCGGGATGGCTTTGGGAGTTTCTGTAAACATCGATGTAAAGGTATCGGCCTCCCGAGTACATTGTAGGTGTCATGCCAAAAATGGAGCTCATATGGTTTCGCTTTGGGTCTAAACTTGATAAGGGTATTTTGGTAATTGGGCTAATAAAGGCATTTTGGTAATTTTCCCTTTGGAGATTTTTTCTATTGCTGAATAGGTAGATCCCTTATGGAAATGTGCCACTGAATATGTGTGTGTGTGTGTGTGTGTGTGTGTGTGTGTGTGTGTGTGTGTGTGTGTGTGTGTGTGTGTGTGTGTGTGTGTGTGTGTGTGTGTGTGTGTGTGTGTGTGTGTGTGTGTGTGTGTGTGTGTGTGTGTGTGTGTGTGTGTGTGTGTGTGTGTGTGTGTGTGTGTGTGTGTGTGTGTGTGTGTGTGTGTGTGTGTGTGTGTGTGTGTGTGCGTGTGTGTGTGTGTGTGCTTGTTTACGTGTTTAAGATTTGTGTGTGTTGTTGTGCTCGGCCGAGAAAGAGAAAAAGAAAGAAAACGAAGAAAAGAAAAGGTGGGGAGAAGAGAGAAGAGAGGAGAGTGAGGGGAAGTGGAAGGAAGATGAAGAAAGGAAATGGATGTACTGAACCTGGTCCGCGAGGGAGAGAGAGATGGTGAATCCGTGAAGGTATTTTGGGGTTTGAAGTTGCACGACCACACTTTCGACGAGAAGCTTGGAAACAAAATTTCTATCTTCCTCCTCGAGCTCCATAAACCTTCACAAGCCCTTGGGACAAGGTTTTATACGTGGGGATCACATAGGACTGAAGAAAAAAGCTTTGGGCTGAAACATGAGGTATGGTTCCTTGCTATCAGTCGCTCTTTTTGAGTTTTAAGATGATGGATCCTTTTGTGAGGTGCATTGGAAGGTAGTGGTCGAAAAAGAAGTGAAAAAAGTGGGTTTTGAGGGAGTATGGCCGTGTCAGGTTTTCGGGTCAAGTCGCCTAGTCGGGCGACCTAAAAACCGGAGGAAATAGGCGAGGAAGACGATAAATAGTGTCTAGCACGTGGGGTTCACGTGCAACCGCTTCTAGCAGCGTGTGGGGGCGCTTTCCAAGGAATCTTAGGATATGGACAACACATTTTTTTATCCTTTCGATCTTACGAACATTTTGGTGCAAGTTTTGGAGTCAATCAGACATCGTTTTGTGGTAGTTTTGGGTGTTCGATGCGCATAATTAACATTTAAAAAATAATATTAAATTCCTAGGTGTTAGGGTTTGTACTAGGAGGTTACTTTAAGGTTCTCGAGACTTTAGTAACCTAAAATTGTATTTTTGGATAGGAGACGGAACTCCTGAAGTTAATGAGCAATGTCTGGAACACGAATAAGCGGCGAATTTGAACTATGAGTGGACGTTTTATTTTATTTAAATATTTTACATGCATATATACGGGTTTTAAATTTTTTATTATGTGTTTTGGTTATATTTGAATGATTGGGAGTTTTATACAATTTTCGGTGATATTATATTTATTTATTTATTATTTTATTGTACATTTTACTATATTTTTCGTAATTTACATTTTTGGAATCCATTTTGATTGTGGTTTTGGATTGAATATGGTTTATCACATGTGATATTGTGATATTGGGTTTTGGGTGGTTTTCATATGATTTTTGGATAGTTTTTACCGAAATTACATTATTTCACATTTTACGAAGTTTCCTTGAGTACATGTTCTAGAGTTTTGTTTTAATTATGGTTTTGGATAAATGTGTGATTTCTCAGTATTAGTGCACTGTGATGTAATTTGTGTATGTGTATGAATAACCCTCCTCGTGATGCTTGTTGACTGGTTGAGTAGTCTCAAATGTCGAGCGAGGCTCCAGTTCCTAGGACTAGTGACTCTGACGTTGAGCTGGGCACCGATTCACGAGTGAGCATGTGGTGTGCCTACCGGTAGTGCATTTGATTATGTTGATTGATATTGTGCGTCGATGATGGGTTGGATGTGGTGTAGTGACTTTGTGTGATAGTGGATATGCATCGGTTATGTGGTATTGATGTGATGGCTCAGTGTGTTTGACTATTATATCTGTGATGTGTTGGTATGTCGTATTTGAGATAGTTTAATGAATAAGGGTTGATTTATGGTTAACTGCTTTACGTATGTTTTCACGTGGTTCGAGATCATAAACTGTATTGTGTTCAATTGAGTTTTTATAATTTATATGCATGCATAGTTTTCTAAAACAGAGGGTAAAGTCGTTTGTTTTCTAAAATGTGTTTCTAAAAGTTATTTTTCGTCCACTCACATTTTTCATGGATTTTATTGCCCTTCAGGTCGTGGCATGTCAAGGGGACCCATTTAGGAGCGAAGGCATATGCGGGTTTTTGGTGTATCTAGGGTAAAAGGTGTTGTATTTTGAGTTGTTGTATAACTTTTGCTCTGTATATGGTGAGTTGATCGTTTGTGTAAACATCTCTAGTCTGATAGTTGAATGATTTGTTGTCGTTATATAATCTTTTGAGACTCATCTTAACGTTTTTTATTAGTAACTGTCACACGGGAGCAGGATGCCTCATGTTGGTCTAATCATATCGGGAGGGGGTCTTGTCACTATTGGAATGTCTGTTTTGGACGTAAAATGGCCAAGATAAGGTTGGGTCTCTATCGCAGGTCGAACGACCCAAAAACCAGAAAAGTGGGTATCGACAAGGAAGACGATGACCCTGAGACAAGCGTGGCCACCACGTGCAAAGTTTTTCTCCAGTACGTGGCAGCACGTGCGGTGGCATTTCACCGTCCGATCAACATGATAGTAATTCGTCTTAAAATTCTTAGTTCATTGTTCCAAAGTTTGATTCAATTGGACAACATTTGAATATATTTATGAATTTCCAAAGTATTATGTTTACATTTTAATTAATAACTAATCTAAGAGGAGTAAACCTAGTAAAGGTTAATCTGGTCATTAGGAAGCCCTTAAAAGTAAATAATTTTAATGTGAATTTAATGATATTTGGTTAGTTATGATTTTGTATGAATTTTGGTAAATTTTTACGAAAATCTTATGTTATTGGGGAGTTATAAATCTAAGAATCATTGGATAAATATGACCTTAAGATGATTAATGTGTGACATATAACGATCATGTGTTTATGGGTATGTGATTATATAAATTTGATGATACAATGATGCTATGATGATTTTTATGTGATGATATATGTGATAATTTGATGTTATGACAACATGAGGAATATGTTCTGGATATGTTTAAAATTGGGAAATTAGACGTAAAGCAACTTGGTTATTATCGGATTTTCATTGTGAAATAGTGAATAAAAAGTATTTAAGAAAAATTATGAATTTTAAACTTGTTATGAGTTTAATAATTTTCAAGTATAAATAACCGACATTATAACTAATGATAACTATTAATACTGAAAGCAAGACCCGAATATGATCAAATCAATAGGTTCCACAACTTGACGCGGTTAATGGATTGGATGTGGGGTAACCCCGCAAGGGTGGGTTTTATTTGGTTAATTTAATAAACTATGGGCATGCATGATTTTGATGAAATCCCTTGTCTAACAAGCATTGTCAAACGGGAGCAGGACCGGTTTAACCCAAGCTTATTTAAAGCCAAAATTGAAGTTGTATTTTTCCAATGTGAGATATTGCATAATAGTCCAACACGTCTCCTCATGTGTGGCACATTTTTCAGCATAACACGTGGCAATACGAATGGGTAACATGTGGCGCGGCAGTTAAGACTTATACGTAGGAAAACCAACTCTAATATCATGTACAAACTAAGGTTCCACCCCAAAATTAATTGGTAATGGGAGGAATAGCTCAAGCCCATTTAAGTCATAAATTGAAGTTGTGTTTTTCTGATATGGGACATTGCCTCACCCTCCAACACCCCTCTCATGTGTGGCAGATTTTCCAGCCTAACACGTTGCAATTTAAAAAGGTACCATGTGGTACGTGTGGTTATGAAGGCTTACATGTAGGACAACCCCTCTAATACAATGTTAGATGAGAAGAAGAAGAAGAAGAAGAAGAAGAAGAATTGTATAGAGTAATAAAGAGAATTTTAGAGAAGAGGATAAAGAAACAACTCGTCCTAAATTCAAGGCATTATCGAGAATTAGCTAAGGATTATCAGGAATTAATCAAAAATTAGTCGAGGATTATCGAAAGATCGGGGTGAAATTACGATTTTACCTCTAGACTGGTGAAAATATTGACTTATGACTCAGGAAGTCAAATGCACATGGACTGAGATCCATTATGTAGATCGAGATGATATAAGTCCATAGACAGGCAGCACATCGAAATCAGACGTCGTACAGGAAAGTTATGGATCGAGGATAATTTTCTATACTATTCATAGTTGCACAAAAACCAAGACAGTTGACTTTTGATGTTGACTTGTGGGACCCACAATATCTGTTTTGGGACCATAGGATGAGTGACACTTGTCACCTACCCTATGAACCCTTTTAATTAATTCATGCATCATCATTATCTCATTTTCCTTCATCTTCTTCATCCTACTCAAAAACCCACTCCATTCCATTTTGGTTTAAGGCCACAGAAAGACTGAGAGAGTGAGTCAGAGCCTAAGAAGACGATGATGTGGACATCAGAGGCACGGTGGAGTAGCTAGCCGTGAACTTAGGTAAACCCAAATACCCTTTTTAGTTTGAATTTTGGATTTTTGGTTTGGGGCCTTGGGAATTTGTTTTGACGATTTGGATGTGTTTTGGGAGCTCTTACGAGCCTGTAGGGATTAAAACGAACAGTAATGGATGGCTGGTGGTCCGAAAATTGGCCGTGGAAGATTGAGTTTGTTCAGTTAATCACATCCCTTGTTTTGTGATTTTAAGGTCATAGGGTTGTTCTTGGGAGTGAGACGAGAAGTGTGATCGATGAATGGTAGAGTTTGGTGGTTGGACGGTGAAGAACCGGCCGAGTCAGGGTCCCGGGTCAAATAACCCATTACAGAGGTTCGAATCGACTCGGCTAAAGGATAAAGGTGATGATGTGGCGGTCCACGTCATCCCTGTTAGGCCACGTGGTCAACTAGAGCATGAACCTTGGCCATGTGTTAGTCCAGTCAGCAACTAACATGGCAGGGCCACGTCAGACTTGTCAGATCATGTAGACTAGTGAGATGGTGCCACGTGGCATGGTTTCAGGAACTATCATGTGACGTGGCAGTTGACGTGGCATGTCCACGTCAGCTATGTTAGACCACGTGGACCAATGAGGTAGTGCCACGTGGTAGGGTGTTAGAGAGGTGTCAGACCTGTCAGTGACATGTGGCACCAATCAGGGTGTGCCATGTGGTAGGTTGTCAGAGCTGATGTGTCAATGACACATGCTAGTGATGACGTCAGCAGGTGACGTCATCACGTGACATGGTAGTGCTAGAGGGTGACACATGGCACCAGTCAAGGAGTTCCACGTAGACGTTTGTCTGACCTATCAGGCTTACGTCAGCATTGACTACCGTTGACCAGACTTTGATCGGCATGTGTGGGCATGTGGGCACAAATTTTGAGGTCAAATCGATCTTGTTCGAAAGGTTTCGACGATCTTAATCCAATGTCGGTGGTTTCAGGTCGATCAGAGATCGTTTGATTGGTCATTTGGAGGTTTTTAGCCTCAGGAAGCATCTTTGGGACACGTTTACTGTTCCTTGAGTTTTGATGGTTTATGGTTTAGACTGGTATAGATGGTTAGTAACCTTTGGGCATGATTGGGAGAGGTCCGGACATCCCAAGGACTGTGGATAGGCTTCGGAGTGGCTTATGGCGCGAAATTTGAGTACGCAGCTTAGATGGTCTGTGAGTAGAGTTTGATTTCTAAATGATGCATGCATATATATGTTTTAATGATTTATGAATATGGTTTAAAATTCCCAGTTTATGTATGGCTTTGAATGGGGAATTATATGATGATTTATATGTTGGTTTTATCATGAATTGAATAATGTGTTAATTATGTATTTTGAATAATTTCCTGGAGATGCGTGAAATTGAGGATTTGATTAACGATTTTGAGATGATTTCATGGAGATGCGTGAAATCGGTATACCGAGCTTGAGACCCAGTTGATTTAAGGTTTAACTTAGAGTATAGTCAAATGGGAAATTGAACAACGATTTGATAGTGATGATTTTCTGATTTGGAAAATGATATTCGAGCCTGTGACCCTATTGTGGATTTGTGACATGAGATTTCGGGCTTGAGGCCCTATTTTGATTTGTGATTTGAGATTTAGGGCTTGTGACCCTGTTGGATATGATACTGGACACTAATTTTATGAGTTTTGTGGAAACTGATTTAGGCTGAGACCCTATGTGAAATCACTGTTTTGATTTGAGAAATGACAGTTTGAAAATGTGTTTCCACTATTTTTATTATGACCATTCTCCAAGATGATGGATATGACTTCGTTAGGAATATTTTTCCTCAAAGAGGGACTCCGGTAGGAATGTGTTTCTCCGGAGAGGGCCTCCGGTAGGAATGCGTTTCCTTAGAGAGGACCCTATGGATATGACTCTGGTAGAAATGTGTTGCCCCAAAGAGGCCTTCGGTAAGAATGCGCTTCCCCGGAGATAACCCTATGAGGTGATTGTCTCCTCCAGATGTCGTAGATCCTAGAGTCATCACGATACACTATCTGGAGGTGAGTAGCTCCGAGGGGAGGCTCAGGAGTGGTAGATATTGATACCACTCATATGTTGAGCCAGGGGTTCCGATCATGTGTTGGATATCACCCCAAACGTTGTTGATCCTAGGGATGTACTCGAAGATGAGACCCCGAGTTGCATGCATAGCATTGAAATCGTGGCAATTGATGATTTGATGGTATTAGACGAATGTTGGATATGAGAATGGGTTCCGAGTTTTTTTACTTATTGATTTGTGTCCAGATGTTTTTTTTAAAAAAAAACTTGTGATGGTTTTATGATGATTTCATCGATTTTTTTATATACAGTTTTGTTGCAAAGAAATGGTTTTAAATTGTTTTGCATGCATGATTTCTATTGAAGGGTATAAATGTCATTTTCGAAAAAAAAATTGAACTGTTTATTTTTGTCCACTCACAACTTTTATGTTTTTTATACCCTTCAGGTTGGTCGTGGATGCGGGCTGTAGTAGAGACCGGGACATAACATACAGCTGCGTACTCCAAAAATCACTGCGCACTCTGGAAACCCTGAGTGGGTTACATTTTTATGCCTGGTCTGGCACATGGTGTTAGACGAGAGCAGGGCACATCCCACGATAATCCAGGGGGATTGGGATGGGTCTTGTCAGATAAAAGAAGACTAATTTTAGTAATTGAATCCATTACACTTTTAGGTACGATGCAAGACTAGCTTATATATAATAGAATAGAGATGATTAGTCTCCAATTAGGATAACAATAAAATAAGCTAATATAGGCATTACAAGACTATTGAGCTCCTAAAATGTAACGCCTCAGAAATTCGACAACGGAAAATTTGGAAAATTTGAGGAAAATGACGATTTTGCCACTGGAATTTGGCGAACGGTTGACTTTTTATTTGAGCGGTCAAACGGACTTTGACCGATGACTGTGACGTAGTTCGGGACGTCACGAGTTCATAGACAGGTGGCACGTTCGATTCCGACGTTCGTGGTGAAAGTTATGATGTACGGAAGTTCAAGGGTATTTTCGTAATTTGGACGATATAAGGGGAAATGTTGACTTTTTGATCCGGATAGTGTTTCGACTTTCCGGGAAGACCGTTGGATAGGTCTCGGGACGCTGAATCCGTAGACAGGCGGCATGCGTCAATCGGAGTCCGAACGAGAAAGTTATGGGTCTAGAACCATGAGGGGCATTTTGGTAATTTTTCCAAGTAGGGGTAAAATGGTAATTTTCTGCAGCTGGGATAATTGTGATGAGTCAGTATAAGGGTAACTAATCTGATTTGGGGTGTGACATCTGTCACAATTACATGTGGGTTAGTGGCACTTGATTAATTAAATGAATTTGAAGGGATTAATGTTTGAATAATTAGTATATAGTTAGCAAAAACAAAGAACAGAGACTGGCCTTCCTTGATCGATTCTTCCCAGCAACCAAACCTTGAGAATTGGATGTGAGTGAGATTGAATTCGTGAGGAATTGTAGAGTAGAGTGATGAACTTGAACCCTGCTAACACCTAAACACAAAAAACCCGAAAAAAAATCATTAAGGACCTCAAAATCGATTTCGAATTTGTATATGTTTCTGAGTGAAATTGCCCTTACATTTAGCCTTCTGGGATTGCTACGAGTTGAACCAGATTAAGAACGAAAGAAATTGGGGTCGTTTGGCCTTAGAACAGAGAGGGGGACAACTTCAAATACTCGAGCTTGAGTCGTGGAATTGAGGACATAGAATCGTGAAATTGATCATGGAAATACGTTTATTAGAACTCCACGATGTTCTTGATGCATCAATTGAGGGAAACAAGTGAGAAATTGGGAAGATTGGATGATGAACAGTGCTTCGGTGTTCTTCGAAGAATCGAGGTTGATTCGATTGAATTAAGGTAGCGTCCCATGTAAATGAATTGACAGACCTCCAATTGAGTCTATAACGATGCTAATAGATGATTGATTTGTGGAAATTGATGTCGAATTGACAGCACTGGAACCGGGTCACCTCGCGGGCTATAGGCTCCGTTTATCAGAGAAACGGGTAAGGAAGGAAACTGTGCAGGTTACTGTTCACGGCGCGTGGACTCACGCGCAGCCGCTTGCGGTGGCGCGTGAGGGCGCGTGGCTGGGAATCTGGTCTTGGGTCCAACATACGTTTTAATGCTTTCGATGATACGGACATTTTAAAATTGGTTTCGAGTCGATCGGACACCGTCTCGATAATGTTTCCCGGGTCCGACGGTTTATGTAACAACCCGTACCTACGGGAAGGGTAAAAATGTAATTTCTGTGAAGTTTTGTAAAAAGGACGATTTTGCCCTTGTGAATAGTAAAGGGAAAATGTTGACTTTTTGGAGGATGTGTGATTTTCACGTAGACCGAGGACCGTTGGATAGGTCTCGACGTCCTGAGTACAACGACAGGCGGCACGCTGTCATCGGACGTCGGACGGAAAAGTTACAGGTCTAGAACGGTCGAGGGCAAAACGGTAATTTATTATACAAGCAGCAAAGCAGATGATGACAAGTGGTAAAAGGGGATTGGGATATTTTTCTGCTTGTCCATAGGATTGTGGACACGTGGGGGTGCTGGATTGTTCCACAAAGGTCTAAAGTGTGCACGGCCACACTTTGTCCATTTGGAAACCGTGCAAACCTTGTGTGCGCAGAAAACAGAGAGAAGAACTTGGGGAGACGGTGATCGATTCAAGGGGTGAGTGCGGTTTTGGTGAACTGAGAGGGTGACAGGGAGCTTACGGTGAGTTGGTGGTGGTGCTATTGGACGGAAACCGTGCACGACGGCACTGTGGCGGTGCAGCTAAGCTTCTGTGAAAACGGGGAGGCCGTGAGCTCGTGGAGGCTGTTGTGCCATGTGGTGAGGCAAACCAAGGCTATAGGAGGTCCAAGGGGTGGCAGGGTGTCCAACAAACACCGTGGTAGGCGGCGGTGCTCACGGCGGCGACTGAATCGCAGGGTAAGTCTCTTTGCTCTGTTTCTCGTGATTGTTTAAAATGCAAAGTCGTGATGATAGGCTTAGAGTCGAGGGATTAGGAGGTCAGAGTGTTGTTCAGGGAGGTCTTAGGCGTCGTCTGTGGTGGTTGCCGTGACGGGAGGTTCACGGTGGCTGGTGGTTCGACGGCGAGTATCCAATACTCTGTTTTGGCCGTGATTTCAAACTTGAAGTCGTGGACTTCGGGGATGAATTGACGGATTCTGTGCGTTGGGTAGGACTCAGTAAGGTCCTAGGGTGGTGCTGGTATCACCACCGTGAAGGGGGAAGCTGTGGACGGCCGGGAAGGAAAACAGAGCCACGGGCAAGTTTTTTCGAGGTTGAGGACGAAGGGTTCTAGGCCGTGATTGCTGGATTTTAGGACTGGGATTGATTGCAGGGAACTGGACGAAGCTAGTGGGATTGAAATGGAGAAGAACGGTGGGTGAACGGCGGAGAACCGGTCACGCCGGTTCAACTGTGTTGAACCGGGTGACTCGAGGTTGAAGGTAACTGTAGCAGGCGCGTGAGGCCCACGCGCAGCCACTTTGGGCGGCGCGTGGGGGCGCGTGGGAAGGAATCCGGTTAAACGTCCAACATGAGTTTAACTCTAAATGTCCTAAGGAGTCCAATGGTATAGTTTTCGGGTTAATCGGACGGTGTTACGGAATGGTTCGGACATCCGTACGGTTTAGGGTTTATGATTAAAATATTATTAAATTCCCGAAAAATTGGGGAAAATAGGGAAGGTATCCTTAATGTTATTGTGACCCTATTTGGTATCTATTGACAGGACGGGAGACACCGGAGACGGTTGAGGAGCGCACGGAGCGCGAGTGACGTGTCGTAAACTGTGAGTGGACTTTTTCTTATTTCCGAGCATGCCAAACTGTTTTAATTACTGTTTTATGATTCTATGTGTGTTTTTATGTTTTACATGATGGTTATTCGTGATTGAGATGTTTGCACGTTTTTCGAGATAGTTTCGGGGTTTTACACGTTTTTCGAGAAAAAGCCGATTTTCAGATTTTGATGCTATATTTGAGAAATTCACCCTATAACTGTTTTCTGATGATGGTAAATGGGTTATGAAACATGGTTAAGGATTTCCTATGGTTTTTAGTATGAAAATGGATTTTCCGGATTTGGGTTCGGAATGTCGGTTCTGAACGCCGGAAGGGCTTCAAACCGGGGATTTCGAATTCGGATTTGGTGATGGATTTGGAATTGGTTTTACACTGGATATGGATTGGATTTGCTGGATCTGGTTATGGGTTTAAAGACCCGGATTGATATTGATGGGGGACGGGCCCGGATTGAGTTTAAAGACTCGGGAGTTTAAAGACTCGGATATTATGATATTACCCCCATAGGCCTATTGAGTTTAAAGACTCGGGAGTTTAAAGACTCGGATTGATATGTGAGGCCTGGTTGAGTTTAAAGACTCGGATAGGTCCAGCAGGTTTGATCGGGTTATACTTTGGTTTCTTATGATGTTTTATAGTGTATCTGTTTCTTATGGTATTTATAGTGTCTCTGTTTCTTATGATGTTTTTCATATTATGATTTTTCTCTTACTCCATTGGCATGCCTGGTTTTTAACCGGAGGGAATAAAGGATTTTAATTCCTTACGTTGATTGTTGGTAAAACGGTTTTAAACTTTCATTCTTTTTGGTCCACTCACACCTTTTGTTTTTTTTAATTTTCCCTCCAGGTCGTGGTGATAGCGCTGGGGTGAACGTTGAGGCAGAGATCGAGGCATAGGGCTTCCGACGTTCTTCCGTTGCGGACTTAGACTTGTAGGACTTTTGGTGCCCATTTTGTAGAACTATGCTCTGACTTACTGTTGTATATATTTACTCATTCGTCTGATGGTTATGCTTATAGTTGTATTAAGTTTCTTTTTTGGTATTGTAAGTATGATTGTCAGACGGGAGCAGGGTTCATCCCGAGTATCGAGGTGATATTTGGGACGGGTCCTGACAATTGGTATCAGAGCATAGGTTGTGTCAATTTGTGTTGGGTCTAGGTTGTTATACTAACTCTATGCCTCTTTCAGCGTACGATTGATCATGCCTCCGAGACGTGAACCCCCTCCACGACCTGAAGATGAAGCGGCGAGAGGGACTGAGAGCGCTTCGATCGAGAGAGCCCAGAGGCTTGGGGCTACTACGTTCAGCGGTGGGGCTGATCCCGAGGAAGCTCACCGATGGATCACCCGACTCGAGCGTATTTTTGGGGTGATGCACTGTCCTCCCGCGGATCGGGTATTGTTAGCCACTTTTCTGTTGGATGGAGCTGCCTACGAGTGGTGGTATACGCTGGAACTGTCCGGCTGGGATGCACATACTGTGACCTGGGAGACGTTCCGGGAGAGGTTTCTAGATCAGTACTATCCCCGTTCTTTCAGGGATGCGAAGGAAGCGGAATTCCTTCACTTGAAGCAAGGAAACTTGACAGTGGCTGAGTATGAGCAGAGGTTCCAGATGCTATCTCGTTTTGCTCCGGCCTTTGTGGCGACTGAGGCGGAGAAGTGCCGCCGGTTTGAGTTGGGTCTCCGGGGAGAGATCAGGGCCATAGTGACAGCCGGCTCTTTTGCTACTTTCCGAGAGTTGTCTGATGCTGCTGTCAGGGTGGAGGCCAGTTTACCTGCTCGGCCACAGTATTTGGGCAGTGTTCGACGCCGGGAGCAGTCATTCCCAGGAGCATCGAGTCAGAGGCCCCCAAAACGGGGTAATTTTGGTGGATCACTATCGGCTGGTGGAGCCCGGTATGGTAGACCAGGCAGTTTCCAGGGCTCAGGATTTCGAGGAGCTAGGTTACAGCCGACTCCTCAGGCGAGTGCGACTTCAGTGGCTTCGACAGGGAGGCATACCGGTGGACCCGGTAGAGACACTTGCTTCTACTGTGGGGAGCGAGGACATTTCCGTCGGGAGTGCCCATTGTTAGCTACGGAGGGTGGAGCAGGCAGAGGTGCAGCAGAACCCGGGCGGAGTACTGCATCAGTATCAGGGGCGGCAGGCCCTAGGGGTGGCGGTGGTGCCACGAGCAGTTCCAGAGGGCGCGGTAGGTCGTCGGGACCACATGCGCGAGTTTTTGCGATGACTCAGCAGGAGGCTAGGTCAGCACCGGGAGTGGTGACAGGTACACTCACCATACTTGGTCACACCGTTTTTACTTTGATAGATCCCGGGGCTACCCATTCATTTGTAGCTCGGAGTTGTAGTCTGGTTAAGGAAAGGGAGGTGTCTACTTTGGATTGTGCGTTAGGAGTGAGTACACCTACTGGGGAGGTGTTGGTAGTGACTCAGGTTTTGAGAGAATGTCCGGTACTGGTAGGCCAGGTGGAGTTACTGGCAGATTTGTTACTCTTGGATTTACGGGACTTTGATGTGATTTTGGGTATGGACTGGTTGACGAGACATCATGCTTCTATCGAATGTTTCGATAGGAGAGTGACTTTTCGGAGTCCCGGATTATCAGAGACTACATTTCAGGGGGATCAGCGTGCTCTTCTTACGGGAGTTATTTCGGCACTCGAGGCTAGTAAACTGTTACGGAAGGGGTGCCAGGGTTACATAGCTCATGTGGTGGATATGCGTGCTACGCCAGAGAGGGCGGAGGATATACCAGTGGTACGGGAGTTTCCCGATGTTTTTCCCGAGGAGTTGCCAGGACTACCCCCACACCGAGATCTTGAGTTTACGATTGAGCTTCTACCAGGTACACAGCCTATTTCTCAGACTCCTTATCGTATGGCACCTGCCGAATTGAGGGAACTTAAGGCCCAGTTGCAAGAGTTGGTCGATATAGGAATTATTCGACCGAGTACGTCGCCTTGGGGAGCACCTGTTTTGTTTGTCAAGAAAAAGGACGGAGGATTGAGGTTGTGTGTGGATTACAGGCAACTGAATAAGGTAACTATTCGGAATAAGTACCCCCTACCCCGGATTGATGATTTGTTTGACCAGCTCAAGGGAGCACAGTATTTCTCGAAGATTGATCTTCGCTCCGGCTATCACCAGTTACGGGTTAAAGAGGAGGATATACCGAAGACAGCTTTCCGGACCAGGTACGGTCACTATGAGTTTGTGGTGATGCCTTTTGGTTTGACTAATGCCCCAGCAGCTTTTATGGACCTTATGAACCGAGTGTTCCGGCCCTACTTGGATCGTTTTGTGATTGTTTTCATTGATGATATTTTGGTGTTTTCGAAGAGTGCGAAGGCGCATGAGAAACATCTGAGGATCGTGCTTAAAACGTTGAGGGAGCATCAGTTGTATGCGAAGCTCAGTAAGTGTCAGTTCTGGTTAACCAGTGTTGGGTTTCTTGGCCATGTGATTTCGGCCGAGGGCATTCGTGTGGATCCTCAGAAAGTTGAGGCGGTAGCCAATTGGGAACAGCCTAAGACGGTGACGGAAATTCGGAGTTTTCTGGGTTTGGCAGGATATTACCGGCGTTTTATTGAGGGCTTTTCTATTCTTGCAGCACCGTTGACGAGGTTGACACGGAAGGGAGTTCGGTTTGAGTGGGATGAGAACTGTGAACAGAGTTTCCAGGAGCTTAAAAGGCGGTTGACATCTGCTCCTGTGTTAGCCCTTCCAGATGATAGTGGGGAGTTTGAGGTGTACAGTGACGCATCTTTACAAGGTTTGGGTTGTGTCTTGATGCAGCACGGGAAAGTGATTGCTTATGCTTCCCGGCAATTGAAACCCCATGAGGTGAACTACCCTACACATGACTTGGAATTGGCTGCGGTGGTTCATGCATTGAAGATTTGGCGACATTACTTGTACGGTGAGACGTGCAGAATTTTTACGGACCACAAGAGTTTGAAGTATTTGTTCACTCAAAAGGAATTGAACCTCAGACAGCGCCGTTGGTTGGAGTTACTGAAGGACTACGACTGTACTATTGAGTATCATCCAGGGAAGGCTAATGTGGTAGCCGATGCTCTGAGCAGAAAGTCAGCTGGTTCTTTGTCGCATTTGAGGACAGTACGGTTACCTTTGTTGGTTGAGCTCCGTAAGTTGGGAGTAGAGTTGACTGTGGATGATCAGGGAGCACTCCTAGCGAGTTTCCATGTGCGACCCGTTTTGATTGATCAGGTGATTGATGCTCAGTTTGAGGACCCTATTCTGGGCATCATTCGGATTGAGGTCGAGGCTGGAGAAAGACAGGATTTTGAGATCCGTGAGGATGGAGCCTTGGTTAAGAATGGACGGTTGTGTGTTCCTGAGGATGCAGTCTTGAAGAAGGTGATACTGGATGAGGCTCACTGTTCAGCTTATGCGATGCACCCTGGTGGGACCAAGATGTATCGTACACTTCGAGAGCATTACTGGTGGTCAGGGATGAAACGTGAAATTGCAGAGTATGTCAGTAGATGTTTGATTTGTCAACAGGTAAAAGCCGAGCGGCAGAGACCTTATGGAGCAATGCAACCTTTGCCGATTCCCGAGTGGAAATGGGATCACCTGACTATGGATTTTGTGTTCAAGCTACCGAGAACACCGAAGGGACACGATGGTGTGTGGGTTGTTGTGGATCGACTTACGAAGTCTGCTCATTTCTTGCCAGTACGAGAGAACTTCAGGCTGGAACAGTTTGCACAGTTGTTTATTAATGAGATTATTCGATTGCATGGGACTCCGGAGTCGATAGTATCTGATAGAGATCCGAGATTCACTTCTCGATTTTGGCAGAGCTTACAGGAAGCTTTTGGGACTAAATTACACTTCAGTACCGCTTTTCATCCTCAGACTGATGGGCAGTCTGAGCGAACTATTCAGATTCTCGAGGATATGATGCGAGCTTGTGTGCTTCAGTTTCAGGGTACTTGGGAATCACATCTGCCTTTGATGGAGTTCGCCTACAATAATAGTTTTCAGGAGAGCATTGGGATGGCTCCTTACGAGGCTTTGTATGGGCGGCAGTGTCGGACTCCATTGTGTTGGACTGAGGTTGGAGAGAGGAGGTTGAATACTTCTGAGCTGGTGGAGCTTACTCAGGAAAAAGTGGCGTTGATTAGGGATCGATTGAAGGCAGCGCAGGACCGCCAAAAGAGCTACGCTGACCGTAGGATCAGGGATTTGGAGTTTGCTATTGGAGACTGGGTTTTCCTGAAGCTATCCCCTTGGAAAGGAATTGTACGATTTGGCAGACGAGGGAAGTTGAGTCCTCGTTACATTGGACCGTATGAGATTTTGGAGCGGATTGGTCCTGTAGCTTATCGATTGGCCTTACCAGCAGATTTGGAAAAGGTACATAATGTCTTTCATGTTTCTATGCTTCGGAAATATATTCGAGATGATTCGCATGTTTTAGAAGCACAACCAGTGGAACTGAGGGAAGACTTGAGTTTTGAAGAGCAACCTGTTGCAATCCTGGATCGGAAGGAGAAAGTGTTGCGAAGGAAGACAGTTCCCTTAGTGAAGGTATTGTGGCGAAATTATCAGGTTGAAGAAGCTACTTGGGAACCCGAGGCCTTGATGCGAGAACAGTACCCTTATTTATTTCACTGAATTTCGGGGACGAAATTCTTTTTAGGGGGGTAGATTGTAACAACCCGTACCTACGGGAAGGGTAAAAATGTAATTTCTGTGAAGTTTTGTAAAAAGGACGATTTTGCCCTTGTGAATAGTAAAGGGAAAATGTTGACTTTTTGGAGGATGTGTGATTTTCACGTAGACCGAGGACCGTTGGATAGGTCTCGACGTCCTGAGTACAACGACAGGCGGCACGCTGTCATCGGACGTCGGACGGAAAAGTTACAGGTCTAGAACGGTCGAGGGCAAAACGGTAATTTATTATACAAGCAGCAAAGCAGATGATGACAAGTGGTAAAAGGGGATTGGGATATTTTTCTGCTTGTCCATAGGATTGTGGACACGTGGGGGTGCTGGATTGTTCCACAAAGGTCTAAAGTGTGCACGGCCACACTTTGTCCATTTGGAAACCGTGCAAACCTTGTGTGCGCAGAAAACAGAGAGAAGAACTTGGGGAGACGGTGATCGATTCAAGGGGTGAGTGCGGTTTTGGTGAACTGAGAGGGTGACAGGGAGCTTACGGTGAGTTGGTGGTGGTGCTATTGGACGGAAACCGTGCACGACGGCACTGTGGCGGTGCAGCTAAGCTTCTGTGAAAACGGGGAGGCCGTGAGCTCGTGGAGGCTGTTGTGCCATGTGGTGAGGCAAACCAAGGCTATAGGAGGTCCAAGGGGTGGCAGGGTGTCCAACAAACACCGTGGTAGGCGGCGGTGCTCACGGCGGCGACTGAATCGCAGGGTAAGTCTCTTTGCTCTGTTTCTCGTGATTGTTTAAAATGCAAAGTCGTGATGATAGGCTTAGAGTCGAGGGATTAGGAGGTCAGAGTGTTGTTCAGGGAGGTCTTAGGCGTCGTCTGTGGTGGTTGCCGTGACGGGAGGTTCACGGTGGCTGGTGGTTCGACGGCGAGTATCCAATACTCTGTTTTGGCCGTGATTTCAAACTTGAAGTCGTGGACTTCGGGGATGAATTGACGGATTCTGTGCGTTGGGTAGGACTCAGTAAGGTCCTAGGGTGGTGCTGGTATCACCACCGTGAAGGGGGAAGCTGTGGACGGCCGGGAAGGAAAACAGAGCCACGGGCAAGTTTTTTCGAGGTTGAGGACGAAGGGTTCTAGGCCGTGATTGCTGGATTTTAGGACTGGGATTGATTGCAGGGAACTGGACGAAGCTAGTGGGATTGAAATGGAGAAGAACGGTGGGTGAACGGCGGAGAACCGGTCACGCCGGTTCAACTGTGTTGAACCGGGTGACTCGAGGTTGAAGGTAACTGTAGCAGGCGCGTGAGGCCCACGCGCAGCCACTTTGGGCGGCGCGTGGGGGCGCGTGGGAAGGAATCCGGTTAAACGTCCAACATGAGTTTAACTCTAAATGTCCTAAGGAGTCCAATGGTATAGTTTTCGGGTTAATCGGACGGTGTTACGGAATGGTTCGGACATCCGTACGGTTTAGGGTTTATGATTAAAATATTATTAAATTCCCGAAAAATTGGGGAAAATAGGGAAGGTATCCTTAATGTTATTGTGACCCTATTTGGTATCTATTGACAGGACGGGAGACACCGGAGACGGTTGAGGAGCGCACGGAGCGCGAGTGACGTGTCGTAAACTGTGAGTGGACTTTTTCTTATTTCCGAGCATGCCAAACTGTTTTAATTACTGTTTTATGATTCTATGTGTGTTTTTATGTTTTACATGATGGTTATTCGTGATTGAGATGTTTGCACGTTTTTCGAGATAGTTTCGGGGTTTTACACGTTTTTCGAGAAAAAGCCGATTTTCAGATTTTGATGCTATATTTGAGAAATTCACCCTATAACTGTTTTCTGATGATGGTAAATGGGTTATGAAACATGGTTATAGTGTCTCTGTTTCTTATGATGTTTTTCATATTATGATTTTTCTCTTACTCCATTGGCATGCCTGGTTTTTAACCGGAGGGAATAAAGGATTTTAATTCCTTACGTTGATTGTTGGTAAAACGGTTTTAAACTTTCATTCTTTTTGGTCCACTCACACCTTTTGTTTTTTTTAATTTTCCCTCCAGGTCGTGGTGATAGCGCTGGGGTGAACGTTGAGGCAGAGATCGAGGCATAGGGCTTCCGACGTTCTTCCGTTGCGGACTTAGACTTGTAGGACTTTTGGTGCCCATTTTGTAGAACTATGCTCTGACTTACTGTTGTATATATTTACTCCTTCGTCTGATGGTTATGCTTATAGTTGTATTAAGTTTCTTTTTTGGTATTGTAAGTATGATTGTCAGACGGGAGCAGGGTTCATCCCGAGTATCGAGGTGATATTTGGGACGGGTCCTGACAGTTTATGTTATATTTTAAACTAAGATTAAATTCCTGAAAAATTATGGGAAATTGATATGATGTAAATTGACTTGTTAGTAACCCTACATAATGATTTTAGACAGGATTCGAGATTCCTGGCAAGTGTCGGAAGTTACGAAAACGCGTGCAGCTCGGGAAGCGAGCGGTTTGGACGGTGTGTGAGTGGACGTTTGTTTTATAAAGTGACATGCATGCATAGTTAAATGTCTTACATGATTGATTGTATGATTTGAATTGCAATGATGTCTTGATGACGTGGCATGATTATGTGTGATTTAATGAATATTTTAAATCGGTCTTCCGGGCACGTTTTTTCGAGGAAATGTGCAAATGATATTTTGGGCTAGGCCCGGAGTCAAAATGGTTTCAAAATGGATATTTTTATGAATTGATAAGTCAAGGATGATTTCTGGATTATTTTAATGTTTTCGATATGACTTTATGGATTTACGTAAAAATGCTATTTGGGCTTGAGTCCCGGTTGGTAACGATTTTGACTTGGTTTGAAATCAAGGATTTGATTGAGATGTTTTGGGAAATGATCCCGGGATGATTTTCATTGGGATTATGAATGACCAGACGGTCAAAGCTAGGGGAGTTCCCAGACGACCGAAGCTCTGGGATATAATATGATTGTGATTGCTCCCACACAGTCGAAGCTAGGGGTGTTCCCAGACGGCTGATACTCGGGGTGATATGGGTTCCCAGATAGCCGAAGCTCGGGGTGTTCCTAGAAGGCTGTTGCTTGGGGTTATGGCCTACGCGTAGTGCAGATATGATTATGAGATGGTTTGTGCGCTTGTGAATGGTGCAGATTGCTTGAGGATTGATTGATTGATTGAGTAATTGATTGTGAACTTGTGCATAGTCTTGCTTGATGTTGATTGTGATTACGTACTGGTATTGAGTACGAGTTCTGGTCTGTATGGCCAGGTGATTATGTGTTCGTATGTTTTGGCCTGAGAGCCGAGAATTTAACTTGTTATGTGGTTTGGCTGAAAAGCCAGTGTTTGTGTTTCATATGTTTTTCCCTATGCATGCAGGTTTGATAAACTGGAGGGTAAAGGATGTCTTTTAAAATGTGTTTTAACGAATATATTTTTGTCCACTCGCACTTTTCTGTTTTGATGACCCTCTAGGCCGTGACACGACGTTCGGGGCTAACCGAGAGGCAGAGGCATAAGCGGAGATAATCCCTTGTCTGATAGGTGCTGAAGGATAGTTTAGGCACTTCAGTTGACTTATCAGACGGGAGCAGGACCGGGCACTGTTATCGAGGTCCAGTCGCGACTGGTCCTGTCAAAGTGGTATCAGAGCATTTGGTTACTGATCTGTTATGCCTCTGAGACGTGAGCCCTGTGCACAGCCCGGTGATGAGTTTAACGGTCCAGATGTTGAGAGAGCCCAACGTCTGGGAGCTATGAGATTTACCGGCCAGTCAGATCTGGAGGAAGCCTATGAGTGGCTTATTTGTTTTGAGCGGATCTTCGAAGTCATGCGATGTCCACCAGGAGACATGGTTTTGTTAGCCACCTTTATGTTGAGTGGCAACGCCTACCGGTGGTGGCGTGGGTTGCAGATGACTGGTTTGAATGCCCACACCTTGACTTGGGAGGCTTTTCGGGAGTACTTCCTGGATCAGTTTTACCCCCGCTCGTTTCGTAATGCGAAAAAGGTTGAGTTCTTGGAACTGCGGCAGGGGACTCTTTCAGTGGCGGAATATGAGCAGAAATTCTTGAATCAATCAAATTTTGCTCCTTTATATGTGGCTAACGAAGAGGATAAGTGTCGCAGATTTGAGTATGGACTGAAGAATGAGATTCGGTCTGCTGTGACAGTTGGATATTATGCCATACTTCGAGAGTTATCAGATGCTGATGCTCGTGTAGAAGCGACTTTGCCTCCCCGAGAACTTTCTGGACAACGCCGAGAGCGTCAGGATATTGGAGTGACGTCCCAGGGACCACCAAAAAGAAGTAGTGGTAGCCTAGATTTTTCTGGGGGATCTCGATTCAGTTCGAATGACGATGGAAATGAGCAAGGGAATAATCAGAATGTTTCAGATCAGCAATATAGGGGCGGTCGACCTGGACGGCTTAGCAGATCAAAAAAGCTAACAGATCCAAGCCAATTCTGCTGTTGTGATGGCTAGAACAGGATAATCTACCACTGTACTATACCTGGGAACTATGGTTTTTTTCTTGGAAGTCCAAGAGATTGGATTAGAGCCAAGAAACACAACCATACTAGTTGTAGAACAATGATCATTTGGGTCCTAACCATCTTCTTTATATGCAATCAGATCTAGGGAACCAGGTTTGGACTAGATGCCATGATAAGAAGTGCTCTTAAGGTACCTCAAAGTGAGCATGATAACCATGAAGTGATAATCACAAGGAGCCTATATGATTTCGAATAGATGATTTATAAAAAAAGCAATGTCAGGCTGAGTGAATGTCAAATACTGTAGAGCAGCAACAATGCTCCGATACAGAGTACACTAGATAGAAGTCTAACCAATAACTAAACTGCATGAGATGATGAAACTTGTCCTTATTACAACAATTTATCCTAACATCCCTCATCAATCTGAAATTGTCATCAGATTGGAAGAGTGGATGAGAGACCCAACTAACACACTAACTAATTATACTATCTCATAACAGCTTACACATCACTTGAATGGTTGGATTACATCTTACATATCCCTTGGATGGCTTACAGATGTCACAATCTCATGACTTGTTATTTTGTGTAATCACACAATGATATACACAATAGTCCAAGTATTTTACCAATAGGATAAGAGCACCTTTGTTCCATCCTATATTCCCATCTCAGAAATTTTTTGGAAAAATGAACCAAACAAAGAGAAAGATAAGGGGTCAAGAATCAAAGACTAAAAGATGACACTAACCCCCAAATTATAAGAAAAGAGAAAGAAAAGGAGCCAATTTTCAAAATAAAAATGAAAAAACCTTACAAAAAATACAACAACAACACCAGTAGAGAATGGTTGTTGAAAGCTGATGGGTCCGCTTTAGGCTACGTCGAGACACGGGAAAAGAACGAGGAACACGACTTCTCAATCAATATTAAACTGCATTCAGAATTTCCAAAACGTTGTTGTTTGTATAGATCCAATAAGCTTTGATGCTAGTTTGATCATGTTCTCAGAGTTTTCCTAAAGAGGTATATGCCCAATACTCACTTCGTCATTTGCCTCCAATGGTAAAAAATGGGCAGAGTGTGGATTTTATTAGGTTGTTTGGGGTTATGAGAAAGAGAGTTTGGTTTGGTGCCCTTTGGAAAATTGGAGTATGGGATTTGGTGGCTGAGGAGTGTGGCTTGGGTTTGGCACTTGGTTCGGCTACAAAGTTGGAGATATGAGTCGAAGGTGAGAGATTGAATTGACGATGACCTCTAGAGGGCTATGGTTTTGACTTGGGTATGAACCCCAAGAGAGGCTTGCCTTTGTGAGTGCGAGAACTTCTAGGTCAAACTTAGATCCAACTTTCATAAAACAAGAAGGAGAAGAAGAGATTTGATTGAGAAGAATTTTTATTTATTTTTATCGTTTTACAAGATTTGGGAAGAAGAAGGAGAAATGTTGATCAAGTATATTTTTATAAGGTTTTTTCTATTTCAAAATCAACATAGAGAAGAAGAAGAAGAGAGAAAGATTCAATTTCTTTAAACGATTTGCAGGATTGTAGAAGATGAAGTAGAAATCTTGAATGAGTCTCTTTTAAGCCCTTTGAGTCTCTTCTTTGAACTTTTTGGGTAGCTTTTTATTGAGCTCTTTTTGTTTCAAGATGAACACAGAGAAGAAGAAGAAGAAGAAGAAGAAGAAGAAGAAGAAGAAGAAGAAGAAGAAGAAGAAGAAGAAGAAGAAGAAGAAGAAGAAGAAGAAGAAGAAGAAGAAGAAGAAGAAGAAGAAGAAGAAGAAGAAGAAGAAGAAGAAGAAGAAGAAGAAGAAGAAGAAGAAGAAGAAGAAAAAGGAGAAAGTAAGGCTGATTTTCAACATAAGCAACGGAAACACCGGAATCTCTCATGTATAGTGCTTAGCCATGGATCATGAGCAGAGATTTGACACCATGTTAGAAATTGAGGTTCCACCTCAAAATAAATTTTCAATGGCGGAAGTGGCCCAAGCCTATTTAAGGCACAAATTGAAGTTGTGTTTTTTCAATAAGGGATATTGTGTTACACTCCAACATCCCCTTTCACGTATGACAAATTTTCCAACCTAATATGTGAAAATGTGAATGGATAATGTGTGGCACGTGTGGCAGTTAAGCCTTACACCTGGGACGACCCACTCTATTACCATATAAAAATTGAGGTTCCAACCCATAACCAATTGGATATGCATCAAGGGAAGTTATGCTTGAAGAGTGAAGTTGTTTGATAGAGACAAGGCTAGTGGACCGCCTTCTAGTTACTTTGTTGCTCTATGGCTCTGCTAGTTGAATCCCAATGAGCACGATATATGCTCTTAAGCAATAGAGGACCAACTTAAAAGGAGAATCTTGAACTTTCCACGATATATTTAGATGGCACTCAACACCCTTATCATCACTATGACCATTAGTAGTTTAGTAATTTCCAAGAATAATTAGATAGATTAGAATTAATAAATTTGAAATCACTCAATGAATTTGCCTAGTTCATCCAAGAGGATTAAACTTTTCAAGAACATAAACTTTTTGGATTTACTGGTCAAAATGTGCCATCAATAGTTTCACAATCATACTACCCACAAAACTATAAAGTAAGGGTGCAGTGTTCATCACACTTTCAATTTCAAAGTAAATGTATAAAACTCCCACTTTGTTTCTAACTTTAGTCACTTCCCTCTCATATCAGAGACTCTCAGAGATCAAAGAAGAGAAAGCAAAACTCAACTTCAAAAGAAAAAGAAAAAAAATATCACAAATCCTTTTTTCCTCAAAGCGTAGAAAGAAAAACAAGCATTTTAAGTCTAGCCAGGGTATAATTTTATCTAAGATTTTGTGAACATGCATGGTGATGGACCATAGTGCAACTTTAACTCATTTTTGGGTTCCACCAAAACAAGCAAAGCATCTTCAATCATCTCATTTAGGTGTGCTTGGACACTCACAAAAAAGAAACAAAACTCCCAACCAAAGTTTCATCTTTTAAAGACATTGCTTCCTAAAACTCTTACCCTAGAAATAGAATCAAATAAAATGACTCCACACTAATCCTCTCTCAATTTCAGGCTCCCGAAAAAGGAAATTTTACTCAACCTTAGTTCAGCCCAATTATATTGACTCAAACAATATGATATCTTAGATGAATCTTTTGATCTTGAATGTTGATCAATTGTGAAAAACATATATATATATATATATATATATATAGTGTGAGGGAAGCTGAAGTTGAACCTGAACCCACATTTAGACTTAAAATATTTCCATGAAAATAAAAAACAGCTAGGTGGGTAGTAATAACAATATAAGCTAATAAACGGTTCCATGAAGGCTTTGGATCAATCCCCATGGTAATTTGAAATCATCAAATAACAATATGAGCTTTTGAGTGGTCCTCTAGTTATTGTTAACACTTGTAGCTAGCAATTAAGGAATACGTAATTTATTACTTAACTAAAAATTCCAAGAATAATTTAAAGATATCCATATCCTACAGTCAATTACTAAAATCCCGGTCATAAGGGGCATCCTTCTGAGCCCCGGGATTATGAAACAATAAATAAACTTCACTCAATTACTAAAACACATTGTGACACAACATACCCATTAGGATGTATTCAATCATTCACTAATCACATATCCAAATCTAGGAGGAGAAATTGAAATCAGAACTCACCTGATGTATGAGTCGGCAGAGAGAAAAGAGAGCCATGTTGCTGACTCGGTAGTGTCCAAAAGAGGTATTATGGTTGATGTTACGTTGAGGGGAATCAAAGTGAATCAAACCCAGAAAATTCCAATCTAAAACAAACCCAGAAACCAAAACCCAAAGGGAAACCAAAGTCAAGAAGAAGGGGAATTTATCACACAATAACCAAGAAAATAAGTATGCTTGAATCAGAAGTTTACCTAGTAGACTTTAGCGCCGACGAATTCAGAAAACAACGGAGATCAATACTTTGATTTAGGAGGCAGTGAGTCGATTTTGAGGACTTGGTTCCTTCTCACGGATGTCCCACGATTTGAGCTTTTTTTTTAGCGTGGATTTGCTAGAAATCCATGATTGAGTGTGTTTGTTCGTTGAGAGGAAGAAGGTTGAGTATGATTTTGTAGTTTGCTAGGAATTCAAGATGTTTTAGTGTGTTTATATTTTGAGAGCAAGGAGGTAGACAAATTTGTTTGGGCAGTTTAGAACTTTGGGTGCAAGGGAAGTGAAAAATTTGAGGTTCCAGGTCTGAAAATTTTCTTCAGTTTTAAGGGCACACAAAAGCGCGCCTTAAAAGCCCATTTTGAAACTTTTCTTTGGGTTTAAGGGCACATGGACGCACGCCTTAAAAACCATATTTTACGGCACGCCTTGAATGCCAACTTTTTAAGGCACACATTTAAAGTGCACATTTCAAGGGCACCATGTTCAAACCCTAGGAAATGTCCTCAGGTCGATCATATGCCAGTTGGATGCCAAGGTGAGTGGTCGTCACCTTGGTCGGTCAGCTTGTGCAGACCCTCTCATGATGAGACGTCCTCAGACCGACCATGTACAACTTGGATGCCAAGGTGAGTGGTTGTCACCTTGGTCGATCAGCTTGCACGGACCCTCGCACAATGAGGTTGCCGATCAGCCTGGGAGATCTCTTTAGGCCGATCATGTGCAACTTTTATGCCAAGGTGAGTGGTTGTCACCTTGGTCGGTCAGCTTGTGCAGACCCTCGCACGATGAGGTGGCCGATCAACCTAGGAGATATCCTGAGGCCGATAATGTGACACGTGGGATGTCAAAGGGGAAAACTTTGATGTTATCGAGGTAGTGCACGTTAAATGATGTGCTTTAATTGAGGTAACCCTTCCACTAGTCGAAAATGTGTGCGACATTTCAACTGGCCGACCATGGTTATAACGGCTAGTTTTTTAACCGTGGTTAATTTGTAGTGGTATAAAAGGGTTAGAGAAAAGTTCACCTTTCACTATGCATCTGAGTGCATTTGAGAGGGTAAATCAGGCGATTTCCGGCAAGCATCAAGGCGATTTCCGACCAACGTACATGGTGGTAGCTATGGTTGTCGTCTGAGACAAAACAAGGTACGAAAGTTTCTAAACTGTTTTTTTGGATTCAATAGCTAGTTTGGGCAAGAACATGGTATAAACACGTATGAATGTTCATGCCTTGCATTCTTGATTGTCTAGGTCGGTCAGGGAGTTGGGTCTTGCTTGTTTCTCATTCTTAGGAGCTCATTTTTTGCATTTGTAGATGTTATCTGAAGTGTCTCAAGGCGTGGACAATCAGTCTGGGAATGCCTTCGAGCATGAATTAGAGGCCAGCTCGGCCAATTCGGACACCCAGTTACAAACCAGTTAATCGACTTCGACGTCATGGACATCTCGGCCAGAGGTGAATCTGAAGTCACAGGCCGAAGAAGAGAGAGACCTAGAGGAAAAGCTTGAGAAAGCTTTAGCTGCGATGCTTGAGAATTTTGTCTCGGCTGGTGGTAAGGCCGAACAGATACCTATGGATGTATAGTTGGTTGACCAAATAGTTATTTTCGAGGGGATACCAACAGTATCAGGTTGAGGACGAGGAGAAGATATTTCCAGAATAAGCGATGAAGGCGCGACTTCGAGGCCCGTGGTCATTGAGATTGATGTGGATTTGGCCATGAGACAAGTGACCATTGCCACGTCTGTATATCATATTGATCGTCAATGGAGTACGATTAAATGAGACGATATACAAGCATACCGAGAGACGTTTTATGTGCCCAATTCAGTGGTGATAAGGCTAATCGGAGAGACTGACATGCAGAGTGATCCTCCAGAGCCGTGGACGACCTTCCACCCAGACGTATTCACCCATGGGGTCGACTTGCCTCTTCATCCATGGGTTCAAAGGATGGTGGCAAATGTGGGGGTTGCCATCGGTTAGATCAATCCGAACACCTCGATTACTTTCACCAATGTCTACACGGCATTCAAGCTGGCTGGGAAAGGGGAGCCTACATGGGGCCCCATCAACTGTCTATACCAGTTCCGAAGGGACAAGATAGGGTGGGTTTATGTGGAAGCCAAAGATAGGAAGACCAGAGGGCCTTTTATATGGGATATGCCCACGTCACAAAAAGCCTAGAAATATAGGTTTGTGCTGATGTATGGAGACTAGGAAGGGTCCTATCTATCTGAGGGTAATTGGAGAATACCGAGGACCTACCAGTCCCAAGGTCTGACTAGAATCAATTTTTAGGTTTATGTAGGTCGGTTAGGGTGTGTCTTTGATATTTTAGGCCGTTTCTAACATGCTTGTCTGTTTTTACAGAAGTTTTTAAGTGTCCTACGATGACAGATACGGAGAAAGCGGACTGCCTAAAGCTGTTTAACAAGCTAGATCGATCGAAGAGGAGTCGAGATTTCCTTCGGCTTCCACACAATCTGCTAAAAGTCGGCCTCATATCCGAATTACGTAAGCAGACTCCCATCTTGTGTTGTTTTTTTTTTGTGTTGTTTTTTTTTGGCTAATCCTGTTTTGTATCGGCCAGCTCCTCCGAACTATATTATGGCAGCGGCCGATCAGTGCACAAAAAGGATGTCCAAAGTACAAGAAATTATGAAACAGGTCGAGGAGGCGAAAGTTCAGGCCCATAAAGCGGGTGCTTCATCTAAGGTGGACTTCCGTCAGCCTTTGAAAAGTAAGCCCACAGCTAGGGTCAGGCCGAGGCTCATATTAATCGGGGCATCAAGTCAAACAGATGGATCGACGTCTGCGGTTGATGTGGATCAAGCAACGGGGGAACCCCTTGAGACTCTCTTCTCAACTCCTCCTGTCTCGGCCAGCTTGAAAATAACGGGGTAATCTGTCGCCTCTGCTACTGGTGGATCCCCCTTGGTCATCGAGATAGATGATGCAGCCGAGGAGAGGAGAAGGCTAGTGGCCGAGGCTCGCCAAAAAAAGAAAAGGAAGTTGACTACGAGAAAGGAAGCCAAAGAATCTGAGGAGCAGGACAAGAAAGAAAGGAAGAAGAAATGGGACGAGGTAGAAACACTTGAGATGGTAAGGGAGATCATCGTGCCATCAGAACCCTCCCTTTTGGCTGGCCGACAGGTGTCGAAGAAGTTGAAAAGGCCAACCCTCGACTCGTCCGTCAAGTCCTTCTTCGTGAATGCCGAGGGGGAGCCTGACTTGGTCAGGACGACGGAGCTGGATGACAGCTGGAGGCAGTTGAGTACTGCTTTCCACCCTTCTCAGCTGGACTTCATGAACACGGTTGTTTAGAGGTCCCAGTACAAGCTGGGTGAGATAGTTGACCTTTAGCCGAAGGATTTTGCCGACCGATGGGATAATACCATGCACCTCGGTTCTCATGTAAGTTCCCTTTTTTCTGCCCTTTATTTTCTTATTTCGTTGTCTTAGTTGTATTTTTGATGAACTGACTCGGCCTGTTTGTGGTGCAGTTTCTATGCGAAGTATTTTCCACCTTCCGCCATGCCAGTAACCTGCGTCAACAGGTCGTTGACATGAAGAGGGATATGGAAGGCCGCAAGCTAGCCTTGGCCAACAATAATCGGCTATTCAACCAAGCCCTTGAGCCCAAGGTTGATTTAGAGCTCAAGTTAAAGGCCATGGAGATGGAGGCAGCTGCCAAGGCTGAAGAGATGGGTCGTATGTAGGAAAAGCTGAAGGAATCCAAGGTCTGTCTGGCTGAGCAGGAGTCGGCCAACACAAAATTAGTCGAACAACTGATCTCAGCTAAGAAGGTTGGCATTGAAGAGTTCAAGGCTTCCCGAGAGTATGAGAAAGCCTTCACCAAGTTCGGGGCTTCCCTGGAAGACGATTTCTACAAGAAGCTACTTCTAACAAACCCGGGTGTGCAAATCGCGTTCCCTTGCCTGAAGTCTCCTCCATCGGTGGAGGATTACCTGGATGAGCAAGGAAATCCTTTGCCTGATGAGGATGATATGGACTCCAAAGAGCTGGCCGAGGATACGGAGGATGACAAGGACGAAGGGCCATCGGCATGACCAGAAGGGCCTGAGGAGCAAGTGGCTGAGGGTCAGGAAGAAGGGGTTGATGGGGTTTAGAGATAGTTTGTGCCATGTCATGTAATCAGGCCTTGAGCCTTGTATCCAAATTTTAATGATGAATAAAAAGTCTATGTCTCTTTGCCAATCATATTTGAATTTAATGAATGTCAAAGTAAATGGATAAACAGATAACCCGAGTTAGATGGATGAACAGAACCCAAAAAACCCTGCATTAATTTTATGAAACGTTAATAAGCAGTTGGTAGGCCAACAAGATTTGATTGGTTTGTGTGTTTAGTGGTACGGATGTATATCGACTATAGATGCATGTCTAGTTGCAGGCCGATCATAGAGAAGTTGGTTGGGTTTCATATTGATTGTATATTCACTATTGTTCAAACCGAGGACCAATAACTTGGACAATAAAAGAAGATGTTTGGAAGGGTTTATAACTCTCACTCATTGATAGTGCCGAGGTTGCCAGATAATGAGTATAAAAATTTGGCCGTGGGCCGTGCACCTTGCGGTGTTTTACAACGATTCATCTGTAGTAGTACTTGAGGTGGTCAACATTCCAGGGATATGGAAGTGTCTTCCCCACTGAATTTTAAAGCTCGTATATTCCTTCTCGGTATATCCTCGATACAGTGTATGGTCCTTCCCATTTTGGGGCGAAGGTCCTTGCTGCCTTGTCTCTGGTGCCCAAGTTAACCTTACGAAGAACCAAGTCCCTCACTCTAAAACTTCAGTGTCGAACCCTGGAGTCATAGTATCTGGTGACCTGTTGCTTGTAAGCCACATTCTTCAAGTTAGCTTGTTCACACCGTTCTTCTAAGAGATCAAGGTTGAATGCAATCTGCTAGTTGTTGGTGTTCGGGTCGTACGAGATGTCACAGTATGATGTTTCTCCAACCTCCACGGGGACAAAAGCCTCAGTTCCGAAGGTTAGGGCGAAAGGCGTCTCGTTTGTGGCCTTCGAATTGCTTCCCATTATCGGTCATGATAGTGAGCGGAATCCCGAACCGACAGATGATGTTCTGGTACACGAAAGACTCGATCTGAGCTACTATAATTGATGCAAGAGGTTTCGCCTCGGCCCATTGGTGAAATAGTCCACTACCACTACGGCAAAGTTTACCTTCCCCTTACCCGTAGGCATTTACCCTATCAGGTCAAGTCCCCACTGTGAAAAGGGCCATGGGCTCATCATGGAAGTGAGTTGTTTGGTTGGTAAGTTAGGGATATGTGCATGTCGTTGACACTTGTCGCATTTCTGTGTAAGAGTAGTGGCATCAACGAGCATGGTTGACCTAAAGTTGCCCTGACGGAATGCCTTGTGTGCCAAAGTACATACACCGGAATGGTCTCCGCATATGCCTTCGTGCATTTCTCTTAGAACGTATCCCCCAGTTCCGGCGTAAAGCACTTTAAGAGTGGGATGGTAAAGCCTTTCTTATAGAGGTGATCGTGCTGGATGCTGTAACGGGCTGCTTGTCGTCTAACCTTCTTAGCCTCTAGTTTATCGTTCGAGAGAGATCCATCCTGCAAGTATGCCTTGATAGGGTCCATCCAAGTTGGGCTGGTGTTGAAGGTGTATACAGGGTTTGGTCTAGTGCTGGGCCTGTGCTGGACTTCGACCAAGACCCGTCTTCCTTCCTTCTCGTCTAGAGATGACTAGAGTCGGGCAAGGGCATCAGCATGGCTATTCTCCAACCGTGGTATCTTCGAGATTTCAAAATTTGGGAAAAACTGGAAGAGCTGCTTGGCGAGGGCCAGGTAAAGAGCCATGGACTAGTCCTTGGCCTGGAAGTCGTCGTTTATCTGGATGATGACTAGCTAGGAGTTGTTGAAGATGCGCAGTTGCTTGGCCTCCATGTCTTTGGCAAGATCTAGGCGAGCTAGTAGTGCCTCATACTCCGCCTCATTGTTGGAAGCTTTCAAACTGAACCAAAGAGCATACTCGAGCTTGACTTGGTCGGGAGATGTAAGTTCTAGACCAGCACTTGATTCGTTATGGCAGGTTGAACCATCAACATACAACGTCCAACACGGGCGTGAGGGATCGATGGAGGAGACAGTGGACTGTGCTGGTTGTTTCTTGGCGGGAAATTCTCCATGAGCAGCGTTGTCGGGCGGCATGCACTAGGTGGGCTAGTAGGAATAGTCGGCGATGAAGTCAGCCACGACCTACTTTTTTCTGCGGTTTTGGCCACATTGTTGATATCGAACTCACTGAGCTCGATGGCCCATTTAATCAGTCTGCCCGATGTGTCGGGTTTCTGGAGGACCTGTTAGAGCAGTTTGTTGGTGCCGACCTTGATTTCATGCGCCTAAAAGTATGGGCGTAGACGTCTTGCAGTTACCACTAGTGCGAGTGCCAACTTCTCTAGGTCAGGGTTGCATTCTTCTGTTCAGTTGATCTTTCTGCCATTGCCTTTCAGTCCCTTGAAGAAAGGGGTGCACTTGTCCTTCGCCTTGGAGATAAAGCTGGTGAGTGCCGCCACTCGCCCTATTAGGCTTTGGATGTCCTTGTGTGTTTGAGGGGGTTGCATGTCTAGGATAGCCTTAATTTTTTCCAGATTGTCCTTAATTCCCTTCTGGCTGATCATGTATCCCAAAAACTTGGCCGAGCCTACGCCGAAAACACACTTCGCAGGGTTGATGCGCATTTTGTAATCTTTGAGGACCTTGAACATTCTAGCTAAGTTGGGGATTCGTTTGTCCGCCGTTCTGCTTTTCACAAGCATGTCATCCACGTAAACCTCCATGGTCTTGCCAATCTGGTCGCCAAACATGAAATTGACGAGGTGCTGGTAGGTTGCTCCCGCGTTCTTGAGGCCAAAGGGCATGACATTGTAGTAGTAGATACCTAGGTTGGTCCTGAAGCTAGTGTGAATCTGGTCCTCTAGATTCATGAGGATCTAATTATAGTCAGAATAAGCATCCATGAAGCTTAGCAGTTCGTGCCCTGCGGTGGCTTTTATAAGCATGTCTATTTTCGGGAGAGGGAAACTGTCCTTCGGGCAAGCTTTGTTCAGATCCGTGAAGTCAATACACATGCGCCATAATCTCGTCGGCTTCTTGACGAGAACCACGTTGGCGACCCACGCGACGTAGATAACCTTCTGGACGAAGTGGATTGTGATGAGCTTTGTAATTTCGGCATGCATGGCCAGTTGCCTCTCTGCATCGTAGCTCCATTGTTTCTGCATTATCGGCTTGAAGGAAAGGTCGATGGTGAGTCGATGGTAGGTCACGTCGTTGGAGATGCCAGGCATATCCGCATAGGACCATGCAAAAAATTAGGCATTATCCTAGAGAAACTTGATGAGGGCAGAGCGGATGCTGGGCTTCAGCTTGGAGCCTATTCGAACCTGGTGGTCCTTGTGCACGTCGGAAAGAATGATTGTCTCTATCTCTTCCACAGGTTCTGCATGGGGTACATGTGCCAGATCGCGAGGGTCCTCCGGGGGGCTGCCCTAGAGTTCCTCCATGTACTTGGGGTCCACAAGGTCATCTCTGAGTGCCGACTCTATGCCCGATAGTGTCTCCGTCGCCTCCGGCAGGCGCTGGCTTGTTTTGGTGAGTGAAGTGGCATAGCACGTTCTGGTGAAAAGTCGGACTCCATGCACCTGGCCTATTCCAGCCGATGTTGGGAACTTCATCAGAAAAAGATGTGTTTATACGATGGCTCACAATTGGTTGAGCAGGTCTCGCCCGAGAATCACATTGTAAGTTGTCGAGCAATCGACCACGAGGAATGTGGTGAGTGTGGTAGTAGTCTGAGGTTCGGTGCCCATTGTGAACGGCAGAGTAATGATACCCTTGGGTAAAACAGAGTCACCTGAAAAACCAAGGAGGGGCATGACCTTGTGGTCCAACTCTTTTTCATCCAAGCCTATCTGTTGGAAAGCGTCCCAGAAAAGAACATTGACCGAATTGCCGGTGTCAACGAGGATGTGGCCGACGTCACAGTTGGATAATAGTGTTCGGATAATGATGGGGTCATCGTGCGGAAACACAATTCCCCTTTCCTCCTCTTCGGAAAATGTGATCGCCTGCCACCTAAATTTGGCCGACTTGCCAGGTCGGCTAGCGCCGATGCTGAGTACTTGCTAACTTGAATGTGAAGCCCTACGAAAGTCTTTCTTTGCTCAGTTGGATGCAATGGGGGCAGATAGGGTTGGCCCTCCGCTAATGGTGTTAATTTGGAGGCGTGCCTGGGCAGCCTATGCTCGAGGTAAGAATTGGTCGAGGCTGCCTTCGCGCACGAGTTGCTCCACGATGTCCTTAAATGCTATTCATTCTTCAATGGTGTGTCCATTGTATTTGTGGTACTGGCAGAAAGCTTCCTTGTTGACGATTGGCTGGTAGTTGGGGTTCTTGGGCTTGGCCTTTGGGATTCAAAGTTAAGCTTCCTCTTTCCCGTCTCAGAGCGATTGCCGTCGTAGTTCTGGTTGGGGCTTTGTTGAGTTCGCCCTTGGTTTGTGGCTGGGGACATAGGGTGGGCGCCTCGGCTCTCCTTCGGGGGAGTATGGAAGAACTCGGCATTTGCGTGTATGCTGGCTCTATGCATAAGCTCGGCGTAACTGCCCCAGTCCTCAGTGTGGGCTGCATACTTGAAGGGAGATTCTGTGAGGCGACTCCGGAAGGCGTTGAACGTAGCCTTGTCATCCGTGTCTTGACAACGGGAATATTCGAGGCTAAATCTCACGGTATACTTCTGAAGTGTTTCTTCTTCCTTCTGCCTGATGGAGATGAGGTCGTCCGTGGACACAAGCCTGATGGTTTGAATCATGAATTGGCTCAAGAATGTGGAATTGAGGTCTTCGAGGGAGTCGATGGTGCCTGCCGACAGACGATAGAACTAGTTCAAGGCCGCATCCATGAGGGCAGAGGTGGAATTGTTCAAATAGGTGTTGGGGTCTCCTTTCCCCGTGTACAGGGCGATCTTCAGGGGCTTTACCCCAGTTCTGTGTCGAGAGCGAAGGATTCTTTCTGAGAACGGACTAGGGTTGGCTTTCTTCAAGGTTGGCGCCTTACTTCTTTCTTCTTTTGCCTCTAGTGCACGTACCTTTCTCACGAAGGCTTCGATCTCCTCGCTCTGGTGGGTGGGCGGACTGGCGTGGGTTTCAATTGGCCTTCGGCCTCTGTCCTAGCGGACTTTTGCTTCTCGGCCATAGAAATAACTGCCTGCAGTTGTAATGACTTGTCCCGAATTTCGAGATTAGATTAGTGACTGATGAAGGATTAGTGACGTTAATCGGTGATTAGTTAAGCGAAATCGGACGGACGGTGCAAAATGACCATTTTACCTCTAGTCGTAGGAAAAGTATTAACTTTTGACTCGAGGAGTCAAATGTCAGGGCCCACCCCTAATCCCCCGGGATTAAGGGCTAAACCCCGCTCCCGTCTAACTTGCGCATGACACAAGGGCGAAACAGACGTCTAACCTCTGTGTGACACGTAAGTCAGACAAGGGAGTTTTTTTTCGATCCGACCGTCCAAAAATTTCCAAACTTCCCAGAGTCCGCAGAGTCTACTATGGATCGTGTGTGTGATGTCTCCATCTCTCTCGACCGACAGCCCGCGCCGTAACAACCTGGAGAGTATCCAAAACACGAAAAGACTGTGAGTGGACAAAAATAAAGTTTAAGTTCAATAAAACAGTTATCAGAAAACACATACATTTATACCCTCTGTTTTAAAAACCAATGCATGCATATCCAGTTCATGTCGCAAAACCATACACGTTTTCTTTTTCTCAAATCCCGGGCCTCAGCCCAAAACCACCAAAATCATTATAGTCAACGAAAATCACTTCATCCGGGCCACTGCCCAAAATATCATCATCAAGTCTCGGTGAAAACCCAAACACATTTAAAGCCACATTCTCATCCATCGAACCTGCTGGATCTATCCGAGTATTTAAACTCCCGAGTCTTTAAACTCAATAACCACGCCTCAATAATCCGAGTCTTTAAACTCCCGAGTCTTTAAACTCAACAGGCCTACGGGGGAAAATATCAGTATATCTGAGTCTTTAAACTCCCGAGTCTTTAAACTCAATCCGGGTCTTTAAACCCAATACGAGCCCATCCCCCGTCAATCACAATATCTGGGTCTTTAAACCCAATAACCAGATCTAGTAAATCCAATAAAAACCATTTGAAAACCATTTCTAAATCCATTTCCAAACCCGAATCCGAAATTACCGGTCCGAAGCCCTTCCGGCATCCAGAACCGTCATTTCGAACCCAAATACAGAACACATATCCATCATCCCTTCCAGATTCGAGTCCGCAACATCATTCCGTAAGCTGGCATCCGGAATAACCATTCCGAACCCAAACCCGGAATCACTTTCAAGTCCCGAATCGAATCCCGAATCGTCATCCGTAAATCCGATTCCAAAACCCGAAACCACGTTTCTCAAAACCACTTTTGAACTGGGCTTCAAGCCCAAAAACACTTTTCCGAAATCCTTTTTACTTTCTTTGAAATCAATTTGTTTTTCAAATCCCGAAATCCAATCATTAAAACCAAGTTCAAATCAAGATATTTAGCAAACCTCGTAAAACGTGAAAAACTGTACTTTCTTCAAGAAACGTGCAAAACTGTAAACCATCACAGTCATAAATCAAATCATAGAATCACGTATCAAAACATATTAAAACATATATGCATGCATCAAGAGGTAGAAAGCAAAGTCCACTCACAGACCATTCCGACGTCGTCTCGATACGCGCGCACCTATGCCGTTCCCGGCCAGTTTGCTATTCACGGTTTCCCCGACCTATCCAAATTCCATAACGAGGTTACTACCTACTTCACAAAAGTCCTACTCAAATCCCAAAACATTCCCGAACTTCTAAGCGTACTTTAAACAGGACCCTAGACCTTCCCGAAACAACGTCTGATAGGCCTGAAACCTAGTCCAATAGATTCGTTATCACATTTAGACTTAAAACCATGTTGGAAGTTTCCTCATAATCCTCCCCACGCGCCCCCACGAGCCGCCCAAAGTGGCTGCGCGTGGGCCTTACGCGCCTGCACACAGTCACTGTTCATCGTCTTCTTCGATGGGCAGACCGGTCTAAATCGGCGTACTCGGTTCTCTGCCATCCCTCCATCATTTTCAACCGTTTTCATTCCTTTAACTTCGTCCTAGCCTAATTACTCTATTCCCTACCTGAATCCTCAACATCGAAGCCCCTAGCTCGCCGACTTCAAACTCGAAGAAATTTACCCGAAACCCCTGTTTCGGTTCCCGGCCACCCAGACACTCCCCCGTCACAGTAACCACCTTAGACGACTCCTAGGAACCTCCTGAGTCTCACACCACCCACCAAATCCCTCAACTCAATCCCAAAAGCCATGACTTTTGGATTAAGTAAAACGGGAAAAACAAAGCACTCAGAGAAAATCAAAGAGCTTACCTGCTTATCGACAGCCACCGTGCTTGCCACCGCGTCCTACGGCGTTCACAGAGTCACCCTAGCCTCCTTCTCAGCCTTGCTTGGATCAAAACACCGCAAGACCACCACCAGCTACCTCGACACCTCTCTGTTTCCCAGAGAAATCGAACCTCACACCCACAACAATACTTGCACGATTTTCACTCTCAATCCAGTCACCAGCTCCCTTCTTCTCTCTGTCACTCTCTCCAATCCACAAAAACCTCACACACTCACTGAATCGATCAAGAAATCTCACTTTTTCCTCTCCCTGTTTTTCTGTTCTTCGAACCCAAATGCACGGTTCAAAATCGTGCAAGTTATACCCGTGCACACTAAAACCTTCCTAGAAGCCTCTAGGTCTCCCCCACGTGTCCCATTCTCAATGGACAGCACACAAATATCCAATTCCACACAACCAATTGGGCCTTATCTGATTGGCCCTAAGGAGAAAAGACCAAAATGCCCCTAGAGTCAAAATTACCATTTTGCCTTTCAACTTCCTAGACCCATATCAAATCCGTCCGACGTCCGATGACAGCGTGCCGCCTGTCGTTGTACTCAAGACGTCGAGACCTATCTAATGGTCCTTGGTCTACGTGAAAATCAAAAGTCCAATAAAAAGTCAACATTTTCTTCTATTTAGCCAAAATTACGATAACGCCCCTAACCTTCCGAACGTCATAACTTCCTCCTCGGATGTCGGAATCGGGTGTGCCACCTGTCTACGGATTCGTGACATCCCGAACTACGTCACGGTCACCGGTCAATACCCCATTGATCGCCCAAACTAAAAGTCAACATTTTGCCCAAACTAGGGGCAAAATCGTCATTCTACGTTAACGGACCTATCGTAACCAACTAACCACCGATTAACCTTACTAATCCCATCTTAATCACTGTCTTAACCCTAATTTCCGGGATGGGTCCTTACATCAAACGTACGAGGAATAATGATAGTGACGTAGATCTAGACGTCACGAGTCCGTAGATAGGCAGCACGTCAAAATCAGACGTTCGACGAAAAAGTTATGGTCAGGGGAAGTTCAATTGAACTATGCACACATTACGAGGCAGGGATTAGGTGGCAATATCTGATTGGGCAGCTATTTAAGTGGGACCCATGGATGAGGATTAGATGAAACGTGGATCTAGGATTTGATTGGTGGATTAGATGAAATTATATAAAATTAATCTCACCCAATTCCCATCTCCACCATTTATCTATATCTCCTTCTCTCATCCTAACTGTTCATACCATCATCAACCTTCATTCTTCTTTTGTTATATTTTCTTCCCACCCGTACACGACTTCTCAATCTCCCTTCTCATTTTTTCGTCAACCATGAACACCTAAACACACAAATGCATACCACCCCACTGCTCACCCATTTCTGTGTTCTGGTGAGGACTGAGAGAGACTAGGATGGCGTGATGATGGACGACGGGCCACGGCGGTGGTCACGGCGGAGGAAAACCCGAAACCGCGAGTAAGTTGTTTTGAATTTTGGAATTTGGGTTTAAAGGGTTTTAGTTGATTGTAAAAATGGAAATGGCTTTCTGGAGATCGTAGGAATTGATTTGGATTGGAATCGTGACTTGAGGCGATCGGAGATGGCCGAAAACCGTGGAGGAAAATCAAGGCACCTTCTTTGATCCAAACGGGTAACTTCTTAACCCATCTTCGTAGTTTTGATTGTATAGGATGCTAAGAAATGAGTAGAGGAAGGTTTGGGAATAGAAAGGGAAAAAAGAGATCGAAAATGAGTTAAATGGAGCCTTGGACTGGTCCAGACTGGTTTCGAGTCTATCGGACACCGTCTCGATATTGTTCGGGACGTCCGAAAGTTTAGGATCGAGTTTAAAAATAGTTAACAATTTGGAAAAATTACGGGACTTCCACGAGAGGTTAATAAGGTAGTTAGTAACCCTCTAGTATGATTTGGACAGGTTTGGGAGTCTCGGTGATGGTGATTAGCCCGAGGAGGCTTACGACACGCAAATCGAGGCGGCAGCTTAGAACGATCTGTGAGTGGACCTTGATTTCTAAACTGTGATGCATTCATAAATGTTTTATATTTTTACATATGTGATTCAATAATGATGATTTGGATGTTAGTGATTTATATGATTTCAAGTATTTCGAGGCAATTTATGTGTTTGCACGTAAATCGAGGTTTATGGTTTTGCACTGATTATACGTGCTTATGGTTTGGAAATGATTTAATGAAATGGTTTTGGATTTGAAAAGGTAAACTCAGGCATGAGACCCATTTGTTTTGGAAACCCTCGGACTCGAAGTCCCTTTTAGTCACGTTATCGGGCCAGGGGTCCAATTGATTCGTGAACTGATTTTGGATTTGGAAATATGGAACCGAGAACGAGACCTATTTGATTTACGAACTCTCAAAATTGAAGTCCATTTGATTTAACAAGGCAACGGGCCGGAGGTCCATTTGGTTTACGTATCGGGCTCGAGGCTCAGTTGGTTTGCGTATCGGGCTCGAGGCCCAGTTGACTTACGTGTCGGGCACGGGACCCATTTGGTTTACGATATCAGGTACAAGGCCCATTTGGTTTACGAAATCGGGCACGAAGCCCAGTTGGTTTACGAATCGGGTCGGAGGCCCAAGTGGTATATGAATTCGGGCTTAGGGCCCAGTTATTGTTTACGATTGTGATTTCGAGTCAGGGACTCATAAATGGATTTCTGGTTCATGACAGTTTATGGGGGCCAGGTATGAACCCTTGAAAGGTTTTTAGAATGATTTCAAAATGGTTTTTCATATACCATCCTTATATATTATGGATTGTCTCCTCCGGGGAGAGTCGTTGGCCTGGGTGGACCCCGGAGTAGTCACAGAGCACTAACTGAGTGGAGTCGCGCCCGTTGGGTACCTTACTCTCAGGAAGACAATTATGAATTATAACCCATAGGGAGGGTCATTGATCTGTGGACATTGACCTGGGTGGACCCCAGGGAGACTTGGGATTTGAGACCCAGGTAGTACGCACGTAGCTTTAGATAGCATGACAGAATTGGTTATATGAAATATGGATAAACATGATTTCTTGTATTTGAAAAATTGTGTTTTTTGAATAGTAAATGGATTTGGGTTGAGGTCCCACATATGTTTGATATGATTCTGGATTTTGGTAAATGGATTTGGGCAGGGGCATGTATGTTTTGTATTTACGGAGCTTGGAGCTAAGACCCTATTAATGGTTATTGAAACATATATGGTTTGATAAATGGTTTTCCTATGCATGCATGCTTTTTAGTGAAGGGCATAAAGGTCTTTTATGAAAAGTGTTTTTTATGAGAGCAGGTTGATTAAGGACGCGAACTGTAGCAGAGGCCGAGACATCACACTCCTCCACCGGATCCTGGCGTGCTCTGGAAGCCGGTCGGACTAAAAGTTTAAATTTTCCCTAATCTGACACTTCGTGTCAGCTGGGATCACGACACATCCCGTGTTAATCCCGGGGGGATTGGGATGAGTCGTGTCAAGTGGTATCAGAGCAGGTTGCTCTTGTGGTGCGCGCAGGTCGAGGAAGTGATGTCTCTATGGGTTGCAATTTTTTATGAACCTGATAGTTAGGATGCCAATATGTTAGTTAGTAGTTTGAATCGTGGATCATTTTGGTTCGGCATTTGATGCCGAGGTTTCCATAGTTCTGTCGTGGTTGGCAGTGTGGGACCCTACGGAAGGATGAACGTAATAGTGCTTTAGAGTTTTGATCATGGGATGGTTACGTTGGGATCGTCTTTCACGATGCTGTAGGATCGTTTTTGACGATTGTTAGGAGTTGTGACCGTTATATGGTCGGATCTTGTTGAGTTAGGTGGATATACTGCTGGGAGCAGCCGGGTTTTCCCGAACCCCAATTGAGTGATGGAACCTTTTTTTGAGTGATGGTCAGGACATGCGAACCCTAGTTGAACTGATGGTAGGATTGGATTGACGTCCATACGATGTCAGGACAGCGGGGTCGGTCGGACTGTGGATCTTATAGCTGAGGACAGTTGGGTTCAGAGGAACTGCAACGACCCGTCCCAAATTACAGGATTATATTAGTGACTAATCAAGGATTAGTAAGGTTAATAGGTGATTAGTGGGGTACTTTCAGACGTACGGTGCGAAATCACTATTTTGCCCCAAGAATGGGCGAAACGTTAACTCATCGTTTGGGCAATCAAATGGACTTTGGTCGATGACTGTGATGTAGTTCGGGACGTCAAGAGTTCATAGACAGATGGCACGTCCGATTTCGACGTTCGAGGAAGAAGTTATGACATTCGGAAGTTCTTGGGGTATTTTGGTGATTTAGGTAAAAAGGGGCAAAATGTTGACTTTTGACCTAGGAGGTCCGATGGCCAAGGGCCAAGGACTTTTACGTAGATCGGGTCGATATGAATCCATAGATAGGCGGCACGCCGAAATCGGACGTCAAACGAGAAAGTTGTGGGTTACAGAAGTTCGGTTACACTATGCACGCATTACGAGGCAATAATGAGGTGACAATATCTGTTTGGACAGATATTTAGGTTGTAACATCCCGTCCCGAGAATCGGGATTAGATTAGTTGTTAATGAAGGATTACTGAAGTTAAACAGTGATTAGTTGGATGCGTTCTGATGGTGCGAAATGACGATTTTACCCTTGGAATTGGGTAAAATGTTGACTTTTTGATCGGACGGTCAAAAGGACTTGGACCGATGGTCGTGACGTAGTTCGGGACGTCACGAGTTTATAGACAGGTGGCACGTCCGATTCTGACATCCGAGGACAAAGTTATGACGTTCGGAAGTTCGAGGGCACTTTGGTAATTTTGATGGAATAGAGGCAAATGGTTAACTTTCTGGACGACAAGTAATTTTCACACATTTCAAGGACCATTAGGTAGGTCTCGATCCCCTGAGTACAACCACATGAAGCACACTCTCATCGGAGTTCGGACGACAAAGTTAAGGGTCAGGGAAAACAAGGGGCAAAATGGTAATTTGTCCTTTAAGGGCATTCTGGTCATTGTGGTGGCCTAGGGATCTGTGCTCAATGACAAGAGGACATTTGGCTGTTTTGGAGAAGGTGACCACCAGATGTTTGACAAGTGTCCCTCTCCAGATGGTTGTGGAACACTTGATGACCGCCTCACAATTCTACACGAGTGTTTAAATTGTTTTACAAGATTTTGAGAGGAAAAACAGAGTACAGAGAGTGAGTCGTGAGAAACCCACCCCACTCTCCCTTCGATCTTCATCAAGAACCTTTGATAAGTGGATGAGAAAGATTAAGGAAAATGAGACGCAGCTAACGGCGGTGGCATGGTCGTCCACGACGGCCAGAGGTGGTGAAAACCCCGAACAAAACGCGTAAAAGTCCCCTGTTGAGTTGAAAATGGTGAAGGTCGATTGAAGGGTTGATGATTTTTTGGACTCCCTGGGTGGTGTGTCGGAGGTGGTAAAGAAGTGACAGAGCTTGTTTTTGAAGCTTGAGATGAATGGTAAGAGAGGTTTCCAGGAAATCATCTTTTAAGATAAAAAATGGCAAACTTATTTGTACATGGTTTTGATCGAATTGGTTGTTTAGGTATACTTCTAAGGGTGGTTGTGAAGCTTTTGAACTTGAAGTGAAGACCCACGGTGGCCGGGAACTTGGCAATATGACGGTGGTACAAGTAACGGTTTTTACTCGCTCGGGCAGGTATTAATCAGGACCTAATTTCATGGTTTAATTAGCTAGAACACTTGTAGAGACTAGGACGAAGCTACTGGGCTAAACGGAATTGAAAAAGATGTAGAAATCAGAGAAAACCGTCACCGCCGGTACGGTTGGACCGAACCGGGTTCACCAGAGGTTGACGATGACATTGTTCACGCGCGTGTATTTCACGCGCAGGAGATTCTAGAAGCGCGTGGGGGCGCGTGAACGGTAGTTTGGGGAATCTTCCAACACCACTTTTAAAGTATTCGATGTAACGAACATTTTGGGACTAGTTTCGAGTCGATCAGACATCATCTCGATATATTTCGGGATGTCCGAAAGTTTTAAGGCTCGTTTAAAAATAGTTAAAAATTCGGGAAAATTACGGGGATTTACTATAAGCTTTATGAAATAGTTAGTGACCTTATTATGGGATTTGGACAGATTCGGGAAAACAGGTGATAGTGGATTAGCCGGGAACGGCGGAAATGCACGCGTATCGAGGCAGCGGAAAAATGGTCTGTGAGTGGACTTTACTTTCTAACTTATGATGCATGCATATATGTTTTTATATGTTTTCTATATGTGATTCTATGATTTGATTTATGATATTGATGGATTACGGTTTTGCATGGTTTTCGAGATATTTACGGAATTGCGCGTTTTACGAGAATACGATTGATGTTGTGATTTGAACATGGTCTTAATGATTTGATTTCGAGATTTGAAATACGATTTGATTTCAAAGATTTGAAATGGATTTCAGGAAGTGATTTCGGGCTTGAAGCTTAGTTCAGAAAAATTGTTTTAAAGAATGTGATTTCGGGTTTTTGAATCGGATTTCAGAATGACGATTTTGGATTCGATTTTGGAACTTGAAAATGGATTTCCGGATTTGGGTCCGGAATGGTTATTCCGGATGCTGGCTTACAGAATGATGGTTCCGGACTCGGATTTGGAAATGGATGATGAATATGATACTAGGTTTGAATTCGGGATCCTGATGAGATTAAGGATTCGGATTCGGAAATGGACAATGGTTTTTGGATTGGATTTGATGGATCTGGTTATTGGGTTTAAAGACCATGATATGATATGACGGGGGCGGGCCCGGATTGGATTTAAAGACCCGGATTGAGTTTAAAGACTCGGATAAATCCAGCAGGTTCGATGGATGGAAATGTGGTTTCAAATGTATTTTCGATTTCACTGAGACTTGATGATAATGGTTTTCAATAATGGTGTTTCGATGTTTTGGGCAATGACCCTGATGATACGGTTTTCGATGGTTTTGGGCTGAGGCCCTGGATTTGAGAAAAGAAAATGACTTCGGTTTTTCTTAAATGGTTTGAATTACTTGAATATAGAATGGTTTTCTTACATGGGTTTTGATATGCATGCAGTGATTTTTAAACGGAGGGTATAAATTGTGTTTTTGATAACTGTTTTCAGAATGTATTCTTTATTTTTGTCCACTCACAGTGTTTTCATGTTTTCGATACCCTCCAGGTTGTTGCGGTGCGGACTGTTGGTCGAAAGAAACGGAGACATCACACACGTGATCCACAGTAGAAATCTGCGCGCTCTGGGAAATCCGGAAGTCTTGACCAGTTGGTTGGAAATCCCTGGTCCGACTTACGTGTCACATGGTTGGACGTCGATTTAGCCTTCGTGTCATGCGTAAGTTAGACGGGAGCAGGATTTAGCCCTTAATCCCAGGGGATTGGAGGTGGGTCCTGCCATAGGTGGGACACATGGATGAGTGACAAGTGTCATTCATCACATTGGCCCAAACCCCCATTTTGTGGATCTAAATGATGATTGGTCCAATTGGAATAAAAAAATATATATATTTTTCACCCACCTCTGATAGCGTCCAAACTACGCATTAAATTAAACACGTAATTCGAGTGTTATGCAATTTAAACCCTTTTTGTGTAGTTGTAGTATTGGTAAATAGGGATCGTTCTTCACCGGGAAAATTAGGGAACATTAATAATATGTTAGTTAAATAGAATAATGAATAATCAAAGAATAATGAATTAAATAATTAAATAATAAATGAATTTAAGAATAAAAGAATAAATGAATTAATGAATTAATGAAATAAAGAATAAAATAATAAAAGATTAAAGAATTAAATGGGGGGTTTGAAAGATTGTAATCATATAATAAAAAAAACAAATAAAAACAATTAAGAACTTAATTCTACTTCTACTTTAACTTTTATGCAAGTGAACTTTCTTCAAACACATATTTTTACCAACACTCTAACATCATGCTCATATTGAACCAATCACGAAATTCTACCTTAATCATCTCAAATACATGCATACATTTTTCAATATTATAAATGCACCGAACAGCGGTCATAAACACTTATAATACGATTCACCTTACGTTATTGATTTCAAAGTGTGTCAAACATTTAAATCTCTTCAATCCTATTCTAAGTGCACCGAACAGCGGCCATAAACACTTAATGTTAAATTGAAGGTTAAGCACTAAAACATATGAAGTAGATGAAATTCAAAAAGTAAAACACATGGAGATTGTATTCACATTTACAAATGTTAGAAAGAAAATACCAACACATATATTGAATTATAAGTAAACCGAAACAATAACAAGAATTTCAGTAAAGGGAAGAAAGTTGTACTTTCGGAATCCAAGAACAGCTTGTGATTCCGAAAGTGGATGGAAACAATGGAATGTTATTCATAAGGAACACCGAACAGCATCTAGAACCTTATGAAGATGGAGGATAAAACATGAGAATGCGGACTTAAATTCTAAAATTATTTCGGAAATACTTGGCCTATGTATTTCTTAAGGAAAGTATAAAAATGTATTTAAGATATCTCAAAGAAAAATCACAAGAACAAAGTAAAGAAGAAATGAAATTAAGAGATAACATAAATTAAGAACAAGAATTAAAATAAAGCTAATTAAATAAAAAGTCTACAAGAATTAAAACGGTCCCCAAAAATAAAGAATAAAAAGAAAGAAGATGATCTAAAGGAGAGAAGAACTAGAGAGAAACTATAAAAAGAGAACTAAAATGGGAGAAAATGGGGGCCCCTATACAAGTGAAATTGCCTCCCTATTTATAAAGGGAGGCCATAAAGAACTAAAAATAAAATACAAAATAAAATATAAAAAATAGTAATAAAATAGTACAAAAAGAAATGATGAAAAATGATGATGAATGATGAAATTAGGGATGGGATTAGGCTAATTTTGAGCTGGAAAAAGGCGGAAAATGCAGAAAATGGGAGTAGGTTGGAGTGGGTTGCTGTTGATTGGGCTGCACAGATGCAGGAAATGGCTGGGGCAGTTAGGTAGTGGGCTGGCGCAGGCAAGTGGGCTGTGCAAGCGGGTAGGTGGCAGCAAGCTTGCGTGATGGGCTGGCGTACGGACTGGGCCGGTAGGTGACGCAAGCAGGCTGGTCGGATCACAAGCTGGGTCGCGCGGGTTTGCTGGAGCTGGGTTAAGACTGGCGCGGGATGAAGATACGGGCAGAGCAGGCGAATGGGCTAAAGATGCGGGCGGGAAGCAGACTAGTCCGGATTGCAGCTTGATATTGGATGGATCCGTTTGGAAAGGGGGCTGGCTACTGAAGTTGCGGGCCGTGTGGGTTGCTGTACTTATGGACTGGCCTCCATGGGAACTGGGCCGAGTCACTGGGCCGCATGCTTTGCTAAGGGTCACGGGCTGGGCTGCAATATAATTAAAATGGGCTTAAGTTAAAATGAACTTGGGCTATAAAATTAATAATAATTAATTTAATTGAATTTCGTCCATAATTTCTTCGTTATAATTCCGATCGGGACGATTCTTTCGCCAAAAAGCTCCAGATTACAAAATTTATTTAGCTAAACAAAAATATCACAAAATAAATTATTTTATCTAATTATTTATTATTTTAATATTAAAAACTAAGTATAAAGGGTATAAAATAATATAAAATAATGCTTATTTGAGGACCTATCAACCTCCCATCCTAGCCCTTCATCTTCACCCTTCCCTTTCATCATGGCCGCCCATCTCATCTCCCTCTCACTTGATCACCATCAGCCATCCCTCTCACCTGATCACCATCAGCCATCCCTCTCACCTGATCACCATCACCATGCTACACCCATACGGTCGTGTGAGGAATGATGAGAGGTTGAGAGTGACGAGGACGGTGGCTCACGGTGGTGCATGGCGGAAGTAAGTGTAACCCGTGAACCCGTGAGTTTTCGAATTTTGGAAATCAGGTTTTGGTCGTGGTTTGAGCCCCTTTTGGGATTCTGACATGACCTAGAGGCAAGGACGACTCTGTGGGGACCTTTTTCGATGGGAATGACTGGCTGGAATGACGGTGAACGCTGGAGGAAGTCGCCATCGCCATTGTCGATCAAGGAGGTACAGTTTCCTTTGGTTTTCTAGTGTTTTTAATAGCTAAATAGATAGGAAATGAGTAGGGTAAGGTTTAGGAATCGAAAGGGAAAAAAAGGGAACGAAACTGAATAAGATTGGATAGTGAACTGGTCGTACCGGTCCAGACCGGTCCTGTCTGGTTCGAACCATGCGAATGGAGTTCGTTGAAGAAAGAAGACAGTGACTAGTGCGGCGCACAGCCCCTTTAGGGGGCACGTGGGGTCGCGTGAAGCATCCTTTGGGGATGACTTCAACGTGACTTTTAATCTATTCAATGTAACGAACATTTTGGGACTGGTTTCATGTCGATCGGAAACCTTCTCGATAATGTTCGGGACATCCGAAGGTTTAGGATCGAGATTAAAAATATTTAAAAATTCGAAAAAATTACGGGGCTTTAATGAGAGGTTAATTAGGTAGTTAGTAATCCTCTAGATTGATTAGGACAGGTTTGGGAGTCCCGGTAATGACGATTAGCCTGGTGAGGCTTATGGCACGCAAATCGAGGCGACAACTTAGGACGGTCTATGAGTGGACCTTGATTTCTAAACTGTGATGCATGCATAAATGTTTTATATGCTTTATAGATGTGATTCTATGATGATGATTTGGATGGTTGTGATTTATATGATTTCATGTATTTCGAGGTGATTTACGTGCTTGCACGTAAACCGAGATTTTCAGTTTTGCACTGATTTTCCGTGCTTATAGTTTTGGAAATGATTTCATGAAATGGTTTTGGATTCGAAAAGGTAAACTCGGGTTTGAGTCCCATTTGTTTTGGAAACCCTCAGACTTGAAGTCCATTTAGTTACGTTCTCGGGCTAGAGGCCCAATTGGTTCTTGAATTGACTTCGGATTTGGAAATATGTACCAGGCATGAGACCTATTTGATTTATGAACTCTCAAACCTGAAGTCCATCTGATTTAACCAGGCATCAGGTTTGAGGCCCAGTTGACTTACGTATCGGGCACGAGGCCCATTTGGTTTACGAAATCGGGCACGAGGCCCATTTAGTTTACGAAATCGGGCACGAGGCCCAGTAGGTATACGATTCAGGCCGGAGGCCGAGTTTGTATGTGGATTCGGGCTTAGGGCTCAGTTATATTTTAAGATTATGATTTCAGGTTGGGGACCCATAAATGGATTTATGGTTCATGACGGTTTATGAGAACCGGGCATGAACCCTTGAAAGGTTTTTATGGTTCATGACGGTTTATGGGGACCGGGCATGAACCCTTGAAAGGTTTTGAGAATGTTTTCAAAAGGTTTTCCTTATACCATCCTTTATATGGATTGTCTCCTCTGGGGAGGGTCGTTGGCCTGGGTGGACCCCAGAGTAGTCACGGAGCACTGACTGAGTGGAGTCGCCCATGTTGGGTTCCTTACTCTCAGAAAGGCTATGGATTATAACCCCCAGAGAGGGTCATTGATCTACGGACATTGACCTGGGTGGACCCTGGGGAGACTTGGGCTTTGAGACCCCGGGTAGCACGCGCGTATCTCTAGATACCGTGACATGATTGTTTATATGATATTGATAAACATGATTTCTTGGATTTGCGAAATTGTGTTTTATGATTGATAAATGGGTTTGGGTTGAGATCCCACATATGTTTATTATGTTATAGATTTATGTAAATGGTTTTGGGCAGGGGCCCGTATGGATTTGGTTACTGAAACATATGTGGTTTGATAAATGGTTTTATTATGCATGCATGCTTTTTAGTAAAGGGCATAAAGGTCTTTTATAAAATGTGTTTTACTAAACTATTACTTTTCGTCCACTCACAGTCTTTCTGTTTTCAATGCCCTTCAGGTTCAATACGGTGTGGACTGTAGTAGAGACCGAGACATCACATACCTCCTCCGGATCCTGGTGTACTCTGGAAGCCGGTTAGGCTAAAGGTTTAAATTTTCCCTGGTCTGACACTCCATGTCAGACGGGATCAGGAGCGTCCCTCATTAATCCCGGGGTAATTGGGACAGGTCTTGACAGGAACCCTAGGGTGTGATATTGGAACCCTATGTATGAAGTATGGTTCGGAAAGGTGAGTCGGCGAGTGAGTTGACTTTTATGACTTTTCGGAGCTGAGATCGTCGGTCGGTCATTCCATGTCAGCTTTAGTGATGGGACTGCACTCTGCAGTCGAGGTTGTATTAATCGGTTAGACCTAATTGGTTGTCATACTACTTTAGTTGTGATGGATAATTGGTGCAGCTAAGGTCATGGACGACCTGGTAGACGACATTGGTTTAGTCGAGTTAAGATTAGTTAGAGATTAGTTGGATAGGTTACCTGGGTTGGTACTTGTCGATGGAATCCCAGAGTAGGGATACGGAGTAGTTAGTACGAGCGATTGATTCCGTTGGATGCAGAGTCTCGATGGCGATGTCTGGTGGTTAGGTCTGCACGGGTTGTGGCAAGCACTATTATCGAGAGCAATTTTAGTTGTAGTCGTTGTGAATCAGGGGACGTTCAGGGAATGTTTCCTTTTCTTGTTGAGTTATCATGGTGATTGTACCCGGAGTGGTTGGGTACGAGAGAGGCAGGATTATTCCAACTTGAGTAGAGGTACGGGATCGTTGCTCGATATGAGCAAAGATCCAGGGTTGGCTGAATTGCACACGGTGGGCTGATGCTGGTGTTGGTGCTAGTGCTTGAGCCGGTGATTGTGATGACGATGAGTCATGAGTCGGGATGTGACTTCGTCGAGATGGGCATATGTTCGGTATTTGTGATCCGGCAGTGGATCACGGATAGAGTTGGACTGGACGGGATCTAGTAGGGATTGAGACGTAAGGATCGAGTAGTAATGGTCTACATCCTTTTGGATGTACATAAATGGTATAACCCGATAGGTGAACTTGGTAGTGAATTAGACTAGTTACGGACACGTGGTTGATGTCCAAGTGTGTTGGTTCCGACATGGTTGGAACTTCGAAATCGAGAAAGGTTCTGCATTGGTAATGGGTATTTTGAAGTCATTTAGGGTGACTTCTCAAGTTCTGGAAGATAATGTTTATTGTCACCAGTACATTGATCGTGTATTGGTTGGTGGACCCGCAATTTATTTTGGGTCATCCAGAAGAGTCGGGTATTTCGAAGTTAGGTGAACGAGATTTCTCATTTTCTGCTTGGTGGCAGACGATGTTAGGCCACGTGGTGTGGTGAGTGCAGTGAGTTTTGTTGGCATCCACATAGGATGAATGTTGATGTCATCATCTTGGATCATCCTTGATTTTTCCTAGGTGGAATGACAAGGATTGATAGAAGGTAATTAGAGAAGACCCACAGTCTCGACGTGTCTCGTCGTTGACTGATCTGTTTAGATGTGGGGATTGGTTGAGGAGTGTTGTGAATGACGAAGAATTCAAAAGGATGTAAGACCCTATGAACAAATTTTAGGTGGATAGTTAGCTGAGGGAGATCATGTGTGGATCCTAGGTGGATCGGGGTTGTGATTTCAAGGACTTTGGGCATTGTGACGATCGAGGATCGTGATGTTGATGATCAGGTTAGGTGGAGAGTTTATTGCCCTGTCTTTGGTTTTAGGCTATGAAGGTGATGGGACTAAACTTCATTTTGAGGTTAATCCCGTATGGTGTATTAATCGAACGAGTAAGGTGTCTGATGGGGTCGGATTTGGTCAGCCTTAGATGTGTGGAAGGTGGGATTGGTTTCCCTATGAAGTCAATCGAACGTAATGTGTTAATCATGTAAGCAGGTAACCGAAAGGTTTGGATTTGGTGTGTCTCGGTAGACGTGGGTGAGATTGGATGCCCAGTTGGCATGAAGGGGTAAGTTGGTGAGCGTGTTGGTAGTTGGCTTAGTCCCAATACCATTGGATTAGTTGAGGACGTGAGCTGGACATTGGATACTATGCACTGGGTCAGGGTGATTCTGATGGGTCCAGTTACACGTAGGTCGAGAGAGATTTGGTGACTCCCAATGGGAGTAAATGTCAGGATAGATTGGTGATTGAGGAAAGAACCGTCAAGTTGTTTATGTCAGCGTAATGGTCGAACTGTCAAGTGATCACTCGACATGGTCGAGTGTGGACGATGCGACGTGAGCATAAGTGGAATATCTAGGTGCGAATAAGTATCATGCTGGTTAGTGGGTGTACAAATGTACATTTGATATGGGGTCGAATTTTCTTTCCACGAAGTGATTGTGGAATCAAGATAGTTGGAATTTCGAGGACGAAATTATTTAAGGAGGGAAGGTTGTAACGACCCGTCCCGAATTCCGGAATTAGATTAGTGACTAATGAAGGATTAGTGAGGTTAATCGGTGATTAGTTGAGCGAAATCGAACGGATGGTGCAAAATAACCGTTTTTCCCCTGGTCGTGCATAAAATGTTGACTTTTAACTAGGGGAGTCAAACGTACGAGGACGTATGACCGTGATGTAGATCGGGACATCACGAATGCGTAGACAGGAGGCACGTCGAAATCGAACGTTCGATGGGAAAGTTATGGAAACATGAAGTTCAATTGAACTATGCACACATTACGAGGTAGGGATTAGGTGGCAATATCTGATTGGGCAGATATTTAAGTGGGACCCATGGATGAGTGACAAGTGTCACTCATCCCATTAGTCATTATCCCTAAAAAGTGGATCTAGGATTTGATTGGTGGATTAGGTGAAATTATATAAAATTAATCCCACCCACTTTCCATCTCCACCATTCATCTATATCTCCTTCTCTCATCCTAACTGCTCATACCATCATCAGCCAGCATCCTTCTTTTGTTATTTTCTTCCCACCCGTGCATGACTTCTCCATCTCCCTTCTCATTTTTTCTTCAACCATGAACACCCAAACACACAAATGCATACCACCCCACTACTCAACCATTTCTGTGTTCCGGTGAGGACTGAGAGAGACTAGGACGGCGTGATGATGGACGACGGGCCACAGCGGTGGCCACAGCGGAGGAAAGCCCGAAACCGCGAGTAAGTTGTTTTGAATTTTGGACTCTGGGTTTAAAGGGTTTTAGTTGATTGTAACAATGGAAATGGCTTTCTGGAGAAGGTAGGAATTGATTTGGATTGGAATCGTGACCTGAGGCGATCGGAGATGGCCGGAAACCGTGGAGGAAAATCAGGGCACCTTCTTCTATCCAAATGAGTAACTTCTTGACCCATCTTCGTAGTTTTGATTGAATAGGATGCTAAGAAATGAGTAGAGGAAGGTTTGGGAATCGAAAGGGACAAAAATAGATCGAAAATTAGTGAAATGGAACCATGTACCAGTTCAGACTAATGAACCCGGTTGACAGGAGATATGAGATAATGAATAGTGTCGGCGCGTGGGCTCAGGCGCAGCCCCTTTGGGCTACGCGTGGGGGTGCGTGAGGGGTCTTTTGGGGATGACTTCAAAATGACTTTTAATCTATTCGATGTAACGAACATTTTGGGACTAGTTTCGTGTCGATCGGACACTGTCTCGATATTGTTTGGGACGTCCGAAGGTTTAGGATCGAGTTTAAAAATAGTTAAAAATTCGCGAAAATCACGGAAATTCAGTGAGAGGTTAATAAGGTAGTTAGTAACCCTATAGTATGATTTGGACAAGTTTGGGAGTCCCGGTGATGGTGATTAGCCCAAGGAGGCTTACGACACGCAAATCGAGGCGACAACTTAGGACAGTCTGTTAGTGGACCTTGATTTCTAAACTATGATGCATGCATAAATGTTTTATATGTTTGACATATGTGATTCTATGATGATGATTTGGATGTTAGTGATTTATATGATTTCACGCATTTCAAGGCGATTTACGTGTTTGCACATAAATCGAGGTTTATGGTTTTGCACTGATTATACGTGCTTATGGTTTGGAAATGATTTAATGAAATGGTTTTGGATTTGAAAAGGTAACTCGGGCATGAGACCCATCTGTTTTAGAAACCCTCGGACTCGAAGTCCCTTTTAGTGACGTTATCGGGTCAGGGGTCCAATTGATTCGTGAACTGATTTCGGATTTGGAAATATGGAATCGGGCACGAGACCCATTTGATTTAAGAACTCTCGGACTTGAAGTCCATTTGATTTAACAAGGCATCGGGCCAAAGGCCCAGTTGGTTTACGTATCAGGCTCGAGGCTCAGTTGGTTTGCGTATCGGGCTCAAGGCCCAGTTCACTTACGTGTCGGGCATGAGGCCCATTTGGTTTACGATATCGGGCACAAGGCCCATTTGGTTTACGAAATCGGGCACGAAACCCAGTTGGTTTACGAAATCGGGAACGAGGCCCAATTGGTTTACGAATCGAGTCGGAGGCCCAGTTGGTATATGAATTTGAGCTTAGGGCCCTGTTATGGTTTACGATTGTGATTTCGAGTCGATGAACCATAAATGGATTTCTGGTTCATGACGGTTTATGGGGACCAAGCATGAACCCTTGAAAGGTTTTGAGAATGATTTCAAAATGGTTTTTCATATACCATCCGTATATATTATGGATTGTCTCCTCCGGGGAAGGTCGTTGGCCTAGGTAGACCCCAGAGTAGTCACATAGCACTAACTAAGTGGAGTCGCCCTCGTTGGGTACCTTACTCTCAAGAAGGCTATTATGGATTATAACCCCTGGGGAGGGTCATTGATCTGCGAACATTGATCTAAGTGGACCCTGGGGAGACTTGGGATTTGAGACCCTAGGTAGCACGCGCGTAGCTTTAGATACCGCGACAGGATTGGTTATATGAAATATGGATAAACATGATTTCTTGGATTTTTGAAATTGTGTTTTGTGAATAATAAATTGATTTGGGCTGAGTTCCCACATATGTTTGATATGATTCTGGATTTGAGTAAATGGATTTGGGCAGTGGCCCGTATGTTTTATATTTACGGAGCTTGGGGCTGAGACCCTATTAATGGTTATTGAAACATATGTGGTTTGATAAATGGTTTTCTTATGCATGCATGCTTTTTAGTGAATGACATAAAGGTCTTTTATGAAATGTGTTTTTATGAACTTATTGTTTTTCGTCCACTCACAGTCTTTTCTGTTTTTCAATGCCCTTCAGGTTGATTACGGATGCGGACTGTAGCAAAGACCGAGACATCACACTTCTCCACTGGATCCTAGCGCGCTCTAGAAGCCGGTCGGGCTAAAGGTTTAAATTTTCCCTGGTCTGACACTTCGTATCAGACGGGATCACGACATATCCCGTGTTAATCCCGGGGGGATTGGGATGGGTTGTGTCAGCAGTTGAGTCTGTCTCGTCCGCATAGTGGTTCTCCCATGGGTGGGCTTCGCCCTTCTGGGTTACGTGGCAACCCCTGCTGTTTGTCCCTCGGCCCAAGTTCCCAATTGCGACTTGGCGGTCGTTTGAACTAGAGTGTCGTGGCTCTGAAGTCTTCCCGTCCGAAGTTTCATAGGTAAGCCTAGTCGTCACGACATGGTGTTCTTTCAGCAACTTCCAAGCATCTCTGTAAATCTTGGTTCCTGAGGGTCCTGCCCTAGTTGGCTGGATAAGGAGTCGTTCAAAAGAGGTTGGGTTCGTCCTAGGTTGTTGCCACCTCGGTTGGTCTTGCGAAAGCCTCTCGACTACCACCTGTGCAGTACGTGGCCGATCGGCCTGGTGGTGCTCGACTGGACATTGGTCGGCCATGTCCTCTCTTTGTTGGCCTTCTCGTTGGGACATCCTTGCAAGGGCAAGGGCACTTGCATATTGCTCCGTCAGAAGTTGGTTCTTTGTGTCGTTTTTTGTATTGTCGGCCTTCAGCACGGCCACCTCACACATCAAGTCGTCCAGTCTCTGTCGGTAGGCATCAGGGACGCTTCCCGTTGGGTTCCCCTGATGAAAGAGGTGTGATTGAGTTCTCCTTCGTCTCGTTCGTCCGACATGGTGCTGGGTACGATTCGGGATGACTGATGTGGTGGATGAGAGTGTGGGCTGTTGTTTCAGATTCCCACAAACGGCGCCAATCTGTTGATGTAAGAAATGGATCAACTTAGTGTTACCTCGCTGAGCTACCTCGTTGCTCTTCTCAGGGTATCGATACCTGCACAGGAAGAGGGTAAAGACAAAGGGACACCGGTGTGGTGTCGGCCTAAGAGTCTTAGATGTTTAAGTTAGTTTAAGCGGGAAAGTTACTGTAACAATTTAGGCAGCGTGAAGGCAAGATTGTCATTATCTTTTTAGAGGGGGATGCCCTTATATTTATAGTAGTATTGAATGTGTTTGTTGGTGTTTGTCAATGTGGGATAAATACTGCTACCTTTAGGAGCTGTCAGGTGTCCCGTGTCGATCCTGGGTAGCATTTATGACTTGTCAGTGGGTCTGGCCAACCAAATCTGTTCTTCCTAGGTCGCCCTAGCCTTGTTAGCATAATCTGGGGCTGTCTGGGATTGGCTGACCATACATGATTGGTTTTGAATGAGGTAGATCAGTTTAATCTTTAGTCAGAACGATCAGTTTGGGTATGAACAAACTTAAAATAAATTAAGAACCCTTATAATTATATATATATATATATATATATATACATAATTGAATTTGCATACGATCACTTAATTAATCACATGCGTGCAACCCAGGTGACAGCACCGCTGGTTCAAACTACAAAATTTTATTAAAGAAAGGAAGTCTCAAGATAACTTGTAATTAGATATTATTATTGTCGTCACCTTATAACCTGCAAAATCAATTTTTTTTTTCCCAAAATCTGTTTGTGTTGTTGGTTCGATGTGGATTGAGTTCTTGAAACTGTAATAATATTTTTTTAAGAAAAAAGAATGACAACATGTCCTGCCTGCTGCAGTGTTGGAAAAGTAAATAATACTGCAACGTCCGGCAGCCGGTTGCCGAAGAGTTAAAACTTATGGCAAGATGCAAAGCCCGTTGCCATATTGAACTGAAGTAACGCAACGCGCGATGTTGCCATTTTCTATTTCGCAATGAATGAATTATTCAATAACGGGCTATGCGGGTTGCCGTAGCCTGTAAATTTTAGTGACATCTGATTTGACGAAGAAGAGATTATATTGCAATGCCATCTTCATCCTTCTTTTTTTCTTTGGTTAAACGCCGTCTTCATCCTCGATCACCTTCATTTTCGCCTTTCCTCTCCTAATCTTTAAGAACTCAAATGTATATATTCTCCTAAATTAATTCGGTCACATGTATCAAGGGACTGTACTATATTAATTCAACCATATATTAGGCAAAACAAGCCGTGAAAGAAGGAACGCGTCCTAAAAAGTTTGACCAAAATATTCCACCAAAAAATATAGAAATTCATCAAAAATATGTAAAGAGAGCTGATTTTGGCACTCCATAAATTACTCCATGCATTTTTTTTTTAATTTTTTTCTTACTTTGCATGAATCAAACTTCCAAACTTGCCTCTCCTTTTTTTGAATTTAATATACTTTAGTTTTGTTATTTAAAACATTTAAATTTTGTATTTTAATGTGTGCTATTAAATAACCATAATTAACATTAAATAATTATAATTTAAATAGGAAATACAAAATAATGTAAAATAATAAAAATTACATTTATGCCAAAAAAAAAACTTGATTTCGTCTCCCCTCCTCGATCAAATGCAAACCGGCCAAAGATATGAAATAGCAGAGTGGTAATGACCACAAGCTAAAACAAGAGCAACCAAGCTATTTATGGAGATGTGTTTCATTTTATGAGAATTAATTCAAATTAAAACTAAAGAATGAAATAACATTGTATTTTTAATTTGTTTAAGTATGGATGAGTAGATTTTGAAATCATTAACTATATTTGCGCTTGTTTGAAGCTAGTTGGGAATTTGAGGAATTTTTTTTTCCTACCGTGATCGAGAACGAAAACAAAGTGGGAGGTTTTTTTTTTCATAAATGTATTTTTTATTGTTTTTGACTTTCCTCTCTAAATGATAATGAATTTAATGTTAACAATGGTAATTTAATAGCAAATATTGAAATTAAAAATTTCAAATATTTAACCCAAACAAAAGAAATGCAAAATAAAGTATATTAAATTCAAACAAAAAGAGAGTCAAATTTGGAAGTTTGATAAAGTGGAGCACAATAAATAATTAATAAATTAAGTACGTACCAAAATCCACTCCCATAAGCTATTCATATAAATTCATGAAAGGCTTGAATAGAATTTTATAGAAATTCTCGTAAACTTTCCATGGTCTATCTAAATTTATACAATTCCATAAATTTATCTTTTAAAATAAATTCTTCAGAAATTTCTATGATTCTTATTGAAGACAGCCCATAAAGTAGTCAGAATTTGATTGATGATTTGATGCCTATATATGCGTATGAAACTCATGCCAACTACCGCAACACACAAAAGTAGTCAAGATTCTTGGATCATAAAATAGAGGAAGCTAAGAGAGTCTAATTGAGATTAGGTAAGCCATCTTAATCAGAATTGAAACAACAACAGAAGAAAATTGACATCCATCGATCTCAAAGTCATGATCAGACTGAACAGTTCAAAAGAAACCCATCAATTTAACCAAGACTTCCAAATTAACACATGCAAAGAATAAAGGTGAACTAATTATGGATCCATTTTTTCAACACTTGAGTCCAAAAGCTTATGACCCAAGTTATTACTCCCTCCTTAAAGAATCAAAGTAATTGAAAGTGCGTTTGATATCTATTTAGTTTTATATTTTCCATTTTCATAGGTAATATATACTGGAAGTGTAGGAGAGGTAGAAAAATGAAGAAGAATGATGGTACAGAGAGGAAGAACAAAAAAGATGGAAGAAACCAAAAAAGAAAAAGAAAAAGAAAAAAATAAATCAGATTTTAGTTTTTAGTTTTATTTTCTAGATTCACGATTTCTACTACATTTGTTCATCCCTATCTCTTGTACTGATATATATCTTCACTAATTCACATTCCACTAGATGCATGTAGATTAAATTGGAGATTAAAAGTGCAAAGTGGGAATTGTTATGATTATAACTTAGGTTTGGAAAAAGCATCAAAGACAGGCCAAAGGGGAAGGAAGACTGAGTGAGGCATAAACCTTTCGGAAAGATATTGAAATGATATGTAAAGAATATATGCATGCATGGCGCATGGCGCATGGCTCATGGCTCATGGCTCATGGCTCATGGCTCATGGCTCATGGCTCATGGCTCATGGCTGTGCTTTGCTTCTAATCTCATCCCTTGCAAGTAAATATGGAGACACGCCTGCCCACACTCAAAATTCAAAACTAAAAAGAGTGATGAGAGAATCTAGCTCGTGCTTAACATGATTAATCTTGTTCCAAAGTTGCTACTTAATTAAAGACATGTACATGATCATCATCATTATCTCTACTACTTGTGTACGGTCCTTATCATTAGCTAGGGCGCAGCATGTTCAATTATATATATTTATATATATATGACTTATTTTTATACGATTTTTTTTTACTCGAGATGTTCCTTGAATCGTTTTAAAAATCTCATATTGCAATATGAACGATTAAATTTCTCTCGTAAGACTGAGGCTTTCATTAATTATAAAACTAGCCCTAAACCCTTTACACGTCAGCGTTAAATGTCGGAGCATTTTCGCCATTTAACTTAATTATATTAGAATAATTAGCCAATTGCAAGATGACATATCGAGTGCCAATTAGCTAACTGTAATAATTTAGGTTAAATGGCAATAGTTCTTACATTTACGATCACTTCGCTAGAGATAAACTCGATAGAATACTCAATCTGAAGATTAGATGGGAAATTTCACCGTTTATGGGTAAAATGAGAGTTTAGAAGAATCAAAGGGTATTTTGAGTAAAACATTTCATATCCCTATTACTTTTTTGGGCAAATTATACTTACTGTTTTATAATTTACATCATATAACAAATTTATATATATATTTTAAAATATTTCACTTTACTACTATTTACTTTAAAAAATGTTACACCTTGAACACTCTGTCGTTTTTTTTTCCTATTTTATCTTCAATTTTGTGCTGATGTGGAGTGTATATGTCCCACCAATTAACTAAATTTTTTTAAATTCAATTCAAGCTTGTAATTGCCAATTTACATCAGATTGTTACATTTTAAAATAATAATCACTAATCAATTAAAATCTTCTCCCAAATCTCGCGCTTTATTATTTTTAGATGTATTTTAAAAATCCAAATCCTTCAATTTTAGCATAAAATAAAAATAAAAATTAGTTAATTGGTGGGACACACATTCCACATCAGTACTTAATTAAAGAGGAAACAAAAAATGTGACTGGGGATTCATGATGTAACATTTTTAGAAGTATAGAGTAAAAATGAAACATTTTAAATATGTTTTGGCATGAATGGGCAAAGTAGAGATATGATGATGATGCTGATGATGGTGGTGGTAGTCGTGGTAGTGGTGGTGGTGGTGATAGGAAGTAAATAATATACGCATGGTAGAGATATCCCTTTGGAATTTAGATATAATGATGGTGGTGATGGTAATGGTGGTGGCGGTGGTAATAGTGGTAAGAAGTAAAAAATAACATATGCATGGTGGAAACATCCCTTTGGAATTTTGATGATTTTGAAGTTGCCTGGATTGGACATGCAAAGCATAAATACCATCCAATATATATCCTTCTGAGTGCATGGTGAAAGTGATGCACCGCCCAAAATAGTAATATGGCAACATCAAACTTTTCCCTTCGGGCCTTTTTTTTAAAAAAAATATTACTTTGGTGGTACGACACACCTTTTAATTATTATATCATATGTTCACAATCATGCCACATTGCCACCGCCTATTTTCTTATTTTTATGTCATCAAACTCTACTTCACTCAATGGATAGTATAAATTCCGCAACCCTTTAATTCCCTTTTCAAGTTTTGGTGCATTGCATTCCCTCGTCTTCTTTTTCTTTAGGTTCGAGGGTAAAAGTTAAATCAAGGATCGGTTCATATTTTTCGTTTATAATAATTCTTAGAGGTGGCCATACAGGAACGAGTTTGACCCATGGGATTACAGGAATCAACCCGTTTCGTACAGAATGTATTTTAATTAAATTTTTGTTTCTAAAAGCTTATTATATTGATTATAATATATTATTTAGTTTTAATGTACATACAAAATTATAATTTATTTGGTATTGAGTAGTGTAATCAAAATTTAATATTAGAGAGGCTTAATTATTTTTTTTTACAAATACCATTTTAATTCTAATAAAATAATTAGAGGCGTTACATAATTTATGTCCATTTTATGGTTTTGTTTTTTTTTTAAATTTTCTAATACCGTTTATACCATTTTTCAAATATGGACGAGAAACTTTCAAATTTTAAATATTATTATTTTATATTTATTTTTCAAAAATTTTAATTTAAAATAATTCTAACTAAATTTCATAATTTTATATTTTTTTTTTATCGGATATCATCTGATATTTTTGAAGAGTCAGAAATGACAGGACTGTAAGACTCATGTCCTAGAGGGAACGATGAACAATCCCACATTCCTGCGAGGGGGGAATGGTCTGGGAAGGGAATGGTGGTGTGCCTTAAAGGTGTAGGCACACACCTATCTAGCATGAGGCCTTTTGGGAGCTCAGTGGCTTTGGGGGGATTGGAACCCCAAAGTTAAGCGAGTTGAGGCTGGTGCAATTCCATGATGGGTGACCCCCTGGGAAGTTGCACCGTGAGCTCCCAAAAACAAAACCGTGAGGGCAAGGGCAAGGAGGCCCAAAGCGGACAATATCATGCTAGATGAGTCGGGACCTGACAGAGGAGGGTCGGGTCCTGACAAGGACCCACTCTCAATCTCTCGGGATTAAGGGTTAAGTCCTGCTCCTGTCTAACTTACGCATGACACGAAGACTAAACCGACGTCCAACTCCCGTGTGACACGTAAGTCGGACAAGGGATTTCCAAACGCACTGTTCAAAACGTCCGGACATTCCCAGAGCGCGCAGACTTTACTGTGTATCGCGTGTGTGATGTCTCCGTCCCTTTCTATCAACAGCTTGCACCGCAATAACCTGCAGGGTATCGAAAACATGAAAATACTGTGAGTGGACATAAATAAATAGTAATTTCATAAAACAGTTTAGCAGAAAGACATTTTACTCTCCACCCAAAAATCAATGCATGCATATAAAATCCATGTCATGAAACCATTTCATATCCAAAATCATCAATGAAAACCATAATCATTTCTTTCTTCAAATCCGCAATTCAAATCCAGGGCCTCAGCCCAAAATCACAAATCAATCTCAAGTACGGGAACTCAGCCCCAAAACTCATCAAATCCAATTCATTCGGGTCACTGCTCAAAACATCTGAAAACCAGTGAAAAACCAGTAAAAAACATCAATCATGCTAGTTGTTGGATCTCAAGTGCGCCCGAGTCTTTAAACTCAAAACACATGCGCATAATTAGGCCTTCCAGAGATATCAACGAGTCTTTAAACTCAAAACACAATCAACAGGCCTCGGGGGATATCATAACCGAGTATTTAAACTCAAAACATATACCGAGTCTTTAAACTCAAAACATATCAATCTAGGGCCCTCCCCTGTCAATCAACCGAGTCTTTAAACTCAAAATCAGATCCAGCGGTTTTTTTTTTCTTTTTCCTGGTCTTTAAACCAAAAACCATTTTTCAATCAAACGAAAAACATCGAAAATCCATATTCGAATTCGCAACAATGATTCCGTAAGCTGGCATCCAAAACCATCATCCCGAACCCAAATTCACAATTTCTCTTTCAAGTTTCAAAACCGAATCCAAAACATCTTTTCAAAATCCGATTCCAAAATCAAAATCTCGTTTATCGAAATCACATGAACAGGGGCTCCAAGCCCGAAACCACTTTTGCAAAATCCATTATAAATCATGGAAATCAAATTATATTTCAAACCTCAAAATTAAAACATCAAAACCATGATCAAATCGCAACATAAGTCATAATCTCGTAAAACATACAAATACGTAAATTATCTCGAAATATGTGAAAAATCGTAAATCATCAATACCAATTCACACATATGGAAATTACGTATAGAAAACATCTAAAACATATATGTTTGCATCACAAGTTCGAAAACAAAGTCCACTCACAAACCATTTCGCCGCTGCCTCGATACTCGCGCACTTATGCCGTTTCCGGCCAATCCACTATCACCAGCTTTCCCGAACCTGTCCAAATCTCATAATAAGATCACTAACTACTTTATTAAGCTTCTACTAAAGCCCCGTAATTTTTCCGAATTTTTAACTATTTTTAACCGAGACCTAAAACCTTCGGACATCCCGAGACCTATCGAAACGATGTCCGATCGATTCGAAACCAGTGCCAAAATATTCGTTACATCGAATACATTAAATCACATGTTGAACACATGCCCAGAATAGGCCCCACGCGCCCTCACGCGCCGCACAAAGTGGCTGCGCGTGGTAGCCACGCGCGTGCTACAGTGTCATAGTCTTCCTTAGGTCGAGCCGGGTCAGACCGGTCTCTGCAACTCGAACCGGCGTGGCCGGTTTTCGTCCAATTTTAACCCGTTTTCAGTCCTAATTAGCCCATTAGTTTCGTCCTTCTTAACCAAATCACCTAATCAAAACAAGGAATTCAAGGCTAGAGATTACCTCCCAAATCGAAGAAATTCCTTCACTTTTCCTTCTCTGTCTCTTGCCGTTATAGACAACTGCACCACGATTTTGATCCTAATCATCCTCTAGCAACCTTAGAAACCATTTACAAACATCAAAATTGAGTAACCAGCACTACATCACGACTTACCATTTTTGTACCTCAACTTACTCTTCACCGTTTCCACGGCCACCATCCACGGCGAGCCCCTATTCTAAGGCCATCCAACTCCTAGACACTTCAGCATCATCATTTGATTAATCAATTAGGCTCCTTCATCCTTCAATTCGATTTCATTGTTTCAAATTCAAACAGGGGACTCGCAGTTTTTACCTCTGTTCCAGTTTTTACCTCTGTTCGACCATCACCGTGCACGACGGTGCTTGGTAGCAGCACCACCTCACTCCTCAACCTCTGTTCTCCCATTTTCATTCCCGCGCCATATCCATTTGAGGACATTTTAAGGGGTTTTGGATTCTCACAAACACTCTATCTCTATTTTTCCCAGTTCTTTAAACCGTTAAACTCATTTAAATCGAACAATTGAGACGGTGAGCAAGGTTCTACAGCCATCCAGACCCAGCCAGGTGTCCAAAACCTGGTGATCACCCCATCCAAAAACAGCCAAGTGTCCCATCGTTACTGGGCACAGATCCCAATGTATCAAAGGACCAAAATGCCCCTACCTTAATAAATTACCATTTTGCTCTTCGTATTACTAAACCCGTAACTTTATTTCCCAAACTCCAAATGACACATGCCGCCTGTCGTTGTTATCAGGGGATTGAGACCTACCTAACGGTCCTCGAATTACGTGAAATTGACTTGTCATCCAAAAAGTCAACAAATTGCCCCTTTTTAACAAAATTACCAAATTACCCTTGAACTTCCGAATGTCATAACTTTTTCCTCGAATGTCGGAATCGGACGTGCCACCTATCTATGAACTCCTGACATTCCGAACTACGTCACAGTCATTGGTCAAAGTCCATTTGACCGCCCGAACTAAAAATCAGCATTTTTGTCCATTCCAAGGGCAAAATCATTATTTTGCACCGTCCGTCCGAAATCGTCCAACTAATTACTGATTAACCTCACTAATCCATCATTAATCACTAATCTAATCCTAATTTTTGGAACGGGTCATTACAAGAAACTTACAAGTACGTTATCTATTTTATTACTTTTATTTTATTTTATTACTTTATAGGTAAATTAATAATTACATGTATATTTTATTTTCATGTAGGTAAATTAAAAATTATTTGTAGGTTTTTTTTTTTGAGAGAGAGGTAAATTTTGAATATAATATACCTATTATGATACAAAGTTTCCATGTATATGTATTTTATTTATGCGGGGGAGTTAAGTAGGCAATGTTATTTAATTTACCTGTTAAATCTAAAATCAAATTATAGTAAGTACATAAAGGGAAAAATAAGGGATAATGATGGAATTTTGTACGTTTAAGATAAATATGATATGTAATGACATACTTATAATTCTTTAAAAAACCAATAGACTAAAAATTATGATGTATTTTGACCAACAATAAAAAAAATTATTTCTTATTTACTGTCTCTATTTACTATGATGGATTAACTTATAATTTAAACCCTAGTAAAAGAATATTCAGATATGGATGAGACATAATATCAATTAATTAGCTTTATAAAAATTCAGATATGGATGCGAGTGGAAGGTGAAAGTAGTAAAGAAGATTATTTTGTGAGAAGATGGCTAGAATGAAAACATCATGAACCAATGAAAACCGAAGCATGATTTTTATTATATGTCCAGATAGTCGGATAAGTAATTAAATACCATATAACACCAAATTAATTTAAAATTTGGGAAAAAATCAATAAATAGTGATTTTGTTCCAAATTCAAAAAATCTATCTCTATATCAACCAAAAATCACAAGAAAACTCATAGACCAAACCACCATCCTAAACTCCGGTTTCGAGCTTACCATAATTAGATTGCACCCCATCCATGTGCTCGAAAGATTGCCATCCTCTATTTTGTACCTATTTGAAGTCGCAGTGAGTTCCGATTGAAAACCCATAAACCCCCCACGAATGATTGCTTCGGCCTTCAACAGTTCAACTTTTCCCCTAAACTCTTTGAAACCCTAGTAACCCTAATTTTTTCCCCAATTCCAAAATTTCTGAATGAATGATAATCAATTTGAACACAGCCTTCACTTTACACGTCCAGAAACAAAAGAGTCCCACTTTTGCCACGTTACTACCTCGTAGGCCAAATTAGACACAATTATCTTACCCTCATGGTGTCTGAAACAATACTAGCGAAATGTTGCAACATTTTCTATGATATTACTATTCAAAGTACAAATTGCAGCAACGGCAATTTTTGATGGATTTTGAGATTAAGTTACGTGTTTTGGGTACATTTTAAGTAATATACATATCTAAAATTTAAGAACTTGCTCTAACATGGTCTATTTCTATTTAAATTTTTAAAACAAGTTGGTACTAATTCTTCCAAAATTGAACCTGGCCTGCGCTTCCCTAATATATGTGATCAGTGTATCAATCTAAGCTAGGGTTTTTTATTTTTTTGTTAAAGAAAAATTCATTCATTCATAATAGTCTTTATGCCACCAAACAAAGTACCACAATATTGCAAAAGATATCAAAAGCTCACCATTAACCGGCACATAAATAAAAAACTAAGCTAACAAACTAAACCACAAGTAAACATAAAAGCCAATAAAACATAAATTCCACACCACTAAGCAAGGAAGCTCGTACTTAAACAAGACAAAACACAAAGGCTAGTAAAGGCTAAGCCTACCTTACGCGGCGATCGAAGGGCAAAACGAGTCCATCGTTGAGAAGCACAAATAGAGGGGAAGAATGAGGCTTGTGATTCCGGACCATGTCAGTCATCTCCCTTCTCATTGCCGATGACAGTGTATGATAGGACGCAACCCTGAAACCACCGCGTAACCACACCAGGGCACTGCTCCCGTCTGACAAGTAACTCAAAATATCGAAATTACCCTCGAACTTGTCAAACAATGAATAATCATACATTCTTATTATTGATGTCTCCACCTCTCGTTTAGCCCCGAACTTCATGCAACAGCCCTAAAGGGTTACAAACCCACGAAAACCGTGTGAGTGGACAAAAATAAATATTTTAAAAAACATAGTTCGAAAACATCCAGCATATACCCTCCGTTTTCTAAAACTATGTATGCATATAGAGCCAACTGCTTAAATCCCAAATAAAATAGAACATAATTCATGACCTCGAAAAACGTGTAAAATATCCATAAAACAATAAGCCTCAATAATCATCTCAATGGACACACAAATCACCATAGCCGTCAACACAAAACCAGCACAATAATCACACACAACTAATCCACATCCACATCCAACTTATCCTCGATACACAATATCAGTCACTGTATCCATTGCATTACCGGTAGGCACACCACTCGGGATCTGGAGTCCAACTTGACATCCTAGTGTCGACCTCACTTACTCATGATCTAGAGCCCAGCTCGACATCTAAGTGAGAATAGACTCAGGATCTGGAGCCTGACTCGACGTCTGAGTTAGCACTAAAACAATCTCAAGACCTAGAGCCCTGCTCGACGTCTGAGACCTCTAACCAACCAACACACATCTCGATGAGTGTTATCCACAATCATCACAATCATCACAACATTCCACATCACCAATATCGAGAATACACATATCTGTATCACATATCAATATCACAAATCAAATCCAGAACTCGAAACCCGAGCCTAAACCCAAAACACAACTTAACCACAACCTCGTAAAATGTGCCATCAAAATAACTTCTGTAAAACCATCCAGAAATTATACGAAAATATAATTCAACATCACAATATCTCATGTCATAAACCGTACTCAACCCAAAACCACATTCAAAACGAAATCCAAGAACATAATTTACGGAAAATTTTGCAAAATGTGCAATAAAATAATGATTAACTATAAAATTAAGAAAATCAAATAAAAATCTCAATCAATCAAATAGCACCAAAACACATAAAAAATTTAAAACACATAAAAAATTTAGAACACATACATATGCATGTATAATATTTTAATAAAAAAAAAAGTCCACTCACACATACCGTACACGTAATCAAACCAAATTGCACCCTATTTCATAAAATCTGAGAATGCCACCTGCTGCCAAAAATCACTTCTAAGAGTCACAAACCATCCCAATTGACTCATACTTTAATCTCCTAAATTTCCAGGATTTTTAAACGAAATTCAAACGAAACATAAACCTTCAGACATTCAAAACTTCCCCGAGATGATATCTGATTGTCTCAAAATTCGTACTATTATATTCATAGAATCAAGTACTAAAACTTTCATGTTGGTCGGATTCCCAGACAGTGTGTCACGCGCCTCCACGTGCTGATCATAGGCACTGCGCATAGTGGTCACACGCCACTGTTCATTCATCATTAACCTCTATTTCTCAACCCAGTTTCTTGTGAACTGGATCGTTTCGACCCGCGACAAAACCCGATTCAAACCCAACCGTTATTTCACCATTTTTCATCTTTTAAATGTCCAAAACCATCCTAAGACTACCAGGAGGAGATCTATGATGTTAGAATTAAGAAAACTCACCTCCACAACACGTTCTGATTCGATGATCTTTCAGCCAAACTTCCAGCATCTCCCATGCTGCTCCTTTCACTCAAACCTTCATTTTTCCAATCTCATGACTAAGTAGTCACTTTATCATCCCTGGTTGAATGCTAGAAGGTCACCAGCCACTTGCCCGATCCACGCCAAACTTGGCATCATGGTTTTTGCTTTTGGGTCTGCAGGATCTCCCATGTCTCAATATCATTTGTTTCCCCTCCCCTCACTCAGAATCTCCCTTCCTCTCTTATTCCTTATTTTTTCTGGCATCATCTCCCTATTTTCCTCCTCAATTTTTTGTTTTTTCTTTCTTTCGGTGCAAGCCCACCAAACACACCCTGATGAACATTTTGTTCCACACATACTTATATGTATACATACCTATATATACATATGTATAGGAGTAGGTTTGTAGTGGGAAGATTGGGAAGAAGAATATATAGCTCTCTAGAACATCCTAGTCCACTCTTGTAAAATGACTGAATTACCCTAGGTTTCCAAATTACCAAAATGCCCTTAACTATTGCAGGCCTGTATAAATCTCATACGATCTCTGATTTCAACGTACTTTTCTATGAACTCAAGAAACTTAAATCTACGCGATGGTAATCACCAATTTTCCAAAAAGTGCCAAGTCAATAAGTCAACGATTTGGCATTATAGGGACAAAATCATTTTTTCCCAAATTCACTTTTCTTCGAATTTTCGTGCTGTTACACTGCATCCACCACCATATTAGCACCTCTTGGAATCCAGCTCCATTTGAGCTCTTCAAAACTAAATGAAAGGGCTCTTATCTCTGCTAGTAAAAGAAAAATCTCCTACCTATCTTTTTCAATTTTTCCATTCATTGGTTTCACCATTTCCGTTGAGTCTAATTTGAACCTCACCTTTCCAAAGCCATTACCACCCGCAATTCGCACGCCCACAATAGTTACCAAAGACTGCGTTCGGAGTGGAAGTTGTTTTTCTCTTCCACCCCCAAGCTCTCCAAAAAGCCCAATTATAGTCTCTGTAAATTGCCTCCAAGTACACCATTGCAAGATCCACGAGAGGTTGAAGACAAACTCTGCGTAGGCGCATGATGCCCACGCGCAGAGGCTGTCTTCAGCCTCACCGGCGCATGTGAGCGTGTGACGCTGAATCTGAGTTAATGGCCAACATGACAAATATTTAGGGAATAATTATGAGAATAATGGGCCAAGGTTTGAGTTAAGTGGACATCATATGAAGAAGTTATGATCATTTAAAGTTTATTATATTTTATTTACATTTTCTTAAATTAATCATGATATTTGGGATAATTAAGGATTTAAGTTATAAGGTTATGGTGATGTAATTGTACTAATATTAATAAGATATGGTGATTTGTAATATGAGGGAAAGGTGAAGGATTGTGATTATGTTTTAGAAAGGATTGTTGAGGAGTTCCATTATAATGTTGGAAATTAACCACAAATCAAGGATTTTTGGTAAATGGAGACTATGCAAGTAATATAGGTTTAATTGGATAACTAGGTAAAATATAAATAGAGTTTTCCCTTGAGAACCCATGCACCGTTTCATGGCACCTTGTGATGACGGCAATTTGTGAAAGTGTATTGATTATATGGTTAAGGACATATAATTATATTAGCATAAAAATGGTGAGATGTGTCATGTGTATTCATTTTAGCTATTTCCATGCATGATGATTTTATCATAAATTATGTTAACTTTAGAAGTTGGTTTAGTATTTAGAATATTACGGGATAGTGATCACATTTAGTGAACGGTATAGAAATAAAATTGAACTTAGGTGGATTCGTAAAACCTACCACTTGTCAGGGAAGCGGACTAGACGTGGGTGGAAGTCCTGCAAGTGTGGACTCGATTTAGTCAATTTAATTGGTCTTAACTACAATGATTTCTGGTCACAAGTTAAGTAATATCCCTAGTTTGACAGAATGTGTCAGACGGGAGCAGGACCTGTTTAATTTTCAAACGAAATAGGGACGTGTCCTGTTAACTTGGTATCAGAGTATGGTTTTACTAGTAATCCTGTTGTGAAGACTTTAGTTCTGTCGCATATTTTAAATGTATTTAGTACAAAATTTATATTAGGATGATATAATTATATATTTTTAAATGATTTGTGGAAATTTTATGGAATTGTTTGAATTCTATGTTTATGAGACTTTTATAAACGGTGTTGGGTAAAAGTTGACGTGAATTAAGAAGCAAGGGTAACATATGGAATGCGTGAGATTAATTGAAATAAATTGTAAATGGTTTGTGATGCTTTTAATTTTAACTTAATTCAAACACGGGTTTTCCAAAGTTCGTGAAAACTGTGTTAGGTCTACATACAAATTTTGTCCTAAGTTTTGTTTGTATAGTGAATTTATGAAAACTGTTTCGAAAGTTAGAATGTTCCTATGATGAATTGTGACATGCTTATGATAAGGATGATAAGACGATGTGTGCTGAAGGTTTCATAATGTCACGGTAGAGATGGTTATGTTTGCTTTTTGAAGTTTTGGATGTATGATCTAAGGTAATGGTAAATTAAATTAGGATTTTGACTAATCTGTAAGAATTTTAAATGAAACTGACAATATGTGAATTTTAAAATAGAAACTCGGCACTAAAGTTATATATTTGTTTTATATCTGACAATTTTAAGGAATTAATTGTAAGTATGTTTTTCATGTGGGACACTGGGATGGACTTGAAAAACGAGCGTCGGGTTATATTACGGTTTATGTGACAATAACATTATTTGAATAGAAATGGTTATAATTTTCAAGTAAGGACTGGATTTTAAGATTTGGAGTGTATTATGAGATTAATGTGTGATCTAGGGTGTAACTTTCACGTAAGATTTGTGAAAGTGTTAATGGTACACAGTTACGAGGTCTATGGAAGGTGTGATTTGGGCTTTGGGGCCAGAATTGGAAAGATGATTTTTTGCTAGAAACTAATATATGTTATAGACATGTGAATTTAGATATTCGAGATTTGATGTGCAAGATTAGTTAAATGTGAGTGTGATGGTACCCAGACGTTCATAGCACTACTCTATTCTCCTGGGATGGATGTGAGAGGTACGTTTAGACATCAAGAGCACAGGTTTGGTTCCCTGAGCAGTTGTTCAGTTTCAGACGTCTAGCTGAGGGCTCCTGGTCCCGAGACTAGTAGTATGTATGGTTATGGACTGTTTGTGTCTCAGACGTCCAGAGTCGAGCTTTATTTCCCTGAGACTTGGACTACTACCCAGATGTCCAGAATCGGGTTATGTTTTCTTGGGATCGGTCCACACCCAAACGTCCAGAACTGGGCTCTGTTTCCCTAGGTGATACTCAGATGTCCAAAGCGAGGCTCTGTTTTCCCGAGTAAATAATTTGTCCTTCCAGTAGTGCCCTGAGATGATATGTGCGATACCCAGATGTCTAGAGCTAGGCTCTGTTTTTCCAGGAACTCAGATGTCCAGAGCGGGGCTCTGTTTTCTCAAGTGGTTATATGATAAAACGTGTAGTTAGCACTCAGATACTGTATCTCCGAGCGATATGCTGACCAGCAGTATAGTAATAACCTAGGAAGTGAGATGAATGATGCACTACGCGTAGTGAGATTAGGTATGAAGTTGAATAGTTGAGTACTTGATTGATCAATCTGGTCAAAATGATGCAAAATGAGATAATATAATATGAAAGATTGGATAAAAATAAGATTGAAATAGCTAGGGGGAAAGGAATGAATTCCCATCGTTCTAGAAGTTCCCGTCATTATGAGAACCTCGTTGAAATAACTTTTGTGTGGGAACTTTTCTGAAGCCTAGCTCTTATGCTTGTGATATGTTTGATTCGAAATTAGATTCTCAATTCTGAATATTATCTTCATGTTTTAGCATTGTTTCCCCCAAGTATTCTTATGGTGACGATTGTGGATAACCCTCCTTGAGATATGTGTTAATTAGTAGTTTCAGACGTTGAGCCGTGGGCTCCAGATATCAAGTAGTGTGCTTACTAGCAGTATAGTAAATATGGTAACTATGTTATACATCAAAGATGAGTTAGATAAGAATGTGTATAAGTATGGTGCTGATTTTTATGGTGATTTCTTTGTTAATGGTCATGACTCGTGATGTTTGTTATACTATGGTTTATGACCTGAGATTTTGTGATATTGGATCTTGGTGATTTTTATAAGTTGTGGATGTGTTCTTTTCTTTCAAAATTATTCCAATGTCACACTTTACAAGGTTGTGTTTTGGACTTAGGTTTGAGGTTCCGATTGTGGGTTTCTTGTGATATTGAGATGTGATGTAAAATGGGTATGTGTTTCCCAGTATCCGTGGTATGTGAAATATTGCAACAACTGTCCGGATAAGATGTTGATGTTGTTTTTGAGTTTAGATCAAACATATTTATGGTGATAGCTTATGTGTGGTGCCGCCACGTGAAGTGGTTAGTATTGGGGATAATAATGGATGAATAGATTGTGAATTGGTGGAATACGTAAGACCATGAGAGATTCCGATATTACTAATGTGGCTTGATTTGTGAACATTTTATACTTATTTCGGGGTTTTGACGTTCAATCAATGATAACTCAGAATTGATAAATGATTGGTTAGGTGTAACAGTCAAATTTGAATTTGAAGTTTAGTGATTTCATAATATTTGGTGGTTTTCTTTCGTTTGTAATTTTTTTTTATGTTCAAAAACCTGTTTACATTAGGACTTGGATACGAGCAAAGTATATGAGAGAGCTGGGATGACTTGGAATATGGAAAAGTGAAATTAGAAGGGTTTGACCATTTAATTGTTGTATGGTGATTAAGTTTGATGGTAGTGCTTCGTGTTATTTTATGCCATAGTATGATTAGATTTTTAGAGTAATTCATTTTTTAGTATAAAAACAAGTTGAATTGTATTGAAATTTCGGGGACGAATTTTCTTGAAGGGGGAGATTGTAACACCCTGGATATTTGAGAGAATGAAAAATGACATTTTGCCCCTGAAAGTCCAAGAGTTGACTTTGACTAAAGTCAAAATGTTAACTTTGACGAAATTTCTTTCATGGCCCGTTTAATTTTCAAACGAAATAGGGACGAGTCCTATCAGTCAGTATTAATTTTCAAGGCATTCAGAAGAGGCGGAGACCATGAGACTCGCATAGTTTCTTGCCTTTCTTGATCCACCTCATTGACTCTTGATCCACCTCATTGACTCTGCATCCTCCAAACTTCTTGTCATTACTTATGATTCCATCTCATGGATTCATTAATAACCCTTTACAGATTAAAAGTTATATGCTCCATAATTTTTTAGCTCTTGGCCTTCCAATCATCCAAAAAGAGTTAGCAATTAGCCATACCAACCATTTAATATTCATACCTCGGCGAAAGCTAGAGGTCGTTATAGCCAAGAACTATTCCTCAAACGATGTAAAGCTCTGAACGTTGATTGAATAAGATAGAAGGATGTCAAACCATACCACTTAGGTCCCCTCACATAGAAACAACATGTGTTTGACTATGTCTGGGAACTGACCACATAACTGACAAATTGGAGAAGTGCCTAGGTACTTATAGTGTAAGTTTGCACTAGTAGGAAGAGCCATTTTCACCACCTTCCACTTGAAGTTCTTTATCTTTGGAATCATATAACAACCCCCATTCCTCTATCCCTCTCAAATCAATTTCCAAAATTCCTTTGGGATCCACTGAGAAGATTAAGGGCAGATAGTTCTAGGATTGCCTTTCTCCTTTTGATTTCAAGCATAACCATCATTGGTAGTACGGATTCCACATTTGGCCCAAGGCCATATTAGTTTATCATTCATTGCGCAATTTCCAATTCTAAAGTTTTTTTATGGCCTCCCTCTCTTCATTTGATGCTACTCCTTCAATTCCCCTCAAGCTTAATTACTTCACATTCCTCATAATCAGGTTGACACGACCCATCCCAATTCCTCCGGGATTAACACGGGATGTGCCATACTCCCGTCTGACAAGGGATAAATCAAAACCATCAGCGCGACCGGCTTCCAGAGCGCGCCAGGATCCGGTGGAGGATTGTGATGGCTCGGTCCGTGATCAACATGAAGGGTATTAAAACTAGAAAAGACTGTGAGTAGACAAAAATCAACGATTTAATAAAACACATTTCATAAAAGACATTTATGCCCTTCACTAAAAAGCATGCATGCATAGGAAAACCATTTATCAAACCACATATGTTTCAATAACCATTAATAGGGTCTCAACCTCAAGTTCCGTAAATTCAAATCATACGGGCACCTGTCCAAATCCATTTACACAAATCCATAATCATATCAAACATATGTGGGTACTCAACCCAAATCCATTTATTATTCACAAAACACAATTTCGCAAATCCAAGAAATCATGTTTACCATATATCATATAACCAATCCTGTCATGGTTTCTAAAGCTACGTGCGTGCTACCCGGGGTCTCAAATCCCAAGTCTTGCCAAGGTCCACCCAGGTCAATGTTCGCAGATCAATGACCCTCCTTGGGGTTATAATCCATAATAGCCTTCTTGAGAGTAAGGTACCCAACGGGGGCGACTCCACTCAGTTAGTGCTCCATGACTACTCTGGGGTCCACCCAGGCCAACGACCCTCCCCGGAGGAGATAATCCATAAATATATAAGGATGGTATATGAAAAACCATTTTGAAACCATTCTCAAAACCATTCAAGGGTTCGTTCCCGGTCCCTATAAACCGTCATGAACCAGAAATTCATTTATGGGTCCCCGACCCGAAATCACAATCGTAAACCATAACTGGGCCTCAAGCTCTATTTCGTAAACCAACTAAGCCTCGTGCCCAATTCCTAAACCAAATGGGCCTCGTGCCCGATTTCGTAACCCAACTGGGCCCCGAGCCTGATTCGTAAATCAACTGACCTCAAACCCAATACGTAAACCAACTGAGCCTCCAGCCCGATGCCTGGTTAAATCAAATGGACTTCAAGTCTGAGAGTTCGTAAATCAAATGGGTCTCGTGTCTGATTCCATATTTTCAAATTCTAAATCAATTCACGAACCAATTGGGCCCCTGGCCCGATAACATGGCTAAAATGGACTTCGAGTCCGAGGGTTTCCAAAACAAATGGGTCTCATGCCCGAGTTTACCTTTTCAAATCCAAAACCATTTCATTAAACCATTTTTTGAAATCATAAGCACATATAATCAGTGCAAAACTGTAAACATTGATTTACGTGCAAACACGTAAATCGCCTTGAAATACGTGAAATCATGTAAATCACTAATATCCAAATCATCATCATAGAATCACATATGTAAAACATATAAAAAATTTATGCATGCATCACAGTTTAGAAATCAAGGTCCACTCACAGACCGTCCTACGTTGCAGCCTCGATTTGCGTGTTGTAAGCCTCCCAGAGCTAATCACTTTCACCGGGACTCCTAAACCTGTCCAAATCATATTCGAGGGTTACTAACTACCTTATTAACCTATCATTGAAGTCCCGTAAGTTTCCCGAATTTTGAACTATTTTTAAACTCGATCCTAAACCTTTGGACATCCCGACCTATATCGAGACGATGTCCAATCAACACGAAACCAGTCCCAAAATATTCGTTACATCGAATAGATTAAAAGTCATGTTGAACACATTCCCAAAATACCCCCCACGCCCCCTCACACACCGCCCAAAGGAGTTGCGCGTGAAACCCACGCGCCTGCACTATTCATCATCCCGTACCTCCGGCGAACCCGGTTCATGGGTTTTTACCGAACCGGACCGGACCGATCTGGGCTGGCGTGACTGGTTCAATGCTTTAACTCTCTCATTTTCGATCCATTCTTGTCCCTTTCAATTCCTTTAGGTTTCTAACAACATTCCCTATCGATCTATGACTTCATAACACGAGAAAAACCAACAAAAGCTTACCTCCTATGATCAAACAGTAAGCTTCGACTTCCTCCATTGTTTATCGCTACTCCAGCCACCCATTTCCATCAAAATTGATCCCCATCGAGTCGTCCTGGTCCCTAGGTCTCAATAGAATCAATAGGAACTCAAAAAAGCATCCAAAACGTATTCTTCTAATTTTGAAAACAAAATGGGTTCTCGAGTCAAACTTACCTCCGACGTGGACCGCCGTGTCTTGTCGTCTCTCAGCCCTTCTGATCACTCCCTCGCTAATGTTCTCTCACACGAACAGAAGATGGTCATGGTGGTGAGGTGATATGTGTGTTGTGTGTTGTTTGTTGGTTTAGAGAGAATGAAGATGGTGATCGGGTTTGGAAATAAAAAATGAAAGAAGATGATAGTTGATGATCAGATGAGGGAGATATGGACAGTAGAGATGAGAGGGAGAGGTAGAGATGAATGGCTGGGATGAGAAGTGGGTGGGATTAATTATAAAATAATTAAGATAATATTATTTTAATTACTTAGATCCACTTTTTAGGGATAATGACCAATGACAGGGGAACACTGAAAAACAGAGTAGGGGAAACCATGACACCCTTATCCTAGATTCTTCATCAATTGAGGCTACTTGGTGAAAGCAATTGAGAGAACAGATAGTGAGTTGAATGGTGGTGCCGCCGTCGTGGACGGTGGCCCTAACCCGTGAGGCAAAACAAAATAGGGAACTCGTGATCGTGAAGAAGTTGATTTCACACTCTTGGAAACTCAATCTTTAGCTCATGCTTTCTACATGAAAGTGAGAGGCAGGGTTGCAACGTGGATGGTGGTGGTCATGGAAGGGTACGACGGCGACGGCAGGTGAGTGTTCCCGTGTAGTTGTAGTTTGCATTTGATAATGGCAAATTGCATTTTAGTGACTGATAATCAAAGTGGTCATTTGGATGAGATTCCTGGAGATCCTAGGAAGAGATTGGGACCAAAACCACGGCCTAAGATGGCCAAGTCCATGGAAACAGTAAGGTGAAACTTGATCGATTCATGAATTGATCCAGGAGGTATGATCTTGGTCTGATTTTCTTGTTTTAAGGTTGTAGATGAATAGGAAAAACGTAGAGGAAACTATAGAATCAACTAGGAGTGAAAATGGAATCAAAATGAACGAAGTAAGCTGTTGAACCGGCGATGTTGGTTTTGGGTTGGACCGGACCCGTCTGAACCGAGTTTACCCGAGGTAGAAGATGACTGTGCTGGGTGCGTGGCTCCCACGCGCAGCCCATTTGGGAAGCGCGTGAGGGCGCTTGGAGCCTAGTATGAGGAAGCGTTCAACATGTGAAATGATGTAATCGATGTAACGAACATTTTGGCACTGGTTTCGAGTCGATCGGACATCATCTCGATATGTTTCGGAATTTCCGAAGGTTTTAGGGTTCGTTTAAAAATAGTTAAAAAGTTGAGAAAATTACGAGGATTTAGTAGAAGCTTAATGAAGTAGTTAGTGACCTTATTATGAGATTTGGACAAGTTCGGGAAAGCTGATGATAGTGGATTAGTCGGGAACGACGTAAATGCACGCGTATCGAGGCGGTGACGCTAATGGTCTGTGAATGGACTTTGCTTTCTAACTTATGATGCATACATAAATATTTTTATATGTTTTCTATATGTGATTTTTATGGTTATGATATGATCTTGATGATTTACGGTTTAGCACGTATTTCGAGATATTTACGGAATTACACGTTTTACGAGCTTACGATTTATGTTGTGATTTGATCATTGTTTTGATGATTTGAATTTGAAATATGAATTGATTTCAATGATTTATAATGGATTTTGATAAGTGATTTTGGGCTTGAAGCCTTGTTCATATGATTTCGGTAAATGTTCTTTCAGTTTTGGAATCGAAGTTTGGAAAAATGATTTGGATTCAGTTTTGGAACTTGAAAGTGAATTCTGGATTTGGGTTCAGGATGATGGTTCCGGATGCTAGCTTACGGAATCATGATTGCGAATTTGGATATGGATTTTCTATGATTTTCACTTGGTTTTAGGTTTAAAGACCCGTTGAAAACTGGTTTTGGGTTTAAAGACCCGGATATGGCTGGATCTGGTTTTGAGTTTAAAGACTAGGTTGATTGACAGGGGAGGGCCTTGGATTGATATTTTTTGAGTTTAAAGACTCGGTTATTGTGATATCCTCTGAGGCCTGTTGATTGTGTTTTGAGTTTAAAGACTCGTTGATATCCCGGGAAGGCTTGATTATGCGCATGTGTTTTGAGTTTAAAGACTCGGGCGCGCTTGAGATCCAGCAACTTGATTGATTGATATTTTACTTTGGTTTTTCACTGGTTTTTAGATGTTTTGGGCGATGGCCCAGATGATTTGGATTTGATGAATTTTGGGTTGAGTTCCCGTACTTTGATGAGGATTTATGATTTTGTGCTGAATTCCCGTACTTTGATGAGGATTTATGATTTTGGGCTGAGTTCCCGTACTTTCATGGGGATTTATGATTTTGGGTTGAAGCCCTGGATATGAATTACGGATTTGAGAAAAGGAAATGTTTCCGGTTTTCATTGATGGTTTATTGATGGTTTTCATATGCATACATTTTTTTTTCATGGAGGGTATAAATGTAATTTATTATACACTGTTTTTTGAACGTATTGATTTTTTTTTTGTCCATTCACATTCTTTTATGTTTTCGATACCCTCCAGGTTTGATGCGGTGCGGGCTGTTGTTAGAGAGAGACGGAAACATCACACACGCTGTCCACAGTAGATTCTGCGTGCTCTGGGAAGTCCGGAACTTTTTTGGAGGGTTCTCTTGGGAATCCCTTGTCCGGCTTGAGTGTTAGGTGGAGGTTGGACGTCGGTTTAGCTTTCATGTCGCATGTAAGTTAGACGGGAGCACGGCTTATCCCTTAATCCCGGGGGATTGGGGGTAGGTCGTGTCAAATTGGTATCATAGCAGGATTTGTGCATTTTGCACGAGGTTTTAGCTCCCAGAGTAGTTGGTTCGTCGACTTGGGTGTTGTGAAGCTACTGTGGATGTGATGTCTCGACGCGGAACAGTCCACCATCAACCTGGATACGCGAGTGATAGCTAGTGGCTTAGTTAGTGGCGAGAGTACGAGCGACTGGGTGATGTGTTGCCCGATATGCGATGTGTGGTGAGATTTATGTTGGCTTAGGGCCAGAGTAGTTAGCATGTTTGGCACTGGATATGCTTAATGATTAGACCATAGGTTCGGATGTATGCTAGTGTTGTTAACTTGGATGGTAACCAATGGACTACGATTGATGGTCGACTGGTCAGCATGTGGAGCCTGATGACAGCCTATTGAGCTGGTGGTACACGTGGGCCGAGGAGGCCGGTTGACGGTGGCTTGTTAGGCTGGATGACGAAAGCATAGATTGGTGACCTTTTGGTCAATTTGGTTGAGATTGGATTTGTGCGGCTACGAGTAGCCAGATGCCTTATTTGAGGGATTTCCCCCTAGCGTTGGTTATTGGTTGAAGTTGGTGTGTAGACTTTACGATAATGGATGATCGTAGCCGGGTGTGACGACCCGAGTGGAGGTTGTTGTGAGCTAGTAGATGCCGTGGGTTTTGATCTCGAGTGGGGATTTAAGGAACCCTGTTGTGAGGGTTGGCTTATCCTTGTGAGTACCGTAGTGAGAAACCCCAGAGTAAGTGCTTAGTTTGGAAACCATGGGTTGGGGTTTGTGGTTAGATATTTGTTATGGTTGGGCCGATTTACGGACGGATTGGAAATGGTGCTGCGAGATGCAGCCTAGGTAGTGGATGATTGGTGGACGACTCTGGACGAGTCTAGTGAGATTGCGGCGTTGGTTAAGCATTGAGTTGCTCAGAGTTGTGGATTACGAGGGATGTTAGTTCCCCCGACTCGAGCGTAGATTGAGGGTTTTGGCTCGGGGTTCGGGACTAGTGTGATGTGAGCACGATATAGAGGATGATGTGCCTCGAGCTGGGATGTTTGTGAACGGTAGGATGGGCACATCGTGAGCTGAGGTTGTGGCCAGTCGTGAGGTGCTGGTATCTGGTAGGAGGAACCGCTAACCAAGTTGGGATGTGTGATGACCTTTGGTAGGTCATGTTTGGGACGAACAGTCAGGATGCTGTTAGTTTGACCAGAGTAGCGCAGCAGAAGCGCAGTGGACCTATGCTTTGTGTTGGATCGGGCTAGGTTGGTATGGTCAGGTTAACCATGAGCGAGTTTGGTCTACATAGATACCGCAGGATGGGACGAATGAGTCAGCAGATGTTGGCTGTGTCGGAGTGTGTTGGTACTTGGTGACTTCTCGAGACTAGGGATTGACGACTTCGAGGATTGTGACTGAGGAGTCTGAGGTGAGTGATCGAGAGTTGGTTACCCATCTGATAGTGGTGCTCGAGGTTGAACCTCGGAAAGGTTGGGATGCGATCATCAGAAGGAATGATAATTGATATTCTTTTGGATGTGTATAAACAGTGAGAACCGACAGGCGAGTTGGTCGGTGATTTGGTTTGGTTACGGACACGTGGTTGTGGACTTTTCTAAGTCCCGTAGAGGAGTTGACGTTTAGACGGTAAGTCCAGTGGTGGTATACTTGTTCAGGATAAAGTCCCATGGCTATAATGTCGGAATCAGGAGATGTTGAGATTGAGACGATGAGATGCTGTGTGGTGGATACTCTGGAGTCGATTTGGGGACTCATTGAAGGAACTTTAGGAATTGTGACCCCCCTCAATCGTGGAGACAAGTGGATGTGTTGCGGAATAAAGAGAGTACTTGGTGACGCCCTGTTTAGCATGTGTGGCGAGTGCCATAGGATTGTGTTAAGTTGGATTATGGTAGGCTGACTTGTGGTGTCGTGGTTGTGGACCATTGCGCGTTTCGTTGTAGGATAACAAAAGGAAGCTCAGAATGAGTGCCTATAACTGATCAATATGAGGATATTAAAGAGATCCCACAATCTAGACGTGTTGTATTCTGGATTGATTTAATTCAATGTGATGGTCTGATGGTAAGAGTTGTATGGACGAGAAGTGGGATCCACTTAGGAGTGAGTAGATAGGGATTGGATTGTTTCTGGCTTAGGTTTGAGTTGTTTTGGATCAGGAAGATCGTATGTGAGACATAGGTTCGATATCTTGACCATCTTAGAGTTGTGCAGGACGTGTGTGGTTTGTTGTTGCATACGTATGGGTAGTGGATTTGGATCTAGTGTTGGGACTGCCCTATGTACGTAGTTGAGATGTGATTGGATTTCATATTGGTCGGGAGACCTAGGAGATCGGGAGACTTGGACTAGATTTGAGTTGGTTTTCCCCAGCAGACATGTAGTTCAGTCTAGAGGTAAGATTGGACCGACGGACTGCAAAAGTGAAGCGTGATTGGCTCGTCGTCAGGTGGTAATCAGTATGGTTACAAAGACATTTGTGTGCCCTGAAGATACACTGTGAGGGTGACGGGTACACTATGGTGTTGTTGGATGGACTTTGGGTGTAGTAGAGCTCGGTTGATGCCGATGTGGTTGATTGGTGGACATACGGTAGGATGTCGTTGGAAGTACTGGAGGATATACTCTACGAGCTGTGATTGAGGTATTCTAAAATATCTCTGTTTGATTAAAAGTTTTGTGGGATTGTTGGGTGTGTTTGGTGGTATGCATCGTGATTCTTGATGGTTATGATCGGTGCATGTACTTGAGATGTGTTCTGATGCGATTGGATGTGCATCGTGATGTTCTGGTAGAGAGTTGATGATCGGCTTAGTGTAGAGGTATGTTGTGATAGGATTGATGATCGATAGAGTTCCGATATGATTGATTTTAACGGAGCATGTAGACTGGATCAAGGTGATCCCATGTGATTGATTAGTTATGGCAGGAGTCAATACCGATATGAGCTGGATGCTCAGATCCATGAGTGGCTGGTGGGACCCTGATAGTGAGATGTGTGATCACGGTTTGACATGTAGGTGATAAGGTCTAGTTGCGGACAGGTGGTGTAGAACGTGGATGGAGTTTCCACAGGATAATAGTGTTGGTGGTTAGCGGAACCACCAGTGAGATGAGTGGCTGAGTTAGTGGTGTGAGCGAGTACGTTGTGACTCCAGTGGGTCAGCGCGAATCGTTGACGGACGTAATACGGATCGTTGAATAGGTATTGATGCATGGGAGTACCAAGGTCGATAGATGCCATCTTGTGAATTGGTGTACTTGAGAATTGTGCATGTTGACGACAAACTCACAAGATGCACTGAAGTGTTGGTACGAGGTACACTTGACTTGAAAAAGGATCAGGGATGAGGAGACTGGTAGCAGTGGTGCTGTGGCATCCCTATTGTTAGAGGAGCTGTGAGTGTCGGCTGGTGCGACGTTAGAGGTATCTCGGGTACGAGTTGGAATGTGTTGACCTCGGTGAGAATGAGATGATCATCAGATGGATCCAAAGTCGGATGAGTTGGTTCGCTTGGCCGATTTGGGGTGACAGTTTGGGAACTGTCAGGATAAGTTAGATTGGCAGATGAAAGACACTGAGTAGGAGACTCAGGTGTGAGATTAGTTGGATTTCCCCCAGTAAGTTGCGGACGTACGAGATTTGGAATTTCGGGGACAAAATTCTTTAAGGGGGTGAGATTGTAATGACCCGTCCCAGAAATCGGGATTAGATTAGTGATTAATGACAGATTAGGAAAGTTAATCAGTTATTAGTTGGGTGTTTTCGGACGAACGGTGCGAAATGACGATTTTGCCCTTGGAAATGGGTGAATGGTTGACTTTTTGTTCGGGCGGTCAAATAGACCCTGACCAATGACTGTGACATAGTTCAAGACTCCACGAGTTCATAGACAGGTGACACGTCCGATTTCGACATTCGAGGACGAAGTTATGATGTTCGGAAGTTTGAGGGTACATTGGTAATTTGGTTAAGAAGAGGCAAATGGTTGACTTTTTATACGACAAGTTATTTTCACGAAGTTCAAGGACCGTTAGGTAGGTCTAGATCCCCTGAATACAACGACATGCGGCACGCTCTCATTGGACGTCGGTAGGTTTGGAATTTGGTCTAAAACCACTAGGGGCAAAATGGTAAATTGTCATTTAGGGGCATTTTGGTCTTTTGCTGCCTAGGGATCTGTGCCTAGTGAGATTGTGCCACCTGGTGTCTTGAGAAGTATGCCCAATGGTTTAGAGAGACTTGTCCCACTCTGGAAGGCCGTGGAAGTTTTGGGCACCGCCTTATTCGAAATAGTCATTACCAAAGCAGAATCAAGCACTCCCCTCGTCGCCTCAATCACAACCTCACTCGATTCCAAAGTTCCAACTATGTCGGAACCAACATATTCGAACATCAACCACATGTCCGTAACCAGTCTAACTCACTACCAAGTTCGCCTATCAGTTTATACCGTTTACGTACATCCAAAAGGATGTGGACCATTACTACTCGATCCTCACGTCTCAATCCCTGCTGGATTCCGTCCAGTCCAACTTTGTCGAAGATCCACTGTCAGATCACAAATACCGAATATATTGCCATCTCGACGGAGTCACATCCCGACTCGTGACTCATCATCATCACAATCACCGGCACCAGCACCAGCGCTAGCACACCGTGTGCAAAACAGCCAACCCTGGATCTTTGCTCATCCCGAGCAATGACCCCGTACCTCTACACAAGTTGGAGTAATTCTACCTCCCTCGTACCCAACAACTCTGGGTACAGTCGCCTTGACAACTCAACCAAGAAAAGGAAACGTTCCCCGAACGTCACCCGATTCTCAACAACAACAACTACAACCACTCTCGATAGTGGTGCCTACCACAACTCGTGTAGACCTAGACACCAAACATCGCTATCGAGACTCCACATCCAACGGAAACAATCACTCGTACTAACTACTCTGTATCCCCACTCTGGGATTCCATCGACAAGTTCCAAATCCTGGTAACCTGTCTAACCAATCCCTAACCAATCGTAACTCAACTCAACCAATATCGTCTACCAGGTCGTCCATGACCTTAGTGGCACCAACTATCCATCACAACTAAAGTAGTACGACAACCAACTAGGTCTAACCGATTTATACAACCTCGACTGCAGAGTGTAGTCCCATCACCCAAGCTAACATAACATGACCGTCCAACGGTCTCGACTCTTAAAAGTCGTCAAAGTCAAACCACTCGCCAACTCACATTTCTGAACCATACAACGAACACTAGGATTTCCTACAAAGGCCAACAACTAACTCTATCGTACACACATTCTCTAACCCATTAATCACCGTTATGGTTCATCTTTCTAGACCATCCATCATGATTTAGGGTTCCAAAATCATACCCTAGGGTTCCTCTGAACCCAACTGCCCTCAGTAGTAAAATCCACAACTCGACTGACCCCGCGGTCCTGACATCGTATAGACGTCAATCCAATCCTACCCTCAGCTCCACTAGGATTCCCCGAATCCGGCTGCTCCTCGCAACATGATTCACAACTCAGAATAACATGGCCAACTAATGGTCACCACCCCATACTATCGTCATAGCCGATCCTACGACATCATGAAAGATGATCCCGACATAACCGTGGGGATGGTTAAACTCTAAAGTAATGTTTCGTTCATCCTTCAGTAGGGTCCCACACTGCCAACCACGACAGAACTATGGCAACCCCAGCATCAAATGCCGAACCAAAATGATCCATGATTCAATCCTACTAACCATCATATCTACACCCCAACTATCAGGTTGATAATGAACTGCAACCCATAGAGACATCACATCCATGACCAGTGCGTACCACAAGAACAAACCTGCTCTGATACCACTTGACACGACCCATCCCAATCCCCCCGGGATTAACACGGGATGTGCCATGCTCCCGTCTAACACGAAATGTCAGAATAGGGATGAATTAAAACCATCAGCCCGACCGGCTCCCAGAGCGCGCCAGGATCCGGTGGAGGATTGTGATGTCTCGGTCTCTGCTACAGTCTGCATCCGTGACCAACCTGAAGGGCATTAAAATCAGAAAATACTGTGAGAGGCTGAAAATCAACAATTTAATAAAACACATTTCATAAAAGACCTTTATACCCTTCACTAAAAAGCATGCATTCATAGGAAAACCATTTATCAACCCACATATGTTTCAATAACCTTTAATAGGGTCTCAGCCCCAAGTTCCATAAATTCAAATCATACGGGCACCTGTCCAAATCCATTTACACAAATCCATAATCATATCAAACATATGTGGGTACTCAACCCAAATCCATTTATTATTCACAAAACACAATTTCGCAAATCCAAGAAATCATGTTTACCATATATCATATAAAAAATCCTGTCATGGTTTCTAAAGCTACGCGCGTGCTACCCGAGGTCTCAAATCCCAAGTCTCCCCAAGGTCCACCCAGGTCAATATCCGCAGATCAATGACCCTCCTTGGGGTTATAATCCATAATAGCCTTCTTGAGAGTAAGGTACCCAACGGGGGCGACTCCACTCAGTTAGTGCTCCATGACTACTCCGGGGTCCACCCAGGCCAACGACCCTCCCCAGAGGAGATAATCTATAAATATATAAGGATGGTATATGAAAAACCATTTTGAAACCATTCTCAAAACCATTCAAGGGTTCATTCCCGGTCCCTATAGACCGTCATGAACCAGAAATCCATTTATGGGTCCCCGACCCAAAATCACAATCGTAAACCATAACTGGGCCTCAAGCTCGGTTCCATCAACCAACTGGGCCTCATGCCCGATTCCTAAACCAAATGGGCCTTGTGCCCGATTTCGTAACCCAACTGGGCCCCGAGCCCGATTCGTAAATCAACTGGGCCTCGAGCCCGATACGTAAACCAACTGGGCCTCCAGTTCGATGCCTTGTTAAATAAAATGGACTTCAAGTCCGAGGGTTTGTAAATCAAATGGGTCTCGTGCCCGATTCCATATTTTCAAATTCGAAATCAAATCACGAACCAATTGGGCCCCTAGCCCGATAACGTGACTAAAATGGACTTCGAGTCCGAGGATTTCCAAAACAAATGGGTATCATGCCCGAGCTTACCTTTTCAAATCCAAAACCATTTCATTAAATCATTTTTGAAACCATAAGCTCGTATAATCAGTGCAAAACCGTAAACCTCGATTTACGTGCAAACACGTAAATCACCTCTAAATACGTGAAATCATGTAAATCACTAATATCCAAATCATCATCATAGAATCACATATGGAAAACATATAAAACATTTATGCATGCATCATAGTTTAGAAATCAAGGTCCACTCACAGACCGTTTCACGCTGCTGCCTCGATTTGCGTGTCGTAATCCTCCCCGGGCTAATCACTGTCACCGGGACTCCCAAATCTGTCCAAATCATACTAGAGGGTTACTAACTACCTTATTAACCTCTCATTGAAGTCCCTATTTTTTCTGAATTTTTAACTATTTTTAAACTCGATTCGAAACCTTCGGACATCCCGAACTATATCGAGACAATGTTCGATCGACACGAACCCAGTCCCAAAATGTTCGTTACATCAAATAGATTAAAATTCATAATAAACACTTTCCCAAAATATCCCCTTCACGCGCCTTCACGCGCCGCCCAAAAGAGTTGCGCGTGAAGCCCACGCGTCTGCACTGTTCATCATCACATACCTCCAGCGAACCCGGTTCACTGGTTTCGATCGGACCGGACCAATCTGGACCGACGCGACCGGTTCAGTGCTTTAACTCTCTCATTTTCGGTCCATTCTTGTCCCTTTCAAATCCTATAGGTTTCTAACAACATTCCCTATCGATCTATGACTTCATAACACAAGAAAAACCAACAAAAGCTTACCTCATCAAACAGTAAGTTTAAACTTCCTCCGCTGTTTATCGCCACTCCAGCCACCCATTTCCATCAAAATTGATCCCCATCGAGTCGTCCTGGTCCCTAGGTCTCGATAGAATCAATAGGAACTCAAAACAACATCCAAAACGCATTCTTCTAATTTTGAAAACAAAATGGGTTCTCGGGTCAAACTTACCTCCGTTGTGGACCGCCATGTTCCGTCGTCTCTCAGCCCTTCTGATCACTCCCTCACTCACGGTCACTCACACGAACACAAGATGGTCATGGTGGTGAAGTGATATGTGTGTTGTGTGTTGTTTGTTGGTTTAGAGAGAAAGAAGATAGTGATCGGGTTTGGAAATGAAAAATGAAAGAAGATGATAGCTGATGATCAGATGAGGAGAGATGGATGGTGGAGATGAGAGGGTGAGGTAGAGATGAATGGCTGGGATGAGAAGTGAGTGGGATTAATTATAAAAAAATTAAGATAATATTATTTTAATTACCTAGATCCACTTTTTAGGGATAATGACCAATGGGATGAGTGACAGTTGTCACTCATCCATGGGTCCCACATAAATATATGCCCAATCAGATTTTGCCACGTAATTTTTACCTCGTAATGCGTGCATAGTCCAATTGAACTTCCTGTGACCATAACTTCTCCGTTATACGTCCGATTTTGACGTACCGCCTATCTACGGACTTGTGATGTCCCGATCTACGTCACGGTCATCGGCCCTAGTACGTTTGACTGCCCGAGTCAAAAGTCAACATTTTGCCGACGACCAAGGGTAAAACGGTCATTTTACACCGTTCGTCCGATTTCGCTCAACTGATCACCGATTAATCTCACTAATCCTTCATTAGTCACTAATCTAATACCGGAATTCGAGATGGTTCGTTACAAGGTTCTCCACCTTCTGAGGCTTGTCAATAGGAACACTAACAAATGGTTTGAGGGTAGAGCCAGCCACAAGCATTGGCCAAAAGGGCGCAAGCCCTGGGCCCAAAACAATATAGGGCCCAAAATTATTAATACATTATATATACAAAATGATAAATAAATTATGCGAAAAAATAAATAATATAGAAACATGTAAATTTGATGTTTGTTCAAGTTCTTTAAATGGTGAAGCTTTTATTTGAAGATTAACTACTTATATTGAATATGAAAGTTGTATTCTATTAGTTTTAAATGCAGACATTTTCATACATGTACAAGTTAGAAATGTAATATTTGTCTTTTCTTTTTTCTTTTTTCCTTTTTTTTGGACATGGGGTCCTCTTTTTTCTTGATTGCGGTTTTTGTCCCATTAAGTTTTCTCTAATAAGATTTTAATGAGGTCTCGTAGTATAAAAATGAAATAATATGTTCATAAAAAATTATATTTTAAGGATTAGGTGTGCAACTTGATGAAATATGTTTTATTGTTGCCATATGCTTTCAAATGTTTGGACTGACCTGCTTGAGGGTTGCACCATTCAAGCCCGGAATCCACCTGTCCTTCCATACTTGAATAATCATCCCATTTGAAAGCTGCCACTGAGCCCCCTGGTGACAATTTATTCTCCCTAAATAAGACTCGCCCACACCCAAGATAGCCTTCTACTTTTTTTTTTTGTTTCGAGGAAAGAAATATTCGGATAACACCTACTTTTCATTAGCCTTGCGCACAACAAATCAGATTCATGAATTAAACGCTAGCATTTTTTTTCCAAGAGAGCCAAACTAAAATCACCTAGATTCCAAAAGCCCATTTTTTCTTCCAATTTCTGTGATCTCAAATCCCTCCAACTAAGCCAATGAATCATGTTCCTTTCTTCAGATTTTCCCCATTAGAAATAAGAAAAAATAGAATCAAGTTCCATGCACAGTGTTTTTGGAAACTTGAACACCACCATAGGATATACTAGGATTGCCATAGCAACGACATTTATCAAGATCTCCATACTTGCTTGTGTGAGCAGTTTCTGCTTCCACCCATTTACCTTATACATTAGTTTCTCTTTAATATATGTTAAGTCATTATTTATGTATCTTTTTTATGTCATTTTTCTTGTCTATTGTGTGAATTGTTCATCATCCATAGTAGAAAATGATCAATCTTGTGAAGTGTGTATAGAATTAGAAAAGTTCATTTTAGCTTGGAAATAAAAGAAAGAATAAGTGTGGAAGCTTCAAGCACACAAAGATGAGTCTTGCTGTCCAAAGAAGAAGTCCTTAATCCCCAAGATTATTCCTTTCCACAAAAGCAAGGTCTGAATAAGCCAAAAAAGGCAAGTTCCACATGACTCCTAAGCTCGCCGAAGAAGAAAATGCTGCATCCATGAAGCCCAAGTCACACAAGGGAATGATTGGCGCACATCTCAAGAAGGATTTCATGCAAGAGATAAGACAAGGGCTTGATTTCTAGGCCCATATCTCAGCCCTGATTAGGAGAACATTTTTATTATTTAAATTACCATTTTTAGTTGCATTATTAAAGCTCCGAGATTTGTTCTCCTAATTTCTAGTAGTTGTAAACTCCTATTTAAAGGAGTGTTAACTCTAATTTTGGAGAACAGAACCCTAGCCGCATAAAAATTTTATTTATCACTCAAAAAATTTATTTCACTGTTTAGCATAGAGGTTTTCAGTTTTCTTGCTTTTCAAGAAGGCTAAATGTAAATGAGAATGTTGTTCAGGATGTTTTCAAGCTTTAAAGACTCAATTACGTTTTCATTTAATAATATGTCGAAGAATTTTCTCTTAGAATTAGGGATGCTTGAAGCCCTAACCATGATAGTTTTTTAACGAGATTTTGGCCCTTGATTTCTATTACTATGACTGCTGGATAAAATCATATTACTACTTGATTTCTATTCTTTTATGTTTATGAGATTGATCACATTGTTTGCATAAATTAGTGGTAGAATTGCTTGGTTGACCACCATTATCGTCATGTAATTCACCTAGCATCAAGAGATTGAGGTTAAGAAACAATCTTGTAATCAAATTCATGACATTCCTATAATTGCCCATCACTTTCTAGGGTTATTGTGATTGCTCAGATTCTCGTTTAGTCTTCGTGCATCATCTTAACTGGAAGTTGATAGAAGTTTTATGTAACACCCCTTATATTTAAAAAAATGAAAAATGGCCATTTTGCCACTAAAAAGTCAAAGAGTTGACTTTTGACTCCAAAAAGTCAAATTTTGACTTTTGTCCGGGAGATCTTGTGGACGTACCGAGAGAACCGTTATGAAGGTCTCGAACTTTTGAGCGTATGGACATCCTAAGGAAGTTATAAAGATAGATTTGGCCATGGCAAGGATTGGAAATTAAGGATAACTTTTAAATATTAATAGTATAAGATCTCGAATAAGAATAAACAAGTATTTCCTACCACTCGACTGGGTTAAGTGGGTCGGAAGTGGGTAGCACCCTACAAGGGAGGGATTGTCAGGACCCATCCCGGTTTCACTCCGAAACCCGAGGTAAATCCTGCTCCCGTCTGACTCCCCGACACAATACCCAAGTAAAGCTCACTAAAAATCACCCAAAACTCAGTCAGACACAGGAGAAACTATATAAAACATCCCGAAGTTATAATTTACAGAGCATAGTACGAAACACAAGGAAATAAAACCGATAATAATTACACGCACGCGGAAGACTTTAAACCACTCCGGGATCTTTCATGTGACCTCTATGCCTCAGACACTGCCTCGACGTCAAGACCCCGCGCTATCTCCACAACCTGGAAGGCAAGTTAAAAACACAAGGTGTGAGTGGACCATACTAAAAGAAAAGTTCTAAAACCATTTATCAGAAAACCAAGTTTCACCCTCCATTTTGAAAACCACATGCATAATCAAGTTTATAAAACAGTTATAAACCAAATTACCATAAACCATATCATAAGAAACAGAAACACTATAAAACAGTTAGAAAAACCAGAGCATGTGAATTATAAAACCGTATCATAAACCATGAACAAGAAATCATCATTTTCCGATCAAACCTGCTGGACCTATCCGAGTCTTTAAACTCCCGAGTCTTTAAACTCAATCCAGGCCTTAACAATATCCGAGTCTTTAAACTCCCGAGTCTTTAAACTCAAAGGCCTACGGGGGAAAATCAATATATCCGAGTCCTTAAACTCCCGAGTCTTTAAACTCAATCCGGGCCCGTCCCCCGTCAAATCAGTATCCGGGTCTTTAAACCCAATAACCAGATCCAGCAAATCCAATCCAAAACCAGTTGAAAACCATTTCTGTATTCACATCCAAACCCGAATCTAAAATCACCGGTCCGATGCCTTTCCCGCATCCCGAACCGTCATTCCGAACCCAAATCCGGAATCCACTTTTCCACTTGGAAACCAACCCTTTTTCCAACCTTTAATCATCAAAATCATGTTCCAAAATTCATTTATAATCATTTGAAATCATTTATCATTTGAAAGTCCAAAACTACAACATTATAATCAGAAATCAACCTTTTATCATAAAATGTGCCACATACCGTATTTTCTCGAAAACGTGCAAATATGTAAAATCACATCACAAATCCAACAATCATGACATCACATATGGAAAACAAGTATAGAAAACAATTATGCATGTTCGAGTTTAAGGAGAGAGTCCACTCACAGTACCGAGCCCTCAATCGCGTCCCGAACGTCCCGCACGTTCCTCGGCTTCCTCGGGAAATCCCGATCTTGTCAACAACCACCAAAATCCGTCACTAACACGTCTACGAAGGTTCACCTAAATGCCCTCAAAATTCCCCGAATTGAAAGCGTAATAACCCGGGACCCTAAGCTTTCACCATCACGAAACTAAACTCAAACGACGTTCGATTAACCCGAAACCACTTCCAATGAACTCAACACAACTCCTGGACCAAAAAACCATGTTGACCGTTCCTCCCAGAACCGCCGCACGCGCCTCCACGCACCGCCCAAAGTGGCTGCGCGTGGCCCTCACGCGCCAGCTACAGTGCACCTTCAACCTCACGTCGACCCGGTTCAACACAGTAGTCTGCAGCTTGAACCGGCGTCAACGGTTCTCCTCTGTCCGGCCACCACTTCACCTCCTTTCTTCTCCTATAGCTTCGTCCAACCTTACTCTATGCATCCCCGTCCTCCAATCACCTCGACACAGCCCCTACACCATCGACTCAGACTCGAAACCAGACGGCCCAATTCCTCTGTTTTCCTTTCCGGCCGCCCAGGTAACCTCCCTTCACGGTGGCAATACCAGACGGTTCCTAGGACCTCAAGGAACCTAACCCAACTCTCCTAGACCTTCGACTCAGTTTCTAGGATCACGACTCTGGGTTTGAAACAAAACGGGAAAACGGGGCACACAGAGTCCCTCCGTCGTGCCAACCGCCACCGTGCACCTCCCGTCACGGCAACACAACCAAACGACGCCCTGGACTCGACTGAACTCCCTAGACTCCCCTAGACTCTTCGATTCAACCCCTCAAGCCACAACTTCCAATTTGAAATCACGGCCAAAACAGAGCATAGTCACAGGGAAATAGAAATTACCTGTAACCTGTCGCCGTCGTGAGCTCCGCCGGTATTGGTTGACTCCTCGCAACCCGCACGACACCACCACGGTCTCAGTTGCCCCGTACACGGCCGCCACCGCCACAATTCTCACGACCTCCCTGCTTTTCACCCCTGGTTTTCCCGCAGTTCCCAGCTGCCCAACCACACGACTTCCTCACCTCCCAACCTTCTTACCATCTCCCTTTCCCTCTCTGGACACCCACACACACTCACAACTCACCCGCTCCCTCAATCAACCCTTCAATGCTCTCAATTTCCTCCCACAATCTCCCTCTGTTTCTGTCTCCCTCTGCGCACAACACGAACACGGGCACGGTTGCACCCCAATTATTTGGGCCGTGTATGTACAGGATTCAACAAGAACCCTCTAGTCCCTCAACACGTGTAACAACCCGTCCCGAGAATTGGGATAAGTAGAGTGATTAAGGTGTGATTAGTAAGGTTAATCAAGGGTTAGGTGGTCCCGAGGGGTCCGGGAACTTAGAATGACGATTTTGCCCCTGGGTCGGGCAGAAATGTTGACTTTTATTTCGGGTGGTCAAATGGGAGTTGACCAGTGACCAGGACGTAGTTGAGGACGTTACGAATCCGTAGGCAGGTGGCACGCCCGATTCCGACATCCGAGGAGGAAGTTGTGATGTTCGGAATGTTGAGGGCATAACCGTAATTTGGCGAAATTAGGGGGGAAACGTTGACTTTTTATACGAACGGGTTTTGGTAAGTTGACCTAAGACCGTTAGATAGATCTCGTCATCCCGAGTTCGATGACAGGCGGCACGTATTCATCGGACGTACGATGTGGGAGTTACAGGTCTAGAAAGGTAGTGGCAAAGTTGAAATTTTGGGTAAAACAGAAGGGCATTTTGGTCTTTTGTGCTCTGGGGTGTGTGCAACAGATAAGGACAGATGAAGGGTTGAGATTGAGCCACATGTGAGCTGAAGGGTAGGATGGTGACACGTGCTAAAGGTGGAGTGGTTTCTGGGGGGTTCCAGTGTATGCACGGTCCAATTATTTGGGTGCAACCGTGCAAGTGTGAGTTTTTCGACCCAGAGAGAAACAGAGTGAGGCGGTGAGGAAAATTGGAAGGTGATCGTGGATGTTGTTGAGTTCTGGTGAGTGAAGAGTGATCAGAAGGAGGTTGAGAGATGCTGGGGTGGTGCTGAGAAGGTTAGAAGTGTGCAGGTGGTGTGGGAGTGAGTTGAGAGCCACGGGAATTTCAGAGAAAAACAGAGAGGAACTGAGGGAACTGGTGGTGCTGTGGCCGTGTGTAAGTGCGATTGACCTCGAGAGGAGGCTGAGGCGACGTTGTGGACTCCAGGAACCGCGGCGGCGAGCACGGTGGTGGACGGTTGCAGGTAATCCCTCATCCTTGTAAACTTGCCCTGTTTTCCCGTCGAGGTTTGAATCGAAAGTCGTGAGTCTAGGGGTTGAATCGATGGGTCTATAGTGGTTTAAGGGATTTAGTTGAGTCCTAGGAACCGTCTGGTTGTGTTGCCGTGACGAGAGGTGCACGGTGGTGGTTGGCGTGACGGAGGGACTCTGTGTGCCCTGTTTTTCCGTTTTGTTTCAATCCAAGAGTCGTGATCCCAGGGACTGAGTCGAAGGTTTAGAAGAGTTGGATTAGGTTTAGTGAGGTCCTAGGAAGAGTCTGGGACAGTCACCGTGACGGGGGGTGACCGGAGTGGCTGGATTGTGAAACAGGGGAGTTCAGGCCGTCTGGTTCGAGTTTGAGTCGACGGTGTAGGGGCCGTGTCGAGTTCTAAGGAGGAGGGGGATGGTTAGCTTAAGGTTGGACGAAGAGGACGGTGAAGAGAGGGAGGAAAATGGTGCAGGCACGGCAGTGAACCGCTCTCGCCGGTTCAAACAGCAGGCACTGTGTCGAGCCCGGTTTACGCGAGGTTGACGGTGGCACTGTAGCTGGCGCGTGGGGCCACGCGCAGCCACTTTGGGCGGCGCGTGGGGGCGCGTGCGGCGGTTCTGGGAGAAACGGTCAACATAGTTTTTGGTCTAGGAGTCATGGTGAGTTCAATGGAGTTGGTTTCGGGTCAATCGGAAGTTGTTTGAGTTGAGTTCCGCGAGGGTGAAAGTTTAGGGTCCCGGGTTCTTATGTTTAAGATTCGGGAAATTTTGAGGGAATTTAGGTGAACCTTCGTAGACGTGTTCGTGACGTAATTTGGCGGTGTTTGACAGGATCGGGATTTCCCGAGGAAGCCGAGGAACGGGCTGGACGTTCGGGACGTGAGTAGGGCTCAGTACTGTGAGTGGACCCTTTCCTTAAACTCGAGCATGCATAACTGTTTTTATATACGTATTTTATGGTTTTACTTATGAATCTAGGTTTATTGATTATGAAATGATGATTTTATGTATTTGCACGTTTTTCGAGAAAAAGACGATTTTGGCACGGTTTTCGAGAAAATATTGGTTTTCGGATTTTGATGCCACATTTGGGGATTTCCACTGATAAAGGTTTTCTAATAGTGATATATGGGTTATGAAATGTGATTTGTGATTACATGGGGTTTTGGTATGAAAATGGATATTTTCCGGATTTGGGTTCGGAATGACGGTTCTGAACGCCGGAATGGCATCAGACCAGTGATTTCGGATTCGGGTTTGGATGAGGATTTGGTAAATGGTTTTCAAATGGTTTTGGGATTGGATTTGCTGGATCTGGATATTGGGTTTAAAGACCCGGATATATGTGACGGGGGACCGGCCGGATTGGGTTTAAAGACCCGGATTGAGTTTAAAGACTCGGGAGTTTAAAGACTCGGATATATATATTGATTTTCCCCCGTAGGCCTTGAGTTTAAAGACTCGGGAGTTTAAAGACTCGGATATGATTAAGGCCTGGATTGAGTTTAAAGACTCGGGAGTTTAAAGACTCGGATAGATCCAGCAGGTTTGATCGAGAAAAGGATGATTTGGTGGTTATGGTTTTGATACGGTTTCTGATACTCATGTTATGGTTTCTTATGGTATTTTATAGTGTTTCTGTTTCTTATGATGTTTTATAATGATTATTTTATTAATGTGTTTATAACTGTTGGTTATGCATGTGGTTTCAAAACGGAGGGTTTAACTCGGTTTTCTTATAAAATGGTTTTTGACCTTTTGTACTTTCTGGTCCACTCACATTTTCTGTTTTAATTGCCCTCCAGGTTGTGGAGCGAGTGCGGGGTCTTGACGTCGAGGCAGAGTCTGAGGCATAGAAGTGACATGAGGGTTCCCAGAGTAGAGTAAAGGCTTCTGTGTGCGTGTAGTTACCGAGTTATTTTCTTTGTATGTTCGTACTATGTTTTGTAAATGTTCTACGTTCGGGACTTTGTGTCTAATTACTCCTGCGTTTGACTGGTTAGAATACGAATGAGTTGTACTTGAGTTTTGCGTCGGGGAGTCAGACGGGAGCGGGATTTACCTCGGGTTTCGGGGTGAAACCGGGGTGGGTCCTGACAACACGTGTCACCAATCTGCCCAAGCCTTCACCATCTGGCCCAATCCCAGCCGTCCATCTATTCTCTCTCTGTACAAATTCCAGAACACAAAAGACCAAACTACCCCTCCTTTTTACTCAATTTTACAATTATGCCACTACCTTTCTAGACCCGTATCTCACACACCGTATGTCCGATGAATACATGCCGCCTGTCATCGAACTCAGGATGACGAGAGCTACGTAACCATCCTAGGTCAACGTACCAAAACCCGTTCGTACAAAGAGTCTACTTTTCCCCCTAAGTTAGCCATATTACGGTTATGCCCTCAACCTTCCGAACATCATAACTTCCTCCTCGGATGTCGGAATCAGGCGTACCACCTGCCTATGGATTCGTGACGTCCTAAACTACGTCCTGGTCACCGGTCAACACCCAATTGACCGTCCCGAACGAAAAGTCAACTTTTTGCCCTAATTAGGGGCAAAATCGTCATTCTAAACTTACAGACCTATCGGGACCACCTAACCACCAATTAACCTCACTAATCCCACCTTAATCACACTACTAATCCCGGCTCTCGGGACGGGTTGTTACAGGGATTCTTTTGGTTAAGAATGTTTAGTCCAAAGGGCGATAAAAATATTAGTAGATCCCTTGTCTGATAAGAGTCGTAAGACGGGAGCAGCATCAGTCCAATTTTATGGGAAATTGGGGACGAGTTTTGTCATTTTAAGTGCTCACATGGCATAGAACCTGCTACGTGAGAAAATAATAGCATATATGTAGTGGGCCTTAATCACATATGTGGAGTGGGAATTAATCGGACATTTGCAAGGGCATCGTATTTAGATTTTTCATTGTAATTGAATCAAGGAAACCTTATTAGGAGCTTGAACTAGTTAGTGGTGGATAGGTAGCCTTAATTTAACTTTAGTCAATCGACTAATCAATGTTCTACATTGTTGTTCATTTACTCTTCTTGCTTGCTGGGTTTATTATATAGTGTCCTTGCTTGCTACCTAGGTGTCTTGCATATCTACTTTAGCACTGAGCTTGTCATTTAATTGTGTTTTTGTTCTTAGTTTGCCCTCGTTATTTTTTTCCTGTTTTTGAGTCCTACTCAGAGTTTAGTGAACTTAATTACTAAATGGACTAAACGTTGATACAAGTTCTTGTGGGATTCGACCTTTACTTGTCACTTTACTATCTTAATCGATTTGCGCACTTGTAAAGTTTAATTGAATAGAATAAGCCTCATTACTGTGTTGCTTATTCCATCTACTAATATGTAGCATAACTTCTTTCTTTATTTTCTACTAGATGGATGGAATCCCTAAATATTTCCATAGATCAGTAGAAAACTGGACTCCCAAAATACTTCCAAGTTGGCTTATCAAATGTTAAGGGGTGTTAGGGCTAAAGAATATACTTGACTAAAAATATATGTGTATTTACATCTTAATTTAATTTTTGGCATATAATTTTGGGAATAATTAGATTTTTAAATTGTATATTTATTGTGAAAATTGTGTAGAAATTGTGAAAAGTTGGTAATTTGTTTAGAAATTGTGCAGTAAATTAGAAGATTTGTTAGGAAAATATGAAAATAGAAAATATGTTATGAATTAGGAAATAGAAAATGCGATAGGAAATTAGGAAATTAGAAACTATGTTAGGAAATTAGAAAATTAGAAAATAGGTTAGCAAATTAGGAAATTAGGAAACTATAAAATATGTTAGGAATTAGCAAAGTAGGAAAATAGAAAATTGTTGAAAATATTTTTTCGTATATTTTGATGGTGTGAAATATATTTATATTTCATAATAATTTATGCGAAGTTAATTGGGTTGATTAACTTCGTATAATTAAATTTAAGGGAAAACTTTAGACCCGTTTGAGAGTGAGTTAATCGAGTTGACTGACTGAGTCTTAAATTATCCATTTATTTGGATAGTTCGGGGGTGTGAAACTATGTGTTGTGTAGTTTGTGGTCTACGAGGTCAAGTTTCGATTGTGGAAAATTCGATTTATGTGCATCCTCTCAATGTTCTCTGAATGCGTACAAGATATTTATTTATAGTATCTATATTGGGCATTCAGGGAATTGTAAAGAAATGTTGTTGAAATTTTCATTGATTAAATTTTTGGCTAATAGGCGGCAAACCAAACAGCACAAAATGTGCACTCTCGAATGGGATAGGACCAAAGAACCGGAGTAATAAGTGGACAAACGGCTTTTGAAATTTACTTATCGGGCCATTAGGAGACAATGTTAACTCAATTACTTATATTGACTATATTTTGTGAAAGCATGTATAATGGACAAACCTTGAATGTAAATGTTTGATATATCTGTTGATCAGTATATGGATGGGATCGACAGCTTCATTGATTTTGTAAGTAATCATTGCATTGATGAGAGACGTATAATGTGCATCTGTCGTAAATGTAATAACTATAGTTGGATGCCATTGAATGAGGTACGGTATCATTTGGATTGAAACGGGATCATACACAACAATATTAATTGGATCCATCACGACGAAGAAATATTCACTGAGTCAACATCTTCGGTTCCCAGATCCCATCAAGAAGAAAGTACTTTGGATGAGCGATGTGATAATGATCAAGTCGTTGAGATATTATCACAATCATAAATCAAATCATAGGATCGAGTATAGAAAACATATAAAAACATATATGTATGCATCAAGAGTTAGAAAGCAAAGTCCACTCACAGACCATTCGACGTCGCCTCGATACGCGCGCACTTACGCCGTTCCCGGTCATTCGGCTATCCTCGGTTTCCCGAACCTGTCCAAACCCATAACGAGGTTACTAACTACTTCACAAAAGTCGTACTCAAATTCCATCATTTTCCCGAACATCTAAACATACTTTAAACGGGACCCTAGACCTTCGATCCCACATAACTAACTCGAATCGTCGTCCGATTAACCCGAAACCTAGCTCAAAAGATTCGTTACAACAATTAGACTCAAATCCTAGTTGGACACTTCCCCGGATAACCCCGTACGTGCCCCCACGCGCCGCCCAAAGTGGATGCACGTGGGCCTCACGCGCCTGCACACAGAGTCATCTTCAACCTTTGGCCAGCCGGTTCAACTGAACCGAACCGGCGTGACCGGTTTCCCCTCAAATCCCGTCTATTTTTTATCCTTCCAACACCATTAGGATCGTCCTACTCCCAGCAAGCTAATTCCCTAAGCAAAACACAACATCACGGTCTCTAAACCACCTCCCAAACTCGAACCAGAAACCCGTCCTAAACTCTGTTTTGGCTCCCGGCCAACCGTCCCTTCTCCAGTCACGGCTTCGACCTCTACAGGTTCCAAGGGACCTACTATGTTGATTACAACTCATAGGACTGACAGGACCCATCCCAATCCGCCCGGGATTAACGTGGGATGACCCTGCTCCCGTCTGACACGGAGTGTCAGACAAGGGATATTTCCGACCTTTGCCCTCCCGGGCTATCAGAGTACGCCAGGATCCGGAGAAGGTATGTGATATCTCGGTCTCTGCTACAGTCCACATCCGATGTCAACCTGAAGGGCAGTCAAAACATTAAAAGCTGTAAGTGGACAAAACAAGAGTTTATAAAAACATTTAATAAGAAGACATTTGTACCCTTCACCAAAAAACATGCATGCATTCGAAAACCATTTATCAAACCGTTCATTAGGGCCTTAGCCCAAAATCATAAGAAACCAAATACACGAGCTCCTGCTCAAATCCTGTATCCACATATCATATATATATATATATATCATATTTATATCACATACACATATAATTCACACAACCAATCCTGTCACGGTTTCCAAAGCTACGCCCGTGCTACCCAGGTCTCAATCTGAGTCTTCTCAAAGTCAAGATCAATGTCCGCAGACCACTGACCCTACCCGAGGTAATAGTAATCATAGCCTTCCTGAGAGTAAGGAACCCAACTGGGGGGTGACTTCACTCAGTCGGTGCTCCGTGACTACTCCGGGGTCCACTCAGGCCAACGACCTTCCCCGGAGGAGATAATAGAAGTAAAGGAAGGTATATGAATACATATATATACATAACATAAACATTCATGCCCGGTTCCCTTGAACCGTCATGATCCATAACATCCATTAACCAGGGTTCATGCCGGTTCCCATAAACCGTCATGTACCATAATGATCTGACAAGGGTTCATGCCGGTTCCCATAAACCGTCATGAACCACAATGACCTTTCCAAAGTTCATGTCGGTTCCCATAAACCGTCATGAACTTGGAAATCCATCTAGGGTCCCTGACCCGAAATCATCAGTGTAAAACATCTGGGTCTCGTGCTCGAACATATGACTCAATTGGGCACCGTGCCCGATATCTAAGGGTCAGTCACGACTCCGATCATAGTGATGCGTGCAACCATCCATCCAGGACCGCTCTAAATCCTGGTATGTCGCCGTGAACGAATCAACCGACGCGACCACCACAAGATCATGGTGCACTCATCACCGATCGATATCCTGAACCGTCAGCACTCCGAAGTCGAGCCTCCCCAGGCTGCCTGACCACGAATCGTGTATCGTGACCTCTCCGGAAGGAACACATCCCAATCCGGAGGCGAGCGTCGTATCGTCGATCGACGTGCACATAACACCCGTCGCGACCACAATTTAGACCCGAAGGTCGTAAATAGTGTCATATGCCCGAGACAAAACCAAATGGGTCTCATACCCGAGTTTATCCTTTTAGAAATGCAAAACCATTTCATTTAAACCAATAAAGAAATACAGACCCGTATAAGGCCGAAACTTCGAAATACGTGCTTATACGTAACCACATACTAATGCACCCATGGCATCATCAAACAAGTAATAAAACATATAATAAACATTTATGCATGCACCAATTTAGAAAACAAGGTCCACTCACAGACCGTCCGAGCTGCCGCCTCGATTTGCGTGCCATTCGGCTCCCCGAGCCGATCACCTTTACCGGGACTCCCAAACCTGTCCAAATTTTAATAAAAGGTTAATAACTACTTAATTAACCTCCCATCAAAGCCCCGTAATTTTCCCGAACTTTTAACTATTTTTAAGCCGACCCTAAACCTTCCGACACCCCGAAAACTATTGAAACGATGTACGATTGATGCGAGACCAGTCCCAAAATCTTCGTTACATCGAATAGAAGATTTCCCGTGTTGAACACTTTCCCAAATTATGGCCCACGCGTCCTCACGAGCCCCTAGAAGGTCGAAAACACTGTTCATCATCACCCTCCTCAGAACTGAACCAGTTACTATTCACGGGCACTGTTCATCGCACGGTTTTCTCGGGTTTTCGGACTGATTCGGGGTCCGTTTGGTCCCATTTTAATCCCTAAATTCCTATTTCTTCATTTCCTATCTAACTCCATCCCTAAAACTAAGAAAAACCACCCGAAACCGAGCTTCCATCCGCCATCAATGGTGGCCGGATTTTCTCCGGCCGCTCACGGCCATTTCCGGCCATCCCAAACCACGAAAACAATCCTATTTTACTCCTAGAGTCCCCAGAAACCTTACCTAATTTATAGAATCGAGTAAAAACCATTAAAACTAAATTTCAAATTTTCAAAGTTTTCTTACCTCACGGTTCGGGCTCCGCCGTGGCTACCACTGTGAGCCACCGTCCATTCCTTCAGTCCTCAGCCCCTCACACTCCTCACACGGTCACTCTCAGCTCACACAAGCAATGAATGGTGATGGTGTGTGTGTGTTTCGGTTTTTTTGAAGAAAATGAAGAATATGGGGATATGGGTTTCGGGCTTTAGGAAGAACAAAGAAGAATGAAGTGATGATGAAGATGACTGATGAGAGATGAGAGAAATAATGGATGGTGAGGATTTAAAGATTAAGTTGAAATGGGTGGCTAGGATTGAATATTGGGTGGGTTTAATTATAAAATATTAAATTAATAATATTTAATTACTTAGATCCACAATTTAGGGAATTGTCCAATGGGATGAGTGACACTTGTCACTCATCCATGGGACCCACTCAAACTATCTGGCCAATCAGAATTTGCCAACTCAGCCCCGTCTCGAAGTACGTGTATAGTGAAATCGAACTTCCGTGACCTATAACTCTCCCATTCGAAGTCCGATTTCAGCATGCCGCCTGCCTATGGATTCGTATCGTCCCGATCTACGTAACGGTCCTCATCCCTCGGCCATCGGACCTCTCGGTCAAAAAGTCAACATTTTGCTCCTTTTAACTAAAATTACCAAATTGCCCCTAAACTTCCGAACGTCATAACTTCTTCTACGAACGTCGGAATTGAACGTGCCACCTGTCTATGAATTCGTGACGTCACGAACTACGTCACGGTCATCGGTAAAAATCCGTTTGACTGCCCGAATGAAAAGTCAATGTTTTGCCATGACTAGGGGCAAAACGGTCATTTCGCATCGTTCGTCCGACTTCGCTCTACTAATCACGGATTAGCCTCACTAATCGTGATTAGTCACTAATCTAATCATGGAATTTGGGACGGGTCGTTACAGGACACTTCGACTTAGGCTCAAACTTCACGACTTTACGTTTGAAACCAGACGGCAAAATAGAGCACTCAGAGGGGATTCAAGAAATTACCTATTCTCCGACCGCCGCCGTGAGCTCCGCTGGGTCTGGTTGACTCCCCTCAGTCCTATCGACGCCACCACGGGTTCAATTTGACCGTTTGATCACAGGACGTGCACAACCGTGCACGGTGGTCCTCGGTTCTATGTCCTCTGCTTCCTCATCCTTTCTCACACACCCATCGTCACGCCCAATCCTCACAAACACGAGCAAAACGCTCTTTCGAACACCACAGAACCTCTCAATACTCACACACTCACCCAGTCCCTGTAATTCGATCAATTCCTCCCTCCATCTCACTCTCTGTTTTCTTCGAATGATGAACACTTACACGGTTTAAATGTGTACAAGTTGTACCCGTGCACACCATAACCCTCCTAGAATCCTCTAGGTTCACCCCACGTGTCCTCCATCCCATGGCCCAATTCCAAAATATCCAATCCCCCTGTACACTTGTCCCAATCTGGTTGCACGAATCCCAAGGCACCAAAAGATCAAAATACCCCTTGTGAGTCAAAATTACCATTTTACCCTTCAACTTCTCAGACCCGTAACTAAACCATCCGACTTCCGATGACAGCGTGCCGCCGGTTGTTGTACTTAGGACGTCGAGACCTACCTAACGGTCCTCGGTCTACGTGAATATCAAAAGTCCAATAAAAAGTCAACATTTTCCTCTATTTAGCCAAAATTACGATAACGCCCCTAACCTTCCGAACGTCATAACTTTCCCTTCGATTATCCAAATCGAACGTGCCACTTGTCTACGGACTCGTGACGTCCCGAACTACGTCACGGTCATCGGTCAATATCCAATTGACCACCCGAACTCAAAGTCAACATTTTGCCCAAACTAGGGGCAAAATCGTCATTCTACACTAACGGCCTAACGTAACCAACTAAACACCAGGTAAACTCACTAATCCGCTACTAATCACTTCCCTAACCCCGGTTCTTGGGACGGGTCGTTACAATAATCAAATGAACAAGTATTTTAATCACATTATGGATATCATCATTTGAATGCTCCCTAAAGATAATTGTCTCCCTAAAGAATTTACAGTGAATTCCAGCAGCTAGATAAATGTCCATGTGTAATGAGCCTAGGTTTCGAAAGAATAAGATTTTGAACAAGGTGCTGCATTATTTTCCACTAAAGTTAAGGCTACAATGATTCTACATGTCATCTCACACAGCCCGTTATATGAGGTGGCACAAAGATGAATGCAATGATGATGATACATTGAGGCATTCGACTGATGAAGAGGCTTGGAAGGAATTTGATAAGATGTATCTTGATTTTTCTATAGAGCCAATAAATGTCCGATTAGGACTTGCTATCGATAGTTTTAATCCATTGGGGAGTTTTGGAAAACCGTATAGTACTTGGCTAGTGGTTATGGTTCCATATAACTTGTCTCATTGAAGATGCATGAAGAAAGAATTCACATTTCTCAGTACTTTGGTATCGGGACCTAAATCCCTAACTAATTCCATCAATATTTATTGGCCATTAATTGATGAGTTTATGGATTTGTAGGAAAATGGTGTATGGACCTATGTTAAGTTTAGTGGGCAAATTTTCACTCTACAAGTAGTAGTAAGGTGGATAATTAATGATTTTCCAGCTTACGACATGTTGGTAGGGTGGAGCACCAAGGATTATCTTTCTTGCCTTACATGTGGTCCAAACACAACGTCCTTTTGACATGCATTGAACAAATGCTGCTTAGGTTCAAGAAGATTTTTTCCCCAAGATCACCGATGGCGTACGCAATTAGATTCATTTTATGGGAAATCAGAGTTATGGGCCAGATCTCGAGAAAGGTATGGTAATGAGATACTGTCTAAATTGAACAGTATATATGACTTCGTCACATGAGGACCGAAACCTACTGAACTGGAAAATTGGACAAAAAATATATATTCTTCTGGTTGCCATATTGTTCGAAATTGAAAATCAGACATATCACAGATCCTATTCACATCGAGAAGAATGTTGCCTAGAGTGTTATAGGAACTACTATACCTAATGAAGGCAAGTCAAAAGGCACAAAAAAAACTTGTCTAGGTATGCAAGAAATGGGGATTCGCCCTAATTTTTGGTCAAAAGTCGTCAATGGTAAATACATCATGGTTCATCCAAGTTATACAATTACACCAAAAGATAAGAAAAAGTTCTTAAAGTGGTTGCAAGGTGTGAAATTTTCCGACAGGTATGCGGGTAATATATCACGAAACGTTAGCACGGATAGTGGCACTTTATCTAGTATAAAGAGTGATTATCATGTTTTCTACAAAAACTCATGTCAATTGGCATTAGGTCATACTTGGAGCCCGGTGTTGTTGATACGATATTTATTTGTCTTAATTATTCCATATATTATGTGCCAGATTGTTGGTAAAGGTGGACCTCGAAGCAATAAATAAAGATATTGTCTACATCAGGTGTAGGCTAGAGCAAATATATCCGTCGATATTTTTTAATATAGTGGTGAACCTCCTAACACATATGCTAGACGAGGCAAAATTAGCTGGCCCAGTGCACTATTGTTGGATGTATCCAATCAAGATGTATGACTAATTCCTGTTTTTGCTACTAGTTCCTTCTTGTCGTTCATAATTGTGATTCATAACATATATTTCCTTGTAGAATGTTAGGTACCTATAAGCAGTATGTTCACAACAAGACACGACCTAAACTCTCTATAGCAAAGGCGTACATTACAAAGGAGTCACTTAAGTTTTGTGCAATGTACCTTCAGAATGTTGAGACTTCCTTCCATAGGACTCGTATAACAATGAAGGTAGTCAACATCCAAAGACCCTATCTATGTGTTGCCCAACTTGCATGACCTTTTGGCAATGGTCCAGTCTCAGAGTCGTTCACCAAAAGGAACATGGATATGGATCATTGGTTCATACTAAACAACTGTGACGAAGTATGGCCTTTTCACGAGCACCACCAAGGGTTGATGAAGGCCGAGTATCCTTTTAATTGGACAGAAATGGACAAACAACTATTTCCACGTTCGTTTTCCAAGTTTGTAAATCAAATATTTTATTTAAAAATTCTAAAATAAATTCCAAGTTTAACAGTACATATAATGTATATCTTACTAGATGGCACAACTAAAAGATGCCACCTCGCCAAATTTCAATGAAGAACTAATGCAGCTTGCCATTGTCCCATTTCGAAGAGAAACGTACAGTGGTTGTCACGTAAATGGAGTAACGAGACGATAAATTTTCCATGCAAAACAATTGGGTCTTTGTTTTAGGGGATATGGAAAATGCTTATACGGGATTCTATGGCAGATTGTTAAGTGTGATTAAAGCGTTATACACAGACCGCAACACATTCATCCTATTCAAGTGTCATTGGTTTGACACGAACCCAAGTCTCCCAAGCAGGGTCATTAAAGATCATTTATGCACCTCTATCAATAGAAAACCGCGGTGTTTTGAGAGTGATCCATACATCTTGACTAGCACGGTGAAACAAGTATTCTATGTGAATTATCCAAAAACTGGTACTAGTTGGAGAGTAGCTGAGATGGTTAATCACAAAAATATTTGGGATTTGGATGACTGATATCATGAAGAAGGTGAAAACAAAGGACAACCAAATTGTTTACCAGGTGGATTCCTCCGTATCCCACAAATTGTGATTGATTTCTTTTTTATTGATCTTAGGGCACTATAATGAATTGAAAATGATTCTAAGGAGTCAATGACTGGGCACATCTCTGATAACGAGGGTGATTAGGAGATGGATAGTGAAACTGAAAACGAATGAAAATTGTTAAAAAAAAATTATCAATGCATAATATCCATTACCAAACATGTTTGTATGTTTTATCATTTATATATTATAGAAAATGTTTGGCTCGAATTAGACAAAAAAATTACTAAATTAAAAGCAAAGCCTAACAAAGTACATATAGGATTCGTCGGTTAACATGTTTTCGGTAGCTATTAACCGAACATGACAGGACCCATCCCAATCCCCCCGGGATTAGTGCGGGATGACCTTGTTCCCGTCTGACACGGAGTGTCAGACAAGGGATATTTCTGACCTTTGCCCTCCCGGGCTATCAGAGTACGCCAGGATCCGGAGGAGGCATGTGATATCTCGGTATCTGCTACAGTCCACATCCGATGTCAACCTGAAGGGCAGTCAAAACATTAAAAACTGTGAGTGGACAAAACAAGAGTTTATAAAAACATTTAATAAGAAGACATTTGTACCCTCCACTAAAAAGCATGCATGCATTCGAAAACCATTTATCCAAAACAAACCATATGTGGGACTAAGCCCAAAGCAGATATAAACCAAGGTCGAAAGGACCACAATGAAAACGACCATACGGGCCACTGCCCAAATCCATACGGGACTCGGCCCCAAACCATAAAGAAACCAAGTACACGAGCCACTGCTCAAATCATGTGCACACCTGTGCACACCACATATCATATATCATATATACATCACATACATATATATAAGTCACACAACCAATCCTGTCACGGTATCCAAAGCTACGCGCGTGCTACCCGGGTCTCAATCCGAGTCATCTCAAAGTCAAGGTCAATGTCCGCAGACCACTGACCTTACCCGAGGTAATAGTAACCATAGCCTTCCTGAGAGTAAGGAACCCAACTGGGGGGTGACTCCACTCAGTCGGTGCTCCGTGACTACTCCGGGGTCCACCCAGGCCAACGACCCTCCCCGGAGGAGATAATAGAAGTAGAGGAAGGTAGATGAACATATATATACATAACATAAACATTCATGACCGGTTCCCCTGAACCGTCATGATCCATAATATCCATAATCAGGTAACATGCCGGTTCCCATAAACCGTCATGTACCGAAATAACATAACCGAGGTAACATGCCGGTTCCCATAAACCGTCATGTACCGTAATAACATAACCGAGGTAACATGCCGGTTCCCATAAACCGTCATGTACCGTAATAACATAACCGAGGTAACATGCCGGTTCCCATAAACCGTCATGTACCGTAATAACCAACAAGGGTTCATGCCGGTTCCCATAAATCGTCATGAACCACGATACCATAACAAGGGTTCATGCCGGTTCCCATAAACCGTCATGAACCTGGGAATCCATTTAAGGTTCCATGACCTGAAATCAAAACCGTAAAGTGACTAGGTCTCGTGCCCGAACATAGGACATCAGTTGGGCACCGTGCCCGGAAATCCGAGGTCATATGCCCGAGACCAAACCAAGTGGGTCACATACCCGAGTTTATCCTTTTGAAATTCAAATCCAGTTCATTTAAATCAATACAGAAATACAGACCCGTATAAGCACCGTATAAGGCCGAAACCTCGAAATACGTGCTTATACGTAACCACATACAAATGCACCCATGGCATCATCAAACAAGTAATAAAACATATAATAAACATTTATGCATGCATCAATTTAGAAAACAAGGTCCACTCACAGACCGTCCGAGCTGCCGCCTCGATTTGCGTGCCATACGGCTCCCCGAGCCGATCACCGTCACCGGGACCCCCAAACCTGTCCAAATCATAATAGAAGGTTACTATCTACTTAATTAACCTCCTACCAAAGCCCCGTAATTTTCCCGTATTTTTAACTAGTTTTAATCCCAAACCTAAACCTTCCGATGCCCCGAAACATATCGAGACGGTGTCCGATCGACACGAAACCAGTCCCAAAATGTTCGTTACATCGAATAGAAGATTTCGTATGTTGGAACCTTCCCCAGATTCCCTGTCACGCGCCCTCACGCGCCGCCTGAAGTGGCTGCGCGTGGGCTTCACGCGCCTGCTACAGTACCTGCTGACGTCATCGCTGACATCAGCATGACGTCATCTGACAGCTGTCAGGTCTGACATGTCAGACTCTGACAGGTGCCACGTGTCATGCTCCCATTGGTCCACGTCACTGTACTGTCAGTGCCACGTGGCAGTCTGACATGTGCCACGTGTCATCACGGCACTGGTCCACGTCAGTGACACGTGTCAGCCCCTGATTGGGCCACGTCACTGACATGTCAGTGCTGACTGTGCACTGACATGTGACACGTGTCGGCTGATGAGTGGTCCACGTCACCTGACAATCTGACAGGTGCCACGTCATCATGCCACGTCACCACCTTCAACCATTCGACGGGTCGACCCGAACCCTGCAACCGGGTCGTTCAGACCCGCGGGTTGACCCGGTCGGTTCTCCACCGTCCGACCACCAAAATGCTTCTCGTTTGTCCCATTTTCATCCTCTAATCCTAACCTACAGTCCTATGACCTTAAAATGGAAGAAAAACATCGAAAACCCGAACCTTCAATTCGGCCATGGCGGCCGTGACTTCTCCCGCCGTTCGCGGCTGTTCCAGGCCGTCCAACGCCTCGAAACCAATCCCAATCATCTCCTGGGATTCCTAGAAACCTTACCCAATTAATGGAATCGAGTAAAACCCATTAAAATCTAATTTCGAATTTTTGAAGTTTTCTTACCTCACGGGTTCTCTCTCCCCGCCGTGTCCTCCGTCGTGGCTGGCCGTGGCTTGCCATCCTCAACCCCTTTCCACCACCTCACGGTCATGTTCAGCTCACACAAGCAAGGAATGGTGATGGTGTGTGTGTGTGTTTCGGATTTGTGAAGGAAAAGGAAGAAAATGAAGAAGAAGATGAAGTGATGAAGGTGATGTCGTGGAAGAGAAGGGAGAAGGAGATGATGGCTGATGAGAGAAGAGAAATGGAGGGTGTGGATTTAAGGATGAATTGAAATGGATGGCCAAGATTGAATGGTGGGTGGGTTTGGTTAAAAAAATTAATTAAATAATATTATTTTATTATATAGATCCACATTTTGGGGGATCAAGTCAATGGGATGAGTGACACTTGTCACTCATCCATGGGGCCCACCAAAATATCCACCCAATCAGATTTCGCCAAAACGTCCCCGTCTCGAAGTTCGTGCATAGTGAAATCGAACTTCCGTGACCCATAACTCTCCCGTATGAAGTCCGATTTCAGTGTGCCGCCTGCCTATGGATTCGTATCGTCCTTATCTACGTAACGGTCTTCGGCCCTCGGCCATCGGACCTCCCGATCAAAAAGTCAACTTTTGACCTCCTATTCACCAAAATTACCAAAATGCCCCTAAACTTCCGAACGTCATAACTTCTTCCTCGAATGTCGGAATTGAACGTGCCACCTGTCTATGAACTCGTGACGTCACGAACTACGTCACGGTCATCGGTCAAAGTCCATTTGACCGCCCGATTGAAAAGTCAACGTTTTGCCACCACTAGGGGCAAAACGGTCATTTCGCATCGTTCGTCCAATTTCGCCCAACTAATCACGGATTAGCCTCACTAATCGTGATTAGTCACTAATCTAATCCTGAAATTTGGCGGGTCGTTACAACCTTCCCTCCTTAATTAATTTCGTCCTCGAAATTCCAACCGACCTAATCTAACCGTTCTTCCCTCCTTAATTAGTTTCGTACTTGAAACTCCAACTATCCTGATTCCACATCCACCTCGTGGAAAGTAGAATCTACCTCGCAACATGCGTACACTCATACACCAACTAACCGGAACAAAACTCACTCGTCTGCATCCAGACGTACCACTAACACTCACGTCGTATCGACTACACTCGACCACGTCGAATGACAGTAGCTATACGGTCCGAATTGACACCACTCGTCCATTCTACCATGTCGTTGACACCTCCGACAAACTGGCACCACTTGACAGTCGTCAATCGAAAACTGTCACTATACTCACTCGTGGTTACATTAACCACCCACTCACTCAACCTGAGTTTACGTACACCCATAATCACTCGACCTGTGTGTAACCGGACCCATCAGAAAACCATGACCTAGTGCACAGTATCCAATGTCCAATTCACGCCCTTAACAAATGCGATGGTAGCGGAGCCAATCCGTCTACCAACACGCTTACCAACATACTACCGGTATAACCTATATACCGTCACCTGACACGACAAGTACACCCAGTATCGTACCTCGAATAACGCACAAGGTACGTACATCTACCCATCAATCAGCCTACAACTATCTAGGTTGTAGCCAATCACGTTTCAATTATGGAGTTCACTTGTCCAATCCAGCATTAGACGAATCGAAAATCCAACCCATCATCTATTTCCAAATCCGAATCCGAATCTGCAATTTCGTAAGAAATCCCGAATCCAAACCCAGAAGTCATATCCATATCATGTCCAAATTCGAATCCGAAATCATCATTCCGTAAGCTAGCATTTGGAATAACCATTCCGAACCCAAATCTATAAAAGAAAATCTACAGTCAAGCTCTAGAATAAAATTTTGAATCGTCACCCAGAATCCGATTCCAAAACCCAAATCTAGAAATCCTTTTTCAAGTTCTAAAATCAAATCCTGAATCGTCATCCAGAAATCTGATTCCAAAACCTGAAATATCGTTCTCGTCTACCGAGACGTATCAATCATGAACCTATCGGTTACCCGCTCAACCGATTACCACAATACGATCGATTGACTTCATAGGGAAGCCAATCACAATATCCCCACATCCCTAAGGCTGGCCATATCCGACCACGTCGGAAAACTACTCATCGGACAACTACTCAGGCGAGTAGTAAGCCATATGGGATTTACCTCGAAAAGAAGTTCAGTCCCATCATGCTCCACTCAAACATCCAAGTAAGAGTAATAAACTCTCCACCTATCTGGATATCCAACTCTCGATCCAGATCCAACACTACGTCAACCGACCATAGACGTCATAATCCCCGATCGTCACGACGTCCAAAGTCCTCAACCATTTCCCACATCTAAACAGATTAGTCAACAACGAGACACGCCGAGACTGTGGGTTCTCACTGATTAACTCGTATCGATCCTTGTCATTCCACCGAGGAAAAATCAAGAATGATCGAATATTCCATCCTACGTAAATGCAAACAACACTCGCTGCACTCACCACGTCATGTAACCTAACATCGTCTGCCACCAAGCAGAAAATGAGAAATCTCAGTCACCTAACTTCGATATACTCACTCCACCTGATGACCCAAGACAATCACGGGTCCACCAACCAATACACGATCAGTGTACTAGTGATACAACCATCATCTGCCTTAGCAGAATCTGAGAAGTCACCCTAATGACTTCGAAATACCCAATACCAATGCGGAAAACCCGCATTCCTCTCGTCACCTCAATCGTAACCTTTCACGATTCCGAAGTTCCAACAAGATTGGAAACAATATACCCGGACATCAACCACGTGTCCCCTAACGAGTTTAACTCTATCTGAGATCCACTCCTGAACCACAGATACCGAACATATGCCCATTACGACGGATGTCACACCCCGATCCGTAACTCATCGTCATCACGATCACCGGCACCAGCACCAGCACTAGTACCAGTATCAACACTATCACCTATCAGCATCAGCACAAAGTGTCCACACTAGCATCAACAATAACACTAGCACACCATGTACAAAACTGACAACCTTGGATCTCCGCTCATACCGAGCGACGACCCCGTACCTCTGCTCGAATAGGTGAAACTCTGTCTCCCTCGTACCCGACAACTCTGGGTATAGTCACCCTGACAGCTCATGCGAGAAAAGGAAACGTCCCCCGAACGTCCCCGATTCCCAATAATCGTAACTACAACCACACTAGGCAATAGCGCCTACCACACACTCGTGCAGACCTAACTACCAGGCACCGCTATCGAGACCCCGCATCCAACGGAATCACTCGCCCGTACCAAATACTCTGTATCCCCGCTCCGGGATTCCATCGACAAGTACCAACCCTGGTAACTTGTATAACCAAACACGAACCAGTCGCAACTCGACTCAACCACTGTCGTCTTCCAGGTCACCCATGACCTTAGTTGTACCAACTGTCCATCACAACCAAAGTAGCACGACAACCAAATAGGTTTAACCGATACGTACAACCCTGACTGCGACGTGCAGTCCCAACACAAGCTGACATGACTAGACCGACTAACGAATCCAAATCCGAATAGTCGTCCAAGTCAAACCACTCGTCAACTCACATTTCGGAACCATACACATACGGTAGGGTTCCACGATCACCCCTAGAGTTCCGCAGAACCCAACTGCATAAGGCAGTAAAATCCACGATCTGACCGACTCCGCGGTCTTGACATCGTAATGACGTCAATCCAATCCTACCGTAAGTCCAATCAGGATCCTCGAATCCGGCTGCTAACTGCCGACTGCAGTAAATCCATTTAACTCAACATAATCTGACCATCTAATAGTCACAACATCGAATCAGTCGTCGGAACCGATCCTACGACATCGTGAAGACGATCCCAACTAACCGTCTCACAATCACACTCCAGAATACGAACACGTTAATCCTTACGTAGGGTCCCACACTGTCAACCTTGACAGAACTATGGCAACCCCGGCCTCAAATGCCGAACCAAGGCATGCCAATCCTACTAACTATCATACCGGCACCTCAACATCAGGTTGACCACGAACTGTAGCCCCTTGAGATATCACATCCTCGACCAGCGTACATACTCCAAGAGCTCCGCGGTTGCTCGAATAGAGACAACCCCGCTCTGATACCACGTTGACAGGACCCATCCCAATCCCCCCGGGATTAGTGCGGGATGACCCTGCTCCCATCTGACACGGAGTGTCAGACAAGGGATATTTCCGACCTTTGTCCTCCCGGGCTATCAGAGTACGCCAGGATCCGGAGGAGGCATGTGATATCTCGGTCTCTGCTACAGTCCACATCCGATGTCAACCTGAAGGGCAGTCAAAACATTAAAAACTGTGAGTGGACAAAACAAGAGTTTATAAAAACATTTAATAAGAAGACATTTGTACCCTCCACTAAAAAGCATGCATGCATTCGAAAACCATTTATCCAAAACAAACCATATGTGGGACTAAGCCCAAAGCAGATATAAACCAAGGTCGAAAGGACCATAATGAAAACGACCATACGGGCCACTGCCCAAATCCATACGGGACTCGGCCCCAAACCATAAAGAAACCAAGTACACGAGCCACTGCTCAAATCCTGTGCACACCTGTGCACACCACATATCATATATCATATATACATCACATACATATATATAAGTCACACAACCAATCTTGTCACGGTATCCAAAGCTACGCGCGTGCTACTCGGGTCTCAATCCGAGTCATCTCAAAGTCAAGGTCAATGTCCGCAGACCACTGACCCTACCCGAGGTAATAGTAACCATAGCCTTCCTGAGAGTAAGGAACCCAACTGGGGGGTGACTCCACTCAGTCGGTGCTCCGTGACTACTCCGGGGTCCACCCAGGCCAACGACCCTCCCCGGAGGAGATAATAGAAGTAGAGGAAGGTAGATGAATATATATACATAACATAAACATTCATGACCCGTTCCCCTGAACCGTCATGATCCATAATATCCATAATCAGGTAACATGCCGGTTCCCATAAACCGTCATGTACCGTAATAACATAACCGAGGTAACATGCCGGTTCCCATAAACCGTCATGTACCGTAATAACATAACTGAGGTAACATGCCGGTTCCCATAAACCGTCATGTACCGTAATAACCAACAAGGGTTCATGCCGGTTCCCATAAACCGTCATGAACCACGATACCATAACAAGGGTTCATGCTGGTTCCCATAAACCGTCATGAACCTGGGAATCCATTTAAGGTTCCCTGACCTGAAATCAAAACCGTAAAGTGACTGGGTCTCGTGCCCGAACATAGGACATCAGTTGGGCACCGTGCCCGGAAATCCGAGGTCATATGCCCGAGACCAAACCAAGTGGGTCTCATACCCGAGTTTATCCTTTTGAAATTCAAATCCAGTTCATTTAAATCAATACAGAAATACAAACCCATATAAGCACCGTATAAGGCCGAAACCTCAAAATACGTGCTTATACGTAACCATATACAAATGCACCCATGGCATCATCAAACAAGTAATAAAACATATAATAAACATTTATGCATGCATCAATTTAGAAAACAAGGTCCACTCACAGACCGTCCGAGCTGCCGCCTCGATTTGCGTGCCATACGGCTCCCCGAGCCGATCACCGTCACCGGGACTCCCAAACCTGTCCAAATCGTAATAGAAGGTTACTATCTACTTAGTTAACCTCCTACCAAAGCCCCGTAATTTTCCCGTATTTTTAACTAGTTTTAATCCCAAACCTAAACCTTCCGATGCCCCGAAACATATCGAGACGGTGTCCGATCGACACGAAACCAGTCCCAAAATGTTCGTTACATCGAATAGAAGATTTTGTATGTTGGAACCTTCCCCAGATTCCCTGTCACGCGCCCTCACGCGCCGCCTGAAGTGGCTGCGCGTGGGCTTCACGCGCCTGCTACAGTACCTACTGACGTCATCGCTGACGTCAACATGACGTCATCTGACAGCTGTCAGGTCTGACATGTCAGACTCTGACAGGTGCCACGTGTCATGCTCCCATTGGTCCACGTCACTGTACTATCAGTGCCACGTGGCAGTCTGACATGTGCCACGTGTCATCACGGCACTGGTCCACGTCAGTGACACTTGTCAGCCCCTGATTGGGCCACGTCACTGACATGTCAGTGCTGACTGTGCATTGACATGTGACACGTGTCGGCTGATGAGTGGTCCACGTCACCTGACAATCTGACAGGTGCCATGTCATCATGCCACGTCACCACCTTCAACCACTCGACGGGTCGACCCGAACCGTGCAACCGGGTCGTTCAGACCCGCGGGTTGACCCGGTCGGTTCTCCACCGTCTGACCACCAAAATGCTTCCCGTTTGTCCCATTTTCATCCTCTAATCCTAACCTACAGTCCTATGACCTTAAAATGGAAGAAAAACATCGAAAACCCGTACCTTCAATTCGGCCATGGCGGCCGTGACTTCTCCCGCCGTTCGCGGCTGTTCCAGGCCGTCCAACGCCTCGAAACCAATCCCAATCATCTCCTGGGATTCCTAGAAACCTTACCCAATTAATGGAATCGAGTAAAACCCATTAAAATCTAATTTCGAATTTTTGAAGTTTTCTTACCTCACGGGTTCTCTCTCCCCGCCGTGTCCTCCGCCGTGGCTGGCCGTGGTTTGCCATCCTCAACCCCTTTCTACCACCTCACGGTCATGTTCAGCTCACACAAGCAAGGAATGGTGATGGTGTGTGTGTGTTTCGGATTTGTGAAGGAAAAGGAAGAAAATGAAGAAGAAGATGAAGTGATGAAGGTGATGTCGTGGAAGAGAAGGGAGAAGGAGATGATGGCTGATGAGAGAAGAGAAATGGAGGGTGTGGATTTAAGGATGAATTGAAATGGATGGCCAAGATTGAATGGTGGGTGGGTTTGGTTAAAAAAATTAATTAAATAATATTATTTTATTATATAGATCCACATTTTGGGGGATCAAGTCAATGGGATGAGTGACACTTGTCACTCATCCATGGGGCCCACCAAAATATCCACCCAATCAGATTTCGCCAAAACGTCCCCGTCTCGAAGTTCGTGCATAGTGAAATCGAACTTCCGTGACCCATAACTCTCCCGTTTGAAGTCCGATTTCAGTGTGCCGCCTGCCTATGGATTCGTATCGTCCTTATCTACGTAACGGTCTTCGGCCCTCGGCCATCGGACCTCCCGGTCAAAAAGTCAACTTTTGACCTCTTATTCACCCAAATTACCAAAATGCCCCTAAACTTCCGAACGTCATAACTTCTTCCTCGAATGTCAGAATTGAACGTGCCACCTTTCTATGAACTCGTGACGTCACGAACTATGTCACGGTCATCGGTCAAAGTCCATTTGACCGCCCGATTGAAAAGTCAACGTTTTGCCACCACTAGGGGCAAAACGGTCATTTCGCATCGTTCGTCCTATTTCGCCCAACTAATCACGGATTAGCCTCACTAATCGTGATTAGTCACTAATCTAATCCTGAAATTTGGGACGGTCGTTACAGAACATGTTTGGCCCGAAAATTACTTTAGCACATTCGCCGGGTAATATTGTACATACTTGTACATCGTTTACTAGAAAAATTAGAAGATTTTGAATTCTCGGGCCTAGATAATAGTGTGGAACGAATCGACGGTTGCAAAACGTTCTATTACGATTAGACGGCTTAAACTCCTCGAAACATCACGAGTTTCGATGGGTAAATTTTAGGCTCATAACGACACAAAATGAACGATCAAATTCTGGATATTTAATCATTTGAAACTCAGTCAGCCCAAAATATGCAAATACCATTGACTTTTTTTTAAAGTTTCAAAGTGTTATTGGAAAGGGTGTTTTTTCAAGTTTCAATAATTACTTTTGATAATTCAACTGATCCAACCGTCCACATGTATTGTATATACTCGTAAATCATTTACCCAAAAATTAGAAAATTTTGAATTCCCAGGCCTAGGTAACTATGCGGAATGAATCGATGGTTACAAAACATTTTATTACGATCAGATGACCTAAACTCCTCAAAACACCACAAGTTTCGACAAGAGAATTTTATGTACTTAACGACACAAAATAAACGGTCATATTCTAAAAATTAATCGTTTGAATCTCAATCGGCCCAAAATATGCAAATACCATCGAACTTTTCTTAAAAAGTTTCAAAGTGTTATTGGAAATGTGTTTTTACAAATTTCAATAATTTATTTTAATAATTCAACTGATCCAACTGTCCACATTATTGTACGTACTAGTAGATCATTTACACAAAAAAATTAGAAGTTTTCGAATTCTTAGGCCTAGGTAACGGTGCAGAGTGAGTCGACGGTTACAAAACTTTCTATTACGATCGAACGACTTAAACTCCTCAAAATATCACGAGTTTTGACAGGTGAATTTCAGGCACTTAATGACACAAAATGTATGGTCAGATTCTAAAAATTCATTTATATAATCTATTGTTAAAGTTACACAACAAATAATTCAAGCATATTCGTCGGGCTTTCAATGTTACCCGACGAATAATTCAAGAATATTTCAAGAATATTCGTCGGGTAAGATTCTGAAAAGTGCTACTAGGTAATTTAAGTGGGACTATTGCCTGGCGAATATTTTTGAATTATTCTTTTGGTAACTTTGTTTTCGTCAGTAACTCCTGAAACTTAACCGCCTACATTTACCGCACAAATTTACGCAAAAAAATCAAATTTACCACCCAAATTCTCACGAAAATTTGAATTTACCGCTGAGTTTTCACTTGACCAATATTCGTCGGGAAAGTTCGAAATGACCAAACGCTTCTCCATGCACCATGACTCTTCGATCTCTCCGTCATTTTCGCCCGACAAGTCATTGAAAATTTACCAGACGAGCTGTCATCGGGCAAACTTCTGAAATCAATCAAAATAAAGACAACCCCTTCTTCTTCTTCTTCCACATGATTCCTCTATGCGCTCTCTCTCTCTCCTTCCCTCACAAACCCAAGTTTCAATAATATCTCTCACTTCTCTATGTCCCCCTCGCTTCTCTCTCACTTCTCTATCTCTTCCTCGTGAATCTTCTTCTTCCCCATGTCGCTACCACTGCCGAGAGCACCTCGTCGCCCCCATCGCCGCCTCGTCGCCACCTACTCTCTCTCTCTCTCTCTCCTTTACTTCCTTCACTGTTAGGTATATATATATATTATTAATTATTTAATTAGTTATTATATACGCATATATTTATATTTATATAACATGGATAATTTTAGTTATTATATAATTGTAAATTGTTAATTATTAATTGTTAATTTTAGTTATTATCTAATTGTTAATTGTTCGTCGTGTAGTTTTGGTTATTTATTGTTAATTTTGAATAGATATTTATTAGAATTGATTATTCATTACTTTTTTTTAAGGTTGGTTATTGTTAATTTTGCTTGAGATTGGTTTTTAATTTTGTTGTTGGATTAATTGGTTATTATAAATTGTAAATATGATTGCTTATTATTTTTTGTTAAAAATATTGATTAGGATTAGATATATATTATTATTGATTTTGATTGCTTAGATTTTGAATATGATTGCTTATTGCTGAAAATTATGTGGTTGTCATAGTATTTTTAAATTTTTATTTTATTTTTATATCGTATCTGACTTTGATTACTTTGAGGTATTGCCTTTGCGCTGATTCGATTGTGGATGAGGAGCCGATTTCGGTTACATTCCCTTTCACTCCGGTGGGTGCATATTTAAAAAAAATATTGTAGATGTCGCATCTAACATTGATTACTTCGAGGTCTCACCCCCATGCAGATCCGGTTATGGATGAGGAGCTAGTTTCTGTTACAGTAGCTTCCACGCTAGAGGATGTAAACCCTCCGGTTACTCTAGTGGATGCAGCCCCTCTAGTTACGCTAGTGGATGCAGCCCCTTCCGTTATGCTAGGGGATGCAGCACCTTCACTAGCTTTTCTCATTGAGGAGCATACGAGACCTAGTCCATCGTCGGCTCGTCGACAATAATCGAAGAAACGAAGGGAACTTCGTATTGACTCTAAGCCCCTAAAGGAACAGGTCGGACGGGACAAGCCAAATTCTTCGTTCGAAACGAACCCTAAGGGTGAGTTGTTAAATTTTTTTATTTAAAAGATCTTTTTTTTGGGTCATTTTTCTTACTAATGTTTATCGAATTTTCAGGGAGAAACGTAAGCGTGCGGGGGATCAACCAGGCGTTGTCATCCTAGTGGATTTACAGGACGACGAATGCCCAGATCTAGCTCATCTATGTCCCTCGCCTTTACTCAATGCTCATCAAGTTCCACAGATTGATGGTGCATGATATGGGTGCCATTCTTCGCATCCATTGTCTCATGATGGGCAATACATTCAGGAAGCAATCACTGGAGCAACTTAGGCTCTGTTGGTGTGCCTTATCGGTATCTGTCATTTTTAATTATTTGTAATTACTTTTAATTACTTTAACTATTTTACTTGTTTTAATAATTTATTGCAGATCAATTTTCAATATGACTCTGATGATGTTGCTCTCATGAAATACATGGGATGCCATTCGCAGTTACAGTATGCAGAGTGGAATAACAAGCTCAATGAATAGCGGAAGAGTTGGCCACCCCGGAGGAAGTTCGTGCTAATCCTCCGCATGAATTGGAGGGGCCTCGGTAAATCGGGTGGGACTAGATGTGCAAGCATTTCATGTCATATGGATACCTGATAATGTTCAGTTACTTACGTTGTTCAATTTTTTTATCGTACCTTTCCATTTCATAATTTAATTATTTTTAGTAATGAACAGAAAAAATCGAGGGCCAACAAGCTAAACCGGGAGGCAAAGAAGTTGATCCATCATACAGGGTCACGTCCTTTAGCCACCAAGTAAGAGGACCGGTGCAACACTGGGTCGTTGTTTCCAAAAGGGGATGCTTGGGAAAAAGTGTACACTGACTGGAGCAGCTAGGAGGTTGATACTATTCACGTAAATTTAAATTAGTATATTTAATTTTAAAATTATTTGTTGATTTTAAAATTACTAATAAATATATTTTTGATTTTGTAGGTGGAAATGTTGGAAGACGTCCAGTAGATACAGACAGAGTTGACGCAGCAGCAGTCAGACGTACCCTTGGAGTAGTAGATGTTTGATACAGAGCAGTCGAGGGCGATGGGTATAAAAATCAGTTGGATGGCTTGTTCGAGTTGACACCTCGCTCGTTCATCTCGAAGTGGTCATTAGTAAGCCACATACCTGATTTGTAACGACCCGTCCCAAATTTTTGGGGTTAATTAAGGTTAAGTTGAGGATTAAAAAGGCTAATCGAGGATCGAGGATTATCGGACGTTCAGGGCGAAATTATGATTTTGCCCCGAGACGAGGGCAAAACAGTTGACTTTTGACTCGACAGGTCTAATGCATGAGAGTCGAGGACTGTTACGTAGGCCGAGTAGATACGAGTCCGTAGACACGCGACACGTCGAAATTGGACATTCGACGAGAAAGTTACGGGTCATGGAAGTTTCGAGGTACTATTGCACGTTTCACTCATCCATTGCCTATCACCCCACATACATGCATATTCACTCCTTCTTTGTTGCATTCAAACCAAAACCCGAAAGCCCCAAAATTCAACCCTTTCCCCATTCTGATCCAGTGTGAGGCCAAAAGAGTGGCTGAGGGTGAGTGAGAGATTGTGAGATGTTGTGGGAGACGGCAGGACCACCGTGGACGGTGGAGGAAACCGAAAAACCCAAGTAAGCTCGAACCCGTTTTAATTCAAATTTTGAATTTTTGAGTTTTACGTTTTGGGTGAGTTCTGATGATTGGATGATGTTCATGGGATCCTTGTGAGTCGAGGAGGATCAAGATCAGAGGCTGAGGACGGCGGAACAGCCTGGACGGAGGCCTAGAAATTGGGTTGTGAGGTTTATGATCGAACAGGTAATTTCTAGACTTGTTTTCCCTATTTTGCACCCATAGATTTCCTAGAGAGGATTGGACGATCGTATTGGTACCAACGGCATCGAAAACGGTGGTCGGAGTTGGAAGAAAAATCCAGGTCGAGTCTACGGGTCTGTGCGACCCGCTACAGTGCAATCGGGTCGACCCGACTCAGTGAAGACAATGATTAAGTGGCATGGTGACGTCATTATCTGTCAGACGTCAGGCCACGTGGCTAATGGGAGGCTGCGACGTGGCAGTTGTCAGTGTCTAGTCAGCTGGAAACGTGGAAGACACGTGGACTAGTGAGCATGTGACACGTGGCAGTCAGGTCTGACATGTCAGACTAACACGTGTTAGTGTCAGATGTCAGAGATGATGTCATGCGGACGTCATCAATGACGTTAGCATTGATTTTTACTGTTCATACTAACATCAGCGTTGACCCCACCTTTGACCGGCGCCTATGGGGCTCATAGGCACATATTTCAAGGTGGGACTAGGATCATTTTAAAGGTTTCGACGATACGAATCCAATGGTGGGGGTTTCGAGTCGATCAGAGATCGTTAGGTTGGTCAAATTGAGGTTTAAAGCCTAAGGAAGTGTGTTCGGGACACGTGGAATTTTCCGAGAATCTTGTGGGGTTCTTGATTAGGACTTGTCTAGGTTGGTAGTAACCTTTGAGTATGTTTTGGACAGATCTGGATGACCTGGAGAGGTCCAGATTAGCCCGAAGAGGCTTATGACATGCGTATCGAGGAGCAGCTTGAACGGTTTATGAATGGACTTTGCTTTATGCATAAATGTTTTATATGTGTTATGAATATGTTTTGAGATGCCATGAGTGCATAATAGATTAGGAAAACTTTGTCTAAAATAAAATTTTTTACAAACGAAGATCGATAATTGGTTAAAAATTCAAAAGGGTTGAAATTAACGAATTAGTTTTTCTTCTATATTATAACACTAGACGAGTATGTTTATGTTTATGTTTATTATTGAGTCGGATTGGTTACCAGTAAGTTAACTTTGATTATGGGTTAGGTTGTTTGGGTGGTTGTATATACTCCATGAAATTTTAAATACCTGAAAATTAAGGTATGCTCAATTGCACGGGTGTGGATCGTTGAGAAGTTGGAATAATTCAGATAATTTATAATCATCAAACTAGTTTACTATACTTTACGTTTTTAATGTCGTAGTGATTTTGGTAATTTGTTTTTACTAATTATTTTTCACACAACATCCTAAAACACATTGTTTTACCTCTTTTTGGTTTTCGACACAAGAATCGAGCGTCTAGGAGTCGATCTAACATACTTTGATTATAATGAAAAGTAAACATTAGAAAGGTGCTAGCAGCCATATTTTCATTCGATCGTAACCTAAACAATTTATAGGCACATACTATATATATGAGACATTTCGGACTAGTAATCTGAATTATGTACACCTCTAGGTAGGGTAAAAATTCTGGGCACAACATATTCCTCCCACACTAGGATGAATAAGAGGAAAATGAAAGTGAGTGATCCACTGGCACAAAATAGAAGTCGGTAATAAAAAAAGAAGATTTATTTATTTATTTAATTTGAGAGTGTAAATTATTAAATTGAAGTAGCAGTAGGAGTAGAATGAGCTAAGTACAATTTGAAGATTTTCTCCAACTACTGAGGTAGACCATCCTAGCTACGACGCCATAAAGAAAATTAGGCAGAATTTGAAGCTTTTGAACTCCAAATTGAGTGGTCGTTGACACCTTGGTTATCTTTCGGCTTCACAATTGTTGCTAAAAGTTGTAACAGTTATAGTTAGGCAATTCCACAAAGAAATATCACTTCGGTTTCGAGTAGTTTTTGACTAATTGAAAGCTGTGCATCATCTAATGACATTAAACGAAAACCAAACAATCATGATGGATGACATTTTACCCAATTGTTTTCATTTGTAAACCACATTTTGACCAAAGAATATAAATTTTCTTTGGCATGTAACATTGGCCTGGCAAGAGTATATGTGGGTAACTAACCTCCTAGAAAGTTAAGCGTCTGATTCATTTTCTTAATTAATTAGTTTTAATTGTGAAAATTAGGAATCCAATTTATATGAAGATCGATGATATTGGCTTCGGAAAAAAAAAAAAAAACAATCTTAAATTTATCCAATATTTTCTCATATCTTAAATTTATTTATTTATTTATAAAATTTATATTTATAATCAATTCGATTATTCTGCAATAAATACCCAGGATATATTTTACTAATATTTCCTGCTTAAACAAAAACATGCATCTCAAATTTGGTCAACTTAAAAATGGGACCAAGTGTCTAATCCACTAGGTAATTCCAGTCCCACTCCATCAACACTCACCTTTCATGCTTCAACCATCAATAATAAGATGATGAAAAAGGATGGGCCCAAATTTATTCATGATAACAAAATGATCAACATCATCCACTGTTCATTCATACAAACCAGCTACTGATAATATTAATAATAATAATCAACGTAAAAGACTGAAAAAGGAATCAAATGCATTTGCGCTCTGTTTGTTTGTGCTGCTAAATTCAATTATGTAGAAGAATATATATATATATACAACGAGAGAGAGAGAGAGAGAGAGAGAGAGAGAGAGAGAATGGGATCAACCGATCAGGAGGACTCAAATATATTGCAGAACTGATAGACGTCTTAGGAGGCAACCAAATCTTTTACGCATATTCATATCACATGCCCGTTCGCATCAAACCCTAAATTTATTATTGCATTGACATTGACTCACACCCTACTTGATTTACCCTTTGCATTAACTCACTAAATTAATAATTGTCCGGGAACAATTTCAAATATTAACAACTTATTTGAAAATTTTATAATAACAATTTGATGCATATAAAAATATAAAATGTTTTAACATTTAAATTATATCTATACGCGTGACATGAAGGAATGACGAAAGAGTAGAAAACAAAAGGAGTAGGAAAATGAGAGGGTGGGGTGGGGGTTTGGGTTTGCCAAAAATGGAAGTTGATAACAACGTGAATTGGTAGATGATACTATAGTTTTTGCAATATTGCTTGTGACCCAAGAAGGGGAGAGGGAGAGGGAGAGGGAGAGGGAGCGGGTTAGTTAACTTTGGGATTTGTGGGCATTTTTTGGGGTTTTACCTTAATTCCCCTTCTTTCCATATAAAATTCATATACTCTAATAATTTAATAACAGTGAACGTACAGTTGGAATAATAATGGAAGAAAACAAACAGAAAGTGACAAGAACTTTCATATTCATAACGTACACAAATCGAATTCGATATTTGAAGTTCGTAAAAATTGTGAAGGAGATTTTTTGAAATGTAATTTATGTGAATTTTACTGTTGTTTCTGCTTTGATTTGCATTAATTAAGTGGATTTAATTAGTATTATTATTTTTTAAATTAAACTAATTATAAATTTCAAATAAACAATTCTTGGAGAGAATTTTGGTAGTATTTGTCTCGAAACTGGGGACATAAACGCGTTTTGTAACAGTGCACTGATTTCTGTGTTATGTAGCGCAGTAGATCGTGTTTGAAGAAAAAGAAAAAAGTTTGTTTTCTTTTCTTTGCTGTGTTTGTTTAGTAGGAAAATTAAGTAGAGAGAATGAAGGAAGGAAAAAAAAGGAGTTGGTAACTGGTAAGGTGGTAGTCAACGATGGGAACAAACACAGGGCTCGAGAATGACACACACAGACAGAGAGACCAGCCGCAGACCAACAATTATTGGGACTCTCTCCCGCTCCCACTCAATCCATCACTATTCACGCATTACAATTCCTTCAATTCCTTCCCACCACACAACCCCAAAAATCCGACTCTTTGTATATTCTACTAATTCAAAATCACTTTCATTTGCTTCAACAAATATATTTATTTTTTTAAATTGAAACTCGAATCATCTAAATTTTATTAATTTCGTTACGCACTTGGAATAAAATACAGAACCTTCAACGACGTACGATCTGTGACATTGTACACATCTCCTATGAACAAAAAAAAAATGAATATATAATGTTTAACAAACAAAAAGAAAAAACCTAAAGTATTGCATAATTAGATCCAAACCAAAACATTAAACATGCCATGTACATACTTCCCTTTCATTGATTTGATTTTATTTTATTTTATTAAATGTTATTTCAATGACAACCTTTTTTTTTTGGATAAATTTTCAATGACAACCCTTGCAAGATGCATAAGGCAGAAATCTACTCAAAAAATTATTAAAAATATTTTTTTTAAATACAAAAATATTAAAAAATACTAGTAAAATATATATATGCCAAATTAAAGTAGATGTAAATTGTAGGCAAAGGAAACAAGCTAGATAAGCCCGTATTAATTAGGTCATCAAACATAATAAGCAGCAACATGCAGCAGGAGCACTAGCTAGCAAGCAGCAACAAAACATAAAACATAAAACATATATACAAATACTATATGATGTTCTTCACATAATTAAACAACTCAACTCACCGGAAAACCATGTAATTATCTATATTCAGATTATTTTCTAAGTTTCACTCCTCCTAAGTTTTAACAGGTAAAGTGTTCTATTGCAGTAGTTAGCAGCCAGCTGTAATTACAAAAGTTGACAGTGACCCTCTCATAATTATTATTTACCTAGCTTCTCATTTCTTTCAATTTCATTATATGCATGTGACTTCCGTTTTATAATCCTTTATTTTGTTTTATTTTTTTTTCAACATGCGTGATAATAATTCGAGATTGTACGCAGACAGACTAACAGTAATTTTATTTTGAAATTTCGAGGAAATTTTAATTTTGTTTGCATTATTGAATTAGCAATAGTACCCCAAAAAAAATACTCGACTTTACTATGCATATTCACATAAATCATAAATGTGTGATTGAATGAATGAATGAATTGGCCAGACTGTTCCAAATTCAGCAGCGAAATCCAACAAGAGAATTAAAAAATAAATTTTGAAGTTTGTTTTACCCTCAAGTACAAAAGACTTTATTTTAATTAGTTTTGTTTGCTGCATGCTTGCAAAGAGAGAAAGAGGGAGGGCTGATGCGGCTATCTGACTTTGTGTACTGAACTTTGCGATGGTGATCAAGACTGAAGAGTGAGAGTGGTCCAGTTTTCTATCGGCATGAAGCAGCTTCAAGAAACTTGTCAATTGCGATGGCTGCATTCTGGTTAGATTTTATGGACACTGAGTTCAGAGATAGTGAGAGAGTTGCTTTGTCCTTAATATATCCAAACAGGAACCATATGTAAGGTCTATGTCCAATATCAAACCCAAAGTTTCAATAATACGCCCATATATATTAATTGTATTAATGACGTGGCTTGATGTGACTGGATGCGATTCCTATCCGTTACACAAATTTAGCCGATAAGTATATAAATGGTCACTTACAATTACTGATAAAACAAACTCAACAGGTGAAACGGTTAGAATGATCCGAGTTGCATTTCGTGTTTACGTAACTTAATTAGTCTAGTATACAATATTAGTTCTCACATCTTACCCTAGCATGGAAGGCGAGACTCTTGTCAATAGCACTGGACAGTTCTTTTCGTCGCTAAAATATTTTTAAGATCGACCTTGAATTCTCCATATTGTTAATATAAAAGCAGATTACACATGCAAATTGTTTATGGTTCCTAAATGATCCAAAGCTTCCAGTTTGATAATTATTTCGTTTTTTTCCTTTCTAAATTTTACTTCTTTTTTCTTTTTTGACATTCCATATATGAGTTGTCCAACATACATTGCTATGCGATTAATTCTCATTTTCTTGAAACCCCGCACTCATATAAGGTAGATCGTCGATCTCATGTTAAAAGCACACATGTATTATGCCCTCTAATAATAATAAAAAATATACCTAATAAAATTTAAACACTAAACTTGAAAGTAAATCCTACTATAACTATTAAACTACCCCTTAGCGGTTCCCTACAACTTTTCTTTAAGTTTGAGGCTTGTCACGAGAAGTAAGTTGATCATGTTAATTATTATGAACAACAAAGGAGAAGAGAAATACATACAAAAATGGGAGAAAAATGTACGAGGAAGCTTTCGCACTAGTAGAGCCCACTCATGTCCCACTAAAACGATGCCATATCAGCATCCGGACCCAATCATGTGGCGGATCCCCGCTTGACTTGGAGAAGATTTTAGTTATTGGTAGGGCCACAATGTTACTATTTTGAGTGTTGATCACGGTGCAGTGGCGCAAGTGTGACCAGCCATGCGTAGCTTCCAATTGCTGCCTCGTCTGTCGAATTACCGGGACGGCGCGTTGTCCGGCGGCGGCGGAGCCCATAATTCTGTTACTTTTCACCAATTAATTACTAATAATATTGAGGTGAAGTACAAAATTACCCTTGATTCCAATAGTGAACTATGCATCACGCTCGCCCGATGTCACTGATTACTAAAGCTGGAATATGCTGAAATTAGTTTTAGTTTTATTAAATTGGAAGAAAATAAAAACAAATATAACTTAGAATTAAAAATTTAAAAAAAGTACGAGGCGGTGGCGCTGTGTTCCCCTCTATTACCGCGTGAGATACATGGTTATCTTCGAGAAATACGACAAAAATACGCCTCTTTTTCACTGCCGAAATCTCTCTACCTCCATAAACTAATCACAAGTATATGTTTTCTCGGCACGTTTCTTACTAATTTATTTATTTATTTTTAATGAACTGCCGAATGAAATTAAAATTATTCAAAATGCTACTTACTTATCTATTTTAATGAATATTTTTTTTAACGATAAAATTACCTTAGTTATATATATATATATTTTTTTAAAATGCTATTTACTTATTTATTTTAATGAATAAAAATTTTAACTTTTTCAAAACAAAAAAAAAAATTAACCATAAAATTACATTTGACATATATATTTGTTTTAAGTAAAATCTCACAAAGGCTAACACAACAATCTCCTAAAACTCCCTCACTTAAAAGGAGTAGATTTTAGCATTTCATAAATTATTTGTTGTACTCTATAAATTATGGCTTAATAATTTCTTATTTTTTCATTAATTAAACTTCCAAAATTATCTCTCCAATTTTTTAATTTAATATATTTTATTTTTATTTCTTTTTTTCCTAAAAAAATATTGACTTTTTATTTTTTTTTTGAAAACTCTATCCTCCTCAATCATATTTCACAATTATGAGTACTATTCTTATGCCATTAAAGTAAAATGATAGTTGTAGGTTGCTTTAATTTTTTTTTATTAGAAGGCAGTTTGAATTATATGGATCTTTTACTTCATAGTTACATGATCAAAGAAACTTGTTGCCAAATGATAGATTGACTCATAAGCGGTAGTAAATAGTAATGTTTGGTGATGGTTTAATGTTAGGTTATTAAATTATTTTTAATTTTAAAATTTTTATAAAATAAAGTAAGTTAAGTTAAGAGATAAGAGTAAGTTTGAAAGTTTGATTCTTGAACAATAAGAAAGCATTAAAGTTAAAAAGTGAAGTGCAGTAAGTAATTTGTAATTTGTGGAGTAGCAAAATTAACTCCCTGCTTAAATTGATCTTAAAAAGAATCGAACTAAAAAATTATGAAACAACATACAACCGCAAATTTTACTCAAACTATATAGTCTATTGCCAAGATCTCTTACTCACATATTGGTTTTCCTTATCAATAGGCTTACTGACATGATCTCTCACTTACATATTGGTTTTCCTTAACCGTAGTATGGCCTCCCATTAAATTTTGGTTTGATCAACCTCAAAAGTAATACATAATTGTAAGTTTGTCTTAACAACTAGACTAAAAAAACGAGTAACTTAATGACCATTATGCTAACCATATATGTTACCATGACATGTTTATTGTGAAATGATTGAGCTTTGCTGCATTTACCGTATTCATTCTTATGTGAATGGGAATGAAAAACAAGAGATGTTTTTTTCCCGAAATATGGAAAAATGGAAGTTTTAACTCCTAAAGAAACACTTCATCAAGTTTATCAGTATTTGATTGATTTATTTAATCCCCTTTTTACATGCAGAAGGGTACAACTTAGATTTAGAAAACAATCAACACAAAGTTACTTTACCAATTGATCTATATCCCCCGGGCCAAATGAAGCATGCATGAAGGAGTCAAATGCTTATTCTATTATTTTCCTTAGCACAACTTAGTCATCCTGAACTTGAACTAGAGATCTCGCCCCTGAAGTAAATCATGGGACTCCTTTGGAAGGAGTCGAACAATACTTTTCAAAGAGGGAGAGAATAGACTACTAAGTGTCCCCCTGTAGCCCCTAAAAGCATATAGAGGACTCCATAGAGGAAGCGACCAAACACACGATTTTTAAAATGCATTAAACAACATAGAATGCGATTATAATGCTCATCAGCTAAGTCAATAGGTCTGCTCTCTTATTTTTCCTTCAGTTTTCATTTCAATAATGTAAAGTATTTTATAATATTTTTTTTTTATAGAAAAAGAACAATTAAAACAAAGAGGAGCCATAAGACAACCGCAGAAAGAACTCCAAGCTCCAATAGTTGCTTCGAAATTTGTCTTTCCCATCTTCAATTTAAATCACTTCCATGCCCTATCTTTCCTAGGGAGCCAACAAAAAAATTGGCTTTTGTAAATCTAGTATTTTGAAAACTCCTACATCTATTTATTGTCTTGTCTTTTCGTTTCATTTGCATTTCAATAATATAGAGTAATTTATGCTATTTCTTGTAAGAAAAAAAAACATAAAGTACGATGACCTAGCTACTTCCTTTGGTAAGGTAAATAACAAAAAGAAAAGTTACTTGGACCACACTTTTTTACTGCATTCTGTATCCAAATCGCTAACAAAGAAATTACTCACTTGAAAAAACTCCACACCTGGTTTTAGCAATGTAAATGTAACATTGGTGGATAAATGACTGTAAAATTACTCAATTGCCCTCTTCAGACAGATGGCCGTAAAAGAGTGGAGGGGAATTTGCTTTACAGCTAAAGCTTGGTGCAATTTTCACCAAAAAAAGGATTAAACAATTTGGTCATGTGAGTGAAAAGGAAAGGTGGATAATAAAAGTGTTTAATTATTTACGTGTCGAATATAATTAGTGAATTTTTAGATTTATATTAAGAAAAAAATATTTTTTACAGAAGAAGAAAAGATATAGAGCGAGGAAGGTCATTAAAGAAAAGTGGCGGGTTTTCCGGTGCAAAAGGACGAAGGAAACAAAAAGCTGGCGACAGGACACGTGGCTAGCGGGATGACCGTTGGATAAGCATGCGAATTTAACAGTGATCGATCTCATTCTTTCTTCGTCTTGAGAAGAGATTATGACATCCATAGCCAACGGAATTAAAGAGAAAGAAAGAACAGAGAGAGAAACTAAAAACTGGTGTGAGAGCTAAAAAGCTCATTATCGCCAGCAAACAAATCAGAGAAGGAGAGAGAAAAAGAGTTAAATTTGTGCAGCGCAGAGGCAGAGACAGTGAGAGAAAAAAGAGGGGCATGGCGGCGTAGCAGAGACAGCGAGCGGGAGGGGATGTAAATTCTGGCAAGTCTTCAATGCTTTGAAAACTTACACACAAACGCAGACGGCACTGTGAAGAAGAGGAATTAAAAGCGAGATTAACGCTGCCAAACAGAATCCGACGTCTGTCACTAACCACCGTGAAGGCCAGCTAGCTAGCTCTCTATGCAAAATTACCCATTTCTCCTTATCATTCACACCCTCGCTCGCACAGCCCTTCAGTTTACCGTCAGAGAAATTAAAAAAGGGGAAAATTAAATCTTTAGGGTGAATGGTGAAGACTCATCAGAGAAAATTAGATTTAGGAATTGGGTTTTGAATTTGAGAGGGTGGAGTTTGATTTTGATATGGATTTTCGGTTACAATTGGGGCAGCAATGGCTGGGTTTTTCTCGCTAGGAAGAGGCGGCAGCAACCACGACCACCACCGTAACAGCAGCAACAACCAGCCGCATAATCCGCCACCTGATCATCATCAAATTGGTCCGGAGACGCTGTACTGGTACAAGAATGAGGACGTGGCAGCACAGCCGTACAAGGGCTTCGAGCTATGGCAGCAACAAGAGCAGCTCCTCCAGCTCCAAACCCAACCACCGCCACGACTCTACCATCACCACCAAGATCTCTACGCTTCCGCAGCCGCTTTAGGTGTGGGTCCCAGCAGCAGGGGCGGGGCGGGCTCGGATGAGACATCCTCGTCATCACGGTCGGCGGCCTTCATGATGATGAGACCAGACGGCGGAGGCGGAGGGGCTGGAGCTGGAGGCGGAACTGCTAGCTGTCAAGACTGCGGAAACCAAGCGAAGAAAGACTGTATTCACATGAGGTGCAGAACTTGCTGCAAGAGCCGAGGGTTTGAGTGTCCGACCCACGTCAAAAGCACCTGGGTTCCGGCCTCGAAACGCCGCGAACGGCAGCAGCAACTCGCGGCTTTGCAATATCATCAGCAACAGCAAGAACATCATGAACAACAACAAAACCATCAACAGCAACTGCGCAGAGCTGAAACTTCCAAGAGGCACAGAGAAAATCCAACCTCAAATTCTTCTCTTCGTGTTCTCACAAACAATTCAGGTTGGTTATTACAAAAACAGCAAAAACCATACTGTCATTAGTGCCTATGGAGTATGGACTATTTTTTTTTTCCCTAACATAGTTGGAGAGATACATACTATTATCACAGTTGAGGACTCACAGTTCCTGAAAATATTGACTCTGAAGGTGAGAAAGAGGGAGAGAGAGAGAGAAAGGGAGGGAATATTAGAATAGAGGCAGCAGAAGTCTGATCATGGAGAATAATGAGGAAAAAGAAAAGGCAAGGGTTTTGGAAGGTAGCGTGTGTTAAAATTACAAACCCAAACCCAACAACAGCAAAGGAAGAAAAAAAGAAAGAACATATCGATTGCGTGAGTGTGAGTGTGAGCAGAAGAAAATTATCAAACCTCCAGACACTACACAGACCGACATCACCAGCTCTTTTCTTTCTCTCTTTCTTTTCTTTCTCTCTTTCTTTTCTTTTCATCTTCCCCAAAATACTGTTTGTTTTGTTCAGTGAGAGGTTGACAAGCAAGAAACCAATACGCTATTCCTCCCTTTCTCTTTCATTCATTCTTTCTTTCTTCCTTGGCGTAGCTACCTATCTTAAACCTCTTTGTTTTTTATCTTCTATTTTTGATAAAAATAGTATAATTAAGTGATGAAATGGGGTTCTGAGCTTTTGATTGACGACTGTGTATGTATATATATATATATACTTGAGTGTATGTAGGAAATGTAGGGTTGGAGGTGGAGAATTTTCCGTCTGAAGTGAGCTCGCCGGCGGTTTTTCGTTGCGTGAGAGTGAGCTCCATCGAAGACAGTGACGATCAGTATGCGTACCAGACGGCCGTGAACATCGGAGGCCATTTGTTCAAAGGAATTCTCTACGACCAAGGCCCGGAAACCTCCTCTAGCTACAATATGGCTGCGGAAACCTCATCCGGTGGCGGCGGTGGCGGCGGTGGCAGTGGTGTGAATATCCAACCGCTCAATCTCATTGCTGGTGCAACCACCGCGTCCAACACAGCCTCTATTGCCGGTGGTGATGCCAGCGCGAGTTTAACTACGGGTATCGATCCGTCGTCTCTATATCCAGCTCCGGGGAACACATTCATGGCTGGTACGCAATTCTTCCTACCACCAAGATCTTGATGATAAAAAACAATGCTAGACACGTACGTACCCACCTTATTATTATTATTCTTATTATTAGACTACGTTCGACCAACTTTCGCCGTATATCAGTTCGAATTAATGTCTCATCTCGATCAAAAATATTTGATAATAAATATTTTGTAGCTAATTATTGACACACCGCCATTGATGAACTAGCTTAGCTAGCTAGCTAGGAGGAGAGCTAGAAGGAGAAAGAGTAGCTAGAAAGAAATGTCTGTTTTGTTCGTCGACAGCTTCCAATGCTTGTTAATTAGTGAGCTAGCTTATTTAAACATAATGATTGTTGTCTTAATTAATTTCTTTGTTCAAATTCAAAGATGTTCATGTCGTCGATCTTAATTAAATAATTATATGATTATTGTCAATTTAATTTCAAACATCGGGTTGGATGTTTTTGTTTTTGTTTTTCCTCTACTGAGGTAACATTTTGGTTGGATTTGAAGTTGGTTGCATCTTTTGTTGAGCGATCCAGCCATGCATGAGCTGATGAGTAGCAAATATTCAAGCTCGAAAGGTCAATAGAATTGTCTTCGTGGAATTTTTTTAAAATATTTTCTTGGTTTTTTTTTTCTAGGATCTCAAAATGCATACATAAAGACGTGACCTTGATGTTAAAAATGGGTTCATTCACCATCTGCATTGTGCAGAGAGGTGTAATTGCAGATGCATTGCCTCATTATAGAAATAAATACGGATCATTATAATATTATTGTTTTGTTACTTATTGTATGAAAACTTTGGAGTTGTGAATGAAACAGAAAATTTAAAGACTTTCCTAATTAGTTTGCAAAATATTAATGGTTTATTTCTCACTTCCCAAAGTCTTTGCCTCTTTATTATGAAGTTGGTTTCTTGATTTTGCTTTTAGATTATTAGGTTATTACCTCTTCACACCTTGAAAAATATGAACCTGATACTATAATTTGTAAGAACAAACCTTAATTAAGTTTAAGAACGGAAACAGCACTGAACCTATTTTGATGGACCAAAATAATTGTAGATAAAATTTTTCAAAGGTAACCTAAAGTATTGTAAATTAAGCAACCAGTAAACATAAAATATGAGTTCTCTAATGACAAACGGAAGTAAATATGCTCAAATTATCCCCAAACTTGAGAGGCTAAACCAAATTGATCGATACAGCTAAGATGTATTGGTAATCAGTGTTGAAAAATCTTAATTGGTTGTATCCTAAAGGGCTTAATAATAGTACTGGGGGCTAAATCATGAAGTTCGTCTTCATATATAGCTAGCAAATGCTGTTGAACGCAACATATATTGTGGCATTTTCTTATTTTCTTCGAAGTTCTGTAAAATTTCCATTGGCTTCTCCTTCTTCCCAGATTACAAGTTTTGATCTTTTCTATATATGGTTCATATGTGGTTGAAGGTTTAAGGATGTACTTGACTAATTAACTAACCCATGATCATGGACTGGAAATCAAATTGTAGATCATGTAGTGAATATATTAACTGAAAAAATTAGAATCAAATTCCACACCAAATGAAACTTAAATGCATGTCCAGATATTGGAATAAATATCAAACCCCATTCAATTTTGACACAATGGGTGTGGGTAGGTATGAGAAATATGTAGCTTGGAGACTAAGCAAATATTTTATACTTACGTATGAATAGATGAAATAATTCTGATTCCAATTACTTATCATGCTTGCGATGAATTGATTAGCGTGTGAAAACGTAGCGATACGTATTTGTGCATATATTGTGTCTTTTTTATACGAATTCCATCTGTATATGTGCAGAACGGACAAAAGTCCAGACAAAATACAGATTTTTAAAGCCAAATTATTTCGTATGAATCAATGTTTGTCTTGCTTGTTGTTTAATTATATACTTGGATAAGTATATACATGTGGAATTTGTCAGCAAGATTTTTCTGAATAACGTTGGTAGAATTTAATTATCTGTAAAATGTGTATACGGTACATGTGTCCCTATCAAAATAATTGCATACGCAAATTTGTCACATCAGAAACACCATGGAAGAGAACAGATTGCAATAATATACAGCTAGCAGCTAAATATGAGTACACGCATGATCTGTATATTCCAATGATACATAAATAATATATGTGCTGCCATTTTTCTCTGTATCTCTCAGTCTCACTCCCTTGATTTGATTTTCTCAAGTATCAATTGAAGATGCTTCAAAGTTATTGAAGGTCTTGGTTAATTGGTATACTTAATTAATGGCATGGGCGATGGCTTCTGTGTGTATGTTTTCCTTCTTAAGAAATAATAAGAAATATCCAAATTAAGCTTTAAAATTATGTACGGACGTAGGTCATATCAATTGACATGAACAAAGTGGAATTTTCATTTTTAATTTTTTTAAATTTTTTTATATATCAATTAGCAACGTACAAGTAACTTACTTCCTAAATCTTATAAACCACGCAAGGTTTTTTCAAGAACATCAACATCACCATCAAAGCAGATACAATTAATCTGGATGTCATTATGTGATGAAGATCGAACGAGACAAGAGTTGGAACAGAAGATAATTTGATATGCTCTGATATTTTGTGTTTGGAATTCAAAGGCAGCTCCAGACATCAATTTACTCTTCGGTTTAATCATGTAATAAAATATCACATGCACTTTTTCCTTATGGAGTTTCCACTATAAAATTAAAATTTACAGGTAAATTATCGAAATTGATTTCTTTTTCTAACTATAAGTAGTGGAATCATATGTTGTGATATTTTTTTTTAAAAAAATGACGTTCTTCAATATTTGGTATGCGTCAATATTTTTTTTCTACATGTCAAAGTGATGAAAAATAAAGAAATTTTTTTTTACCCTTAATTCAGTAACCTTTTAAATTATGTTTGATACACAAAAAATGTCACTAAAGAAAATTTCCGTATATATATATATATTTTTTCTAGACGTATAAATATATGTATAAAGCAAATGTGTTGATACAGTGATTCCATGCGATGTGATGTGATGTGATGTGATGTGATGTGAAGTTGAGTGATGTGATGTGAAGTTGAGTGATGCGATGCCGGTGGCTTCATTGTGGGTTGTTTCCCTAGAAAATTCTCTTTTCGTTCTTAAAATTATACAAATTTTGTTATTATAGATATTCCGTAGGTAAAGGTCTTATTCCAATTCCTCAATCTGTAGGCTTCACGGAATAAAAAACCTACATCCGTGATGCCCCATCCTCAATTATTCAATGTTTCAAATTTAAGAATTTGTTTGAATTAGTTACGAGTTTAATATATATATAAGGATTTATTTAAATAGACTTATTATTTTTGGTGAAGAAAAGAAAATGAAATGATTGGTACCTAATATAAAGAGAAAGAGGAACGATAAAAAATATATATATAAAGAGAAAGGGAAAGGGAAAGAGAAAGAAGAAACCATCCATTCCCAATGCAAAAATCATTGATAAAGATGTGTACTTTAGCGGCATGAGAATTGAGAAGAGATTGAAATGATGCATGAGATTGAGAAGGACGCCCATGTTTTTTGGCTCAAAATATGGAAAACTAGCACTCACAATTTTGGATTTTGAAGTTTGGATCATTCTTCATTCATTCCTTGAGCAATGAGCTGCACAAATTAAGGGAGGCAACAGCTCCTTCCTCCAATCTTCATCATCAATACACTAAATAATATTTCCTTCCTTGGAGGTACAACTCGCATTCGGCACCACTTATATTTCTCTTCCAATTCAAAATGTGTGTATGTATGTATGAAATGAAGGGGTTTTGATAATGATCATACATGGAAGGTCGTGATAATGCTCACGCCATGCGTAAACCTAAATATACACAGGAAATTGAGATTCTATCGATCAAAATTAATTAATTATGAAGTAATCAAATCCTTTATAACTTGTCGATATTTTATCAATCTAATATATATATGATTTTTTAAAAAAAAACATGTAGATAGTGATCACATCAAATTATATACACTGTTCTTTCTCTTTTACAACATGTAACGTTCATTATATTGCTCCCTCATGCACTTGAGGTTGAGAATTGTGCTTGGCACCAGCTGCCCAGCGAAACCCTAAGCACAATTAACATGATTTTCCATTTTTAATTTTCTGAAAAAGTTTGGGTAGGATTAACAAACCCAGAGCCAGTTCTTGTAATGTTCAGCTTGAAGTGAGCACTATATATTATAAACAAGTTATCTTAAAACGAGTACTGTTGAAATGTAGAGAGACCCATGAGGCAATAATATATATATATATATATATATATATATATGAAGCATATTGCACAGCTACTAATAGTATTCCCACGTAAGCCAAGGCAAGGGCACGATCAAATTTAAAGGCAGAATGAAAAGAGGGAGCTCGCTAGCCCTAGAAGTACGTAGCAGTAGCTAGGGTTTGTTATACTGTATATTTAGGGCAGTAATTATATTTATAGGGCAGCAGGCTGGGTTGGCAATCGCATGCATTCTAGGGTACCCTATCCCCTATATATATATGTATATATATAAATAGACTCAGCCCAACACACATAATGTGGTTTTCTCTATGTCTTCGGGGGCCATTATTATTATTCATGAATTTTCTCTGTGTGGATGTGTGGTCCCAGCTTCACTTCTCTGAAAATAAAAAATATATGTTTTCTTTTTGCTTTACTGTCTCTCGACTATTATGGGTTGCTGTTTCAATTCCAACCCTAATTTTTGCAGCTCTGAGAAAGCAGCTAGCTATTAGTATTAGATCGAGTACAGGAGCAACTTAACTGTTTTTGTATGCAAGACAAGGCACAAAACAAGGCTGCAATGTTCAAATCACAGGCGCATGCATGTCACTTTTGAGCCAAATTCCGGAAGACGGCCAAGCAGCCTAGCTTTTTTATTATCTGGGATGAATGGCTTGTCTCTTCATGGACCAGTCGATTTATTCTTAATCCTTCATCGACTAAATTTAATTAGAGTTGTCCCTTTTTTATCCCACCAACCTCTCTCAAATTAGGCTAAAAAACCCATGTTGCAAAGCTAATCTGCAGAGAAAGGGATCCAAAATTTTCTGTATAAAGAAATATTTATATTTGTTGTTGCTCATATATGTATATAAGTGGACATGACCGTATAGTTAATATTGCGAGGTATTATTAATTGAACATCTTTGTTTTGATATTGTGTCTGAGTAAAAATAGCTTCCCTAAGATTTTGGATCCAAGAAGAAGGGGATCGTGGGATTGCATGTTGGGGTGGAAAGCATTTTAGTTATCATAATTGTTTGTTTCTGTAGACTGAGACTGGGTAGCTTTAGGTCCTTGAGCTCATAATAGCGATTGAATATCCAGTCCACTAGCTGGTTTCAGCCCCATGGAATTTTCTTGTGGCAATCTTTACTTTTCCCCTTAACAAATCTCTTTGAGATCGATGGATTCATATATGATGTAGCTCCACCGTCCCTTTCAATTTTGAAATGACATGCATGAAAGTGAAAGATTGATTTCAAAATTGAAACAGGATGTTGTTGTGAGGTATAAGCTACATGATATGATATGCTTTTTTTGGTTAGCTAGACAAATTATAGTAATAAAATATATCAAATTAAAAAATATTCGTATTAAATAAGTGCTTACTCTGTAGTTATCTGCTACAAAACTACTTTTATTTAACATTCTTTTACTTCTATCCATCCAGACCCTACCCGCACTTTATACCTTTTTACCAAAATCGGCGTGATTTTGATACACACGTCCATATTGGAAGATTTCTTTGCTCAAGCGCTATAGCTAGATGCACTTTCACACATGGCCATGAACCCAACCTCAGATATGCAAGTCATTTTTGGAGAAGGTAAGAATTTTGACTTGAGCGCTTACTGAAAATTAGATGCACAACAGAAGGAAGGATTCGAGTAAAACTTGTATACCAGAATTCCCTATATAAAGAAAAAGGGATTTGAAACTTGTATACCAGAATTCCCTGTATAAAGAAGAAGGCATGGGATCAATCCAAAAGCTTTCCCCATAAAACACATTAGAGGCTTTTACATCTAAAGATCACAGGATTACATGAACCGCTACACCAAGACGACGCCGTTTCACTTTATACAGGGTTGCAATACAAGTCTAATGCTCTACTCATCGGTTCCCATTTCCGAGCTTAAGGCCTAAAGATACAACCCTCCACCTGCATATTCCAACATTTTCCTATATCGATCGTCTCTTTTCGGTCAGGGCGGTGGCAATCTTTGGTCCGTGGATTTTGTTTAGTTCGGTAACCACCGCAAATTTCACTGAGCATATGACGCACGTGGTTTTCCCTTGATGGAGTTGAGGTGTTGGATGACAAATACGACTCCCATTACAAGGAGGCAACCAACAAGGGTGCTGAAGAAAAGAGCACCTGGTTGCCTGCTTTGGACAAAACCGTACACCCCAGTAGAGGTCACCAGAATAAGATCAGTAAGCCCATCGTTAGAGAAGTCCTCAACAATCAGGGCGTGTGTAGGTGGGGCTGGAAGATCAATTGTTGTTAAAATGCCTCCTCCAGGAGAGATCACCACTGCCTCTTGTTCACCAGCAGCAAGGACCACTGGTTGATTATCATGGACTCGCAGAGAGAATGACTTCAGAGTAGGGACCACCATACCACCCTCCATCATCCCCGAAGGAGAGGGAAGATTTGATCATATAGCACCGGTCGACAGCTGCCAGTTCCAAACAGCTCCATGACCATGCAATCCGGGGGAATATGATGTTACCTGAGAAAAAGGACACTCAGATTTCAATCTAGCATAACAAGACTCGATAAATTATGAAAATAAAATTGAAGTTTTAGTAACTTATCAATTAGTGCATTTAGGTGAAAACATAATAATTTTATTCGATAATCCAAACAAATCTACAGTCTCAAGATAACCATGGAAAGAAGACAGAGGACCCAAATTAGCATGCATACCTCACCACGATTTGTCAAGAATACAACATCACCGTGGCTTCCTTTACGATGCCTATGGCCATCACTTCTTGGTATGAGAATGGGAGTTGCTACCTCCAATGAAGCTAAATCATGAGTTCGGCCAAAGCTTCTTGAATATTCTCCATGTTGGAATAAGTTAAAAAGGGAATGATGACATATAGAAGCGTTAAATAGTTGTTCTCGTACAGGTACACCAGACGTCGCAACAGCCCAACAGGGACGGAGCACTTCCATGGATCCACTAGCAACAGTCTGCAAGCAAGCAATTTATGAGTTCACGCATAAAAATATCATGAGTTCACGCATGCATCAAATGCAAGGGAAACCTACTCTGCAAGCAAGCAATTTATTTGTGGTTGTGCAGTCACCAAACATAAGATGCATATGTTTGTGCCTTGTATCAAATTTTACCCACATAATTGCAGGAAATGCTAAATTGATTGATACAAATTAAATAGTCTGCATATATCAGTGGACCACTCATAAAGGTCAACTGACGAGGTAATGTAAGCAAAAATAAAAAAAAAAAAAACAAGAAAAGAATTTAATCAAAGGTACAAAGCAAAGAGATGCGCACCTGGACATGGTCTAGGACTCCATCACCATTTATGTCAGCATGAAGGCCACCCTCTTGAAGATGAAGCTGGTCGGATGAATAAACTTAGTATTACACCATCTGGTTAAGAGTAATATAACATAAATATTCCAAAACACAAGACAAGTTTAAGCAGAATATATTAATCTAGGTAAACATGTCAATGCATCAAAATATAAGCAAAAGTTGGAGCCAGCTTCAGCAGGGTGGATTTATCTCAAAATAAATTAAAAATAAAGGAAAGAGGGTTGGCGATTTATTGTCCAAAGAAAAGCATCTATATCTATTATATCAAGTATGACTTCACTTTTACTATGGTATAATACAAGGCTAATTGTGATGGCATTTTTTACCTTACAAAAAGTGCGACCAGTTGCTAAGTGAATAGCTTCTATTCCTTCTTTTTGATGAGCTACAACGACATTAAGGACCCACCAAAGTTAAGTGTGGTTTGTTATGGTAGGAATATATTGATAGGGCTGCATCAGCAACATTAACAGTCAAAAGTCATTCCAAAATACTCTTAATAATTCTACATTCAGGTGGTTCACAAGTCGCACCTTCTTAGATTTTGCTGAACCAGCGTACTGTCCAGTTTTTCCGATGAGGTTCGAAATTTTTTTTGTTGGGTCCTTTCCAGGAGGATGATTTTCTTCAGGTTTATGGAAAGGATAGCTAATAGATTTTCCAGATGTCTTCTTCAATGCTTTCCTTTTGTGCCGCTTGAAATGTACAAGTTCCAATAAAGTATCTTCTCTTCTATCCTAATAATGGTATGCAAATTGGAAACTCAATTGCCATCTATAAAAGTAGACTGAAATAACAAAAGCACAATGACCACAGTGAACGAAAGTAATTTTAACCTACCCAATGATGTGGCATAACTCCAAGGATAGATTCTCTGAATTCCCTGCATTCAAACTACAAAGTAACATGTATCAAGAGGCTTATCTCATAAAATATATCAGAAATAAAACATAAGAAATTGAAGTAACAAATATGAAAACTACAAGAGTTAAAACATTTTATGTTTGCCCCAAAAGAAAACAGCTCAGAAAATAAGAGGTCCTCAAAATTATTATACAAAACAATGGTTATAGCTATCAATGTACTAGACATTGGACCACAGAAACAGGTAAAGAGGTAAACCATGAAGTTTTATAAAAGGCATAATAAAATACCTCTCCTGGACGGCGACTGTTCAAAGCCTGAACATCAAGCTTGTAGTTATGTTGGGGAATTAACCGTGCTGCATCTGAAGAATGTTCTTCAATATTCTAAGAAACGAAAAGATAGAATCAGCAATTTGAGAAAACAAATACTAACAGATTCTCAAAGAATAGATAATCAGATATTCCAGAAGAGGTTAACACTAGGTAGTAGTATCATAACTCATCAATTAGAAACTAAGGTGAAAACTTCTAGCTTGTACACACATCAAACGTTAGACGAGCAATTTATGGGGATTTTATACCAAAAAGCCTGTCTTGTGACTGATTACACTTTTATGATATAATACACTAGCAGCACATTTCTTATGCATTTATAGACTGATAAAATTCTTCCAGCACATGGAGCAGAAAAGTTCCAAAGTAAAAGCTTATGAGAAAGAGTAACAAGCTCACCTCATTCTTTCTAGTCCATCTAATTTTTCCAGAGCTACCAGCAAATGCATACAATGCAAAATGTCGTAGATCCACAGTTCCTGAATTTTCAGAAGCCTGCATAAGATAAAAAGATGGATTAAATTACTGAAAAGCAAGCAAAAAATATCCAGCAGTTATTACTGGCTTTGAATAGTTCATCCATTCAGAAGATAAGAGAACAAATCAACTATCATGCCTTATACCAAGAAGATAGAATGCCCCGGTAAACGCAAAAGTCTGTAAGTCAAAATAGCTAAACTAATCACAAAACCAATAATTATTTAAACATACAAGAGTTTTTCATGCTTAAGCCAAAAAAACACTACCTCCTTTTCGGTTAGATTTCTTCTATGCTGCTTGGCACTTCTATCTGCCCTCCCAATTTCTTCAAATGGGTCCAAGGAAATCTAAAAATTACAAAATAAAGTATTTCTAAGAGCATCCAGGAGTGATTAACATTGTGAGTCATCAGTTAAAACATTATTACAGCAACAACATGTCAAATGTATAAGAGGCAAGAGTTTTGGTTCCAAACATTTTAAAAACAGAAAGGTTAATACAGACAACAAGAACACAACATAGATTCTACTTAGTATAGCATATGATATAGCTGAGAATTAACAAGTTGTTAAGCACCAGGAGTAGTACCCATTAAAGTAAAATGAAAGCAAATTGAGCCCAACTTAACCCATTATCAAACATTCATCTAGATGAAAGAATTCAGAGAATCTTAAGGAGAAAGCTAAAGTGAATAGATAATGCTTCTGTCCTCACACTTGATGAATTGTTTAGAAGTTAAGAATTAGAAAGATGGCTTCTAAAGTATGCAGACAACCTATTTAGAATTTGGCAATACTTGTAATCAGACATGGTTAATCAATTACTTCTCCATAAGGGAGACTAGAAAGAGTGTTTGATTTGTGAACCCAGAATACAAGAGAACAAATTCGAAATGAATAATATAACGAGAAACATACATGAGGCTGCATCTCCATCCTTCCACCAACAATCACTAATCCCGTATCCCCATGCCTCAAGGTGTAATTAGTTACTGAGATGGCAATCTCTCGATAGTGAGCATTATGTGGAAAATCCTCCTGTAAAATGCCAACTAGATAAGAATACGCATTGAAATGAATAGAACCAGAACAAGTTACCATTTTCTCCAAAAGGTTTGAACAAAATTTCAACTTGCCACAAACCTGTAAATTGGCTTCCCAGAGCTTTTTGAGGTTGGAATCGAAACACATGACAGACCAACCGGATGTAACAACCACCAAAACCAGCCTGAGCCTTTGCCCAGGTCTAGGCTTGTCAATAACCCCGGTTGCCATGGCCACAGCTCGTCTGCCTGAAGAGATGCGAATTTTGTCAGGCAAAAGACTTACCTCCGCAAGCACACGAGCATTGCTGAATCCTTCATCCACACGCCTACTATGAGGCTCCAAAAACTAATAAAAATGAATTAAATTTAAGTAATAACAACTTAACCCCCTAACCATAGTTAGCAACAAAATGTGCTTGAATTGCAGGGAAAGCTAATATAAAAACGAAGTGAAAGATTGAGAGTGACCTGGATTTTGGCATCGTGCGTGGCGACGAGGACTTCTTTCTTGCCGTCACCATTGATATCGGCGACGATCGGCGGAGGAAGACGATCTGCTTCGTACTTGATGGGGAAGTCATCGGATAGGTGCATCCACGCCTCTCTGAACGAGAAATCACCCTCGTGCTGAAATTTAAAAAACCAAGGGAATCAAACACAATTCAATTCGATAAAAACGAGATATTCGTTGGTATTTAGGGTTTTCTAGGATTTTTCTGACCTGAAGGGTAAAGAAGATGGCGAAAGCAGAAAGCATGAGAATGGCCAAATCTCGCTTCCTCATATTGAAGGCTCCTCCAGTGAGAACCCAAAGCCAAATTTGCAGAGGCTACAGTGTGTTGAGCTGCAGTGTGTTGAGCTGATCCTCTTTGTCTCAGAGTCTGTGAGTGTGAAGCCGTTTCTCTCGGCACGATTTTGCCTCCAGTTTTCGGACGACCGCGTTCTGTCCGAAATCCCTTCTCACTGGCCTTTTGGCACGTTTGTTAGTTGTTAATGTCTCATAGGCAATTTAGCGTTGCAAGGATAATAAACGTGATTTTTATTAATCTTCTATTTAAATGAAAATTTTAAAAAATAATACGAATTTATTAAATGATAAAATTTAAATAAATAAAAATTAATTTTGTAAAATAGTATAAAAATAAAATAAAATTTAAATATATATTTTAATATTTATATATAAATGATAGTTATAAAGATAAAATTTTGAAAATAATATATTTTTATATGAAATTTAAACTTGATACTTGTAGTATCTAAATTCTAAATTTTTTATTTTTTTGAATTTTAAATTTCTATATATATGCATCCAAATAAAAAAAAAATAATACAATAAAATTCTATGCTTTTTTAATAAATTTCAAATTTTTTTCTTTGTCTAAACACACTTAAATATAATAGAATACATTTTTCTGGCATCAGGGTTTTTTTTTATGGGCAATGCTATTTGGACTCTTTAAATTGACCACATTTAGTGACCATGTTGATGTGGCAATCAATTAATGTTATTGTTTTAGTAGTAAGTATCGGATGTATTAGTGAGAATAAAAATGAGTTCGATATTCATGTTGTACTGTACACTTTTCTGAATAGTTTACTATTATTAATTTATTAATATTCTTAATTCTTTTAATGTTTTATTGAAAATTATGAAGTCGAATTTGTAAAATACAATATCTACATGTGTAATCCTCCTACTGACATTCTCGTATCACAAGAACTATTGCAACAACAAAATAAAAATTGTGAGAAGAATGTAGGGCCTCAATTATAAACTTAAGACTCATATACAAAATTATATCCTGGTTGATGAACTTTAGAATGTAATAATTTTGGTCCTCCAATTAAATGATATGTCGCACTTTTTGGTCATTTTATTTAGGGATATGTACGGTGCAGCTCGATACGAATATGATAATATTCAAATTTAACCCGTTAAAATTTTAACAATTTAATAGTGTTTGAATTTTCTAAAATTATAAATAAAACCGTGTTGATCCAAACTATAACTAACGGTTTGGTTTGGATAAAAACAATTTGAAATCCTTTAGGAATAATAAAAAAACTAGTAAGGATATTAAAAAATAAGAACAACAGAATAATCAATACTTAAAATTTTGTATATTAAATTTGTGGAGGATTGGATTGTAAACATTATAACTGTATTAAGATTTATTAAACAAACACCACCACTTAATAATCTTTTATTATACTCTTATCTAGGTATACATGTATTTATCCAGATATATCTGAGTATTGTTTTTAATTTTTTTTACTTTATATTAATAATAGATTTAAAAATTAATATATTCTTTAACAGTCCAATTTGGACTTAATGGATTTTCACAATGAAAATCCAAATCCAAATTGTTACTAATTAAGCGATTTGGATTCCCAAATCGTTTGATTTTTATCCGATCAAACCTACATTGTTGGCTAACAAACGATTTGAAGTGAATCGATTAGCGATTTTAATAGATTCGTGCACACACTTACTTTTATTAACTTCGTCAATTTTGTTAAATTCAAGAGTCTACCGGGGAGTTCAATCTAAAAATAAGAACAAAACGAAATGAAATAGTTTATTTGCCTTCAATTACTCACCTTGCATTTTTTTTCTTCAATCATTAGTTTACTAGGTTTGGTTTATATTTTGTAACACATGTTAAATTGTGAAATGTACACCTGAATGATAGAAAGGATTAATATATTGCAATATCTCCACTAAATTATAGGAGCATAACAACTAATTTTGGGTAAACAATGCATTTCCATTTTTACCCTTTAAGCTGTAAAAAAATCGATTTTGCCCTCCATTTTGTTTTCTTCTTTATTGTTTGTATAGTCTTCTACATAAAAAAACCCCTGATTTACTCTCAGTTGACAAATGCCTCTTTATTCGTTTCACACCTCGCCCATGACTCAATCTCACTTCGGCACCTCGCTTTTCTTTCACTAGTTTTTAGACACCTAAACTATTTAGTGTTTTCTTTCAATTTTTTTTATCTTCGTTTTCTCAGTTTATTTTACTAAAGCGATCTTCAGTCCTTTGATTCTACGTGACCTATGTTTCATTTTCTTATCCATGGGACAAATGCTTTTTCTTTTGGTCATCTTGCTTTCGGGAAGAAAGAGATCTTTCGAGAATAAGAAGATCTTTGGGAGGAAGAAGGAGATGGTCTGCAGATTTTGTTAGGAAATTAATTCTCCTTCACGCAAGTATTAGGAATAAAGATGGAAGAAAGAAAGAAATAAGCCAAGAACGCAACAGATTTAACGAAGTTCGGCTAAATAACTTGCCTACGTCCTCAAAGAGTTTTCTCTTTCACTATGAGAGAATACAAAATACAAGATTACATCACTCAAGTTTATACCCAACCCTAGCCCTTGTATTCAATAGGATACCTCTTGTACACCGTCTCTCAACCTAGAAGATCACTCTACTCCAAGAGCTATGCACACTCTTGAAACACTCACAACTCATCTTACTTCTATACCCGAAGACCCTTAGAGTTGCTCTCACTCACTCACTTGTGATGTGTTCTCCTTGATTGTTCAAATGTGGCTAAGATCTCCTCCTTATATAGTGTTTAAGGAAGTCTCTAGATCTCTTCATTAAAGTCCATTCATGAACCTTCTTCAATTAATGCTCTTTCATGAATCTTCTATATTCATTCTTCTTCATGAAGGTTCCACATCAATCTTCTTCTACAAGGTTCCACCATGAATAAATAACACCATGTATTTATTCCCAATACATAATCTCATGCATTAAAATTCCAATGCATTAATAATCCACTAAGGAGGCATTAACTCAACAATCTCCCCCTGCCGACTTAGGTGGATAATGTCGCACCGTCACTTGAATCCCTGAAGTCCATCTCAAATTGAGATACCGCTTGATATACCCACAAGCATTCTATTGGCCTTATTCTTGTACCAGCTACACATACCCCGAATCAGTTGCATACGGTCCTAGCTCCCCCTAATTCAAAATGGCCAATGTTTTGTGCACCTGCTCCGAGTCAACAATCACCAGTTGGCTCCGAAAAGGGACCTCGACTTTACCTCCTCCTTAGCAGGATTATCCTTCTCACCATCGTTTGAAACTCAGAAACATGTAGATAGCGTCTCTGATGTGCCCGCAGATAAGACCCACTTCAGGTACCTATTCTCCCGTGCACGCTGTTTCCAACAACCTTCGAGGTCTGAGTTTTTCCTATCAGACAAAACATACTTTTACATTTTTCTCCCTTCATTAGGACCATGAAGCCACGTGACACTTTCATAACTTGCAGACCTTGGAGTCTAGTTGGTTCAAGGATATTAGATTTCTCCGGAACTTTGGGACATACACCACGTCATGTAATGACCCGTCTCGGAAATCGAGATTAGAGTAGTGATTAATGACGAATTAGTGAGGTTAATCGGTGATTAGTTGGATAATTTGGGACAGACGGTGCAGAATGACGATTTTGCCACTAGAATGGGCGAAAATGTTGACTTTTCATTTGGGCAGTCAAATGGACTTTGACTGATGACCGTGACGTAGTTCGGGACGTCATGAGTTCATAGATAGGTGGCACGTCTGATTCCGACATCCGAGGAAGTTATGACGTTCGGAAGTTTGAGGATAATTTGGTAATTTGGTTGAATAAGGACTAATGGTTGACTTTTTGGACGACAACTATTTTTCACGCATTTCGAGGACCGTTGGGAAGGTCTCAATCCCCTGAGTACAACGACAGGCGGCACATCATCATTGGACTTCGGACGAATTAATTATTGGTCTAAATGTACGAGGGGTAAAATGGTAATTTTGCAAGGCAGAGGTAAAATGGTCATTTGGTTGCCTTGGGATCTGTGCCCAGTTGGTTTTGGACATATGGCTGCTCTTGGGAGTTCTAACCACAGAGGAGTGGACACCTGGCCCAATCTAGAGGATTGTGGAACTTGTTCAGCCGCCTTACGCACGTTTAAAAATTGTTTACACGGTTTGGTCGAGAACAGAGCATGTGTGTGAGTGAACCCCATGGATCTTCAGCATCAGTGTTAGGGGAATAGGAAAGAAAGATGAAGAGGATGTTAAGGCAAGTCAGATGGAGGTGGCATGGCGGCTCACGACAGCGAAAGGAAGTAAGAAATTCGTTAAACCCGTGAGTTCCTTTGTTTGCGTTTGAATTGGTGAACTCGAATTGAAGGGTTAAGAGTAAAATTGGTTACTTAGAGGATGTTTGGGTTGTTTAAGCTTGAACTGGTGGCTCGCCGTAGACGGTGGCGGTAGAACCGAAAACTGGTAAGCTTGAAATTAACAATGGTGTTTTCAGTTTTAATTCGTTTTGATCGATTCTAAAGAGTGAAACCTGTTTCTGAAGGTTCTGTGAAGTGCTTAGGATGGATTTTAAGGGTTGTGAGGACTTGTGGTAGCCAGAGACAGAGGAGGAAAGTACGGTTTTGAAAAAAGAATGAAAAGGTTTGATCTCGACTCCCATTCTTTGATTTAAGTAGGTAGTTAAATAGGAAAGTGATAGACGAACTGGTAGAACTTGGAATGGTCGAAAACGGAATCAAAATGAATGAAGTAAGAGGGTGAACCAGCCACGCCGGTTTGGGCTGAACCGTGAACCGGTCGAACCAGGTGTACCCGAGGAAGAAGATGACTGGTGCCTGGCGAGTGAGACCCACGCGCAGCCCCTTTGGGCGGTGCGTGTGGGTGCGTGGCAAGTGTTTTGAGGAAGTTTCAAACACGACTTTTAAAGTATTCGATGTAACAAACATTTTGGTGCTGGTTTCGAGTCAATCGAACATCGTCTCGATATGTTTCAGGCTGTCCGAAGGTTTTAGGGCTCGTTTAAAAATAGTCAAAAATTCGGAAAAATTACGGGGCTTTAGTAGGAACTTTTTGAAGTAGTTAGTGACCTTATTATGGGATTTGGACAGGTTCGGGAAAGCCGGGGATAACGGATTGGCCGGAAACGACATAAGTGCACGCGTATCGAGGCAGCACGTAATGGTCTGTGAGTGGACTTTGCTTTCGAACTTATGATGCATGCATATATGTTTTTATATGTTTTCTATACATGATTCCATGATTTTGATTATGATCTTGATGAATTATGGTTTTACACATATTTCGAGATTATTACGTATTTGCACGTTTTACGAGGTTTCAATTTCCATTGTGATTTGAGCATGATTTTGATGATTTGACTTCGAAATTTGAAATATGATTTGATTTCAAGGATTTGAAATGGATTTCAGAAAAGTGATTTCGGGCATGGAGCCCTATTCATGTGATTTCGTTAATCGAGATTTCGGTTTTGGAATTGATTTCGGAAATGATGTTTCAGATTTGGTTTTGGAACTTGAAAGAGAAACTTTGGATTTGGGTTCGGGATGATGGTTCGGGATGCCGGCTTACGGAATCATTATTGCGAATTCAGATATGGATTTTCTATGGTTTTCACTTGATGGATTAAAAAATGGTTTTGGGTTTAAAGACCCGGAAAAAGAAAAAGAAAAACCGCTGGATTTGGTTTTGAGTTTAAAGACTCGGTTGATTGACGGGGGGATGACCCTGGATTGATATGTTTTGATGACAGGACCCATCTCAATCCCCCCGGGATTAACGTGGGATGACCCTGCTCCCGTCTGACACGGAGTGTTAGACAAGGGATATTTCCGGCCTTTGCCCTCCCGGGCTATCAGAGTACGCCAGGATCTGGAGGAGGTATGTGATATCTCGGTCTCTGCTACAGTCCACATCCAATGTCAACCTGAAGGGCAGTCAAAACATTAAAAGCTGTGAGTGGACAAAACAAGAGTTTATAAAAACATTTTAACGAGACGACATTTGTACCCTTCACTAAAAAGCATGCATGCATTCGAAACCATTTATCCAGAAATCATATGCGGGAACTAAGCCCAAAACCTAGATTGAAAGAACCATAATGAAAATGACCATACGGGCCACTGCCCAAAACCTGTGTAAACGCACATCATACATCATATCATATATCTCATATAGCATACATCATATATACATATAATTCACACAACCAATCCTGTCACGGTTTCCAAAGCTACGCGCGTGCTACTAGTTCTCAATTCGAGTCTTCTCAAAGTCAAGATCAATGTCCGCAGACCACTGACCCTACCCGAGGTAATATTAATCATAGCCTTCCTGAGAGTAAGGAACCCAACTAGGGGGTGACTCCACTCAGTCGGTGCTCCGTGACTACTCCGGGGTCCACCCAGGCCAACGACCCTCCCCGGAGGAGATAATAGAAGTAAAGGAAGGTATATGAATACATATATATACATAACATAAACATTCATGCCTGGTTCCCTTGAACCATCATGATCCATAACATCCATTAACCAGGGTTCATGCCGGTTCCCATAAACCGTCGTGAACTAGAATGACCTGACAAAGGTTCATGCCGGTTCCCATAAACCGTCATGAACCACAATGACCTTTCCAGAGTTCATGCTGGTTTCCATAAACCGTCATGAACTTGGAAATCCATCTAGGGTCCCTGACCCAAAATCATAAACCGTAAAAATAACTGGGTCTCGTGCCCGATATCTGAGTCATATGCCCGAGACAAAACTAAATGGGTCTAGTACACGAGTTTATCCTTTTAGAAATCCAAAACATTTTCATTTAGACCAATAAAGAAATACAAACCCGTATAGACACCGTGTAACGACCCGTCCCGAATTCCGGGATTAGTTTAGTGACTAATCTTGATTAGCGAGGTTGAACGGTGGTTAGTAGGGCGGAATCGGACAAAATGTGCAAAATGACCGTTTTACCCCTGGTCGTGGGCAAAATGTTGACTTTTTGTTCGGGCGGTCAAATGGACTTTGATCGATGACCGTGACGTAGTTCAGGACGTCACGAGTTCATAGACAAGTGGCACGTTCGATTCCGACATTCGTAGAGAAAGTTATGGTGTTCAAAAGTTGAGGGGCATTTTGGTAATTTGGCTTATTAGGGGCCAAATGTTGACTTTTGATCGGGAGGTCCGATGGGCGAGGGCCAAGGACCGTTACGTAGGTATCGTCGATACGAATCCAACGACAGGCGGCATGCCGAAATCGGAGATCCGACGACGACGTTATGGTCAAGGAAACGAACTAACGAACCGAGGCCGGGATTAAAATAATAATATAATATTGAATAGTGACCATTGACTGTGCACATCTGGATGAGTGACAAGTGTCACCCATCCCCTGAATTCTGATCCATGTTTCCCTCCCAACACTATCATTACAACATCATCATTCCTTACCCATCATTTTCCTTCCTTTTCCTTTATTTTTCTTTCAAACCGTGCACGATTTGGGGAGAGTATGAACTGGGAGAATTGGCTCCCTCTCTCTGCCGTTCCTGAGAGAAAACTGGGAGACTATGATGATTGAATTAACGGGGAAACACGAGGGGTTGTGAGGGTGTTGAATTTTGGATTTTGGATTTCGGGAAAATTGGGGGGAAAATTCGAATACTGAGTGTTAGGCCGTGAGGATCGAAATTGAGCTCACATTAAGCTTTCTGGGATCAACACGAATCGATCTGCAACAAGAACGAAGGTAATTGGGGTCGAATTGAGGAAGAACAGAAGGATGGAGGTCTCTGAAATTTCGAAGCTGAGTCGTGGAATTGGAGGCTTCGTTGGATGAAATTGAGGTGGGGAAACTGCTTATCATGATCCCACGATGCTTCTGGGTTCGTCAATTGAAAGGAAACGGTCGTGGTTGACGAAACTCCATGCTTGAACAGTGACTGTGTTCGAGCTTGAGTTCATTGGGTTAGAGGTGAGATTGTATGAAATTAATCTTGTAGAAATGATCCTTACACTCTCACGATACTCACTGTGTTAATTAATTTGAAAAACAGGGTCGAAATCTATGAACCCGAATCGGAGACCCAGTTGAGAGTCGGGCCGGGGGCCCAGTTGGTTAATGAAATCGGGCCAGGGGCCCAGTTGGTATGAAATCGGGCTGAGACCCATTTGAGTTATGTTATCGGGCCCGGGGCCCAGTTGATTTACGAATTCGGGCCGTGGGCCCAGTGGGTTTATAAAGTCGGGCTGCGGGCCCAGTTGGTTTACAAAGCGGGCCGTGGGCCCAGTGGTTCATAAAATCGGGCATGAGGCCCAATTGGATTATAATGGTGATTTCGGGTCAGGGACCCTATATTTAATAATTGTGATTTTGGGTCAAGGACCCTAAATGGAACTATGTGGTTTTATGGAAATTTCGGGCAGGGCCCAATGGTAATGATGTGATAAAAGGATTTAATAAAACTGTTTTCCATATACCATCTGGATACAAGGATATATGATGGTCTCTTCCAGATGTCTGGGACACTGGGGAAGTCACGGTGCATTGCCTGCGAGAGGTCATTATACGGAGCAGCCGGACCGTATGATGACTCAGGAGCAGGATTGCTATGATTGACGTCAGGGACGTCATACATCAGGGATGTCAGATATATGGACCCAGAGAGACCCCGGGCAGCACGCGTAGCTTATGAAACCGTGAGATATGACGTCAGGGACGTCTAGCGTCTGGGACGCTAAGCATCTGGGATGCTGGTGATGGTAATGGTAAAATATGGATTAATGAATAAAATGGCTTATTGGTTGGATATGTGTTATATGGTATAAATGGATTATTGGTTATGAAATGGTATGTCGGGTCAGGGACCCTAAATGGTTTTGGATTTATGGATTTATATTTATGGCTTTGGGCGGTGGCCCACATGGTTTTAATATATATGGTTGTGGTATTCCACTGTTTTGGTTAACGGTTTTTGGGCTAAGGCCCTAATGGCTCGGTTGAGCAAACGTTTTGGTTACTGGTTTTCGTGGCATGCATACGTTTTTATTGGAGGGCATAAATGTCTTATAAATGTATTTGGTAAACTTATCGGTTTTTGTCCACTCACAGCTTTTGGTTTTAATGCCCTTCAGGTTGATCACGGATGTGATTGCAGCAGAGACTGGGACATTGCACACCTCCTCCATCGATCCTTGCGCACTCTGGATGCCCTGTTTGGGCAGTGGCTCTTGGTCATCCTTTGTCTGACACCCCTTGTTGGACGGGAGCAGGGCACATTCCATGGTAATCCCGGGGGGATTGGGATGGGTCCTGTCAACTTGGTATCAGAGCACGGTTGCTCTTTTGTGTGCGCAGGTCGAGGGTGTGATGTCTCTTTGGGCTGCAATTCGTTATCAACCTGATAGATAGTTTTTGGTTTTGGATAGTGGATGGAGTGCGATTGGCTCGATACGCCGTGCGTTAATGTGATTCGACCCAAGTGGGGTTGATTGTGGTGAACTGGTATAGTGGGACCGTCAGTTCGGTCATGTGAGATTGGATTGTTGTGCTGCTAGGTGCAGCCAGGTTCGGGGAACCTCATGTGAGTAATGGTCTAAAATGTGAACCCTTGTGGTAGTTTCTAGTGTGAGGGATGTTGGTTCATCGGAGTTGGCCGATGACCTAGTGGTGGAACCCACGTTGATGGAATGGTAGGATTGGATTTGACGTCTATTCGATGTCTAGACCGCGGGGTCGGTCAGGTGGTGAATTTTATATTACGGAAAGTGGTTGGGTTCGAGGGAACCATAGGGTGTGATTGTGGAACTCTAGTATTAAAAAGGTAAACCTTAATTGTGGCTAGTGGATGAGAACTTGTGCTGCGACGAGCGGCTGAGGTCATGGATGACCATGTGGATGGCTCTAGTGAGTCTTGTCAGAACTATGGGATCCGATTTACGGATACGGTTCTGAGATAAATTATGGAATCCCGTGTTGGATCGGGTATTGGTGTGATGTGTGGATGCGGATCTCGATAGCAATGACAGTTAGTCGGAAGTCATATGGAGATGACTGGTTATCGAGGGTAATTAGTGTGGTTATAATACTTGGGGATCAGGGGACGTTCGGGGAACGTTCATTTTCCTGATGAGGATTGTCAGAATAGTGGTACCCATAGTCGTGAGGTACGGGATCGTCGTTCCGTATGAACGGAGATCCAGGGTTGTCGTATTTGCACACGGTGTGCAGTATGGATGTTTGCGGGGTTGGTACTAGCGCTGGTGCTAGTGTCGGTAATGGTGTTGACGATGAGCCACAAGTTGGGGTGTGACTCCGTCATGATGAACATATGTTCGGTCCTTGAGATTCGGTAGTGGTTGAGTGATGGACTGGATGGGTTCCAGTTAAGATCGTAATGTGTTGGGATAAGTTCCAATAGTGGTGAGATAACCAGTAAGGAGTGGATTAAAATGGTATAATTAAGATTTAAGAAATTTTGGGATGATTAGTGGATTTGGGAAGTTGTTGGCAACTCCAAAAATTAGTGTGATTTATGTTTTTAAATATTCCTAAAAAGTACATAGAAATGATTAAAACTGGAAAAGACGAGGAAAACCACTAGTGGTATAAAGGTAGGAATTTGTAATTGAGAACTTAGAAAACTGAGTGTTGAACCTGTAAAAGTTAGGATGTGCGAACGAAACAATAACGGATTGATTGTGGACACGTGGTTGTCCAAGTGAGTTGAGGAGGTAGGAAGTCTAGTGGTTAGACTTGACGTCTTGTTGGGAGCATGTCTGTTTCCAACATGGTTGGAACCTTAGTGTCGAGGAGAGTTGTGATTGGGGAACGAGAGTGGTGTTCGTTTTTGGTGATTGGTATTCCGAAGTCATTGGGGTTGACTTCTTACTTTCTGCCCTGGCAGACATTGACTGTAGTTACCAGTACGTTGAGCGTGTATTGGTTGGTGAGCCCGTGTGTGTTGTGAGGTCCTTAGGAGGAGCTACGTGTTCGAAATTAGGTAAACGAGATTTTTCATTTTCTGCTTGGTGGCAGACGATGTTGGGGTACATGGCGTGGTGAGTGCAGTGAGTTTTGTTGCATCCACGTAGGATGAGTATTGGTGTCATTATTTTGGATCATCCTTGGTTTTCCTAGGTGGAATGACAAGGATCGATACGAACTTGGGTGTGTGAGTCGTAAATGACGAGATTGAACTTCTTTTCGAAGTGGGGCCCATATGGTATTCTACTCGGGTGAGTAGGTTTTCAAGGTAGTTGAATTTTGTCAACCTTAGACGTGTGGAGGATGGATTGGCTTCCCTATGAAGTCAATCAAGTGTATTGAACGGGTAACCGATAGGTTCGGTTTTGGTGTGTCTTGGTAAATGTGAATGAGATTTCGGGATTTGGAATCGAATTTCTGGGTGACGATTCAGGATTCGATTTTGGAACTTGAAAGTATATTTCCGGATTTGGGTACGGAATGGTTGTTCCAAATGCTAGCTTACGGAATAATGATTTCGGATTCGGATTTGGAAATGAGTTAAAATGTGATGTCTGGGTTTGGATCCGGGATTTCTTACGAAGTTGCGGATTCAGATTCGGAATTGGAACTAGATGTTGGGTGGAGTTTCGATTTGCCTCATGCTGGATTGGGCAAACGTACTCCATTATTGGAACGCGTTCGGCTATGACCTAGGTGGTTGTAGTCTGGTTATTAGGTAGATGTGTGTACTTCGTACTTGGGTCGAGGTACAATACCGTGTAGACTTGTGATGTCTAGTTACGGTATATGGGATATACCCGAGGTGTGTCGGTGAACGTGTTGGTAGTCGGATACCATGGGATTGGTTGTGGACCGAACATTACTATGCAATGGGTCATGGTAATTCCGATGTGTTTAATTACACACAAGTCGTGTGAAAATGTTGGTAAGTGTATTTGTGAGTCGAGTACGTTGGTGGCATGTGTAGCCACGAGTGAGTCTAGTGTCAGTTTTCGACTGACAACAACTGTGTGGTGACAGATTGTCAGGATGTGTCAACATAGATTGTTGAGTGGGGTCAGCTGACTCCTAGTGGGAGTGGGAAAGGAACCGTCGAGTTGTTGCGTCAACGAGAGGGTTGATTTGACAAGTGGTGTCAAATTCGAAACAAGTAGTTTCAGTCATTCGACGGGGGTCGAATGTAGTCGTTGCGTTTTGAGTACTAGTGGTACGGTTGGGTGTAGACAAGTTTTGTCTAAGTAGTTGGTGTACGGGTGTACACGTGTTGTGTGGTCGATTCCACTTTCCACGGGGTGTTTGTGGAATCAGGGTAATCGAGTTTCGAGAGCGAAACTTATTAAGGAGGGAAGTACGTTGAGATTAGAGCGGTTGGAATTTCGAGGACGAAATTTATTAAGGAAGGAAGATTGTAACGACCCGTCCCGAATTCCGGGATTAGTTTAGTGACTAATCTTGATTAGCGAGGTTGAACGGTGGTTAGTAGGGCGGAATCGGACAAAATGTGCAAAATGACCGTTTTACCCCTGGTCGTGGGCAAAATGTTGACTTTTTGTTTGGGGGGTCAAATGGACTTTGACCGATGACCGTGACGTAGTTCGGGACGTCATGAGTTCATAGACAGGTGGCACGTTCGATTCCGACATTCGTAGAGAAAGTTATGGTGTTCAGAAGTTGAGGGGCATTTTGGTAATTTGGCTTATTAGGGGCCAAATGTTGACTTTTGATCGGGAGGTCCGATGGGCGAGGGCCAAGGACCGTTACGTAGGTATCGTCGATACAAATCCAACGACAGGCGGCATGCCGAAATCGAAGATCCGACGACGACGTTATGGTCAAGGAAACGAACTAACGAACCGAGGCCGGGATTAAAATAATAATATAATATTGAATAGTGACCGTTGACTGTGCACATCTGGATGAGTGACAAGTGTCACCCATCCCCTGAATTCTGATCCATGTTTCCCTCCCAACACTATCATTACAACATCATCATTCCTTACCCATCATTTTCCTTCCTTTTCCTTTATTTTTCTTTCAAACCGTGCACGATTTGGGGAGAGTATGAACTGGGAGAATTGGCTCCCTCTCTCTGCCGTTCCTGAGAGAAAACTGGGAGACTATGATGATTGAATTAACGGGGAAACACGAGGGGTTGTGAGGGTGTTGAATTTTGGATTTTGGATTTCGGGAAAATTGGGGGGAAAATTCGAATACTGAGTGTTAGGCCGTGAGGATCGAAATTGAGCTCACATTAAGCTTTCTGGGATCAACACGAATCGATCTGCAACAAGAACGAAGGTAATTGGGGTCGAATTGAGGAAGAACAGAAGGATGGAGGTCTCTGAAATTTCGAAGCTGAGTCGTGGAATTGGAGGCTTCGTTGGATGAAATTGAGGTGGGGAAACTGCTTATCATGATCCCACGATGCTTCTGGGTTCGTCAATTGAAAGGAAACGGTCGTGGTTGACGAAACTCCATGCTTGAACAGTGACTGTGTTCGAGCTTGAGTTCATTGGGTTAGAGGTGAGATTGTATGAAATTAATCTTGTAGAAATGATCCTTACACTCTCACGATACTCACTGTGTTAATTAATTTGAAAAACAGGGTCGAAATCTATGAACCCGAATCGGAGACCCGTCGAGGATCGATCGAGAGTCGTGAGGATTTAGACCACGATTCGAGAAATTGAACTTGCAGAACTTAATTAGAGTTGGATTGGAAGGAATCAGTTGAAAGAACGGATCGAATTGAGGTTAAATTGAATGAGATCGAATCGGGTCTGTTCGCGGGTTTTTCAACCCGTTTACCAGACAAACGGGCGAAGGGGATGACTGTGCTGGTACTGTAGCTGGCGCGTGGCTTCCACGCGCAGCCGCTTGCGGCGGCGCGTGGGGGCGCGTGATTGGGAATCTTGAGGTGAGGTCAACATGACTTCTGTCCTATTTAATGTAACAGACATTTTGGAATTGGTTTCGTGTCGATCGGACACCGTCTCGATATTGTTCGGGATGTCCGAAGGTTTTAAAATAAGTTTAAAAATAAGTAAAAATTCGGGAAAATTACGGGACTTTGATAGGATGTTAATAATGAGGTTAGTAACCCTCTAATGTGATTTGGACAGGATTGGGAGTCCCGGTGATAGTGGTGTGGCCCGGGAGGGCCGGTGGCACGCATATCGAGGCATACCGTTAAAACGGTCTGTGAGTGGACTTTGGTTTTATAAATTCTATGCATGCTTAAATGTTTTACATGGATTATGATTGTGATTGTATGATGTTGGTTTGATTGTTTGTAAATTGTACGGTTTCACGTATTTCGAGGCGATTTACGTGCTTGCACGTAAATCGAGGTTCCGGTTTTACATGGATTTTCCATATTTAGGACTTGGATATAATTTGATGAAATGGTTTTGAAATTGGAAATATAAACTCGGGCTTGAGGCCCACTTGTTTTGGAAATTTCGGACTTGGAGTCCATTTGAGAATCGGGCCGGGGGCCCAGTTGGTTAATGAAATCGGGCCAGGGGCCCAGTTGGTATGAAATCGGGCTGAGACCCATTTGAGTTATGTTATCGGGCCAGGGGCCCAGTTGATTTACGAATTCGGGCCGTGGGCCCAGTGGGTTTATAAAGTCGGGCTGCGGGCCCAGTTGGTTTACAAAGCGGGCCGTGGACCCAGTGGTTCATAAAATCGGGCATGAGGCCCAATTGGATTATAATGGTGATTTCGGGTCAGGGACCCTATATTTAATAATTGTGATTTTGGGTCAAGGACCCTAAATGGAACTATGTGGTTTTATGGAAATTTCGGGCAGGGCCCAATGGTAATGATGTGATAAAAGGATTTAATAAAACTGTTTTCCATATACCATCTGGATACAAGGATATATGATGGTCTCCTCCAGATGTCTGGGACACTGGGGAAGTCACGGTGCATTGCCTGCGAGGGGTCATTATACGGAGCAGCCGGACCGTATGATGACTCAGGAGCAGGATTGCTATGATTGACGTCAGGGACGTCAGACATCAGGGATGTCAGATATATGGACCCGGAGAGACCCCGGGCAGCACGCGTAGCTTATGAAACCGTGAGATATGACGTCAGGGACGTCTAGCGTCTGGGACGCTAAGCATCTGGGATGCTGGTGATGGTAATGGTAAAATATGGATTAATGAATAAAATGGCTTATTGGTTGGATATGTGTTATATGGTATAAATGGATTATTGGTTATGAAATGGTATGTCGGGTCAGGGACCCTAAATGGTTTTGGATTTATGGATTTATATTTATGGCTTTGGGCGGTGGCCCACATGGTTTTAATATATATGGTTGTGGTATTCCACTGTTTTGGGCTGAGTTCCCACACTTGGTTTTTGGTTAACGGTTTTTGGGCTAAGGCCCTAATGGCTCGGTTGAGCAAACGTTTTGGTTACTGGTTTTCGTGGCATGCATACGTTTTTATTGGAGGGCATAAATGTCTTATAAATGTATTTGGTAAACTTATTGGTTTTTGTCCACTCACAGCTTTTGGTTTTAATGCCCTTCAGGTTGATCACGGATGCGATTGCAGCAGAGACTGGGACATTGCACACCTCCTCCATCGATCCTTGCGCACTCTGGATGTCCTGTTTGGGCAGTGGCTCTTGGTCATTCTTTGTCTGACACCCCTTGTTGGACGGGAGCAGGGCACATTCCATGGTAATCCCGGGGGGATTGGGATGGGTCCTGTCACACCGTATAGGGCCGAAACCTCGAAATACGTGCCTATACGTAACCACATACAAATGCACCCATGACATCATCAAACATGTAATAAAACATATAATAAACATTTATGCATGCACCAATTTAGAAAACAAGGTCCACTCACAGACCGTCCGAGCTGCCGCCTCGATTTGCGTGTCATAGGCTCTTCCGAGTCGATCACCATCATCGGGACTCCCAAACCTGTCCAAATTTTAATAGAAGGTTACTAACTACTTAATTAACCTCCCATTAAAGCCCCGTAATTTTTTCGAACTTTTAACTATTTTTAAACCGACCCTAAACCTTCCGACACCCCGTAATCTATCGAAATGATGTCCGATTGACACGAGACCAGTCCCAAAATCTTCGTTACATCGAATAGAAGATTTCCCATGTTGAACACTTTCCCAAATTATTGTCCACGCGCCCATAGAAGGTCGAAAACACTATTCATCGTCTTCAACCTCCAGCTACTGTTCACGGTACTGTTCATCTCGGTTTTCTCTGGTTTTCGGACCGATTTTAGGTCCATTTCATCTCCTTTTAATCCTAATATCATCCTAATCCTATTTCATATCATTTAGACATTAAAAACCGAAGGAAAAACACAAAAGCCATACCTCCTTGATCGGCCATGGTGGTTGCGGCTGCAACCTCCCTCCGCCGTGCTTCCCGGCCGTCCAAGCACTCAAAAACCATCCCATTCTTCCCCCTAGGTCCCCAGAAGCATAACCCAATCAATAGAATTAGCTAGAAACCTAAAAATCTCATTTTCCAAATTTTTGAATAAACCTTACCTCACGGGTTGGGTTTCCCCGCCGTGGCCGCCGCCGTGGCTGGCCGCCCAGCCCCTCAGTCCTCCCTCACTCACTCACACGGTCACACTCAGCTCACACACTCAAAGGATGGATGATGGAGGTGTGGTGTTTGTGTGTTTGAAGAAGAATGAAGAATGAAGAACATGGATGGGGGTTCGGTGTAACGACCCGTCCCGAATTCCATGATTAGATTAGTGACTAATCACGATTAGTAAGGCTAATCCGTGATTAGTTGGGCGAAATCGGACGAATGATGCAAAATGACTGTTTTGCCCCTAGTGTGGGCGAAACGTTGACTTTTCATTTGGGCAGTCAAATGGAGTTTGACCGATGACCGTGACGTAGTTCGTGACGTCACGAGTTCATAGACAAGTGGTACGTTCAATTCCGACGTTCAAGGAGGAAGTTATGACGTTCGGAAGTTTAGGGGCATTTTGGTAATTTTGGTTTAAAGGGTCAAAATGTTGACTTTTTGACCAGGAGGTCCGATGGCCGAGGGTCGAAGACCGTTACGTAGATAAGGACGATACGAATCCGTAGACAGGCGGCACGTCGAATTCGGACGTTTGACGGCGAAGTTACCGTTCACAGAAGTTCTAAGTTACTATTCATGACGACACGTTTTACAAGGATAGTTTGTCTTTAGTGGGCCCAGTTACTTTTCAACAACCAATGGATGAGTGACAAGTGTCACCCATCCACTGGCTACCATTCCACATACATGCATCTCCCATTCCTTTATCATCAATCATTTCCCATTTTTCCCAAAACCATTACCCGATCCCATTTTCAAATCCAATCCAAACCCTTGACCCTGTAAACCATTGGTGAGAGACCAGGGAGTGAGAGGAGGACCTGTGGAGCTTGGTGGCCGGCCAAGGGAGCGCCGCCGTGGACGACGGAGGAAAGGACCGTGCAAGGTAATCGGTTTTAACCGATTTTCCCCATTTTTGAATTCTAGTTATTATGGACCGTTTTTAATGATTCTAATGAAGTAAATAGGTTGTTAGGAAACTATTAGGACGGTTTTGAGGGAGATTGGACGATGAGAGACCTCTGGGGAGGTTTTGGAAAATTGAACCGTGGATTTTTGAAGGTTTTAGGTTGTTTAATTGATTTGGGTTAGATAGGAAATGAAGAAATAGGAATTTAGGAATTAAAATGGAGGCAAACGGACCAAAATTGAGGGAGAAGGAGGCCTGGACCGGTTACGCCGGTCCAGTTGCAGGGCTTGGACCGGACCGGTCGGCCCGGACCGGCTGAGCGAGGAAGAAGACGGGTACTGTAGCAGGCGCGTGAAGCCCACGCGCAGCCACTTCAGGCGGCGCGTGCGGGCGCGTGGGGGAGATTTTAGGGATGGTTCCAACATGTGAAATAATCTATTTGATGTAACGAACATTTTGGGACTGGTTTCGCGTCAATCGGACATCGTTTCGATAGTTTTCGGGGTGTCGGAAGGTTTAGGGTCAGTTTAAAAATAGTTAAAAGTTTGGGAAAATTACGGGGCTTTGGTAGGAGGTTAATTATGTAGTTAGTAACCTTCTATTAAAATTTGGACAGGTTTGGGAGTCCCGGTGATGGTGATCGGCTCGGGGAGCCGTATGGCACGCAAATCGAGGCGGCAGCTCGGACGGTCTGTGAGTGGACCTTGATTTCTAAACTGTGATGCATGCATAAATGTTTTATATGGATTATGAATGTGATTTGATGATGTTGATTTGGATATTTGTGAATTATATGGTTTCACGTATTTCGAGGCGATTTACGTGCTTGCACGTAAATCGAGATTTCCAGTTTTACTCTGATTTTCCATTCTTATGGTCTTGGAAATAGTTTAATGAAATGGTTTTGGATTTGAAAAGGTGAACTCGGGTTCGAGACCCATTTGATTTACGGAATCGGGCCGGAGGCCCAATTGGTTTACGATTTGGACTTGAGGTCCAGTTTTTATGTGGATTCGGGCCTAGCGCCCAGTTATGTGTTACAAATGGTTTTTATGGTTCATGGCGGTTTATGGGAACCGGCATGAACCCTTGAAATGGATTTACGGGTCATGACGGTTTATGGGAACCGGCATGAACCCATGAAAGGTTTTATGGTTCATGACGGCTTATGAGGGGCCGGGCATGAATCCTGGAAAGATTTAAAGAATGATTTCAAACGGTTTTTCATATCCATCCTTTATATATGATTGTCTCCTCCGGGGAGGGTCGTTGGCTTGGGTGGACCCCGGAGTAGTCACGGAGCACTGACTGAGTGGAGTCGCCCCCCAGTTGGGTTCCTTACTCTCAGGATGGGCATGGTTCGTTACCTCCAGGCAGGGTCATTGATCTACGGACATTGACCTGGGTGGACCCTGGAGAGACTTGGGTATGAGACCCCGGTTAGCACACGTATAGCTCTATTTTATCGTGACAGGTTCTGGATATGAATATAAGGGATAAACATGATTTAAATTGGTTTGGGAAATTATGTTTTATGATGACAAATGGTTTTGGGCTGAGATCCCACATATGTTTACTATGTTATGGTTTTCTGTAAAGGGTTTTGGGCAGGAGCCCGTAGAACTTGTATTTATAGAATTTGGGGCTGAGACCCTAATTATGGTTGTTTAAACTTATGTGTTTGGATAAATGGTTTTACTATGCATGCATGCTTTTTAATGGAGGGTATAAAGGTCTTTGAGGAAATGTTTTTATAAATTCTTTATTTTTGTCCACTCACAGTCTTTCTGTTTTTAATACCCTGCAGGTTGGATACGGTGTGGACTGTAGCAGAGATCGAGATATCACATACCTCCTCCGGATCCTGGCGTACTCTGATAGCCCGGGAGGGCAAAGGTCGGAAGTATCCCTTGTCTGACGCTCCGTGTCAGACGGGAGCAGGGTCATCCCGCATTAATCCCGGGGGGATTGGGATGGGTCCTGTCAACGTGGTATCAGAGCATAGGATTGCTCGTAGGATGCTTATCAGAGCGGGGTTGTCTCTATTCGAGCAACCGCGGAGCTCTTGCAATGTACGCAGGTCGAGGATGTGATGTCTCAATGGGCTACAGTTCGTGGTCAACCTGATTATTGGGATGTCGGTACGATAGTTAGCAGGATTGAATCGTGGAATGTCGTGGTTCGGCACTAGATGCCGGGGTTACCATAGTTCTGTCAAGGTTGACAGTGTGGAACCCTACGAATGGTGAACGTAGTATTACGTTAGAGTTTTGGATCGCGACATGGTTAGTTGGGATTGTCTTTCACGATGTCGTAGGATCGGTTCCGACGACTCATTCGGTGTTGTGACCATTAAATGGTCGGATCTTGTTGTGGTTGGTGGCTATGCTATTGGGAGCAGCCAGATTAGTGGAATCCTAGTTAGACTTACGGTATGACTGGATTGACGTCTTTACAATGTCAAGACCGCGGGGTCGGTCAGATTGTTGATTTTACTGCTTTCTGCAGTTGGGTTCAGGGAACACTAGGCGTGATCGTGGAATCCTAAGGTAAGATGTGTATGGTTCGGAAAGGTGAGTTGACGAGTGGTTTGACTTGGACGACTATTCGGATTAGGGTTCGTTAGTCGGTCTAGTCATGTCAGCTTGTGTTGGGACTGCACTTCGCAGTCGAGGTTGTACTTATCGGTTAAACCTATTTGGTTGTCGTGTTACTTTCGTAGTGATGGACAGTTGGTACAACTAAGGTTGTGGGCGACTTGGTAGACGACATTGGTTGAGTCGAGTTACGACTGGTTAGTGATTGGTTGGACAAGTTATCAGGGTTGGTACTTGTCGATGGAATCCCGGAGCGGGGATACCGAGTAGTTGGTACGGATGGTTGATTCCGTTGGATGCGGAGGCTGGATATTGAGGTGCCTGGTAGTTAGGTCTGCGCGAGGTTGTGATAGACGCTATTATTGATGGACATTGTCGAGTCTTATCAGGTTGTGTAGACTCAGGTTGCCGTGACGATTGTGACGATGGGATCGTCAGTCGTGACGATGGGATCGTCAGTTGTGACGATGATACGAGGTATGTGAGTAACGCATATGTACAAGCAGTGATTCTAGATTCGACTCGGTTACGGCTGAGTGCGATCGCAGAATGAGACGGGGACGTTCGAGGAGTGTTTCCTTTTCTCGTATGAGTTGTCAGGGTGACTGTACCCAGAGTTGTTGGGTACGAGGGAGGTAGAGTTTCTCCTAAACGAGCAGAGGTTCAAGGTCATCGCTCGGCATGAGCGGAGATCCAAGGTTGTCAGTTTTGCACATGGTGTGCTAGTGTTATTGTTGATGCTAGTGTGGACACTTTGTGCTGATGCTGACATGTGATAGTGTTGATACTGGTACTAATGCTGGTGCTGGTGCCGGTGATTGTGACGACGATGAGTCACGAGTCGGGATGTGACTCAATCGAGATACGTATATGTTCGGTATCTGTGGTTCGGGAGTGGATCACGGATAATGATGGACTAGATAGGATCCATCGGTAGTTGAGGAGTGAGGATCGAGTATTATCATGGGGGATTAGTGACCAGTTGGTCAGACTCGATCTGCCGCGGGGTTTAGCGACCAGTTGGTCAGGATTGATCGAATATGGTGGTATGTAGAGATTTGTCTGAGGAGTCTGTTGTGACTTTTCAGTCGAGTGGTACATCAGATTAGGATGAATTGACATCCTTTTGGATGTACATATACGGTCGTAAATGGGCATGTGTCTATAACCAGTCTAATGGGGACACGTGGTTGATGTCCGGGTATGTTATTTCCAATCTTGTTGGAACTTCGGAATCGCGAGAGGTTGCGATTGAGGTGACTAGTGGAATGCGGGTTTTCCGCATTGGCATCGGGTATTTCGAAGTCCTTATGGGTGACTTCTCAGGTTCTGCCATGGTATATGATGTAGATGTTGTTGGTTACCACTAGTACACCAGTTGTGTATTGGTTGGTGGACCCGGGATTTTGTCTTGGGTCATCAAGTGGAGTTGAGTATATCGAAGTTAGGTGACTGAGATTTCTCATTTTCTGCTTGGTGGTAGATGATGTTGATTACATGGCATGGTGAATGCAGCGAGTTTTATTTGCATTCTCTAGGATGGATTTTGTGTAATCGTCTTGTATCATCCTTGATTTTCTAGGTGGAGTGCCAAGGATCGATACGAGGTAGTCAGTGAGAACCCACAGTCTCGACGTGTCTCGTCGTTGACTGATCTGTTTAGATGTGGGAATTGGTTTAGGACTTTGGGTATCGTTATGGATCTGGATCGTGATTTTGATGATCTAGATAGTTGGAAAGTTTATCACTCTTACCTGGATGTTTGAGTCGAGGATGTTGGGACTGAACTTCTTTTCGAGGTGAATCCCGTATGGTATATCACTCAGGTGAGTAGTTTTCCGACGTGGTCGGATATGGCCAGCCTTAGAAATGTGTTGATATTGGGATTGGCTTCCCTATGAAGTCAATCGATGGTAATGTGGTAATCGGTGGAGCAGGTATCCGATAGGTTCGGATATGGTGCGTCTCGGTAGACGAGAACGAGATTTCAGGTTTTGGAATCAGATTTTTGGATGACGATTCATGATTTGATTTTGGAACTTGGAAGAGGATTTCTAGCATTGGGTTTTGGAATCGGATTCTGGGTAACGATTTAGGATTTGATTCTAGAGCTTGACAATGGATTTTCTTTTATGGATTTGGGTTCGGAATGGTTATTCCTAATGCCGGTTTACGGAATGATGATTTCGAATTCGGATTTGGAAATGGTTATGGATATGAGTTCTGGGTTTAAATTCGGGATTTCTTACGAAATTGCGGATTCGGATTCGGAATTGAAAATGGATGTTGAGTTGGAGTTTCGATTTGTCTAGTCCGGGATTGGACATATGGACTCTATTATTGAAACATGATCGCCTACAACCTAGGTCGTTGTCGTTGTTGTGGTAGGTTGGTATGGACGTATGTACCTTGTACGTAGTTCGAGGTACGATACCGGGCAGACTTGTGGTGTCTGGTGACGGTATATAGGATATACCAGTGGTACATTGGTGAGTGTGTTGGTAGTCGGCTTAGTTCCGATACCATTGGATTAGTTGATGGGTCTAGTTACACACAAGTCGGGTGAATTTTTGGTTAGTGTATACTCAGGTTGAGTAAGTTGGAGGTTAGTGTAACCACGAGTGGGTATAGTGTCAGTTTTCGACTGGTGACTGTCAAGTGGTGACAATTTGTCGGAGGTGTCAGCGTGGATCGTTGAGTGATTGGTGATTCCCTGTGGGAGCAGACATTAGGTTATGTTAGTGATTGAGAAAGGAACCGTAGAGTTGTTTATGTCAACGAAATAGTAAATTTGACAAGTAGTGTCAATTCGGAGCGTACGATTACCGTCATTCGACGTGGTCGAATGTAGTCGGTGTAACGAGAGTGTTAGGGGTACGTCTGGTTGCAGACGAGTATTATTCTGGTTAGTGGGTGTACGAGTGTACACGTGTTTCAAGGCCGATTCTACTTTCCACGAGGTGGATGTGGAATCAATATAGTTGGAGTTTCAAGTACGAAATTAATTAAGGAGGGAAGAACGGTTGGAATTAAGTCGGTTGGAATTTCGAGGATGAAATTAATTAAGGAGGGAAGGTTGTAACGACCCGTCCCGAATTCCATGATTAGATTAGTGACTAATCACGATTAGTAAGGCTAATCCGTGATTAGTTGGGCGAAATCGGACGAACGATGCAAAATGACCGTTTTGCCCCTAGTGTGGGCGAAACGTTGACTTTTCATTCGGGCGGTCAAATGGAGTTTGACCGATGACCGTGATGTAGTTCATGACGTCACGAGTTCATAGACAGGTGGTACGTTCAATTCCGACGTTCGGGGAGGAAGTTATGACGTTCGGAAGTTTAGGGGAATTTTGGTAATTTTGGTTAAAAGGCTCAAAATGTTGACTTTTTGACCAAGAGGTCCGATGGCCGAGGGTCGAAAACCGTTACGTAGATAAGGACGATACGAATCCGTAGACAGGCGGCACGTCGAATTCGGACGTTCGACGACGAAGTTACGGTTCACGGAAGTTCCAAGTTACTATTCACGACGCCACGTTTTACAAGGATAGTTTGTCTTTAGTGGGCCCAGTTACTTTTCAGCAACCAATGGATGAGTGACAAGTGTCACCCATCCATTGGCTACCATTCCACATACATGCATCTCCCATTCCTTCATCATCAATCATTTCCCATTTTTCCCAAAACCATTACCCGATCCCATTTTCAAATCCAATCCAAACCCTTAACCCTGTAAACCATTGGTGAGAGACCAGGGAGTGAGAGGAGGACCTGTGGAGCTTGGTGGCCGGCCAAGGGAGCGCCGCAGTGGACGGCGGAGGAAAGGACCGTGCAAGATAATCGGTTTTAACCGATTTTTCCCATTTTTGAATTCTAGTTATTATGGACCGTTTTTAATGATTCTAATGAAGTAAATAGGTTGTTAGGAAACTATTAGGACGGTTTTGAGGGAGATTGGACGATGAGAGACCTCTGGGGAGGTTTTGGAAAATTGAACCGTGAGGTTCAAAATTGAACCGGGGATTTTTGAAGGTTTTAGGTTGTTTAATTGATTGGGTTAGATAGGAAATGAAGAAATAGGAATTTAGGAATTTAAATGGAGGCAAACGGACCAAAATTGAGGGAGAAGGAGGCCTGGACCGGTTACGCCAGTCCAGTTGCAGGGGTTGGACCGGACCGGCTGCGCGAGGAAGAAGACGGGTACTGTAGCAGGCGCGTGAAGCCCACGCGCAGCCACTTCAGGCGGCGCGTGCGGGCGCGTGGGTGAGATTTTGGGGATGGTTCCAACATGTGAAATCATCTATTCGATGTAACAAACATTTTGGGACTGGTTTCGCGTCAATCGTACATCGTTTCGATAGTTTTCGTGGTGTCGGAAGGTTTAGGGTCGGTTTAAAAATAGTTAAAAGTTCGAGAAAATTACGGGGCTTTGGTAGGAGGTTAATTAAGTAGTTAGTAACCTTCTATTAAAATTTGGACAGGTTTGGGAGTCCCAGTGATGGTGATCGGCTCGGGGAGCTGTATGGCACGCAAATCGAGGCGGCAGCTCGGACGGTCTGTGAGTGGACCTTGATTTCTAAACTGTGATGCATGCATAAATGTTTTATATGGATTATGAATGTGATTTGATGATGTTGATTTGGATATTTGTGAATTATATGGTTTCATGTATTTCGAGGTGATTTACGTGCTTGCACGTAAATCGAGATTTCCGGTTTTACTCTGATTTTCCATTCTTATGGTTTTGGAAATAGTTTAATGAAATGGTTTTGGATTTGAAAAGGTAAACTCGGGTTCGAGACCCATTTGATTTACGGAATCGGGCTGGAGGCCCAATTGGTTTACGATTCGGACTTGAGGTCCAGTTTCTATGTGGATTCGGGCCTAGCGCCCAGTTATGTGTTACAAATGGTTTTTATGGTTCATGGCGGTTTATGGGAACCGGCATGAACCCTTGAAATGGATTTACGGGTCATGACGGTTTATGGGAACCGGCATGAACCCATGAAAGGTTTTATGGTTCATGACGGCTTATGAGGAGCCGGGCATGAATCCTGGAAAGATTTAAAGAATGATTTCAAACGGTTTTTCATATGCCATCCTTTATATATGATTGTCTCCTCCGGGGAGGGTCGTTGGCTTGGGTGGACCCCGGAGTAGTCACGGAGCACTGACTGAGTGGAGTCGCCCCCCAGTTGGGTTCCTTACTCTCAGGATGGGCATGGTTCGTTACCTCCAGGGAGGGTCATTGATCTACGAACATTGACCTGGGTGGACCCTGGAGAGACTTGGGTATGAGACCCCGGTTAGCACACGTGTAGCTCTATTTTACCGTGACAGGTTCTGGATATGAATATAAGGGTTAAACATGATTTAAATTGGTTTGGGAAATTATGTTTTATGATGACAAATGGTTTTGGGCTGAGATCCCACATATGTTTACTATGTTATGGTTTTCTGTAAAGGGTTTTGGGAAGGAGCCCGTAGAACTTGTATTTATAGAATTTGGGGCTGAGACCCTAATTATGGTTGTTTAAACTTATGTGTTTGGATAAATGGTTTTACTATGCATGCATGCTTTTTAATGGAGGGTATAAAGGTCTTTGAGGAAATATTTTTATAAATTCTTTATTTTTGTCCACTCACAGTCTTTCTGTTTTTAATACCCTTCAGGTTGGATACGGTGTGGACTGTAGCAGAGATCGAGATATCACATACCTCCTCCGGATCCTGGCGTACTCTGATAGCCCGAGAGGGCAAAGGTCGGAAGTATCCCTTGTCTGACACTCCGTGTCAGACGGGAGCAGGGTCATCCCGCATTAATCCCGGGGGCATTGGGATGGGTCCTGTCATTCGGGTTTTTGAGGGAAAATGAAGAAAAATGAACAAAGATGAAGTGATGATGTTTGATCAGATGAGAGATGTGAGAAATAATGGATGGTGAGGATTTAAAGATTAAGTTGAAATGGAAGGCTAGGATTGATTGTTAGAAGAGATTAATTATAAAATAATAAATATAATATTATTTAATTAACATAGATCCACAATTTAGGGGATTTTCCAATGGGATGAGTGACACTTGTCACTCATCCATGGGACCCACTCAAAATATCTGGCCAATCAGAATTTTCCAACTCAACCCTACCTCGAAGTACGTGCATAGTGAAATCGAACTTCCGTGACCTATAACTCTCTCGTTCGAAGTCCGATTTCAGCGTGTCGCCTGTCTATGGGTTCGTATCGTCCCGATCTACGTAAGGGTCCTCGGTCCTTGGCCATCGGATCTCTCGGTCAAAAAGTCAACATCTGACCCCTTTTAACCAAAATTACCAAAATGCCCCTAAACTTCCGAACGTCATAACTTCCTCCTCGAATGTCAGAATTGAACGTGCCACCTGTCTATGAACTTGTGACGTCACGAACTATGTCACGGTCATCGGTTAAAGTCCATTTGACCGCCTGAACAAAAAGTCAACATTTTGCCCATTCCCAAAGGCAAAACGGTCATTTCGCATCGTTCGTCCGATTTCGCTCAACTAATCACGGATTAGCCTCACTAATCATGATTAGTCACTAATCTAATCTAGGAATTTTGGACGGGTCGTTACATTTGAGTTTAAAGACTCGGTATATGTTTGAGTTTAAAGACTCGGTTATGATACCCCATGAGGCCTGTTGATTGTGTTTTGAGTTTAAAGACTCGTTGATATCCCGAGAAGGCCTGATTATATGCATGGTTTTGAGTTTAAAGACTCGGGCGCACTTGAGATCCAGCAACTCGCATGATTGATATTTTTCAATGGTTTTTCACTGGTTTTATGATGTTTTGGGCAATGGCCCCGATGATTTGGATTTGATGAGTTTTGGGGCTGAGTTTCCGTACTCTGACAAGTGATTTATGATTTTGGGCTGAGACCTTGGATTTCAATTGTGGATTTGAGAAAAGGAGATGTTTCTGGTTTTCATTGATCGTTTTGGATATGAAATGGTTTCATGACACGAATGTTATATGCATGCATTGATTTTAAAATTGAGGGTATAAATGTCTTCCTGATAACTGTTTTCTGAAATTACTATTTATTTATGTCCACTCATAGTCTTTTTTATGTTTTCGATACCCTCCAAGTTGTCGCGGTGCGGGCTGTTGGTCGAGAGTGACGGAGACATCACACATGCGATCCACAGTAGATTTTGCGCGCTCTAGGAAGTCTGAAAGTTTTAAACGGTTCGTTTGGAAATCTCTTGTCCGACTTACGTGTCACGGTTGGACGTCGGTTTAGCCTTCGTGTCACGCGTAAGTTAGATGGGAGCATGACTTAGCCCTTAATCTCGGAGGATTGAGGGTGGGTCGTGTCACATCACCCAATGTGCGAACTGCTACATCGAACATCTTGATCTTCATAGTTCCCGTACCCACGACACGACGTCTTGTGCCATCACCCCAAGTCACAAATCCTTGGACTTCTTGGAACGTATCAAAATGTTCTCTCCCAGAGCAAAGGTGATGAGAACAACCACTATCTAATATCCAATCATCTTGAGAAAAAGTGTAATTACCTTAGGAGACTGTGAGAAGTTCTCCAAAATCTCTAGACATCTCCGCTACACCAGCCAAAGAGCAATCTGAGCCCTTATCGTTCTTCTTCCATCAATGGACAATCCAGCTTTATGTGTCCCCACTCCTTGCACTTGTAGCATTGCTTGCTTTTTCCCCTGCATCTGGATTTAGACCTGCTATGCTCACTAAATCCCCTAGCAATTGACCTTCCCTTACAATTCTGTTCATGAGCAATAAAGACGAAACCTTGAGAATCATCGGTTTTCCTTCTCTTCTCATGTGCTACCTCATCCATCTTCAGTGTATCCTTACCATACACAATTGTAGTAACAATATTCTCATACGAATCGGGAAGCGAGGTAAGAAGTAAAAGGGCTTGATCTTCTTCCTCAATTTTAACTTCAACTCTTGATAGTTGATTTATCAATCCCTTGAAAATGTTCATGTGCTCCATGAGATTTGCACATTCTCCCATCTTGAGCTTGTAGAGATCCCACTTTAAATTCAACTTCGTTTGCAAGCCTTTCCCAAGATATAGTTTCTTCATTTTCTCCTAAAGTTCAGGCGCAAAATCTACATCATTAACATTATTTATAATATTGTCAGCAATATAAAGCCTAATAGTGCTGAAACACCTGGACTCTAATTCGTCCCAATCTTCATCTAACATCTTCTTCGGCTTCACATCCTTCCCCTTTAACGGTCTTGCAAGGCCTTGTTGAACTAGGATGTCTTTCACCCTCCTTTGCCATAGAGTGAAATTTCCTTTTCCATCAAACTACTCCACCTTGAAATGTGAGACGCTAGAACTTGTCATGACAAACCATCCATGATCGATAAACCGAAGCTCTGACACCACTTGTTAGGAAATTAATCCTCCGCCACGCAAATACTAGGAATAAAGATGGAAGAAATAAATAAAGAAGCCAAGAACGCAACAGATTTAACGAGGTTCGGCCAAATAACTTTCCTACGTCATCGAAGAGTTTTCTCTTTCACAATGAGAGAATAGAAAATACAATATTACACCACTCAAGTTTATACCCAACCCGAGCCCTTGTATCCAATAGGAGACCTGTAATAACCCATCCCGAATTATCGGGATTAATTAAGATTTAATGATGGATTAGCGAGGGTAATAGGGGATTAGTCGAGGATTAACGGACATTCGGAGTGAAATTATGATTTTGCCCCTAATTGAGGGTAAAAAGTTGACTTTTGACTCGGGAGGTCCGATGGCCGAGGACCGTTACGTAGATCGAGTCAATACGAGTCCGTAGACAGGCGACACGTCGAAATCGAACGTTCGATAGAAAAGTTATGGTTCACGGAAGTTCCAGGGAACTATTCAAAACGGCACGTTTTACAAGGAAGTTGACTTCTGTTTTGTCTAAGGTGGGCCCAGATTTTGTGCAGGCCCAATGGATGAGTGACACTTGTCACACATCCATTGTCCACTCCTTTACATACATGCATATCCACCCCCTTGCTTGTTCGTCCAAACCAAACCTGAAACCTCTCCCCATTTTGTACAAACCCACACTCACCACCCCCTAAACCTAATCCAATACTGGTGACACGTGAATGAAACAAAGAGAGGAGACTGAGATGATGAAGATGGTGGCAGGATCGTTGACCGTCGTGGACGGTGGCCGTAGGAAACAAAACGGTGAGTTTTGGTTTTGAAATTCAAAGATTGGATTGGGAGGTTTTTGATCAATTCAATGAATTGGGTGATATTTCTGGTGATCATAGGAGTCGCAGGGGATGTTTTGGACTGAGCTTGGTGACCAGAGTCGAGTGGGCAGGGAGGAGGAAAACAGGGCCGTGCTGTTTGATTCAACTAGGTAATTTCTCGACGTAGTTTTTAGGTTTTTAAAACATGAATCGATAGGAAATGATGAGATAGAGAGAATGGAATTGAAAGGGGAGAAAAGGGACGAAAAATAAGGGAGAAATAGGCTTGGACCGGAGTTGTAGAGGTGGACCGGACCGACTGGTCTGCGCGAGGTTAAGGGTAACTGTGCTGGGCGCGTGGCTTCCACACGCAACCCCTTTGGCGGAGCGTTAGGGCCAGTGGGACCCCTTTTGGGGATGTTTCCAGCATGACTTTTCATCCTTTCGATGTAACGAACATTTTGGGATTGGTTTAGAGTCAATCGGACATCGTCTCGATATAGTTCGGGATATCCGAAGGTTTAGGACCGACTTCAAAAATAGTTAAAAATTCCAGAAAATTAAGGGGCTTTTATGAGAGGTTAATGAGGTAATTAGTAACCCTCTATTATGATTTGGACTGGTTCGGGAACCCCGAAAACGGCGATTGGCCCGGAAAGGCGTATCGACATGCGTATCGAGGCGCGACTTCGGACGGTCTGTGAGTGGACTTGTTTTATGAATTTGATACATGCATAAATGTTATAAATGTTTTAAATACATGTTTTGTGATGTCATGAGTGCATTTTCTTGTGGTAGCATAGTAGTTACGTATTTGCACGTATTTCGAGGTTTTATGGTTTATACGGCGGCTTATACGTGCTATGTTTTCTATGATGGTTTAAATGAAATGATTTTGGATTTGGAAGTATGAAATCAGGCATGAGACCCATTTGATTTACAAACCATCGGACTTAGATTCCATTTGATTTGATAAGAAATCGAGCTGGAGGCCCATTTGAGTTATACGATCGGGCCGAGGGCCCCGTTGGTTTACGAATTCGGGCTTAAGGCCTAGTTGGTTGTGGTATCAGGCTTGAGGCCCCGTCAGTTGTAATATTGGGCTGAAGGCCCAGTTGATTGTGAAATCGGGCTCGAGGCCCCGTTATTGTGGTATCAGGCTTGAGTCCCAGTTGTGATTTATGAAATGAGAATTCGGATTTGAGACCCTATTGACTGTGGATTTAGACTGAGGCCTGTGAAATTGGATTTGAATCGGATTCAAGGAATCCTATTGAGATTTGTACTGTGAGCTCCCGAAAACAAAACCGTGAGGGCAAGGGCAAGGGCAAGGAGGCCCAAAGCGGAAAATATCGTGTTAGATGAGTCGGTTCCTGACCGAGGAGGGTCGAGTCCTGACAGAATGGTATTAGAGTCAGACCCCAACCGGGAAGTGTGCCAGCGAGGACCCTGGGCCATAAGGGGGGTGGATTGTAAAACCCGTGTTCTGGAGGGAACAGTGAACAATCTCACATTCCTGCGAGGGGAATGGTATGGGAAGGGAATGGTGGCGTGCCTTAAAGGTGTAGCCCACACCTATCTAGCACGAGGCCTTTTGGGAGCTCAGTGGCTTTGAGTTTGGTTGGAACTCCAAAGTTAAGCGAGTTGAGGCTGGTACAATTCCATGATGGGTGACCCCATGGGAAGTTGCACCGTGAGCTCCCGAAAACAAAACAGTGAGGGCAAGGGCAAGGAGGCCCAAAGTGGACAATATCGTGCTAGATGAGTCGGGTCCTGACCAAGGAGGGTCGAGTCGTGACATCACACTCCTCCTCCGGATCCTGGCGAGCTATGAAGCCCCGGGTGGGCTAAAGTCAGAATTCTCCCTGGTTTGACACTTCGTGTCAGACGGGAGCAGGCACGTCCCACGTTAATCCCGGGGGATTTGGGACGGGTCCTGACAATACCTCTTGTACACCCTCTCTCAACCTAGAAGATCACTCTACCCCAAGAGCTATGCACACTCTTGAAACACTCACAACTCACCTTGCTCTTATACCCGAAGACCATTATAGTTGCTCTCACTCACTCACTTGTGATGTGTTCTCCTTGATTGTTCAAATGTGGCTAAGATCTCCTTCTTATATAGTGCTTAAGGAAGTCTCTAGATCCCATCATTAAAGCCCATTCATGAACCTTCTTCAATTAATGTTTTTTCATGAATCTTTCATATTCATTCTTCTTTATGAAGCTTCCACATCAATCTTCTTCTACAAGGTTCCACTATGAATAAATAACACCATGTATTTATTCCTAATACATAATCTCATGCATTAAAATTACAATGCATTAATAATCCACTAAAGAGACATTAACTCAATAGATTTGTAGGTCAATATTTTGTGAGTCTACTCTATTATTTGATTGAGATAGATTCTGTGGATTGTTTGTAAAGTTTGCCATGTTGATTTTTTTGGAAGGATTGCGTTGTGAAGAAATTTTCAGGTAAATTTCTTTTCCTTGAATTTATTATGAAGTTTCCTTTATTATATAAATTTTAGTTTCAATTTTTCAGTTTTTTTACAAAAATGTTTTCAAGGTAATCTTCTTATTCTTTTCTTGGTTATGACTCAAAATTTGTAATCATTTAAACAATCATAAGCTGATTGTTTACTTTTTTTTTCCTGTAGATATTGTGAATTGACTTCTGGGTTCATAAATTAACATTGATGTTTGAATTTTGGGGATAAAATTTCTGTTTTTTCCCCCTAAAGTTTTGGAAGAAGAAGAAGAAACAAGGATAATGAAGAAGGCTTTCCTGGGTTTTGAAAATATGACTTTACTAGGTGTTTTTCAAAGCTTTTTTAAAATCTTGCATGTTGCTTTTTTTTGCAAGGATTGAAGAACACATTGTTTGAATTGAGTTCAATTGTGAGGTAAATTTTTATTGTAGAAATCAGTGTTGGATTTTAGAATTTGAGTTTTTTGGGTTTTTTTTTTCGAAGGTTGATTTTTTCCCCCACAATTGAAGAAGACAGTAATTGGTGTGGTTTGAATTGTAAGGTAAATTTTTGTTATAGAATTTATTTACTATTAATTTTAATTATTATTACTAGTTGGATAATTATTGATGTTTTAATTTGTAATGGACTCAAAATTTGAAAAGGAAATTTCGGAATTTTATAAGGAAATAGACGATTTTGCCCTTAGGGTCAAGGGTTGAATTTTTTGCTCCGAATAATTTTTGGACTTTTTGAGAGGACCGTTATATAGGTCTCAACATCCTGAATCCATAGACAGACAGCATGTCAAAATTGGAGATTGATTCGATTTGTTACAGGTCTAAATTAACTAGGGGTACTTTGGTAATTTAGCATGAGGGGCAATTTTGTAACGGCATGAATCTCGAGAAAAAGTAAAATTTGAAAATAGAAAGGAAAAATGACAAGTTTCCTCTTGTAGAGTCAAAAAGTTGACTTTTTGATTGAGAGACCTTCTGAAAGTTTCGTGAAGGCCATTACGAAGGTCTTGAACTCTTGAGTCCATTGACCGGCGATATGTGGAATGGAAGTGATACAAGTCAAGGTTAACTAGGGGTATTTTGGTTATTTTGGGCATAAGGGTATTTTTGTAGTTTTACAAGGGAATGACCTAGAGTATTCTAGAATTTCCTCCATACTTCCCTCACATCTCTTTGCACCGACTTACCCACTTGATAAATAGGAGAGTATGTGTGAGTTTGAGATTTGGGGGGTGGCATGGTCGAAGAGAAAAGAAAATATGAAAATAAAGAAAAATTAGGGAGAATAGAGAAAAGGTGACAGGACCCAACCCTAAAAAACACCCTGTAAGGCTTACCCGGGCCTTGCTCCCGTTTGATAAGTAACCCAATGTGCCAACATTACCCTTGAACTTGTCAGACAAGGGATACGCATAAGTCTCGCTAGTTCATGTCTCCGCCTCTCGAGTCTCGATTCCCATGCAACCCCACTGGAAAGTTACAAAAAAAAACGTGTGAGTGAATAAAAATAAATATTTTAAAAACATAATTTGAAAACATCTAGCATTTACCCTCCGTTTTCCAAAACCAAGCATGCATATGAAAATCATCAACTTCCGATTAAAACAAAACACATTTTATAATCTAGAAATACGTGTAAATACGTTTAACAAACATTATCACATTAAACTATCAAAAGAAACAGTAACCAATCCAATCGGAAACATCAAGCCAAACAACATAACCACATATACCCAGTCTAAGTCCATCATCACATAAATCCATAACCACTAATGGTAATCACATCTCTCACTAGAAATACAGAGCCTAACTCGACGTCTGAGTGAGAACCGACTCAGGATATAGAGCCTAGTTCGACATCTAAGTCGCCATCATACACTAGTCTCAAGATACAGAGCTCTGTTTGACGTTTAACCCACCAATCAGCATAAGCACAACACACATCATAATCACAAATCATCGTATCCATAACACACAATCAAGTCATATCCAACCCATCCTCGATGCACAATATCAACACAACAACTGCATTACGGGGTACGCACACTACATACACACTCGAGAACTGGAGCCCAGCTCGACGTCCAAGTCATCGCAACACAGCCTCAGGAACCAGAGCCTTACTCGACATTTGAGGTCTCTAATCAATCAACACATAACTCGAGGAGGGTTGTCCACAATCATCACAACATATCACACATCACAACAAGTCACAACTCACAACGTTTCACACCACAAATACCGAGAAACATACTTTCATGACATACAAATAACACTTAGAATCGAAACCACAGTTTAACCCACGAATACCCATAAATTATATACTTGTATCACATAACAAGTTTGTAATCAAAACCCCTTTTTGGAAACTCGAGCCTAAGCCCAAAACCAAGCTTTACACCATGTCTCGTAAAACGTGTAAATAGATTTTTTCACGAAAATCATTCGATAATCAAAACGATCCCACATCACTAACATTTCCATCACAAATATCGAGAAATCATTGTTCAACCACATTTTTCCCCAATCCACAATTAAAACAAAACTCGAGAACATATACTCAAGAAAACCTCGTAAAACGTACCATCGAAATACTTCCGAAAAATCATCCAAAACAATATAAAAATCACCAATAATCCGACATCAATATCTCATATCATAAACCACATTAAATCCTAAGATCTCAATCGAAACGGAGTTCAAAAACGGAATTTACGCAAATCTCATAAAACGTGCAACAAAATAATAATTAATTATAAAATCACCGAAAATACATATAAAATCTCAATCAATCCAATATCATCAAAATCAGGTAGAAACACATTTAAATCATGTAAGTATGCATGCAAAATATTTTAGGGAAAAGAAAGTTCACTCACACACCATCAGTATAGTCGAATCTCGCTTTGCACGTATTAATTTTCGGGAATCTCAAGAACCTATCATAAATCATATCTAAAGGTCATTAACTATCCCAAATATCTTCTATTTTAATCTTCTATTTTTTGGGATTTCTAAACGAATTTAAAATAACCTCTACACATTCGGATAGCCAAAATTACCTCGAAACGGTGTCATATCGACTCGAAACCTACGCCAAAATGTCCGTAACATCGAAAAGATTAAAATGCATCTTGGACGCATCCCCAAATTTCTTGGAACACGCCCCCACACGCCGCCAGAAGTGGCTGTGCGTGAAGAATGAAAAAGGTAACCAAGGAGGAGGATGTTGGAAGTGGCAGTGTATTTTCTGCAAGTTGAACTTCAAAGGGTCGTATACTGAGTGAAGTATCATCTGCTAAGAGAGGGAAATCCAGTGGGAATTGCACATTGCACAAAGGTGAATTCACAAGCATATGCTCAGATGACAAAGGTAGTGAAAGATTGCAAGGAACGACAAACAAGTGCAGCTCCTAGGAAAGTTCATTTGCCATCATCATCAAGAGACCAAGTGAGGTCTTCGACCGGTTATTACAGGATGACCTTTTCTACTTCTTGTGACCTGAAGAAGAGAAAAGCAAGGTCTGGTCCTCTTCAAAAAGCTTTCAACAATGAAGCTAGAGCACAATATGATGAGGAGGTTGCAAGGATGTTTATACTGGTGGTTTGTCTTTCAATCTTGCAAGAAATCCACATTATCAAGAGTCTTATAAGCGTGCATCTACTCTTCTAGGCTATGTACCACCAGAGTATAATAAATTGAGGACTAATCTTCTAGCAAGTGAAAAGAAAAATATTGAGCATCATTTGGAGTCGATTAAGAAGACTTGGCCTTCAAAGGGTGTGAGCTTATGTAGTGATGGTTGGTCGGATCCGCAAAGAAGGCCTATAATCAATGTGATAACAGCTAATCAAAGTGGTGTGATGATGCTAAGAGCAATAAATTTCGAGGGTGAATTCAAGGATCATAAGTTGGTTGCAAGCTTGATCATAGAGTCTATTAAGGAAGTCGGGTATAAAAATGTGGTGCAAGTTGTTACCGAAAATGCTCATGTATGTTCAAAGGCCGGTAAGCTAATCGAAACCAAATATCCTACCATATTTTGGACACCATGTGTAGTTCATACATTAAATCTCGCTGTCAAGAATATATGTGCACCTACAACCCCTTCACCACATAATGATGCAAGTCAAGATGTGTATGATGCATGTTCTTGGATCATGCCTGTTTCTGATGATGTTGTGTTTATTAGAAACTTTATTATGAATCATGGTATGAGATTGGTGATGTTTTCAGAGCTTTCTGACTTGAGGTTACTTTCGATTGCACCTACAAGGTTTGCATCAACAATTGTGACGATGTTGAGATTTAAAAAAAAATCAAGAATGGTTTGCAACAAATGGTGATTAGCCCAAAATGGGAGGATTATAGAGCAGACGATTATCATAAGGCAGGGCTTATGAAAGTAAAGCTACTAGATGATCAATTTTGGGATGACATTGATTATATTTTTTCCTTCACTAGTCCCATTTATGAGATGATTAGAAAAGCTGACACCAATAAGCCTTGTCTTCATTTGATGTATGAATTGTGGGATAACATGATAGAGCAAATCAAGTAAGCTATTTACCGAAAAGAAAGAAAACAAACATATGAAAGTTCAGAGTTTTGGGAGGCTGTGGAATTAGTATTGGTAGCACGTTGGACCAAGAGCTACACATATTTACATTGCTTGGCACATTTTTTGAATCCTAAGTACGTATAACATCTACTCAATTCATTTTGGTACATTTTGTTATTATGGAATTCCTTATTATTTTTTTTATCTTGTTTAGGTATTACAACTCTGAGTGGCTTGTAGAAAACAACAACCGGGTTGCTCCTAATAATGATCATGAGATTTCTGCAGAAAGGAAAGCTTGCATTGCTCGGTATTTTATCGATCCCTAAGACCGAAGAAAAATCGCAAATGAGTTTGGTGATCTTTTCAATAGTACAAATGGTCTTAGTGATGCGGATGCTATAATAGATAGGAATCAGTTGGACCCTATAACTTGGTGGTCGGTCCATGGAGCAAGTGTTCCAACTATCCAACAATTAGCATACAAGCTGCTCGGGCAACCTTCTTCTTCCTCATGTTGTGAAAGGAATTGGAGTACTTACAGTTTCATTCATTCTTTGGCCAGGAACAAGATAACACCACAAAGGGCGGAAGATTTGGTTTTTGCACATACTAATCTTCGTCTTTTGTTTAGGAGACATGCAAGTTACAATGAAGGTGTGACTCAACAATGGGATGTTGGTGGTGATGAAATGGATTCTATGGATGTAGCTAATGTTAGGAGACTTGAGATTGCCCAACTTTCCCTTGATGAGTCTGATTTGGAAGTGGTTATCTTTAATGTTGATGAAATGGACGATGAACACAATGAAGAGTTTGATGTGGAAGATGCCTAAAGATTTCTATATGAAATTGTTATAGGATAAACTAAAATTGCATGCTTTTCTTTTTAGCTATATTTGAATTTTAATATATTATTTATTTTCCGTATCCTTCTCGTATCGTATCCTTTCATTTTTTGATTTTGGCGTATTGGAGCATCGTATCGTATCCTCGTATCCGTATCCGTTTCGGTGCAACTTAGCTCCTCAACTATTTGGATATCCATGGAGAGGAGTATAACCAAGTATGGGTTAACTTGCATGTGCAAGCCAGAAGTCAATACTTAGTATCACTTATAGTTGGTGAATCATGTTGAAAGTCATTAGCAGGAAAGACAACTGCATTTCATTTGGTGCAAATCCAACATAAGGTTTAACAGGAAGATCCTTTGGCGGGTTTGCATACACCAATGGCCTGATATCCCACAGATTCACAGTTGCTTTTCTGTCTTGTCCAAAACAATTACCTTAACTCAGAACAGTGTAGAATACATCACTCTATCAGGAAAACACACCAAACTACACCTAAATATGTTTTTTGTGCGTGTGTGTGTGTGTGTGAGAGAGAGAGAGAGAGAGAGAGAGAGAGAGAGAGAGAGAGAGAGAAATGTACAGGATGCATAAATATATAATTGTAGAGCGATCAACTGTACATTGATATCTTTCATGAGAAAATTTATGATGGACATCAGTGCTATTAGATACCAAACGTAATAGTCCACTCATTCTCACTACAAGAAATATAAGTTTAGGCCACAATTGTTGATGGCACCAAAACGGTGTTAGTGTCCTCTATTGTTGTATTGGACACAAATAATATTGCAGTGACCAATTTTATGTTATTAAGCACTAATGTTTTTGGTATGTTTCTTTTATGAAAAAAACACAATTATTTGTGCCCAAAGACTGATACAATAGGCACCAAACCTTTTGTTAGGACTCTCATTATGAGATGCCACAATTGATTGTGCGTATAGAGTGCACCAAAGGACACAAATGTATATTTGTGTCTTTATTGTTTTTAATTCCCGCATTTTTCTTTTAATTCCCTCATTTTGATTTTAATTCCCGCACTATTTTAGCATACAAAATCAAATTTTCCCCCAAAAAATTTCCCTATTTTTTAATAGCCCATCTGAACCGTCCAAATAATTTAATTACGACCGTCCATTTGTGATATAAATTTGTTATTTAATTAAATAATTAACAATTAAATATAACAGTAAAAATAAAAATACAAACTGTAAAAATAAAAATAATTAAACAAGCAAAACCATAAAAACCTAGTTATCATCAGTTCATCACTTTCTCAAAGCAGTTTGTATGCGCAGCCGCTGCACACAAAAGAGAAGGAAGTAAATATTTTCCCGTCGGTCGTCACCCATCTCTTCGTACGCCGGTGCTCTCTCTCTCTCTCTCTCTCCCTCTCTCTCTCTCTCGTTCCTCGCCCATCTCTTTCTCTCTTTCTCTCTCGTTGGTATAGAATTGTTGAGATTTCTTTTTATTATTGCATCTGGGTTTCATGCAAATGTTTTCGGATTACTGTATCTGGGTATGGCCTAAAAGTTATTTTGACAAGGTTTTTGGTCAATGGGTATTTTTTTTGTGATTTAAGATATCTAGGTTTGTTCAGATTGTTGAAATTTATGTGTCATGGTGCTTATGCCATTCGTCAGAGTGTAGAGAATTGAATTTCGGATCGAAAATGGGAAATGTTTAGTAGTTATGTTTTGTTATTCTTCCGGCTGCTCTTCTCTACATTTGTCCTGTTAATTGGTGGGCTGTGAGTCTTGCTCCTGGTTTAAGTGTTGTACGATTTAGTGATCTTAAGCTTCTATGCTTCTTTTGGTCTATATAGACTCTTATAGATAAGGTTGAGCCTTGTACTTTTGTCTATTAAAACTCACATCCCCTAAACTTGCAGGAATTGCCCCGGTTAACTGATTGGATTGAACAACAAGTACGCTTAGCCTTTTAAGATGTCCTAGTTCTGTAGGTATGCCCCGAGTCAGCTTGTTGTAACACAGCTGCAAAACTGCAAGGTCCAAACATAGAAAACTCAGTATGTTTAGTTGTCTAACCACTGAGTTCAAACAGTGTCGCAGATGCATATAAATTCAACCAAGACTGAAGGTACTGGCACCATCTTTTTTTGCAAGGCCAGTTACAAATCAATTGGAATGCGAATTTTAGCTATGCACCTTCTCTTTAAAAGAAAGTTAAATGAATTACAACTTAGAAAAAGAAAAATCTATGTCCCTTCCTCCAATTTTTAGCTAGATTATCAAAAAGGTTCTAAGTTCATTCATAATGCAAAAGAAAAATATTAAATATAAAGTTAACAGAACCTTCCATTGTAGGAAATAAATAGTTTACAAAGTTCAAGTTTTGCACTGCACCCAGTTTTTACTTTTAAGTTTAATTCCTAGCAGGGAAAGGCAAATGACAACCCAAATTAAACCTAAAAAAGTAGAGAAAACAAGAACATAAATTGAGAAAAGGAAACAAATTAAAGATTAAATTCACTCATTTCACCCCATCAATTTCAGAATGTAACAAAGAATCCAAAAATCTATATGCAATAATTGAGTGAGCAAAAGGTTTTAATCTACCCACTTTTCTCCATCTGAGCTGTAAAGCAGAAAGATTTTCACTGCCTCCATATTCATTAACCAGAAAGTACAAACTTTTTATTTGAATTGAATTTCGGATCAAAAATGGGAAATGTAATTTCGGATCAAAAATGGGAAATGTTTAGTAGTATTGTTTTGTTATTCTTCTGGATGCTCTTTTCTACATTTGTCCTATTAATTGGTGGGCTGTGAGTCTTGCTCCTGGTTTAAGTGTTGTACGATTTAGTGATCTTAAGCTTGTATGCTTCTTTTGGTCTATATAGACTCTTATAGATAGGGTTGAGCCTTGTACTTTTGTCCATTCGTGAAAATTGAAGCATAGCCATTGGGAAACGTTTTCTTTCTCTGTATTTCTCTTTTTGTTAACTAATTATCTAGTTATGTTTTCGTGTATTATAGTTTTCATATATGATAGTTGTCAGGATAGGGTTATGGGGAAAGGTTTTTGTCAACTCTGTGGGCTTCAGTTACTTCGGAATTCAGGGATCTTACATTCTCTTTGCTAAATTTGAAGGCATCTATAGGATAATTTGGTTTTTTCTTTCTACGAGTCTCTTGAAAAATAAGAGTGTTTAGATATATTGGTTTTAAAACCATTTGAATACATCATCGATCATGCTAATTACGTAATTACGTAAGTATTTGCTGAGGAATTGGCTCCAGATAATTCTCCTCTTAGTACTGCTCTCTCTCTGTATATTGCTGAAGGATTACCGGCCCACACATCAGGTTTTTGTATGAAACAGGGTACCAGATGTGGTTAAATGTGAATCCCTCTATACCATTTTATTACGATCCTACCATATTATGGCGTGTTGTTTTGTGGAAAATCTTGTATATTTTGGGTATGGATTGGTTTCTTTACCTTGTCTACTATTATGCCATATTGTTTCAATCTGCCTGACATAAATAACCATCTATTTCACAGTTTGGGTGAGATATTTCCTCTGGTCAGCCTCTATTTTGATGGTGGTGCTACATTGGTTTTAAAACCATATGAATACATCATCGATCATGCTAATTACGTAAGTATTTAGACTAACTATTTCTATTAAACTCCTTCCTTAATTGCACTCATGATTATTTTAAGAGATTCCATAACTCCACAGAAGCTAGGTGTATTAAAAAAAGAATTGAATGTTGTTGACTTCATCAATTGCTAAGGTTTTATAGGGTTTTGATAAGAAACGAGGTAACCTTTTTGTAGTGAGGTAACCTTTTTGTTCTTCATATATGATGTCTATCATTTTAGGATGAATTGTACTCTTTTATTGTAAAAAATAACAGTTTATTGAATTGAGAAAGTTAGCCCCTAGACGTGCATTTATTCTTACAAATAAAATCAAGAGAAGAGAAAGTAAATTTGTAACTGAATTAAGAGCGGGAACAAGGAGGCATATATGCAGGTGGTGATCGAATGCTGGTTTCAGTGGTGTTTCCATTCCTCACTATGAACACAGTGTCCATTCCCCAGCTGGTATGCCTTTCCAAGTGACAATGCATAAACCATACTCCTGAAAGTAATATTAGATTAATTAATATTTAAGTTTCTTAATCAGTAATTATAGAAGTAGAAGTGGAAGTAGAGCTGGTTAATTAGTAATACGTAGCAGGATTATCGGCTAGGAATCTGATGGTTTTCCATCTATACATAATTTTTTATACATATAGAATAATTGTTATGAGTTGAGTGATTCACATGATACTGCAGGAAGGTGGTGTAGTTTGGTGCCTCGCTTTTCGCAGAGCTACCAGAGGGCTCACAATATTAGGAGGTTAGGCCCAAGTTTGTTCTTGTATCTATAATCGATCTTTATAGGTTCCATGAGAAATAAATTAATATAACCTAATAACAACTAGAATTCATTTTATTTTTGTTAAGATATCAAAATATATGATCTAAAGTCATATGGTGTGCAAGAAAAAATTCCCTCTTTAATTTATATCAAACCAATCATAAAAAAATATCTATGTATTTTTTATCGTTATGGTGCAATAAGATTAAGTGTCTCTTTTTGTTGAGATTCTTGAAAGGTGAGTTAGTGATTAAAGAAGAGAGGGAATTTGCGAGATGAGAGATGGATGAACTTGTATTAGCTTTAGGAAAATCAAAGACACCTAAATTTTTATAGAAGGGTCATGCCTTTTATAAGTGTTAATTATGCTCTCTTTATATGGTGGTGTTAATTGTTTCATAAATGTTTATGACATATAGATGGAGAACTATTTGACAACTGATAATGACGCATTTATGGAACATCTAAGTGCTGCTATGGAATCACAACCACGATTTTTTGGAGTTGATCAATTCCAACAAGTCCATACATCCATCACAAACCAATGCACCATATGGGGGAGCAACAGAATCAAATGCTCCTGGGAGTTCTGGGATGGAAGCCCCATCAAATCAGGTTAAAAAGAAAAGGAAATGTAGGGGAATTAATAGGCCACATTGGGGCAAGGGAGGGAAGGAAAGATTAGCGTTCAATAAATTTGGACAAGCTATTTCTCCTCGTGAAAATATGGCCAAATATGGACGTTTCTTGGCAATGTTGGCACGTGATCCACGGTTGTGTCCACTCGATGCTCCTGATTGGCTTAAACTAGACGATTCTAAGATTGAGGCCGCTTGGCAGCGTGTACAAATGTATTTGGTTGCCCTCATATAAATTGTTCATTCATCTAATTCCTAATTATATCTTGTATGACATCTTATTAACTCATAACAATCTTGTATGCCATGCATCATATATCTTGTATGCCTGCATAAGGTTTTTTTGTTTAGCGTTGATTGATACGAGGGAGCACTTGTTTATGTAGGTGACAATTGATTGGACACTTCCGGGAGCTGCTGGGAAGGAAGCCATTGTGAAGGCCAATGTTGCACATAAATTGAATGATCGTTTCCGAAGTTGGAGGGCAAAGCTCTGTAGGCTATATTACCTGCCATTTGAGTACTCGGTGGAAAGGTTCAATATTGAAGACAAAGATGAACGAGTTAATGAAGGTCAATGGCGTAAATTAGTAGCACATTGGGATGAAAAAAAGAACAAGGTTTGTTTCTTAAATATGTAATTTAGAATGGAGACTATATATTGTGCATTTAAGTGTGCAATTTAGAATGGAGACTATATATTGTGCATTTATGTGTACTCATATTAACAATTTGTTGTTTTTTATATTTCAAATTAGGAAAGATGTAAAACAAATTCAAACAATAGAAAGCATTTAAAGATGAGTCACACAATCAGAACTACAACGTTTGCTCAAAATCGACATGAATATGTAAGTTAATCATACACATTTGTATAATTATATTATTATAAATGGATAAGGTATGAACTTGGTCATGTTTAGTCGAAACAATTGTGGTTTATTGTGGAGTTAGCCATAATGACTAGCATTTGTAGTTAACATTCTATTATCATATCAGCAGTTAGGTTAGGTGAAGTTCAAGTTAGTTGAATTATTTTGCCAAACATAAATTTGGAAATATTCACAATAGTATGTGATTATAGCACCAAGATATTCCAGAAAGTAGAAGAATGAACAACATAGTTAGTCTGATATAAATATGGTTAATTTGCTCATTTTGTATTATAGGCTGAAAAACATGGCCACGAACCTGATCGTGTCACATTTTTCACGATCACTCACAATAGGGGTCCAAAGCGGCAACCAGTTGATGAAGAGTCCAAACATGTGATTGTAAGTGTTGTTTTTTTGAATTTGAATATAGATCTTTAGTTGAATTTGAAGTCTAGGTACATGTTTCATTTTGATGTGATACTCCTCTAGTTGATGCCCTTGGGCTTTTGTATCTAGGGAAGTTCACTTTGAATTGGATATGTAAATGTAGTTGTGTAGTTGAATTTGAAGTCTATGTACAAGTTTCATTTTGAGTTGGTTTCTGCATCTAAAGCGGTTGATGTCAGAATCTGAACTAGCTCATTTTGTATGTCTAGTGGATGATGTATATTATAGGGAGGTTTCATACCGATGGATGATGTTTCTCTTATTTTGGTATCTAATGAATGTTTTTTTTTTAATTTTCACCTAGTTTCTTATTTTGTACCGATGAATGATGTTTCCCATAAAATGTGATCAATTTATTTTTATTGGAGATGGTCCTTTAAGTTTTAAATAACAATTTTATGTAGCAAATTTGTATACAATCAATTTTGTCTAAGATTGTACAGAATTGTTTGTATACAGATTTGTATACATTATCAAAAGACACAAATCTATAAATGTTTCAAAAAGCACATTTGTACTAAAAAATAAATTATATTATATTGGATCTATGGACACCAAATAAGTTTTTATTTGTGCCTATATATAATGGCACAGTAAGTGCTTTTGTGCCCTTTAGCAATAGTGACGGCCACCTAGTGCACCGACCATCCATTAGGGGCTGCACTGTGGCCATTGGTCATTGGGCACAATAATTTGTGTCTTTAACATCAAAAGACACTGTTAATTAATGGTGGTTTTGACTTATATTTCTTGTAGTGTCTACAAAAGCTAAGAGAAAAATGGCGCAGTGAAAATGCTATCACAAAATTCACAACCCTTTTGAGCAAAAAGTTGTCTGGATTAGGAAGGTAAGGTAACGCACCAGTACTCATTTACCATTTCTTTCAGCCTATTTTCAAGCCGGACAAACAATGATGATCTCTCAAAGTCCTGCTTAGCATGTGTTGGTTCTATAAAATTTGCTTCAAGAATTCCTGTAATATGCACACTGTTGCAATCAAATAAATGTATCCCTCCAGAACATACCCATGGTCACAAATCAAGAGTTATAGAATGATACCAACAACACCATTCCCTTTTGATGAACCATCTGCTGTGACTTTCCAGAAGGGCTGGAGCAATGTTTAACGAATTCACTGCATTAGTAAACTAATTGGACTGTCACTGATCTACGTAAACTTCAAGAAGAGATTAAGCTTCAGCGTGTGAAAAGTAATGAACCAAAGTGACGGAAACATTGAAAATTAAATTCTGACGTCGAACTTCCATGAATCAAATCCATTTTAATACTACCTAACACAACTTAAAATTTCAAAACCTAGAATACATATAAGAGCCGAGATATATTAATTTGCAGTGAAACCAACATAAATATCAAATAGTCAGAAAGCGCACTTCAGCATTATCAAAACATACCCTGATGATGCGATTTTTATGGTACACATTGAATCCACTAACTGAGAGAGCAAATAATGCCTGTTTTACAAAAAACTACAATGCGTGACTTTTATTCCAACATCTGGAGATTAAACCGCAAGAGAACTTCAAAGTTCAAGAATATTCCAGGGAAAAAGAAAATATAACTAGATAAGGAATGATGTTCTCTCTTACCTCAGACATTATAGCTACCTTAGCATCTGCATCAGATCAATCAAATTTAAATTTAATAAAAAATTTGTCCAAAAACATCAAAATGGATATGCAGCATACTACAAATTTAACTTAAAATTTAACTTTTCTATTGAGACTCTCCTCTCTTCTTCGTTATCTACATTATTTCTATTTCATAAACTCTCTTCTTCATTCTCAAAACTCATCATCATTTGCATTCACAAGCTTTCATTTTCGTGGATTATTGAAAAATTCAAAGAAAGAAACGAATTCTCAATTTTTTTTTTCTGGGTTTGTTAATTTATTCGGATTTTTCTTATAGGGCGATGATTAGGAAGGTCGAGTTGTAGCGAACTGATCTTGAGTATGATAATTTTAACACATTCAACAATTAAGAGGAAGAAAGAAGTAAAATTAGAAGATTTACTATAAACCATGGTGGTAACATTGAGTAAAATAATGCTTTCTTACTTTCTTAGAGGTATAAAATCGCCAAATATATCATCTCCCAAATAAAAACTTGGAAGTCTAGGTTGTTACTCTCTTTTCCTCTTGAGATGAATTTCTATTTGAAATTTTAACTATTGTATTTGCCTTCAAATTCGTTCTATCCAATTTCACCGTTAAATGAACATATTTATTTGAACAGTTAAAAAAACTAGCTATATATGTATATCCAAATTATGGGCTAGATCGATTTTGCACCCAAAATATACATATTCATTTGAATCGTGAAAAAAACTATATTAAAAACTAGCCGTTATAGGAAAATTATGTTTTTATATATTCAAATTTGAAAAAAAAAAATGAATTTAATATTCATGGTGGTGAAAATATAGAGAGTGATTTTTATAGCTATAAAAATTGACTAGTTGTTAATAACTTTTTGGTCATTTTAGGTTAAATATGTCCAAAAATTTAAATAGTCTGATATGAATGCGCTTAGGCCAGTATGATTTAACTTCTACATATTTCAAGTCACCTTTGACATCATATTGCTGTACCGGTTTTCCCCTTAATATAATTTTGAAGTTGGTAAATCGTCTGTGGCACAGAATGGAAGCATAAGCCTGAACAAATAGGACTGAATTAATTAGAATCTCCCAAGTCAAACTAATGATGCTAAAAAAAGAAATTGTACATAAATTGTGATAAGTTACCCTCAATGAATAGCGGAAACAGTAAGATATATGGGATTGCAGTTCTTCTATTTTCCTCTGTGATTTACTTGAACTTAGATGGGTCTCATCTCTCAACCGTATATCCCATATCAAACATAATAATAAAAATAAAAACCACAAACAATATAAAAACCAGGATCTTCTAATCTATCCATCGGTAAACATGCACAATAAATCAATGAAGAAAGATAAAATGCTTTCCATCTAATTCAACATATATGTTGAGTTACTCCAATCTTTGAAATTAAGAGTGCAGGGAATACTGTCAATATTAATCTGCTAAATTGTAAACCCTGATAGTTTTTTTTTTTTTTTTTTATCAAACTAATATGATATTACCAATACTTAGTTTGCAAGTTTTGCGGGGTTGATACCACAAGAAAACTGCTTTTATGTGTGTGCATGCATGTGTCTTTTAGGAGGTTAACTATTTGAGAAGCATGGTTCCATAACTCCCAGGGAAATAGTAAAATGAGAAAAACACAGGAAACTAATGGCACATATTATTACAAAAGTCATATAAAATCACTTTTGAAAATAGTTATGGAGAAAAAAGTTATAAAATAATATTCACTATCTTCATAAATGATGATCGAAGAAGGAGCATAATAGCCAAAACCAGTTGAGTTCACTTAAAAGTTCACTTACGCGGGTAATGGGAACTTGTTGAATCAAAGATTGAACCCGTCGCGAAAAGTCCTCACAATTCCTGCAAACAGCAAACAATTAGCTATCGTTGCCTCGATCGATTTACCCGAGGGGTTGTTCGACCAAGAACACTCCGATGCCTAAGTTAGCTTCGAGAGAGGAAAGGGATATACTTCGAAACGAAGAATCAACGTACCTTGGAAATGAAATGTGCCTTCCTATTTATAGGAAAATCTTGGGAGCCTTGGAGCGTTCTGATTGGTCGGTTGAATATTTAATTAGTAAATAATATATTATTATAAAATATATTATTTAATAATTGTAATGATAGCTCATTATGATAGTAATGATATTTGTTGTATATTAATATTAATTATTCATTATTAAGAATAACGATAATTAACTCTCGGGGAGAATATCAATATTACAGAGGTTTTAACCCGATCAAATAACGTATTTAACTGGTAAATAGATTATTTAATGTGCGGGTGTTTTTCAAATGATCAGCGTTATTTGCCAAGGGCAATTTGGTCATTTTTGGGAATTACGGGACGCGTGGCGGCTCCATAATTTTCGGATGATTTTGGGTTCCACAAATGCCCCCACATCGATTCGGTATTCAGGGAATCCGGGGGGATGTATATTGTTTGGAATCTTATATCACCGGTTTAGCTTTTACTGTTAGGTATAAGAAACGAGCCTGTGCTTATTTGACGATCATGCCCCTGATTATAAGGGTTAGAAGTCCATGTTTATTTTTAGAAAGACTAATCTAGGTTTAGTGGTGTGAATCGGTCATAATGTGCAAAAATGACCATTTTGCCCCCAAGCATGGGCAAAATGTTGACTTTTGACCCGGGAGGTCCAAAGGACGAGGGCTAAGGACCGTTACGTAGGTCGAGTCGATACGAATCCATAGACAGGTGGCATGCCAGAATCGGAGATCGGATGCAAAAGCTATGGGTCTACGAAGGCGAGGGGCGTTTTCGTAATTTTTGCAAAGTAAGGGCAAAATGTTGACTTTTGACCCGGGAGGTCCAAAGGACGAGGGCCAAGGACCGTTACGTAGGTCGAGTCGATACGAATTCATAGACAGGCGGCATGTCGAAATCGGAGATTCGTTGACAAAGTTATGGTCTCGGGGACGAAAACGATTAACCGAACAAACCGGGATTTCGATTAAAATAATATTAAATTGTGAATAGTGACCATTGAGTGTGGACACTTGGATGAGTGACAAGTGTCACCCATCCCATGACTTAGGGACCCCTAAACACAGCTCCATGTTTTATGGATTTTAACATCATTATGTTTTAATTATTGTTTAATTTATCCCTAATTTCTATTTAAACTCCATTAACTCTCTTCATCTTGCATCTTCAATCCGTGAGAACACTTGGATGAAATTGTTCTTGATAGTGAGTAATTGAGCGTTTGAGGAGTCGGATTTGACTGAGGGAAAACACGGGGATGGTGAGTGTGAGGAGAAATTAGAATCGAAAATTTTGGTGTTTTGGGGGGAAATTCGAAATCGAAGTTACGAGCTTTGAAGATCCAAATTGAGCTTACCTTAAGCTTCCTGAGATTGCTACGACCAGAATCGTCGAAAGAACGAAGCCAATTGAGGCCCAATTGGCTCTGATCGGTCAAGTCGACAGTAAGCAAATTTCGACGTTGAGTCGTGATCGTAGAGGGATTAATCGACGCAATTGAAGTGGGGAAAGAGTTTAACATAGTCCATTTGAGCTTCTGGATTGATCAATTGAAGGAAATATGTCGCGATTAAGGAAATTCGAAGCTTGAACAGAGTCCGGGTGTTCTTCAAAGTTCATCTTCGAATCGTGTGGTTTAAGGTAATAAATTGTCTAATTAAGTATATAGAACTTTAATTAGACGTATACCTAAGCTTTTTGAATGTTCAATTACAGGATTGGGTGTCAAATTGGCGTGAAACTCGTCGGGTTGCGACGCGGGTTGCACAACCCGTTTATCAGAGAAATGGGTTGTAGGGACGACACTGTAGCAATCACTGTTCACCGCGCGTTGGTTTCACGCGCAGCCGCTCACGGCGGCGCGTGAGGGCGCGTGGTAGACTTTCTGGGGAAGTGTTCAACAGGTGTTTTGCTATACTTAATGTTTTGAACATTTTTGGTGTTGGATACGAGTTAATCGGACATCGTATCGATACTGTTTCGAGGGTCCGAAGGTTTTAGGTTATGTTTTAAATTAATATTAAATTCCCGAAAAATTGTGGAAAAGTGATATGATGTTTTTAGAGTCATTAATGACTTTTCATGTTGTTTTTTGGACAGGATTCGAGATTCCTGGAAAGCGTGGGAAATTACGGAAGTGCGTCCGGCTTGGAAAATGAGCGGTTTGGATGGTGCGTGCGAGCATTGGTAGGCTGGCTCACATTTAACGTGACCCTTGCTAGTACCGCAGATATGCTTGCTACGCATCAAGAGTCCGTTGAAGGTGTTTAGAAACTTTGTTGGAGCGGGTGTACTACCGGTGCCACGTGGTGGACGGAGTTTGGCTGAACAGTCGACGGGGACTTGGCGGTGACCGAGTGCACTTGCGGACGTGACTAGTGAGCATCGGTAGGCAGGATCACACTTACTGTGACTCTTGCTAGTACCACATACATGCTTGCCATGCGTCAAGGTGCTGAGAGTCCCGGCAAACTTGCCCTGTGGGAGCGTGGCGGTTTTCGTGGCCTAAGTCCATTCCGAGGGGAAGATATGGAATCTGAGAAATCCGAAGACTTCATGGAGTGGAAGGCTCGCAATCAAATTTCCTTTTCAAGCGACGTTCTCGTGGAGCTTGGCGACAGATGTTCTTCTAGAGTTTCGGGACATGAGCCGACTACTCTCTCCATGAATGGCGAGAAGCTTTCAGACATCCCAAACAAGGAGTGGTTGTGCGTTCCACTGTGCTTGAAGGAGACCGTTGTTCAGAAGAAGGACAATAAACAAGGACTTACTGGTTCTTGGGAGAAAAAACCATGCCGAGCAACTTCTTTCCTAACCCATAAGCATACCGAGCAACTTCTTTCCTAACCTTTTCGTTCTGGCCCTACGAATGTGCCATCTTGATGCGAAGGGCAGGCAGAAATGGAAAGTTATGTTGTTGATGTGAGATTGCGATAACTAAGATAACTTGAGGTCTCAATTTCACATCGGAAGCCAAAATGGGCGAGTTGGAGATGAACCGTGCAGAGAGGATGCTGATAGAAAATGAGCGAGATACCACTTGAGATGAGCTCTCCTTGCTGCACAGAAATTTGCAGGACTCAGAAGGCTTTGATGCTTCGATGACGAAGGCTTGAATGCTTCGCAGGGCGAAGGCTTGGATGCTTCGATAACGAAGGCTTAGGTGCTTCGCATGGCGAAGGCTTAGATGCTTCGCAGGGCGAAGGCTTGAATGCTTCGATGACGAAGGCTTGGATGCTTTGCATGGCGAAGGCTTAGATGCTTCGCAAGGCGAAAACTCAGATGCTTCGATGACGAAGGCTTGGATGCTTCGATCATGAAGGCTTTTTACATTAGAGAGAATAAGCTTTGAAAATTGTACATGGTGAACAAATCAATTTGTTAATCTCATTTCATTGATACTTGAATTCAGAAGGCAACTTGAAAAGCAAAATTGAAAAGCTCCATAGAGTTTTATGTCTTTCTAATGTTGACTTGCGTCTAGTTGATGCGGATCACCTTTGACGCTGGCTCGTTTGACTCTTTGTTCTCCATGTGATTTACAGTCTTGTTTTTGATGTAGTCTGTACAATGCCCCTCCCTCAGGAGATTTCGGAGATATCTTTCGAAAGATATACATGTGTTGATATTGTGCCCATAACATTCATGATAGGCGCACCATTTGGTTTTATCAGCACTCTCTTGATTGCCTTTGACTGGCTCTGGCTTCTTAAACCATGGCTTGTTCTTAATTTCATTATGGATCTGATGGGCTGGTAAAGATAGCTGCAAGTTAGGCTTCCCCATAACCGGCGTTTGGGAGTGTTGCCCTGCCTTTCGCTTGTTGAGCTTTCCAGTTGCAGACCTTCCATGGGGTTCATCCTCATCGGAGGCCTTTTCGCTAGTCCCAGCATGGCCATGAGTATGAGCGGCGCGCCTCTCGTCCTCCCAACTTGCATGTCGCTCTGCTAGCGAAAGTATTTCGGAAAGACCTCGCGCATTGCTCATGACGATGTCCCCGTAAAGCTGGCTGTCTCGAGGGAGTCCTTGTTTGAATGCCATTGCCGCAACAAAGTCATTACAGCCGATAATGCGAGATTTCTCCTCACAAAATCTCCGTATGTATTGTCGCAGAGTGTCTTTTGCTCTCTTTCGGACAGAGAAAAGATGGTCGTCTTTCACCTCGATTGTCCGAAGTTGTGCGTATTCTTTCACAAATGTCAAAGCCAACTCTTCGAAGGACTCAATCAACCTCGGGGGGAGATGATTGAACCAAGTCATGGCTTGGCCTTGAAGGGAAGCTTGAAAAACTTTGCACATGAGCGCATCGTTAGACCTGTAGGGGATCATGACTCCTCGAAAATGATCTATGTGTTTTACCGGGTCGGAGGCTCCTTTGAATGAAGTGAAGTTTGGCGTTGCGAACCTCTTGGGGAATGGCTCCTCCTCAATATCCCTTATAAAGGGCGTAGAGAGCCGTATCTGGCGACGTAGATCATCCTCCAGATCGCTTCCTTGTTGAGCACGAAGGTGCATGTCCAGCATTTTTTGAATATCATTAGCCTGCAATGCTCCTTGCTGAGGCGATGAGTCCCTTTTTGCTAATCGTTGAGAACCTCCTTGAGCTTCTCCCCCTGTTCCCTGGGATTGTGAAGGGGAGTAGGCCTCATTTTCCCTTTTACTACCGTGGGCAGATCGTTTTGGGTTTTTGTATAGAGCTCGAAGTTGCCCCCTGCTCCTATGTGAGTGTTGTGAGTGCTCTGCCCGTGAAGTTGCCCCAGTCCTACCTCCTAGCCGTTCACGTACTAACGGCTTTAGGCGTTGTGGGCTTTTCGCTCGATGAGCGTGACTTTCTTCTCCAGAGTCGCCTAGCGAAGTATCTCGTGACATTGTTTGGCAGCGAACCTGCTCTTTCCTAGGACGTCTTTGGGCATTCTCTTGTCTTCCACGTGACGTGGATCGTCTGTCCTGCTCCTGGATTGGTCTCTCTGCTAGGAGTTGCTGCAAGAGCTTTGACTGGAGTTGAACTTGTTTGCTTAACCCTTCAACTTGCTGCGCCAAATTGTCTTGGGGAGGTTGGTGACGACTTCTCCCTGAGATGTCATGACATCCGTCCAGAAAGTCCTTTAGGACCATGTTTGTTATGGGTCGATCATGTCGTGATGCATTTCCCATCAACCTCTCATTCGCTTGTTGTAAAGTCGAAGTTCCTTCCCCTAGCGCGGGTACTTGGTTAGCTGGAGAGGGGAATGCTCCAAAACTGAAGGTTGGCCTCCCTTCGAGTGTCTCAAGGGGCGCTTCCATAGACACGCGCCTGAGTTGAGCTGGGCGCTTCTCCGGAGTTTCTATGTGAGCTTCATTCCTCGTCTGAGCTGTTGAGGCAGAAATACCTTCTCCGGCTGACTGAGCGGATCGACGAGCCTTAGCCATGCCGATTCGAAGAATTTTGAATTTGGAAAGCTGTTGATGGGTAATTTGAACAACGTTCAGAATCTTCGAACAATGTCGATGAACGACGAACGAAGAGAGATGAACGATGAACAATGTTCAAAATCTTCGAACAATGTCGATGAACGACGAACGAAGAAAGATGAACGATGAACGGATTCTTGATGAGTGATGAACAACGTTCAAAATCTTCGAACAATGTCGATAAACGACGAACGAAGAAAGATGAACGATGAACAAAGAACAAATTCCTGATGAGTGATGAACAACGTTCAAAATCTTCGAACAATGTCGATGAACGACGAACGAAGAAAGATGAACGATGAACAAATGAGAGAGCTTCTTCTGAGTATAACTCAATAGCTCTCAATGAAAGCACCAATTGTTGAATCAAAGATTGAACCCGTCGCGAAAAGTCCTCACAATTCCTGCAAACAGCAAACAATTAGCTATCGTTGCCTCGATCGATTTACCCGGGGGGTTGTTCGACCAAGAACACTCCGATGCCTAAGTTAGCTTCGAGAGAGGAAAGGGATATACTTCGAAACGAAGAATCAACGTACCTTGGAAATGAAATGTGCCTTCCTATTTATAGGAAAATCTTGGGAGCCTTGGAGCGTTCTGATTGGTCGGTTGAATATTTAATTAGTAAATAATATATTATTATAAAATATATTATTTAATAATTGTAATGATAGCTCATTATGATAGTAATGATATTTGTTGTATATTAATATTAATTATTCATTATTAAGAATAACGATAATTAACTCTCGGGGAGAATATCAATATTACAGAGGTTTTAACCCGATCAAATAACGTATTTAACTGGTAAATAGATTATTTAATGTGCGGGTGTTTTTCAAATGATCAGCGTTATTTGCCAAGGGCAATTTGGTCATTTTTGGGAATTACGGGACGCGTGGCGGCTCCATAATTTTCGGATGATTTTGGGTTCCACAGAACTGAAAAGCAGTCAATTCCTACATAAAATTCTGAGCTTCACGTGCATAGATGGAAAGGTAAAAAGAATGGCAGCCTAACAAATCCATACTGTTGTGGTTTTAGAAATGCGCAAGCTGCAATGTATCATGGCATGTTGGAAAAAAGTCAGTGCATTCAGTAATTGGGTGCACTATGGCTCTGAGCCTACATAATAAATCCGCAAAAAAATGGCATTCCAGCTTGGAAAATACTATCTAAAATAGCTTCTACCAATTTACAACTTTTGTTTCAACTTGAATTGTTTTTAAGCTAATGAACTTGTGCTGATTGTGATGCAAAAACATCACGGGGATTTTCTTTTATTTCTTGTCCTTTTTGTTCTATTTTCCTCCTTTATTTGGGGCGAGGATGTGTAATTTATTTGTAAGAGGAATAAAACGAAACAACCTGTTGCGTGAGCTCCTCCTTTGATGCAAAGAGAGACCACTCTAGGATTGTTTTCAAATTAGAATTCCAGTCATCTTGCGTACCATATATTATAGGTTCAACCCAATTTCCAGAGATGTCAAAATCAATCTGCAATTGAAATCCAACCAACGTGTGAATTGTATACACCGATTTCACTACAAAGTCTCGAGATGGAAAAGATAATCTAAATGTTAAAGAGCCAAACAATACCATTGGGACAATAATGTCATCTTGCCCAGTTCTCCGAACGTATGAGATAAAAGACCAACACTCTGGGTAGCTTTTCTAAAAGAAGTCAGGGCAAAGTAAGCGATACAAAGTTTCAATTTTCAATTATTCAATCATAAATTTGATATATGGAAATGATAAAATAATTTAAGGAAAAAGGGCAAACCGAGAATATAAGACACTAGTCCAAGATGATTTAAGTTTAACTACTTTGAATTCATTTAGCTTCGATTTTTGTGATTTTTCAAGATGTCCATTGATTTGTTGATGTTTAAGCTGCACTGAAGTTTAACATTAACATTCTACGGCTAGTTTATTAAATTCCTACAGCTAGTTGATAAGTGAGTGAGTAAGTGTGTGTGATGAGATGTAAAATGTGATAGATGATGAGCTGTAAAGGTAGTAACAGAATTGAGAGAATGTGAGAGCATGTGTGTGAGTTGCTTTACACACAAGATTATTCTCTAACTGTCTTTAACAGGTGGCTGCCAGGGATTGACAGAGTGATTGTCAATCCTGGCCGTGTGTGATGTGTGAGTGAGGATATATCAGTGTACACACTCCACAAAATGTATTAAGGAAAAATAGTGAAGTGAATTCAGAGAAAGGTTTCCGAATTCTCTAAGAAAACAGAGAAGGCATTTTCACAAACACCTTGTGTGCAGGTCACTGTTCTATTGATTTTGTGGTGCTGTGAGCCTAAATCACTATCCATTTTCTTCCTCTGTGTGTGTGTGTTCAAAGTAAATAACGAAATCAAGCAATCACGGGCTAATCCCGATTCACAAGTAACAGCAGCTAGGAGGTATGAGTTAAAGAATGCTCACCTGATGCAAGCTGCTGCAAAGCACCCAATTGCATGTCATCTCCCATCAATGTTCAATATGGTATCAGAGCAGGCATAGATCTGCATCTGGGACGTTGGCTGTGAAAAGAAAGCAAGTGAGGTGAGTGCTTAAGAGAAAGAAAGTAAGAAATGGCTGAAACACACAGTGGAGGAGGAGAGTTAAGAACTCCTATCTTCACAGAAACTAATTACGATACCTGGAGCATTAAGATGAAAACTGTGCTCAAAGGTTATGATCTATGGAAGTATATAGAAGAAGGAATTTCAGGAGCTGTGACACCTGGAGAAGGAGAAGAAGGTCCTACACGTCCACTAAATCGGGTGGATGTTGTGAAAGATGCTAAGACTCTAAGCATGCTACAAAATGTAGTTGCAGATGACATATTTCCAAGGATTCAGAATGAAGAGACTGCTCAGGCAGCCTGGAATGTGTTGCAACAAGAATATAGAGGAGATTCTAAGGTACGATCTGTCAAACTTCAGTCCCTAAGACGTGATTTCGAATATGCAAGGATGAGGGATGATGAAAACTTATCTGTTTATATCTCAAGATTGTATGGGATTGTAAATCAGATGAGAACTTATGGTGAAAACATAACAGAAAAGAGATTAGCACAGAAAATCTTAATAAGTTTGAGAAAGCCTTATGATCCTATTGTATCAATTATAGAAGAAACCAGGGATTTGGACACAATCAATGTAGAGAGTGTCATTGCTTCCATTAAGGCCTTTGATCAAAGAATTGAGATACATAGTGAAGGAAATGTAGACAAAGCATTTGCTAGCTGGTCTATAAATCCTAAGCTACAACAGGGAGGTTCACATGAGAAGTTTAAGAAGAATTTTAAAAGTAGGAGCTGGAACCAAAAGCCTAACACAGGAGAGAAATCAGGACATCACCAGTATTCTGAGAAATCAGAAAACTCAATACCTAAGTGCAGAAACTGTGGCAGGAAGCACTCAGGGACATGTTGGTTCAAGACTAAACCTAAGTGCTACAATTGCAACAAACTTGGACATGTTGCCAAGGATTGCATGAGTACCAAGTTAGTGAACATGGCAAAAGAAGTAATTGAAGCCCTTGTACCTGGAAATCTGTTCTATGCATGTAATTCAGCTTCAGTGAAGACTGGAAATGTTTGGTATGTTAACAGTGCATGTAGCAATCATATGACTGCTCAAGAATCTCTGTTAATTGAGGTTGACAGAAGCATTAAAGCCAAAGTTAAAATGGGAAATGGAGAGCTGGTGCAGGAAGAAGGAAAGGGAACTCTGGTGATTCAGACCAAACAAGGAGAAAGACACATAAAGGATGTTATGTTGCTGCCAGGTTTGGAGGAAAACCTGCTTAGTGTTGGGCAGATAATTGAACATGGATATTTTCTTGTGTTTGGAGATTAGTATGTGGATATATTTGAAGACAAGGAGCTGGTTCACAGGGTTGTTAAGATCCCTATGACCAGAAACAGGTGTTTTCCTATGACCTTTGACTGTGTAAAACCAGTGGCCATGAGGGCAACAATTTCAGAAGATTCTGAACTGTGGCATAGAAGATATGGCCATCTAAACTACACAAGTCTCAAGAAGCTACAACAGAAGGATATGGTGATTGGGATGCCTAAGCTACAAGATGGGAAACAGGTCTGTGCAAGCTGTGTTGCAGGAAAACAGCATGTTGAACAGTTTGATTCAGAACCTGCACTAAGGGCAACTCAGCCTTTAGAACTCATCCAGTCTGATGTCTGTGGTCCTATGCAAGTTGAGACTATTGGAGGTAACAAGTATTTCCTGACTTTTATTGATGATTATACAAGAATGTGCTGGTTGTACTTCTTGTCACATAAGTCAGGAGTTCTTAATGTCTTCAAGAAATTTAAAGCTATGGTAGAATTACAAAGTGGTTTCAAGATCAAGAGATTAAGAAGTGACAGGGGTGGAGAGTATCTCTCAAAAGAGTTTGAGAGTTTCTGTGAAGAAACTGGGATTGTGAGGAAACTAACTGTTGCCTATTCACCTCAGCAAAATGGGGTTGCTGAAAGAAAAAACAGGACTGTTGTGGAAATGGCAAGGGTAATGATGTGTGGAAAAAATGTTCCTCGCAGGTTCTGGGGGGAAACAGTAAGCACTGTTGTTTATTTACTAAACATAAGTCCTACCAGATCACTCAATGGGAAAACCCCATTTGAGCAATTCAGTGGGAGGAGGCCAGGACTGAAGCATTTCAGAATTTTTGGCTCTATCTGCTACTCTCAAATTGTTGATCAACTAAGGCAGAAACTAGATGAGAAAAGTGTGAAATGCATTTTCATGGGATATGGAAGTTGTGAAAAAAGGATATAGATTGTTCAATCTGCAAACCAACAAGATTGTGGTTACTAGAAGTGTAATCTTTGATGAAGAAAGTGTTTATGATTGGGATACTTCTAAAACTGATGGTGGACGGTTTCTTACCATTAGTAGTGGTTCTGATGAGGCTCAGGAACCAGATGAAGGTTTAGGACATGATTCACAAGATCCTGTGAGTCATACTGAGTCTGAAGGGGAAAATCAGAATGAGAGAGAAGAAGAACATTCTTCCACTGGCTGTAACGACCCGTCCCAAATTCCATGATTAGATTAGTGACTAATCACGATTAGTGAGGCTAATCCGTGATTAGTAGAGCGAAATCGGACGAACGATGCGAAATGACCGTTTTGCCCCTGGTGGTGGCAAAACGTTGACTTTTCAATCGGGCGGTCAAATGGACTTTGACCGATGACCATGACGTAGTTCGTGACGTCACGAGTTCATAGACAGGTGGCACGTTCAATTCCGACGTTCGAGGAAGAAGTTATGACATGCGGAAGTTTAGGGGCATTTTAGTAATTTGGGTGAATAGGAGGTCAAATGTTGACTTTTTGACCGGGAGGTCCGATGGCCGAGGGCCAAAGACAGTTACGTAGATAAGGACGATACGAATCCATAGGCAGGCGGCACACTGAAATCGGACTTCAAACGGGAGAGTTATGGGTCACGGAAGTCCGATTTCCCTATGCACGAACTTCGAGACGGGGACGTTTCGGCGAAATCTGATTGGGTGGATATTTTGGTGAGCCCCCATCCCATTGATTTGATCCCCCAAAATGTGGATCTATATAATAAAATAATATTATTTAATTAATTTTTTTTAACCAAACCCACCCACCATTCAATCTTAACCATCCATTTCAATTCTATCTTAAATCCTCACCCTCCATCCCTCATTCCCTCATCTGATCACACCATCTCCTTCTCTCTTTTCTTCCACGGCACCATCACCATTTTCATTCCATTTTCTTCCTTTTCTTTCAAAAACCGAAACAACCACACACCATCACCATTCCTTGCTTGGATGAGCTGAACATGATCGTGAGGTGGTGGAAAGAGGTTTAGGACGGCAAGCCACTGCCAGCCACGGCGGAGGACACGGCGGGGAGAGAGAACCCGTGAGGTAAAAATATTCGAAAATTCAAAACTCAGTTTTGTTGCTTTTTATTCGATTCTAAGGTTTAGGCTAGGTTGCTGGTAGCCCTAGGAGTCGAATAGAATTAGTTTTGGGGATGGGGAAGGCCTGGAACGGCCGTGAACGGCGGAGGAATGCACGGCTGCCATGGCCAAACTCGAAGGTATGGTTTTCGGTGTTTTCCTTTCAGTTTAATGTCATAGAACCCTAGGTTAGGATTAGAGGATGAAAATGGGACAAACGGGAGGCATTTTGGTGGTCGGACGGTGGAGAACCGGCCGGGTCAAGTCGCGGGTCACGGCGACCCGGTTGCAGGGTTCGGGTCGACCCGTCGAGTGGTTGAAGGCGGTGACCTGGCATGATGATGTGGCACCTGTCAGATTGTCAGGTGACGTGGACCACTCATCAGCCGACACGTGTCACATGTCAGTGCACAGTCAGCACTGACATGTCAGTGACGTGGCCCAATCAGGGGCTGACACGTGGCACTGACAGCATAGTGACGTGGACCAATGGGAGCTTGACACGTGGCACCTGTCAGATGACGTCATGCTGACATCAGCGATGACGTCAGCAGGTACTGTAGCAGGCGCGTGAAGCCCACGCGCAGCCACTTCAGGCGGCGCGTGAGGGCGCGTGGCAGGGAATCTGGGGAAGGTTCCAACATACGAAATCTTCTACTCGATGTAACGAACATTTTGGGACTGGTTTTGTGTCAATCGGACACCGTCTCGATGTGTTTCGGGGCATCGGAAGGTTTAGGTTCGGGATTAAAAATAGTTAAAAATACGGGAAAATTACGGGGCTTTAGTGGGAGGTTAATCAAGTAGTTAGTAACCTTCTATTACAATTTGGACAGGTTTGGGAGTCCCGGTGACGGTGATCGGCTCGAGGAGCCGTATGGCACGCAAATCAAGGCGGCAGCTCGGATGGTCTGTGAGTGGACCTTGTTTTCTAAATTGGTGCATGCATAAATATTTATTATATGTTTTAAATGCTTGTTTGTAATGCCATGGGTGCATTTGTATGTGGTTACGTATAAGCACGTATTTCGAGGTTTCGGCCTTATACGGTGCTTATACGGGTCTGTATTTCTTATTTGGTTCAAATGAACTGGCTTTGGATTTCTAAAAGGATAAACTCGGGTATGAGACCCATTTGGTTTTGTCTCGGGCATATGACCTCAGATTTCGGGCACGGTGCCCAGTTGATGTCCTATGTTCGGGTACGAGACCCAGTCACTTTACGGTTTTGATTTCAGGTCAGGGAACCTTAAATGGATTCCCAGGTTCATGACGATTTATGGGAACCGGCATGAACCCTTGTTATGTTATTATGGTACATGACGGTTTATGGGAACCGGCATGTTACCTCGGTTATGTTATTACGGTACATGACGGTTTATGGGAACCGGCATGTTACCTGATTATGGATTTATGGATCATGACGGTTCAGGGGAACCGGTCATGAATGTTTACGTTATGTATATATATGTTCATCTACCTTCCTTTACTTCCATTATCTCCTTCGGGGAGGGTCGTTGGCCTGGGTGGACCCCGGAGTAGTCACGGAGCACCGACTGAGTGGAGTCACCCCCCAGTTGGGTTCCTTACTCTCAGGAAGGCTATGGTTACTATTACCTCGGGTAGGGTCAGTGGTCTGCGGACATTGACCTTGACTTTGAGATGACTCGAATTGAGACCCGGGTAGCACGCGCGTAGCTTTGGATACCGTGACAGGATTGGTTGTGTGACTTATATATATGTATGTGATGGATATATGATATATGATATATGATATGTGGTGTGTACAGGTGTGCACAGGATTTGAGCAGTGGCTCGTGTACTTGGTTTCTTTATGGTTTGGGGCCGAGTCCCTTATGGATTTGGGCAGTAGCCCGTATGGTCGTTTTCATTGTGGTCCTTTCGACCTTGGTTTATATATGGTTTGGGCTTAGTCCCACATATGGTTTGTTTTTGGATAAATGGTTTTCAAATGCATGCATGCTTTTTAGTGGAGGGAACAAATGTCTTCGTTAAAATATTTTATAAACTTTTGTTTTGTCCACTCATAGTTTTTAATGTTTTGACTGCCCTTCAGGTTGACATCGGATGTGGACTGTAGTTGAGACCGAGATATCACATGCCTCCTCTGGATCCTTTCGTACTCTGATAGCCCGGGAGGGCAAAGGTCGGAAATATCCCTTGTCTGACACTTCGTGTCAGACGGGAGCAGGGTCATCCCGCACTAATCCCGGGGGGATTGGGATGGGTCCTGTCAACGTGGTATCAGAGCGGGGTTGACTCTATTCGAGCAACCGCGGAGCTCTTGGAGTATGTACGCTGGTCGAGGATGTGATATCTCAAGGGGCTGCAGTTCATGGTGAACCTGATTGTTGGGGTGCCGGTACAATAGTTAGTAGGATTGGCAAGCCTTGGTTCGGCATTTGAGGCCGGGGTTGCCATATTTCTGTCGTGGTTGACAGTGTGAGACCCTACGGAAGGCTTAACGTAGTATTACGTTAACGTGTTGATCGTGAGACGGTTAGTTGGGATCGTCTTTCACGATGTCGTAGGATTGGTTCCGACGACTAGTTGGGAATTGTGATCATCGGATGGTCGAATATTGTTGAGTTGGATGATCGGATTTAGTTGAGTTAGATCCGAGTTGGATTGACGGTAGGATTGGATTGACGTCTTTATGATGTCCAGACCGCGGGGTCGGTCAGATCGTGGATTTTACTACCTTATGCAGTTGGGTTCTGAGGAACTCTAGGTGTGATCGTGGAACCCTACCGTATGTGTATGGTTCGGAAATGGGAGTTGACGAGTGGTTTGACTTGGACGACTATTCGGATTTGGATTCGTTAGTCGGTCTAGTCATGTCAGCTTGTGTTGGGACTGCACTTCGCAGTCGAGGTTATATTTATCGGTTAGACATAGTTGGTTGTCATGCTACTCAGTTGTGGTTTGTCGCAACTAAGGTCATTGGTGACCTGGTAGAGGACATTGGGTTAGTCGAGTTGCGACTGGTTAGAGTTTGGTTGGACAGGTTACCAGGGTTGGTACTTGTCGATGGAATCCCTGAGTGGGATACAGAGTAGTTGGTACGGGCGATTGATTCCGTTGGATACGGATTCTGGATATAGCGAGGTCTGGTAGTTAGGTCTGCACGAGTCTGTGGAAGGCACTACTACCGAGAATGGTCGTAGTTACGCTTGTTGGGAATCGGTGACGTTTCCTTTTCTCGTATGAGTTGTCAGGGTGATTGTACCCAGAGGTGTTGGGTACGAGGGAGGCAGAGTTTCTCCTATTCGAGCAGAAGTACGGGGCAGTCGCTCGGTATGAGCGGAGATTCAGGGTTGTCAGTTTTGGACATGGTGTGCCGATACTGATACTGGTGTTGGTATACTGGTATTAGCGCTGGTGCTAGTGCTGGTGATTGTGATGACGGTGAGTCACGGGATGTGGCTCTGACGAGATGGGCATATGTTCGGTATCTGTGGTTCCAGAGTGGACCTCAGATAAGGTTAAAGTGGTTAAGGGACACGTGGTTGATGTCCGGGTATGTTGTTTCCAATCTTGTTGGAACTTCGGAATCGCGGGAGTTTGCGATTGAGGTGACGAGAGGAGTACGGGTTTTCCGCATTGGTATCGGGTATTTCGACGTCATTTTTGGGTGACTTCTCAGATTCTACCATGATTGATGATGGTAGATGACGTTGATGATATAGATGTTGTTGGTTGCCACTAGTACACTGATCGTGACAGGACCCGCCCCGATCCCACAGGGACCACAAGGGGATGTGCCCTGCTCCCGTCTGACACCCAATAATTCATACCAATTTTTAACCTCAAAACATCAAATGCATAAATAACAAAATTAAAGTCATACATCAAATCCGAATTAAACGAATGTCAGACAAGGGATGAAATCCAAAATTACAAGTTGCGAGCACGACTCTAACATAAACCTGCGGGTACATCACCCAACAGGGATTCAGGTACGCAGAAGTAGATCTATGCCTCAGCCTCAGGTTCCTCCTCTACCTCAGTATCACGACCTGGAGGGGTTACCAAAACATTAAGGGTAAGTGGACCGAAACTCAATTTTATAAAATCGTTTGATAAGTAAAACATATAATTTACCCCTCCTTTTTCCAAACATGCATGCAGCATCATTTAAAATCATAAATAATATAATATGAATCATAAGGCATGTAATAAAACCATAACCATAATTTTAGCCACTGCACTATACACTGCAATCCGACATCCCTGATGTCTGACGTCCCTGACATCAATAAGGTCACAATCACAAGGCTACGCGTGCCACTCGGGTCTCAATTTCCGAGTTCAATCCTCGAACCCTGTTCGGTTACAGCATCCCCGATGCTTAGCGTCGTAGACGCTGGACGTTCTAGACGTCCGTGACCTCTCCGGGGTACCTCATCCGGAGGAGACAATATAATATGGAAGTATCTATACAGTGCAGTACCAAATACATTTTATCGATATCCACATGCAAACATATATGTATACATAGGTAAAATCTGAACCGATTGTTACGTTTCATTAAACGGGTCTCATGCCCAAATACCGTGAAACGTGCCATAACCGAAATCTCAATATCATCAAAACCATTTATAGATTCCAGCATGTGAACATATAAGTAAATCAGAAAACATTTAAGCATGCAAGGGTTTAATGAAAATGGGCCCACTCACAGTACGATTCCGCTGCGAATCTGCGCGTACGGACCTGTACCGAGATTATCGTACAATCCCTGTCAGTTCAATTCACACGTAAGGGTCACTACAAGTCCTTAAAATTTATTCAAAAGAAGGTTCGAAACAGAAGCCGGTTCGGGGAAACCGTCAACACGTTTCCCGAGGCAACTGACCCTAACCGGACCCTTCAAACTATCTCAGATCAACATGGTTAATTCACCACAAATGTTCAGAATGATGAGAGGAATAAAATTCATGTTGATCGTGATCGGAGATAAGCCCCAACGCGCCCTCACGCGCCGCCCAAAGTGGCTGCGCGTGAAAGTCACGCGCCTGACACTGTAGCTACAGTGTCAGCACCTTCACCCGTTTGTCTGTAATTCGGGCCTGCCACCCGCGGCTTGACCCGGTTAATTACCCATCAATTCCTACTCGATTTCAATCCAATTTGATCCTAACATGTTAATTAAACATTCAATTTATGTTCTGGGTTATTAATTTGCCAAATCGAATCCTCAAACGGCCCTTCGACCCGTGATCATCCAAACGGGTTGATCACCCCAACTTACTGGTTTCTAAACCGAAATCAAATTAACCTTACATGAAGCATCCTAGTATCACAACGAACTGGAAAACACACTCAATTGAATCAACACTCACCTGGAAGTAGTCGTCCAAACCTCTGAAATTCTTCTGAACACGGCAGTCACCGTCCCAGCTCACCCGTGGCTGGTTGCCTTCGATTTTGATATGGTTGTGTTCCAAATACTCCCAGAAAGCTTACTCTGCGATTAGATTGGCCCAACACACCGTAGAAATTAAACACTGATTTTCCCTCCAATTTTTCCAGAAATGGCTTCTCTGGTTTCCTCACCCGTTCTTAGTTATAACAGCATCAGAGTGATGCTCAAGCACGTTCTAATTGGTTTTAAACAATTTCAAGCCGTCCCAGAGGCTCGTGGGTGTCCAATTGTCCATTGAAAAAATGTTCCCCGAAAAGCTTCGATCTTGAATTAATCAATTGATCGTGCAAACTGGACGGCTCAGGCCACGTTCAAAAGCAAAAGACAACCCAGACATTCCAGCACATGATAGCATAATCAATTGCACGATAGAACCACCGCACATGGTGGTGCCGCCCATTTCCCCCGCGGTCTGCTACAGTAACCAGGGCAAAAAGACCAAAATGCCCCTGGTTCAAATAATTACCAAAATACCCTTCACTTCCTAGACCCGTAACTCAACCATACGAAGTCCGATTTTGGCGTGCCGCCTGTCTACGTACTCAGGACGTCGAGACCTACCTATCGGTCCTTGAGTCGCGTGAAAATTAATTGTCAAACGAAAAGTCAATATTTTTGCCCGTGAAGTCCAACTTACGGTAATGCCCCTGAACTTCCGATAGTCATAACTTTTTTCCCGATCGTCCGAATTGGACGTGCCACCTGTCTATGAACTCGTGACGTCCCGTACTACGTCACGGTCATAGGTCAAAGTCCATTTAACTCATCAATCAAAAAGTCAACAATTTGGCCATGCCAATCATAGGGGTAAAAGCGTCAATTCACACATTAAATTGGAATATTAAAATCCTTGAATGTCCGGGGTGTTACAACCTTCCCCCTTTATGAAATTTCGTCCCGAAATTTCAAGGAAACAAATGAGGAAATTGTTCTCGCATCTGAACCTCAGGCTCCCATGTGGCTTCTTCCACATTCTGGTTTCTCGAGAGAATCTTCACGAGAGGGATCGTCTTCCGACGTAGTACCTTGTCCTTCCGATCCAAGATCTGTACTGGTTGTTCATCAAAGCTCAAATCCTCTCGTAGTTCGACAGGTTGTTCCCCAAGTACATGAGAAGCATCATGTACGTACTTCCATAGCATCGATATGTGGAAAACATCGTGAACTCTAGATAGTTCTGGAGGTAGTGCTAATCTGTAAGCAACTCTGCCGATTCTCTCCACGATCTCATATGGTCCGATAAAACGCGGACTCAGTTTCCCCCGTCGACCAAATCGGATAATCCCTTTCCACGGAGATAACTTCAGGAAGACAAAATCTCCCACTTCAAATTCCAAGTCTCGAATCCGTCGATCGGCATAACTCTTCTGGCGATCCTGTGCCGCCTTCAGTCTCTCCTTGATAACACGAACAGTTTCCATGGTTAAGTCCATCAATTCCAGCCCTACAGCCGCTCGCTCTCCTATCTCCGTCCAGCAGATAGGTGTCCTGCACTGTCGACCATACAGTGCCTCATAAGGTGCCATCCCGATGCTTGCCTAATAGCTGTTGTTGTAAGCGAATTCCATCAATGGCAAATGAGTATCCCAAGAGTCCTGAAACTGTAGTACACATGACCTCATCATGTCCTCCAGGGTCTGAATGGTTCTTTCAGACTGCCCATCGGTCTGTGGATGGAACGCAGTACTGAAACGTAGGGTTGTTCCCAAAGTAGCTTGCAAACTTCGCCAGAACCTGGAAGTGAAACGCGGATCACGATCGGACACGATCGATTCCAGCGTACCATGCAATCGTATGATTTCCTTCACAAACAACTGAGCCAGTCGATTAGGTTTATAGGTCTCCTGAACTGGCAGAAAATGGGCTGATTTGGTTAACCGATCCACGATCACCCATACTCCGTCCACTCCACTCTGAGTCCTTGGTAACTTAAAGACGAAGTCCATGGTGATGTGATCCCACTTCCACTCGGGAATCGGAAGTGGCTGCATAGCCCCATAAGGTCTCTGCCGTTCCGCCTTAACCTGCTGACAGGTTAAGCATTTGCTCACGAACTCAGCAATATCCTTCTTCATTCCTGGCCACCAATAATGGTTCCGGAGGGTACGGTATATCTTTGTACCTCCCGGATGCATAGCATAGGCCGAACTATGGGCCTCCTCAAGAATCTCGGCTCGTAACTCTGCCAATGCAGGTACGCACAAACAGCCCAATTTCACAAGTGCTCCGTCGCCCCGGATGGTAAAATCCTATCTCCCATCCGCATCGACCTCAATTCTGTAAATACAGAGTATAGGATCCTGAAGTTGTGCTTCGATGATCCGATCAATCAGTACTGGTCGTACATGGAAGCTGGCCAACAAAGCTCCATGCACATCAGTACCCAAAATAACTCCCGCCTTCCGGAGTTCCACCAGTAAGGGAAGATACACCATCCCCAGGTGTGCAACAGTTCCCGCTGATTTCCTGCTGAGTGCATCCGCCACCACATTGGCCTTACCCGGATGGTACTCGATCGCACAGTCATAGTCCTTCAGCAGCTCCAACCATCTCCGTTGTCTCATGTTAAGCTCTTTCTGAGTGAATAAGTATTTAAGACTCTGGTGGTCGGTGTATATCCGACACGTTGCGCCGAATAGATAATGCCTCCAGATTTTGAGAGCATGAACCACCGCCGCCAACTCCAAATCATGGGTAGGGTAGTTCAACTCGTGGGTCTTCAGCTGCCGGGATGCATAGGCGATAACCTTGCCAGTTTGCATCAACACGCAGCCCAGACCTTGCAGCGATGCATCACTGAAGACCACAAACTCTCCACTGTCATCCGGCAATGCAAGGACAGGTGCAGTGGTCAATCGATCCTTCATCTCTTGAAAGCTCCGATCGCACTGCTCGTCCCAGATAAACTTCACTCCCTTCCGAGTCAAACGAGTCAATGGTACAGCAATTTTGGAGAAACCCTCCACGAATCTCCGGTAGTAACCTGCTAATCCGACGAAACTCCACACCTCGGTCACTGTTGTCGGTCTAGCCCAGTTGGTCACCGCTTCTATTTTCTGGGGATCCACGCAAATCCCATCCGTCGATATCACGTGTCCCAGAAAACCAATACTGCACAGCCAAAACTGACACTTGCTCAGCTTGGCGTACAATTGTTCTTGTCTCAGCCTCTCCAAGACCAACCGTAGATGTTCCTCATGTGCACGGGCGCTCCGCGAGTACACCAAAATATCATCGATGAACACAATCACGAACTTATCCAGGTAGGGTCGGAAAACCCGGTTCATCAAATCCATGAATGCTGCTGGAGCATTCGTCAATCCAAATGGCATAACAAGGAACTCGTAGTGTCCGTAACGGGTTCGAAAAGCAGTTTTCGGAATATCCTCCTCCAAAATCCTCAGTTGGTGATACCCAGACCACAAATCAATTTTCGAGAAGCACTGTGCTCCCCGCAACTGGTCAAAAAGGTCATCGATCCTGGGTAGAGGATACTGGTTCCTCAGTGTCACCTTGTTGAGTTGTCGATAGTCAATACATAAACGGAGACTTCCCTCCTTCTTCTTCACGAACAACACCGGTGCTCCCCACGGTGAAGTACTTGGTCGGACATATCCCAAATCCACCAACTCCTGCAATTGAGTCTTGAGTTCTCGTAACTCAGCCGGCGCCATCTGGTATGGTGCCTGGGATATAGGTCGGGTACCAGGGAGTAGTTCAATTGTAAATTCGATCTCCTGCGATGGTGGCAATCCAGGTAAGTCTTCCGGGAACACATCCAGAAACTCACATACCACCGGTATCTCGTCGATACCCGGAGTATCAACCTGTTCCGACACGACATGCGCCAGATAAGCCTGGCATCCCTTCCGTAGAAGTTTGGTAGCAGTGAGTGACGAAATCACTTCAGGAGGCGAACCGTCACGTTCCCCCTGAAAGATAACTTTCGGCAAACCCGGGCTCCGCAGAATCACTTGCTTGCTACAGCAGTCGATGAGCGATCCGTGCTCCGATAGCCAATCCATCCCTAGGATTATATCGAAGTCGTGGATATCCAGAATAATTAAGTCTACAGGTAAATCCACATCCTCAATTCTTACCGGGCACCTCCGAATCACCTGATTCACAAGGTACACGATACCCATCGGGGTGCCAACACCCATTTCGCAATCTAAAGCTGATACCACACAATCAAGCATACCAGCACAACTTTTCGAAATAAAAGAATGTGTAGCCCCCGCATCCATCAGTACACGTACAAGAAGGTTAAAGATATGTAGTGTACCTGTGACCACGCTTGGGGCAGTCCTCGCCTGCTGTTGGGTCATGGCAAAAACTTGGGCCCTCGGCCCTCCGTTCCGCCCGCGCCCGCGCGCGCCACGCCCAGCACCACGGTCACCTCCCTGACCGCGACCTCCATTAGTGTGGGAAGCCGTGCTCTGCACCACACTAGAGCCCCCATCGTCGTTGTTCTTGGACAACTGCAGGCAATCACTGGCATAGTGGCCCTCCTCTCCACAAGCAAAACAAGTTACTGGCCTTGGCCTGTCCGAATGCCCGCCAGAAGCACCGCTCCAAGATGAGCGTTGCCCAGAGTTGTATCCAGATCCTCTGCCCTGAGAGCCTCCGCGTCGACTTGACCAGCCACGACCCTTGAAGGATGAGGGTGCTCCCCTGTAGCCCCTTCCCTTGTTGTTCTTATGGCCCGATGGCCCACGATGTGGGCGATCCTGACGTCGCCCCTCGCCCGAAGGTTGTCGTGTCTGGTGTGCCGCCAGACTGGCCTCGACACGCACCGCAGCGTCGACCAAATTTCTCAGTGAAGCATGAGTAGCAGCAGTCACACTTGCCCGGATCTCCCCTCGGAGTCCAAGCTCAAACCTTTGGCATTTGCCCTCCTCCGTGCTCACGAATGATGCAACGAACCGGGATAGTTTTCCGAAAGTTTGCTCGTAGTCCGCAACGGACATGTCACCCTGCTCCAGCCGCAGAAATTCAGCATCCCGCGCCGCGCGAAAGGATCGCGGGTAGTACTGGTCCAGAAATCTGGAACGGAAAGCTTCCCAAGTAGTGGTATGGATAGACCACCCAGACATTTCGAGTTCGTGCCACCACTGGTAGGCTCCTCCTTCCAGCAAGAAGGCCGCCAAGGTTACCCGTTCGCCCGGAGGGCAGTGCATCACCAAGAAGATCCTTTCCCACTTGGTGATCCAATCATGAGCATGTTCGGGGTTTGATCCCCCGTAGAAAGGAGTGGCTCCCAAACGTTGAGCCCTTTCAATGCTCGCGCATTCCATCTCCCTTTCCAGATCCTCGTCAGTTCGAATATGAGGAATTCTCCTAAGAGGCATAACCAACTGTCAAGAGGTATAGATCAGATAACAATATTCTTAAAAGTCGAAAAGTAACTAGTACTAATCGCTAGTCTAGCATGCTGACCATACCCTAGTACTGACCACAACCTAGTGCTCTGATACCAAGCTGACAGGACCCGCCCCGATCCCACAGGGACCACAAGGGGACGTGCCCTGCTCCCGTCTGACACCCAATAATTCATACCAATTTTTAACCTCAAAACATCAAATGCATAAATAACCAAATTAAAGTCATACATCAAATCCGAATTAAACGAATGTCAGATAAGGGATGAAATCCAAAATTACAAGTTGCGAGCATGACTCTAACATAAACCTGCGGGTACATCACCCAACAGGGATTCAGGTACGCAGAAGTAGATCTATGCCTCAGCCTCAGGTTCCTCCTCTACCTCAGTATCTCGACTTGGAGGGGTTACCAAAACATTAAGGGTGAGTGGACCGAAACTCAATTTTATAAAATCGTTTGATAAGTAAAACATATAATTTACCCCTCCTTTTTCCAAACATGCATGCAGCATCATTTAAAATCATAAATAATATAATATGAATCATAAGGCATGTAATAAAACCATAACCATAATTTTAGCCACTGCACTATACACTGCAATCCGACATCCCTGATGTCTGACGTCCCTGACATCAATAAGGTCACAATCACAAGGCTACGTGTGCCACTCGGGTCTCAATTTCCGAGTTCAATCCCCGAACCCTGTTCGGTTACAGCATCCCCGATGCTTAGCGTCGTAGACGCTGGACGTTCTAGACGTCCGTGACCTCTCCGGGGTACCTCATCCAGTGGAGACAATATAATATGGAAGGATCTATAGAGTGCAGTACCAAATACATTTTATCGATATCCACATGCAAACATATATGTATACATAGGTAAAATCTGAACCGATCGTTACGTTTCATTAAACGGGTCTCATGCCCAAATACCGTGAAACGTGCCATAACCGAAATCTCAATATCATCAAAACCATTTATAGATTCCAGCATGTGAACATATAAGTAAATCAGAAAACATTTAAGCATGCAAGGGTTTAATGAAAACGGGCCCACTCACAGTACGATTCCGCTGCGAATCTGCGCGTACGGACCTGTACCGAGATTATCGTACAATTCCTGTCAGTTCAATTCACACGTAAGGGTCACTACAAGTCCTTAAAATTTATTCAAAAGAAGGTTCGAAACAAAAGCCGGTTCGGGGAAACCGTCAACACGTTTCCCGAGGCAACCGACCCTAACCGGACCCTTCAAACTATCTCAGATCAACATGGTTAATTCACCACAAATGTTCAGAATGATGAGAGGAATAAAAGTCATGTTGATCGTGATCGGAGATAAGCCCCAACGCGCCCTCACGCGCCGCCCAAAGTGGCTGCGCGTGAAAGTCACGCGCCTGACACTGTAGCTACAGTGTCAGCACCTTCACCCGTTTGTCTGTAATTCGGGCCTGCCACCCGCGGCTTGACCCGGTTAATTACCCATCAATTCCTACTCGATTTCAATCCAATTTGATCCTAACATGTTAATTAAACATTCAATTTATGTTCTGGGTTATTAATTTGCCAAATCGAATCCTCAAACGGCCCTTCGACCCGTGATCATCCAAACGGGTTGATCACCCCAACTTACTGGTTTCTAAACCGAAATCAAATTAACCTTACATGAAGCATCCTAGTATCACAACGAACTGGAAAACACACTCAATTGAATCAACACTCACCTGGAAGTAGTCGTCCAAACCTCTGAAATTCTTCTGAACACGGCAGTCACCGTCCCAGCTCACCCGTGGCTGGTTGCCTTCGATTTTGATATGGTTGTGTTCCAAATACTCCCAGAAAGCTTACTCTGCGATTAGATTGGCCCAACACACCGTAGAAATTAAACACTGATTTTCCCTCCAATTTTTCCAGAAATGGCTTCTCTGGTTTCCTCACCCGTTCTTAGTTATAACAGCATCAGAGTGATGCTCAAGCACGTTCTAATTGGTTTTAAACAATTTCAAGCCGTCCCAGAGGCTCGTGGGTGTCCAATTGTCCATTGAAAAAATGTTCCCTGAAAAGCTTCGATCTTGAATTAATCAATTGATCGTGCAGGCTGGACGGCTCAGGCCACGTTCAAAAGCAAAAGACAACCCAGACATTCCAGCACATGATAGCATAATCAATTGCACGATAGAACCACCGCACATGGTGGTGCCGCCCATTTCCCCCGCGGTCTGCTACAGTAACCAGGGCAAAAAGACCAAAATGCCCCTGGTTCAAATAATTACCAAAATACCCCTCACTTCCTAGACCCGTAACTCAGCCATACGAAGTCCGATTTTGGCGTGCCGCCTGTCTACGGACTCAGGACGTCGAGACCTACCTATCGGTCCTTGAGTCGCGTGAAAATTAATTGTCAAACAAAAAGTCAACATTTTCGCCCGTGAAGTCCAACTTACGGTAATGCCCCTGAACTTCCGATTGTCATAACTTTTTCCCCGATCGTCTGAATTGGACGTGCCACCTGTCTATGAACTCGTGACGTCTCGTACTACGTCACGGTCATAGGTCAAAGTCCATTTAACTCATCAATCAAAAAGTCAACAATTTGGCCATGCCAATCACAGGGGTAAAAGCGTCAATTCACACATTAAATTGGAATATTAAAATCCTCGAATGTCCGGGGTGTTACAGATCGTGTATTGGTTGGTGGACCCGGGATCTGTTCTGAATCATCAGGAGGAGATGAGTATATCGAAGTTAGGTGACTGAGATTCCTCATTCTCTACTTGGTGGCAGACGATGTCAGGTTACCTGACGTGGTGAGTGCATCGAGTGTTGTTTGCATTCACGTAGGATGGATTATTCGATCATTCTTGATTTTTCCCTGGTGGAATGACAAGGATCGATACGAGGTAATCAGTGAGAACCCACAGTCTCGGCGTGTCTCGTCGTTGATTAATCTGTTTAGATGTGGGAATTGGTTTAGGACTTTGGGTATCGTTATGGATCTGGATCGTGGTCTTGATGATCCAGATAGGTGAAGAATTTATCGCTCATACTTGGATGTTTGAGTGGGCATGTTGGGATTGAACTTCTTTTCGAGGTAAATCCCATATGGCTTATTACTCGCCTGAGTAGTTGTCCGATGAGTAGGTGTCTGACGAGGTCGGATTTTGTCTGACCTAGTGTTGTGTTGATGTTGGGATTGACTTCCCTATGAAGTCAATCAATCGTGTTGTGGTAATCGGTTGAGCGGGTAACCGATAGGTTTGGTTTTGGTATGTCTCGGTAGACGAGAACGATATTTCAGGTTTTGGAATCAGATCTCTGGATGACGATTCAGGATTTGATTTTGGAACTTGAAAGAGGATTTCTGTATTTGGGTTTTGGAATCGGATTCTGGGTGATGATCCAGGATTTGATTCTAGAGCTTGACTGTAGATTTTCTTTTATGGAGTTGGGTTCGGAATGGTTATTCCAAATGCCGGTTTACGGAATGATGATTTCGGATTCGAATTTGGACATGATTATGGATATGATTTCTGGGTTTGGATTCGGGATTTCTTACGAAATTGCGGATTCGGATTCGGATTTGGAAATAGATAATGGGTTGGAGTTTCGATTTGTCTAGATCGAACAAATGGACTCCATAATTGAAACGTGATTGACTACAACCTAGGTGGTTGTAGACTGATTGATGGGTAGATGTACGTACCTTGTACGTTGTTCGAGGTACGACACCGGGCAGACTTGGGATGTTTGATGACGGTATATAGGTTATACCAGTGGTACGTTGGAGAGCGTGTTGGTAGTCGGCATGGTTCCGATACCATTGGATTAGTCGGAGTCGTGGACTGGACGTTGGATACTGTGCATTGGGTCATGGTATTTCTGATGGGTCTAGTTACACACAGATTGAGTGAAATGCTTTGTGGGTAAGTGTTTACTCCTGGTTGGGTCCGTTGGTGGTTAGTGTAACCACGAGTGAGTATAGTGTCAGTTTTCGACTGACGACTGTCAAGTGGTGACGGTCTGTCGGAGGTGTCAGCGTGGATCGTTGAGTGAGGTCTGATGGCTCCCAGAGGGAGCAGACGTCAGGATAGATTAGTGATTGAGAAGGAAACCGTCTAGTTGTTGTATCAACAAGATGGTAGATTTGACAAGTAGTGTCAATTCGGACCGTGTGGCTACTGTTCTTCGACGTGGTCGAGTGTAGTCGATACGACGAGAGCGTTAGTGGCACGTCGGGCTGTAGACGAGTAAGTATTGTTCTGGTTAGTGGGTGTACTAGCGTACACGTGTTGCGAGGTAGGTCGATTTTACTTTCCACGAGGTGGATGTGGAATCAGGATAGTTGGAGTTTCGAGAACGGAACTAAATTAAGGAGGGAAGAACGGTTGGGTTTAGGTTGGTTGGAATTTCGGGGACGAAATTAATTAAGGAGGGAAGGTTGTAACGACCCGTCCCAAATTCCATGATTAGATTAGCGACTAATCACGATTAGTGAGGCTAATCCGTGATTAGTAGAGCGAAATCGGACGAACGATGCGAAATGACCGTTTTGCCCCTGGTGGTGGCAAAACATTGACTTTTCAATCGGGCGGTCAAATGGACTTTGACCGATGACCATGACGTAGTTCGTGACGTCACGAGTTCATAGACAGGTGGCACGTTCAATTCCGACGTTCGAGGAAGAAGTTATGACGTTCGGAAGTTTAGGGGCATTTTGGTAATTTGGGTGAATAGGAGGTCAAATGTTGACTTTTTGACTGGGAGGTCCGATGGCCGAGGGCCGAAGACAGTTACGTAGATAAGGACGATACGAATCCATAGGCAGGCGGCACACTGAAATCGGACTTCGAACGGGAGAGTTATGGGTCACGGAAGTTCGATTTCACTATGCACGAACTTCGAGACGGGGTCGATGTCACTCATCCCATTGATTTGATCCCCCAAAATGTGGATCTATATAATAAAATAATATTATTTAATTAATTTTTTTTTTAACCAAACCCACCCACCATTCAATCTTAACCATCCATTTCAATTCTATCTTAAATCCTCACCCTCCATCCCTCATTCCCTCATCTGATCACACCATCTCCTTCTCTCTTCTCTTCCACAGCACCATCACCATTTTAATTCCATTTTCTTCCTTTTCTTTCAAAAACCGAAACAACCACACACCATCACCATTCCTTGCTTGGATGAGCTGAACATGATCGTGAGGTGGTGGAAAGAGGTTTAGGATGGCAAGCCACGGCCAGCCACGGCAGAGGACACGGCGGGGAGAGAGAACCCGTGAGGTAAAAATATTCGAAAATTCAAAACTCAGTTTTGTTACTTTTTATTCGATTCTAAGGTTTAGGCTAGGTTGCTGGTAGCCCTAGGAGTCGAATAGGATTAGTTTTGGGGATGGGGAAGGCCTGGAACGGCCGTGAACGGCGGAGGAATGCACGGCCACCATGGCTAAACTCGAAGGTATGGTTTTCGGTGTTTTCCTTTCAGTTTAATGTCATAGAACCCTAGGTTAGGATTAGAGGATGAAAATGGGACAAACGGGAGGCATTTTGGTGGTCGGACGGTGGAGAACCGGCCGGGTCAAGTCGCGGGTCACGGCGATCAGGTTGCAGGGTTCGAGTCGACCCGTCGAGTGGTTGAAGGCGGTGACGTGGCATGATGACGTGGCACCTGTCAGATTTTCAGGTGACGTGGACCACTCATCAGCCGACACGTGTCACATGTTAGTGCACAGTCAGCACTGACATGTCAGTGACGTGGCCCAATCAGGGGCTGACACGTGGCACTGACAGCACAGTGACGTGGACCAATGGGAGCTTGACACGTGGCACCTATCAGAGTCTGACATGTCAGACCTGACAGCTGTCAGATGACGTCATGTTGACGTCAGCGATGACGTCAGCAGGTACTGTAGCAGGCGCGTGAAGCCCACGCGCAGCCACTTCAGGCGGCGCGTGAGGGCGCGTGGTAGGGAATCTGGGGAAGGTTCCAACATACGAAATCTTCTGTTCGATGTAACGAACATTTTGGGACTGGTTTCGTGTCGATCGGACACCGCCTCGATGTGTTTCGGGGCATCGGAAGGTTTAGGTTCGTGATTAAAAATAGTTAAAAATACGGGAAAATTACGGGGCTTTAGTGGGAGGTTAATCAAGTAGTTAGTAACCTTCTATTACAATTTGGACAGGTTTGGGAGTCCCGGTGACGGTGATCGGCTCGGGGAGCCGTATAGCACGCAAATCGTGGCGGCAGCTCGGATGGTCTGTGAGTGGACCTTGTTTTCTAAATTGGTGCATGCATAAATGTTTATTATATGTTTTAAATGCTTGTTTGTAATGCCATGGGTGCATTTGTATGTGGTTACGTATAAGCACGTATTTTGAGGTTTCGGCCTTATACGGTGCTTATACGGGTCTGTATTTCTTATTTGGTTTAAATGAACTGGCTTTGGATTTCTAAAAGGATAAACTCGGGTATGAGACCCATTTGGTTTTGTCTCGGGCGTATGACCTCAGATTTCGGGCACGGTGCCCAGTTGATGTCCTATGTTCGGGTACGAGACCCAGTCACTTTACGGTTTTGATTTCAGGTCAGGGAACCTTAAATGGATTCCCAGGTTCATGACGGTTTATGGGAACCGGCATGAACCCTTGTTATGTTATTACGGTACATGACGGTTTATGGGAACCGGCATGTTACCTCGGTTATGTTATTACGGTACATGACGGTTTATGGGAACCGTCATGTTACCTGATTATGGATATTATGGATCATGACGGTTCAGGGGAACCGGTCATGAATGTTTACGTTATTTATATATATGTTCATCTACCTTCCTTTACTTCCATTATCTCCTTCGGGGAGGGTCGTTGGCCTGGGTGGACCCCGGAGTAGTCACGGAGCACCGACTGAGTGGAGTCACCCCCCAGTTGGGTTTCTTACTCTCAGGAAGGCTATGGTTACTATTACCTCGGGTAGGGTCAGTGGTCTGCGGACATTGACCTTGACTTTGAGATGACTCGGATTGAGACCCGGGTAGCACGCGCGTAGCTTTGGATACCGTGACAGGATTGGTTGTGTGACTTATATATATGTATGTGATGGATATATGATATATGATATGTGGTGTGTACAGGTGTGCACAGGATTTGAGCAGTGGCTCGTGTACTTGGTTTCTTTATGGTTTGGGGCCGAGTCCCTTATGGATTTGGGCAGTGGCCCGTATGGTCGTTTTCATTGTGGTCCTTTCGACCTTGGTTTATATATGCTTTGGGCTTAGTCCCACATATGGTTTGTTTTTGGATAAATGGTTTTCGAATGCATGCATGCTTTTTAGTGGAGGGTACAAATGTCTTCGTTAAAATGTTTTATAAACTTTTGTTTTGTCCACTCACAGTTTTTAATGTTTTGACTGCCCTTCAGGTTGACATCGGATGTGGACTGTAGCAGAGACCGAGATATCACATGCCTCCTCCGGATCCTGGCGTACTCTGATAGCCCGGGAGGGCAAAGGTCGGAAATATCCCTTGTCTGACACTTCGTGTCAGACGGGAGCAGGGTCATCCCGCACTAATCCCGGGGGGATTGGGATGGGTCCTGTCACTGGCACACCTGTGAATCTCAGGAGTCTACAGGACATATATGCAAGGTGCCACATGTGTATTGTTGAACCTGAATCCTATGAAGAAGCAGCAAAGGATCTAGCATGGAAGAAGGCTATGGAGGCTGAGATAGATATGATTCAGAATAATGGAACCTGGTGCTTAGTAGATAGACCAATGGACAAACCTGTCATTGGTGTTAAATGGATCTACAAGACTAAACTAAAGCTGGATGGTTTTGTGGAAAAACATAAGGCAAGATTGGTAGAAAAGGGTTATGCACAGAAACCTGGGGTAGATTTCAATGAAACTTTTGCACATGTTGCAAGGTTGGACACAATCAGATCCCTAATTGCCCTTACTGCTCAGAAGAACTGGAAACTCTATCAATTGGATGTTAAATCAGCATTCTTGAATGGAGTATTGGAGGAAGAGGTTTACATTGATCAACCTGAGGGGTTTGAAGTTCAAATTGATAAAGGGAAGGTCTACAAGTTGAAGAAAGCATTATATGGACTCAAGAAAGCCCCTAGAGCTTGGTATGGTGAAATTGACTCATATTCCTAAGCTGTGATTTTAAAAGAAGCACAAGTGAAGCCACTTTATATATCAAGTTTGCTAAGGATGGAAGGGTTCTTATTGTCTCAATCTATGTGGATGATATAATCTACACAGGAAGCTCACTTGAGTTAATTCAAGAGTTCAAAAATGAGATGATGAACAAGTATGAAATGACTGATTTGGGGCTGTTGCATCATTTCCTAGGCATGGGGGTAATTCAGTCTAAAGACAGCATATTCATACATCAAAGGAAGTATGCTAGTACACTCCTAGAGAAGTTTGGGCTCAGTGACTGCAAATCAGTAAGTACACCACTGGTACCATCAGAAAAACTGAGAAAGGAAGATGGGAGTGAAGCTGCAGATGAGCATCTGTACAGGAAATTTGTGGGTAGTCTTCTCTACTTGACAGCTACTAGGCCTGACATCATGTATGCTGCAAGTCTACTCTCCAGATTTATGCATGGTCCTACACACAAGCATCTGGGAACTGCTAAGAGAGTGTTGAGGTATATTCAAGGAACCCTATCTTATGGGATTGAGTATGAGAAGGGAAAAGCATCTACACTAATAGGTTGTTGTGATAGTGACTGGGGTGGGTCTGAGGATGATATGAAGAGTACCTCAGGCTATGCTTTTACTCTAGGCAGTGGGGTGTTTTCCTAGGCATCTATGAAACAGAGCACAGTTACTTTGTCCACTGCAGAAGCTGAGTATGTGAGTGCAGCAGAAGCAATCTCACAAGCTATTTGGCTACGGTTTGTACTTAAAGACTTTGGAGAGGAACAAGGAGAACCAACTCCATTGTTATGTGACAACATGTCTACCATAGCAATGGCCAAGAATCCAGTTTTCCATCAGAAAACCAGGCACATCAACAGGAAGTTCCATTTCATCTGTGATGCTTTGCAAGACAAGAAAATCAGCTTGATCTTCTGCAAATCAGAAGACCAACTTGCTGATATCTTCACTAAAGCACTACCAAAGGAAAGACTTAACTATCTAAGAGAGAAGCTAGGAGTTAAACCTGCTGCTATCTTAAGAGGGAGTGTTGATGTTTAAGCTGCACTGCAGTTTAACATTAACATTCTACGGCTAGTTTATTAAATTCCTACGGCTAGTTGATAAGTGAGTGAGTTGTGTGATGAGATGTAAAGTGTGATAGATGATGAGCTGTAAAGGTAGTAACAGAATTGAGAGAATGTGAGAGCAGGTGTGTGAGTTGCTTTACACACAAGATTATTCTCTAACTGTCTTTAACAGGTGGCTGTCAGGGATTAACAGAGTGATTGTCAATCCTGGCCGTGTGTGATATGTGAGTGAGGGTATATCAGTGTACACACTCCACAAAATGTATTAAGGAAAAATAGTGAAGTGAATTCAGAGAAAGGTTTCTGAATTCTCTAAGAAAACAGAGAAGGCATTTTCACAAACACCTTGTCTGCAGGTCACTGTTCTATTGATTTTGTGGTGCTGTGAGCCTAAATCACTATCCATTTTCTTCTTGTGTGTGTGTGTTCAAAGTAAATAACGAAATCAAGCAATCACTGGCTAATCCCGATTCACAAGTAACAGCAGCTAGGAGGTATGAGTTAAAGAATGATCACCTGATGCAAAGCACCCAATCGCATGTCATCTCCCATCAATGTTCAATATGATTGGTATATGTGTACTCACTTTTTTTTTTCATAGCTTCAATTTGAAACCTTTAGTTCCAGAAGGGTGGATGTACTAATCAACCAAATGCGGAACTATGGTTGTGAATGGTTGTGGATGTAGTGGTAAAGAATATGATAAAAGGGTGGGGAGTACAGAGGAAAGTAAACTAAGAAGTAAAAGAAATTGAAATTACCCTGGATGATTTGCATGGCTGAAAACAATCACATCAGCACCCAGCCGCATGGTACTTGTCTTGAATCCATTACCATCTGAAAATGTACATACCTGTCCAACGTCAAGATGAACGAAAACATGCAAAGATCTAGGTTTCCAATATTATTTAAACAAAAAGCTTAAAAACTGAAGAAATATTATATAGAGGCAGCTTCAAGTGTGGGCCTGAAAACATGCAATGTGCATTCAAACGCTTAATATACAAAAGGGGCCACGACAACAGAAATAAGATATATAGCTATAATCATCAGCCAACCTAGAATGCACTCCTCAGTGCTTACTGCTTTGTCGTGATTTAAACTTGCAAAAAATTTCTCTGACAGAAACACAACAAATTCTAAAAACTAGCATGATTGAAAATAAACATATACAATCAAATAGCTATGCTGAAATTAAACTCTTCAAGTTAGACCAGCATCTAATAAACATTAAGGTTGTATTATTACATTGCCCAGTCGTATTTGCCTTCATTGTAGAATAGTCCAGGCTCAGGCATTTCCTCATACCTTCAGGATCCATTCCACCGCCATCATCTACACAGAAAGTATCACCACTTATCACCCATAAATTAAAGCACATGTAATGCATTAATTGAAGCCATACTTGGAAAAGAAGAGCTGGAGAATTATCTTTCACAACATCAATTTCATCAACTCTCACCATAGTGGCACCATTTTGTACCTGAACTAAGGCAGATAAATTAATAAAACAAAAATTACTGTCTTCTTTTCCTTTTCCTTCCCTTGGTCATTCATATTCAAAAGGAATGCTTAATTCACCTATGCAATAAAGCACATACAAGAAGGCAAGGCCCCATATACCTCATCAACAGCACGGTCTAAAAGCTCATAAATGGCTGCAAATAAAAAAAAAATCAGTAAAATTCACTGAAATAGTTGAAAATTAGAAAGAAACCCAATTTCCCTAAACATGCAAATAACCGCCAAAAGCCCATTTGTGTGGAGTAGCATTGGAGTGAAGAAATTTGGGATGGACTCGGGCATGCTCCAGCTGCCCTTCTTCAATAAAGGACCTGGACGTGGGACCCACAGCATGATCGCCCGCTTTCCGGAAACTACGAGAGCTTAGGGTTCTACTGTTGGGGCGGAGGGCGGTTGCGGTGGTGTTGTGTCATCTGCGGTGGAAGTCCCTTGTTGAACGAGGTGGGGTGCTGGCATAAGGAACGATAAGAAGAGCGCTCGACATCGGTGGAGTGCTGGCATAAGGACTCTGATGCTTAAGTTAGTAAGCAAAATGAGATCTAACATGAGTTAAGCAGCGTAGAGACAAAGAGTGTGTATATGTGTTATTTTTGTGGGGGATTTGACTTGTATTTATTGTGCTAATGAATGTGGTGGTTGAACATGTGCAATCAGGTGAGCAGGTGTTAATGGGCTTCCTGACGTGCCTGGGTGTTAGTGTTGTCATTTTTCAGAGGCGCCGACCAGAGGTGTTGGTTTGGAGTGTTGACCGTTATGACTTTAGACACTTGTGACTTGGCTCTAGGGCGCACTTTTCATGCCTCGGGTGCCCACCAATGGGTGGCCGACTGAGGTTGACTTGGTCGGATGTTGTGGTGTTGTTAGTCTTCCTTTGTGTGTGTGTATATGGCTCATATTTGAGTGTTTGAGCAAGAGGAACCCAAGGCAACAACCGTTTGTGTTTGAACTTTTCAAATTTGCTTAGAAATTTACATGAAGTTTTTAATTTTGTTGGTATAGTGAAGAAATTTCTTTCGGATATTATTAGGTGATTCATACAACACCGGTGGAATGACGGAATTATTATGTATTGTAAGTTTATAACCTTATTTGTGTAATGAACAATCGCTTTCGTTACATCAAGGAATTTAAGGACGGTCTCTTTTGTTAATTTTGATTGATAATGGGCTGGCTAATCCATATTTTAATTCGAAGCCATATGTCATAATATTTGGTTACAAATCAATTGATGATCGGCTGAAATATGCTGCTGGTTGCAAAATATTTGAGTCTGTTAGGAAAGAAAATGGTGTTTGCGATATCATTTTGGAAGTGCATGAAGTGAACTGAGCAGGGTTGTTTGTTTTTGTGCCAAAATGTTTCCCATCAACTGCCTTAGACTCTTATCTAAGATTAATGTGATTTTCTTACAATGGTATGACTCAGGAGTTTTGATCGTAAGAGTTTATGAAGTTATTTCTTATTGTCTTTTGGACCTTTATTTTGACAGAACCTGTCAAGATTTATGTACACTAATTATATATCTTGTAAGGATCTAATGTTTCCATTCAACAGCTTCCAATTTTGGCAATGGCAATAAATGCAGGGCCTGAGCACGCCATGATGATTGATGGCGCATCTCCAACTTTTCAAATTAACCCTAGAAAAGCCCGGTTTCCATGCTGCATCGTGTGGACACCCCTTCCTGTTATTTCGTGGTTGATTCCTTTCGTTGGCCACATTGGCATATGCAGAGAAGATGGTGTGATTTTGGACTTTGCAGGGCCCAATTTTGTGTGCGTGGATGATTTTACTTTCGGAGCACCAACTCGCTACATCCAAATAAGCACAGATACGGTATATAACTCTTCGTATTTGAACCATGCTTTTTTATGCAGTTAACTTTTATAAACTTGTTTCCATCTCTAGTCGCATCAGCCGGTAACATGGCCTGTTGAAGTTGATTGAGCGGTGAGGATTACACCAAACCCTGGTTCATGAGCCAGGAGATCCTTTTATACCTTGGACATTTTGTTTTTATTTCACCTATTCATTATTGTCTCCATTTATGCTCACTAAAATTTTGACAAGCAGCGCTGCGCTATTCCCGATCCATCTGAGTGCCAAACTGAGGATCAATACCAGCAAGATGAACGCAGAAGAGACATAATGACATGGGACGATGCGCTTCAGAAGGGCACTCAGGAATTCCAACACCGATCTTACAACTTTTTCACCTGCAATGGCCACTCCTTTGTAGAAAACAGCCTAAACAGGTTAGGCTTCCATTCCGGTGGGTGGAATGTAGTGAACCTCGCCACTCTGATCTTCATCAAGGGTCAATGGGTGAGCACAGCAGCTGTTGTGCGTTCATTGTTACCATTTATAGTAACCTGCAGTCTTGGAGTTGCATTTGGAGGTTCAACATTCCTAACTTTCTTAGGTTTCTTCGACGCCTTTCTTGTTGGTTGGTTTCTTCTTGGTACATACTGTTTCAAGAGTTTGATCCAATTGTAGATTTGTGTTATTTGAAGTCATGATCATGTAAAAACTTAGGTTTAAGAGACATGACATGAGATTCATATGTATATAGAACAATGGCATTTGCCAGCTACTTTGGACAAATTTATAGATCGAGCTATGTTTTTCTCCCGGGGATTTCCAAGTTTCTGTTTCCTCTCGAGGCATGTGATCCAAGAAGTAAATTTAGAGTTTATAGTTTGTACTTTCAAGCTGTAAAGGAAGAAAGTTCTTGAATCTGTGGTCTCATTTCCACATTTGGACACTTCAGGTGCATTTAAGCTGCACTGTTATTGGATTACTTGATAACTGAATCATTTTGGTTACTAACATTTGTACGATGAAGATTTATCAATCGTAAGTAGGTGCAACCAAGGGAAACAATTCGGTATTCTTTTTTGTTTGAAAGACATTTCCTTTAACTTAATTTAGTTTTAAGTAAACAAGGTGAATTCAAATTCGGGTGGAAGATTCTACAATTAGAATTAAATTCTAAATGTACAAATTATTAACCAATTAGACTTTACTACAAATTGAAAAATAAAATAAAATAAAAGTATATTATTTTGTGATAATTAAGAAACGCGAAGTAAAACCAAATCTTAACGTTTCAGATTTCAAATTGCAATTAACTTACATGTTATAGTTTTACAACGGCATTTTTTTTTGTCCCAAAATTTCCAATTTGCCCATGAATGTGATGCTCATGATTGTTGCAAAGTAAAAAATTTCCCAACCAAGAAAGAATGATAATAAAAGAAGTCAAAATTTGCGGATCCAACGATCATGATTTAAGTTCGAGAGATCGTAGTCCCGATAAAGCCCCACGAAACAGCTGCCCCTGCATTTTATGCGCGCATTATCGTACGCCCATTTACGTAACGTTGCATGGGAATCTCTAATTGTTACTTTCTGCACCGTCCTTATCGTTCCATGGCAATTTCGTAAATATAGAGAAATTGAAGGGGCATTTAGTGGTTATATGCAGCTGCGGTTTTGCTTATTTAAGGCAGTATCTGAAACCAACACAAAAAAGCTGAGGCGCTTATTTTTTGTGTGGCATTTTCTGTTTGTTTGTTGAGAAAGTTTTACAGAAGGGATATATGGCAGCAGAGGAGGAAGGACAAGTTATTATTTGCACAATTTGGATGCATGGAACGAGCAGCTTCAGAAGGGCAATGAATCCAAGAAGCTGGTATTCAATTAAATTCCTCTAACAAGGAAAAAAAATAATTAAATTCCTCTAAATTTTTATTTATTTATATTTTAAACTGGATTCGGTTAATGGAAGAAGGGAAATTTCTTTTCAATTTCCTTTGTAATTTTGTTCAAGTGTCTTAAACGTATGCTCTAAACCCTAAACTCAAATGTAAAATTTCGATTAATTGTAAGAGATGTTTTAGGTGATGTAATGAAGAACCAAATTAACGACTAACGAAGCTGCACAATAAGCATCCCCACAATCTCAAGTGACAGCGGCCTATCTTAGTTCTTTGTAAAAGTTGACAATTTGGTGTCTTGACCACGTTTGTAATTTTATTTTTTTGGTGATTTTCTTTGTTCCTCCTAAATAAGTTCAGGACGTGAATCTCTATAAGATTTTATTATTGTTGTGACTATGTATGAAGGGGTTTGCAAGAGACTATTTTTGTACTCCTTTCACGATTAAGAGTAGATAATTTGTCCTGGTGTCTTCGTTTCTATTGCATTGTAAACTCTACGTTTGTATTGCGTTGTAAACTCAGTTGTAAATGAAATTTGTTGCAGACGGTGGCGCAAGAGTGGGCGGTAGAGGCATTGCCAGACCTTCATGTTTCTGAAAGAGGGGAAGATTGTGGACAAAGTGGTGGGTGCAAAGAAAGACGAGCTGCAGCAGACTATAGCAAAGCACGCCGCAGGGGCCACGGCCGCCACCGCTTCTGCCTGATTATATATGATCATTTGCATCATGATGCATATCAATCTAAACTATATAGCAAAACACAGTGGCCACAGATTTCTGTTGTGCTATCAGTATAAACTTTTATTACAAAACCCATTTGAATTGTTATAAGTCCTGTTCTGCTACTTCTCATCTGTGGGTACGGCATAAATACACTTCTGCTATCTAGCTCTTTTCATTGTTTCTCATTATGAATTGAAATGCTTGCCTTACAATTTGGTCCAGTGGCACCTCTCTCCACTTTCTCCATTTTGTTAGAGAATGTCTCGTGTCCTCAATCAATCTCAGTTCAAATCTAATAGACGACAAATCTTGAAAAAAAAAAAAAGGAAAAAAAAAAGCAAAATGAAGTAACAACATGAAATGGACAAACCCAGAGCTTTCATTCTTTTTCATTCATGAACTGCACAGTAAGTAGACAAAGGGGCATACTAGGAGGATCCACTCCCAACATGAACCTTAAATAGCCTAAATGGATTTGGGGCATTTTTTTTCCCCCCAACAACACAAACACTAGTGACTAGTACACTTAACAGAAAAGCACATAATTTCAATTCCCAGTGCCCATATACCCGGTTAAAAGGCCGGGGACTGGGGGCTTGACCCGGAGGACCAAATTGTAGGACCCCAAGGTATCTAACAACTCATCCTACCAACTCACCTAAGTAACAAGATCACTACTTTTACACTTACACAAATTCATTAAACTCACTTAACCTAACAGTTACTAGTACTCATCAGATTGAAATAAATAAAAATAAAAACTATGGCACTCCAACTAACTAAATTGTTATCTGGCTGTACTTGTACTCTTATTCTTCTCTGCTTGCTTCTCTTGCTGTGGTGTATAATTAAGGGATTAGGTGCAATAATTATGATTTGTTATGTCACTCTCACTAACCCCGGGTGTTTGGTTCCACGGCCGTTGAAATCATGGGAGCACAAACAGCTTCAACTGACAGCCGCTTAAACACCTTCGGACATGGATCTCCAAAGTTGCTGTTGGATATGGTCACTGCACATCTCTGCATTCCTATGCATTTCTGTGATAAAGACGGAGGACATTTCAGCAAGAAGGTTCCGACTACTAATATATTGCAAAAATCAGACAGCATTATTGAGTACCTTCTCTAGTACAGAATATGATGTGGCGGCATGGCAAGTTCCTTCTTGGTACCTGCCACAGGTTCCCAAGGGTGTTCCGAAGCTTGCAAACTTAATGGAAGAGATAGCTTGCCCTGGATTACACCGTAAATGAACCTTGGGGCTGTGGAAGTCTTCTGCCTTCCCATAGCTTTCGATGTGCCAGTTCTTTATTGTTGGGTGGTATTCAGCAACCTCAGAGCAAACACTGCTCACTGATCTCTTGACAAGAGAAATTCTCGAAGGATCGCCTCCAAGTTCCTCAAAAATTACCAACAAATTCTGTGTTGGCTTCAACCAAGACCTAGGCACATGGTACCTGAAAAATGAAATTCATATGTTTCCTGAGTAAGGGACTAACATATATGCTATAGTATATGTTATAGTTTCATAATACAATTCTACATCATTGTAGGATTACTTACATTCGTTGTGTAGGTTTTCCGCAACCCAATTGACACTTTGTAGGCCTAAACCCTCCAGCATAACTGCACCCATTGCAATTACCATTAGCAAAAGCAGTCCAGTATCTCCCAATGCTTTCCCCATTAATCCATATTTGACCTTTTCCCATTCCCTCCATGTCCAAAGCCAATGGCTCGTTCCCTTCGGGTGCATTGAAAAGAGTCTGCAAAGTTGAGTGAGAGTTCTATTAATCCCATTTCCCCATGTATTCCATAACAAGATTGACTCATTGAGTTCCAAGTTCCCTCATTGCATACCTTGTGCCAAGTCAATGGCTGCTGTTTTTGTGCAGCTAATGATCCGCGCATCCATTCAACAGAGGAAAGAGCATTTGGAGCTACAAGATTCATGGCTTCTCCTTTCAATCCAACCTGGTAATGCAGCACAGATAAGGGGGAAATATTTTCTTCGAAGTTCGAACTTATAATAAACAAAACAACAGAATAAGTTGATTTCCAAAGTAAAATTGCCAACCTGGTACGTCCACTTCTGCCAAGACAAGTCCCATTTTCCCTGGTCAAGTCCATGAAGTGCAACTGGGCCAAGGATTCCAGTATTCCAAGCCTCAAAGTGTCCCCCCACATTCTTCATCAAACAACAATAGCTTTAAGTCAGGCTTTAAAGAAGAACGGATGAAACCAATACCCTTTTTTATTGGGGTCTAACACTACTAGCTAAATGTACTTCTCTTAGGTTAACTGTTCATTAAGTATAGATTCTTCTTTCTTCTCTATCAGGTTACACTATTGCTCAAATAGAATATGAAAAATGAAAACCGTGGGAAACGGAACTAACTGGTAATCCGACGGCAACACTTAGCAGTGCAATTTTGTTTGTTCCTGAATGCAGATTGACCTTGCCAGTATATGTGAATTTCCTACTCTCCCTTGTTCCAAAGGCAGAACCTGTTACGGTATTTGTTATTTTTTTACTGCTGATCCACTAGAAGATAATCATGCAAGAAGCAAATCAAATTTGTACCTGAAAGCTGTCCATTAATGAAGATATGCACAGCATGGCCAGTTGATTGAACAATAAGGGTCAGCAGTTCCCCTCCACGCAGGAAGGACTCAGATGAGCCGATATCGACACTGCAGGCACATTGAAACAAAGATGATGTTCAATATCTTTCTTCTGTGATCTATTTTACTTCCAATAAATGGAAAAAGAAACCGACCATGGAGAAATCTTGATATGGTGGTAAACGAAAGAGTTGACCCCAGCAAATTCTTACCTAGTTATGTACCACAGGTAATCGGTACTATCCCTGGTGACATTAATCTGTTCCAAGAGACCATGAGCAGTGATTGTTGAGCTGTCATCCAGGGAAGTAAGATCTTCATCGTAACTCTCCCACGATAGCATTGGAATATTTGTCGGCAACATGTCCATTTGTGACGTTTGAACTCCAACCTAAGGAGAAGGAACAACAAACCATTTCATCTTAGAAACTTTTAAACCTTCAATATTTAACAGAAAATGCTAGAGAGTGAATAAAGACGTGTTCCTGAAAGTGTCGTCTCAGAATCTGTACAGATACACATCAAAGTCCAAAGTTAATACCTTTGCAGTGTTGAAGACTACATTTCTGCAATCAGGAAGGATACTGATGGACCAAGGAGGTAGGTTGTAATGCATGTTATTAAACATCACTCTTGCAGCTGACTTGGAATCATGGTTTGAAAGAAATGCTGCGCAATCTCCTGATTCTGAAGTGTACACGTAAGCCTGGAGATGCCGGAGATATCTACAGTTTGAGTAAAAAGAAAAAAGCATATGCAACTACCAAAAGATTCTTTCGGAATAGAGGTAAAACCTGTTGAAAACTTCCTAGTGAGGTGATGATAGGATCGGCTGAAACTAATGCCCTTTCACACATCTTAATAGCCCTATGAAGTTCCTTGAGGTGACCGTACTTTGGTTGCCTGATTAAACCTACCAAATTTTACAGTGGAGCAGTTAGCTATATTCTCATAACTTATATTGACAAAAAAAGCATACAAATTTTAATTCTTACCATATTCATCTAATGGAGCATCATAGTCGTAGCTGGTAGTGATAAATGGTCCCCCCGCTGTGCGCCCAAAATTGGTACCCCCGTGGTACTGTTTCACAAGGAAGCAAAAGAATTTAGTTTTTTATGATAAATTCTGAAATTGCACATCTTAGCCTCGACATAGTAGTTAACGAAACTGACCATGTAATAATTAATAAATGATCCTCCTTTCTGTATGAATTTAGCAACTGCGTACGCTAGATCCTGAACTGGTCGTTGGTGAATTGGACCGCCAAACTCCGTAAACCTTCACATTTTTGGGAAGAGTGAAATGAATATATTTTCATTTGTAGCATATTAACAAACTAGAGGTTCCCATGCTTAATAACATACCAGCCACTCCAGGCCTCTGTCCAAATTGTAGGCTTGTAGGGTTTGTTGGGAGCGAATGAATCACAGTAAAAACCATTACATGAGTTTATCTGTCACCACCATTCGCAAAAAATTGTCAGCCATCTCTTCACAAAAGGAGTGAAACTTACTCAACTCCATATAAACTCAAGAATTGGCTTTCCAATGCAGGAAATGTAGAGCAGGACAAGCTTAGATCTGCAGCATAAAGAGTGGGTTTACTACTCACCACTGGATCTGGAGCATCATCTTCCTTGCACATCACCCATGGCACCCCGGTGTCCAACCCAACGGCCATATTTGCCGCCCAAGCCATGTAACTGTGGCCAGCAGCTCCAAATAACTTACTCTGTACTCCATACTCATTTTCAATCTGAACAAAATTATAAAAGAAATGAACATACATCCCAATACCTCTGACTCAAAATATTTTAATTTCCTGCCAAAAATGAAACCATACAGCAAAAGGAAAACCCAAAAGGCTCATATACCTGAGAGAGGATGATGGGGCCACCCTGGGACTCAAACAATTTTTCACTCTTCATCAGTCCCACAATCTTTTCAGTGAACCCTTGCATTGCTCTCTGCAATACCACAAATGTTTACATTAAAATTACACTCAATATCCCCAAGCAAGCTCCATGAACTCTCCTTGGACAACTTAATTAGGTAAAAGATAAAAAGTTAAAAAAAAAAATTTAACCTTGAAAGGCTCGTTGTCTGTTCTGAAGCTGATGCCCGGAACATATTTCAGCCAAACAGGAAACCCACTACAAATCATACAATCAAAAAATTTAGATTAAAAAAACTTATGAAACTCTATAATGCAAAACAAGAGGCCAAGAAAGTTAGATCTAGAGAGAAAATTAAATTAATAAATAAAAGATGCAGAGAGGGGGGCAATACCCAAAATTCCACTCAGCACAAACATAAGGCCCAATGCGAAGATGAGCATAGAGCCCTGCTTTCTGTATGGTCTTCAGGAATCTCACCAGATCATACCTCCCTTCAAAATTATACTGAAACCCAGCAACATGCATTGAATGAAAAGCTAATAAATGGCAAAAAAAAGAGCACAAAAAAGTAGCAAATTCTGGAAGTAAAATGAAGAGCACATACATTGCCAGGAGTAGGCTCATGCACATTCCAGAATACATAGGTCTCAACCACATCAAGGCCTCCATCTCTTGCCTTCTGTATCAGATCTTCCCACATCTAGAACCCACAATTTCAGTTCTCAACCAATTAGAAACAACCCACAAAAGTCAAGAGGCAAAAGAGTACAATTTCATGAAACAAGTGAAAAAATTAAAGTGAAATGGGCAAATGGGGAAGATTTAGGTACCTCAGGAGTGCTTCTGGGGTAGTGTATTGAACCAGAAATGAGGATTCTTCTCTGCCCATTAATCACAATGGCCTTCCTATCATAGGTCACAGTGCATTGAACCAGCTGAAACCCCAAGAACAAAGCCAAGCCCATGAACAAGCAAAGCTTGGAAACTGAATTCGCTTCCATGGTTTACCTCTTCTCTCCCTCTCTATCAAACTGAAGTAGTAATCAGACCTCCAAAAAGAGAATGGCGAAATGTACAAAGACAAGAGGAGGAGGAGGAGGAAGAGCGACTAAGAGTGTGGTGAAGCAGCAAGACCGGCAGCTACAAGGTCCATCTACTTCTTTTGGTTCCCACACTCACCCGTCTGAGGCTCCGAACTTGCTATCATATATGTGTTTATATATATAATTGGAAACAGAATGAATTAGGAAAATAAAATATAAAAGTTTCTTTTTTTCTCTTATAAGTGGTAATGTTAAAATTTTATAGAACTTTCAATTCAGCTAAGACAGGTGGCAAATGGAAAACCCAAAGCCTTACACAGTTCTTTGAGTTAACATAATTAGTGGGTGTTTAACTCTTTTTAATTTAACACAATCTCATGAAGATAATAAACTACACCTTTCGATAGCTTGCTTCCACTACTCCACCCTGGAGTGGTTAATATGTAAAGAGTTTGTGACTTAAGTTGTGAATAATATTTTAGATACATGCTTTGTATAATACTTGAGTTTTTATTATTAGTAAAAATTACAACATTATATTTTTTTTTGGCTTCTTTAGCATCTATATTAAATAGGGTATTAAGCATCGTCAAAACTCTCGTCTTCAAAATGATTAGATATAAGCGACGCAATGATATTGTCAATTCTTCTATCTCTATGATGATATCAATGTTTACATAAAAGACACATATCAGGTTGAATTGAAGAGAGAATGAATCGCGTTCTTATTTAATTTAAATCTAAATATTATCGGTATAATTTATGCGTGAGAATATTTAATTAAGTATATATTTAATGTTAAAGGTCATTTTTATTTTGGATTTGCTAATAAAGCTTACCAAAAGAAGCCCTAAGTCATTCGATGTAGGGCATGCAGGGGTGATTAGGACATGGACAGAGAGTGATGGAGAAAATTGAGAAGAATATTGTAACAGTTTGACCATGGCTGGCAGTAAAAATGGAGCGCTATTTTGACCTGAGCGAGGCAATTAAGGTGACTTTGACCAAAGGGTATTATTGTCATTTGAAGGCAGCCTTTTTTGTCTTAGGGCACTAAGACTTAAGATCGAGTGACCCAGGCATGGCAATTCCATGTGAACCCAGAAAAGCGTTTTGTTTGTGCTTGGGTCATGTGAAGGTCATTCACAGTCCCTCTCAAGCGTCGATCTCAACCGTTGGTTCACTTGTCCACTTATGTTCCTTCACATTCACACCAAGCCCTTACACTTGGAAACCAGACGGCAGCAGGTATGATTCCCTTTCCTGGCTTAACACTCACACACTAGCTGAACCTGATTGAATCGGGAGTAGCCCGTGACTAGTTTAGGTTGATGAATGAACTGATTATACTCTGTTTTGATTGTTGTTTGGATTGTGAATCAATGATGAATGTGAATGATGATCAGTGCACGATGCAATGCACTCAAAGTGTTTGTGAAAATGCCTAGCACAGATTTGATGATCACACTCACAATTCTGAGAGAAAAACTTCACGTATCTTTTGATTACATTCACAATAATCTGATATGAATCTCACTGAGTATTTTTACATCACTCTCACACTTGAATTCAGTTACACACACAAAGCATGACTCAATTCTAGCCACTCACATTAGGACACTTGGCATCTCTAGAATCTAGCCTACACCTGTGAACTAACACACACACAATGGAGGATGAATCTGTTATCCACCTCAGCACACACACACTCTCTTCTGCTTCCAGTCTTCCACGTGCTACTAGCTGAGTCATACCAGCTTAGCAGCTTAGTCATCAACACTCCCCTCTAAGCTAGAAGCTGGTTTGACACCTAGAAGTAGTCTTAGTTTCCTAAGCCTGTCTTTAGGTAAGGCTTTTGTGAAGATATCAGCAAGCTGATCTTCAGTCCTGCAATATAACAAAGTGATTTTGTTTTCCTGCAAAGCCTCTCTGATAAAATGATATCTTCTAGAGATGTGTTTTGTCTTCTGATGAAACACAGGATTCTTTGCAATTGCAATGGCCGACATATTGTCACAAAGTAGAGTAGTAGGCTCCCCTTGCTCTTCTCCAAAGTCCTTTAGAACAAACCTTAGCCAAATTGCCTGTGTAGTAGCTTCTGCTGCACTGATGTATTCTGCCTCTGCTGTGGACAAAGAAACACTGCTTTGTTTCACAGATGCCCAAGAGAACACCCCACTTCCCATGGCAAAAGCATATCCTGAAGTGCTTCTTGAATCATCTTCAGAACCTCCCCAGTCACTGTCACAAAATCCAACCAGAGTAGAGACTTTGCCTTTGACATACTCAATTCCATAGGAAATTGTTCCTTGAACATATCTTAAAACCCTCTTTGCTGTTCCAAGCTGCTTGCTTGTTGGACCATGCATATATCTTGATAGCACACTTGCTGCATACATGATATCTGGTCTGGTTGCTGTTAGATACAGCAAACTCCCTACAAGTTTCCTGTAGAGATGTTCATCTGCCGGCTCACTTCCATCATCCTTTCTTAACTTATCTCCTGGAACCAGTGGTGTACTCACTGGTTTACAGTCCTTTAATCCAAATCTCTCGAGTAGAGTGACTGCATATTTTCTTTGGTGTATGAAGATGCTTCTGTCTGTCTGAATTACACCCATTCCCAGAAAATGATGCAATAGCCCCAAATCAGTCATCTCATATTTCCCCATCATTTCAGACTTGAATTCCTGCATCAAAGTCTCACTGGATCCTGTGTAGATAATATCATCTACATAGATTGAGACAATGAGGATCCCTCCATTGCTTGCTGTTTTCACATACAGCGTGGCCTCACTTGCACTCTTGACATAACCACACTGAGATAGAAATGAGTCTATCTCACCATACCAAGCCCTAGGGGCCTGCTTCAACCCATATAAAGCCTTTTTGAGTCTATACACTTTTCCTTCTTCCTCTTGAACCACATAACCTTCAGGTTGTTCAGTATAGACTTCTTCTTCAAGATTTCCATTTAGGAATGCAGACTTTACATCTAGTTGGTATAACTTCCAACTCTTTTGTGCTGCAAGTGCAATCAGAGTTCTGATTGTGTCCAGTCTTGCTACTGGGGCAAACGTCTCATTAAAGTCAATTCCAGGCTTTTGCGCATACCCTTTTGCAACTAGCCTTGCCTTGTGTTTTTGAACTGAACCATCCAAGTTCAGCTTGGTTTTATACACCCATTTTACTCCAATAATGGGTTTATCCACTGGTCTGTCAACTAGGTCCCAAGTACCATTCTTGTTGATCATACTGAGTTCAGTTTCCATAGCTGCTTTCCACACTTTATCTTTTGCAGCCTCTTCATAAGTTTCTGGTTCTATGAAACTCATATGACATCGCGCATAAATGTCATCAATGCTCCTATATTTCACAGGAGTTTGACTTGAGGACTCAGATCCTGAATGTGCATCTTCAGTCTGCATCTGATTTTCTTGTTCAATCACTGCTGGTCCTTCATCTTGAGTGTCAGGTACAGAACCACTGAATTCTAGACTGTATCCTGCACCATTTTTCATAGAACTTGATCCTGTAGTACTCCTACTTGCATCACTCCAATCCCACTGAGCATTTTCATCAAACACAACACTTCTGGATATCACCATCTTCTCAGTTTGCAAGTTGTACAATCTGTAGCCCTTCTCACAACTTCCATACCCCATGAACACACACTTTGAACTCTTCTCATCCAGCTTCTGTCTAAGCTGACCAGGGACATGGGCATAGCATAGGGCACCAAACACTCTCAGATGCTTTACTCCTGGTCTCCTCCCACAAAACTTCTCAAATGGTGTTTTCTCAGCCACTGCTTTAGTAGGACACCGATTTTGTAGGTACACAGCTGTGTAAACAGCTTCTCCCCAGAACTTGTAAGGAATCCCCTTAGCATGCATCATAGTCCTGGCCATTTCGACAATGGTCCTGTTCTTCCTTTCAGCCACCCCATTTTGTTGAGGAGAATAAGCCACTGTCAGTTGTCTCTTGATGCCACTGAGATCACAGAACTCCTCAAATTCCTTTGAGAGATACTCACCTCCCCTATCACTTCTTATCTGCTTTATCTTATATCCACTTTGCAATTCCACCATTGCTTTGAATTTTTTAAACACATGTAATACTCCTGACTTGTTCAAGAGAAAATACACCCAACACATTCTTGTGCAATCATCAATGAAGGTCAGAAAATACCTGTTTCCACCTGCAGTTTTCTCCTGCATTGGTCCACAAATATCTGTGTGGATCAGGTCCAAAGGAATGGTGGCTCTCCATGCTTTCTCCTTGTCAAACATTTCAACATGTTGCTTACCCATCACACATCCTTCACATACTGCACTCCCTTGAGCTGTTAGTCTAGGTAACCCCACAACAAGATTTTTCTGTTGCAAAGTCTTCAGACTAGCATAGTTAAGGTGTCCATAACGTTTGTGCCATAGTCCTGCATCCTCCAGAACCACAGTCTTCATTGCTAAAGAATTGATGCTTTCCAAAGTGAGTGGAAAACATCGATTCTTTGTCATAGGTACTCTAGCAACCCTATCCTTCATCTCCTTATCTCCAAATATATCCACTATGCCATCACCAAAAAACAGATAATAGCCATGTTCTAACATCTGTCCCACACTAAGTAGGTTTTCTTCTAGACCTGGCAGCAACATGACATCTCTGATTTGTCTTTCACCCTGCTTGGTTTGTATGACTAGTGTTCCCTTTCCTGCAGCTCTTACAAGCTCACCATTTCCCATCTTCACCTTCACTGTTACATCTCTATCAATGTCTCTCAGCATTGATTCCTGTGCAGTCATGTGATTACTGCATGCACTGTCCACATACCACACTTGATCATCTTCCTTTACAGATGCAGCATTACATGCATAGAACAGGGTTTCTGTGGTTTCTGTCACTTCCTTTGCTAGGTTTACTGTGGCAGACTTCCCTGCCTTGTTTGGTTCAGGACACTCCCTTGACATGTGTCCAAAACGTTGACAATTGTAGCATTTTACTTTAGGCACAGATTTGTCCTTGTGCCAGCATTCACCAAAGTGATATCTATCACACGGTTTACAGAACATCCTTTTCCCTGTCTTTTCTCTCCTTGTGAAATTTGAGTTCTGATGATGATGATAAGATTTCCATGAATTGGATTTCTGATTCCAATTTCTGTTGCCTTTTGAAAACTGATGAGTTGAACCCTGTGATCCATCATTTCTAGCACTGCCTTGCTTGTTACTCACGGTCAAGCTTGCAAAAGCTTTCTCATCTACACCTGAGTGTCTCTCCTGTCTCTGATCATATGCTCTTATTGAGGCAACAACATCTTCAACAATAATGGTATCCAGGTCCCTGGTTTCTTCAATGATCGACACAATCGAATCATAATTTTTAGTGAGACTAATTAGAATCTTCTGTGCTATCCTTCTTTCAGAAATGTTTTCACCATAAGTTTTCATTTCATTTATAGTGTCAAAGAGTCTAGACAGATAAGTACTTAATGATTCATCTTCTTTCATTCGGGTGTATTCAAAATCGCGTCTGAGGGACTGGAGTTTAACAGCTCTCACCTTCAAATCGCCTCTGTATTCTCGTCTTAACATATCCCAGGCACCCTTAGCTGATCCTTCATTCCGGATTTTAGAGAAGATAGAATCTGCTACAGACAGTTGGATCATTCCCAGAGCCTTTGCATCTCTGATATAATCAGCCCGCATTGGCTGATTCAGCACCACTCCTGCTTCATCATGTTCTTCATTCAGGCCGACATCAACATACTCCCATAGATCATGAGCTCGAAGAATCGTCTTCATCTTGATGCTCCAGAACTCGTAATTGCTACCATCGAAGATCGGTGCTCGCAACTCTCCTCCTGCCATACTTGCTTCACAGAAAACGTCCCAGTGTTGACGGCGATCTCACCGCTCTGATACCAACTTGGAAACCAGACGGCAGCAGGTATGATTCCCTTTCCTGGCTTAACACTCACACACTAGCTGAACCTGATTGAATCGGGAGTAGCCCGTGACTAGTTTAGGTTGATGAATGAACTGATTATACTCTGTTTTGATTGTTGTTTGGATTGTGAATCAATGATGAATGTGAATGATGATCAGTGCACGATGCAATGCACTCAAAGTGTTTGTGAAAATGCCTAGCACAGATTTGATGATCACACTCACAATTCTGAGAGAAAAACTTCACGTATCTTTTGATTACATTCACAATAATCTGATATGAATCTCACTGAGTATTTTTACATCACTCTCACACTTGAATTCAGTTACACACACAAAGCATGACTCAATTCTAGCCACTCACATTAGGACACTTGGCATCTCTAGAATCTAGCCTACACCTATGAACTAACACACACACAATGGAGGATGAATCTGTTATCCACCTCAGCACACACACACTCTCTTCTGCTTCCAGTCTTCCACGTGCTACTAGCTGAGTCATACCAGCTTAGCAGCTTAGTCATCAACACTTACCACCTTTTTTGTCGTCCCAACTCCATATTCAGCTGCATTTTTTTTTTATTCTCTCCAACACTCAACAATCAACAGCATGCACCAAGCAGATCTGTTATCTCTGTCGCGCGTCGAGCATCAGAAAGAGGACTAGCTGTCATTCATGGCTACTACAAGCAATAAAATTCTATAAAAATTATAATATTATACTATATAGACCTGTGATACCCAGGCTTCTGTGGGTAGTTATAGTGGAATGCGCTCAGTCTGAATTCTGTCATTCCGTACGTTTATAGCTCATCACCACATGCATGATGCATCTACCTTCTGCGACCTTATTCCAAGTCAAACTTATACATATTCCATCGTTACATGATATTATATTCTCCATCGTAGGTAAACAATTTTTGACAATCGATGCATGATCAATTTATTGAAACTCCGAGACGATTGCAATCAGCCGCAAACTCAGGTATGATTCTCACTCAGTCTAACTCAAGCTTGCACACACTAGTTGATCAAGAATTGTATTGGAATTAGCTCGTAACTAAACTAGGAGGATTTTGATTTATTAGTTAACTGTTTTCTTGATCAATGGAAGAAGATGATGATGATTGAATAGTGAATGCGATCACTCCTCACTGATGCACACCACCTATTTGCTAAAATGCTCTCACACGCTTTTTAGCCTCAAATTCACTCTGAATCTTCTCTGTGTGTATTCATTTATTTGTTTTAGGAGTATACATGCACCTCACTCGTACACTCACACAATCCACACACATTAGATGCACTCACACACTGCATCCAATGCGAGATTGCCACATAGTTAGTTACAAAGTTGTTTGATCACCAAGAAAATCTCACATCTCTCTTTAATAGTTAGAGCTGCACTTTCCAGCTCTCTCTCACACGCACACACACACTCTTATCTGACCTCTCCTTCTAGAATGTGATGCTTTGCTGTCATTTGTGCCCCTGGATAGCTTAGTCATCAACAACCTCTCCTAAACTGTTCACTAGAACCACTCCAAGCAACCTTCGAAGATAGTTGAACCTAACTTTAGGAAGTGGCTTTTCTGAGTTGCTTCCCTAATGTAGTGTACCTTCCTATTGATATGCTTTGTTTTCTGATGGAAACCAGGGTTCTTAGCCATAGCAATGGCTGATTGATTATCACACATCAACTTTGTAGGTTCTAGTTGTTCTTCACCAAAGTCCTTCAGCACAAATCTCAACCACACAGCCTGAGTTGTGCTTCACAAGCACTTACATATTCAGTTTCTGCTGTAGACAGTGCAATACTAGATTGTTTGACTGATGCCCATGAAAACACCCCACTGCCAAAACTGAAAGCATATCATAATGTACTCTTGTTGTCATCAATTGAACCTCTCCAATCACTGTCACAGAATCCAAGCAGGACAACTGCATTTCCCTTCTTGTACTCGAGTTCATAGTTCGGTGACCCTTGCACATATCTTAGAACCATTCTTGTTGTCCCAAGATGTTTCTTGGTAGGATTGTGCATAAACATGGCCAAGAGACTTGAGGCATACATAATATCAGGTCTTGTGGCAGTGAGATACAACATACTCCCCATAATCTGCATGTATAGCTGCTCATCAGCTACTCTACTCCCATCTTATCAAGACCCACCCCTAATCCCCCGGGATTAAGGGATAAATCATGCTCCCGTCTAGCCTACGCATGACACGAAGGCCAAACGAACATCCAACCTTCGTGTGACATGCAGGTCGGACAAGGGAGTCTCGATCCAACCATCCCAAAAGCAATTGGACTTTCCAAAGTACACCGAACTACTACGGATCGTGGGTGTGATGTCTCCGTCTCTCTCGACCAACAGCCTGTGCCGCAACAACCTGGAGGGTATCGAAAACACAGAAAAACTATGAGTGGACGAAAAATAAAGTATAAGTTTAAAAACAATTATCAGAAAGCACAAGTACATTTATACCCTCCAATTAAAAAAACCAATGCATGCATATCAAATTCATGTCATAAAACCATTCTATATTCAAGTTATTCAAACCATTTAAGAAAAACTGAATTCCTTTTCCTTTTCCCAAATCTCGGGTCACAGCCCAAAACCATCGAAAGCCATTTTATTGAAAACCACCATTACCAAAATTCAGTGAAATCCAACGCATTTGAAACCACAAATCCGTTCGTCGAACCTGCTGGATCTATCCGAGTCTTTAAACTCCCGAGTTTTTAAACTCAATCCAGACCTCAATATAATCCGAGTTTTTAAACTTCCGAGTCTTTAAACTCAACAGGCCTACAGGGGAAATATCAATATCCGAGTCTTTAAACTCAATCCGGGCCCGCCTCCGTCATATCATATTCGGGTCTTTAAACCCAATAACCAGATCTAGCAAATCCAATCCATAACCATTTGAAAACCATTTCCCATTTCCGAATTCGAATCCGTAATCTCATCAGGATCCCGAATCCAAACCCAGAACTCATATCCATCATCCCTTTCCAAATCTGAGTCCGAAACCATCATTCCGTAAGCAGGCATCCGGAATAACCATTCCGAACCCAAACCCGGAATCCACTTTTTCAAAACCATTTCCTTTTATTGAAATCAAATTGTATTTCAAATACCGAAGTCAAATCATAAAAATTGGGTTCAAATCACAATATCCATCAAAACCTCGTAAAACGTGAAATTCCGTAAATACCTCGAAAATCGTGCAAAACCGTAAATCATCAAGATCATAAATCAAATCATAGAATCAAGTATAGAAAACATATAAAAACAAATATGCATGCATCAAGAGTTAGAAAACAAAATCCACTCACAAACCATTTCACTGTCGCCTCGATACGCGCACATTTACGTCGTTCCCGGCCAATCCGCTGTCCTCGGCTTTCCCGAACCTATCCAAATCCCATAACGAGGTCACTAACTACTTCATTAAGCTTCTACTAAAGTCCTGTAATTTTCCTGTATTTTTAACTATTTTTAACCGAGGCCTAAAACTTTCAGACATCCCGAAACATATCGAGACGATATCCGATCGACTCGAAACTAGTGCCAAAATGTTCGTTACATCGAATACTTTAAAAGTCGTGTTTGGAAACTTCCCCAAACTAGGCTTCACGCACCCCCACGCACCGCCCAAAGGGGCTGCGCGTGAGGCCCACACGCCACACTATTCATCGTCTTCAACCTCTCGCTAGACCGGTTCGAACCGGCGAGGGCGGTTCTTCCTGGTTTTTCCATCTTTTTCCATTCCGTTTAGCTCATTAATTTCCTTCCCAACTCTACAGATGTTCTAACTAATTAACTCCAGTGATTAGGTCTTGTTCCATACCTGTCCGAATCAAAGGAGAAAACAGAAAAATCCTCCTCTCTGTTTTCGTGCTTCCCAGCCACCATTCCTTCTCCTTCCAAGCTCAAGAGCTTCCTAAAATCATTCATAACCTCACTGGATTAACTAATATAAAGTTCGAGCATTATAACGTCACTTACCAGGTTTGATTTCGAACTTACCCGTTCGTTTAGTTCACGGCCACCGTCCCTGTTATGCCTTACCGTTGGGTCCATTGAGCTTGTCTCACTCCCTAAAACTTCATACACACCACCAAACTCATCAACACATAGTATAACCAAGAGTACGTTCATCGAATGTCAAAAACAGAGGTATGTACCTTACCTCCTAACTTCTGCCACCGCTCACGGTGGTGCTACTATGATCTCCTCATTCTCATGCTCCATATTCGATCACAACTCAACAACAAAGGTTGAGGATCAAGGGACTAAAGGAAATGATCACTCTGTGTTTCTCTCTGTTTTTCCCGTTTGATCGATTAAGCCCCAAATTTTAAAACCTGTAACCGTGTAGGATGTGGCCAGAACCCTCTAGGAGATAGCCAGGTGTCCTCTCACATGTGGTTAGCTAAAAAAAATCCAATTACACTGCACCAGGTGTCCCAATCCGGTTGCACACAAATCTCAATGTGCTAAAAGACCAAATTGCCCATAAATGTCAAAATTACCATTTTGTCCTTCACCTTCTAAAACCACATCTCATCCGTCCGACATCCGATGACTGCGTGCCGCCTGTCGTTATACTCAGGACGTCGAGACCTATCTAACGGTCCTCGGTTTGCGTGAAAACTAATGGTCAAACAAAAAGTCAACGATTTCCCTCTTTTTGACCAAATTACGATATTGCCATTGACCTTCCGAACATCATAACTTCCTCCTCTGATGTCGAAATCGGACGTGCCACCTGTCTATGGACTCGCGACGTCCCGAGCTACTTCATGGCCATCAGTCAAAGTATTTTTGACTACCCGAACCAAAAGTCAACATTTTTCCAATTCCAAGGGCAAAATCGTCATTCTGCACCCACCGTCCAAAAGTATCCAACGAATCACCGATTTACTTCGCTAATCCGTCACTAACTACTAATCTAATCTCTGCTTCCGAGACGGGTCGTTACACATCTTCCTTCTGTAGTTTGTCATTAGCTGCATGGGGTGTTCTTGTAGCCTTGCAATTCTTCAAACCAAACTTAGCCAGCAGTGTTTCAGCATATTTCCTTTGGTGAAAGTAGATACTAGAGTGGGATTGTAGTATTCTAATTCCAAGAAAATGATGTAACAGACCTAATTCTGTCATTTCATACCTTCTCATCATTTCCATTTTGAAATCTTTCATCATTTCCTCATTGTTACCAGTGTATATGATATCATCCACATAGATGGAAACAATCAAGGTTCCCTCATCTTAGTTTACCCTTAGGTACAATGTTGCTTCACTTGTGCTTCTCTGAAATCCACAACTCAACAAATAGAAGTCAATTTCCCCATACCTGGCCCTTGGTGCCTGTTTCAAACCATACAGGGCCTTGTGCAACTTGTAAATCTTCTCTTCCTGTCCCATTGTAACGACCCGTCCCGAATACCAGAATTAAATATTAATTAATTATGGTTTAGAATGACTAATCGGGGATTAGTTGAGAAAAATCGAACGAACGGTGCAAAATGACCATTTTACCCCTGGTCGTGGATAAAATATTGGCTTTTAACTCGAGGAGTCAAACGTACGAGGGCCGATGACAGTGACGTAGATCAGGACGTCACAAGTCCGTAGACAGGTGGCATGTCGAAATCGGACGTCGAACGGAGAAGTTATGGTTACGGGAGTGAAATCGGAAATTTACGTCTCGGGACCCGAATATAATATTATTTTATTCCATTTGGGCAGATATTTTAGGACCATTGGATGAGTGACATTGGTCATTAACCTTAAAAAATGGATCTATACATTAAAATATTATTATTTCATTATTTTATAATTTTATTTATTCTCATCTCTAATCTCTACCATCCATTATTCTCAACTCATCTGATTCTAATCCTAGTCGTCCATCTCTATCTCTCCCTCACATCCTCACCGTTCATGTTCATATCAGTCGTCATTTTCATCTATATAATTCTTCTCCAAAACCCGATCACCCTTCTTCATTTTTTCCCTCAAAACACAACACACATATCACCTCACCACCCCGACCATCTTGTGTTCGTGTGAGAGACCGTGAGTAAGGGAGTGATCTGAGGGGCTGAGAGACGACGGGAAACGGTGGTCCACGGCGGGGGTAAGTTTGACCCGAGAGCCCATTTGTGTTCAAATATTGAAAGTTGAGTTTTAGTTGTGGTTTTGAGATCCTTTTTATTCTAATGAGACCTAGGGACATAGACGAGCATGATGGACTTGATTGTGAGGCACAAGGTGGTATGAATCGACGGGGAGGATGGTCGGAAAATCTGGGTTACGGGTTTACGTTCAGAGGTAAAGATGTAAATGGTTTTTCTTGTTTTTGATTCCATAAAACTCTTAGTTAGATTGGGATGATGACATAGGAAGAAACAGGGAGGATTTTGGTGGTCGAAGTAGGGAGAACCGGCCGATTCGGTTCATCGGTTTGGTAGAACCGGTTTGAACCAGTGAACCCGGTTCACCAGAGGTTGAAGGTGACACTGTTCACCGACGCGTGAGTCCCACGCGCAGCGCCTTTGGGCGGTGCGTGAGGGCCCGTGAGGGGTTTTTTGGGGAAACTTTCAACACGTGAAATAATCTATTCGATGTAACGAAGATTTTGGGACTAGTTTCGTGTCGATCAGACACTGTTTCGATATGTTTCGGGGTGTCCGAAGGTTTTGAATCGAGTTTAAAAATAGTTAAAAATTTGAGAAAATTACGGAACTTTAATAGGAGGTTAATGAAGAGGTTAGTAACCCTCTAGTGTGGTTTGGACAGGTTTGAAAGTCCTGGTGATAGTGATGGAGCCCGGGAGGGCTTTTGGCACGCATATCGAGGAGACAGCGTAGGACGGTCTGTGAGTGGACATCGTTTTCTAAATTTTGATGCATGCATAACTATTTTATATGTTTTACATATGTGATTTCTATGATGATGATTGTGGCGCTGGTGGATTATACGATTGCACGTATTTTGAGGTAAACCCTTATTTACACATTTTTCGAGGTTTACGAGTTTATGCTATGGCTATGTGATTGTGAGTCTAATCATGGTTCTATGGCATGGTTTTGGTTTTGGAAAGATAAATTTGGGCATGAGACCCATTTGAATTATGTAATCGGGTCAGGGGCCCAGTGATTTACAAAATCGGGCGGAGTCCCTTTTTAGTCTTGTGATCGGGCCGGGAGCCTAGTGGTTTACAAAATCGGGCATGAGGCCCAGTTGAGTTTTATAAATGTGATTTCAGGTCTGGGACCCTATGTTTCATAAACTTGATTTCGGGTCGGGGTCCCTAAATGGATTTGTGATGTTTTATGGAGATTTCGGACTTCGGATGGTTCGAATTTTGATCTAAGCATGCTAAGGGCAAAATGATAATTTGTGAAGGCAAGGGAAATTTGGTCTTTTTGCTATGCCTAGTTATCATTGGACATGTGGCTTGCTTTGGGAATTGTGTCCATAGGAATTTGGACACCTGTCCCTCTCTGGATGGTCATAGAAGATCCCCCATCATTCCACAAATGTTTTCACGGTTCTAAACTTATGGTTTGCACGATTTTGAAGGGAGAAATAGAGAAGACCATGAGAACCCTTCCACTTAATTCATTCAATCTTCAGTATTTTTCAGTGAGGTGTAGAGGAGGATGAGAGAGTGGATGAGGAGGAGTAGGATGGTGCCTTAGTGAAGGGTCGTCGTGGACAGTGGCCACTACGCCGTGAGAAACAGAGGAGACGTGAAACCGTGAGGAACCAATGTCCCTATAACCTGTAAACGTGGCCTTTAGCTTCTGGTTCCTGAATGGAAATTGAATGGGAGGTTGAGACGAGCTCCCTGGACTCGAAGTTGAAGCTTGAAAGGGAAGGTAAGTGATATTTCCATGAAAATAAAATTTGAATACGAAAATGGAAACTCGTGTTTCAGTGATGGTTGGTTGAATTGGATGCTAGGATGACATTCTGGAGGTCAAAAGGGGAAGTGTTGACTTGAAATTACGGTTTGAGGTGGCCTGTGGTGGCCGAAACCAGAGGAGAAAAATTTAAGGATTTTCTTCGATTTTGATTTAAATTTCATGTTTTTAAGTCATGGGTGTGTAGGGAATTACTAGACGAAGCTATAGGTTCAAACAGGAGTGAAAACGGGTGAAAATTGGACGAGTTGTGGCTTCAAATCGGTCACGCCGATTCGGATGGACCGGACCGATCTGAACCGATCTACACCGATTGAACAAAGATTGAAGATGAACAATGTTGAGGCGCGTGGCTCCCACGCGCAGCCCCTTTAGACAGCGCGTGAGGGTGCGTGGGACCTCTTTTGGGGAAGTGTTCAACACGACGTTTAATGTAATCGATGTAACGAACATTTTAAGACTGGTTTCGAGCCGATCGGACATCTTTTCGATATGTTTTCATATGTTTCGGGATGTCCGAAGGTTTTAGGGCTCGTTTAAAAATAGTTAAAAATTCGAGAAAATTACGGGACTTTAGTATAAACAATGTGAAGTAGTTCGTGACATTATTATGAGATTTGGACAGGTTTGGGAAAGTCTGTGATAGTGGATTAGCCGGGAAGGAGTAAGTGCACGAGTATCGAGGCGGCAATGCGAATGGTCTGTGACTGGATTTTGTTTTCTAACTTATGATGCATGCATAAATATTTTTATATGTTTTATATACGTGATTCTATGATTTTTATTATGATCTTGATGATTTACGGTTTTGCACGTATTTCGAGATAATTACGTATTTGCACTTTTTACGAGTTTACGATTTATGTTGCGATTTGATCATGGTTTTGGTGATTTGATGTTGGGATTTGAACTATGGATTATGATTTGATTTCAATGATTTATAATGGATTTTGGAAAAGTGATTTCGGGCTTGAAGCTCTATTCATAAAAGTGATTTCGATAAATGTGATTTCAGGTTTTGGGACTGGATTTCTGAAATGATGCTTTGGGATTTGGTTTTGGAACTTGAAAGTGAATTTCTGGATTTGGGTTCGGAAGGATGATTCAAGATGCCGGCTTACGGAATCATGATTGCGAATTTGGATATGGATTTTCTATGATTTTCACTTGGTTTTGGGTTTAAAGACCCGTTGAAACTTGGTTTTGGGTTTAAAGACCCGGATATGGCTGGATCTAGTTTTGAGTTTAAAGACTCAGTTGATTGATAATGGGGGATGCCCTGGATTGATATGTTTTGAGTTTAAAGACTCGGTTATTGTGATATCCCCCGAGGCCTGTTGATTGTGTTTTGAATTTAAAGACTCGTTAATATCCCGTGAAGGACTGATTATGCGCATGTGTTTTGAGTTTAAAGACTCGGCGCGCTTGAGATCCAACAACTTGATTGATTGATGTTTTACTTTGGTTTTTCACTGGTTTTCAGATGTTTTGGGCTATGGCCCGGATGATTTGGATTTTATGGATTTTGTGGATTTTGGGCTGAGTCCTTGTATTTTGATATCGATTTATGATTTGGGGCTGACTTCCCGTATCTTGATGAGGATTTACGATTTGGGCTGAGACCCTAGATTTGAGTTACGGATTTGAGGAAAGGATTTGATTCCAGTTTTCATTGATGAGTTTCTTCTCTTGGATATCAAATGGTTTTATGGAATAGTTTTCATATGCATGCATTGGTTTTTCGTGGAGGGTATAAATGTACTTTCTTATAAAGTGTTTTCTAAACTTACTATTTATTTTTGTCCACTCACAGTCTTTTATGTTTTTTGATACCCTCCAGATTGTTGCGGTGCAGGCTGTTGTTAGAGAGAGACGGAGACATCACACACGCGATCCATAGTAGATTCTACGAGCTCTGGGAAGTCTAGAAATTGTTTGACGATTTTTTTGGAATCCCTTGTCCGGTTTACGTGTTACGTGGAGGTTGGACGTTGGTTTAGCCTTCATGTCGCACGTAAGTTAGAAGAGAGCATGACTTAACCGTTAATCCCGGGGGATTGGGGGTAGGTCGTGTCATCTGGGATATCAGAGATATTGACCCGAAGAGACCCCGGGTAGCACACGTTGCTTATTACCTTGAGATATGACATCTGGGACGTCAAGCGTTTGGGACGCTTGGTATCTGGGATGCCGAGGATGGTTATGTGGTAAATATGGACTATTGGATCTATGAAATGGTTTTTCGATTGGATTTGTGTTTATGGATTCGGGCAGTGGCCCACTTGGTTTGTGTTTACGGATTTGGTATTATACATTTCTACTGTTTTGGGCTGAGTTCCTACACTTGATTTTGAGTTTCGATTTTTGGGTTAAGGCCCTAATGGTCTATTGAGTAAATGTTTTGATTACTGATTTTCAATGCATGCATACTTTTTAGTGAAGGGCATAAATATCTTTATGAAATGTGTTTTTATGAACTTGTTGATTTTCGTCCACTCACAGTTCTGAATGGTTTTATTGTCCTTCAGGTTGATCATGGTTGCGGGCTGTAGTAGAGGCCGAGATATCACACTCCTCCACCGATCCTTGCGCGCTCTAGGAGCCCCGTAAGGACTGAGGTACGTATTATCCCTTGTTCGTGTCAAACGAGAGCATGACACATCCTAGATTAATCCTAGGGGGATTGGGATGGGTCGTGTCACCCTTGATCTCAAAACCTTCCAGTTGTTGAACATAAACTTCTTCCTGTAGAACACCATTCAGAAAAGCCGACTTTACATCAAGCTGATATAACTTCCATTGCTTTTGTGCAGCCAAAGCTGATAGGACCCGTCCGGATCCCCCTAGGACCACCCGGGGACGCGCCCTGCTCCCATCTGACACACAACCCTAGAATACCAATTTTACCCTTAATAGATTCAAATGCATAAATATCCATAATTAAGTTATACACATAATCCGAATTCAAATAGTGTCAAACAAGGAATAATTTAAATACATTTATTGAGCACGACTTCTAAGGATATCCTACGTACCAACCTACCCAAAAATGGGGTTCAGGTGCCCAACGTCAACCTATGCCTCAGCCTCAGGATCCTCATCCACCTCAGTAGCACAGCCTGGAGGGGTCAGTAAAACAATAAAGGTGAGTGGACCAGAAACATAACGTTTATAAAACAGTTTAAGCATATAGTAAGCACACGGTTTTACCCCTCCGTTTTCAAATCATGCATGCATCAGAGTTAAAATCCATAACAATATATCATATAGCCATAAACATAATAATATAATTATAATCATGAAATCAGCTGCTGCACTATACATCCCAAATCGGACATCCCAGATGTCTGACGTCCTTGATGCCTACTAAGGTCACAGTCCCAAGGCTACGCGCGCCACCCGGGGTATGACATCCCAGATGCCTGACGTCCCAGATGTCCAATGTATGCAATTCTGCTCCTGAGTCACTCTACGGTCCAGTCACTCCGTAGAATGACCCCTCACAAGCAATGCACCGTGACCACTTCGGGGTACCACATCCGGAAGAGACAGTATAAAAAAAAAAAACAAAAAAAAAAAAAAAAAAAACTAGGGTAAGTCTATTTAGTGCAGAACTGAAAGAAATCATCGAAATTCGTGTTTGAATCTCAAAATAGTGCATAACTAACCAGACGGGTCTTATGCCCAAAACATCGTAATACGTGCAAGAATAATAACTCAAGGCATCTCAAATACTTCGATTCAATCATATAAATATAGTAAGTAAAACAGTCATGCATGCAAAGGTTTAACGAAATCAAAGGCCCACTCACGGTCTGGTCCCGCCACTAAACCAAACGTATAAACCTGTCCTGATGCTATCGTACAATCTCGATCATGTCCAAAGCACATATAAAGGTTACCATAAGTCCCTACAACTCAATCATGAAACCTTAGAATGAAACGGGCCAGGGAAAGCCGTCTGAACACGCTTCCTGAGGCATTAAACCCAATTTTGACCAACTTAATGATCTCCGATCAACACAAAACCACCGACGTTGGATTCATATCGTCGAAACCTAAAAGACGGTGGTGATCCCACATCAAGTACTGTTACACACGCCTACATGCGCCAGGTCAACCCTGCTATAGTAATGATGACGTCATCTTGACGTCACTACTGACGTCATCATTGACAGGTGTCAAGCTAACACGTGTCACTCCTTGGTTTGCTGTTGGTTCTGACATATCTAACATGATGACATCAGCGCGCTGACGTCATCATCCATAACAATCGGCTGGGTCAGCCCAAAACCCTGCAACCGAGTCACTATGACCCGCGGCTAGATCCGACCGGTTCTTCCAACTCCGGCCACCATTTCAAGTGCGGTTTTTCCCATTCTACTCGTCTAAACCTAATCTAAAGGTCTATAGACTCAAAAACCAATAAAAGGGTCAAAATTTATACCTTGGATTCAAAAACCCGCAACCTAGTTTCTGGTCGTCCTTCCCGTCGACTCAGACCACCCCTTGCCTCGAAACCAGCCACCTCATGCTCGTCACTGTCCCTATAACATGTACCAACACACAGAAACAAACCATACACGTCACGATTTGAAGTTTTGAAAATGAGGAAATTTAGGTGGTTCTCGGGTTTTTCCGGCCTACCTCCGTCGTGTCGCCGCCGTGGGTCCTCCAGTCGACTCCTTAGGCGTCCAGGCCTCCTTCTGGGTCTAGCCTAGTATAGGTTTGAGATGGGTTCGTGTGGGTTGGACGGTTTGAGCTTGTGTAACAACCCATCCCGAATTATCGAGATTAATTAAGAATTAATGAAGGATTAGCGAGACTAATCGGAGATTAGACGAGGATTAGCGGACGAGCAGGGCGAAATGACGATTTTGCCCATAGAATGGGTGAATCATTGAATTTTCATTCTGGCGGTCAAATGGACTTTGGCCAATGACTGTGACGTAGTTCGGGACGTCACGAGTTCATAGACAAGTGGCACGCCCGATTCCGATGTTCGAGGAAGAAGTTATGCTTTTCGGAAGTTCGGGGGCATTTTGGTAATTTGGATGAATAGGAGCAAATAGTTGAATTTTGACCCGGGAGGTCCGATGGCCAAGGGCCGGGGACCGTTATGTAGATCTAGACGATATGAATCCATAGACAGGCGGCACGTCGAATTCAGACGTTCGACGGAAAAGTTACAGTTCACGGAAGTCCGAACGTACTATTGCACGAATTACAAAACGGTTGCCTTTTTGGAATTATGTGGGCCCAGATATTTTTCCAAGGCCCAATGGATGAGTGACAAGTGTCACCCATCCACTGGCCACCCTTTTTCATTCATGCATATCATCCCTTGCTTGTTCGTGCATACCAAACCCAAACACATGAACCCGATCTCACCCAAACTCACCCATCGACCATTTCCATCCTTGCTATTGGACTGAGAGGGAGAGACAGAGGAGGCAGATGGTGACTGGGGTGGTTCACGGCTGAGGAAGCCTGGGGATGGCCAGATAACCCGATTGCTCGGTTTTTCCATTTTTCATTTTAATTTTGAATTTGACGTTAGGGATAGTTTTGGATGATTAGGAGATGATTATTAGGTTGCTAGGAAGGTTTTAGGATGAGTTTGGTGGCGGTTCACGGCTGAGGAATCCTGGGGATGAACTGGGCAAGGTCGAACCGTGAGGAGGAAAATGAACCCGTGGGTTTTTATGGGTTTTAGGTGGATTTGGTTGCACAAACAAGTTTCTACAATCAACTTAGGAAGTTTAGGATTGAAAAGGAGAAGATTGGACGAAAAATGAGGAGTGGAGAGCCCTGGACCGGTCACGCCGGTCCAGTTAGATTGGCTGTACAGGGTTGGACCAGACTAGCTGGTTTAACCAAGGAAGAAGAAAACTGTAGCCCGGCGCGTAAGGCCCACGCGCAGGACCTTCTTTGTAACGACCCGTCCCGAGTATCGGGATTTAATATTATTTAATTATGATTTAGAATGACTAATCTGGGATTAGTTGAGTGATTTCGGACAAATTGTGCAAAATGACTATTTTGCCCCTAGGCGTGGGCGAAACGTTGACTTTTAATTTGGACGGTCACGAGTTCATAGACAGGTGGCACGTTCGATTCCGACATTCGTGGAAGAAGTTATGATGTTCGGAAGTTTAGGGGCATTTTCGTAATTTGGACGAAATGGGGGAAAATGTTGACTTTTTGATCGGGAGGTCCGATCGCCGAGGGCCAAGGACCGTTATGTAGTGCGGGTCGATACGAATCCATTGACAGGCGGCACGCCGAAATCGAACTTCGTACGAGGAAGTTATGGTTTGAAACGTGAAATCGGGGAAGTTTACGTCTTGGTAACCGTGTCGATTATTTTATTCTGAAATGGTGGTTGGAGGACACTTGGATGAGTGACAAGTGTCACTCACCCATTGGCTAGATTGGATCATGTTCCATTAATCATAAAATTATGCTAAAGTTTCCACTATGGAATTAATTAGGATTAAATCTCTGCTTTTAATCTGAGCCATCCATCTCACTCTCCAGATTCCATCTCATCCGTTCATCTCATCTCTTCCCTCCTATTTCTGATCAGCCTTCATCACTCACACACATTTCCTTAGCCGTGAACAAGCAAAACAGGGAGGTGAGAGTTGGATTCTGGCCATTATCAATCTTCCTTCCACAATTGATTATGCAAATGGAAACTGAGTGATTTGCGGAAGGAATTGGCTGAGGGAGAACACGAGGGACTGAGAGGGGCAATGTAAACCGAGAATCAGAATTTTGGAGCAATGGAGGGAAATTTGAATTTTGAGCTATGAGCTCTGAGGATCGAATTGAAGTTCAATTTGAGCCTTCTGGGATTGCCTCGATCACAACCAGCTCAAGAACGAAGAATTTTGGTAACCTTTTGGCTCTGAACAGACTTGGTGACAGAGGAGGAGCTTGAGGATTGAGTCGTGATTCTAGAGGGATTAAACGATGAAATTAGATTAGGAAATGAGTTTACCTTGGTCCAACGAAGCTTCTCAGTGGATCAATTTAAGGAAATCCAGTGGAATTGATGAAATCCGAATGATGAACAGTGCCCAGATGTTTTTCGATGTTCATCTTCAAGTCGTTGGATTTCAGGTAAGGATTGTTGTAATTAGGTTTACAGACCTCTAATTAGACTTAAAACGAACCTATTTGAATGTTCAATTGAAAGGATTAAGGTTGATTTGACAGTGAACGGATCGGGTCATCTCGCGGGTCAAATGGACCCGTTTTACAGACATACGGGTTGGAACGATGACTGTAGCAGTCACTGTTGCAGGCGCATGGCTTTCAAGCGCAGCCACTCACGGCGGCTCATGACGGCGCGTGGGCACGAATCTCGAGGTGAGGTCAACATGACTTTTGTCCTATTCAATGTAACGAACATTTTAGCGTTGGTTTCGTGTCAATCGGACCCCGTTTCGATATTGTTCGAGATGTCCGAAGGTTTTTAATCCAGTTTAAAAATACTTAAAAATTCGGAAAAATTACGGGACTTTAATATGATGTTAATGAAGAGGTTAGTAACCCTCTAATGTGATTTGGACAGGATTGGGAGTCCCGGTGATAGTGGTGTGGCCGGGAAGGCCTATGGCACGCGTATCGAGGCGCTCGGTTAAACGGTCTGTGAGTGGACATTGGTTTTATAAATTCGATGCATGCATAACTATTTCATGATTGTTATAATTGTGATTTTATGATTTATTTTGGATATCGGTGAATTTATATGATTTCACGCATTTCGAGGCGAGTTACGTGTTTGCAAGTAAATCGAGAATTTCTGGATTTGCACTGATTTCCATAATTGTGGTTCGGATATGATTTCATGAAACGGTTACGGATTTGATTAAGTGAATTCGGGCCAGGGGCCCAATTGATTTAAGAAATCGGGCCAGGGGCCCAGTTGACTTATGAATTCGGGCTAGGGGCCCAGTTGATTTATATATGCAATTTCGGGTCGGGGACCCTAAAATGGAATTGAATAAATGATTTCGGATTTGATAATCAACTATTTGGACTTATGACGGTTTTGTGGAAATTCGGGGCAGGGCCCTTGTGATATTTTGGAACTGAATAATAAAATGTGTTCCATAAAACCATCTCGATACGAGGATATATATTGGTCTCTTCCAAGTGTCGGGGACACTGAAGAAGTCATGGTGCATTGTCTGCGAGGGGTCAATGTACGGAGCAGCCGGACCGTATAGTGATCCAATAGCAGGATTGCTATGATTAGACGTCAAGGACGTCAGACATCGGGGATGTCAGAGATATGGACCCGGTGAGACCCCTGGCAGCACGCGTTGCTTAATACCGTGAGATATGACGTCGGGGACGTCAAGCGTCAGGGACGCTAGGCATCGGGGATGCCGGAGATGGAAAAAAAATAATAAATGTATCTTACTGGATTTATGAAATAACTCTTGGATTTACTTTTGGGATTTGAAACTATGCTTTGGTTTCCGGGCTAAGGCCCCAATGGTCATTTCTAAATAAATATGTGATTTTTGGTTTTTGACGCATGCATATGTTTTTACTGAGGGGCATAAATGTCTTTATAAATGTTTTAAACCGACTTGTTTATTTTCGTCCACTCACAGCTTTTGGTTTTTAATGCCCTTCAGGTTGATTCCGGAAGTGACTACAGCAGAGACTGGGACATCGCACACCTCCTCCATCGATCCTTGTGCACTCTGGAAGCCCGTTTGGGTAGTGGCAACAGGTTATCCCTTGTCTGACACCTCTGGTCAGACGGGAGCATGACACATTCCACGGTAATCCCCGGGGGATTGGGATGGGTCGTGTCATTCTTGGGGTGCGTGAGGGCGTGTGAGCCCTCATTTGGGGAAAGTTCAAATATGTGAAATCATCTATTCGATGTAACGAACATTTTGGGACTAGTTTCGTGTCAATCAGACATCGTTTCGATATAGTTCGAGACGTCCGAAGGTTTAGGTTCGCGTTTAAAAATAGTTAGAAATTACAGGAAATTACGGGACTTTATTGAAGGGTTATTTAAGTAGTTAGTAACACTCTAAATTAATTTGGACAGGTTCGGGAATTGCGGAGGCGACGATTGGCCCGAGAGAGGCTTATGGCATGCGTATCGAGGCGCGGCTTCAGACAGTCTGTGAGTGGACTTGTTTTATGAATTCGATGCATGCATAAATGTTTTATAAGTTTTTTAATATATGTTTTGGGATGCCATGAGTGCATTTGTTTGTGGTAGCCTAGGATTTACGTATTTGCACGTATTTCGAGTTTTGTGGTTTTGTACGATGCTTATACGTGCTAGGTTTTCAATGAGGGTTTAATAAATTGGTTTTGGATTTGGAAATATGAAATTGGGCACGAGGCCCATTTGATTTACGAACTCTCGGACTTGGAGTCCATTTGATTTGACGAGGAATCGGACTGAGGGTCCATTTGAGTTATACGATCGGGACGAGGGTCCCGTTGGTTTACGAATTCGGGTTTGTGGCCCAGTTGGTTGTAATCTCGGGCTGGAGGCCCATTTGACTGTAGTATCAGGCTTGAGGCCCCGTTGGTTGTGAAATCGAGCTTGAGGCTTCGTTGGTTTATGGTTTCTAGCTAAGGGCCCAGTTAGCTGTGGTATCGGGCTTGAGGCCCTGTTGATTGTGAAATTGGGTTTGAGTCCCAGTTCGATTTATGAAATGAGAATTCGGGCATGAGACCCTGTTGAACTGTGGATTTAGGCCGAGGCCTGTGAAATGGATTTGAATCGGATTCGAGGAATCCTATTGAGGTGAATCGGGTATGAGACCCAGTTGAAATATGTTTTGAGAAAGAAAGAAAGTATTTGAAAATGTATGAAACCCTCCATATGATTTATATGATCTCCTCCAGACGTCGACCTGGAGAGTCACGATCCACATACCAGAATGGGTATCCCCATTAGGATCCTGTTCCAGAAGTGGAAGTTATGATGTGGTCCCGGACCAGATTCCGGAGAGATGATCGGACTAGATCCAGAGATAGAGCCTCCCAGACGGAGAATTCCTGGGGGAAGACTCGGAGTGAGACCCCGAGTAGTGTGCACACTAGTATAGATTTGATGAATCATGACACATATTGGGGATGTGTTCCCTAAGGGCTATGTGCCTCGAGTTGGCATCTTCTCGGAAGTGCCGCGGATGGGTTAAACTTATGTCGATACGTATGAGGTTTTACAAAAAGTGATTTTGGGGCAGAGACCCCGTGTTCCATGTTTTAGAATGTGATTTGGGGCGGAGACCCTGTATTTGATGTTTTGGAAATGGTTTGGGGCAGAGACCCCGTATTCTGTGTTTTGGTATTTCACTGAGAATGGTTTTGGGCTGAGTCCCACTTGTGTTTGATTTGGGCTGAGTTCCCACATGTATGGATTTACGGGTTTTTGTGATTTCGGGTCGGGGACCCATAAATGGATTTATGGTTCATGACGGTTTATGGGGACCGGCATGAACCTTTGAAAGGTTTTTATGGGTCATAACGGTTTATGGAGACCGGGCATGAACCCTTGAAAGGTTTTGAGAATATGTTTGACAAATGGTTTTATGAACGTTTTGATAAACCGTTTTTGAATGCATGCATATGCTTTTACTAAAGGGCATAAATATCTTATTGTGAAAATGTTTTTATTAAAATATTATTTTGTCCACTCACAGTTTTCATGGTTTTAATGCCCTTCAGGTTGATCGCGGATGCGAGTTGTACTAGAGATCGAGACATCACACTCCTCCTCTTACGATCCTGGCGTACTCTGGAAGCCCCGGTGAGGACTAGAGACGGAATTTTCCCTGGTCTGACACTTCATATCAGACAGGATCAGGCGCGTCCCACGTTAATCTCGGGGGATTTGGGACGGGTCCTGACAGCTTGCGTGTATGACAGGACCCATCCCAATCCCCCCGGGATTACCGTGGAATGTGCCCTGCTCCCGTCCAATAAGGGGTGTCAGACAAGGGATAACCAAGAGCTACTGCCCAACGGGACATCCAGAGTGCGCAAGGATTGATGGAGGAGGTGTGCAATGTCCCAGTCTCTGCTGCAATCGCATCCGTAATCAACCTGAAGGGCATTAAAACCAAAAGCTGTGAGTGGACAAAAACCAATAAATTTACCAAATACATTTATAAGACATTTATGCCCTCCAATAAAAACGTATGCATGCCACCAAAACCAAAACGTTTGCTCAACCGAGCCCTTAGGGCCTTAGCCCAAAAACCGTTAACCAAAAACCAAGTGTGGGAACTCAGCCCAAAACCGTGGAATACCACCACCATACATATTAAAACCATGTGGGTCACCACCCACGACCATAAATGAACATCAATTCAAAATCCAAAACCAATTAGGGTCCCCAACCCTACATACCATTTCATAACCAATAATCCATTTTTACCACATAACACATATCCAACCAATAAGCCATTTTATTCATTAATCCATATTTTACCATTACCATCACCAGCATCCCAGATGCTTAGCGTCCCAGACGCTAGACGTCCCTGACGTCATATCTCACGGTTTCATAAGCTACGCGTGCTGCCCGGGGTCTCTCCGGGTCCATATATCTGACATCCCTGATGTCTGACGTCCCTGACGTCAATCATAGCAATCCTGCTCCTGAGTCATCATACGGTCCGGCTGCTCCGTATAATGACCCCTCGCAGGCAATGCACCGTGACTTCCCCAGTGTCCCAGACATCTGGAGGAGACCATCATATATCCTTGTATCCAGATGGTATATGGAAAACAGTTTTATTAAATCCTTTATCACATCATTACAATTGGGCCCTGCCCGAAATTTCCATAAAACCATGTAATTCCATTTAGGGTCCTTGACCCAAAATCACCATTATAAAATATAGGGTCCCTGACCCGAAATCACATTTATTATCCAACTGGGCCTCATGCCCGATTTTTTAAATCACTGGGCACACGGCCCGATTTGTAAACCAACTAGGCCCGCAGCCCGACTAATAAACCCACTGGGCCCACGGCCCGAATTCGTAAATCAACTGGGCCCCTGGCCCGATAACATAACTCAAATGGGTCTCAGCCCGATTTTATACCAACTGGGCCCCTGGCCCGATTTCATTAACCAACTGGGCCCCCGGCCCGATTCTCAAATGGACTCCAAGTCCGAAATTTCCAAAACAAGTGGGCCTCAAGCCCGAGTTTATATTTCCAATTTCAAAACCATTTCATCACATTATATCCAAGTCATAAATATGGAAAAATCCATGTAAAACCGAAAAACCTCGATTTACGTGCAAGCACGTAAATCGCCTCAAAATACGTGAAACCGTACAATTTACCAACAACCAAACCAACGTCATACAATCACAATCATAATCCATGTAAAACATTTAAGCATGCATAGAATTTATAAAACCAAAGTCCACTCACAGACCGTTTTAACCGTGTGCCTCGATACGCGTGCCACTGGACCTCCCGGGCCACACCACTATCACCAGGACTCCCAATCCTGTCCAAATCACATTAGAGGGTCACTAACCTGATTAATAACATCCTATCAAAGTTCCGTAATTTTCCCGCATTTTTACTTATTTTTAAACTTAATTTAAAACCTTCGGATATCCCGAACAATATCGAGACGGTGTCCGATCGACACGAAACCAATTCCAAAATGTCCGTTACATTAAATAGGACAGAAGTCATGTTGACCTCACCTCGAGATTCGTGCCCACGCGCCGCCGTGAGTGGCTGCGCGTGAAACCCACGCGCCTGCTACAGTGTCACCAGCCCAACCCGTTTGTCTGGTAAACGGGTCCAATTCACCCGCGACACAACCCGGTTCAAGGTCCATCAATTCAGCCTTAATTCCTTCAATTAATCATTCAGTTAGTTTCGTTTTAAGTCTAATTTAAGTTCTGTAAACTCAATTACACGAACACTTACCCAGATTCCATCGATTCCACGATGAACACGAAGAACACTCTGGTCACTGTTCAATCATGGGATTCCTTCAATTTCGATCGATTTCCTAAAATTGATTCAACCAGAAGCTTCCATGGACTCCCTTAAACCTTTCCCCCAACTCAATTGCTTCAATCCAGTGCTCAAACGTCACGACTCAAGCTCGAACACCGTCCACTGTGCAACCATGGAGTTCCATCGATCTCGATCGGTTTCCTTCAATTGATGAACCCAGAAGCATCGTGGGATCATGGGAAGCAGTTTCCCCACCTCAATTTCATCCAAAGAAGCCTCCAATTCCACGACTCAACTTCGAAATTCCTCCTCTGTCACCAAGTGTGATCAGAGCCAATTGGTGGCCAAATCCCTTCGTTCCTTCGACAAAACTGATCGTTGTGATCCGAGGAAGCTGATTGTAAGCTCAATTGCGATCCTCACGGCCTAATTCCCAGTATTCGAATTTTCCCCCCAATTTCCTCAAATTCAATTTTTCGATTTCCAGCATCCTCTCTGCCTCTCGTGTTTCCCAGCCAATTCAGTTTCTCTCAACCTTCAATTTTCTCTCAAGAACGGCCAAGGAAGGGAGCCAATTCTCCCAGCTCACTCACTCTCTGTTTTGCTCACGGTGTAAGGAAAATATGGAGATAATTAGGGAGAAAATGGAGGAAATGATGAAGGAGAAATGATGATGTAGGAAATGATGATGTTGGGAGGGAAACATGGATCAGAATTCAGGGGATGGGTGACACTTGTCACTCATCCGGAGGTGCACAGTCAACGGTCACTATTCATTATTATATTATTATTTTAATCCCAGCCTCGGTTCGTTAGTTCGTTTCCTTGACCATAACGTCGTCGTCGGATCTCCGATTTCGGTATGCCGCCTGTCGTTGGATTCGTATCGACGATACCTATGTAGCGGTCCTTGGCCCTCGTCCATCGGACCTCCCGATCAAAAAGTCAACATTTGGCCCCTAATAAGCCAAATTACCAAAATACCCCTCAACTTCCGAACACCATAACTTTCTCTACGAATGTCGGAATCGAACGTGCCACCTGTCTATGAACTCGTGACGTCCCGAACTACGTCACGGTCATCGGTCAAAGTCCATTTGACCGCACCCGAACAAAAAGTCAACATTTTGCCCACGATTAGGGGCAAAACGGTCATTTTGCACAATTTGTCCGATTTCGTCCTACTAACCACCGTTCAACCTCACTAATCAAGATTAGTGACTAATCTAATCCCGGAATTCGGGACGGGTCGTTACAATCTTCCCTCCTTAATAAATTTCGTCCTCGAAATTCCAACCGATCTAATCTCAACGTACTTCCCTCCTTAATAAGTTTCGCTCTCGAAACTCGACTATCCTGATTCCACAAACACCCCCGTGGAAAGTGGAATCGACCACGCAACACGTGTACACCCGTACACCAACTACTTAGACAAAACTTGTCTACGCCCAAACGTACCACTAGTACTCAAAACGCAACGATTACATTCGACCCCGTCGAATGACTGAAACTACTAGTTTCGAATTTGACACCACTTGTCAAATCCACCCTCTCGTTGACGCAACAACTCGACGGTTCCTTTCCCACTCCCACTAGGAGTCAGCTGACCCCACTCAACGATCTATGTTGACACATCCTGACAAACTGTCACCACACAGTTGTTGTCAGTCGAAAACTGACACTAGACTCACTCGTGGCTACACATGCCACCAACGTACTCGACTCACCAATACCCTTACCGAAATTTCACACGACCTGTGTGTAATTAAACACATCGGAATTACCATGACCCATTGCATAGTAATGTCCGGTCCACAACCAATCCCATGGTATCGGAACCAATCCGACTACCAACACGTTCACCAACACACCTCGGGTATATCCCGTATACCGTAACTAGACATCACAAGTCTAAACGGTATTGTACCTCGAACCAAGTACGAAGTACACACATCTACCTAATAACGACTACAACCACCTAGGTCATAGCCGAACGCGTTCCAATAATGGAGTACGTTTGCCCAATCCAGCATGAGACAAAACGAAACTCCACCCATAATTTAGTTACAATTCCGAATCCGAATCCGCAATTTCGTAAGAAATCCCGGATCCAAGCCCAGACATCAAATTTTTAATTTATTTCCAAATCCAAATCCGAAATCATTATTCCGTAAGCTAGCATTTGGAATAATCATCCCGTACCCAAATCCGGAAATATACTTTCAAGTTCCAAAATCGAATCCTGAATCGTCACCCAGAAATTCGATTCCAAATCCCGAAATCTAGTTCACATTTACCAAGACACATCAAAACCGAACCTATCGGTTACCTGCTCAATACACTTGATTGACTTCATAGGGAAGCCAATCCAACCTCCACACGTCTAAGGTTGACAAAATTCAACTACCTTGAAAACCTACTCACCCGAGTAGAATACCAGACGGGCCCCACTTCGAAAAGAAGTTCAATCCCGTCATTTACGACTCACACACCCAAGTTCGTATCGATCCTTGTCATTCCACCTAGGAAAACCAAGGATGATCCAAGAATGATGACGCCAATACTCATCCTACGTGGATGCAACAAAACTCACTGCAGTCACCACGCCATGTACCCCAACATCGTCTGCCACCAAGCAGAAAATGGAAAATCTCGTTTACCTAATTTCGAATACGTAGCTCCTCCTAATGACCTCACAACACACATAGGCCCACCAAATAATACACGCTCAACGTACTGGTAACTACAGTCAACGTCTGCCAGGGCAGAGAACAAGAATTCAACCCCTATGACTTCGGAATACCAATCACCCAAAAACGAGCACCACTCTCGTTCCCCAATCACAACCTTCCTCAAAACTAAGGTTCCAACCACTAGACTTCCTACCTCCTCAATTCACTTGGACAACCCCGTGTCCACAACCGATCCGTTATTGTTTCATCCGCACATCCCAACCTTTACAGTTCAACACTCGGTTTTCCACGTTCTCAATTACAAATTTCCACATCTATACCACTAATGGTTTTCCTTGTCTTTTTCAGTTTTAATCATTTCCATGTACATTTTAGGGATATTTAAAAACATAAAATCACACAAATTTTGGAGTTGCCAACAACTCCCCCAAATCCACCAATTATCATGACGTAGGGGACGCCATCCCACGATTACTCAAGTCTCAATTATACCCTTTTTAATCCACTCCTTACTGGTTATCTCACCACTATTGGGACTTATCCCAACACATCACAATCTTAACTGGATCCCATCCAGTCCATCACTCAACCACCACCGAATCTCAAAGACCGAACGTATGTTCATCATGACGGAGTCACACCCCAACTTGTGGCTCATCGTCAACACCATTACCGACACTAGCACCAGCGCTAGTACCAGCACCAACACACTACCAACAACACTAGTATCAGCACACAGGCATCCATCCATACTTGCACACCGTATGCAAATACGACAACCCTGGATCTCCGTTCATACCGAACGACGATCCCGTACCTCACGACTATGGGTACCACTATTCTGACAATCCACATCAGGAAAATGAACGTTCCCCGAACGTCCCCTGATCCCCAAGTATTATAACCACACTGATTACCCTCGATAGCCAGTCATCTCCATATGACTTTCGACTAACTGTCATTGCTATCGAGATCCGCATCCACACATCACACCAATACCCGATCCAACACGGGATTCCATAATTTATTTCAGAACCGTATCCGTAAATCGAATCCCATAGTTCTGACTAGACTCACCAGAGCCATCCACATGGTCATCCATGACCTCAACCGCTCGTCGCAGCACAAGTTCTCATCCACTAGCCACAATTAAGGTTTACCTTTTTAATACTAGGGTCCCACAATCACATCCTATGGTTCAACCGAACCAAACAGCTCTCCGTAATATAAAAGCCACAACCTGACCGACCCCGCGGTCTAGACATCGAGTAGACGTCAATTCCAATCCTACCATCCCATCAACGTGGGTTCCACCACTAGGTCATCGGCCAATTCCGATGAACCAACATCCCTCACACTAGAAACCACCACAAGGGTTCACATTTTAGACCATTACTCACATGAGGTTCCCCGAACCTGGCTGCACCTAGCAGCACAACAATCCAATATCACATGACCGAACCGATGGTCCCACTATACCAGTTCACCACAATCAACCCCACTTGGGTCGAATCACATTAACACACGGCGTATCGGGCCAATCGCACTCCATCCACTATCCAAACCCAAAAACTATCTATCAGGTTGATAACGAATTGCAGCCCAATGAGACATCACACCCTCGACCTGCGCGCACAAATAGAGCAACCGTGCTCTGATACCAAGTTGACAGGACCCATCCCAATCCCCCCGGGATTACCGTGGAATGTGCCCTGCTCCCGTCCAACAAGGGGTGTCAGACAAGGGATAACCAAGAGCTACTGCCCAACGGGGCATCCAGAGTGCGCAAGGGTCGATGGAGGAGGTGTGCAATGTCCCAGTCTCTGCTGTAATCGCATCCGTAATCAACCTGAAGGGCATTAAAACCAAAAGCTGTGAGTGGACAAAAACCAATAAATTTACCAAATACATTTATAAGACATTTATGCCCTCCAATAAAAACGTATGCATGCCACCAAAACCAAAACATTTGCTCAACCGAGCCCTTAGGGCCTTAGCCCAAAAACCGTTAACCAAAAACCAAGTGTGGGAACTCAGCCCAAAACCGTGGAATACCACCACCATACATATTAAAACCATGTGGGTCACCACCCACGACCATAAATGAACATCAATTCAAAATCCAAAACCAATTAGGGTCCCCAACCCTACATACCATTTCATAACCAATAATCCATTTTTACCACATAACACATATCCAACCAATAAGCCATTTTATTCATTAATCCATATTTTACCATTACCATCACCAGCATCCCAGATGCTTAGCGTCCCAGACGCTAGACGTCCCTGACGTCATATCTCACGGTTTCATAAGCTACGCGTGCTGCCCGGGGTCTCTCCGGGTCCATATATCTGACATCCCTGATGTCTGACGTCCCTGACGTCAATCATAGCAATCCTGCTCCTGAGTCATCATACGGTCCGGCTGCTCCGTATAATGACCCCTCGCAGGCAATGCACCGTGACTTCCCCAGTGTCCCAGACATCTGGAGGAGACCATCATATATCCTTGTATCCAGATGGTATATGGAAAACAGTTTTATTAAATCCTTTATCACATCATTACAATTGGGCCCTGCCCGAAATTTCCATAAAACCATGTAATTCCATTTAGGGTCCTTGACCCAAAATCACCATTATAAAATATAGGGTCCCTGACCCGAAATCACATTTATTATCCAACTGGGCCTCATGCCCGATTTTATAAATCACTGGGCCCACGGCCCGATTTGTAAACCAACTGGGCCCGTAGCCCGACTTATAAACCCACTGGGCCCACGGCCCGAATTCGTAAATCAACTGGACCCTTGGCCCGATAACATAACTCAAATGGGTCTCAGCCCGATTTTATACCAACTGGGCCCCTGACCCGATTTCATTAACCAACTGGGCCCCCGGCCCGATTCTCAAATGGACTCCAAGTCCGAAATTTCCAAAACAAGTGGGCCTCAAGCCCGAGTTTATATTTCCAATTTCAAAACCATTTCATCACATTATATCCAAGTCATAAATATGGAAAAATCCATGCAAAACCGGAAAACCTCGATTTACGTGCAAGCACGTAAATCGCCTCGAAATACGTGAAACCGTACAATTTACCAACAACCAAACCAACATCATACAATCACAATCATAATCCATGTAAAACATTTAAGCATGCATAGAATTTATAAAACCAAAGTCCACTCACATACCGTTTTAACCGTGTGCCTCGATACGCGTGCCACTGGACCTCCCAGGCCACACCACTATCACCGGGACTCCCAATCCTGTCCAAATCACATTAGAGGGTCACTAACCTCATTAATAACATCCTATCAAAGTTCCGTAATTTTCCCGCATTTTTACTTATTTTTAAACTTAATTTAAAACCTTCGGATATCCCGAACAATATCGAGACGGTGTCCGATCGACACGAAACCAATTCCAAAATGTCCGTTACATTAAATAGGACAGAAGTCATGTTGACCTCACCTCGAGATTCGTGCCCACGCGCCGCCACGCGCCGCCGTGAGTGGCTGCGCGTGAAACCCACGCGCCTGCTACAGTGTCACCAGCCCAACCCGTTTGTCTGGTAAACGGGTCCAATTCACCCGCGACACAACCCGGTTCAAGGTCCATCAATTCAGCCTTAATTCCTTCAATTAATCATTCAGTTAGTTTCGTTTTAAGTCTAATTTAAGTTCTGTAAACTCAATTACACGAACACTTACCCAGATTCCATCGATTCCACGATGAACATGAAGAACACTCTGGTCACTGTTCAATCATGGGATTCCTTCAATTTCGATCGATTTCCTAAAATTGATTCAACCAGAAGCTTCCATGGACTCCCTTAAACCTTTCCCCCAACTCAATTGCTTCAATCCAGTGCTCAAACATCACGACTCAAGCTCGAACACCGTCCACTGTGCAACCATGGAGTTCCATCGATCTCGATCGGTTTCCTTCAATTGATGAACCCAGAAGCATCGTGGGATCATGGGAAGCAGTTTCCCCACCTCAATTTCATCCAAAGAAGCCTCCAATTCCACGACTCAACTTCGAAATTCCTCCTCTGTCACCAAGTGTGATCAGAGCCAATTGGTGGCCAAATCCCTTCGTTCCTTCGACAAAACTGATCGTTGTGATCCCAGGAAGCTGATTGTAAGCTCAATTGCGATCCTCACGGCCTAATTCCCAGTATTCAAATTTTCCCCCCAATTTCCTCAAATTCAATTTTTCGATTTCCAGCATCCTCTCTGCCTCTCGTGTTTCCCAGCCAATTCAGTTTCTCTCAACCTTCAATTTTCTCTCAAGAACGGCCAAGGAAGGGAGCCAATTCTCCCAGCTCACTCACTCTCTGTTTTGCTCACGGTGTAAGGAAAATATGGAGATAATTAGGGAGAAAATGGAGGAAATGATGAAGGAGAAATGATGATGTAGGAAATGATGATGTTGGGAGGGAAACATGGATCAGAATTCAGGGGATGGGTGACACTTGTCACTCATCCGGAGGTGCACAGTCAACAGTCACTATTCATTATTATATTATTATTTTTATCCCGGCCTCGGTTCGTTAGTTCGTTTCCTTGACCATAACGTCGTCGTCGGATCTCCGATTTCGGCATGCCACCTGTCGTTGGATTCGTATCGACGATACCTACGTAGCGGTCCTTGGCCCTCGTCCATCGGACCTCCCGATCAAAAAGTCAACATTTGGCCCCTAATAAGCCAAATTACCAAAATACCCCTCAACTTCCGAACACCATAACTTTCTCTACGAATGTCGGAATCGAACGTGCCACCTGTCTATGAACTCGTGACGTCCCGAACTACGTCACGGTCATCGGTCAAAGTCCATTTGACCGCCCGAACAAAAAGTCAACATTTTGCCCACGACCAGGGGTAAAACGGTCATTTTGCACAATTTGTCCGATTCCGTCATACTAACCACCGTTCAACCTCACTAATCAAGATTAGTGACTAATCTAATCCCGGAATTCGGGACGGGTCGTTACAGTGTAAGTCCCATGTCCTGCAGGGAACGGTGAACAATCCCACATTCCTGCGATGGGATGGTCTGGGAGAGGATGGTGGTGTGCCTTAAAGGTGTAGGCACACACCTATCTAGCATGAGGCCTTTTGGGAGCTCAGTGGCTTTGGGGGGGATTGGAACCCCAAAGTTAACCGAGTTGAGGCTGGTGCAATTCCAGATGGGTGACCTCCTGGGAAGTTGCACCGTGAGCTCCCGAAAACAAAACCGTGAGGACGAGGCCCAAAGCGGACAATATCGTGCTAGATGAATCGGGACCTGACAGAAGAGGGTCGGGTCCTGACAATTTGGTATCAGAGCCAGACCCCGACCGGGAAGTGTGCCAGCGAGGACGCTGGGCCCTAAGGGGGGTGGATTGTAAGACCCGTGTCCTGCAGGGAACGGTGAACAATCCCACATTCCTGCGATGGGGAATGGTCTGGGAGAGGATGGTGGTGTGCCTTAAAGGTGTAGGCACACACCTATCTAGCATGAGGCCTTTTGGGAGCTCAGTGGCTTTGGGGGGGATTGGAACCCCAAAGTTAAGCGAGTTGAGGCTGGTGCAATTCCAGATGGGTGACCTTCTGGGAAGTTGTACCGTGAGCTTCCGAAAACAAAACCGTGAGGGCGAGGCCCAAAGCGGACAATATCGTGCTAGATGAATCGGGACCTGACAGAAGAGGGTCGGGTCCTGACATTGCGTATGGTTTTGTCCTTCACGGGTTTGGGTGGTGAACGGGTTTGAAGCAACAAAGATGAAGATGGTGATGAACTGATAATGTTGAAGATGATAAGGTGATGGAGAGTGGGAGGGGGGGTTGTAGATTAGATGATAATGATGGACGGTGGGAGGGTTTGTGTGAAATGGGGAGGTTTCGGGTTTTGTTCTTCACGGGGAATATGGTAGAGAGATGGAGTTTGATGATAATGAAGATGATCAGCTAAGAGGGATGAACGGTGAGGATGAGTAGGCTAAGAGAGAGATGGACGGCTGAGGTGTGAGAGATGAGAGATGAGTGTTTATTATGTAACCTATTTAAATAATTGGACCAATGGACAAGATCCACATTTTGGGGGAAGTTAGCCATGGGATGAGTGGCAAGTGTCACTCATCCAATTGTCCATAATTATTGATCAGATTCCAATATTTGATGATTATTTCGTTCGAGACTAGGGTTGTAAGTTTAGTCGATTTTGGTTCCATGACCATAACTTTTCCATCGAACGTCCGTTTTCGACGTGCTGCCTGTCTATGAACTCGTGACGTCCCGATCTACGTCACGGTCATTGGTCAAAGTCCTAAATGTCTCTTGGGTCAAAGTCAACTTTTCCCCCCTCAGGGGTAAAATGGTCATTTTGCATTAAAATATTATTTATAAAAGTTCGGGTCGTTACAAAAGCAATTAGTGTTCTGATTGTATCTAGCCTTGCCACTAGTGCAAAGGTTTCATTCAAATCTATCCCAAGTTTCTGAGAATAACCTTTAGCCATTAACCTTGATTTCTGTTTTTATACTGATCCATCTAGGTTTAGTTTAGTTTTATAGATCCACTTAACACCAATCACAAGTTTCTTAAGTGGTCTATCAACCAATTTCCATGTCTCATCCTTCTCTATCATTTATAGCTCAGTTTCCATGGCTTTCTGCCAAGCTTTGTCCCTAGTAGGGTCTAGGTAGTTCTCAGGTTCTTTAATGCTCATGTCACATCTTGCATACACATCACTTATGTCCCTATACTTAGGTTGAGGCATTTCAGGGGAATCAGGATCAGATTGATCTTGATCAACTGGTTCCATACTAACAGAATCATCTGCTACTTCATCTTGTACTTGGACCTGACTCTGGTTATGTCCAAAGTCAAAACCATAATGGTTTACAGCAAATCCCCCTTCACTTGCTGTTGTCTCATTCCAGCTCCATTTTACCCCTTTATCAAACTCCACACTTCTGGATATCACAATCTTGTTTGTTTGTAGATTGTAGAGCATGTACCCCTTTTCACAGCTCTCATATCCCATGAACACACTTTTTTTTTCCTTTTCATATCCAACTTTTGTCTCAACTAATCAGATATGTGAGAGTAAAATATGCACCCAAACACCTTGAGATGTTTAACACCTGGTTTTCTACCAGTAAATTTCTCGAATGGTGCCTTACCATCTAGAGACCTTGTTGGACATCTGTTTAGAAGGTAGCAGGTCGTGTTTACAGCTTCACCCCATAATTTCTTTGGCACGTCCTTCTTTTGCATCATTGATCTGGCCATTTCCACTAGTGTTTTATTCTTCCTTTCAGCCACACCATTTTGTTGTGGTGAGTATGCAACTGTCAATTGCTTGCTTATCCATGTCTCATCACAGAAAAACTGAAAATCCTGTGACAAGTACTCTTCACCTTTGTCACTTCTGGTGTTCTTAATCTTGTACCCACTTCGCAACTCAACCATCTTTTTAAACTTCTTGAATACACTAAGTACACCTGACTTGTGTGTAAGAAAATACAACTAGCACATCCTAGTGTAATCATCTATAAAGGTAAGAAAGTATCTATTACCTCTATTGGTTGTCTCTTGCATTGGTCCACACACATTTATATGAATCAATTCAAGTGGTAAAGATGCTCTCCAAGCTGGTTCCGTGTCAAATTTTTCAACATGCAGCTTTCCTGCTACACAGCTTTCACACACTTCACTTTTTCCTTGCAGCATAGGTAGTCCCACTACCATGTCTCTTTGCTGTAATAACTTCAAACTCTTGAAGTTGAGATGTCCAAACCTCCTGTGCCATAACTCAGAGGTTTCACACACAGTTTTCCTCATGGCAATTGGACTAATAGATTCAAATGATAAGGGAAAACATATGTTCCTGGTCATTAGAACCTTGGCCACCTTCTGAGTTAGGGCATTGTCCTCATAAATGTCCACAGTGTGATCTCCAAACACCAAGAAATAACCATGCTCTATCATTTGTCCAACACTTAATAGGTTTTCATCCAGTCCTGGCAATAGCAACACCTCCTTGATATGTCTTTCTCCATGTTTAGTCTGAATCACCAGTGTACCTTTCCTAACTGCTTGCCCAAGATTCCCATCACCCATCTTGACTTTTTCCTTGACAGACTTTTCAATGTTGATCAATAGGGATTCTTGTCCTGTCATATGATTGCTGCAAGCACTGTCAAGGTACCACTTACTGTTGTCCTTGATTGCTACAACATTGCAAGCATAGAACAAGTTTGGAGTTGTGTCAATGACCTCTTGCGCCAAATTCCCTGTTGGTTTCAGTGTATAGTCCTTTGACATGTGCCCAAACTTTTGACAGTTGTAGCACTTTACTCCTTCTTTAAACCAGCAGTTTCCATAGTGGTGTCTGCCACACTTCTTGCACAAAAGCTTGGTCCCAAGGTGCTCTCCCTTGGTGGTACCAGACCCTGAACTAGACCCTGTACCAGGACCCTGATTAGAGTTCTGTTTCCCTGAATTGTTTCTTTGGTTCCAATTCTTAGTGCCCTTGAACTGTTTCTTATTCTTCCATCGATCTGTATCCTAATATGATATATTGGACACAGATAAGCTAGCAAGAGCTTTATCTAAACCTTCATATGTGTGCATTTCCAAACGTTGATCAAAGGCTCTAATTGAGGTCACAACATTCTCCACATTCACAGTGTCAATGTCCCTTGTTTCTTTAATAATGGATACAATAGAATCAAAGGGTTTAGTGAGACTAATTAAGATCTTTTGAGCCAAACGTTTTTCTGTGATTTCCTCCCCATATGTTCTCATACTGTTTACAATAGCATAGAGTCTATATAGATAGACAGGTAGGGTCTCCTCCTCTTTCATTCTAGCATACCCAAAATCTCTCCTAAGGGATTGTAACTTAACTGATCGTACCTTAGAGTCTCCCCTGTATTCCCTTTGCAATGTATCCCAGGCTGCCTTAGCTTTAACCTCATTTTGAATCTTGGGAAAGATCTCATCCGTGATTGCATTTTGGATCATGCTGAGTGCCTTGGCATCTTTGACACTATCAGCATGAGTTGGTCTGTTTACTGGTTGAGCAGCAACCCCTTCAGTTGCTTCATCCGTTCTTGGAGGTTTAGGTAGACCAACTTCAATGTACTCCCATAGATCGCACACAAGTAGTACGGCCCTCATCTTCACTCTCCATAAGTCATAGTTACGTCCATTGAAGAGTGGGATGTAACGACCCGTCCCGAATATCGGGATTTAATAATATTTAATTATGATTTACTAATCTGGGATTAGTTGGGTGATTTCGGACGAATTGTGCAAAATGACCGTTTTGCCCCTAGGCGTGGGTAAAACGTTGACTTTTAATTCGGATGGTCAAACGGACTTTGACCGATGACCGTGACGTAGTTCGGGACGTCACGAGTTCATAGACAGGTGGCACGTTCGATTCCGACGTTCGTGGTGAAAGTTATGATGTACAGAAGTTCAGGGGCATTACCGTAATTTGGATAAAATGGGGGGAAATGTTGACTTTTTATCGGGAGGTCCGATGGCCGAGGGCCAAGGACCGTGAGGAAGGTCTCGATACCCTGAGTCCGTAGACGGGCGGCACGCCGAAATCGGACTTCGTACGAGGAAGTTATGGTTTGAATCGTGAAATCGGGGAAGTTACGTCTCGGTAACTGTGTTGATTATTTTATTCTGAAATGGTTGTTGGAGGACACTTGGATGAGTGACAAGTGTCACTCATCCGACGGCTAGATTGGATCTTGTTCCACTAATCATAATTTATATGCTAAAGTTCTCACTATAGAATTATTTAGGAATTAAATCTCTGCTTAAATCTGAGCCATCCATCTCACTCCCCAGATTGCATCACAGCCGTCCATCTCATCTCTCCCTTCTATTTCTGATCAGTCCTCACTCCCTCACCCGTGAACAAGCAAAACAGAGGTGTAAGGATTGGATTATGGCCATTGTCAATATTCCTTCCAAAATTGATTGGACATATGGAATTTGAGTGTTTTAGGGAAGGTATTGGCTGAGGGAAGGCACGGGCAATTGATTGTGTGAGGGAGACAAAGAATTCAGAAATTTGATTTTTGGGAGGAAATTTCGAAATGGTAATTATGAGCGGTGAGGATCGAAATTGATGATTCAATTCGACTTCTGGGATCAAAACGATCAGCTTTGCAGCAAGAACGAAGAGAAACCGTGTCGGATTGAGGAAGAACTGAGCTTCCATGGCAGCTCAAAATCGAGCTTGGGTTCAATGGGTTAGAGGTAAGTAATTCTCAAATTGATCTTGTAGAAATGTCCCTTACACTCTCACGATGCTAACTGAATGAATTAATTTGGAAACCAGGGACGATATCGTGAAACTCGAATTGAAAACCCGTCGAGGATCGATCGTGAGTCGTGGAGATATATACCCTAATTTGTGTAATTCGATTTACAGAACTTAAATGGTGATTGATTACAAGGGATCAGTTGAAAGATTGGATTAAATTGATGTCGAATTGGGTGAGTTTGAACCGGGTCAGATCGAGGGTAATCAGACCCGTTTACCAGTCATTCGGGTGAAGGTGGTGACTGTAGCAGTCACTGTAGCAGGCGCATGGCTTTCACGCGCAGCCACTCACGGTGGCGCGTGACAGCGCATGGGCACGAATCTCGAGGTGAGGTCAACATGACTTTTAATCTATGCAATGTAACGAACATTTTGGGATTGGTTTCGTGTCGATCGGACACCGTCTCGACATTGTTCGGGATGTCCGAAGGTTTTAAATCCAGTTTAAAAATACTTAAAAATTTGGGAAAATTACGGGACTTGAATAGGATGTTAATGATGAGGTTAGTAATCCTCTAATGTGATTTGGACAGGATTGGGAGTCCCGGTGATAGTGGTGTGGCCAGGGAAGGCCTATGGCACGGGCCAGGGGTTGGATATGATTTCATGAAACGGTTACGGATCTGATAAAGTAAAATCGGGCCAGGGGTCCAATTGATGTATGAAATCGGGCCAGGGGCCCAGTTAACTTGTGGATCGGGCCAGGGGCCCAGTTAACTTGTGAAATCGGGCCAGGGGGCCAGTTGATTTCTACATGTGATTGCGGGTCGGGGACCCTAACATGGAATTGAATAAATGTTTTCTGGTTTACATTTTATATATGTTCACATGCTGGAATCAATAAATGGTTTTGATGATATTTCGGTTATGGCACGTTTCACGGTATTTGGGCATGAGACCCGTTTGATGAAACGTAACGATCGGTTCGGATTTTACCTATGTATACATATATGTTTTGCATGTGGATATCAATAAAATTATTTGGTAGTGCACTGTATAGATCCTTCCATATTATATTGTCTCCTCCGGATGAGGTACCCCGGAGAGGTCACAGACGTCTAGTACGTCCATCATCTATGACGCTAAGCATTGGGGATGCTGTACCCGAACGGGGTTCGGGGATTGAACTCGGAAATTGAGACCCGAGTGGCACGCGTAGCCTTGTGATTGTGACCTTATTGGCGTCAGGGACGTCAGACATCAGGGATGTCGGATTGGAGTGTATAGTGCAGTGGCAAAAATTATGGTTATGGTTTTATTATATGCCTTATGGTTCATATTACTGGATTTATGAAATAACTCTTGGATTGACTTTTGGAATTTGAAACTATGCTTTGGTTTCCGGGCCAAGGCCCTAATGGTTATTCCTAAATAAACATGTGAAAATTGGTTTTTGGTGCATGCATATGCTTTTACTGGGGGGCATAAATGTCTTATAAAGGTTTTAAACAGACTTGTTTATTTTCGTCCACTCACAGCTTTTGTTTTAATGCCCTTCAGTTTGATTCCGGATGCGACTGCAGCAGAGACTGGGACATCATACACCTCTTCCATCGATCCTTACGCACTCTGGAAGCCCGGTTGGGCAATGGCAACAGGTTATCCCTCGTTTGACACCTCTTGTCAGACGGGAGCATGACACATTCCATGGTAATCCCGGGGGGATTGGGATGGGTCGTGTCATGGGATCTTCAGGTCTCCTCCATGTCCTGCCATTGCAGGTGTAGCTTCAGTCCTTAGCTACGAGTCTGGTTCTTCTCTACGTGTACGCCCCAGATACAGATTAAGCCTGCTCTGATACCATATTGAAACTCCGAGAGAATTGCAATCAGCCGCAAGCTCAGGTATGTTTCTCACTCAATTTAACACAAGCTTGCACACACTAGCTGATCAAGAATTGTATCGGGATTAGCTCATGACTAGACTAGGAGGATTTTGATTGATTAGTTAACTGTTTTCTTGATCAATGGAAGAAAAAGATGATGATTGAATAGTGAATGCAATCACTCCTCACTGATGCACACCACCTGTTTGCTAAAATTCCCTCACATGGTTTTCAGCCTCAAATTCACTCTGAATCTTCTCTGTTGTATTCATTGATTTGTTTTAGAAGTATACATGCACCTCACTCGTACACTCACACACTCCACACACATTAGATGCACTCACACACTGTATTCAATGAGAGATTGCCACACAGTTAGTTGGTTAGTTAGTTACAAAGTTGCTTGATCACCAAGCAAACCTCGCTTCTCTCTGATCTGTTAGAGCTGCACTTTCCAGCACACACACACACACACACACACACACACACACACACACACACACACACACACACACACACACACTTATCTGACCTCTCCTTCTAGAATGTGATGTCTTGCTGTCATTTGTGTCACGTGGACAACTTAGTCATCAACACAATTTGCACTTAAAAAAAACTAAACTTAACGAATAAAAATTCGTCGGGTACGGGTTATATGTTTACCCGACGAATCAAAATAAATTTGTCTGGCAATAGTCAAATCATTTGGAAACGACGCGAGATTCGTCTGACAAGGTACAAGTTCGTCGACCATGATTATTTTTCTTCGGCAAGATAATTTTTTTTTGGCGAGCCTACGACGCGAGATTTTTCGAGTAAAGTGAGTTTTGCTAGGTATTCTTTCCATCGGACAACTAAACTTTTTCTTATAATGTTGCAATTTTTCCAAGTTTATAAATCACCATGCATGTATACTATATGTATATATAAATATATTTGTTGGATATGGTAACAAACTGACATTGGAGTGTATATAATATATATATATATATATGTTTTTTCTTTTTTTGCTCTAACGCTAGCTAAGAGATGAGTGGACAATTTGGGAGCTTGGGTTTGGCAGCAGAAGATTGCTACTTAAGTACCAATGTCCAAACAAGATTGGCGTCACTAGTCCAACCAATTGTTTCTTAATTGACGGAAAAAAGATTAGCCACGTAATTATGTAAGAAAATTAAATAAAGCCGTTGCAGCTTTCTTCTGTTCTCGAACACAATTAACAAGGAAGAACATGGATTGTATTATTATGATGGATAGTAAATCATCAAAAGGGCCTGCTTTGTTGTTTTTTATTATTAAAATGGAGGGGCTATGAGTTGAATAATCACATCTTTCATGTGGAGGTCTCTTTAATAAAAATCCGTTGGGGCGAGCTACCTTAGAGTCAACAGGGTTGGTCATCATCTAATTAAGCATTCATCATCTGTCCCTTTCATATGTTCCCATGTGGCATGCATCTTAATTTCGTGGCTTAAATTTGATACACTAAGTTCAAATTCGAGTGTATAAAAAAATAATTAAGATGTTTTAAATAAAGTTACTATGTGCATTCCATTATACAAAAAATTAACGAAATTTGAGATTATTTAGTCATTTATATCACAGTTCGTCATGAGTACTATAATTGTTACTAAAATCGTTGAGTTATTTGATATATATAAATAACTAAACGATATCTATTTTTATATAATTTTTACAAAGGTGATTTTCAAATAATAATTTAAAAAATAAACAGTTATAATTAAAAAATATATATATAATATATAATTATTCGATAAATCCAGATAATTATATAAGAACGTATCGCGGAAGTAAGATATAAATATTAGTTTTTGAATAATATGGTTACAATTCGTTTCCCTTTTAATTAACCAATTAGCAAGAAGTTTTTCAAGAATCTCAACTTTACCCATGTTCCTTCGTTCTTTGGCCATTTTGTTCCTCTTAGCAATTTGCATTAGCGTTCAGCCATTCATAGCCGTGAACAACGGGGAGATCAATCAATCGACCAAAAAACAACAAAAAAAATATATCAAATGAATTTCATGGCAACCCTATTACCCTAGGACAGTGGGGCCTGCCTTCATCTCACTATCATCTCCAATTAGGTCACCTAGAAATACAGAAACCTAATTATATACTTATTATTTATAACAAATTAATCTTAACGTACGATTCCTTTGGAAAAAAAATAGGGTCTACATTTATTTATTTTCAATTCATTATTTTGTAAAAATAAAAATAAAAATTTAAAAATTTAAAAATTTTAAAAAGAATTTAGAAAAAATTGAGAGTTGAATTTGCATTTTTTTTTTTTGGTGTAACAAATAAAACTACACGGTTTTATATGTTGGTTAAATTGGAATGCTCAAGAGTTAGAAGGCTTCAAGTAAGAACTTGTTGGGATGAAGTTGAACTGTGTCGCCGACCATGGGTGCAATGACGTCCAGTTGGCTTTGGGATCCCATATGTAGATCCCTATATATCCAAGCTGGTGCAAGATCCTAGGTAATTTAGGATCCAGCTTCTCCATCCGAGCACAAATCAACTGCATTTTGTTACTATCAACAACTTAACTACTATATTGTTTTAACCCACATTGGAAATCAAGTTACACCAAAGATGTGTGATTTTAAGTGAATAAAATTGTATATGCTAAAATGTATTAGTATATTGTACAATCTCGATTCTTTCTTACTATATAAATAGAGAAAAAAAAATAAACTTACATATTACAATATATTACATGTAACGACCTGGCCCAAAATACTAAAGAAATTTCAAAATTTAAAGGAAAATTGATGCATTTACTCTTGTCTTGATTAGAGGTTCAAAAGTTGATATTTATTCGGGAACCTCTTCATAAATTTCTCTTGGACCGTCGTGTAGATCTTAAACTCACGAGTTTATAGACGGGTAACACACAAAAAACAGAGTTCGTATGATCAAGCTACAGGTCTAGAATGGTACATTTGTGCACGTATTGGGGCAAGGGTATTTTGGACTTTTCGCACAAAGGTGAGTCAGCATTTGACATTAGTGTCCTCACTGATGTGTGACACGTGTCACACACCAAGTGGTGGGCCTTTAAATACCAAACAGCTCTCATTCCCTCTCTTGCGACAACGGCGGCGGAGGGATTCCTTCATGAGGGTGGAAGGTGGGTTTCCGTTGTTTATTCATACACCCAAGTTTGGGTTGATTCGAAGTAAACCAAGGTGAGGGACGGTATCCACTGGTGAAGATGAGTGGGTTAATCGCCGTACATGGCAATTAAAGAAATGTGATCATAAAGATTCTTGGGAAAATTTGATGAGGTACGAGCTACAGTTCGAGGTGATGCTACACCAAGATATCGAGGATTAAGTTACATTGCTAAAGATGCGAGAGAACTTGAGGTGTCGTAAAAGGTCGGATCTTGACCTATAATGAGTAAATTAAGAGGAAAAAAAAATTAAGAGGGGAAAGTTGTAATGATCCGGCCCAAAACATTAAGAAAATTTCAAAAATTGAAGGAAAATTGTCGCATTTACCCTTATATTAATTAGTGATTCAAAATTTGATTTTTATTCAGGAACCACTTTATGAATTTCTCTTGGACCATTGCATTAGTCTCGAACTCGCGAGTTCGTAGATAAGTGACATGCAGAAAATGGAGTTCATATGATAAAACTACAGGTCTAGAAAGGTACATTCGTCTATGTATCGAGGTCTGGGTATTTTGGACTTTTTCCACAAGGGTGAGTTAGCACTTGACATTGGTGTCCTCATTGATGTGTGAATGTGTCACACACAAGGCAGTGGGCCTTTAAATACCAGACTATTCTCTTTCTCGCGAGAGCGACACTTTCCTTCACGAGGATGAAAGGCGAGTTTCCATCGTTTATTCATGGACCCAAGTTTAGGTTGATTCGAAGTAAACCTAGGTGAGGGGCGATATCGAATAGTGAAGACAAGTGGATTAATACTAGTACCGGGCAAGGGAATAACCGTACAAGGAAGTTGAAGGACGTAAGGAAACCTGAGACTTTAGAGGGGTTTTCTGATCAATGAAGGTAAGTTTTCTCAATGTGAACTTCATAATAGGGTTCATGGGATTGAATAAATGAATTTTCATAATTGGAACATTTGATTGGTTGAGAAATGAGAAAGTTATGATGGTTTGAAGAACCCGCCGGAAATGGAAGTTTTCCAGTGAGGAAATCTAAATTCAGGCAAACTAGACGGTAGTGTTGGTCGAATTCTCCATTGAACTTTCCAGTGATAGAATATTCCACTAGCAACAGAAGATTATACCGAATATTCCGTCATTGTTGAAGAAATATCCTGTTCAGAAAATAGAATATTCCTTGCCATTAGTATATTGTGTCATGATGGGTGAACTATTCCCATAAGAAATATTTCGACAAGATATATAGAATATTTAACTAATGCGTGGGGGCAGTGGGTGCCATGTAGCATCGGCTGAGGGCGTATTGAAGAGCCGACCGAGTTGGGATATCAGGATAAGACTCAGAAATAGTCGGAATATCAAGATAGGACTCGGGAAGAATCGGGATATCATGATAGAATTCGGAAAGAGTCAGGATATCAAGATAAGACTTGGGATGAGTTGGGATATTAGATTAGGACTTATGTGGTTGCGAGACCACTTGGAGTTCTTTTAAATCTCATCTTAGCAAGTGTAGTTCATATTAGTCTATTACAAGGTGTCTTTTGGCTCGAGGGTCAAGGGAACAAGATTCCAAAGATATCGTGTAACAACCCGTCCCGAGAGCCGGGATTAGTAGTGTGATTAATGTGGGATTAGTGAGGTTATTTGGTGGTTAGGTGGTCCCGATAGGTCTGTAAGTTTAGAATGACGATTTTGCCCCTGACTTGGGCAAAAATGTTGACTTTAGTTCGGGTGGTCAAATGGGTGTTGACCAGTGACCAGGACGTAGTTTGGAATGTCATGAATCCGTAGGCAGGTGGCACGCCTGATTCCGACATCCGAGGAGGAAGTTGTGATGTTCGGAAGGTGGAGGGCATAACCGTAATTTGGGTAAATTAGGGGGAATAGTTGACTTTTGTGTAATCGGGTTTTGGTATGTTGACCTAGGATGGTTAGATAGCTCTCGTCATCCTGAGTTCGATGACATGCGGCACGTATGCATCGGACTTACGGTGTGGGAGTTACGGGTCTAGGAAGTTAATGGCAAAACCGTAATTTTGAGTTAAACAGAAGGGTATTTTGGTCTTTTTGCACCTGGGGATTTGTGCAGAGAGAAACAGATGAAGGGCTGAGATAGGGCCATGTGTGTGAGAGAGAGTGGGGGATGGTGACATGTGGCAAGTGTGTAGTGGGTTCTGGGGGATTCTAGTGTGTGTGCACGGTTCTATTATTGGGGTGCACCCGTGCTATGTGTGTTCGTTTTCTTCGACACAGAGAGAAACAGAGGGAGATTGTGAAGGACAATTGAAGGGTAATTGTGGTAGTTGATGAGTTCTGGTGAGTGAGTGAGGGACGGTAGATCGAAGGGAAGCTGGTGAGTTGGTTGAGGGGTGCAGCGGGTGTGTGTGTGGGAGCTGCGGGCCAAGGGAAAATCAGAGGGAAACAAGGAGGAAATCAGAGAGTGTGGAGAAATCGTGGCGGTGGCAGCCGTGTACGGGGCAACTAAGACCGCGGTGGTGTCGTGAGGGGTGCGAGGAGTCAACCAATACCGGCGGACCTCACGACGGCGACAGGTTGCAGGTAATTTCTATTTCCCCGTGTCTATGCTCTGTTTTGGCCGTGAACTTCAAATCGGAAGTTGTGGCTTGAGAGGTTGAATCGAAGAGTCTAGGAGAGTCTAGGGAGTTCAGTTGAGTCCAGGGCGTCGTTTGGTTGAGCTGCCGTGACGGGAGGTGCACGGTGAAGGTTGGCACGACGGCGGGTCTGGATGTACTCTGTTTTAGTCGTGACTTTCAAACCGAAAGTCGTGAAGATTGGAGTAGAGTCGACGGTCCAGGTGAGTTGAGTTAGGTTTAGAAGGGTCCTAGGAACCATCTGGTGTTGCCACCGTGAAGGGAGATGACCTGGGTGGCCGAAGAAGGAAACAGGGCAGTGTACGGGTTTTTGTTCGAGTTCGAGTCGATGAGGTTTAGGGTGAGTCGAGGTGAGTGAAGTACGGGAATGGGTAGTCTAGGATGGGACGATGCAGTTGGTGAAGAGAGGAGGTGTTTTGGTGCAGGCACGGCGGAGAACCGTTGATGCCGGTTCAAGCTGCAGACTACTGTGTTGAACCGGGTCGACGTGAGGTTGAAGGTGCACTGTAGCAGGCGCGTGAGGGCCACGCGCAGCCACTTGGGGCGGCGCGTGGGGGCGCGTGCGGCGGTTCTGGGGAAAGTGGTCAACATGGTTTTTGGTCCAGGAGTTGTGTTGAGTTCATTGGAAGTGGTTTTGGGTTAATCGGACGTCGAATCGAAGTAGTTTCGCAAGGGTGAAAGCTTAGGGTCCCGGTTTATTACGCTTTCGATTCGGGGATTTTTGAGGGAATTTAGGTGAACCTTCGTAGACGTGTTAGTGACGTATTTTGGTGGTTGTTAACAGGATCGGGACTTCCCGAGGAAGCTGAGGAACGTGCGGGACGTTCGGGACGCGATTAAGGGCTCGGTACTGTGAGTGGACCCCTTTCCTTAAACTCGAGCATGCATAACTGTTTTCTATAATTGTTTTGTAGTTTTAATTATAAGTCTATGTTTATTGAATATGTTCGATTGGTTTTACATTATTACACGTTTTTTTGAGGAAATCGGTTTTTAGCACGTTTTACGAGGAATGGTTGGTTTCTGAAATTGATGCTATGGTTTTGGGATTTCAAATGATAAGTGGTTTTCAATGATTATAAAGGGATTTTGGAATATGATATCGGTGATTAAAGGTTTTCGGTTTTAGAAACGGATTTCGGAAAAAGGGTTGGCTTCCAAGTGGAAAAGTGGATTCCGGATTTTGGTTCGGAATGACGGTTCGGGATGCTGGAAGGGCATCAGACCGGTGATTTCGGATTCGGGTTTGGATGTGAATACGAAAATGGTTTTCAACTGGTTTTGATTGGATTTGATGGATCTGGTTATTGGGTTTAAAGACCCGGATATTGATTGTCGTGGGACGGGCCCGGATTGAGTTTAAAGACTCGGATATATTGATATTTCCCCCGTAAGCCTTTGAGTTTAAAGACTCGGGAGTTTAAAGACTCGGATATTATTAAGGCCTAGATTGAGTTTAAAGACTCGGATAGGTCCAGCAGGTTTGATCGGAAAATGATGATTTTGACGTTCGTGGTTTATGACACGGTTTTATGATTCACAGGCTGTAGTTTTTCTAACTGTTTTATAGTGTTTCTGTTTCTTATGATGTGGTTTATGGTTATTTGGTTTGATAACTGGGTTATGCATGTGGTTTTCAAAACGGAGGGTGAAACTTGGTTTTCTGATAAATGGTTTTAGAACTTTTCTTTTATTATGGTCCACTCACGCCTTGTGTTTTTAACTTGCCCTCCAGGTTGTGGAGCGAGCGTGGGGTCTTGACGTCGAGGCAGTGTCCGAGGCATAGAAGTCACGTGAGAGATCCCGGAGTGGTTTAAAGTCTTTCCGTGTGCGTGTAAATTATTGGTTTTTATGTTCCTTGTATTCCGTACTATGCTCTGTAAACTTTAACTTCGGGATATTTTGTCCAGTTACTCCTGCGTCTGACTGAACTTTGGGGTGTTTTTGAGTAAGCTTTACTTTGGTGTTGTGTCGGGGAGTCAGACGGGAGCAAGATTTACCTCGGGTTTCGGGGTGAAACCGGGGTGGGTCCTGACATATCGAATTAGGGCTCGGGAAGAGCCGGCGATATTGGAGATTAACGAGTCTCAAGTCGACCAAATCTTGAACATTGGAATGAATCAGACCATTAAGGCATGTGTATAAGTTCATGGTTAATAGTTGAGGGAATTACCGGCTTGTCTGATATAATGATTTATGTCATGGTTAATGATTGAGGTCTGAATTGTCGAACCAAGATTTACTTCGTCACCAATGTCAGTGGGTTGGTGTGGACGGTGATCCTAGACTGACGAATTATGGTTGGTATGTATCCCTAGTCAGACGTGATGATAGTTCGAGTTTGTTATAAGGAAGGTTCTGTCGGCTTTTCGAAAGTTCCTTGTAATTATAATTAATGTTCTAAGGATATTTTCTGAACTTTTGTCTAATTATTAGGCGGGAGCAAGATCTTTCATAGTTATTAAAGTGATTTTAGAAAATATCCTATCATTAATATTTATACAGAAAATAGAAAGAAAGAAAAAAAATATATGTATATAGTAGGGAAGTAAATATCGCCGGAATCGTCGATATATCAACCGATATATCGCGATTTCCAACCAGCGGCACCTAAGAAGGGGGGAAGAAGTTGGTCGAAATTTCGACATGATTTCTTGTTTTGAACCCACAGATCCTTTTTTGGGATCAAAACAATGAAGATGCACTATTAAATCGTGAAAATCGGACGTAAAACATGTAAAATTGAGTTGGGTCATGCCGTCGGGTCGGAAAACCCGGCTGGAGGTAGAGGATGACTGCTATTTTTCATAATTATAATTAGCGTTGGTTAGTTTACAAACTCGTTGGCTAGCAGCGTTGGTTGAGTTTTTGTTTCTCAGTTGGGGGGTCTTGGGTTCGACCCCCCACAAGCCTACAACTGCTTTTATTCCTCCCTTTTTTATTCATTTGAATTTATTTTTTCCACTTTTCAACAAAGTTTGGGTTTTTTTCTTTTTCATTTTTTGTCCAATTTTAAATATATCAATTACTTCCAATTTTTAAACAAAGTTTGATTTTTTTTTTTCATTTTTATTTCCAATTTTAAATATATTTAAACTTATTTTATCATTTTTTTATATTGAATTTTGTATGTTATTGTTATGTTTTTAATATATTAACATTCAACTATAGTAACTCACTTGAATTTATGTTTATATTTACGATTTTATATTATTAGTCATCGTCAGAATCATATTACATCATATTATTCATCATATATTTATTATATCAAAATCATTTTATAATTTTTATTAGTCATATATAACCATTATTGGATATTTAAGTTTTTCCCAAAGTTTTATTCTAAATTTCCAACTTTTAGATAGAATTTCCGTCATTTTTGTTGACCGTAAACGATATCAATATTGATACTGATATTTGAGGCGAGATATCCGTAAATTTGACGAGCGATATATCCGTTGATATCAATATTTCAATCCTTGATATATACATTCAACATGTTTACTACAAATTATTTTATATATATACATATCGTGTGTTGGAGGCATTGTTTATATAGTTTGTTGTTTATTCATATAAAAAAAATTATGTTAATGACATTACGTAGCCATATATATATATATGTATATACGTATATATGAATGGTGCTATTTTGTAAGTTGTCCTAATAAAATGGGGAACATATATTGATATATAAGTGACTTCTTTTCGCCATATCTTGATTAAAATAAAAATTAGACAGCTTATTATTTTATAAGCACTTTATGCCGAAGTATAAAGAGTAGGCTTTGGCCGCTAGATAGTAGATACTTGCCAAGTGAAGAACAGAGATAGCGAAGAACAGAGATAGCGCGAAGGAGTACCGATATATCAACGTCTAACAAAAGGCAAAGCCCACTAAAAAGAAAAAGAAAAAAAGAGAAGACTGCCACTTTAATATTTTAGGTATACTCTTTCCACTCACAACACCTTTTGTGTTCGTAATTCAATATCCACTTTCAATTATTTTGTATGATTTATGCTTGTATACTGTTACAAAAATATAATTAAGGCTTTTAATTTACAAGCAATAGAAAGTGAAAGCACATTTGTCTAACGCACAGACTCTTATGAAAATCAAATCAAAGATGTAATTTCATGGAACACATCACACATGTGAGTTGTGAGAACACATCACACATGTGACATGTGCAATATTATGATTTATTAAGGAGACTAAGGTCACGACCGGTACCACCGTACAACAGCACATCGACGGCGACCTCCTCCTGACGTGTCCGGTTTACAGTTCACATGAAAGAAAGGTGGGCACTAATAAATTGCTGTCGTTGGTGTGAGGTCCCGGTGCAATGCGTCGGTGCACGTGCTGTGCATTTATAGACTGAGGTTCATAGATCGGCTGTGACTGTGCGCGCCGTTTTGGCACCGTCACCCGCCAATATTGTTAAATAGATGGCGTGTTTTAATTGGATGTTGGCTTTCGTCATTCCACTTCCGTTAACGTCGGTGAAGACGACTCCATCATGGTTTTAGCCTCGTGTAGGGAATATTCTGTCTGTCTTGTCTGCTAACGCACCATACTGCATTCTTGTGACGTGTGAATAATTTATTTTCTAAGTATCTGCTTAGTTGTCGGGTCCCCTCCCTTACTTGTTCCATTTTCTTTCCCTACTATACAACATTGCATCAACCCGATCATCCACATCCAGATAATAGAAATTAAATCAACAAAAATTGAAGAATATAAATTATTTGGAAAGCACTATATAAACAGATACAAAATAAAAATTAAAGATGTAAAAAATGAAAAATTCCATAAACTAGAATAAAAAACCAAAGAGCCTGTTCATCTTCATTCTCCAAATTTCTAGATTTCTTCATCTTTTTCATCGCTATATTTACCTCACACGCTCAACTCAAAATGACCAAATCTTTAGCCCAGGAATCCAAAGAATCCACTACCAACGCAGAACCCATCAGAAGCTTCATCTCCTCTGTTTTTAACCCCGATTGAAGAATTTGACCCGACGAGAATACCCAGAAATCTAGATGTGAGGAAGAGATTCTCAACGTACTGCGCGTACCCTCAGAACCAAGACGAGAGCTGCTAGGCTATAGGGCTAAAATCGTCTTGGATCTGCCAGAAGCTATTTTTATCTTCGGCCTCCTCTCCTCCACTCCACTTGTAACAACTCGTCCTAAATTTTCGGGATTAATTAAGATTAAACTGAGGATTAGTGAGGCTAATCAAGGATTAGTCGAGGATCATCGGACTTCAAGGTAAAATTACGATTTTGCCCCTAAACGAGGGTAAAAAGTTGACTTTTGACCCGGGAGGTCCAATGCATGTGGACCGAAGACCGTTACGTAGATCGAGCCGATATGAGTTCGTAGACAAGCGGCACGTCAAAATCGGACATTCGACGGGAAAGATACGGGTCACGGAAGGTTCGAGGTACTATTACAAATTTTACGAGACAGTTGAGCATTTGTCCCAGTGGGCCCAGATATTTTGGGTCAGGCCCAATGGATGAGTGACAAGTGTCACTCATCCATTGTCCATCCCTTTGCATACATGCACCTAACCTCTCTGTCTCTCTTTTGTTCACCAAAAACCTCAAACCCAAACCACCCAAATTCCCCCTCCCTTGCTGGTTCGGTTGAGTAACCCTGAGAGACTGAGAGTGAAGCTGAGCGTGACGGTGAGGCTGAGAGGTTGGTGGTAGGCGGTGGAGCTAAGCAATGGCCGAAAAATCGTAAAGAAGGTAAAACCCAAAACCCATTACCTATCAAAATTCGAATTGGTGTTTGGACGTTTGATGAATGGTTTGGCTAACTAGGTTGTGTTTCTAGGACATGGACGAGTTCATGGGGATCGAAATTGAGGGGTTTCGATGGCTAGACGGCCCTAGAAGGGCGACGAAAGCTTGGTCGTGGCTGGTGGTCCAAAACAGGTAAATCCTAGCCCGTTTTATGTGTTTTTGAGTCCATAGATCGATTGCATAGGATTGGACGATCGTGTAGGGATCAATAGGATCAATTTTGGTGGAATAGTGGAGAAGAGCGAACCGAGTCAGGGTCGCGGGTTTGCACGACCAGGTTCAGAGAAATGGGCTGACCGAGACAGAGGTTAGAGGTGATGACAGCTAATGTCATCACCTGTAAGATTGTCAGGTAACGAGGTCCAATGGGGGATGGACACGTGGCAGTTGTCAGTACACAATCAACCTAACATGTCAGTGACGTGGACCAATAGGTGGTGCCATGTGTCACTGACATGTCAGACACGTGGTCCCGTGAGCTGCTGACACGTTGCACTATTAGCTGACAAGTGTCAGATGTCAGAATTTCAATGATGACATCACTGCTGATGTCAGCGTTGACCCGCCACTTTGACCCGCGCATGGGGTGCGTGGGCATGTATTTCAAGGTGGGACCATGACCATTTTAAAGTTTTTGACGATACGAATCCATTGGTGGTGATTTCGAGTCTATTGGAGACTGTTAGGTTGGGCAAATTGAAGTTTAAAGCCTAGGGAAGCGTGTTCGAGACACATTGACTTTTCTGGGAACGTTAAGGGTTCTTGATTAGGACTTGTCTAGGTTGGTAGTAACCTTTGGTTATGTTTTGGACAGGTCCGGATGACCCGTAGAGGCCGGATTAGCTTGGAGAGGCTTATGACATGCGTATTGAGGGGTAACTTGGAAGGTCTGTGAGTAGATTTTGTTTTATTAATATGATGCATGCATAAATGTTTTATATGTGTTTATGAACATGTTTTGAAATGCTATGAGTGCGTGTGATTTAAATATGAATTGTTTGGCATTTTCGGAGGAAAAATAAGTTATTGCACGTAGTTCAAAATTTCTGTTTTATATGATGTTGGGGCTTCGGTCGAGTGTACTATGTGCTTGTATTTTATGTGATTTCGAAGGTTTCACAAAGAGGCGTGAAACTGAGGAACTGATTTACGGTTTAGAGGATTTCACGGAGATACGTGAAATCGAGATTCGGGCATGAGTCCCAATTGAACGATGATCTGAAAGTGTTTTGGGAATGAGAATTAGTTTTCGAATTTGGAAATATCTTTCTGGCATGTGACCCAGTTTATTTGAGGTTTGACTTAGAGTATAATCAAACATGAGATAGGTCAGGCTGTGACCTAATTATGAGTTTTACGAAAGATATTTCGGGCATGAGACCCAGTTGTGGATTTTATAGGATTCGTGGAATCCTGGGATGTGAAGTATCGTTGGACACTGGATTTTAGGGCGATGACCCAATTAGTGATATTTCAGGTTGTGACCCATTTGGTGATGTTTCGTGCTTGAGGCCCTATTGATGATGGCATTCAAGTGAGTCCCAGATGATATGACGCTCCTCTCGGGACTGCGGATGTGTTCCTTCCGGAGATGTCACGACGCATTGCCTGTTGTCGAGCAGCGACAGGAAGCAATGACTGAGAGAGGGTCGACCTAGGAGTGTTGATGTTATCCTCTGAGATTGATCGGCGATGTGATCGCGATGATCTAGAGACGGTCGCGGCGAGTGATGTGTTCACGGCGACATACTAGGATTGTGAGCAGTCCTGAGTTATACGCACGTGTGCTAGGATTAGAATCGTGACTGACATTGAGGATGGGATGTGTTCCCACGTGTTCTATGATTTGGGCTGAGGCTTCGTTTTGGTTTTCTTTGAATTGGTTTTGGGATGTGGACCTGTATGATTTGGTTTTGGGCTGAGACCCTACTGAGATACTGACTTCGATTGAGAAGCATTTTTCACTGTGTTTTGATTTGGGACGCAATACGTCTTGCTTCCGAAAAAGTATTTGAAATAACTATTTTATGAAGCATGCATGCTTTTATGTGAAGGGTATATATGTCTTTTCGATATAAATGAGTTTTATAAACTGTTGTCTTGTTTACTCACAGCTTTTATGATTTTAATACCATTCAGGTTGATAGCAGATGAGGACTGTAGCAGAGCTCGAGATATCACATGCCACCGCTGATCCTGGAGTACTCTGATGGACCCCGAGTGGGTGACGAGTTTAGCCCAGGTCTGACACGTGGTGTCAAACGGGAGCAGACACGTCTCACGATAATCCAACGGAATTGGGACGGGTCCTGTCACCACTTCTTCTCTCGGATCTGTCTGAAGTAGTGCACTCTCGTATTCGGGGCCCACAAAAGAATTCGCCACTGACGCATAACCTATCAGAAGCTTCTTGAAGACGACATGTCGGTTGTCGTTCCCGCTGGCTAGAATTGGACGCTCTGCCACCATTTCTTGTCTTCACTTTTTTCATCACCGACATTTGTTTCTCCTTTTTCTTTTTATCTGATTAATTTTTTTAAAAGCAATAGAAGAAAAAATACCCAACATTTTCCTCCACCTTTGTATAAATACCCATAAATTTCTTCCATCTTTTATCCAATTGTTTGGTTGCCTTATTATTTATCTCCTTTTTGGGAAAGAAAAAAGTGGGACACTTGAAAAAATGGCTTTTTTTTGTTCTACTTTGAGAATCAGCAAAATTGTTCTACTGTTCCTCTTTGTTCTTGTTGCTCAAATTGGCATTTGTCTATCATCGAAGGTAAAATAACGTACATTTTTGTGATTCCAAGCATTTTTGTTCTGAGATTTTCTGGTAGTTTAAATAGTTGTTGGGTTTTGATTAGGTATATGTGGGAAGAAAAAATGGTGACGACCCAAATGAGATTTTGGCGCAAAATCATCAAATACTTGCTTATGTGCATAGTGGAAGCTGAGTATTTCAGCAAGTTCATGCCTTCATTATTTCATTCAAATCAAAATCATTTTTTTTTTCTACTTTGGATTTGCTTTGATCGCCTCTGATTTTACTGGTGATTTGCGTTAATGGTTTTGAGCAGCATAGAGTAAGCCCAGGAATATCACGTTCCTCGTGATGGAAAAAAGGAAAGAGAAAAAAAAAAATAAAAGAATGATATTTTGAAATGGAGATCTAAGGAGATTCTTATTTTATGATTATGGATTGCAGATTATTGCTTGGGAATGACGGTTGAGACTAGTGATAAGAAGCAAGGAGTCATCTTCATTGGCATCGTTGATGTCGTCAGGTTCATCGAAGCCTTCGAAGTGGGAATCAACAAGGACATTGGGGGAGGATGAGAGATGGGAAAAGGAGGAATAGAGAGAAGAAAACTGTTGAAATTCCATTACTATGAAGTTCCAAAATTACCCTTTGAAAATTTTATATATTTTAGTCCATGTAAGCGCCATATAGACACTTTGATGCCAAAGAGAATGGCTGTAACGGAAATTGAGCTGATTGGGCAAGCTCAGCTGTGACGACCCGGAAACCCGAAAGAGGAAATTTCGAGAATTTGAAATGGAAATGATGATTTTACCCTTGGTTAATGGGTGAAACGTTGACTTTTACTTTGGGATATTTTTTGGACTTTCCGTAAGGACCGTTGTGTAGGTCTCAAAGCACTAAGTCCATTGATAGACAACACGTTGAAATTGGAGTTCGGATGTATGAGTTATGGGTCTAAGAAGGTAGTGGCATTTTTCGTAATTTGAAGCCCAAGGGCATTTTGGTAATTTGTAAGGGGAAATTGGTCCTTTTATTTTATTTTAATGAGTCAGCGTGTTTTTTGTAAATTGTGACATGTGTCACCATAGTTACTGAGTAGTTGGCAAAACGTGTCACTACTTTGTGTGTGTTGGGTGTAGGCTTGTTTGAGTTGTGTGTGCCGCATTTGTTCGAACAAAACTAAGGAAACCAAATCCATTTGGTGTGATCAAGCTTCTCAGGAACACTTTGAAAGAAAAATGCAAAAAAATAGAGAAAGAAAACAAGAGAAAAAAAAAGAGAAAAGAGAAGGAAAACTGAAACAAAAACCCGAAACCCAACCCAGGAAAATTCGAAAAAATGGAGTTTCGAATTTGAATTGTTGGACATGGATTGATGGAATTGAATTCTGTTTATACTTCCTGAGACTCATACAATTCAAACCATCTAAGAATCGAAGAATTTGGGCGAAGAACAAGTCAGAACCAAGCTTGTATTCATTTCGGATTTTCGAATCAATTTCGAATACTTGAAGGTAATTAATCATTGAATTGGATTTGGAAACATGTTTGTAAGAGTCCTAGGATGATTTCTAGTTGATTAGAATAAATAAATTCGTTGAAATTGAACGGAAATGAATCGGGTCATGGAACCAGGTCGAATAACTCGTTTTGCAAGAAACGGGTGAGGAAGACGACATTGTAGCATTCACTGTAGTAGGTGCGTGCGTTTCACGAGCATCCTTTTGCGATGTTACATAGAGGCGTGTGAAGGACAATTTCGAGGTACGGTCTACATGACTTTTAATGTAATCGATGTAACGAACATTTTGGCACAAGTTTCGAGTTGATCGGACACCGTTTTAGTATAGTTTGTGTGTCTGCAGCGTATGTATACATTTTTTAAATACGTATTTAAATCCTGAAAAATTAGTGGATTGTATTGTGAGATTAATTGAGGTATTAGTGATCCTCGATAGTGGTTTTTGACATGATTGGTGAATCCTAGAATTTACGGAAGAACGTATAGCTCAGAATCGAGCAATTTGGATGGGTTGTGAATGGACTTTTGTTTTATAACTGTGATGCATGCACAAATGTTTTAAATTCTTTATCGTATGATTTGAGTTGAAATGATTTGAATGATGATTTATCATTGCTTGATGATTTTGTGGATTTAATTATTGGTTTATGAACGATTGCGTGAAAATGGTATTTCAAGCGTGAGACCCAATTTGACAATGATTTTGACTTGGATTTGGAGTCAAATGACATGATTGAATTGATTGTTTTCGGATTAATGAAATGATGTTTTGGGCTTGAGGCCCTGTTGCAAATACTTGTGACTCAGAGTGTGAGTCCATGTGAATTTGAAAGAAAGATTGTGATTTGTTGTGATTTAAATACCGATTTGGTAAGATCGATTTGGTGAAATATGGATTTATGGAATGAGTTCTTGACACTATTTTATAATGGTTTGTGGAAACTGCTTGTGAAAGCTATGTCTCGGGCATAGGCCCTGTTGAAATGTTTTGAGTCGATTTGAGACATAAATGATTTTAAAATGAATATACTAGATTTGGTGACTGTGCCACCTATACCATCCTCTGTGATATGATTGTCTTCTCCAAACATCATAGATCTCAGAGTAGTCACGATACACTGCCTGGATGTGACGACCCCAAAATTCAAGAAATGTAAATTTAGAAATTTGAATGTAAAATGACGTATTTACCCTTGTATATATGTAGTGGTCAAAGTTGATTTTTTGTTTGAATTATTTGTTGCACGTTTTTTGAGGACCGTTGTGAAGGTCTCGAAACACTGAGCCCGTAGATAGGTAGCACGTCGAAATCGAAGTTCGGATGTATGAATTATAGGTCTAAGAAATCCAGGGGCATTTTTCGTAATTTTGAAGCCCAAAGGCATTTTGGTCCTTTGTATCTTAAGGGGTAATTTGGTCATTTTCTGCTGATTTTGGTGAGTCAATCTAATTTTACAGATTGGTGACATGTGTTGCCATAGTTAGTGGATTTTTGGTACCATGTGGAGGCTTGTGTGTGTGTGTGTGTGTGTGTGTGTGTGTGTGTGTGTGTGTGTTGCTCTATATTGGGGTCGAACACAAACAAGAAATCAGTGAACCAAATGCCAAAAAACTTCACCCAATTGATCACTCTACCAGCGAACTCAGGAAAAGAGAACGGGGAACTGAGAGTGAATTAAGAGTGAAAACAAAAAGAAGAAAAAGAGAAGAGAAAAGGGAGAGGAACCTGTAAAACCCGAAACCAAACCCAGCAAATTCGAAAATTTTGGAAAATTCGAATTTGGAATTTTGGAGTGTGATTGATGGAACCAAGCTTAGTTTAAGCTTCTTGAGATTCTTGTGAATTAAACCATCGCAAAATCGAGACTAATTGCCCAGAATTGAACCCATAATGACTCGCGACCGTTTCAAATTTTTGAAGTGGAATTTGACTATTTGGAGGTAAGCAATCATCAAATTGGACCTAGAATCATGTTTATAAGAGTCTTAGGATGATTTTTGATGGACTAGAATCAAGAAATTGGACAAAATTGGACGGGTTTGAAAACGGGTTGAAATCAGGTCGGCCGACCCGTTTGCAGACTATCGGGTCAGGACGATGATGAATAGAGCCTCACTGTTCATCGGCGCGTGGTTTCACACGTAGCCGTTCCAGGTCGCGCATGGTAACTGTTCTAAAAATGTGATCAACACACTTTTTATAGTTTTCGACGTTACGGACCTAATGACACAGGTTTCGAGTCGATTGAATACCGTTTTGGGTGTCCAAAGTGTGTAGTTCGCGTTTAAATATTGTTATGAAATCCAGAAGTTTAGGGGATTGTTATACGAGGTTATGTAACAGCCTAGTGACCTTAAATTGTCGTGTTTGACAGGCCAGAGTATTCCTGAGACTCTTGAGGAGCGAACAACTTGAGATTGAGCAGCTTGGACGGTGTGTGAGTGAACTTTGTTTTATAACTGTGATGCATGCATAAATATTTTAAATGCTTTATCGTATGATTTGAGTTGAAATGATTTGATATGATTGCTTGATGAATTTGTGGATGGGTCCTGTCATTGCAGATGAGTAGCTTCGAGAGAGGCTCAATCTCAGGAGGGTGAGATTATGATATCACCCAGACGTCGTAGCTCCCGGAGATGATATCACCCCAGATGTCATAGATCCTGGGAATGTACTCGGATGTGAGACTGTCAAGTTGCACGCGTAACATTGACATCGTGACAATTACTTGGATATCAAGGATTGGTTATATTTGTGATTTATTGATATTTTTTTCCAGATATTTTATATCATGATTTGGTTGGTGAACATGAGTTTTGGAAAAACAAGGGCCATGAGAATTTAGAAACATGTTTTGATTTTACCGGTCCACTGGTTATACTTAATTTGATTTCACACTATTATTCATGTGTTATGATATGTATGCATGTTTTCGAAATTGGAGGGTAAGATTGATTTTCCTCAACTGTGTTTTCAAACGATATTACTTTTGTCCACTCACACTTTTGATATTTTTATTGACTCTCTAGGTCGTGGCACGAAGATCGAGGTTGATCGAGAGGCAGAGGCGTGAGTAGGAATCAATGCGACTATCTCTTGTCTGACAAGTGCGGAGGGTATTCTCGGAATTTCAGTTGACTTGTCATATGAGAGTAGGACCGGACACGGTTATCAAAGTCCTTTTGGGACTGGTCCTGTCATCAGTTGTTTCAGGATGTTAAGTGAACGAATAACCAATTTAAAGTATAAAGTGTGATAAGTGTGCAAGTTAAAGATGCACTTAACCTAATAAGCCTAAAGATAATTAAACATTTCTTTGCCAACAAAGAAAGTAGCAAATTAGAGCTCAAATGGGAGGGTTCGTTGAGTAATTAAACTGCAACACATTTGATCTGCAAAACATTTGATCCTCTTTTAATCCAGTTATAATATAAAATGAGATTTTATTTTATTATAATACCTCTCTTATTAATTTTATTAACTATGCATATTATAATATGTAGAATAATAGTACTACGTATCATATGCTCGATATTTTAAATTAGAGATTATTATGTAAAATTATGAAAAACTCGAAATTAATAAGTATATGTAATCTGTGTAGGTAGTTAAGCACATGAGCGCCAATCACGTTTGACACAGTAAATCAAGATTGTGGTACTAACTACCAAACCCAGTTGTACGCCATGCCACAGCCTCTGGAAGGATGCGTGATTCATCAGGGTTTGGGCACGCTCTTTCTTGCAAATCCATTTTCCCTCACCTACAAGATTTACTTGGATATTGTTTCAGCCCATCATTATATATTTCTTCCCCACCATGATCATGATAAAAACCAGGGAGGTCCTACATGACTTCAATCTAAAGTGGTCATGACCTCTTGAAATAAGACAAAATTCATATATGTTAAACTTCGATAATTGTGAAAAAAATATTACAATTTTGGTATATTGACACTCCAATATACAAATATACATATAATTAGATTTCAAAAAATAGAAACTGAATCCATTCCTTCAGTACGATGATATGCTTTGATAATGTTTGAATTGCTCCCCTTTTATATGTGGGGGACTGTTTGGCTTTGGCAAAGGCGCGCTATAACCTTCACCAGTCACCCCTGGATCTCCTTGCGCTGCAGAACCTTATCACTTTGTTTTCCACTGTTTCTTCAACAAGACCACACTTTGCAAAGCAGATATAGGATACCCTAGCCTCCTATCACCTTTCTCTTTTCCCTGGTTTGACGGGCCATCATCAAAAGCAAAAAACCGTTACCTAAATCATACTAAGCTAATTTAAGTCATCTTTCACAGCCGACCAAACTCGCTTTTAAGTATATCGAGTGTTGGGGTTGGTAATTTATCCGTTAAAGTTGAGTTCATAGGACTCGATTTTGGGTACCAAAAAAAAGTATACTGAGTATTACTGCCTTATTTAATTGTGAGAGATATTATGTGAATCTTATGATTAAACATACGAAATTTACAAATTAATTAATTATGTTCACACAATCGTCCAAATAAAACCTATAACATGGTTTATAATTAATTTGTCATCTAAAAGGCTAACATGGATTAACAAGAAAGAGAAATGAGGTTGTGATACCTCCCACATACAGTATGATGAAGTCCCTCCAAACCTAAGCAATGAATCATGATTGCAACAAATTAATTAAGTCCATGTTTCCATAAGTGCATATGGAATTTGGAATCCGACTTTTTATTATTATTTTTATTGCGATGAATCCATGCTATAATAATTATGATCATGGTTGAGGACCGTTAAACGTAACTGTCAAGTATGGAACCTTTGCATCCTTAGCTACAAAATGAGCATTCATTGCCATTTATTCAGCCTACTTTGGGTCGGTGTCTCCATATAATAAATTGGACTGATTCTAAAGCATCATGGTATGGTCCCTTCATTGTCTTACCGATTGAGCGCCCAACTTAACATAATTAAATGAATATATATACATAATTTATGGAATATATTTTGTAATTGCATGCATTAATGTTTCCATGTGGAATTGAGATTTTGATACATGCTAATTACAAAGGATTGAGATTGCATCTTATACTAGGTTAATAGGTTACAGTTGGCTCATTAAAATATTCCCGTCTAGGCTACAATAGAAACTTATCATGTTAAAAAGAAAACCATAATGAGGTCAGTAATAGCATCTGTAACAGCCCGAATTACGAGAAAAATGAAATTAGGTAAAAAGACGAATTTGCCTTTAGAGAAGTCAAAATGTTGACTTTTTGCTACAAATCTCTTTTGAGAATTCCGAGAAGACCGTTACAAACGTCTCGAAATCTTGAGTTCATGGACAGGCATCGCGCCAAAATCGGAGATTGGGTGAAGTAGTTATGGGTCAAAAATGAGTAAGGGAAAAATGGTAATTTTGGTATTTTTGCATGGACCTAGAGTACCCTAGAAAGTTCTAAAATTTTCTTCCTATTTCCTACCACTGGCTCACCCTATATATATACTAGACAGGAGCAGGGCTCGAACGTAGTTTATGAAACGTTTTTGCGGGATGAGTCCTATCAACTTGGTATCAGATCTAAGATTTTGAGTAGTATGTGTTAATATCATGCCTCCGAGATGTGAGCCCCTATGCACGGCCTGATGATTAGACGAGTGAACAAGCCCAAGATAATATAGAGATGATAATGGTTTTGGAGGATTAAGTCAAATTGTGATTGTTTGGTACGTATATGTAAGATGGAAAAATAAGTTTTCTAGCTGAGTAACCAATTGAAATGTTGGAAAGACGGAAATTTTCAGTTATTGAATTTGACGCGTGTTAGTAAAGAATAGATGTTGGTACTGTTGGATGTGGACTTGGGCATGAGAAAGGATTGTGGAATAGGATTTGGAAAGAGTCGTAAGTATTGATTAGGGCTAACGAAGGAGTTGAAATAGATGATTACTGGTCGTGGTTCTGAATATGGAATAAGAGGTCGAGAATGAGTGAAGGTCTTTTGAGATTGATAAGTGTTGTATTGAGAAGAAAGTCATATGGAAACTTGGTAATACTGCAACGACCTGCCCTATAACCACAGAATTATCAGGAGATTAATAAGATCTAATCAAGGATTATCGGACGATTTGTGGTAGTCCCAACTGGACTTTGATAACCGTGTTCGATCCTGCTCCCGTTTGACAAGTCAATTGAAGTCCCAAAATTACCCCTCAACACCTGTCAAACAAGGGATAACTGCACTGATCTCTGCTCATGCCTCCGCCTCTCGATTAGCCACGAACGTCGTGCCACGGCCTGAAAGGTCATCAAAACAGGAAAGGTGTGAGTGGACAAAAATAATATCATTTAAAAATACATTTATCAAAATACATTAGTTACCCTGCAGTTTATCAAACCACGCATGCATAGAATCAAACATATGAATCACCGGCTTCCAAGCCAAATCATATGAAAACATCAAATTCCAGCTCTCAAGCCAAACATATAAATCATTTCATAAAACCATTTTATAAAACCGTTTTATTATACAATAAAACATATAACTCGGGAATTACACATCTGAGGGTCCTCTGGGAATTACACATCCAGAGTCGTCAACTTGCTGGGAATTACACATCCAGCTCTGCTGGGAATTACACATCCAGCCTCACCGGGAATTACAGATCCGGTCCCTCCGGGAATTACACATCCGGAGTCCCTCCGGGAATTAAACATCCGGAGTCACTTCGGGAATTACACATCCGAAGTCTACCTAGGAATTACACATCTGGGGCATCGAACATCAACACAAAATCAAAATCTTTATTTCAAAATCATCATTAAAAACCATGTCAAAACCATTTATCACTGGGTCTCATGCCCAAATCTCATTTTCACGCAAATCCGTACAACCGCAACCAAAGTTGCCATTTTCACATAAATCCGTAAAATATCCGAAAAACATTACAAATCCATCAAATCACTTTCCCCAACTCATAATTCAAGTCAAAACCAATCTCAATTCTCGGGCCTTCGTCCAAAACAGCAATTTAATAGTTTCTCGAAAAACGTGCCCATAACACTGATTAAAATAATCATTAAATCCAGAAATAATCATATCAAATCATTTCAATTCAAATCATGCCATAAATCATGTAAAAAATTTAACTATGCATGCATATCAGTTTATAAAACAAACGTCCACTCACACACCGTCCAAATCGCTCGCTTTTCGAGCTGTACGCGTTTCCGTAATTTCCGACATTTTCTAGGAATCTCGAATCCTATCCAAAATCATTACTCAGGGTCACTAATGACTTAATTAACAACATATTAATTTCCCATAATTTTCCGGGAATTAATTACGAATCAAATACGTAACATAAACCTTTGGAGCCTCGAAACAATATCGAAACGGTGTCCGATTGACTCGAAACCAACGCCAAAATGTTCGTTACATTGCATAGAACAAAAGTCGTGCTGAACTCACCTTGGGAATCGTGCCCATACGGCCTCACGCGCCTCCGTGAGTGACTGCTCGTGAAACCCACGCGCGTGCTACAGTAATCCTACACAGTCGTCTCTTTCACCCGTTTAACTGTTAAACGGGCCCGGTAACTCGCGAAGTGACCCGACTAAATCTCCCTTAAATCTTGCTTGATTTCTACAATTTAACGGTCCATTAGCATCGTTATGGATCCAATTAAAGTTCTGTAAACCCAATTACATAAAACCTTACCTTAATCCAATCGAATTGAACTCGACCTTCGAAGAACATCGAACACTGTTCATCGTCCAATCTTCAAAATTTCTCATTTTTTTTCCTTCAATTGATGCATCAGGAAGCATCGTGGGATCCTAATGAACATATTTCTAAGTCCAATTTCATCATTCCATGTCTCCAATCCATTCGACTCATGCTCGAAAATCCCTAGCCTTCCTCTTCTCTGTTCTATCCCAAAACGACTCCAATTCGCATCAATTTTCATTGGGTTCGACTCGTCTCACTCCCAGGAAGCTGAATTCGACGTTAATTACAGTCATGGACATCTAACAATTCGAATTCAACCCTTAGGTTCATCAAAGGTTTTCGGGTTTCTAAGTTTGGTTTCAGCTGGGTTTTTCTTCCCCTTTTCTTTTCTATATTTCCTCACGATTTCACTCTTACTTGTATCAAATTCTCAATTAGTTTTTGTTGCTGGGAAAAAACGATCAAGTGAAATCATGGTCTCTATTTTTGGTAAACATATACACACGGTTTTACAATTTAAACACACATATATATCCTAACCAACATCAGATTGCTATCACAGCCACTAATGATCGTCTGCATAGTGACATGTGTCACTTACTCACACAACTGACTCATCAATCACGGCTGAATCAGCCAATTTCAGCCCAATTCACCCTGCTGCGGCAAATTACCATTTTGCCCTTGCCATAACAAATTGCCAAAATGCCCCTAGCCTTCGCAGACCCATAACTTTCACATCTGACCTCCGATTGACGCATGCCACCTGTCTACGGATTCAGCATCCCGAGACCTATCCAACGGTACTTACGAAAAGTCCAAACAAGGTCCCGATCAAAAAGACAAATTTCAGCCCTCAAAACTAGGGGCAAAATCGTCATTTCTTTCCAATTTTCCAATTTTTCCTTTTTTGAATTTCCGGGTCGTTACAACCTTCCTCCCTTAAAGAATTTCGTCCTCGAAATTCAGGTGTACCTCTCCAACAATAATCATAGAGACTCAATTCATATCCAATTCAATACTTCGGGTTCCCGCGTGAACCCTCATTCACTCTACCCAACCATAATTACCTTTTCCATCTTTCCCGGCTCATCCCGGGCCGTCATATCATATCACGACTCATTCCGAGTCCTAAACCAATTCATGACGCCTATGAAGTCCAAGTCCAATGTCTCGACTCCTTTTGAGTATGAATTCAACATCCACTATCCTTGCCACTACTGGCATGTCCGGTCACCTAGCAAACACCCCTAGGCGAACCACATTCTATTCAGGATCTACACACTAAACCAATTTCGGATTCTCTCTGAGTCCCAGTACCCACTATCCTTGGGTCAAGTTTATCCTGGGCCTAACATGCCCACCCATATACCGTATCGTTATCGTAAGCAACCATCCGGACCAACACAAGTCTGACACAGCCAGAACACAAAATACAATGTTCGACCCCCAATCCAGGGTCATAATCACTCCAGGGATTCTCTATACCCTCGTATCTCGTCTCAGCACCAGGCCGCGCACAGGGCTTGTATCTCAGAGGCATGGAAAATCAGTAACCCAATGCTCTGATACCAATTTGATAGGACCCGACCCGACTAGAATTTGATAACCGTGCCTGGTCCTGCTCCCATTTGACAAGTCGACTGAAGTCCCAAAATTACCCCTCAACACCTGTCAGACAAGGGATAACTGCACCGATCTCTGCTCATGCCTCCGCCTCTCGATCAGCCCCGAACGTCGTGCCACGGCCTGGAGGGTCATCAAAACAGGAAAGGTGTGAGTGGACAAAAATAATATCATTTAAAAATACATTTATCAAAATACATCAGTTACCTTGCAGTTTATCAAACCATGCATGCATAGAATCAAACATATGAATCATCGGCTTCCAAGCCAAATCACATGAAAATATCAAATCCCGGCTCTCAAGCCAAACATATAAATCATTTCATAAAACCATTTTATAAAACCGTTTTATCATACAATAACGCATATAACTCGGGAATTACACATCCGAGGGTCCTCTGGGAATTACACATCTAGAGTCGTCATCCTGCTGGGAATTACACATCCAGCCCTGCTGGAAATTACACATTTAGCCTCACCGGAAATTACACATCCGGTCCCTCAGGAAATTACACATCCGGAGTCCCTCAGGGAATTACATATCCGGAGTCACTTCGGGAATTACACATCCGAAGTCTACCCAGGAATTACATATCTGGGGGCATCAAATATCAACACAAAATAAAGATTTAAAAACCATGTCAAAACCAATTATCACAGGGTCTCATGCCCAAATCTCATTTTCAGCCAAATCCGTATAACCGCAACCAAAGTTGCCATTTTCACATAAATCCGTAAAATATCTGAAAAACATTACAAATCCATCAAATCACTTTCCCCAACTCATAATTCAAGTCAAAACCAATCTCAATTCCCAGGCCTTCGTCCAAAACAGCAATTTAATAGTTTCTCGAAAAACGTGCCCATAACACTGATTAAAATAATCATTAAATCCAGAAATAATCATATCAAATCATTGAAATTCAAATCATGCCATAAATCATGTAAAACATTTAACTATGCATGCATATCAGTTTATAAAACAAACGTCCACTCACACGTTGACTCATGCTCGAAAATTCCAAGTCTTCCTCTTCTCTGTTCTAGCCCAAAACGACTCCAATTCGCATCAATTTTCATTGGGTTCGACTCGTCTCACTCCCAGGAAGCTGAATTCGACGTTAATTATAGTCATGGACATCTAAGAATTCAAATTCGACCCTTAGGTTCATCAAAGGTTTTTGGGTTTCTAAGTTTGGTTTCAGCTGGGTTTTTCTTCCCCTTTTCTTTTCTATATTTCCTCACGATTTCACTCTCACTTGCATCAAATTCTCAATTAGTTTTGGTTGTTGGGAAAAATCGATCAAGTGAGATCATGGTCTCTGTTTTTGGTAAACATATACACATGGTTTTACAATTTAAACACACACATATATATCCTAACCAACATCAGATTGCTATCACAGCCACTAATGATCGTCTGCATAGTGACATGTGTCACTTACTCACACAAATGACTCATCAATCACGGACGAATCAGCCAATTTCAGCCAAATTCACCCTGCTGCGGCAAATTACCATTTTTCCCTTGCCATAAAAAATTACCAAAATGCCCCTAGCCTTCGCAGACCCATAACTTTCACATCCGACCTCCGATTAACGCACGTCGCCTGTCTACGGATTCAGCGTCCCGAGACCTATCCAACGGTACTTATGGAAAGTCCAAACAAGGTCCCGATCAAAAAAATCAACTTTTGGCCCTCAAAACTAGGGGCAAAATCGTCTTTTCCTTCCAATTTTCCAATTTTTCCATTTTCGAATTTCCGGGTCGTTACAAAAATGTTCACTTTTGACCCGAGAGGTCATTTGCACGTGGATCGAGGTCCATTGGGTAGGTCGTGGGATTGTATTTTTTTAGACAGGTGGCATGTCAAATTTGGATGTTATATAGAAATTCTACGAGTCTAGGATGCTTGAACCGGGTTTTATAGTTACACGATTTATGAGGAAGGTTGAATTTCATTATTTTGTCGGCCTAGATATTAGTCTCCAGGTTTAATGGATGAGTGACATTTGTCACTCACCCACTAATCCTTATCCCTTGTACAACCTCTTTCTCTCTTTGTATTTGCTAACCTGAAACCCTCCCCTACACCATTTTGATCATCACTTCACCCTTTGTTGGGGTTGTAAGGGAAGAGTGAGGCTGAAGGGCTGAGAGAGACGGTGGAGCTCTAGTGGCTGCTTGGGAAATCAGAGAAGCAAGTAAACCCGTGAACCCATCATGGTTAGATTTCGAGTTTTGGGATTTTAGTCTTCGAAACTCAGTTTTCTGATCCCCATCATCTTCTCTAAGTTTATGCGAGAGCATAGAACCAAGAATCTGAGACGTTGGATGCATGGACTGGCATGGGGACGAGCTAGAACTTTGGTCGTGAGGATTCGAATTTGCTCAAGCAATTTCAGGTCAGTTTTCTTACTTTTAAGCTTGTAGATCGTTTTCTGGGTGAAAGACGAGTTGAATGCTTAAAAAATGGAGAGAAACGGTTGAGAAGCGAGGGAGAACGGATGATCCATTACATGATCGCGGGTCGACCTAACTGGAGGTAGACGACGATGACGTCAGCATATGACGCCATCCTGTCAGGCCATGTGGCAGACCGGGGTTGGTGCCACGTGGCATTATGTCAGGCGTTGTCAGAGATGACGTGGCAAATGACGTGGTAGTATGACGTTATTAGTGACGTCATGATGATGTCATCTTGTGACACGTGGCACGTGTTAGGTGGTGACACAAGGCACTTGTCGGGTGGTGCTATGTGGCAGGTTTTTAGACGTTGTCAAATATTAGGTTGTCAGGTTGACGTCAGTAGGTGACGTCAATAGTGATGTTAGCGTTGACCAAACTTTGACCGGTGCGCGTGGGCACATGGGTAAAAATTTCAAGGTCAACTCGATCTTGTTTGAAAGGTCTTGACGTCCTGAATCCAATGGTGGTGGTTTCAGGTCGATCAGAGATCATTTGGTTGGTGTTTTTGAGTGTTTTTTCTTCGGGAAGTGTAATAACTCGTCCCGAATTTGTGGGATTAATTAAAATTAAATTGAGGATTAGCGAGGCTAATCGGGGATTAGCCGAGGATTATCGGACGTTTAGGGTGAATTTACGATTTTTCCCTTAAACGAGGGCAAAATGTTGACTTTCGACCCAAGCGATCCAATGCACGAGAACCGAGGAATGTTACGTAGATCGTGTCGATACGAGTCCGTAGACAAGCGGCACGTCAAAATTGGACATTCGACCGAAAAGATACGGGTCATGAAAGTTTTGAGGTACTATTTATAGTGGCACGTTTTACGAGCCAAATGGACTTTTATGTTAGGATCCGACCCTTCTCGGTCAGGACCCGACTCATCTAGCACGATATTGTCCGCTTTGGGCCTTCTTGCCCTTGCCCTCACGGTTTTATTTTTGGGAGCTCACGGTGCAAATTCCCAGGGGGTCACCCATCATGGAATTACACCAGCCTCAACTCGCTTAACTTTGGAGTTCCAACCGAACCCAAAGCCACCAAGCTCCCAAAAGGCCTCGTGCTAGATAGGTATGTAACGACATTTCACTAAATTTCGGGGATGAAATTATTTTAAGGGGGGTAGATTGTAAAGGCCCGGAACTTCAAAAAGGGCAAAAATGTAAATTCGGAAAAGATTTGTATAAAATGGCGATTTTACCCTTGTGAATAGTGTGGTCAAACGTTGACTTTTTGTTTGGCAGGTCTAACGGACGTTGGCAGATGATTGTGACGTAGTTCGGGACGTCACGAGTCCGTAGACAGGCGGTACGCTGTCATTGGACGTCAGGGCCCACCCCTAATCCCCCAGGATTAGGGACTAAACCCTGCTCCCGTCTGACAACCCAAAAACGAAAGACCGAAAAAACCTATCGAAAACCACAAATTACACTGCCAGACGCAAGAGAATTTTAAACACCCCAGAGTCAGTAGTTATACAGAGCATAATACTAAACAAAGAAAAAAAAAAACTGATACACCGAGTACACGCACAACGGAAAGTCAGAAACAGTCCTGAAAAACTCTCGAGTACTCTATGCCTCTGACGCTACCTAACGTCAACCCCCGCGCTAGCTCCACGACCTGGAGGGCAAATAAAAACCAGAAAGTGTGAGTGGACCATAAAGAATAAAAGTTTTGAAAACCATTTTATAACAAACCAGGGTTTGACCCTCCGTTTTGAAAACATACATGCATAACCCATTAGCTGAAAACAGTTATAAATCACATAAGGATCGTCATAAAAACATTTATAATTCACAAAATAGGCATCATGAAAACAGTACGATAAAACACAAATCCAAGTCATCATTATCCGATCAAACCTCCTGGACCTATCCGAGTCTTTAAACTCAACAGGCCTACGGGGGAAATATCAATATATCCGAGTCTTTAAACTCCCGAGTCTTTAAACTCAATCCGGGTCTTTAAACCCAATCCGGGCCCGTCCCCCGTCAATCACAATATCCGGGTCTTTAAACCCAATAACCAGATCCAGCAAATCCAATCAAAACCATTTGAAAACCATTTCGAAATCCATATCCAAACCCGAATCCGAAATCACTGGCCCGAAACCCTTCCGGCATCCCGAACCGTCATTCCGAACCCCAATTCGGAATTCTACGTTTCAACTTTAAAACCAAATTTCGCTTTCCGAAATCCAATTCTAAAATCGAAAACCTTTGATCATCGAAATCATGTTCCAAAATCCCTTTATAATCATTGAAAACCCTTTATCGTTTGAAATCCCAAAATCATAGCATCATAATCATCAATCGAACGTTTCTTGTAAAACGTGCAGAAAACCATACTTTCTTGAAAAACGTGCACTTATATAAAACAGTTATAGCATAATCAATAGACATGAAATCATGATTAAAACCATAAAACAATTATAGAAAAGCAGTTATGCATGCTCAATTATAGAGAAGAGGTCCACTCACAGATACCGGGTACGTCATTCGCGTCCCGTACGTTCCACACGTTCCTCGTCCGCCTCGGGGATTCCCGATTCTGTCAAGAGTCACCAAAACATGTCACTAACACGTCCATCAAGGTCCTCCTAATTCCCCAATTTTCCCGAACTTCTAAACGTAACGAACTGAGACCGTAAACCTTCAACCTTGTAGAACTAACCTCAAACGACGTCCGATTAACCCGAAACCTATCCCAAAAGATTCGTTACAACTTCTAGACCAAAAACCTAGTTGAACGTTCCCCCAGAAAATGCCCCACGCGCCCTCACGCGCCTGCACTGTTCATCGTCTTCAACCTTCGTCCAAGCGGTCCAGACCGGTTCAGCCAAACCGAACCGGCGTGACCGGTTCTCTATCAACCTGCAGCCAAAACAGTCCCTCTTTCCACCAAAAGCTTCGTCCTGATCTTAGGAATCTATTCCCCTCCTCAAAACACTCCAACACGGCCTCTAAACCATCGTCCCAAACTCGAACCCGTGACCAACATAAACCTCTATTCCACAATCCGACCACCTGTACACTTCCCCCCCATGGCTGCACAACCAGCAGATTCCTAGGACCCTACTGAATCCACTAGACCTCACCAGACACCTCGACTCAGCCCCTACGCGACTCCCCTCAAGCCTCTCAACACCACCACAGCTTCAATCCACGGGTTTGATCACAACACAGCAACACCACCACCTCGATCCTTCTCTATTTTTCCTGTGAATTCACACTCAAACTCTCAAGTTTTCCTCACGAATCTCTCCCTCAACTCACTCATCCAGTCTTACACTCTCTCTGCTCTCACTTCTTCACTCACCAGCACTCACACACTCCCTTCACCTGATCGATTTTCCTCTCAACTTTGTCTTTGTTTCCTCTCGAACACGGCCACACACACAGCCCGTTTAAATCTCACACCGTGCACAAGCCTAGAACCCACTAGACAAAGGGCACGTGTCAACATCCCATGGCCCATCTCAAAATATCCCACAATTGCTGTACACTTGGCCTTATCAGATTGGCCCAATTCCCAATGCACCAAAAAGAATAAAATGCCCCTACTTGTGAGTCAAAATTATCGTTTTTCCCTTACCATTCTAGACCCGTATCTTGCCCGTCCAATGTCCGATGAAGGCATGCCGCCTGTCGTTGAACTCAGGACGACGAGACCTACCTAACGGTCCTCAGTCTACGTGAAAATGACAAGTCTAGCAAAAAGTCAACTTTTCCCCTAAATTACGGTAATGCCCTCGACCTTCCGAACATCATAACTTCCTCCTCGGATGTCGGAATCGGGCGTGCAACCTGTCTACGTACTCGTGACGTCCGAAACTACGTCACGGTCATCGGTCAATACCCAATTGGCCGCCCGAACTAAAAGTCAAATTTTTGTCCAAACTAGGGGCAAAATCGTCCTTCTACGCTCAAAGGCCAAAAGTAACCAACTATACACCAATTAGACTCACCTAATCCGTTACTAATCACTTTGCTAATCCCGGCTCTCGGGACGGGTCGTTACAAAAATGGTCTTTTGGCAACTTGAATTATATGGGCAATTAGATGAGGACACCTGAGCTGGATGGATTGGACATTTTGGCTGAGAACCACAGAGATGAGGACATCTGTCCACCCTCCAGTGGTTTCTAGCCAAGTCTTACACGGTTAAGCCATTTTTAAATTTAGGCTGAAATCGAACAAAAGGGGAAACAGAGACAATGAGCAATCGTCCATTTTGAGTGTGTGAGTCGTGTGTGAGTTCATTGTGTTAGTGTGTAAGAGATCAAAGACGTGTTGTTACTTGTGTGATTGTGTCTAAGGTTAGAACTGGGTGAAGGGTGTGTGTGAAAGTGAGGAAACAGGGACAGAGGAGGAAGAAATCGTGAGCCACCATGAAGGTCCATACCAACCTGAAACTTTTCTGTGGTTGTGTTCAGTGAGCAGAAGTGAACCTAGGACGTGAGAGACCACGGTGGAGGTCACGGCGGAGGACTGGAAGCAGGTAAGTCATCTCAGTTTTCCTGTTTTTCCTGAAATGGTTCAAGTGAAAATCGATAGTTTTGGGGAGTTATTGAGTGACTTTGATGACCCTTGCAGTCGTAGAAGACTACTATTGAACTTAGGGACTTGAAACCGTGACGGAGAGACTCGTGGTGGCCGGGAATAGAGAGCTGGAAAATTCTGAGTTTTGGTTCGACTTTGAGAGGTACGAAATAGGATTTCTTTTTGTGTTTTAGTTAGTTAAATCATGTTTAAACTTAAGGATGAAGCTAATGGTGAAGAAATGATCGAGATTGGACTAGAAATGGGTGAAAATTGGCCTTGCCGGCTCAGTTGGACCGGGCTGGTCTGGACCGGGTTGGCTGGAGGTTGACGATGATGAACAGTGTCGCGCGTGGCTCCCACGCGTAGCCCCTTTGGGCTGCTCGTGAGGGCGCGTGGGGCTTCTTTTGGGGAGGTGTTCAACATGGTTGTCACTCTAATCGATCTAACGAACATTATGGGACAAGTTTCGAGTCGATCGGACACCGTCTCGGGGTATTTTTGAGTATTCGAAGGTTTAGGGGTTAGTTTAATTACGTTTAAAAATCCCAAAAAAATTGGGGAAATTAGTGTGAGCTTAAATGAAGTGTTTGTGACTCGAAATTATGCTATTTGACAGGCTAGAACATTCCTGAGGCATCGGAGGAGCGTACAGGATGCGATTGACGCATTCGGACTTAGTGAGCGGACTTTTGTTTTCTAACCAAGCATGCATAACTGTTTTTGCCTATTTATTTTATGTTTCGATATATGATTTTATGCTTATGATTATAATACTCTTACTTTACTTGATTGTACGCTTTTCTATATGAGTTATCGGATTTACACGTCCTTCGAGAATATGATTTCTGTTATGCTTTTGATGATGGTTTCAGATGAATGATCTATGTTTATACGTATTCTGTTTTGCTAACGACTTATGGATATGATTTCGGTTTTCGATTTTCGAAGATTTCAAGTTTGGTTTTGGCTTTCGGATTTGAATGGATGTTTCCTATGCTTTTAACTTGGTTTTGGGTTTAAAGACCCGTTGAAAACTAGTTTTGGGTTTAAAGACTCGGAAAATGGTTGCATCTGGTTTTGAGTTTAAAGACGCGGTTGATTGATGACGGGGGAGGGATATGTTTTGAGTTTAAAGACTCGGTATATGTTTTGAGTTTAAAGACTCGGTATATGTTTTGAGTTTAAAGACTCGGTTATTGTGATATCCCCTGAGGCCTGTTGATTGTGTTTTGAGTTTAAAGACTCGTTGATATCCCGGGAAGGCCTGATTATGAGCATGTGTTTTGAGTTTAAAGACTCGGGCGCACTTGAGATCCAACAACTTGATTGATTGATATTTTACTTTGGTTTTTCACTGGTTTTCCAATGTTTTGGGTTGTGACCCAACCAGATGATTTGGATCTTATGGACTTTGGGCCGTGTGCCCAAAATTTGATTTTGATTTATGGCGATTTTCCACACTTATCTTCAAATCGTTCATATTGTTTTTTCCAGATACTTGGTTATGCATGCATGTTTTAAAACAGAGGGTGAACCCTAGTTTACTTCGCAAACTGTTTTATAACTCTAATTATTAGTCCACTCATGCTTTTAATGTTTTTAACACCCTCCAGGTCATGGTGCTAGTGTTGGGGCTAACGTCGAGGCAGAGGCAGAGGCAGAGGCAGAGGCATAAAGTTTTCCCGTTGCGAGTGTTGTTAGCTCACAGTAGGATTTTTTTCTTATCTTGTACTGTTACTATGCTCTGTGCTACTGTTGACTAGTTGTATTGTAACTTCTCCCTAGTCTGACAATGTATGATTTGTAGTTATTGCGGTTATTTTGGTCTTTTAAATTTTGGTTGTCAGACGAGAGCAGGGTCTGTTCCAGTTATCGAGGTGATAATCGGGGTGGGTCCTGTCATTTTATCTTATGTGTGGGCCCCAAATATTTTGTACAGGCCAAGGGATGATTGACAAGTGTCACTCATCCATTGTTCACCTAACACACATACATGCATATCCATTCCCTTTCTTTTTTATCAGGACCCGACCCTCCTCGGTCAGGACCTGACTCATCTAGCACGATATTGTCCGCTTTGGGCCTCCTTGCCCTTTCCCTCACGGTTTTGTTTTCAGGAGCTCACGGTGCAACTTCCCAAGGAGTCACTCATCATGGAATTGCACCAGCTTCAACTCGCTTATTTTTGAGTTCCAATCAAACCCAAAGCCACTGAACTTCCAAAAGGCCTTGTTTAGATCAGATTTGCGCAGTGGCCTACTCTATCTATCACGATATTGTCCCCTCTAGACTCATTGGCCGAACCAGGCCAGCCCGCAGGGTTTTGTTCCTTGGAGTTCACAGTGCAAGTTCCGAGTGGGTCACCCATCATGGGATTGCTCCAGCCTCCACTCGCTTAATTTTGGAGTTCCCTAGGAATCCAAAGTCAGTGAGCTCCCAGAAGGCCTCGCGCTAGATAGGTGTGTGCCTACACTTTTAAGGAACACCATCATTCCCCTCCTAGACCATTCCCCTCGCAGAAATGTGAGATCGTTCACAGTTCCCGGTAGGACACGGGTCTTACAATAAGGAGGCCTAAAGTGGAAAATATCGTGTTAGACGAGTCGGGTCCTGATCGAGGAGGGTCGGGTCGTGACAGAATGGTATCAGAGCCAAATCCCGACCGGAAAGTGTGCCAGCGAGGACTCTGGGCCCTAAGAGGGGGGGGGGGGGGTGGATTGTAATACCCATGTCCTGCCAAGAATTGTGAACGATCTCACATTCCTGCGAGGGGAATGGTCTAGGAGGGGAAGGGTGGTGTGCCTTAAAGGTGTAGGCACACACCTATCTAGCGCGAGGCCTTCTAGGGGCTCACTAGCTTTGGATTCCTGGGGAACTCCAAAGTTAAGCGAGTGAAGGCTAGTACAATCCCATGATGGGTGACCCACTGGGAAGTTGCACCGTGAGCTCCCAGGAACAAAACCCTTCGGGCTAGGCTGGTTCGGCCAGTGAGTCTAGAGGGGACAATATCGTGTTAGATAGAGTGGGGTGCTGCACAACTAAGATCTAAACAAGGCATTTTGGGAGCTCAAGTGGTTTTGGGGGGATTGGAACCCAAAAGTTAAGCGAGTTGAACCTGGTGCAATTCCGTGATGGGTGACCCCCTGGGAAGTTGCACCGTGAGCTCCCGAAAACAAAATCGTGAGGGTAAGGGCAAGGAGGCCCAAAGCGGACAATATCGTGCTAAATGAGTCGGGTCCTAATCGATGAGGGTCGGGTCGTGACATTTTTCATTTGATCATCCCAAACCCGAAGGCCCAAACCAAATCCATCTCCTTTTCTGGATCCATTGATGGTGCCTGTGAGCCTAAGAGTGAGGCTGAAGGTGTGATAATGACTTCGAGAGGGTGACAAAACCGTCGTGGATGGCGGTGGAGCCACCAGAAAAGGTAAAACCGTAACCGTGAACCTTTGAAATTTGATTTTGTGTTTTGGACGTTTGGGGTGGATTGTGTTGATTGGTTTTTGTCCTTGGTGGTTGTGTGAGTCATTTTGGACTGGAATCGATGGTTGAGGACGGCGGAGCAGCCCAGATAGGGAACTGGAAATCTGGGCAAGGGTTCATCGATTCAAACAGATATAACTAGGCCTGTTTTTATGATTTTGAGGCCATAGATCGATTCCATAGGACTAGATGATCGTGTGGGTACCAACGACATCGAAATCGGTGGGCAGAGGTGGAAGAAAAACCTGGGTTAGGTCGCGGGTTTGCGCGACCCGCTATAGTGGATTCAGGTTGACCCGACTTAGTGAAGACGATGATGACGTGGCATGATGACGTCATCATCTGTCAGATGTCAAGTGACATGGCCCAATGGGAGGCTACCACGTGGCAACTGTAGTGCACACTCAGTAGGACACGTGGACCAATTGGTGTGTGACACGTGGCACTGTCAGGTCTGATATGTCATATTGACACGTGCTAGTGCCAGATTTCAGAGATAACATCATGCTAACGTCAGCATTGACTTTTCACTGTTCATACTGACGTCGGTGTTGACTTTGCTGATGTTAGCGTTGAATTTTTGGTCAACAGTTGACCACAACTTTGACTTGCACATGGGGGCACGTGTACACGTGTTTCGAGATGGGACCAGAATTATTTTAAAATTTTTGACGATACGAATCCAATGGTGGTGGTTTCGAGTTGATCGGAGATCGTTAGGTTGGTTAAATCGAGGTTTTTAGCCTGGGGAAGCGTGTTTGGGACACGTTGACTTTTTCGAGAAAGTTGGGGGTTCTCTATATGGACTTGCATAGGTTAGTAGTAACCTTTAAATATGATTTGGACAAGTTCGAATGACCCTGAGAGGTCGGACTAGCCCAGAGAGGCTTATGACGCGCGTATCGAGGCGCAGTATGGACGGTCTGTGAGTGGATTTTGTTTTATGAATTGATGCATGCATAAATGTTTTATATGAGTTTATGAACATGATTTGAGATTCCATTAGTGCATGTGATTTGATATGAATTGTTGGCCTCTTCGAAGGAAAATGTGTTATTGCACGTATTTCGAGAATTCCTATTTTATGTGATACCTTGGGCTTAGGCCAGATTTTATACGTGCTTGTTTTATCAAATTATTTGATTGATAAAAGGATTTCGGATTTGAAAGTATGATCTCGGGCTTGAGACCCAATTGATTTATGATACCAGGCTTGAGGCCTAATTGATTGATGGTATCGAGCTTGAAGACCAGTTGATTTACGATATTAGGCTTGAGGCCCAATTGATTCATGATATCGGGCTTGAGGCCCAGTTGATTTATGATATCAGACTTGAGGCCCAGTTGATTTACGATATCGGGCTTAAGGTCCAATTGATTCATGATATTAGGTTTGAGGTCCAGTTGATTTATGATACCAGGCTTGAGGCCCAATTGACTTATAGTATCGGGCTTGAGTCCTAGTTGTGGTTTTTGAAATGAGATTTCGGGTTTGAGACCCTATTGAGATGTGGATTTAGGCTGAGGCCTATGAGATTGAGAATTGAAACGGATTCGAGGAATCCTGGATTTTGATTCGGGTATGAGACTCAGTTGAACTATTATTTGAAAAAGATGAATGTTTTCACACTTAGGGGAGCACGCGCCCAGAAGTAACAGATATGATATAGTCTCAGATAGGGTCCAGAGATAGGTCCTCCCAGACATCGTAGATCCTGGGGGTAGACTCGGAGATGAGACTCGAGTAGTACGCGTACTGTAGATATATCGTGACATGTTGTTAATTGGGCATATGAGTTGCCGAGGATGAGTTATATATATATATGTATATTATGTTTCACTGAGATTGATTGGACATCTAGGATGTCGTTCTGGCTTTTCCTTGATTTTTTTTGGGCTAAGACCCTACTGAATTAATAGCTTCGATCCAGAAACAGTTTTCATTGTGTTTTGATTTGAAAAGCAATGTGTCTTTCTTTCGGTAAAGATTTGAAATAAAGTGGTTTATGGTGCATGCATACTTTTACGTGAAGGGTATAAATGTTTTTCGATATAAATGATTTTCATAAACTGTTTATTTTTTGTCCACTCATAGTTTTTATGGTTTAAATACTCTTCAGGTTAATAGCGGATGCGGGCTGTAGCAGAGATCGAGACATTACATGCCACCACCGATCCTAGTGTACTCTGATGGACCCCGAGTGGGTGACGAGTTTATCCCTGGTCTGACACGCGGTATCAGACGGAAGTAGGCACGCCCCACGATAATCCAGGGGGATTGGGATGGGTCCTGTCAGGAAGCGTGTTCAGGATGAGTATTTTGTTCCGGAGTTTTTGGGGGTTACTTCTATGGACTTGTATAGATTGATAGTGACCCTTGGATGTGATTTGGACAGGCTTGGATATCCCGGAGGTTTCAGATTGGCTTATGACTCGTGTTTTGAGCAAGCAGCAGTACGATGAGTGGACTTTTGTTTTCCTAACTCTATGCATGCATTTTTTATGGTTTTTATATGAGAATTTCTTGATAGTTCTTTACGTGCTATTTATGTGGACTTTGGGAATTTTACGAATGTTTAAGAAATATCTAAATAACACGTTTTGCAAGAAAATTGGGTTTATTATACTCTTGATCCTTACTGAGTTTTGGGAGATGGTTTTACCCCCATTATGACATGTTTATATGATTTTGATGGTGTTTGGTAAAATGGGATTGTACACGAGTTTATGAATATTTTAATGGTTGTTTTACGAGGTATGGTTGAGTTGTAGTTTTGGGTTTAGGCTCGTGATGCTGGGTTGTGGTTTGGATTGTATTGTTGGTATGGATATGTGGTTCCTCGGTAATTGTGACTATTGTGATGTTTGTGATAATATGTGATAATTTCTGATGAGGTGAAATGTGATGTGAAAACCCTCATCGGGATGCCGATTGGTCGAACTATCTCGGACGTCGAGGTAAAGATCCGTAGTTCCCGAGACTTGTGAGCAGTCTTAGACGTCGAGGTAATGCTCTGTAGTTCTTGAGACTGGGACCGTAACTCAGACGTCGAGGTAATGCTCCGTAATTCTTTAGCTGGTCCATACTCGAACGTCGAGTTTGGGACTCCGTAGTTTCCGAGTGTTCTTACCCTACCGGTAGTGCACATTGATATGATGATACAGATTGCAGACATCGAGGTTGGGTCATATGGTATGTTGGTGTATTTAGTTCATATGATTGGTTTTTTCGATATGGTTATGTTGGCAGGTTTGCTTTGGTATGACTTTTTGTGGGGCAGGTTTTGGACTTTCCGATTTTCTGGTTCCTACACGTATTTTGAAATTCATGTTTTATTCGTAAATTTGATGCATGCATAACTTTATTAAACGGAGGGTTTAATGATTTATTTCGGAAAAGACTTTTTCCAAACCTTTATTTTTTATCCACTCACACTTTTTATTGGTTTTGGCACCCTCTAGGTTGATTGCGGACGCTGGCTGTGTGAAGGCTGAGGCATCACGGTGAGTGCGTACTCTGATCATACTGGTTAGTATATTGTAGTATCACTGATCTAATTCGTGGTTAGGATGTTTACTTAATCTCGAGGGTAATATGGTCATTTTACAAGGTCGTATTAGACGAGAGTAGATTCTCCCACACTAATCAAGGGGGATTATGGGGAGGGTCCTATCAAATACAGATACCCTTGGGGATATTGAAATTGTGTTGATTGATGTTGGATTTTGATTGGTGGGTTGAGGTGATGGCCTAAGCGTAGTGCCGTTGTGTGATACATGGTGGTACTTGGAATAGTAATTATTCAAGTTGAAGATGGTTAAAATACGAGCGATGTTGGCAACTTTGGAAGACCGGTAATTATGCGGGATCCCAAAATGAAAGGAAAATGGTAGGTTATATTTGTTAATGTTGTGCTTCTGAATACGACTCGAAGGATGAGTAAGGTTATGTTAGGAATACGGGATTTCTATCAAATTAGGTTTTTTACCAAATTCAAATCCAGAACCGTAACAAAAGAAGCTGAGCCTAATGAAATTTACTCATATGTTGAGTTTTTATTTATTTTTAAATTTTGTATGTAATTCAACCCACATTAAATTTTAGATTTAGGATTCACCACTGAACAGATCCACCATGACAATTTTATAGTACTGATAACAATTCCGTAATAAACTTGACCAAAAAGAAAAGAACAATCGCCTAATATCAATATTAAAAAAACCCAAAATTTTAAGAGCAGAATATTCCTACTATTGGGTCTGAGAAAGCCCAAACATTCTCCAAATGGAAGCACAAATGATATAGCCCAACCTGTGAGTGATTTGGGCTACTATAGAAATTGTCAGTTTGTTATCGCCTCTTTCTGTTTTCAATGTCCAGTATATAACTTCCGAAGGAAAAACCCCCAACCACAGCAACCGGAATTTAAATCTCAACGGTCAACAGCTCAATGGAAAAATCACATACGCGTCGACTGGCCAAATATTTGCGTGGACTTATCCCCAAGCAACATTCATTTGGACAGCTGCAATCAAGGTCCAGATTTCGCTGCTTTCTGAAAAAAGACGACGGCGTCTGCAACAGCGGTTGGAAAACAGAGGAGAATAAAGATGGATATTTTCAGTTGCACAAGGCGAAAGGCCAACACCTCTTATCCAATCAGCGTATTCTCAACAATATTGTTGGAAAATCCAACATTAAACCAACTGACACCGTCCTCGAGATCGGACTTGATACCGAAAATCTCACCTTCAAGTTTCTAGAAGCTGCTATAAGCGTCGTTGCCGTCGAACTTGATAAGCGGATGGTGAAGGCTCTACAGAAGCGTGTTGCAGAACGCGGCGTTGAAGATCGGCTGACTGTAAGTTAAATACCGCTTACATGTTCGACCAAATGTGTGTTAGAACTATTTTGAAATTTTGGATACAGTCAGATATATTTAAGGTGTTTGATAATGGGTTTTCAGGTTATATGTAAAGATGCATTGAAGGCGGAGTTTCCTCCATTTGATCTCGTAGTGGCGAACATTCCGTACGCAATATCTTCGCCTCTGGTGGCGAAATTGGTGTATGGGACAAGGCCATTCCGAAGTTCTACTTTGCTGCTGCAAAAGGAGTTTGCGAGGAGACTCATGGCTAAGCCCGTTGACTCGGAGTTCAACCGATTGGCTGTGAATGAGAGCCTAGTAGCTGATGTAGTGTTCGTGATGGATGTGAGCAAGAGGGAGTTCATTCCTTGCCCCAAAGTCGATTCGTCGGTGGTTATAATCCGCCCGAAAGCTGAAGTTCCAGATGTTATTTTGGATGAATGGTGGGCTTTTACAAAAGCTTGTTTTGTTAATAAGAATAAAACACTTGGAGCCATCTTCAAGCAAAAGAAGAAGGTGGTGGAGATGCTGGGAATGTCCAAATTGGTGGGCTCAAATGGGGAAAGTGGAAATTATATTCGTAGCAACAACAATGACCACAAAGGGGTGAGTTATGAAAATGAAGATAAAGATGAAGATGAGGCTTCTTCGTGTTGTTGCTCGGAAATGGGAGCCAGTTCTTTCAAGGAGAAGCTTATGGGAGTTCTAAAATCAGCTGATTTCGAAGACATGTGGCCTTCAAAGCTGTCGAATGAAGAGTTGTTGAATCTTCTTGCATTTTTAATGAGGAGGGAATTTATTTTCATGATCAGTCCAAGAGTAGGAATGCAGAGAATGATTCATTTTCTGTTGCTTTTAGTTGATAGCTGCTAACCTATTAGGATGTCAGTTGAGCCCATCACATTGAACCATGAAACGACCGCGTATTAGGATGTCAAGTGATTCTTTGACAGCCCCACCCTATTCTCATTATTTACTCATATTGTACCATGAAACGACCGCGTCGTCTTACTCAACACCTTTTTTGTTCAATCGCTTAAGTGGACGTTAATGTCAAGAGCAAGGATAAATCCATCATACCATTTTCCCTCATTTCTCAAATTGAAGCACCCATTCAATTTCCTGGAAATCAAAAGAAACCCAAGATGCAATCTCTTGGAAATCCTGGAATCTCAGACAAACAAAGAAACCTAACTCATTTTTATACATTGGTTTACTGCCAAAATGCATAGTTGTAGTGATACATATAGGTTTCTCGGGTTACACACTACCAAAGAATCACTCTGTTAACGTAGTCGAGGAGAAAGAGTGATCTCCAAGGCTTCATACTTCAGAAAGGACGAGGCATAATCTTCTAAAGTTTGGGAGCTTAGGATACAAAACTCCTATTATACGACACAGCGTGGCAGGATTGATGTAAGACACAAAGTGGCAGGATTGGTGCAAAATGCTTAAGGAGGGATTGCTTTTGTGCTTGCATCAACATAGTAAAAGTGTTTAGCTAGTTTATTCCTAAAAAGAGCTTGTACCCAGAGAGACGCTTCATCACTAAATCGATTTACAGGCAGAGAACAGAACCATATCAAAACATTTCCGAGAAGCCTAGTAGATGGAATGGTCCCAAATCAATTTGTACGCAGAGGATAGAACCATGGAGGAGGTGTCTCATTCTCATAGTTCGCCCAACATTCAGGCCCATTCTCCCAATGTTGCCGCCGAGGTCGCTGCTTGCAAAAATCCAACTTCAAAAAATCGCATGATTCACCCACCTAACTTCATCTATGAGGCCCCATGTGTATAAATATGCACTTTGATTCTCGATAACATACCTAGATTGAACGGAAAATAGCCGCAAAGTTTCACACCAATGGACGTTTGATCTGCCAGCTACGACGGAGACACCGAGAATCGCCTGCAAATGGCTGTTGCGAGTCATTTCGCCGCATACAAACCAGATTCAGTCGTCTGCTGACCAAACATGGACCGACCAACCTAGCTGGTCATACCACCTAACTGGGGACTACCAACTGAGACACCCAATCGACCTCTTGTAAGGACTACCAACTAGTATCTCCAAGCATCATGGTCTGCACCATCAAATAGTTACCCATCCCATCGATAAAAATACAGTTGTACCCTTCAGCCAATCACCACCATCTATCAAAAATCATGAGACACATGGAAACATCTACGCGATCGCTTGGGCCTTACTTCGCTAGGGGTCCGGTTCATTTACTACCACTATAAATACGGGGGCACTTTACCCCTACAAGGGTACACACAATTTTTACTATTTATTAAGCCTTACGCTGTTTATACTGTGTCTGATCTTTTTCTACTTTAATGACTTAAGTATCATAGTCGATTAGGCTGGCACCCCGTTGGTGTCAAGTACTCTTCTTAACAACCATCAAGACCATCACTCGTTAGGTCCGTTTTTGGATCAAACACCTAGCGCAATCTCTAAGAAGTCTGACTAAGTACTCTTACCAGCTCACATACCCTGTCCCATCTTATTTCTGATCACTATGTCGGCCAAGCAAGACAATGGTGAGTTGAACGATACCCGCTTTTGAGGGAGAAAAACCCAGGCCGTGCCCATTCCCACTCAAGAGGTCATTGAGCTCCAGAAGAGAAACCTTGCTATCGAATACAGGTCAACGAACAATACGAGAAGATGTTTGCCCTAATTCACTAGACCTAGGAGGAGCTAAGAGAGCAATGAGCCATAGTTAACCAGATGGTCGCCGGGCATGTGCCGAATGAGACCCCAACCATACAGAGCCTATTGAACATTTGCTTGTTTGACTGACCAATGTTGCTGGTCTCTGTGTTGTCCAGATCTTCCGGGACACTCACAAGCTCCTCGACTGGCGGGCCCTTCCCATCGAACCTACTCTTCCGATTTCCCCAGCTAATGACCCCCGTGTCAACAAGAAACCTCATCTTCCTACTTTATCACAGAGAGGACACACCTCATCAGAGTCAGCTTTGATGAGGGCCACTCGGTAGAAAGAACCTATGGTTCGAGAAAAGAACATGCCCTAAAAACCATCCCCCACCATATGGAGGAAATAGCCTAGTCAACGGCTGCCAAGTTAGTAACTAAACCATGAACGATTGGCTACCCTCGGCCGAGCCACTACAACTTGGGGTCGACGACCCATTATTGACTGATTGGGACCACGATCTACCCTCAACAAATCAGACGATGTGGTCCATGAACTTCTGCAGTGCGTTCGCGAGCTAAAAGGCGAGAAGGGCAAAACCAAGGCGCCTTTAAGTCCAAAACAACACCGGTTCGTTCAATGCCTGTATTTTTCAACACTGTCACGAGTCGGAAGTGAAACCCCTCAAAATTGTCCTGTGACCTAGTCACACATATTAATAACTACCAGTTATTCGTTGCTTTCAGGAACCTCTCCGACAAGGTGCAATGCTCGACAACAACCATGACCTCCAAACCAATAACGGCCCTGTGACTATACTAAAAAAATCGTGGCAACATCCAGAAAGTCATTGAGAAAAGTACATGACCAAGTTGTCACTATAATTCTGGCCTCATGTCTCAGACCCAACTAGCTGCGCCAACACTTACCAATAGCACATGCAACCAAAGCTAGTGTAAATTAGAAAAATTCTATAAATCTCTGCTTATACTGAGCATCCATCAAGTCTTCCTACAAAATAATGTAGGACCATACTCGACAACTATTCTAGTGAGAAAAAGTATAAATACCTTAAGAGGCGCCCCGCAAAGCCTCCCAGATAACCGCACATACATCCCAATCTAATAACCTCAATCTGTGCCACTACAAGTACACAACCCACCTAACAAGAACGTGGCTAAGCATACCATAACATCTAGAGGCATCATATCATTCATTCATTCAACAAATTGGTTTCGTACAAGCCTTACAAGAGGCATACCCCAGAGAATGAGCAAAAAATACAAAAACAAAATGAGCACAAGGAGCTGACTCAGAATATTAGAATATCCTCGTCCGCCTGCCCATCGTTTGGCCTTTGTGGGCCTAGCACAATGTGTTGATTGGTAGGGAGTGTATCAGGTGTAGCTGCATGTTCACTTTCTTTCTCTAACTCTTCTTCCTCTTCCGGGAGCTTGAAGCTCATGGTCAGCATTAGATCCACCTTCAGCTAGAAGAACCTGATTGTCAGTCCCTGGTTGAATAACAACACCTTTTGCATAAACTCTTTCTCCATGGTGCTGAGCTGGAAGTGACAGGACCTTCCCCTGAGGAACATTGATAACTGTGCCCGATCCTGCTCCCGTCTGACAAGTCAACTGAAGTTCCCATTTTACCCTCAGCACTTGCCAAACAAGGGATAGCCACACATGTGCCCACTCATGCCTCCACCTCTAGATCAGCCTCGATCATCACGCCACGACCTGGAGGGCCAATAAAAATATAAAAGGTGTGAGTGGACAAAAATAAATCAGTTATAAAACATGTTACAGAAAAGACATTTCCACGTAAAACCAATGCATAAATTCGAAAATTATTTCACAATCCATTTCATTTCCAGTACAAGAAAACCGTGTATGAAAATCAAAATCATTTTCCTTTTCTCAAACCTCGAGCCTTAGCCCGAAAACATAAACACGGGGCCTCAGTCCAAAATCATGAATCAAAATCCAAGTACAGAACATAACCCAAAAATCCATCAAGCCATATAAACTAGGCCGAACACATCTGAAAACATCGGAAATCCATAGTAAATCACAAGTCAATCAATCTGCTGGATCTCAAGTGCGCCCGAGTCTTTAAACTCAAAATCATGCGCATAATCAGGCGTTTTCGGGATATCAACGAGTCTTTAAACTCAAAACACAATTAATAGGCCTCGAGGGATATCACAATAACCGAGTCTTTAAACTCAAAACATATCAATCAAGGGCCCTCCTCCGTCATCAATCAACCGGGTCTTTAAACCCAAAACATGATCCAGCAATAGTACCGAGTCTTTAAACCCAAAACCATGTGTAATTCATAATCAATATAGAATCCATCGTAATCCAAATTCAAAAACCAAATCCGACATCACATTTTATCGAAATGGAACTCATATCCGAATTTCACATTCAAATCCCAAATCATATCCATCATTTAGTTCCAAATCCGAATTCGGAACCATCATTCCGTAAACCAGAATCAGGAATAACCTTTCCTAACCCAAATCCAGAAATCCACTTTCAAGTTTCCGAAACCCGAAATCACCTTTTTCAAAATCCATTTTAAATCATTGTAATCAAATCATATTTCAAATCCCAAATTCAAATCACCAAAACCATGGTCAAATCACAACATACTCGAAATCTCGTAAAACGTACAAATCCGTAATAATCTCGAAATACGTGCCAAAATCGTAAATCATCCTCACAATCATAATCAAAACATGATACGCACAAATCATATAAAGTTATCCACCAAACCATCATCAAAGCATAGGAGAAACCATAGTCTCGAAATACGTGCAATTACGTATTGCATACCGAAATATGTATAAATATGGAAATCGTAATTACCATAAGTATAAGCATAGAAATCATAAATATAAAGCATAGAAAATGATTATGCATGCATTGAAATTTAGAAAACAAAGTCCACTCACACATCGTCCAAATGGCTCGCTTCCGAACTGCACGTTTTTCTGTAAATTCTGAAAATCATAATTCCTGTCCAAAATCAATATCGAGGGTCACTAACACTTCAATATACCTCATACAATTTTCCCCAATTTTTTCCGGGATTTAAATACGTATTTTTAACGTATACGAAAACTTCAGATACACTGAACACTATCGAAACGATATCCGATTTTCTCGAAACTAGTGTCAAAATGTTCATTACATTAAAAGGAGCAAGTTTCATGTTGAACTCAACTCGAGATTTGGTCCCACGCGCCGCCGTGAGTGGCTGCGCGTGAAGACCACGCGCGAGCTACAGTGCAGGCACTGTTCATCGTCCCAACCCGTTTCCTCTGTCAAATGGGTCTGCAACCCGCGTGTTCGACCCAATTCAATCCTGTTAATTTCCAGTCTATTTCTTCAATTGATTCAGTCAAAAGCATCCTTATGAATCTAATTATGGTTCTGTAACTTCAATTTCATTATAACTTACCTTAATACATCAATTCAAACTTGAATTTTTCACAGAACACCCGAACTCTGTTCATTCATCAAAGTTCATCGATTCCCAACGCTTTCCTTCAATTAATCCACCCAAAAGCTTCGTAGAACTATCACAAACATGTCTTCGATCTCAATTCCATCGTCCAATTCCTCCAATTAATCGAACTCAGAAGTGGATTTTTTATTCAAAACCAGAGTCCATCTGGGCTTATTCCTCCCCAATTTTCTTCGTTTTTCAGTCAATTCCGTTTGTGAGCACCTCAGGAGACTAAATCCAAGCTAAATTTTGGGAATGGACGTTCTTAATTTCAAATTCGAATTTCTCCAAGTTCTTCAAACGTGTTGAATGGTGTTTCGGGTTTGGGTTTATTCATCACTCATACCATCTCAGTTTTCTTCTCTAATTCGTCCCGTTTTGCTCTCTTACCCTCTATGGGTTCTTGTTGTGGTTTAGAATCGATCAAACAGAACACCCTTCATGATCAACATGGATTATAGGATTTTGTGTCGTTTAATCCTTAGTCGGTTGTTCAAATGCCATTAGTTACTTCATCAAAGTGACAGATCTCACTGTCTGGAATAATCATGGCTGAATCAGCCTAATCCCTGTCCCTTTTTCTATTCAATTAACTAATTACCATTTTGCCCTTTTCCTTACAATTTACCAAAATGCCTTTCACACTCCTAGATCGTAACTTGGTCATTCGAACTCCGATTGACGCGTGTCGCCTGTCTACGGACTTAGCGTCTCGAGACCTACCCAACGGTCTTCGAATTACGTGAAAAGTCCATGTCATTTGAAAAGTCAACAATTGCCCCTTTAACCAAATTACCGAATTACCCTTGAATTTCCGAACATCATAACTTTCTCCTGGAATGTCGGAATTGGACGTGCCACCTGTTTATGAACTCGAGACGTCCCGAACTACGTCATGGTCATCCGTCAAAGTCCGTTTGACTGCTCAAGCCAAAAGTCAACCGTTTTCCTTTTTTTGAATTTTCGGTTCGTTACAGGAAGTCCACCGGGTCCTTGAACTCTTGCGAGTACTAGTACTACTAAGCGACCTATCTCATAGCCTACTGAAACTTCTTCGACTATTGGTAATCGGTCACTTCCTATTTCTGAGCCTGCTCGGAGACGATCGTAACATCCTTCAACACAGCCTCTAGCTCAACCACCCGGTCGTCTTCTCGAAGACGAGCTTTCTTGGAAACTTTCACTTGGTTCTGCAGCATCTTCACCCGCTCTGCCAGAGCCTTGTTTTTGCGGATGGAATATGTACTTTCTTCAAAGGCCACACATTTTTCTTTGTTTCCTTTAGCTGCTCGGCTCTCTCCTTCAACTTTTCTTGCTAGATCTCAAACCGCTCGATCTGGTTTGACACCTTCGCCAAGGTGACGACCAATTCTTCAAAGAACTGCCGTTGACAGGATCCATTTCTAACAAAAATGGAAAATCACACTTGGGCCCTACTCCCGCCTGACAAGTAACTCAAAATACCGACTCTACCCTCGAACCTTATTTGATAAGGGATAATGGAACTTTTTCTCAGTTCATATCCCCGCCTCCCGAACAGCCTCGAGTTTCGTGCAACATCCTTGGAAGGTTATCCAAAACTACAAAAATGTGTGAGTGGACTAAAAGAAATATTTTAAAAACATAATTTGAAAACATACAGTATTTACCCTCCGTTTTCTAAAAATTATGCATGCATAAGATAAACCATTAAAACTTGATCAATGAATAATAAACACGAAATCTTGAAGTAGGTGCCAGTATTAGAAAACCCAGTAATATCAGAATGCATGTCAACCAAAAACTACTTCAAGATACCATAATCACAGTCACACATAACCAACCCATCCTCGATACTTGAATGTCAATCTCCATGTCATATCTATAATACCGGTAGGCTACGCACTCGAAAAAAAAAACCGCTTTATCTCGATGTTTGAGTGAGACCCGACTCTATAAAAATGAGCTTTGCCTCGACGTATGAGTCTTCACAACACTTAGTCTCAGGAAAATGAGTTTTACCTCGATGTCCGAGACTACTTATCACAATACTAGTAGTCGAGGAGGTTTGTCCACAACATAAACATTTCACATCACAAATATCGAGAATCATATGTTTATAACTCAAATCAACTTTAAAACCTAATCCGAAATCCGATATAAATACAAAACACAAAATTAACAAACTCCTCGTAAAACTCACATTAAAACAATTTTCGTAAAACTATGAAAAATCATAAATAATCAAACATCACCCAAAATCACATTGAAAACATTTGAAACAATTAAATATGCATGCATAATAATTTAAAGAAAGGAAAAGTCCACTCACACACACCGTCCACGCAGTTGAGATCAGACTTGCATGCCTTTCTATAATTTCTGAGATCTTTTCTGCATGTCATCATTCACTTTTAAGGTCACTAATCATCTCAAGTAACTCATTTTGTAATCCCTCAATTTTTTGAGATTTTAAACGAATTTAAAATAAAGCATAAACCTTTGGACATTCAAAACTACCCCAAGACAATATATGATCATCTCGAAAACTGTACTGTTGGGCTTGCATAATCAAGAATATGAACTTTCATGTTGGTGAAATTCCCAGATGGTGGGCTGTGTGCCCACATGCGCAACCCAAAGTCTCTACTCGTACGCCTCACGTGTCCGGCACTGTTCATCGTCTTCCTCAAGTTCCAGACCCGATTTCCTGATTTTCGGGTCGCCCGACCCGCGAGTCCAACCCGATTCAAACATACGATATTTACATCTCTTTTTTCACATTTTAATAACCCAAACGTACCTACTCAACCTTAACAGTCGATCTATGGATTCAAAACCAGATAATCGTACCTCGAAGTCATGGTTCGAGCTTCAAGATTTTATCCATGGGGTTCAGAAGCAGTTCAACAACTTCTCCACGTCCAAAATCTTTCTTTCTTATCTCTATAAGGTCGTATGAGATCCAGGGATATACTGGAATGTCTTGCTCCCAGAACTAAGAACCCAAAATATGGACTCCTCGGTTCCCTGTTTTCCTCGCTATTTCCTCCATTCTTTCATCTATTTTCTTCAATTTTACTTTTGTTGCTTTCCTCTTCTTCTTCCCTTTTCTCTCTTTCCCCCTTGCTTTCCTCCATTCTCCTATCTCGGTACATGTTTTCCTCTCTTTTTATTCTTTTCAGTTCCTCCCCACCAAAGCCTCCAAATGAACCACAAACACACACACACACACACACACACACACACACACACACACACACACACACACACACACACACACACACACACACACACACACACACACACACACACACACACACACATATAAAGTAGTTGGTCGGTGGAAGAGATAATGAAGGGGAAAATACCAGATTATTCTACACAAGTTTTACTATCAAAATAACTCTCAAGAAAAATTACTAAAATACCCTTCATACTAAAGTTAGCATAATGCTCCTAGTCCAAGTTTGACCCCCGTATCGAACCTATTCGATATCCAATTTTTACATGCTGCTTGTCTATGGACTCTGAAGTCTGAGACCTTTGTAACGTTCTTCACGAAATATCCAACAGAGGTCCAGGTTAAAAATCAACTTTTGACTCTATAAGGTCAAAACTGTAATTTCCATTTAATTTCTCTAATTTTAATTTTCTCCACTTTCCGGGTCATTATAGATGATCAAAATCTCACTTCGTCAGAAATGTAAAAAAAAAAAAAGGAATGGCGTAGAAAACACAAAACAATCAAAGTTACTGTTCAACTTAGCCGTCCCAATTCAACATTCAGATTAGCACATCGGTCGATGGCCAACAAAGAGCTAATTTTAGGAATGTCCCTTAGATCATCCTGGCTATTGAGAATCAGATTTTTGATGATGGGAGTGATCGATGGGTGCATGCACTCGGTCACCTACCCTTAGTTCTCATCGACCACTGATGTCCTCATCACCTCAGGGGCATCTGAGAGGTTGGTGAAGAAGCTCTTGAGGTCATGGCTAAAATTAGGCCTTTTCAGCCTCTTAATGGGCTACAACATTGGCATCTCGCGCTCATGATTTGTAACCGTCTACTGAGGATGTTCTAGAGAGTGTAGTTCGACCTCCCCTTTCCTTAGGCTTTCCTCTTCAGTAGTATGGCTTCGAGGGAAGTAGTGTGTACATCCTACTTCTTAGGCGTGTGGTCCCGTGCTGCCTCCTGCTCGGTTGACCCACAACCACCCTTGCTCAGCATCTCCAACTTCTGTTGGTGACACTCCTTAAATCCAGCAAAGCCTTCCGCTTGTTTAACTTCTTCCCACTGGCTGACTCCGATCCAAAATACCATTACTTCTGGTCATCCAACCAATCAGCATTGGCCTACCTTAACCAATCAGCCTAAGCCTGCCTTGGCTGTAAGACCCGGTCTTGAAAGCAAGAACAGTGAGTAAGACCCGTAATCAAGAACGGTGAGCAAAACCCGTTAGCTTGGAAAGGCAAGATCGGTGAACAATCCCACATCGCTTGGGGAGGGAAAGGTGAAGTGTCTTATATGTAAGGGCACACATCTATCTAACACAATGCCTTTTGGGAGCTCACTGGTTTTGGATTCCTTGGGAACTCCAAAGTGAAGCGAGTTAAGGCTGATGCAATCCCATAATGGGTGACCTATTGGGAAGTTGCACGTGAGCTCCCGAAAAAAAAACCCGTGAGAGTTGGGCCAAAAGAGAAAAATATTGTGTTAGATGGGCTGAGTCATGACAAAATGGTATCAGAGCTGGACCCCGATCGGAAGTGTGCTAGCGAGGATGCTGGGCCCCAAAAAGGGTGGATTGTAAGACCCGATCTTGGAATCAAGAACGATGAGTAAGACCCGTGAGCTTTAGAAGCAAGAACGATGAGTAAAACCCATAAGCTTGGAAAGGAAAGATCAGTGAAAAATCCCACATCGCTCGGGGAGGGAAAGGTGAAGTGTCTTATATGTGTGGGCACATATCTATCTAATACAAGGTCTTTGGGAGCTCACTGGCTTTGGATTCCTTGGGAACTCCAAAGTTAAGTGAGTTGAGGCTGGTGCAATCCCATGATGGGTGACCTACTGGGAAGTTGCACGTGAGCTCCCGAAAACAAACTCGTGAGGGTTGGGCCTAAAGCGGACAATATTGTGTTAGATGGGCTGGGTCATGACATTGGCCGATCAGCCTTGGGCTAGTGCGCCAAATGTTTCTCCCTCGTTCTTTGGGGCTTGGGATGGGGCATCTGTTCTTTTTGAGCTAGCTACTCCTCGATCTTTGTGTGCTTGGCCTTCATATATGCCATCTTTTGATCGACAATTTGGAGTACCTTCTCGTGAATTGCAAAAAAGTGTAAGTCAGAATCGCTTGGAACCTACACAAAGGATAGACTAATAAATACATATTACCAAGTTGTGGCATAAAGCTGATCGAGATTAGCTTGTTTGGGTCCCAAAGTAAACACCAACTACGCTCCAAGTTGGACAGTTGACGACGTATTTTTTTGCACTCGCTCGCCAGAAACAAAAATAGGCCAGAAGACAATAAATGACTGATTGAATAAAATTTTAAACAAACTATGTTAATCTACTCCAATGGTCGACCACCACAACTTGTCGACTGGAAGAAATGTTGAATCCTTGGTTTCTTCTTGATATTCCCCTCCCAAGGGCCAGAAATCCAGACATACTGATGCTTCCAATTCTTCTGGGATGAATGGATGTTCGTAATGAATGCACTCTTCTTTCCCTTTTCTTGACACTCTATCTAGAACCACCCGAGCCCATTTGTCTATTGATAGAACCTATACAGGTAGCTCAAGTGGCCCCATGTCGACTCCCCTTTACCGCACATGCCGATGCTACTTACAGACTGACTAAAGTCACACAGATGTTCACATTTAACTAGCCCAGTGCAATCTGCGCCCGAGCCATCACACCTTGTATCCATGGAGAAAGTAGCAACCGAACCTCATTCTTAAGTGCATTAATACAAAACAGGGTCGACCCATCATGTGGCTAGCTCGGTAGGTCTGTTATTGGGGGAACCTCCATCTCAATCTCTTCTGGTAATTATACAACTCCTGGAATAAGTCGTTTTGCTTCTTCTTTAATGTGATCGGACGTTGTTCGTGACATATGGTGGTCAGTTGAGTAGAATGTCCACATGAACAGGGCTCACATCCAACCCCTCTTTGTTTTCTTCATCTTACTTCATCGGCATCTCCCTGTTCCGAAGTTGGCTTGGCCATCTGCTTATTGACCATTTCCTCTTCCGATTCCTTTTTCAACATAAAATCAATTGCCTCTTACTTATACTTCTAATCGAAACCCTGAGTTCCACCATCACCCTCCATTTGATCACGAGTTTGTTTGGCTATATGCTCATCGTCCTCTCCCGATTCATCCTCAGATATTATATCAACTACCTCTTAATCCACTTCTTGATTGGCCCTTTTCCTTTAACACTCTTCGTGGGCCCCAACAGTATGAACCTTATCACCTGGGATATCAAGGACTTTTGATTTTGAATTGGCACTTAGACCATCACTGGCCAACAAAGACCCACAGGTGGACATGAAGCCACTCGACCTACTAACGACATTATCTGCCGAATAGGACGTGGACAACTCATCTCCAAACTTCCGAGGAGATCTCTCATTGGAATCTTACTCTAACTCAGAAATCTACAAACTGAAGTACAGATTATTTAAGAACCTACCGACTACGAATGGAAATAACAAGAAAGAAAGCAATCAAGTACCTTTTTGATCGGTCATTGCTCGATCGGATAAAATTTGCCTCTTCAAACTAGCTCGGACAATAGACCTCTCTTCTCAAATTGATCAACCTCAAGTGGTCTTCTGAATGCTAGGCAGTTCTGGCGCTCAGTAGTTTCATAAAATTTGGTGAAGTAGGGGCAATTGAGGCCCGAACACCCTTTATATAAGGCCTCAACGCCATAAATGCCCGCCCTCGAGCAACACATCCACTCACTTCACAATCAACGCCACTTCCACGACACGTGGCCAACCTTCTACTACAATATTTAACCCAAGGTTCGTTTAGATCGGTTCACCCTCAAAAAATCGATCCAACCTTTCAAATTCCACATCCCCCAAAGGAATTTGGTGGAACGGTTCACCCTTAGGGGACTGATCCAACCTTTTGAATTCAACATCCATTGGGGGAATTAGGTGGATCGATTCACCCTCAGAAAGCTAAGCAAACCTTTCAAATTCCATGTTCCTCAGGGGACTTTGATGAATCGATTGACCCCAGGGTGTCGATCTGACATTTTGAATTCCATGTTCCTCAGGAGACTTTGGTGGATCAATTCACCCTCAGGGGGCCAATCCAACCTTTTGAATCCCATGTTCTACAATGGACTTTGGTCGATTGGTTCACCTGAAAAAGGCTAATCCAACCCTTCAAATTCCATGTTCCTCAGGGGAGTTTAGTGCATCGGTTCACCCTCAGAGGACCGATAACCTTAAGAATCCTATGTCTCTCAATGGACTCCAATGAATCGGCACACCCTTAAGGGGTCAACCTTGTCGTTCAACTCATGTCTCTTATGGGAATTCAGGAAATCTATACACATTTAGGGGACCGATCTACCTTTGGGACCCCATGGCTTGTAAGAGACCAGTCTTTTAGGAGACATCCTTACCAGATTCCATGGTGCCCTTCCTCACCCAAGGACTTGGGGGACTCCAGGGTACATCCCATTGGTTGGTTTACACTGTCTGCATGAAATGAAAAGTCCTCGATCGAGGAAGTTCACCTCAATCAACGAGTTAGCGGACTTTTTTTTTATACCATTATGATCAACCACTAAGGAGACACCCAAAATTTCCCCCAAATGGCCATTACGGGTCATCGTCACCTACCGAACAGACTCTATGATCTGCTGATCAAACGTGGGCTAGATGGCCCAATCGATCATACTACCCAACTGGGGACTTCTGACTGAGACACCTAGTCAGCCTCTCCCAAGGACTACTGACCAGTATTCCCGAGTATCAAGGTCGACACCATCAAATGGTTACTTATCCTAGCGGTAAAAATACAGCTGTACCCTTCAGAGAATTACCACCATCCATCCAATGTCAGGACCCGTCCTAAGCAACCTGTCCAAGTCCTAACCTCGAAGAATCACGGCCGGAAACCCGCCGTTCACGACCTCGAAACAGACGGCCTATAGCACCTGTTTTGACCGCCGGCCGCCCAGGTCCTCCCCGGTCACGGCGTTCATCTTAAACGACGCCTAAGACCCTCCTGAATTTCACCCTAACCTCCTTATCCCTCGACTCTACGCCCAAGTCCACGACTTTGCATTTGAAATTCACGGCTAAACAGAGTACAGAGTACTCTCCGTCGACTGGGCTCCGCCGTGTACGCCTCCGTCACGGCGACCGTTCCATACCGTTCCTAGAACCTCCCTTAACACTACTGCACTCACCAATTCCCTCGATTCTCACCCTACCTTCACGACTTTTGAAATTAAAATCTACGGGAAAACAGAGCAAAAGAAGTTACCCTTCGATTCCGGCGCCGCCGTGAGAACCGTCACCTACCACGGTGCTCGTAGGACTCCCCGTAGCCTCCTGAGTCTCCTAGTGGCTTGAATCAATCCACCACACGGCACAGCAGCCACCTCAATCCACCGCCGTCTCTGTTTCCTTCAAAACTCCAGCCGTCCACCGCGTCGCCCCTGTGTACGGTTTCAGTCCCAAACCGTGATCACCAGCTCCGTCTTGCTTCACCGTCCCTCTCTCAACTGACTCTTCACTCTCTCTTGCACCCAGATCGATCAATCTTCTTCAACTTTCTTCTCTCTGTTTCTGTGTGTTCAAAGGATGCACGGTTCAAAAATGAACCAAGTGTGGCCGTGCACACTTTAGAACCTTAGGGAACAATCCAGCCCCTGCACGTGTCCACAATCCATAGGCCAGCCCAAAAAAATCTCTGCCACTTGCCCTTATCTGATTGGGCTGAGGGAAAATGACCAAAATACCCCTCCTGCACAAATTACCATTTTACCCTCAGACTTTCCAGACCCGTATCTTTTCCGTTCGACGTCCGATGACAGCGTGCCGCCTGTCGTTGAACTCAGGACGTCGAGACCTATCCAACGGTCCTCGGTCTACGTGAAAATCATAAGTCCTCCAAAAAGTCAACATTTTCCTCATTTTATCAAAATTACGGTAACACCCTCAACCTTCCGTACATCATAACTTTTCCTCCGGTTGTCCAAATCGAACCTGCCACCTGTCTACGGACTCGTGACGTCCTAAACTACGTCACGGTCAAGGCCTAACACTCATCTAATCGATAATACAAAAAATCAACTTTTAGCCTACTATTCACAAGGGCAAAATCGTCCTTTTTACAAAACTTCACAAAATTACATTTTTACCCTTCCCGAAGGTACGGGTTGTTACATCCAACATCTTGGAACACATGACAACATCTGAGCGATCGCTTGGGCCTTACTTCGCTTGGGGTTCAACCCATTTACTACCACTATAAATACAAAGCACTTTACCCCATAAAAGGTACACACAATTTTTACTATTCACTAAGTCTTACGTTGCCTACAGTATATCTAATCTCCTTCCGCTTTACTGACTTAAACATCAGAGTTTGCTTGACTAGCACCCACCGGTGTCAAGTAATTTTCTTACCTCTTTTAGGTCACTCTGACTAACAGAAAAAGGCTTCCAACGTCCATCAAGACTATCTCTCGTTAGGTTCATTTCCAGATCAAACAACTTTTATCTCAAGCGAATGGAAGAAACTTTTGAATTAGTAGCAGAAAATTACTCAAGGATCAAAGTAATGATGAGTTGCAAGTCGGATTAGAAATCCAAAATAAATAAAAATTTGAAGTTGTATGTATTTGAATAGTAGGTATCTTATAGTATCACATTAATATTTTCATAATTATGTAAGTATTGATTTTGAATAATGTCTTCTTTTTATTTGCTAGGCTCATGTAAAGTTACGGAACATATATTAGGGGTGACAATAGGCCGTATCGTGTTGGATTCGTGTCGTGTCATGAACTTCATTTAATACAAATATTCAATATGAACTAAACCCATTTAATAATCGTGTCAAAAAATATCTAATTTGAACTCGTCTCATTAATGACCCAAGTAACTCGTGTGAACCATATAGCATCCCATAATATTTGGGTCAAAAGAAAATATAAGAAAAGAAAAGGGGAAAAAAGCCTAAAATATTCGGTGGGAATGGAACAGAAGTTGTCAATTACTTTCGGCTAGACTCCACAATGTTAACCGCGGTGCTGGTTCACTGATATAACAAAATGATTCGTGCTTTCACGCGGAATCTAAATGAGTGTTCGGTGATATTCCACAAAATTAACGAATTTATTCAAATATCGATTGAGAAAGAAGATGCGTATCACCATATATAAACTCGGCTCTACTATATATTAGTGTTTGATTATTGTTGGAAATAGTATTTATATTAAATTTTAGTAGTAAAATTTATAACTGTCACATAATTTAATATTCAAAATTTAATATAAAAATGTAAATTTTTTACCTCTGCTCGACTCATTTCTAATCCCCATATGTATAATTGCATTAAATTTTAAGGACGACGCAAAGCAAAGGGCCCAAAAACACCTACAACATACAAAAGATTGTGACATCGGAACCACCCTATAATATAAAGGATAGAGCCCATCCACCCAACTTGGGGACTTTTAGATATCATGGTTGGTCTTTCTTATTCAGAGTTCGAGATACTAGGCTGTACAAAATTTCCTTGATGTGATGGGATAATTCAGTTGTGGCTGTGATTTGTACACAGATCACAATACACTTTCAACACGAAGAGCTTATGGATGTGACTGTAATAGGCAGCTTCCTCTTCATCTTCACTGTTGGAAAGTGAACAATGTGATCCTTCTCGGCTACCCATCTGAATTAGAAGCAACATAAGATAGGTCAATCATTGAAATATTGCTAGGACTAGTCGTGGCTTTTAATTATAGGACAGGTCAATTATCGAAACAGTACTAGGATTTATCGTGTATAATTGTGGAGTTTATAGTGGTGATTGGTGCTACGAGGCTTAAGAAGCACCAATGGTGGATCAAACTTGACACGCATGTTTTCAACTGATCGTAGCATTCTTCTAAGTGGAAGAAAGAGTATACCTATAATTGGTGACAAGATGATGGAGAAAGATTGATAGCTCAAGCCTAGATAGCTCCAAACCAGGGCACAGCCTCTGACCTCCACCAAATGGTGTAAAACAACTGTTGTAGTTTGCACCAGCTTCTATCTTCTGCTGTCAAACAAGGCATACTTTCATAACATAACCGCTAACAAATTACAATAAATTAAAGCAAGAAAAAGAAGAAGAAAATTGAAGAAAAGTTTACCTCCCATCTCCATGGATCAAACTGATACGGGTTTTGGTAGTTTTCTTCATCCATGTGAACAGAAGTAAAAGATGCCAACACGCACCATCCTTTTGGTATCAAATACCCTGCAAAAAAGGACCCAATATAAAAATCCTAATTATGGCCACAGAAACAAAACCTAAGGATGCATTTGAATGAGGGAAAAAAACTGGACATTCGGCCAAATAATCCCTATTTATGATCACACAAAAAAAAACCCTAGTTTTTCTTTTTACCTTTGATTTCGACATCTTTAAGAGCTTTTCTCCAAATAGCATTGATAATATTTGCCATTCTAAGAGTCTCACTTATCACCTTCAGGAAGAAAAAAAAAATTTAATCAACAAGACGGGCAAAATCAAACTTATACAAATTCACTTTCTGATTTAGCTTTTATAAAATCAAGTCGTCAAGAGCAGTTAGTACACCCGAGAATTTGTGTTCAATAAAAAAGAAACTAAAAGCATTTGAGACTCACATTTTGAGTAAATGGCAAGGACATGTAATCAGTCCATGCATAATTTTCCGAGGAATTAAGCTTGTGCCTCTTCAATTCCATGTTCTCCTCCTGCAAACATTACACACATAACAACAAAAATAAGATTTCACCTTAATATTCAAACCAAGAATTTAAGAACAGCATGTTCATCCGTTTCCGTTCCTAAAATGACCATAAATTCTTTACGGCCATATGGAAACCTACTTTTGTACACATACAGCAAAGCTAATGTCAATACCAAAAAAGCACAGGCATCTGTGACTATAAGTTTTTCACTTTTTCACCAACCTTTTTCAGCATTTTTCTTATCTAGTCATAGATGAAAGCAAAAGGTCTCATTTTAAGACTCTACATCACCAAACAGTTATTAGATTCACCTTCCACTATGCATTGCTTTGAGATCTAAAATAAGCGATTAACTATCGTATTATGATACTAACTAGCACTAATCATCAGAGATAATAATGCTAAGACTATGGCAGCTGATCCAGCTGAGCTCCGTGCCTAATGGTCGCAAGTCGCACATCAACGAAAGTTAGACCATTTCCAATCATGGGCCAAAGAGCTGAACTGTTGGAATTTTGTACAAAAATCCATCCCAACTGCACTTCCATACCAACATTTTTATTTCAATTCCTAGTCTTTTTTTTTTTCAATTCTTTTTATAACTAAATTTTAGTTCTGTCCTAAATTGATATCCAATGCATTTAATAACGGTACTGGTCCTATGACCCCAAAAGAAAAAACAGTGGTCCTCGTCTCGCTGCCGTTAGATGTGAATCGTACGGGCCAAAAATGTTCACACCATAAAACATCACAGAAAAGTGGGCCCCAAGGGACCTTCACAGTCCACACGAACTCTTCGTGTCTCACTCGTGCGTGCATTGGAGAGTTTGAAAGCAGAAAGCAGAAAGCAGAAAGAAGAAAGGGACTTTAACAAAAAAAAGTCAAAACACTTCAAAGATATAAAGTCACGGGGCCCGCCGGCCCAGTACGGAAACGAATCGTGGCCGTTGATTAATGGAGAGAGAAATTATGATAATAACAATATATGGTAAGATGTGATGTGCGACGTACCCTTAATTTGTCTAAGGCCACAGCGTTGTCACTGAGGAATTTGACGGCTAGGGTCATTGCCATGGGCACAGTCTCCTCTCCTGGGATCATCATCTCTATGATGTTCCCAGTGATGAAATCCAACGACAGGCATTGCGTCTCATTGTTCTGGTCACGTAACAGCACATCCATGGCGTCACTCACCGGACCTGTTTCGGGGGTAGTATTATTTTTCTTGCACATTATTTTCTCTTCAGCTATTTTCCCCACCATCTTCAACAATCGCTCCCTTGCCTGCAACAAATAACACATGGATATTGCTAGCATTATTCGTGCGCTCGAGAGCAATCAAGAGAGATTACTAACTGTTTAGTACATGTATGATGTATCCACAGCTAGAAATCGTTGGTTATTATGTAGTCTCAAAACAAAACAAAACCCTAGATAGACAAAACTTTCATTATACCTTGAGGGATTTATATAGTCTAGTTCCAGGGAGCTTGATTGGTATGCAAATTAAACCTTTGATGAATTCTTCAAATTCTCTCTTGAGAAGACTCAATTCTTCACTAGGTTCAACGCTCATTAACACTTTAACCAAAACTTCAAATGTAACCTGAAATACGCGAAAATAATTAGTTTAATATGTTTTGTTGTCATACCGTTAATATAAACGATAATACATTTTAGTTTGTTTAACGAAAAAAATATTGAGATAGATAGGGACCTTTTGGGTTTCATCTTGGACGTAAATGGGAGATTGCGCATGTCCCCAACGAGCCAAGTTGAGTTTGACAGAGTTTTCAATAGCTCCGGTGATTCGGGCTTTGAATGGTGGCGATTTGAGGAAGCCGCTAATGAGTCCATGCACTCTTTTATGAAGGCTTCCATTTATTTGAAGAATGGAGAATTTTCCCATCAATTCTTTCACTGATTTTGGATAAGCAGGAATGAAGGTGTTGCCATGGTTTTGTAGCACCACCTTGTTTACCTCAGCATCTGTGGACACTATGATAGGAGTTCCCAGTATGTTTGTTTTGAACACCTTCCCATACCTGCATAAACAATAGCAGAGTTCACATTAAAATCTTGTCATGGCTTTCATTTTAGCCAATTAAAATCATGACTTAGCTTTTATTTTCTTAATTGAAATTTTTCCGAAACTTTCATTCCAGTTGATAAGAACGATGCCTAAATTTGGAATTCAGTTGACTTTAGGGAGACCCTTTAAGGCAAAATCCATATTGAATTCAAACCTATCATGTTAAATCTCAATAAGACTAATTAAAGCAACTACTCAACCTTTTACTTAAATTTTCGTTTAATCCTAGAGAAAATGGAACTTATCCTCTATCGATAGTTTGTCCAGTTTGTTATCGATAAAACTCCTTAAACGCAGAAGAAAAGAAAGATAGATTTTTTTTCATAATTTTCAACTCATATCACATATACTCCATTACACTCAATTTGCTACTTCTCATTGATTGTAGGACATGTATGGTGATTTTGTATGGTGATTATGGGTTGTTAAATTAATGAGCAGAGGATACAGAAGCAATAAAGGATTTTAGAAGGCCTAGCTTGTTTCTAGGGTTGTAGCCAGTTGGTACAGAAAGCAGGTTTTTTTTTATCCGAAATTCAATGATATTGGGATTGTTTTTGGTTTCTTGTTTGTGTTATATATTGTCACCATCTACCATAAATGAACAAATTCCATTCTGTTTATTTCATGCTTTATTTATCTATGTAGGTCACTCTCTCTCTCTTCTTCTTCTTTCTGTGCCTACCCCAATTTTTCCTACTTTATTTTCTTTTTTTAAACGAAGTTTAGGTGGTAGACAAATGTCATGTCCATTATTTCATGTCTCATTATAACTACAACCATATTTAAAAGTTAAAACACATCTAACAACACATGCTTATCTAATTAATCAAATCCAACTAGCCATTCATGACGCTCCCAACCTGGTCCTCTGTATTGTCAAGTTTTTATCCCATTTGATGACTCATATTGTATCGTGTCAATTCGATCTATTTGACATCTTTACTCCATCCCTAATTTTTAATTTGACGATTCATATCGTATCGTGTCAATATGACGACTCATAACATTTTCCCCTCTCTCTTGCTTATCTCTTATCTAATTAATATAGAGGACATGTTAGATGATTCCCATTAAAAGCTACCTTTACGGCTTTACCAACTCGAATCTCTTTAATTACCAACACATGAACCGATTTGCCCTTTTTAATTTGAGCAAGAACAAGAAAAACAACAAGCATAGCATACACGTACATAAAAAGCCCGAATATATTGTCCTTTTCATAATTTATATGGGTCAAAAATTCAAAAACCTAAAAATACTACGGCGTATAAGTTATAATTATGTGTCTATTACAAATAAAACAAGACTAAAAATTGAAATGTTTGCAGGTCAAGTCACAGTGTTTAGAAAATTGAAAAACTAGCCCACATATAAAATGATGATCAGACTAAAAAGCAGGCGTACGTTTATGATGTGAACCATATGCAATAAGTAAAGCAGGGCAAAAGCCAGAAGATATATAATTATCCTGCTACATATTTATCAATATCATCATTCACACCATAACCAGATCACATATATAACACACACACATATTTATATATATGTATTTGTGAATAAAGAAGATGCTCTTTTTGATTGAATATTACTACACTTTTTATAGTATACTATTAACACCATAATTCTCTGATTAGATAAATTAATTAATAATGGACAAACTAAATTAGAAAAATACCTCCTTTTTCGTGTGGAAAAAAAGTTGAAAATGAATGTAAGAGCGAGCGAGAGAGAGAGAGAGAGAGAGAGAGAGAGAGAGGGCTTACAGAGATCTGCGTTTTTCCATGAAGGTGACAGGCCGAGAGGTGTAGCCAGAGGCAATGAAATCGAGGGTTTCTCCAATGAAAGGCCAGCCTAGCCTTCCTTTGGGAATTTGAGGAGGTGGATGATAAGATGCCGGTTTCTGATTATGATGGGTTTTGTTGTTGTTGATCTTCTTGTCAAGCCAGTAGAGTGATGCGAGAAGAAGTATTCCGAGACAAACCCAGCATTCTAAAAAGGAATCCATTTGTGCTTACAGAAAACAAAACCCTAGTTGTAGCCTTGTAGAAAGTAAAGGTATGGAAGATTGATTGATTGAAGGTAGCTTTCGAGAGGTACCCAACTGCTGGGCTCGGGAGCTTTAAATTCAGTCCATGCAGTTGCTCGCTAGGAAGCGCTCTCTATATATACAGACTACAGTAGTGGTGTTGTTGTGTGTCAGAAAGGGAGATATATTGGCAAGTCAATGGAGAAAACTTAGTGTTTGCGTGTCCTTGAGGATGAGACTTGAGGGTTGTGACTTGTGTCTTTTTTTTGTTTATCTGATTGTGGACTTGTGTCTATGGGGGTGAAATCAAATAATGAAATAATGTATTGATGAAAATGAAATGAATGGGAGAGAAAGAGAGAGATTCGGAAGATCTAGCGGGTTTGAAGAATCATTAAATGAGGTGGTCATATTGGGTGCACCAAATGTGACACGCCTCTTCGTTTTGTATTCACTCTTGTTAGACGTATGTATACATACAAGATATATCAAGATAGGGGCTCTCACTCTCTCAGCTGCCATATGCAATCCAAAATCCCACCCACGAAATCACACTTTGTCCTCCGTTGTTATCGGTTCAAGCTTCAGTATTACAATTTACTAATATTTATTTTATTTTTAATCTAATTTATCCAAAAATACACACACTTTACTATATAAAATGATTCACAATCGGATCCGAAACTTCTCTTTTCCATGTAATCATATCGATGATATGATATCTCATAGGATTTAGCAGCCAATTTTATCATCTTAATTGTCTTCCAATTAATTTCCCTCTCTTTCTGGCACATTAATTTACTTGGTGTGGTGGACTTAATAATTACTCAATGGCGGCAGAGGAAAATCATTGTGATCAAATCAATACCCTTGATTTGCTCATTTTAAAATTAGTAGGGAGATTAAACTTGTAAATTATATACTAATATATATATATTACCTTTATTAATATGTTATTTACTATTATGATCTCCATAACATAACTTTTTAGGATTTGATGCCTAAACTAAATGTGATTCATTTTGTGTTAGTAAACACAATATTTCCTCCTCACCAAAAGAAAATTTTCCTTCAAAATTTTTTTCTTCAACTAATCTTCTTAGGATCGACTTTCCCTTAATGACATAACCCATTCCTAAAACATTATGATATCCATATCCGAGTCTTACTCTTATTTGACAATGATCTCCAATACTGAGACTGACAGGATCCACCTCGATAACCAGGACAAACCCTGCTCCCGTCTGACAACCCAACTCAAAAGACCAAAACAACCACACAAAAATCGCGAAATATACATTGCCAGACCAGGGAGAAGTTAATATACAACAAGTCCACAGTAGCACAGAGTATAATACAGTACAAGATAAGACGAGAATCCTACTAAAAGCTGGCTACACGCACAACGGGAGAACTCTATGCCTCCGCTTCTGCCTCAACGTTAGCCCCGGCGCTAGCACCACGACCTGGAGGGTGTTAAAAACATTAAAAAAGTGAGTGGATTAAAAATAACTAAGAGTTATAAAACCGTTTACGAAATAAACCAGGGTAAACCAGGGTTCACCCTTCGTTTGAAAACATGCATGCATAACCAAGTATTCGAAAACAACTATATGTATGATATGAAAATAAGTATGGAAAGAATCAGAAATCAAAATCAAAGTTCGGGCACTCGGCCCTAAACGCATGAGAACCAAGTTATTCGGGTCACAGCCCAAAACATCGGAAAACCAGTGAAAAACCAGTGAAAAACATCAATAATGGAAGTTTACTGGATTTCAAGTGCGCCCGAGTCTTTAAACTCAAAACCATGCGCAAATAACTAGGCCTTCCCGGGATATCAACGAGTCATTAAACTCAAAACACAATCACAAGTCTCTTGAGGTATCACAATAACCGAGTCTTTAAACTCAAAACCATACCGAGTTTTTAAACTCAAAACCAGATCCAGTGAGGTTTTCTCTTTTTTCCGGGTCTTTAAATCCAAAACCATTTTTCAAGCATAAGAAAAATGAATCGAAATCTGAAACCCAAAACCAAATCGGAAATCTTCGAAAACCGAAATCACGTTTAACCGAAAGAGGACTTCCGCCCGAATTTCACTTCGAATCTCAATTCATATCCACAAATCTTTAGTAAAACAGAATACGTATAAACATAAATCATTCATCCAAAACCATACTATAAAGCATAACAGAATCATATTCTCGAAGTACGTGCAAAATTGATAACTCGTATTGAAAAACGTGCAATCAAGTAAAACAAGCATATAAAAATCATAGGCATAAAATCATATATCAAAAGCATAAAATCATATATCGAAACATAAAGAAATAAGTAGAAACAGTTATGCATGCTCGGTTAGAAAACAAACAGTCTGCTCACAAGGTCCGAACACGTCACTCGCATCCTGTAGGCTCCTCAGCTGTCTCAGGAATTTCCCGACTTGTCAAAAGTCACCATTCCGGGTCACAAACACTTCATATAAGCTTACCCTAATTTCCCTAATTTTTTCGGATTTTTAAACGAAATTAAACGAACCCCTAAACCTTCGAATACTCAAAACTACCATGATACGGTGTCCGATCGACTCGAAACTTGTAGCCCCACGCGCCGCACAAAGGGGCTGCGCGTGGGATCCACGCGCTGCTACAGTGTCATCGTCTACTTCCAGCCAACCCGGTTCAGACCGATCCAACAGAGCCGGCGAGGCCAGTTTTCACTCGTTTTTGGTCCGTTTTCAAACCTAGCTACACCCTAAGTTTCTTCCTTGAATTTGGGATTGATTCACGTAATAAAATCAAGCAATAAAGCATTAATCCTTACCTTCCAAACTTCGAACTTAAACCCAGAAAAGTCGACTTCTGATTCCGGCCACCCATCATCCTTTCAGTCACGGTTTCGAGTTCCTAACCTTCGCAGTTCCTTCCTTCAGCTGCTAGAATCAACAACAACACTCAACCAATCCTTAAAACTCACTATTTTGGATTTGAACTTTTTTGGAAAAACAGGGGACCCAGAGACCATACCTGTTTTTGCCCACCGCCGTGAGCTCCGCCGTGGCCCTGCCCGTCCTAGAGTCTCTCCTCAGGTCTCTGAACACCACCACAAACCCAACTTCGATGGTTTGATCGGTTGAGCACTCAGCCGTGCATGGTGGCCTCTCTGTTTTTCTGAGTTTTCTCACCTTTCTCTGAGGCTCTCACTCAATCCCAACACCCCAGTGCACTCACTAAACTCTCAGCTTCTCTCTGATCACACACACTCGAACTCAAAGACTCACACACCCTAAAAACTGATAGATAACTCTCTGTCCCCAGTCTCTCTGTTATCTCATTTGAACGACAAACCAAACAATTTAAAATGTTGGTTTAACCGTGAGAAGGCTAGAAGCCACTAGACAGAGGTCAGGTGTCAAACACCCTGTGGACTCAGCCCACAAATATCCAATTAACTCAACCCATGTGTCCTTATCCGATTACACAATTCCGAAAATGTTAAAAGACTGATTTGCCTCTAAAAGTCCAAAATTACCATTTTGCCCTTTACTTTTTAGACCCATATCTTATCAGTCCGATGTCCGATGATGGCGTGCCGCCTGTCATTGTACTCAGGACGTCGAGACCTATCTAACGGTCCTCAGTTTGCGTGAAGAAAACTTGTCGTACAAAAAGTCAACGAATTCCCCATTTTTAACTAAATTACGAAAATACCATCAACCTTCCGAACATCATAACTTCCTCCTCGGATGTTGGAATCGGGCGTGCCACCTGTCTACGGACTCGTGACATCCCGAACTACGTCACGGTCATCAGTCAAAGTCCATTTGACCGCCCGAACTAAAAGTCAACATTTTGCCCATTCTAGGGGCAAAATCGTCATTCTGCACCGTCGGTCCAAAAGTATCCATCTAATGACCGATTATCTTCGTTAATCCATCATTAACCACTAATTTAATCCCGACTTCCGGGACGGGTCGTTACAATCTACCCTCCTTAAAAAAATTTCGTCCCCGAAATTCCTTATCTCGTACCTCCGTAACTAGCGGGAAGAAATCCAACTGATCCTACACCTGGGTCTCCTACCCGGTGTCCATCTCCTTTCAATCCAACTTTTCCTGACAGTTCCCAACCTGTCATCTCAACTCGATCGAACGAACCAAATCACCCGAGATCAACCCTACGTACGCCAAAACACCCCTATTACCAGTTTCAACACTTCTGACACCTTCTCGAATCGAGCGTACCTCATACCCCTACTTCTGTCAGCGATCCGTTCTGACCCTAACAGAGTTGCAACGTACTCGCCTCTACCCTGAATTGACCAAATATGTAACGACCCGTCCCAAATTCCATGATTAGATTAGTGACTAATCACGATTAGTGAGGCTAATCCGTGATTAGTAGAGCGAAATCGGACGAACGATGCAAAATGACCGTTTTGCCCCTAGTCGTGGCAAAACGTTGACTTTTCATCCGGGGGGTCAAACGGACTTTGACCAATGACCGTGTCGTAGTTTAGGACGTCACGAGTTCATAGACAGGTGGCACGTTCAATTCCGACGTTCGAGGAGGAAGTTATGACGTTCGGAAGTTTAGGGGCATTTTGGTAATTATGGTTAAAAGGGGCAAATGTTAACTTTTTTGACAAGACCCGTCCCGATCCCACAGGGACCACAAGGGGACGTGCCCTGCTCCCGTCTGACACCCAAAATTCATACCAATTTTAACCTCAAAACATTAAATGCATAAATAACCAAATTAAAGTTATACATCAACTCCGAATTAAACAGATGTCAGACAAGGGATGAAATCCAAAATTACAAGTTGCGAGCACGACTCTAAAGTAAACCTGCGTGTACACCACCCAACAGGGGTTCAGGTACGCAGAAGTAGATCTATGCCTCAGCCCCAGGTTCCTCCTCTACCTCAGTATCACGACCTGGAGGGGTTACCAAAAACATTAAGGGTGAGTGGACCGAAACTCAAGTTTATAAAATCATTTGATAAGTAAAACATATAATTTACCCCTCCGTTTTCCAAACATGCATGCAATCGTATTTAAAACCATCAATCATATAATATGAACCATAAGGCATATAATAAAACCATAAGTATAATTTTAGTTGCTGCACTATACACTCCAATCCCGACATCCCTGATGTCTGACGTCCCTGACGTCCAATAAGGTCACAATCACAAGGCTACGCGTGCCACTCGGGTCTCAATTTCCGAGTTCAATCCTCGAACCCCGTTCGGGTACAGCATCCCCGATGCTTAGCGTCATAGACGCTGGACGTTCTAGACGTCCGTGACCTCTCCGGGGTACCTCATCCGGAGGAGACAATATAATATGAAAGGATCTATACAGTGCAGTACTAAATACAGTTTATTGATATCCACATGCAAAGCATATATATACATAGATAAAATCCGAACCAATCATTAAGTTTCATCAGACGGGTCTCAAGCCCAAATACCGTGAAACGTGCCATAACCATTTTTCCATATCATCAAAACCATTATTGTTTTTAGCATGTGAATAAGTATAATAAACCAGAAAACATTTATGCACGCAAGGGTTTAGGAAAATGGCCCACTCACAGTACAGTCCTGCTGAAAACCGAGCGTATACCCTCGATCTGGTACAATTATACAATCCCTGTCATATCCAAAGTATACGTAAGGGTCAATACAAACCCCTAACATTTAACCATGAAACCCTAGACCGAAACCGGCCCGGGAAAGCCGCCCGAACGCGCTTCCCAATGCAATAAACCTCATTTTGACCAACTTAATGATCTCCGATCGACCCGAAACCACCGCCATTGGATCCGTATCGTCGAAACCTAAAGAATGGTGATGGTCCCACCAAAATTACTGTTCACACGTGCCCCCACGCGCCTGGTCAACCCTCTGGTCAACTGTGCTATAGTACTGCTGACGTCAGCATGACATCACAGCTGACGTCAGCATGACGTCGTCACTGACAGTGTCAGAGGACACGTGTCAGCAGTCCATTGGTCTCTGGTCTGACAGTTTCTGACATGATGACGTCATCATGACGTCACTACTGACGTCAGCATGATGACGTCATCAGCTACAGTAACCGGGTCAGAGAACCGGGTCACCGCAGACCCACGGCTCGACCCGATCACAGATCGTGATTCCGATCACCATTTTAGGTGGAATTTGTTCCTATGGACTCGTCTCTACCTCTACAACGGTTTGTGAAATTCAAACTAGATTCTAGGTTGAAAAAGTTACTTGAAAATCGACGCGAAGGTTGGCTGCCTGTTCTGGTTATCTTCTCCGGCGAGCCGTCGAGTTTCCAGCCACGGTCCTGGGTTCAACCTGATCGCCTAGGTCCCCTGAGTGTGTCAAAACAACAACCAACAATTCCTAATGTCAAAAACGGACATTTCGAAGTAGGGAAGGAAATCGGGCACTCACGGGTTTTTCGTCCTGTCGCCGCCGTGTCGCCGCTGTACGTCGTCCAGTTCAATTCTGGGTCGTCCTGTCGTCACAGTGCACCCAACCGTACGTTGGTTCTAGTCCAAGTGTGAAGGTTGGATGGTTTGGGTGACTTGGGTTGTTCGGGTTTCTTCTCGGGTCTGAGGGAAAACCGGCCGTGCAGGGTGGCCGTGGGGTGGTGGCCGGCGTCAGGGAGGTGGTTGCTGGTTGCCTGGGGTGTGGGGTTGAGTGGTGAAGTGCTGGTGGGTTGTTCCAAGGGGTAACCGTGCTAATCGGTTTGAGAGAATGAACAATGTAGGTGTAATGTCTCCTGGGCTTTTAAAACAGAATAGGAAATTAAATCAAGGGCCAGGATTGAATCTCAGAATGAGATCAAAGGTGAGGATTTAAGGAAAATAAAATAATAAACTAACCTATTGGCCAACACAGATCCTTGTTTTAGGGAATGTAGGGGATGAGTGACACTCGTCACTCATCCAAGGGTCCAGATTGATTTGATTAAAGTAATCAGATCCCATTATAATAATATTATTTTAATCCGGTTCTCGGTTGGTTCGGTTAAATGCGAAATACTTCCGTGACCATAACTTCCTCGTACGAAGTCCGATTTCGGCGTGCCGCCTGTCTACGGACTCAGGACGTCGAGACCTACCCAACGGTCCTTGAGTCATGTGAAAATTAGTTTCCAAGAGAAAAGTCAACATTTTCACCCTAACCGTCCAAATTACGGTAATGCGCCTGGACTTCCGATAGCCATAACTTTTTCCCTGATCGTCCGAAATGGATGTGCCACCTGGCTATGGACTCGTGACGTCCCGAACTACGTCACGGTCATTGGTCAAAGTCCATTGGACCCACCAATCAAAAAGTCAATAATTTGGCCATACAAATCACAAGGGTAAAAGCGTCAATTCATACATTAATTTACAATATTAAAATCCTCGAATTTCCGGGGTGTTACAACCTTCCCCCCTTAAGAAATTTCGTCCCAAAATTTCAAAGAAACAAGTAAGGAAATTGTTCTCGCATCTGAGCCTCAGGCTCCCATGTGGCTTCTTCCACATTCTGGTTTCTCCAGAGAATCTTCACGAGAGGAATCGTCTTCCGTCGCAGTACCTTGTCCTTCCAATCCAAGATCTGTACTGGTTGTTCTTCGAAGCTCAAATCCTCCCGTAGTTCGACAGGTTGTTCCCCAAGTACATGCGAAGCATCATGTACGTACTTCCGCAACATCGATATGTGGAAAACATCGTGAACTCTAGAAAGTTCTGGACGAATTCAGTTTCCCCCGTCGGCCAAAACGGATAATCCCTTTCCACGGAGATAACTTCAGGAAGAGAAAATCTCCCACCTCAAATTCCAAGTCTCTAATCCGTCGATCAGCATAACTCTTTTGGCGATCCTGTGCCGTCTTCAATCTCTCCTTGATAACTCGAACAGTTTCCAAGGTTAAGTCCATCAATTCCGGTCCTACAGCCGCTCGCTCTCCTATCTCCGTCCAGCAGATAGATGTCCTGCACTGTCGACCGTACAGTGCCACATAGGGTGCCATTCCGATGCTTGCCTGATAGCTGTTGTTGTAAGCGAATTCCATTAATGGCAAATGAGTATCCCAAAAGTCCTGAAACTGTAGCACACAGGACCTCATCATGTCCTCCAGGGTCTGAATGGTCCGTTCAGACTGTCCATCGGTCTGTGGATGGAACGCAGTACTGAAACGTAGGGTTGTTCCCAAGGTAGCTTGCAAACTCTGCCAGAACCTGGAAGTGAAACGCGGATCACGATCGGACACGATCGATTCCGGCGTACCATGCAATCGTATGATTTCCTTCACAAACAACTGAGCCAGTCGGTTAGGTTTATAAGTCTCCTGAACGGGCAGAAAATGGCCTGACTTGGTTAACCGGTCCACGATCACCCATACTCCGTCAACTCCGCTATGAGTCCTTGGTAACTTAAAGACGAAGTCCATGGTGATGTGATCCCACTTCCACTCGGGAATTGGAAGTGGCTGCATAGCCCCATAAGGTCTCTGCCGTTCCGCCTTAACCTGTTGACAGGTTAAGCATTTGCTCACGAACTCAGCAATATCCTTCTTCATTCCTGGCCACCAATAATGGTTCCGGAGGGTACGGTACATCTTTGTACCTCCCGGATGCATAGCATAAGCCGAACTATGGGCCTCCTCAAGAATCTCGGCCCGTAACTCTGCCACTGCAGGTACACACAAACGGCCCAACTTCACAAGTGCTCCATCGTCCCGGATGGTAAAATCCTGTCTCCCATCCGAATCGACCTCAATTCTGTAAATACAGAGTATCGGATCCTGAAGTTGTGCTTCGATGATTCGATCAATCAGCACTGGTCGTACATGAAAGCTGGCCAACAAAGCTCCATGCTCATCCGTACCCAAAATAACTCCCGCCTTTCGGAGTTCCACCAGCAAAGGAAGGTACACCATCCCCAGGTGTGCAATAGATCCCGCTGACTTCCTGCTGAGTGCATCTGCCACCACATTGGCCATACCCGGATGGTACTCGATTGTACAGTCATAATCCTTTAGCAGCTCCAACCATCTTTGTTGTCTCGTGATAAGCTCCTTTTGAGTGAATAGGTATTTAAGGCTCTGGTGGTCGGTGTATATCCGGCACGTGGCACCGAATAGATAATGTCTCCAGATTTTTAGAGCATGAACCACCGCCGCCAACTCCAAATCATGGGTAGGGTAGTTCAACTCATGAGTCTTCAGCTGCCGGGATGCATAGGCGATAACCTTGCCAGTCTGCATCAACACGCAGCCCAGACCTTGCAGCGATGCATCGCTAAAGACCACAAACTCTCCACTATCATCCGGCAATGCAAGGAAAGGTGCAGTGGTCAATCGATCCTTCAACTCCTGAAAACTCCGATCGCACTGCTCGTCCCAGATAAACTTTACTCCCTTCCGAGTCAAACGAGTCAATGGTGCAGCAATTTTGGAGAAACCCTCCACGAATCTTCGGTAGTAACCTGCTAATCCGACAAAACTCCGCACCTCCGTTACTGTTGTCGGTCTAGCCCAGTTACTCACAGCTTCTGTTTTCTGGGGATCCACGCAAATCCCATCCGTCGATATCACGTGTCCCAGAAAACCAATACTGCTCAGCCAAAACGGACACTTGCTCAACTTGGCATACAACTGTTCTTGTCTCAGCTTTTCTAAGACCAAACGTAGATGTTCCTCATGTGCACGGGCACTCCTTGAGTATACCAAGATATCATCGATGAACACAATCACGAATTTATCCCGGTAGGGTCGGAAGACCCGGTTCATCAGATCCATGAATGCTGCCGGAGCATTCGTCAAGCCGAACGGCATTACTAGGAACTCATAGTGTCCGTAACGGGTCCGAAAAGCAGTTTTCGGAATATCCTCCCTCGAAATCCTCAGTTGGTGATACCCAGATCGCAAATCAATTTTCGAGAAGCACTGTGCTCCCCGCAACTGGTCAAAAAGGTCATCGATCCTAGTTAGAGGATACTGATTCCTCAGTGTCACCTTGTTGAGTTGTCGATAGTCAATGCACAATCTGAGACTTCCCTCATTCTTCTTTACGAACAACACTAGTGCTCCCCACGGTGAAGTACTCGGTCGGACATATCCCAAATCCACCAACTCCTGCAATTGAGCCTTGAGTTCTTGTAACTCAGCCGGCGCCATCGGGTATGGTGCCTGGGATATAGGTCGGGTACCAGGGAGTAGTTCAATTGTAAACTCGATCTCCCGCGATGGTGGCAATCCAGGTAAGTCTTCCGGGAATACATCCGGAAACTCACATACCACCGGTATCTCGTCGATACCCGGAATGTCAACCTGCTCCGACATGACATTGTTGATACCATATCGACCGACCACCCTCGCACAGGTCCCACCAGGACAGGAAGGCCGCCGACCGATCGCCTGATCGGCACCCTCACGGCCCACGGCCCGCCGACCGGCACCGTACTGCAGACCCGCCATTCGGCACCTGACAGTGAACAGACGACAGCTGGCTGCGACAGTCACCTAACCAACTCTGCCACACCAACTCCCTGACGGAGGCAGGTTGGGACTCCAGCTGGCGCCTCCTCCGGATATCCAGGGCTTGTCAGACGGCTCCCAGCCACCAAGCACCACTTGCTCCCGTAACAGTAGCCCACCTACCGCAGTTATGGCTACTATAAATACCCCGAAACCCTTCACAAAGGTAAGACACTAAGAACCGATCCAAAGCACTATATTTACTTGCCTCTCGGCACTCAGATACTAACTTAGGCATCGGAGCCCCTTCGGCCGGCACCACACCGGTGTCTAGTCCTTGCAGGATACTCGCCGAACGGCCACGCCCCAGCGGACCCGAAACACCACGTGGCTGGTCCCAGAACCCCCAGCGGGTCTCATCGTGTTGGTCATTTCAGGATTAAACAGACATGCGCCAGATAACCCTGGCATCCCTTCCGTAGAAGTTTGGTAGCAGTAAGTGAAGAAATCACTTCAGGAGGCGAACCATCATGCTCCGATAGCCAATCCATCCCTAGGATTATATCGAAGTCGTGGATATCCAGAATAATTAAGTCTGCTGGTAAATCCACATCCTCAATTCTTACCGGGCACCTCCGAATCACCTGATTCACAAGGTACACGATGCCCATCGGGGTGCTAACACCCATTTCGTAACCTAAGGTTGATACCACACAATCAAGCATACCAGCACAACTCTTCGAAATAAAAGAATGTGTAGCTCCCGTATCCATCAATACACGTACAAGAAGGTTTAAGATATGTAGTGTACCTGTAACCACGTCTGGGGCAACTTAATGATCTCCGATCGACCCGAAACCACCGCCATTGGATCCGGATCGTCGAAACCTAAAGAATGGTGGTGGTCCCACCAAAATTACTGTTCACACGCGCCCCCACGCGCCTGGTCAACCCTCTGGTCAACTGTGCTACAGTACTGCTGACGTCAGCATGACGTCACTGCTGACGTCAGCATGACGTCACTGCTGACGTCAGCATGACGTCACTGCTGACGTCAGCATGACGTCGTCACTGACAGTATCAAAGGACACGTGTCAGCAGTCCATTGGTCTCTAGTCTGACAGTTTCTGACATGATGACGTCATCATGACGTCACTACTGACGTCAGCATGATGACGTCATTAGCTACAGTAACCGGGTCAGAGAACCGGGTCACCGCAGACCCACGGCTCGACCCGATCACAGATCGTGATTCCGATCACCATTTTAGGTGGAATTTGTTCCTATGGACTCGTCTCTACCTCTACAACGGTTCTGTGAAATTCAAACTAGATTCTAGGTTGAAAAGCTACCTGAAAATCGACGCGAAGGTTGGCTGCCGGTTCTGGTTATCTTCTCCGGCGAGCCGTCGAGTTTCCAGCCACGGTCCTGGGTTCAACCTGATCGCCTAGGTCCCCTGAGTGTGTCAAAACAACAACCAACAATTCCTAACGTCAAAAACGGACGTTTCGAAGTAGGGAAGGAAATCGGGCACTCACAGGTTTTTCGTCCTGTCGCCGCCGTGTCGCCGCTGTACGTCGTCCAGTTCAATTCTGGGCCGTCCTGTCGTCACAGTGCACCCAACCGTACGTTGGTTCGAGTCCAAGTGTGAAGGTTGGATGGTTTGGGTGACTTGGGTTGTTCGGGTTTCTTCTCGGGTCTGAGCGAAAACCGGCCGTGTAGGGTGGCCGTGGGGTGGTGGCCGGCGTCAGGGAGGTGGTTGCTGGTTGCCTGGGTGTGGGGTTGAGTGGTGAAGTGCTGGTGGGTTGTTCCAAGGGGTAACCGTGCTAATCGGTTTGAGAGAATGAAAAATGTAGGTGTAATGTCTCCTGGGCTTTTAAAACAGAATAGGAAATTAAATCAAGGGCCAGGATTGAATTTCAGAATGAGATCAAAGGTGAGGATTTAAGGAAAATAAAATAATAAACTAACCTATTGGCCAACACAGATCCTTGTTTTAGGGAATGTAGGGGATGAGTGACACTTGTCACTCATCCAAGGGTCCAGATTGATTTGATTAAAGTAAATAGATCCCATTTTAATAATATTATTTTAATCCGGTTCTCGGTTGGTTCGGTTAAATGCGAAATACTTCCGTGACCATAACTTCCTCGTACGAAGTCCGATTTCGGCGTGCCGCCTGTCTACGGACTCAGGACGTCGAGACCTACCCAACGGTCCTTGAGTCATGTGAAAATTAGGTTCCAAAAGAAAAGTCAACATTTTCACCCTAACCGTCCAAATTACGGTAATGCCCCTGGACTTCCGATAGCCATAACTTTTTCCCTGATCGTCCGAAATGGACGTGCCACCTGGCTATGGACTCGTGACGTCCCGAACTATGTCACGGTCATTGGTCAAAGTCCATTGGACCCACCAATCAAAAAGTCAATAATTTGGCCATACAAATCACAAGGGTAAAAGCGTCAATTCATACATTAATTTACAATATTAAAAGCCTCGAATTTCCGGGGTGTTACATTTTTGACCGGGAGGTCCGATGGCCGAGGGCCGAGGACTATTACGTAGATAAGGACGATAAGAATCCATAGGCAGGTGGCACGCTGAAATCGGACTTCGAACGGGAGAGTTATAGGTCACGGAAGTTCGATTTCACTATGCACGAACTTCGAGACGGGACGATTTGGCGAAATCGGATTGGGCAGATATTTTGGTGGGTCCCATGGATGAGTGACAAGTGTCACTCATCCTATTGGCTAAATCCCCCAAAATGTGGATCTACTTAATAAAATAATATTATAATTATTATTATATAATTAATCTATCCTACCATTAATCGTAACCATCCATTATCAATTAAGCTTTTAATCCTCACCCTTCATCTCTCATTCTCTCATCTGATCATCTTCATTCTCTTCATTTTCATTTCCCTCAAACCCGAAACCCCCCTCCATTCCTTCATTTTTCAAACACAACCCACACCACACCTCACCTTCCCTTATCTGAGCCATAAGTGACCGTGGGAGGAGTGTGAGAGGCTGAGGACGGAGAGGCTGGACGGTGGCCCACAGTGGAGGCCACGGCAGAACGAACCCGTGAGGTAAGAAAATGTTCAAAAATTCGAAATTGGATTTTAATGGTTTTTACTCGATTCCATTAATTGGGTAAGGTTTCTAGGGATCCCAGGAGATGACTAGGATTGGTTTCGAGGTGTTGGACGAACTGGAACAGCCGTGAACGGCAGGAGAAGTCACGGCCGCCATGGCTGGATTGAAGGTACAGGTTTTCGATGTTTTTTCTTCCGTTTTAAGTCATAGGACTGTAGGTTAGGTTGAGACGAGTAGAATGGGACAAACGGGAGGAGAAATGGTGGTCGGAGTGAAGAGAACCGGTCGGGTCAAGCCGCGGGTCAGGGCGACCCGGTTGCAGACATTCGGGTCGACCCGGTTGCAGACATTCGGGTCGACCCGGCGAGAAGACGGGGATGACTGATGACGTCAACCTGCTGACGTCATCATGTCAGGGATGACGTCAGCATTGTCAGGTCTGACAATGTCAGCTGACATGTCAGAAAATGGGCTAATAGTAGTGTGACACGTGTCACTGTCAGGACTATCAGTGACGACGTCATGCTGACGTCAGCAGGTACTGTAGCAGCGTTGACCCACGCGTTGACCAGGCGCGTGAGGGCGCGTGTGAACAGTATTTTGTGTGGGCCCAGGGTCATATTAATGGTTTCGACGATCTGGATCTAATGGCGATGGTTTCGGGTCGATCGGAGATCGTTAAGTTGGTCAAATTGAGGTTTTTCATCTTGGGAAACGTGTACGAGACACGTTGACTTTTTCGGAAAAGTTTAGGGTTCTTAATATGGACTTGTATAGGTTAGTAGTAACCTTTGGATATGGTTTGGACAGGTCAGGATTATCTGGAGAGGTCGGATTGGCTCGGGAGAGCCGTATGGCACGTAAATCGAGACGGCAGCTCGGACGGTCTGTGAGTGGACCTTGTTTTCTAAATTGGTGCGTGCATAAATGTTTATTATATGTTTTATTACTTGTTTGATGATACCATGGATTCATTTGTATGTGGTTACGTATAAGCACGTATTTCGAGGTTTCGGCCTTATACGGTGCTTATACGGGTCTGTATTTCTTTATTGGTTTTAATGAAATGGTTTTGGATTTCTAAAAGGATAAACTCGGGTATGAGACCTATTTGGTTTTGTCTCGGGCATATGACCTTAGATATCGGGCACGGTGCCTAGTTGATGTCATATGTTCGGGCACGAGACCCAGTTATTTTACGGTTTATGATTTCGGGTCAGGGACCCTAAATGGATTCCCTAGTTCATGACGGTTTATGGGAACCGGCATGAACTCTGGAAAGGTCATTGTGGTTCATGACGGTTTATGGGAACCGGCATGAACCTTTGTCAGGTCATTCTGGTTCTTGACGGTTTATGGGGACCAGCATGAACCCTGTTTATGTTATTACGGTACATGACGGTTTATGGGAACCGGCATGTTACCTGGTTATGTTATTACGGTACATGACGGTTTATGGGAACCGGCATGTTACCTTGGCTATGGATATTATGTATCATGACGGTTCAGGGGAAACGGGCATGGATATTATGTTATGTATATATATGTTCATCTACTTTCCTTTACTTCTATTATCTCCTCCGGGGAGGGTCGTTGGCCTGGGTGGACCCCGGAGTAGTCACGGAGCACCGACTGAGTGGAGTCACCCCCCAGTTGGGTTCCTTACTCTCAGGAAGGCTATGGTTACTATTACCTCGGGTAGGGTCAGTGGTCTGCGGACATTGACCTTGACTTTGAGAAGACTCAGATTGAGACCCGGGTAGCACGCACGTAGCTTTGGATACTGTGACAGGATTGGTTGTGTGACTTATATGTATATATGATATATGATATGATATATGAGATTTGATATGTGGTGTGCACAGGTGTACACAGGATTTGGGCAGTGGCCCGTATGGTCGATTTTATGGTGGTCCTTTCGACCTTGGTTTATATTCTGTTTTGGGCTTAGTTCCCACATATGGTTTCCATTTGGTTAAATGGTTTTCGAATGCATGCATGCTTTTTAGTGAAGGGTACAAATGTCTTCGATAAACTGTTTTTATAAACTCTTTGTTTTGTCCACTCACAGTTTTTAATGTTTTGACTGCCCTTCAGGTTGACATCGGATGTGGACTGTAGCAGAGACCGAGATATCACATACCTCCTCCGGATCCTGGCGTACTCTGATAGCCCGGGAGGGCAAAAGGGCGGAAATATCCATTGTCTGACACTTCATGTCAGACGGGAGCAGGGTCATCCATCACTAATCCCGGGGGGATTGGGATGGGTCCTGTCAAAACACCTCACCAATGGTTCCACTAATCACGAACACAGTCACCCTATGGGCACACCAACCTCGTCCTATACTGTCCGTTTTGCCAGCGGACCCTAACACCTTCCTGTTTATCCAAGAACATAACTCTCAAACTAGGGTCCCACTAGCCACTCAGCTCGGAGCATCTAACTTAAAACAACACTGCAGCCTACAAAGTAATTAGTCGCTCGGGATCATCCTGATCCGGTCCACTTGTTCCATCAGACCACATCCAACATGTGGGAATTGCACCAATCGTCAGTCTATCCATAACCTACCCTGGCACTAAGCCAATCACCAACACTTCTATCAGAACTGCACGTCCACTTACATCGGCCTAGCTCCGACCACTGCAGAACCAGTACATCTTCCACGTACCTTCACCAAGTACCACCAATTAGAACTACGTTGCACACGCAAGGACAACCCTACTAACTTAAAAGAAATGAAGGTAATTTAGAATACCTCAAACATAGCTCGTAGAGTATATTCTCACGTACTTCCACCTACACATCTTTCGGGAAAGTCCAACTCACGTCCTTCCCAGTCTCCGAGTCTCTTGACTACTAGGAAATCCTATAGTAACTCGACTACGAATCTAGAGTAGACCCCCGTACCAGTTCTAGGTCCAACAATCCATACGTATGCAACCACAAACCCAACCTAGTAAGAATACCCAACCTAAATCTCTCAAATGATTCTCCTGTTCAACACCAACCTAAACCCTGAGCCAAGAGCGACCCAATCCTGATCTACTCACCCTTAAGTAGATCCTATTCACCAGCTCACTACTTCGCCCTCACTTCCCACAAATGCTCAGACCACCCTGTTGAATCAAATCGATAAGTCCTCAACACAACTAAAGGCACACCTAGGTTGTGGGTTCTCTTCAATAACCTTATCTCGATCAGTTTTAGTTACTCTTTTCCCATTCCTTCCGTTAGCCTTCAACGTAACACACCGTGGTCCTCATCCTTGTCACTCCGAGTCTTTTTACCTTAATCCAACTTACCGTCATCTCCTGACACTCGCTACCGCCACCAACTCGGAATCAACACATTGTCTTATCGTCCAAACCACAATATTTTCTGATTTCGAGATTCCAATCATGGTACGTTATCCTTAAGCATGCCGTCTCCACAATATCACCTTCGTAATTACACAGAGGAAATCCTAGACACTTTGCTATAAAGAATAAGGTAGCCCCGGGATCCAACAAAACATGTATAACACGACCAAGGATAGTAAGTGTACCAGTCACTACGCTGGGTGCTGATTGAGCCTCCTGCCGAGTCATTGCAAAAACTCGGGCCTGGGGTCCTGAAGATCGGTCGCGTGCTCTAATACCACTAGTGGCACCACCACCTCCTCTGGTGCCTGCTGCCCCTGAAACTGAAGCCGTCCTCTGTCCTGGCTCCGCAATACCTCGGCCTGCACCTCCACCCGGTGGTAAAGACGGACATTCCCTTATGTAGTGGCCTCGCTCACCACAGTAGAAGCGGATGACACTAGAAACATCCCGACTGGGTCCTCCACTCGGTCTCTGTCAAGGCCCACCCCTAATCCTCCGGGATTAAGGGCTAAACCCCTCTCCCGTCTAACTTACGCATGACACAAGGGCCAAACAGACGTCTAACCTCCGTGTGACACGTAAGTCGGACAAGGGAGTTCCAATCCGACCATCTCAATAACTTTCGAACTTCCCAGAGTGCGCAGAGTCTATTGTGGATTGTGCGTGTGATGTCTCCATCTCTCTCGACCGACAGCCTGCGCCAACAACCTGGAGGGTATCGAAAACACGAAAAGACTGTGAGTGGACAAAAATAAAGTTTAAATTCAAAAACATTTCATCAGAAAACATATACATTTATACCCTCCGCGTAAAAACCAATGCATGCATATCAATCTCATATCATAAAACCATATACGAAAACAAAACCCATTTTCATTTTCCAAATCCCGGCCCAAAACCACCGAAAAACCGTTTCCTCCGGGCCACTGTCCAAAACCTCAGAAAACCACTATCATCAATTCTGAGTGAAATCCTAAACACATTTGCAACCACATTTTCACCCATCGAACCTGCTGGATCTATTCGAGTCTTTAAACTCCCGAGTCTTTAAACTCAATCCAGGACTCAATAATCCGAGTCTTTAAACTCCGAGTCTTTAAACTCAACAGGCCTACGGGGGAAATATCAATATATCCGAGTCTTTAAATTTCCGAGTCTTTAAACTCAATCCGGGTCTTTAAACCCAATCCGGGCCCGTCCCCCGTCAATCACAATATCCGGGTCTTTAAACCCAATAACCAGATCCAGCAAATCCAATCAAAACCATTTGAAAACCTTTTTCCATTTCCATATCCAAACCCGAATCTGAAACCACTAGTCTGTAGCCCTTCCAGCATCCAGAACCGTCATTCCGAATCCAAATCCAAAACTCACATCCATTTCTTTTCCAGATCCGAGTCCGCAACCATCGTTCCGTAAGCCGGCATCCGGAATAACCATTCCGAACCCAAATCCAGAAATCCACTTTCAAGTCCCGAATCGAATCCCGAATCGTCACCCGGAATTCCGATTCCAAAACCCGAAATCACGTTTCTTAAAAACCGCTTTTTCTGAAATCTTTTTTCTTCCTTTGAAATCAAATCATAAAACCAGGTTTAAATCACAATATCCGTCAAAATCCCGTAAAACATGAAATACCGTTATTTCCTCGAAAAACGTGCACAAACCATAAATCATCACAATCATAAATCAAATCATAGAATCACGTATGAAAACATATTAAAAACATATATGCATGCATCAAGAGTTAGAAAGCAAAGTCCACTCACAGACCATTTCGACGTCGCCTCGATACGCGCATACTTCCGCCGTTCCCGGTCATTCGGCTATCCTCAGCTTTCCTGAACCTGTCCAAAGCCACAACGAGGTTACTAACAACTTCAGAAAAGTCCTACTCAAGTCCTATAATTTTCCCGAACTTCTAAACGTACGTAAACCGGACCCTAAACCCTCAACCACTTAAAACTAACCCGAGATGTTATCCGATTGTCCCGAAACTTGTCCCAAAAGATTCGTTAAAACATTTAGACTAAAAACCATGTTGGAAGGTTCCTCAGATTCCTCCCCACGCGCCCTCACGCGCCGTCCAAAGTGGCTGCGCGTGGGCTTCACGCGCCTGCTACAGTGTCATCATCAACCTCAGTTCTCCCAGTTCAGATCGGTCTAATCGAACCAAACCGGCGTGACCGGTTCTCCGCTGTCCCTCAGCCAATTCTGTTCCTCTCAATCCCCTTAGCTTCGTCCTCCTTCTAGCAACTAATTCCAATCCTAAAAACTAGACATCATAGCCTCTAACCCGTCTTCCCCAGCTCGAACCAGAAACCACCCAAAACTCTGTTTAGGTTCCAGGCCAACCACGAACTCCCCCATCACGGCTTCACAACCAGACGGTTCCTAGGGACTTCCTAAACCTAATAGAACCCACAGAACCCTTCAACTCAGTCCCAGCCTTCACGACTTTAACTTTACACAAAACTGGAAAAACAGAGGACAGTGAACGCTTACTTGTACTCTGACCTCCGCCGTGCTCGCCCCCGTACTCCACTGAGTCCACACGACTCCTCTCAAGTCACTGAACACCTCCACTCGTCCAATTTGATGGTTTGATCAACTGGGTGCACAACCGTGCACAGTGTCCCTGCTCTGTTCCCCTGAGTTTTAGCTCACGACTTACACACAGTCACCGTCCAATCCTCACTATACCATAATTAAACACTCACCAACCCGTCCTTGATCAAACACTCAAGCCCCAAGCCTTCCAATACTAGGAATCAATCAACAACTCTCACGGTCTCACTCTCCCTGTTTTTCCCTCCCTATGAATAAATTACACGATTGCACAGCCATAAAATTGTAGCCGTGCACAACCAAACCGACTAGAACCCTCTAGGTATCTCCCACGTGTCCAACATCCTGTGGTCTAAACCCAAAATATCCAACCAGCTCTGTACACATGTCCCAATCTGATTGCACGCATCCCAAGGCACAAAAAGACCAAAATACCCTTGTGATGTCCAAATTACGATTTTACTCTTCACTTCCTAGACCCGTATTTCACTTGTCCGACGTCCGATGAAGGCATGCCGCCTGTCGTTGAACTCAGGACGACGAGATCTACCTAACGGTCATAGGTCTACGTACAAAAACCCTGTCGTACGAAAAGTCAACATTTCCCTCTATTTTAACCAAATTACGGTAATGCCCTCAACCTTTCGAACATCATAACTTCCTCCTCAGATGTCGGAATCAGGCGTGCCACCTATCTACAGACTCGTGACGTCCCGAACTACGTCACGGTCATCGGTCAATACCCAATTGACCACCCAAACTAAAAGTCAACTTTTTGCCCAAACTAGGGGTAAAATCGTCATTTTACGCTAACGAGCCAAACATAACCAATGAAACACCGATTAAGATTACTAATCCATTACTAATGACTTTACTAATCCCGACTCCTGGGACGGGTCGTTACAGTCTCCTTGTGGACGCAACAGATGTCGAACTTGCTTGCGGAGTCGGATGTGCTCGTTGTCCACGGAACCCTGAACTCTGGAATTGGAAACTACCAGGTTTACCAAATCAATCATCGCCAGCGGATGAAGCTCCACTGTAACTACCCCTCTTCGGGGTCCTCTGGCTCGATGCTTCAGATGAAGGATGCTCTCGACCGCGTACACCACCCAAGAACTGTGGTCGTGCCGGCAAACTAGCCTCCACCTTCACTGCAGCATCTGATAACTCTCTGAGGGTCGCAAATGATCCAGTCGTCATTATGGCTCGAATCTCACCTCGCAGGCCCAACTCAAACCTGCGCACTTCTCGGCTTCCATAGCCACAAAATCAGGAGCAAAATGGGACAACATCTGAAACTTCTGTATATACTCGGCCACAGTCATGCTCCCCTAATGGAGCTGCAGAAACTCAGCCTCCTTGGCATCACGAAACGAACGAGGGTAATACTGATCAAGGAACCGCTCAAAAAAAGTCTCCCAAGTCACCGTGTGAGCATCCCAGCCTGACAACTCGAGGGTGTACCACCACTCATACGCCGCACCGTCCAGTAAAAAGGTTGCTAGTAGCACTCGATCCTCCGGTGGGCATCTCATCACCGCGAAAATCCGCTCAAGTCGCGTAATCCACCTGTGGGCTTCCTCAAGGTCTGCCCCACCACTAAATGTCATAGCCCCAAGAAGCTGGGTTCGCTCAATCGTAGCACTCTCCGCACCTCTCGCAACGTCTTCAGCAGGTCGTGGAGGGGGCTCACTTCTCGGAGGCATGGTCGATCGTACGCTGAAAGAGGCATAGAGTCAGTATAACGACCTAAACACAACCTCGTAACAGACACAAACCGTAAACCTATGCTCTAATACCAATTTGACAGGACCCACCCCGATTATCACCCCGATAACTTGGACAAACCCTGCTTCCGTCTGACAACCCAACTCAAAAGACCAAAACAACCACACAAAAACCGCGAAATATACATTTCCAGACCAGGGAGAAGTTAATATACAACAAGTCCACAGTAGCACAGAGCATAGTATAGTACAAGATAAGACGAGAATCCTACTAAAAGCTGGCTACACGCACAACGGGAAAACTCTATGCCTCTGCCTCTGCCTCAACGTTAGCCCCGGCACTAGCACCACGGCCTGGAGGGTGTTAAAAACATTAAAAACGTGAGTGGACTAAAAATAACTAAGAGTTATAAAACTGTTTACGAAATAAACCAGGGTTCACCCTCCGTTTGAAAACATGCATGCATAACCAAGTATTCGAAAACAACTATATGTACGATATGAAAATAAGTATGGAAAGCATCAGAAATCAAAATCAAAGTTCGGGCACTCGGCCCTAAACCCATGAGAACCATGTTAATCGGGCCATAGCCCAAAACATCGGAAAACCAGTGAAAAACTAGTGAAAAGCATCAATTATACAAGTTTACTAGATCTCAAGTGCGCTAGAGTCTTTAAACTCAAAACCATGCGCAAATAACCAGGTCTTCCCGGGATATCAACGAGTCTTTAAACTCAAAACACAATCACAGGCCTCGGGGGGTATCACAATAACCGAGTCTTTAAACTCAAAACCATACCGAGTCTTTACACTCAAAACGTCTCAATCCAGGGCCCTCCCCCCGTCAATCAATCCGAGTCTTTAAACTCAAAACCAGATCCAATGGGGGTTTCTCTTTTTTTCCGGGTCTTTAAACCCAAAACCATTTTTCAAGCATAAGAAAAATGAATCGAAATCCGAAACCCAAAACCAAACCGGAAATCTTCGAAAACTGAAATCAAGTTTAACCGAAAGGGGACTTTCGCCCGAATTTCACTTCGAATCTCAATTCATATCCACAAATATTTAGTAAAACATAATACGTATAAACATAAATCATTCATCTGAAACCATACTCTAAAGCATAACAGAATCATATTCTCGAAGTACGTGCAAAATCGATAACTCGTATTAAAAAAATGTGCAATCAAGGAAAATAGGCATATGAAAATCATAGGCATAAAATCATATATCGGAAGCATAAAATCATATATCGAAACATAAAGAAATAAGTAGAAACAGTTATGCATGCTCGGTTAGAAAAAAAAACAGTCCACTCACAAGGTCCGGACACGTCACTCGCGTCTTGTAGGTCCGAACCCCTAAACCTTCGAATACTCAAAAATACCTCGATACGGTGTCCAATCGACTCGAAACTTTTCCTAAAATGTTCATTACATCGATTAGAGTGAAAACCGTGTTGAAAGTTTCACCAAAAGTAGCCCCACGCGCCCTCTCGCGCCGCCCAAAGGGGCTGCGCGTGGGAGCCATTCGCTGCTACAGTGCCATCGTCTACCTCCAGCCAACCCGGTCCAGACCGGTCCCGTCCAACTGAGCCGACGAGGCCGGTTTTCACTCATTTTCAGTCTGTTTTCAAACCTAGCTACACCCTAAGTTTCGTCCTTGAATTTGGGACTGATTCACGTAATAATATCAAGCAATAAAGCCCTAATCCTTACCTTCCAAACTTCGAACTTAAACCCAGAAAAGTCGACTTCTGATTCCGGCCACCCGTTGTCCTTCCAGTCACGGTTTCGAGTTCCTAACCTTGGTAGTACCTTCCTTCAGCTGCTAGAATCAACAACAACACTCAACCAATCCTTAAAACTCACGATTTTGGATTTGAACTTTTCCGGAAAAACAAGGGACCCAGAGACCATACCTGTTTCTGCCCACCGCCGTGAGCTCCGTCGTGGCCCTGCCCGTCCTAGAGTCTCTCCTCAGGTCTCTAAACACCACTACAAACCCAACTTCAATGGTTTGATTAGTTGAGCACTCAGCCGTGCACAGTGGCCTCTCTGTTTTTCCGAGTTTTCTCACCTTACTTTGAGGCTCTCACTCAATCCCAACACCCCAGTGCACTCACTAAACTCTCAGCTTCTTTCTGATCACACACAGTCGAACTCAAAGATTCACACACCCTAAAAACTGATCGATAACTCTCTGTCCCCAGTCTCTCTGTTCTCTCATTTGATCGACAAACCAAACAATTTAAAATATTGGTTTACCGTGAGAAGGCTGGAAGCCACTATACAGAGGCCAGGTGCCAAACACCCTGTGGACTTAGCCCACAAATATCCAATTAAATCAGCCCATGTGTCCTTATTCGATTGCACAATTCCGAAAATGTTAAAAGACTGATTTGCCCCTAAAAGTCCAAAATTACCATTTTGCTCTTTACTTTCTAGACCCATATCTTATCAGTCCGATGTCCGATGACGGCGTGCTTCCTGTCGTTGTACTCAGGACGTTGAGACCTACCTAACGGTCCTCGGTTTGCGTGAAGAAAACTTGTCATGCAAAAATTCAAAGAATTCCCCCAATTTTAACCAAATTACGAAAATGCTCCCAACCTTCCGAACATCATAACTTCCTCCTCGGATGTCGAAATCGGGCGTGCCACCTGTCTACAGACTCGTGACGTCCCGAACTACTTCACGGTCATTGGTCAAAGTCCATTTGACCGCTCGAACTAAAAGTTAACATTTTGCCCATTCTAGGGCAAAATCGTCATTCTGCACCGTCCGTCCAAAAGTATCCAACTAATCACCGATTATCTTCGTTAATCCGTCATTAACCACTAATTTAATCCCGATTTCCTAGACGGGTCGTTACAGAGACTGCTCTTAATACTTGTCAGACAATGGATACTCGTATCTTCTTCAGCTCGTGCCTTCTTTAACTCGTGCTTCCATCTCTCGAGTAGCCCCGATTTCTGTACTTACCAAAACACGAAAAAGTGCGAGTGGATAAAAATACAAATTAAAAAAACGTAATTGAAAAATATAAGTAGTTCACCCTCTATTTCTAAAACTATGCATGCATAAAGTAACATGTAACAACGAACATTCGATTTTCAATTTAAACAACATTTCCTTGAGAACTCAGATAGAAAGTCGCATAAGTATAAATATCTATAAGTCAACCAAAATCAGTAATCAGGAAAATGCATCAGATCATAATAGCAATAATTTTACATAACCAACCTATCATCGATGCCCGAATATCGATTATCATGATCAAACCACACTACCGGTAGGCCAACTACTCGGGAAACAGAGCCTTAATCTAATCATCCAAATGAAAAATCGAGTCAGGAAACAAAGCCCTGCTCTGGGTGTCTGAGTCACCATCATATCACCAATCTAAGGAAGTAGAGTTTAGCTCTGGACGTCTAAGACTATCTCGCTAACCAGCAATCCGAGGAGGATTGTCCATGAACGCATAGTTCACATCACACATATCGAGAAAACATATTTATATAGCACATAGTAATGCATTCAAAACAAATTCACATTTCAAAATCCGGGTCTAAGCACAAAACATAGATTATGCAAAATCTTGGGAAAAGTGTACTCAAAATAGATAAAATTCCCAAAAATTTTCCAAAAATCATTTAAAACTTATAACCGAATCATGGAAACGTAAATCATTTCATAAATCAATTAAAATGATTAAATATGCATGCATAATAATTTAATTAAAATAAAAGTCCTCCCACACATCATCCTTTTCCAAGAACCATATCGCCTGTTATAAGTCACTACTAAGGGTTACTAATATCCCAAATATCTTATATTTAAATTACCTAATTGAATTAAATACGAATTAAAAATCGAGACATAATCCTTTTGAATACTAAAAACTATCCCAAGACGATGTCTGATCTCGAAAACTGCACCAATGTGTTCGTAACATGGAATACTTAAAACTCATATTGGCCAAAAACCCAGGCAGCATGGCATGCGCCCCCACGTGCTGATAGCCTCTATGCGTGGTGCTTATGCGCCTACACTAGTCATCTTCAACCTGCAGCCTTCCGATCTAGTTTCTTACAACTCGGGTCATCCGACTCGCGACTTCGACCCGATCGTAACTCGGTTGTTACTCAACCATTTTTTACAGTTTAAACACCATGTTTGATCCAATCAATCTCAGAAAAATATCCATGATTTCAGAATAGGAAAACACTTACCTTAACTTGAAACCCAACTTGAAGTTTTCGGCTAATCCTACAAACTCCCTATTCTGGCATTTCTCGCGTTCAAACCTTTAAACTTTTTGGCTCACTCGGATTGCATGAACATGTAGAAACGCTCTATAGACTTGGTTTCAAGTCTCCACGTCGAAAACATCGACTGTGAGTTTAAGACCTCACAGTTCATCTTGGGTTCATTTTCAAGTTTCAGGTATGGGGCATTTCCTTCTCTCCATTTCCTTCCTGGTTCTCTTTTCCCTTAGAACCCTCTTCCTCTCTATATTTCTCTCCTTCCCTGGCTTTCCTTTCCCCTTTCTTCATTTTTTTCCTTGCTTGTTTCCTTTTCGGTTCTCCTCCACCGAACACCACATACACACACTAATTACACACACACACACACACATACCAAACACATATACATATATATATATACATATACGAGTATATCGATGGAAGAAAAGAGATAAAGGAGGGAAAGAAAATTCTTGACACTTGTCACTTTCACATAATATCTCTATCATGAATTTACCATAATACCCTTGTTTAATTTTTGACCCATATCGAATCTATTCGATCTCCGATCTAGCATACTACCTATCTACAGATTCAGGATTTTTGACAGGACTCATCCCGAAAATACTAGATAATCACACATCCGGGCCCTGCTCCCGCCTGACAAGTAACCCGAAATACCAACATTACCTTTAGACTTGTTAGATAAGGGATATTCAAACACTCTTACTAGTCATTGCATCTGCCTCTCAATTCAACCCCGAATTTTGTGCCACGGTCTTGGAGGTTACAAAAATCACAAATACCGTGTGAGTGGACAAAATAAATATTAAAAAAAATATTGTTCGAAATATAAGGACATTTTACCCTCCGTTTTCTAAAACTATGCATGTATATAAAATCGATAAATCCTAGTTAACTCAAAACATAACTCAAGACCTCGAATACGTGAAAACATACACAAAGTAAGCATCACAAGGAAATCCTCACAGCAATCAACACAACATCATCACAGTACTTATACCCAATCAAACCACATCCAAACTATCCTCGATGCAAAATATCAATCATCATATCATAAGTGAACTACCGATATGCATATCACACCACTCTAGATTCGAAGTCCAGCTCAACGTCTGAATCTCCAACACTAAGCCAATCTCAGAATTCAGAGCATAGCTCGTTGTCTGAGGCGTCAACACAATACCAGTCTTAGGATTTGGGTGTCCAGCTCGATGTCTAATACTAACCAACTAAGCAACATACACGCATATAGTTCGCATATAGTTCGCTTCACCATGTACCAAATATCGAGAATTCACATATACATATCACATGTCAATATCACAAATCAAATCCATAACTTGAAACTCGGGCCTAAGCCCAAAACCAAACTTTAGACCATACCTCGTAAAACATGCCATCAAATAACTTCAGTAAACCATCCAGAAATATATGAAAATCACCAATAATCCAACATCATAGTATCTCATGTTATAAGCCATATTCAATTCAAAAATCACAATCGAAACGGAATCCAAAACGTAATTTACAAAAATCTTGTAAAATGTGCAATAAAATAATAATTAAATATGAAATCACGGAAAATCGTATAAAATCTCAATCAACTACATATCACCAAAAACATAATATTTCAGAGTACAAGCCTTGTTAAGCCCAAATCTACAATTTAAAATGAAATCCAGAAAGGAAAGTCTCGAAAATGTGAAAATGTCATTAAACATTATATAAAAATCATGAACCTTCAATATGCATAACTATAACTAAAATTTCCACCTTTTCGCTCCTTCTCGAGCCCTAACTTCCAATTCCAGCTCCTTCCAAATCTTAGCCCAATATCTTGACTCTTGTCCAAGTCCTAATCCGACATTCAAAATCCATGCCACTAGCCCGCATGTTTGTTCACCAACAGAAGTAATCCTAACCAAGGACCTCACTTATCTATCTCATTGGGGTCTAACTCTCCCGTAAACATTGCGACCTTAGCTGTCTGGGCTCTTCCCACCATCGTGATACACACAATTCCTCCTATACCAGAGCATAAAACTTACTATTCGACCTGATAATTCATGGTCCGTTCCAACCTAAATCTATCATGAGCTCATGTACTCATCTTATTAAGAGGTCGTGCACGGGGCTTGTTATTTAATATCCATGCTTTGATACAAGTAGCTGGGCATGTCCCTAAAATGTTTTGATAATCGCACCTGGTCGTGTTCTTGTCTAACAACAATCTCTAAATCTCGAAACGTCCCTTCAGCCCTTGTCAGACAAGGGACACTCATACTACTTTCCCTGCTCATACCTCCGCCTCTAGATCCGCCATCAATTCAGTTTAATGGCCTGGAGGGTCCTTAAAACATAAAAAGTGTAAGTGGAAAAAAATATTTAAAAATATGTTTATTGAGAAAAAAAAAATTATCTCCAATTTCTAAAACATGCATTCATAGAGTAAACTAAGAAAATCGAATTTCAAATAAGGAGAAACCACAGACCGTGGGACGACAACAATCATAAAACAATATTAAACAACCAATGGCTCGATTTTCGAAATCCATGTTCATCGAATCACAACAATTAAACCAATCCAATATCAATAATTCAATTTGATAGCAATACCAAATAATCAACTAATGCCAAGTAACCAACCAATACCAAGTAACCAACTAATACTAGGTAACCAACCAATACCAGGTAACCAACCAATACCAGGTTACCAACCAATATCAAGTAATAAAAAAATCCTTGATAACCAAACTACAAAGGCAACCTGGGAACTGCACTAAGCACTATCTGAGTCACATCCAAAAACTTGTCACAACAACAATAAAAATAATCCATGGATTAAGTCACACAAATCTTAGAACTAGGCATAATAAATCTTTGAACTCGAATATCAGTCACAATGAACAACAACACTACACATACGCTAACTCGGAAACTACACGAAGCAGCATTTGAGTCAAGCCTGGGAACTACACTCACGAACCATCCATAAATGTCTGGGAACTTCATGTAGTACCATCCAAACGACAATAATATTCCCCAGGAACTGCATGTAGCACCATCTGTGTCATGTCCTAGTACTCATCACCTCCTAGTCGCACAGTCTCAGAATCAGCAGAGCCGAGCTTCGAACGTTTGAATCTTGACCACATTTGAGGATGGTTGACCATGGAAAACTATTACAAACCACGAATGTTCATATAACACAATTCTTGACTCAAAACCATGTCAAACACATTCAAACCCAAGCCTAAGCCCAAAACACCACCATAGAATAACCGTAGAATACGTATCCAAACCAATCAATAATTCTTGAAAATCATCAAATAATCATTGCTAAATCATATTCAAATCATTGCCACATAAATCATACAATAAAGAAAATAATCGATATGTGCGCTCTGTCGATGTATTTTAAGCAGTATTTTCTGTCAAAAGCAATAATTGGAGGTCACTAACATTACACGTAAACCCATAGTTGAACTACCAAAATCCTAGGTTTCATAAACACATCCAAAATCTAAGCATCGTCACTTCAAACTCCTAGAAAAACCCCAAACTGATGTCTGATTGACTTGAAACTTTTGCCATTAGATTCGTATCGTCGAAAGCTTAAAAATAAGAATTTGGTTGGCTTGTGAGACAGCCCAATACGCCATTAGAAGTGACAGCCTTCCCACATAATCCAATCACCACGTGTGTATCCTTACTTGACAAGACCCGTCCCAAAAGGACATTGATAACCGTACCTAGCCCCGCTCCCGTCTAACAAGTTAACTAAAGTTCCAAAAATACCCTCAGCACTTGCCAGATAAGGGATAACCACACTGATTCCCACTCATGCTCCGCATCTCGATTAGCCCCGATCTTCGTACCAAGGCCTGGAGGGTCATCAAAACATAAAAATTGTGAGTGGAAAAAGTAACATCATTTGAAAATATATTTAAAAAACGAAACTATTTGCCCTCTAGCTTAAAACATGCATGCATAGAGTAAAATATATGAACAACCAGTTCTCCAGCCAAATCACATGAAAACCATTTGGGCACAACCATCAACATCAAACTAGTCATAATGACCATCACCAATAGTACTAGTCACCAGTACTCAAATATCAATTGTAATAATCAAACAACACTACTCACAAGTGCATAAACATCAATCACAATATCACAATATCACATTAGTACTACACATAGGCAACAACAATAACCCTGAGCACCAACCGTCTGGGAACACCCTTAGCTTCGGCGGACCGGAAAACAAGTACCCAAAGTTTCGGTCGTCTGGGAAATTACACAGCTTTGATCGTCTGGGAACTCATCATAATTATAATGAAAACTATCCAGGGATTACATTCCAAAACCTTTCAATACCATCCTTGACTTACATTCTAAGTCAAATACCATTATCAAAACGAGCTTATGCCCAAAACATTAGTTTCAACACAACCTTTGACTTAAAACCAAGTCAAAACCATTTCCAACAAGGTTTCAAGCCCAAAATACCATTTTCACACAAATCTGTAAAATCGTTTAGAAATCTATATTTAAATCCATAAAATCATCAAGTAATCATATCAAATCATCAATCTAGTCATTGCAACTCAAATCATGCAATAAATCATGGAAAGCATTTATTATGCATGCATAACGATTTATAAAACAAATGTCCACTCACACACTATCCAAGCTGTTCAATTTCGAGCTGTGCGCTTTTCTGTAATTTCCAGGAATTACCAATCTTCTTCCTCACCCGTTTTTCTGCAAAATAGGTTATTCGACCTGGTTTCTAACCCGCTTCAATACCATTCAATTTCAATCATTTTCTCAATTCTAATCAATCAGAAACCATCGTAGGATTTTTCTAAACATGTTTTCAAGCTCAATTTAATAGCTTTTTACCTCCAATTACTCGAATTTCAACTCGCAATTCCAAAGGGGTCGCGGGTCTATTCTGGGTTCAATCTTGGTCCAATTCCTTCGTTTTTGAGATGGTTTGAATCGTAAGAGTCTCAGGAAGCATAAAAGGGTTCAATTCCATCAATACAAGTCCAACCACTCAAATTCAAAATCTCCCATTTTTGAATTTTCTTGGATTTGGGTTTCGGGTTTCTTCGGTTTGTTCTTTCCTTTTCTCTCCTTTTTCTTTCTCGGTTTCTCTATGTTTTTCTGTTGTTTCAAGTAGATGGTGTGATGATCAAGCTAGCTTTCAGTTTGGGTTTAGGTTTGTTCAAATGTTCTTTGTTTTCCCCAATTCTCTTTGATCCTAAATCAACAAAACACTAATTCATTACACAACACACACATAAACCCCACGTGGTGCCATCAATCCTTTTCTCATGGTGACACATGTGACCACTATGCAAAACATGATGACTCACCCAAACTCACTGAAAAGACCATTTTTCCTTTCCTTGCATAAATTACCATAATGCCCCTGACCTTCTTAGACTCATAACTAACATATCCGAACTTCAATTTTGACGTTCCAACCTGTCTATGGACTCAGTACTTTGAGACCTACACAAAGGTCCTCGAAAAATATGCAAAAAGTATTCCAAACAAAAAGTTAACTTTTGACCACCCAAACCAAGGGTAAAACATCATTTCCTTTTCAACCTTTCAAAACTACCTTTTCTGAATTTCTAGGTCTTCACATTACTCGCCACGTGAGCCGCCATGTGACCTGACACGTGTCAGTCCACATCATCACTGGACCTGAACAGGTCGTCAGAGACGGTGACTAGAGCCACCATTCTTCGTCGCCAGCCACCATCACAAAAAAACTCCATTGTTGGCTTAAACTTCAAACCTTCATAAATTTTTTATTTCCTAAAAAACTTCATATGAAAATTCATCTACTCAACCCTAGGATTCAAATCTAAACCCAAACTTCAAAAAGTACATGGATTTTCTGGAAAAAGGCTCGAAACTTTCTGACTCAATCCATTCTTTGTGTTCCAAGATTTCCGACATCCAAACCTTGAATATTTCTGACTCAAATCCATCATAAGAGCTCAACTAGAGCTTGGAAACCTTTGTTGCAAGTTAGAGGCTCTACACAACGAAATTACGATTTTTTGAACTTTTCGGTTTTTGGGTTTTCCTTTATACAACCCCCTGTCCCAAAGGCTAGTGCAACAGAGTCATAAGAGATAAGGGGAGAAAAGTGATAAGGATGACACTTGTCCTTTTCACAAAATATCTCCCTTGTGAAATTACCAAAATACCCCTTATGCTAAATTTACCAAAATACCCCTTATGCTAAAATTTACCCATATCAAATTTATTTCATTTTTGGATTCTGGCATAATGACTGACTATGGATTCAGGATTTCAAGACCTACGTAACAGTCCTTACAAAAAAATCCAAAAAGTGCAGAGGCAAAAAGTCAACTTTTGATCTTATATGAGCGAAACCATACATTTACAAATAAACTTTTCGAAATTACATTTCTTGAATTTTTGAGTCGTTACAATACATTGTGCCATTAAAATCGACTATTTTTTTTTATTATCTTAAATTATGAACATATGGTCTTTCATCTCGAGACGATTACAATAGAAAGTGTGATTTGTCATGATATGTGGAATGGCTATAGTAACACCCCCCCCCCCCCCCCCCCCCCCCCCCCCCCCCCCCCCCCCCCCCCCCCCCCCTCCCCCCCCCCCGCCGCGGCGCTCGCGCACTAAATACATCGTGTTTTTTCAATAGAATATAATAAAAAATAATAGAAATAAGAAAATAATTCTTTAGTTTTTAAACCGTTAGATTTTGATTTAAGGAGAAATAACACCGTACTTAGTGCAATGTGGTGTTGTGGAATTTCCGCATGATATGATCTTGATTTCACATATCCACATCGCATTGTCCCTCTCAACCTCCGATATTTTTTTTCGCTTTTTCAGGAGCTGGAATTTCAGGTGCTCTAGGCATCTCACATCCTCTGCCTTTCCGTGGTAACCAAATTCAGACCAAGAACAAAATACAAAGAGAGAGAGAGAGAGAGAGAGAGAGAGAGAGAGAGAGAGAGAGAGATTTGCGGATCCGATATTTTCTGTGTGTTGGGGATTAAGTATTTGATTGTTACAATACATTGTGCCACTAAATCGTCCATTTTTCTTTCATTATTTTAAATTATGAACATCTAACCTTTCATCTCGAGATGATTGCAATAAAAAGCGTGTATTTCCATGATATGATCTTGATTTCAGATATCATAGATGTTAATATGTTGATCACATCAGTATGAATTTAGTTTGTTTTTCTTTATTGGAACCAAGTGCCTATGAATATTATTATACCATCACAAGGTGAATGTGTTGGAGATAATGAAAAGAAGGAGAAGGTAAATTGGGATCCACTTATTGTTAAGGCATTTATAAAGTTTTGTGTCGTTGAGACATTAGCTAGGAATACATGTGGTGGTCATCTTCGTAAGAAAGGATGGAAAAGTGTAATTAAAAATCTTAATGATGAGATTGAAAGGTTCTACAACTACAAGAAACACAAGAACAAATGGACTAATCTAAAGAAAGACAGATGGAGCAGTATGTCAAATGCATAATTTTCGGTGGAAAAAAAGGTTCAAATTGTTGTTGCTTCAATGGCTCTCCATAATAAAATACGGATTCATTACATGATGAATATCGACTTTAAATGTTACGATGATGATGAGGAGCTACTTCCATCAGACCATGATCAAGGGATTCAAGAGGAAGACATTTCCAAACAACACAATTTTATTCACAGACAAGAGGTAGATGATGAAAGATTGATAATTGGTAATCTTCTTATATCTAATTGGTATTTGTTCTAAATGTTATTGTTATTAATGATTATCTTGAATTTAGTGTATTTGTTAAGTCATTAATTTTATGTCATAACATAAGTTCCCAAATAGTTTATTTATATTACAAAATCGAGTTATAAAAATGATGAAATGAAATAATAATTATTTTATACTTCTAAAAGCAGTCTTTGTTTTTACTGCCCAATGCTCTAAAATTATACTATAAGTACTTCTTTAGAAATAAAAATAATTTTATGTGTGCATACTAAACATCAAAGTATTATATTTAAAATTGCTACTGAATAAGTTAGACATCAAAAATTAATAATGAACTTTAGTTAAACAGTCACTCCAGTCGTTAAGCGTGTAATAATATATTCAATTAAAGAACTTATGGGATGTTTAATGAGGGGTGATGAAAATCAAATCAATGTAACTGATTCATATGAAAAAGTACTCATGTGTTTACTTATAAGGTTTAGGGTTTAACGTGTAATTAATCATTTATGTATTATTATTCTTACTAATTATTATTATTATTATTATTATTATTACAATTTTCAAGATTGTTAATCATTCGACTATTTAATATGCACAATTTTGAAAGTAGTATTTTAGTGTGTCTAGACCTCATAAAATTAATCAACTGTATTAACTTATAGGGTGACTAATTAGTACAAGTTATACCAATCACTACTTTTATATTTTATTATCGTATTCAATTCTTTATACAACGTACCAAACGTATCCTTGACGCTTAAGCATACATCTTTTGAAATCCCTTATGCACCACTATAGCCATTGTTGCTTAAATATTGGCTAATTAATGATTAGGAAGTATTATTGGCGCACACATTACTAACACAAGAAAATCTCAAACTGGTATATCAAACACAATTCCACATAAACAATTCATATGTAACAATTCCACATAAGCATATCATACGTAACCCTCAAAGGGATATAGATACAATAAGTCAACCCCAAAAGGCTAGTAGAATTATTAGATGAATCTATATATAAAAACTATTAACAACAAAATTACTAACTTTTCAAACAACTATCTAAGCATTGCTACTTCTAATCGTCCATTGCCCAACAACAGTTGGCATTATCAACACATCGCCTCACATGATGCTTTTTGAAATCATTTTGATAACCGTACAAAGTTTTGCTCCCGTTTGACAACTCAATCAATGTGCTTGAAATACCCTTAGGACTTTTTCATATAAAACCAGAGACCAGTCAGGAGAAGGATGACCACTAACCCTCTCTGTAACATCATTTTGATATATGAGCCCAACATAATTTGTCCTCTTGGGGTCACCACGCACACCAACCCATGACTCTGGCGAATATTTGAACTTGATATCCAGGCTCTAATTGACCCCTAAATTAATATCCGGACTTTACCTGTCAGGGCCCACCCCTAATCCCCCAGGATTAGGGACTAAACCATGCTCCCGTCTGACAACCCAAAAACAAAAGACCGAAATAACCTCACAAAAACCACAAATTACATTGCCAGACGTAGGAGAATTTAAAACATCCCAGAGTCAGCAGTTATACAGAGCATAGTACTAAACAAAGAAAACAGAAACCGATACACAAAGTACACGCACAACGGAAAATTTAAACCATTCCGGAAAACTCTCGAGTACTCTATGCCTCCGACGCTGCCTCAACGTCAACCCCCGCGCTAGCTCCACGACCTGGAGGGCAATTAAAAACCAGAAAGTGTGAGCGGACCATAAAGAATAAAAGTTCAAAAACCATTTTATAAACAAACCAGGGTTTGACCCTCCGTTTTGAAAACATGCATGCACAACCCATTTATTTAAACACAGCTATAAACCACCAGTAATCATCATAAAATCATTTATAATTCAAAAAATAGGCATCATGAAAACAGTACGATAAAACATAAATCCAAGTCATCATTATTCGATCAAACCTGCTGGACCTATCCGAGTCTTTAAACTCCCGAGTCTTTAAACTCAATCCAGGCCTCAATAATCCGAGTCTTTAAACTCCGAGTCTTTAAACTCAACAGGCCTACGGGGGAAATATCAATATATCCGAGTCTTTAAACTTAATCCGGGTCTTTAAACCCAATCCGGGCCCGTCCTCCGTCAAATATAATCCGGATCTTTAAACCCAATAACCAGAGCCATCAAATCCAATCCAAAACCATTTGAAAACCATTTCTAAATCCATATCCAAACCCGAATCCGAAACCACTGGTCTGACGCCATTCCAGCATCCAGAACCGTCATTCCGAACCCAAATCCGGAAAACCACTTTTCAACTTTAAAACCAAATTCCGCTTTCCGAAATCCGATTCTAAAACCGAAAACCCTTGATCATCTAAATCATGTTCCAAAATCCCTTATAATCATTGAAAACCATTTATCGTTTGAAATCCCAAAACCATAGCATCATAAGCAGAAATCAAGTCTTTCTCGTAAAATGTGCTGAAAACTGTAATTTCTCGAAAAATGTGCAATTAAGTAAAACAATTATAGCATATTCAAATAACCATGAAATCGCATATAAAATCGTAAAACAAGTAATTAAAAGCAGGTATGCATGCTCAGTTATAGAGAAGGGGTCCACTCACAGTTACCGGGTATGTCACTCGAGTCCCGAACGTCCTGCACGTACCTCGACCTCCTCGGGGATTCCCGATCCTGTCAACAGTCACCAAAATACGTTACTAACACGTTTACTAAGGTCCTCCTAATTCCCCACAAAATTCCCCGAATTCTAAACGTAACGAACCGAGACCCTAAACCTTCGATCCCGCAGAACTAACTCGAATCGACGTCCAATTAACCCGAAACTTATCCCAAAAGACTCGTTACAACGTCTAGACCAAAAACCTAGTTGACCGTTTCCCCAGAAAATGCCCCACGCGCCCCCATGCGCCGCCCAAAGTGGTTGCGCGTGGGCCTCACGCGCCTGCACTATTCATCGTCTTCAACCTGCGTCCAAGCGGTCCAGACCGGTTCAGCCAAACCGAACCGGCGTGACCGGTTCTCTGTCATCCTTCCATCATTTCCCTTCATTCCAAGCCCAAAATCTTCGTCCTGTCTTAAGCAATCTATTCCCTTCAACCAAACACGACAATCCTACCTCTAACTCGTCGTCCCCAAGCTCGAACAAAATCACCCGAGAACCCCAGTTTCGGTTCCCGGCCACCCATCTATTCCCCCATCACAGCTGTACAAACAGAAGGTTTCTAAGGCCTTACTGAGTCCACTAGAACTCACCAAACACCTCGACTCAGCCCCTAGCTTCACGACTTTCAAATTGAAATAAAACGGAAAAACAGAGGAATTTGAAATTACCTCACATGCCGATCACCGCCGGGGCTCCGCCGTGTCCCTAGGTGTCCCCTCAGCTCCTCAGGTCCTCTTCCGCCCTCTGAACACCACCACTCGACCGTTTAAAATCAAAACCCAGCAGCACCCTACCAAACACCCTCTCTGTTTCCCTGAGAACTCACCTTCCTCATACACACAACCACTCAACTTCTAAACCTCTCAGCCCAGTCCTCGCACTCTCAGTCTCCCTCTGAACGCAAACACACACTCAAGACCCTCACCTCCCTGCAATTCGATCGATTTCCTCCCTACTCTGCCTCTGTTTTCTCTCGATTACACGGCCAATTTAAGTGCACCGTCCAAACTTGTACAAGCCACTAAAGTAACCCCACATGTCACAATCCCATGGCCCAAACTCAAAATATCCCAATCAACACTGAACACTTGTCCCAATCTGTTTCGCACAAATCCCAATGTGCAAAAAGACCAAATTGCCCCTATGACTCAAAATTACCATTTTGCCCCTCACCGTTCTAGACCCGTATCTTGCCCGTCCAATGTCCGATGAAGGCATGCCACCTGTCGTTGAACTCAGGACGAGGAGATCTACCTAACGATCCTCGGTCTACGTGAAAATGACAAGTCTAGCAAAAAGTTAACTTTTCCTCCTTCGGTTACCCAAATTACGGTAATGCCCTCAACCTTCGGAACATCATAACTTCCTCCTCGGATGTCGGAATCGGGCGTGCCACCTGTCTACCAACTCGTGACGTCCCGAGCTACGTCACGGTCATCGATCAATGTCCAATTGACCGCCCAAACTCAACGTCAATATTTTGCCCATTCTAGGGGCAAAATCGTCATTCTACGCCCAAGTCCAAACGTAACCAACTAAACACCGATTAACTTAGTTAATCCACCACTAATCACTCATCTAATCCGAACTTCCGTGACGGGTCTTTAAATTTCCTGAGTCCTACCTGATATTCTGACTCTTTTTGAAACCCTAGGAGACTCTTATGTATATGAACTACTCATATGTATATTAAGTACAGATACAGTCACTTCGGACATATAAAACTACTTTGAAACAATATTGAATCCCTTCAAAAATTATACCTTTGGATCCTAATTTAAAAAGGGTAAAATTTCCTATTGACCGTGATGGGAGGGGATCCTCCACGCATCGCCAAGCGCTGGTTGACGGCCAGTCAGCAGAACCCTAAGCACCTGTAGCCATGCTCGCACCCCCGGTCACCTCCTACCTTGCACGGGTCAACCCAATTTTTTGCACTCGGGTTCTAACCCATGTATCCCAACCCGACCTTATTTACTTCCTTTCTCAACTAATTTTAAGATTTCAATAATTAGACTTTACTTAATTGAACCTAGGAACTCAATTAAGGAATCATATTAGGAAGATTTTAACTGAATTGGATAGAAAACAAGCTCGAAGTTGCAGGTTTTTGAGTTCATTTTTTTCTCCCATCTATAGTTAACCTTCACGTCTATCAAATAACCAACAACTCAAGAAAGACATACGGAAGTGATTTCCTTCCTCCCACTGAGTCGAAAAGAACCATAGCATGGCTTGGGGTCTAACTAGATCCTTTCGCTGCTCCTCTGCTGAACGAGAGCTTCTCTTGGACAAATCATCCACTTTACCCTCTAGTCTCTTTAGAGGATGCATGAGTTATCACCAGGGGTTACCATATTTCCTAAGACACTACCGAATTTCTAGAAGAACCATAGTAAGTATCTACTGCCCTCCTCCCCCATGAAAATCGTGAGTTTTTTGTTCTTGACGATTTTCATACCAAAAAAAACAAGGTGAGGTGCTTAGTTATCTCCCAGACAATAGGTGAGTGACATTTGTCACTTCAGAGGTTGTTGTGTTAAGAGTTGGTGACTCATCAATCTACTAAATTACTAAAATTGTAACGACCCGGATTTTTTGAATTTTTGTAAATTGAGAAATTATATGTAAAATGACCATTTTGCCCCTAGTTAGGGCAAAATGTTGACTTTTGACTCAAGACACTATTTGGATATGAACCATTGACCATTACGTAGATCACGTCACCACGAGTCCGTAGACAGGCGGCATGCCGAAATCGGAGGTTCGATACGGAAGTTACGGGTCACTGATTACGAGGACTACTATTATGTTTTTCGAGATTCGGGCCAAGTGGCATTATTGAATTGGTCAACTAGGATCTTAGACCAATCAGATGACAGACACGTGTCACTAATATAACTAGCCCAATTACCCAAAAGAATGGATGCACGTATCTACCTTCTCCCTTTGATTCTCATTCAACCCGTGAACATTTTTATGCAAACACACTCTTTAGTCATCGATCTAATTCCCTGAGACCTTTGTGCCCATTAACAGACCTGAGGAGTGACTGAGAGGGAACGTTGGACGACGAAACAGGACCGGAAGCGAAGGTGCACGGCGGAGGGACCAATTTCAGGTGAGAACCCAAAGCCCTCAAATTGGATCACGTTCGGGTTGGGTCTTAGGGGCTGTGTTGAGTGGGTCTGAGGACCCTGGTTTCTTTGTAGGACCAAGGTGAGTCGAGGGAGACCCAGAACCAGGCACAGCAGAGTTGAAGGCGACAGGGAACAGACAGGGAAACACAAACCTCCACTATGGATGCAAACCAAGTGAGATTTTATCTTGTTTTTTAGATTTTTGAAGTCATAGATCCGACCTAGGCACCTAGACGATCCCAATGGTAGCAACGATTTTGAAAACGGATCAGGATTGAGCGAGTTGCAGCTTGGTCGAACTCGCGCGTTTGGGCAACCCGAACTCAGACCCATCGAGAGGTTAGTGGTGATGACATCATTAGCTGAGGTCATCATATGTCAGGTTGTCAGACAACGTGGACTACTCAATGAAGGACGCGTGTCATATGTCAGTGCACAGTCAGCACTGACATGTCAGTGACGTGGCCCAATCAGAGGGTGACACGTGTCACTGACATGTCAATCACGTGGACCAGTGTGCTGCGAACATGTGGCACCTATCAGACTGACATGTATCAGTGTCAGAGGATGACGTTATGTTAACGTCAGCAATGATGTCAGCATTGACTTTTCACTGTTCATGTTGACGTCAGCGTTGACTTTTTGGTCAACGGTTAATTGTAACTTTGACCCACGTGTGGGGGCACGTGGACGAGGGTTTCGAGGTGGAACCAGTACCATTTTCAAGGTTTTGACGTTCCGGATCCAATGGTGGTGGTTTAGTGTCGATTAGAGATCGTTAGGTTGGTCAAATTGAAGAATCTAGCCTCGAGAAACGTGTTAGGGATGCGTTCCCGGGCTGGTTTTGTTCTAGGGTTGGATGTTAGACCTAGTAGGGTCAATTATTGACCTTTGAATGTGTTTGGATAGGTTTAGGCAGTTCGTTGAGCACCAAGAACTGTGTGTGAGTGGGCTGTTTGATTTCAAAATGATTGCATGCATAACTGTTTTCGTTGTTTTACTTCATGATTGTGATTAGATGAGTATTGATACTTTATTATGGGGATTTATACGTATTATGATATTTTGGGCATAAGATCCGTCTGGATATATCTACAAATTGGTTTTCGAAGTAAGTTAGGGAGTTCTGTGGAATGTGATACTATTGCATTGTGTATACCTACCTTATGAGTACTGTCTCCTCTAGACGTCCAGTAGTATCCTGGAGTAGTCACGGGCACTTCCTGATAGGGGTGAACCCCGAGGGGTGGCTCGCGATCAGGAGTGCAGATATGGATGATACCCCAGGGAGGGTCAATGATCTACGGGTCATTAACCTGGGTGGACCCTGAGGAGACTTGAGATTTGAGACCCCGGGTGGCACACGTAGCCTTAGACATGACATGATTAGGCATCGAGGATGCCAGACATCAGTGATTTCGGGGTTAGGTTGTACAGTGCTCTATTATTATGATTATTTCCTTATGCTGGTTATGTGGTTTTATAATACTACTATGACTATCTACGTTTTGACTAAATGCATGCAAGTTTATAAACGGAGGGGTTAAACCTTATGATTATTATATTATTAAACTGGATTTGGAAATATTGTTTATTTTTAGCCCACTCACTCTTTATTGTTTTATTGACCCCTCCAGGGCGTGCACTCGAGATAGAGGAGAAGGATCTGGAGTTTGAGGCATGGATTCCTTGTTGCGCACCTATACACCCTGTTTGGGGAGGTTAAGCACCGTTTTGTAACCCGACTTTGTGCTTGCATTTTGTATTTGTTCTATCCCTGGTCTGACAGCATAGAACTCTAGGGTTGCATGTTTAACCTTATTTATTTAATTTGAAAGACTTTAAGCCCGTGAAAGGTATTTCTGGTATTTTAGAGTCAATGTCAGATGGGAGAAGGGCACATCCCTGGTGGGTCCCATGGGGGATCGGGACGGGTCCTGTCAAAATGGTATCAAAGTATTAGGATAGTGGTCAGGGTACTAGGTTAGCGGTATGTACTTTGTACACTGACGCTTTAGATGTTATTTAACTATTCTATGTCTCTTAACAGTTGGTTATGCCTCCTAGACTTGAGCCTCGTGCATGGGCTGAGGAGGAGTTTGAGAGAGGGATGGAGAGTGTGAGTAGTGAGCGGGCCCAACGATTGGGGGCTATGCCGTTCAGCGGGGGATCAGACCCCGAGAAGGCCCAACAATGGATTGAGCATTGGGAGCGAATCTTCGTAGTGATGCATTGCCCGCCTGAGGAGCATGTTCTGTTAGCTACCTTTCTACTCGACGGTGGTGCGTACCGGTTGTGGCACGGGTTAGTGATGACTGGCTGGACCGTTCACAATGTTACTTGGGAGGTCTTCAGGAACCGATTCCTGGATCAGTACTATCCGAGGTCTTTTTGCACTGCCCATGAAAGGGAGTTCATGCAGCTCCAGCTGGGGAGCCAGACTGTAGTAGAGTACGAGCAGTCCTTCTTGTCACTGTCTGGTTCCAGGTAGCAGCAGACATCAAGGGGTGGTTCGTCAGGTGGGTATTCCGATCGGCTGAGAGCGTTGACTTGCTTTGTTTGTGGAGGATCGGGCCATTATGCTTCAGAGTGCCCATATGTGACTAGAGATAGCAGTACAGTACAGAGTTCGGCCTCCAACACTCCTACTAGCTGAGGGCAGAGTGCAGCTCAGGGTGGTGATAGAGGAGCGCGAGGATGGGGCCGTCAGACTAAGACCATAGCCCCAGTTTATGCAGTCACCCAGCGTCAGGCCAGGGCGGCTCCGGGTGTCACGACAGGTACTCTTACTATATCTAGTATTACTGTTCGTGCTTTAATGGACTTCGGAGCAACGCATTCATTTATTTCAAGAAATTGTGCCAGTTTGTTGGGTCGCGAGGTGACGGCTCTTGAGGAGGAGTTGGGTGTCGGTACACCGACGGGAGTCGTCTATAGAGTGAACCAAATCATTAATAATTTTCCAGTGGAAGTGGAAGAAGTAGAGTTTCCGGCCGATCTGATTCTCATGGATTTACATGACTTCGACATCATATTAGGGGATGATTGGCTATCGAACCACTACACGATCATGAACTGTAGCAAAAAAACGAGTGACCTTATGGAGACCGAGTTTACCAGATGTGATCTTCCACGGGGAACCGGGACTCTCGCTGCCTGAGGTAATTTCCGCACTCACAACTACTAAATTATTACAGAAGGGTTGTCTGGGTTACCTTGCCTATGTTGTTGAGACGCGTGAGGATTCTTTGAGAGTTGAGGACATTTCAGTAGGGCGCGAGTTTCCGGATGAGTTTCCAGAAGACTTTTCTGGGCTGCCACCACAGCGCGAGGTTGAGTTCACGATTGAGCTACTTCTTGGGACGCGACCGATATCACAGGCGCTGTACGTATGACACCAGCAGAGTTACGGGAGTTGAAATCCCAACTACAGGAGTTAGTGGATCTGGGATTCATCCAGCCCAGTACATCGCCATGGGGATCGTCTGTGTTATTCGTAAAGAAAAAAGAGGGTAGTTTGCGGTTATGTGTGTACTACCGATAGCTTAATAAAGTGACGGTAAAGAGCAAATACCCCTTACGTAGGATCGAAGACTTGTTTGATCAGTTACGGGGAGCAAAGTATTTTTCTAAGATTGACTTACGATCTGATTACTACCAACTAAGGATTTCAGAGGATGACGTTCTGAAGACAAATTTTCGGACAAGGTATGGATATTACGAGTTCCTGGTGATGCCGTTCGGATTGGCGACTGCACCAGCTGCATTCATGGACTTGATGAACCGAGTGTTTAAGTCGTATCTAGAAAAGTTCATAATTGTGTTCATCGACGACATCTTGGTCTATTCGAAGAGTGTTAGAGCGCATGAGAAACATCCGCGGTTAGTGCTAGACCGACTGAGGCAGAGACAGGTGTACACTAAACTTAGCAAATGTCAGTGTTGGCTAAATAGTATCGGCTTTCTGGGTCATATCATCTCAGCCGAGGCTAAATAGTGTGGACCTCTAGAAGACGGAAGCCATGATTAACTGGGAGCGACCAGGAACGGTTACGGAGGTACGAAGCTTCGTAGGTTTGGCTGGCTACTACCGATGGTTTGTTGAAGGTTTCTCAACTATCGCAACACCTTTGACCCGATTGACCCGGAAAGGGGTTAAGTTTGTGTAGGACGATCAGTGTGAACAGAGTTTTCAGGAGTTAAAACATCGTTTGACCACTGCCCCAATTCTCGCACTTCCAGATGATAGTGGAGAGTTCGAGATTTACAGCGATGCTTCATTACAAGGACTGGGTTGCGTACTGATGCAGCACGGGAGAGTCATTGCTTACGCCTCACGGAAACTGAAACACTATGAGTTGAACTATCCCACTTATGACCTGGAATTGGTGGCAGTGGTTCACGCCCTGAAGATATGGAGACACTATTTGTACGGGGAGACATGTAGGATTTTTACAGACCATCAGAGTTTAAAGTACATCTTCACTCAGAAGGAGTTGAATCTGAGACAGAGGCGAAGGTTGGAATTAATCAAGGACTATGATTGCACTTTCGAGTACCAACCCGGAAAGGCTAACGTCGTGGTGGATGCCTTGAGTAGGAAGGCGGTGGGTTCGATTGCCCATTTGCGTTTGGTTTACCTACCGTTCCTGGTAGAACTCCGACGGACGGGAGTTAGGCTTGGGATGGATGATGATGGAACCCTATTGGCAAGTTACCATGTGTGACCCTTATTACTCGATCGGATTGTGGATGCCCAACTGACAGGACCCACACCGATTATCACCTCGATAACCGGGACGAACCCTGCTCCCGTCTGACAATCACACTTAAAGGACCAAAACAACCGCAAGAAACCATAAGTATAACTATCAGACCAGGGAGAAAATGTAATAAATCAGTGACACAGAGCATATAGTTACACAAAAATGGGCACAAAAGTCCTACTAGGCTATTCACGCAACGGAGAAGCCGCAAAGCTCTATGCCTCTGTCCCTGCCTCAACGATCACCCCGACGCTTTTCACCACGACCTGGAGGGTAATTGAAAACCAGAAAAATGTGAGTGGACTGAAAGAAAAAAAAACGTTTGAAAACAAGTTATGAAACAAAACATGATTTTCCCTCCGTTTTAAAGAAAACATGCATGCCTAACTAAGTATCGGAAAACAGCATCATAAACAGTAAAATGATCATGTTAAAAGTGTATCACAAAACAAGATATACCAACGTCAATGTCTGATCAAACCTGCTGGGTCTATCCGAGTCTTTAAACTCAATCCAGGCCTCAAATGTAATCCGAGTCTTTAAACTCCAGAGTCTTTAAACTCAATATGCCTACGGGGGTAATATCGTAATATCCGAGTCTTTAAACTCCCGAGTCTTTAAACTCAAACCGGGCCCGCCCTCGTCATATATAATCCGGGTCTTTAAACCCAATAACCAGATCCATAAAATCCAATCTAAACCATTTGAAAACCAATGCTAAGTCCATATCCAAACCCGAATCCGAAACTACTGGTATGACGCCATTCCGGCATCCAGAACCCTCATTCCGAACACAAATCCGGAAATCCCCTTTTCAACTTTAAAACCAAATCCGTTTCAAACTCATTTATCATCATGTAAAATCAGTAACAAAAGCATGGCATGAAAATCATAAATAGAACATTTCTCAGAAAACGTGCTAAAACCCGTAATCGCCTCGATAAACATGCAACCAGGTAAAACAAACATAATGTAACGACCTATCCCAGAAGTCAGGATTAGGGAAGTGATTAGTGAATGGATTAGCTGAGTTAATTGGGGGTTAGTTGGTTATTGTTGGACCTTGGGCGTAGAATGACGATTTTGCCCTTGGTTTGGGTAAAAAGTTGACTTTTAGTTCGGACGGTCAATTGGGCGTTGACTGTTGACCGTGACGTAGTTCGGGACGTCACGAGTCCGTAGACAAGTGGAATGTCCAATTTGGACAATCGGAGAAGACGTTATGATGTTCGGAAGGTTGAGGGCATTACCGTAATTTGGTAAATATAGGGAAAATGTTGACTTTTTGCTAGACTCTTAGTTTTCACATAGACCGAGGACCGTTAGATAGGTCTCGACGTCCTGAGTACAATGACAGGCGGCATGCTTCCATCAGACATCAAACGGTTAAGATATAGGTCTAGAACGGCGAAGGGCAAAATGGTAATTTGTACAAGTAGGGGCATTTTGGTCTTTTTGCATATTGGGAATTGTGCAAACCAGATTGGGACAAGTGTACAGGAGAGATTGGATATTTTTGAGTTGGTCCAGGGGATAGTGGACACGTGGGGTGTGTGTAGTGGGCTCTAGTGTTTGTGCACGGTGAAATTAAGTGTGTGTTTGCATCGTGTTTGTTCGAAGAAGGAAAAACAGAGGGTGAGACAGTGAGAGGAATTGATCAATTGCAGAGACTGAGTGAGTGTGTGAGTGTTGTGAGGTTCGAAGGAGAGTTAGGAGAGTGAGTGATCGTGGTTGTGAAGGTTAGGCGTGAAGGTGTGTGTGAGTAGGGAGGAGGAACCAGAAGACACAGAGTCGAGGACCACCGTGCACGGTTGTGCACTTCCGGTGACCAAACCACCAAATTGAACCCGGGGTGGCGTTGAGAGGACTGAGGAGAGTCGAACAGACCCAGCAGAGCTCACGGTGGTGGTCGGAGAACAGGTAATTTCTTGCCTTCCCTCTGAATGCTCAGTTTTCCAGTTTTGATTCAAATTGGAAGTCGTGGAGTTTGAGTATGAGTCGAGGGTTTTGGTGAGTTCTAGTGAGTTCAGTAGGTCCTAGGGAAGCTGTAGAGGTCGACACCGTGACGGGGGATTGCACGGTGGGCCGGGAGTAAGAACAGAGTTCTTGGACGAGTTTAAATTCGAGTTTGGGAGATAAGATGTAGGTCGTGTTGTCGTGTTTGGTTGAGGGGAATCGATTGCTTAGGCCAGGATGAAGCTGTTGGGATTGATTGGAGTGGAATTGGGCTGGTATTAAGGGAGAACCAGTCACACCGGTTCGGTTCAGTTGAACCGGTTGGCCAGGGGTTGAAAATGACCCTGTGTGCAGGCGCGTGAGGCCCACGCGCAGCCACTTTGGGAGGCGCGTGGGGGCACGTGGTGGCTTTTCTGGGGAAACTTCCAACATGGTTTTGAGTCTAATTGTTGTAACGAGTCTTTTGGGATAGGTTTCGGGACGATCAGACGTTGTTTCGGGTTAGTTCTACGGGATCGAAGGTTTAGGGTTCCGTTTAAAGTACGCTTAGAAGTTCGGGAAAATTATGGGATTTGAGTAGGACTTTTGTGCAGTAGTTAGTAACCTCGTTATGGGCTTTGGACAAGTTCGGGAAAGCAGAGGATAGCGGAATGGCTAGGGACAGCGTAAGTGCGCGCATATCGAGGCGACGTCGGAATGGTCTGTGAGTGGACTTTGCTTTCTAACTCTTGATGCATGCATATATGTTTTTATATGTTCTCAATACTTGATTCTATGATTTGATTTATGATTGTGATGGTTTACGGTTTGTGCACATTTTTCGAGGAAATAACAAAAATTCACGTTTTACGAGGTTTCGCTTTCTCTTATGATTTGAAGATGTTTTAATGATTTGATTTCAAGGTTTTGAAATGGATTTCGGGTTGGGAGCCCTGTTCTTGTGATTTCAGAAATGATGTTTCGGCTTTGGTTTTCGTGGTTTGGAAAGGAAGTCTGGATTTGGGTTCGGGACAGTGGTTCCGGATGCCGGCATACGGAATCATTGTTGCGAATCCAGAGATGGATTTCCTGTGGTTTTCATGGTTGATTGAAAAATGGTTTTGGGTTTAAAGACCCGGAAAAGAAAAGAAAAGAAAAACCCACTGGATCTGGTTTTGAGTTTAAAGACTCGGATTGATTGACAGGGGGAGGGCCCTGGATTGATGTTTTGAGTTTAAAGACTCGGTATGGTTTTGAGTTTAAAGACTAGGTGATAATGATACCCCCCGAGGCATGTGATTGTGTTTTGAGTTTAAAGACTCGGATATCCCGGGAAGGCCTGGTTATTGCGCATTGTGTTTTGAGTTTAAAGACTCGGGCGCACTTGAGATCCAGTAAATGTGTATGATTGATGTTTTTCACTGGTTTTCTGACGTTTTGGGCAGTGGCCCGGATGAATTGGATTTGATGAATTTTGGGACTGAGTTCCCGGTGTTGAGATTGAATTGTGATTTGAGGCTGATGCCTGGATGATATGGGTTGTCAAATGGTTTTTCAATGATGGTTTTTTATATGAGTGATTTCATGACTTGACGTGATATGCATGCATTGGTTTTGCGTGGAGGGTATAAATGTAATTGTTAATGTTTTTGAACTTAAACTTTTTTTTTGTCTACTCACAGTCTTTTTCGTGTTTTTGATACCCTCCAGGTTGTTGCGATGCAGGCTGTTGGTCGAGAGAGATGGATACATCACACGCACGATTCACAGTAAACTTTGCGCACTCTGGGAAGTTCGGAAACTTTTGGACGGTCAGATCGAGAATCCCTTGTCCGACTTGCGTGTCACATGAAGGTTGGACGTCAGTCTAGTCTTCGTGTCATGCGTATGTTACATGGGATCAGGATTTAGCCCTTAATCCCGGGGGATTAGGGGTGGGTCCTGACACATAATATAAGCAATGATCATGAAAACATGCTTAAAAACATAAAACATGTAGATAAAAACAGTTAGGCATGCTCGTTAAAAGAAAAGGAGTCCACTCACAAGTCCGTACGCGTCAATTACGCTCCGTGCGCTCCTCAACCGTCTCAGGAGTGTCCCGTCCTGGCAAAAGTCACAAAATCGGATCACAAGCACTTCATTAAGGCTTATCCTAATTTCCCCAATTTTTCGGAATTTTAAACGTAATTTAAACGATAACCCTAAACCTTCAAACCCTCGAAAAAACCTAACCTGGTGTCCGATCAACACGAAACTTGTCCTAAAATGTTCGTTACAACGATTAGAGTGAAAACCACGTTGGAAGTTTCTCCAGACTCTGCCGCACGCACCGCCTAAAGGGGTTGCGCGTGGGCTTCATGCGCCTGCTACAGGGTCATATTCAACCTCTATCCAGCCGGTTCAGACTGGGCTGGCCGAACCGAACCGGCGTGACCGGTTCTCCCTCAATACCGGCGTGACCGGCGTGACCGATTCATACAAATATTTTACAAAATTACATTTGTACCCCGCCCGAAGGTACAGGTTGTTACCATCTACCCCCCTTAAAAGAATTTCGCCCCCGAAATTCAGTGAAATAAATAAGGGTACTGTTCCCGCATTAAGGCTTCTGGTTCCCAAGTCGCTTCTTCCACTTGCTAATTCCTCCACAAAATCTTAACCAAGGGAACCGTCTTCCTCTGTAAGACCTTCTCCTTCCGATCCAAAATCGCTACAGGCTGCTCTTCAAAGCTCAAATCTTCTCTAAGCTCAACAGGTTGCGCCTCCAAAATATGTGAATCATCCCGTATGTACTTCCGAAGCATAGATACATGGAAAACATTATGTACCTTTGCCAAGTCTGCTGGTAAGGCCAACCGATAAGCAATAGGACCAATCCGCTCCAAGATCTCATAGGGTCCAATATAACGAGGACTCAACTTCCCTCGTCTGCCAAACCGTACGATCCCCTTCCAAGGAGATAGCTTCAAGAAAACCCAGTCTCCTACCTCAAACTCCAAATTTCTGATCCTACGATCAGCGTAGCTCTTCTGTCGGTCCTGAGCTGCTTTCAGTCGATCTCTGATCAGTGCAACCTTTTCCTGGGTAAGGCCTACCAGCTCGGAAGTCATCAGTCTCCTTTCACCAACCTCGATCCAACACAACGGAGTCCTACACGGTCGCCCGTACAAAGCCTCATAAGGAGCCATCCCAATACTCGACTCATAACTATTATTGTAGGCAAACTACATCAAAGCTAAATGTGACTCCCAAGTACCCTGGAACTGTAAGACACAAGCTCGCATCATGTCCTCTAGAATCTGGATGGTCCGCTCAGACTATCCATCAGTCTGAGGATGAAAGGCAGTACTGAAATGTAGCTTCGTCCCAAAAGCTTCATGTAGGCTCTGCCAAAACCGGGATGTAAACCTATGATCTCTGTTAGAGACTATTGACTCTAGAGTCCCATCCAACCGAATAATCTCAACAATAAACAACTGTGCAAACTGTGTCATCCGGAAATTCTCTCGTACCGGCAAGAAATAAGCAGACTTCATGAGTCTATCCACAATCACCCACACACCATCATGTCACTTCGGCATCCTGGGAAGCTTAAACACAAAGTCCATCGTCAAGTGATCCCATTTGCACTCTGGGATCGGCAAGGGTTGCATTGCTCCGTAGGGTCTCTGTCGCTCGGCTTTCACCTGTTAAAAAATCAAGCATCTACTGACATACTCAACAATCTCACGGTTCATACCTGACCACCAGTAGTGCTCCTGAAGTGTACGATACATCTTGGTCCCCCAAGGATGCATCGCATAGGCTGAACAGTGACCCTCATCAAGTATCGTTTTCTTCAGTGATTCGTCCTCAGGTACACACAATCGTCCGTCCTTAACCAAGGCTCCATCCTCAAGAATCCCAAAGTCCTGTCTCTCTTCAGCCTCGACCCCAATCCGCATGATGCCCAAAATGGGGTCCTCAAACTGAGAATTAATAACTTGATCAACCAAAATAGGTCGTACGTGAAAACTCGCTAGTAGCGCTCCCTGGCTATCCACAGTCAAATCTACTCCAATCTTGCGGAGTTCAACCAACAAAGGCAACCGGACTGTCCTCAAATGCGACAAAGAACTAGCTGACTTCCTACTCAAAGCATCGGCTACCACATTAGCCTTTCCCCGGTGATACTCGATAGTACAATCATCGTCCTTAAGCAGCTTTAACCAACGACGTTGTCTCAGATTCAGCTCTTTCTGAGTAAATAGATACTTCAAGCTCTGGTGGTCCATGAAGATCCTGCACCTCTCGCCATACAAATAATGTCGCCAAATCTTCAGTGCATGAACTACTGCTGCAAGCTCCAAGTCATGAGTAGGGTAATTCATCTCACAAGGTTTCAACTATCGGGAAGCGTAGGTAATCACCTGTCCATACTGCATCAACACACAGCCCAAACCCTGCAAAGAAGCATAACTGTAAACCTCAAATTCTCCACTATCGTCTGGAAGGTATAACACAGGAGCAGATGTCAACCGCCTTTTAAGCTCCTGGAAACTCTGCTCACAGTTCCCGTCCCAAACAAACCGGACTCCCTTCCGAGTCAGTCGTGTCAACGGAGCAGCAAGAATGGAAAAACCCTCAATGAAACACCGGTAATAGCCTGCTAATCCCAAAAAGTCTGTCTTAGGTATGTCCTCCTCTCTGACTCGTAGCTGATGATATCCGGAGCGAAGATCAATCTTCGAAAAGTACTATGCTCCCTTCAGCTGGTCGCACAAATCATCAATCCGGGGTAGGGGATACTTGTTCCTAATGGTTACCTTGTTCAACTGCCTGTAGTCAGTACACAATCTCAAACCTCCATCCTTTTTCCTGACAAACAGTACTGGCGCTCCCCAAGGCGATACACTCGGTCGAATAAATTCCATATCGACCAACTCTTGTAGATGTGCCTTTAGTTCCATCAATTCAGCAGGCGCCATGAGATAAGGAGTCGGAGAGATAGGTTGTGTACCTCGAAGAAGATCAATCGCGAACTCGATGTCTCGGTGAGGGGGCAATCCTAGCAAGTCCTCCGGAAAGACGTCGGGAAACTCCCGCACAACTGGAATGTCCTCCGCCCTCACTGGTGTAGCACATGTATCCACCACGTGAGCTATGTAACCCGGGAACCCCTTCCTCAACAACTTGCTAGCTTCCAATGCTGAAATAACACCCGTAGGGAGTGAAAGCTGATCGCCCTGGAATGTGGTCTCCAGTAATCCTGGACTCTGAAAGGTCACTCTCCTGTCGAAACACTCGATAGAAGCATGATGTTTAGTTAACCAATCCATACCCAAAATAACATTGAAGTCCTGTAAATCCAACAATAACAAGTCTGCTAATAACTCAACCTCGCCTACCAACACCGGACACTCTCTCAAAACCTGAGTCACCACCAACACCTCGCCAGTCTGCGTACTCACCCCCAAGGCACAATCCAAGGTAGACACCTCTCTCTCCGTAACCAAACTACAACTCCGGGCTATAAACGAGTGAGTAGCCCCGGGATCTATAGCATAAACAGCATGGCTAAGTATGGTAAGTGTACCTGTCACCACTCCTGGTGCTGATCTGGCCTCCTGCTGGGTCATAGCGAAGACTCGCGCCTGAGGTCCTGATGACCGACCGCGTCCCCACGAACTATTCATGGCACCACCACTACCACCTCTAGAGCCTACCGCCCCTAAAACCGAAGCAGTTCTCCGCCCTGGCTCTACCGCACATCTGCCTGCTTCACCCTCCTGGGGTAACAACGGACACTCACGTCGAAAGTGGCCTCGCTCTCCACAATAATAACAGGAATCTCGACCGGGTCCACCAGTCTACCTCCCAGTAGAAGCAACAGAAGTCACACTCGCCTGCAGAGTCGGCTGTGCTCTAGCTCCTCGGAATCCAGACCCCCGAAAACTGCCTGGCCTGCCAAACCGGGCACCACCAGCCGATGAAGTACCACCGTAATTGCCCCGCTTCGGGGTCCTCTGACTCGACGCTCCAGGAAAGGAATACTCACGGAATCACACACTGCCCGAGTATTGTGGCCGTGCAGGTAGGCTAGCCTCTACTCTCACAGCAACATCTGATAGCTCCCCGAATGTAGCAAATGAGCCGGCTGTCACAATGGCTCGAATCTCTCCTCGTAGACCCAACTCAAATCGGCGACACTTCTCAGACTCTGTAGCCACAAATGCAGGAGTAAAACGGGACAACATCTGGAACCTCTGTTCATACTCAGCTACTGTCATGCTCCCCTGTTTCAGCTAAAGAAACTCTGCCTCCTTGGCATCTCGGAAAGAGCGGGGATAGTACTGATCCAAGAACCGCTCCCGAAAAGTCTCCCAAGTCACGGTATGAGCGTCCTAGCCTGACAACTCCAGCGTATACCACCACTCATACGTTGCTCCGCCCAACAGAAAGGTAGCCAAAAACACGCGATCCTCTGGAGGGCATCGCATCACCCCGAAAATTTGCTCAAGTCGGGTGATCCACCGGTGGGGTTCCTCTAGGTCTGCCCCACCACTGAACGTCGTAGCCCCTAAACGCTGAGCTCGCTCTATAGAAGCACTCTCTGCTTCTCTCGCTACTTCATCCGCAGGTCGTGGATGGGGATCACGTCTCAGAGGCATGGTCAATCGTCCGCTGAAAGAGGCATAGAGTCAGTAAAACGACCTAAATACGACCTCGTACAGACATAACCGACAAACCTATGCTCTGATACCAATTTGACAGGACCCACCCCGATTATCACCTCCATAACTGGGATGAACCCTGCTCCCGTCTGACAATCACACTTAAAGGACCAAAACAACCGCAAGAAACCATAAGTATAACTATCAGACCAGGGAGAAAATGTAATACATCAGTGACACAGAGCATAGAGTTACACAAAAACAGGCACAAAAGTCCTACTAGGCTATTCACGCAACGAAGAAGTCGCAAAGCTCTATGCCTCTGTCCCTGCCTCAACGATCACCCCGAAGCTTTTCACCACGACCTGGAGGGTAATTGAAAACCAGAAAAATGTGAGTGGCCTAAAAGAAAAAAAAAAGTTTGAAAAAAAATTATGAAACAAAACATGATTTTCCCTCCGTTTTAAAGAAAACATGCATGCCTAACTAAGTATCAGAAAACAGCATCATAAACAGTAAAATGATCATACTAAAAGTGTATCACAAAACAAGATATACCAACGTTAATGTCTGATCAAACCTGATGGGTCTATCCGAGTCTTTAAACTCAATCCAGACCTCAAATGTAATCCGAGTCTTTAAACTCCCGAGTCTTTAAACTCAATAGGCCTACGGGGGTAATATCTTAATATCCGAGTCTTCAAACTCCCGAGTCTTTAAACCCAATCCGGGCCCGCCCCCGTCATATATAATCCGGGTCTTTAAACCCAATAATCATATCCAGCAAATCCAATCTAAACCATTTGAAAACCAATGCTTAGTCAATATCCAAACCCGAATTCGAAACTACTGGTCTGACGCCATTCCGGCATCCAGAACCCTCATTCCGAACTCAAATTTGGAAATCCCCTTTTCAACTTTAAAACCAAATCCGTTTCAAACTCATTTATCATCATGTAAAATCAGTAACAAAAGCATGGCATGAAAATCATAAATAGAACATTTCTCAGAAAACGTGCTAAAACCCGTAATTGCCTCGATAAATGTGCAACCAGGTAAAACAAACATAATGTAACGACCCGTCCCGGAAGTCGGGATTAGGGAAGTGATTAGTGAATGGATTAGCTGAGTTAATCGGGGGTTAGTTGGTTATTGTTGGACCTTGGCCATAGAATGACAATTTTGCCCCTAGTTTGGGCAAAAATTTGACTTTTAGTTCGGACGGTCAATTGGGCATTGACTATTGACCGTGACGTAGTTCGGGACGTCACGAGTCCGTAGACAGGTGGCATGTCAGATTTGGACAATCGGAGAAGAAGTTATGATGTTTGGAAGGTTGAGGGCATTACCGTAATTTGGTAAATATAGGGAAGGACAATCAGAGAGGACCATATAGATCCTGGAGGACATGATGAGGGCATGCGTACTACAATCCCAGGGTGCGTGGGATACCCAGCTACCCTTGATGGAATTCGCCTATAATAATAGTTACCAGGCAAGTATTGGATTGGCACCATTTGAGGCACTGTATGGACGACAGTGTAGGACACCCTTGTGCTAGACCGAGATAGGCGAGAGGGCGCTGTTGACGCCAGAACTGTTGGATGTAACCCAAGAAAAAGTTAGGATCATCAAGGAAAGATTGAAGACGGCCTAGAATCATCAAAAGAGCTACGCTGATCATAGGAGTCAGGATCTAGAGTTCGAAGTAGGAGATTGGATATTTCTCAAACTGTCACTGTGGAAGGGTATTGTTCGTTTTGGGAGACGGGGGAAGTTGAGCACTCGGTACATTGGACCGTATGAGATCACGAAGAGAGTGGGTAAAGTGGCGTATAGGTTGGCCTTACCCCCAAGGCTTGCTAGAGTACATGATGTCTTCCACGTGTCGATGCTTCAGAGGTATGTACGGGATGAATCTCATGTCTTGGTAGAGCAACCGTTGGAGCTCAGAATGGATTTGAGCATTGAAGAACTACCCGTACAGATCTTAGATCAGAAACAAAAGGTCCTAAGAAAAAAGACCATCATGTTGGTCAAAGTACTATGGAGGAACTCTAGTAGAAGAAGGCATGTGGGAACTTGAGGCTTTGATGCGAGAAAACACCCACACTTGTTCGTGTAATTTCGAGGACAAAATTTTGTTAGTTGGGTAGTTTGTAATGACCCGAATTTTTTGGAATTTTTGTAAATTGGGAAATTATATTTAAAATGACCATTTTGCCCCTAGTTAGGGTAAAATGTTGACTTTTGACTCGATCCACTATTTGGATATGGACCCTTGACCATTACGTAGATCACGTCACCACGAGTTCGTAGACAAGCGGCATGCCGAAATCGGAGGTTCGATACGGAAGTTACGGGTCATAAATTATGAGGACTACTATTAAGTTTTTCGAGATTCTGGCCAAGTGGCATTATTGGATTGGTCAACTAGGATCTTGGACCAATCAGATGAGTGACACTTACTGGCCCAATTAGCCAAAAGATTGGTTGCACGTATCTACCTTCTCCCTATGATTCTCATTCAACCTGTGAACATTTTTGTGCAAACACACTCCCTAGCCATCGATCTAATTCCCTGAGACCTCTGTGCCCATTAACAGACCTGAGGAGTGACTGAGAGAGAACGTTGGACGACGACACAGGACCGGAAGTGACGGTGCAAGGCGGAGGGACCAGATTCAGGTGAGAACCCAAAGCCCTCAAATTGGATCACGTTTGGGTTGGCTCTTAGGGGCTATGTTGAGTGAGTCTGAGAACCCTGGTTTCTCTATAGGACCAAGGCGAGTCGAGGGAGGCCCAGAACCAAGTACAGCAGTGTCGAAGGTGACGAGGAATGGACGGGAAACACAGACCTCCACTGTGGCTGCAAACCAGGTGAGATTTTATCTTGTTTTTCACATTTTTGAAGTCATAGATCCGACCTATGCACCTAGACGATCCCAATGGTAGCAACGGTATTGAAAACAGATCAGGATTGAGCGAGTTGCAGCCAGGTCGAACTCGAGGGTTTAGACGAACCTAACTCAGACCCGTCGAGAGGTTAGTGGTGATGACGTCATCAGCTGACGTCATCACATGTCAGGTTATAAGACGACGTGGACTACTGAGTGAAGGATGTGTGTCCCATGTTAGTGCACAATCAGCATTGACATGTCAGTGACGTGGCCCAATCAGAGGGTGACACGTGTCACTAACATGTTAGTGTCATGGACTAATGTGCTACTAACATGTGGCACCTATCAGACTAACACGTGTCAGTGTCAGATGTCATAGGATGATGTCATGTTGATGTCAGCGTTGAATTTTCAATGTTCATGTTGACGTCAACATTGACTTTTTGGTTAACAGTTAACCGCGACTTTGATCCCCGCGTGAGGGAGCGTGGGTGCGAGTTTTGAGGTGGGACCGACACCATTTTCAAGGTTTTGACTTTCCAGATCCAATGGTGGTGGTTTCATGTCGATCAGAGATCGTTAGATTAGTCAAATTGAAGAATCTAGCCTCAGAAAACGTGTTCGGAACCCGTTCCCGTGCCGGTTTTGTTCTAGGGTTGGATGTTAGACCTAGTATGGTAAATTAGTAACCTTTGAATGTGTTTGGATAGGTTTAGGTGGTTCGTTGAGCAGCAAGGATGGTATGTGAGCGGGCTGTTTGATTTCAAAATGATTGCATGCATAACTGTTTTCGCTGTTTTACTTCATGATTGTGATTAGATGAGTCTTGATACTTTATTATGGGGATTTATACGTATTATGATATTTTGGGCATGAGACCCGTCTGGATATATCTACGAATTGGTTTTCGAAGTAAGTCAGGGAGTTCTGTGGAATGTGATACTATTGCACTGTGTATACCTACCTTATGAGTATTGTCTCCTCCAGACGTCCAATAGTATCCTGGAATAGTCACGGGCACTGCCTGAGAGGGGTTGACCCCGAGGGGTGGCTCACGATCAGGAGTGCAGATGTGGATGATACCCCCAGGGAGGGTCAATGATCTACGGGTCATTAACCTGGGTGGACCATGGGGAGACTTGAGATTTGAGACCCCGGGTGGCACACGTAGCCTTAGAACCGTGACATGATTAGGCATCGGGGATGCCAGACATCAGGGATGTCGGGGTTAGGTTGTACATTGTTCTATTATTATGATTATTTCCTCATGCTGGTTATGTGGTTTTATAATACTATTATGACTATCTATGTTTTGACTAAATGCATGCAAGTTTATAAACGGAGGGGTAAAACCTTATGATTATTATATTATTAAATTAGATTTGGAAATATTGTTTATTTTTAGCCTAGTCACTCTTTATTGTTTTATTTACCCTTTAGGCCGTGCACTCGAGATAGAGGAGGAGGACCCGGAGTCCGAGGCATAAATTCCTTGTTGTGCACTTGTACACCCTATTTAGGTAGGTTAAGCATCGTTTCGTAACCCGACTTTGTGCTTGCATTTTGTATTTGTACTATCCCTGTTCTGACAGCGTAGAACTCTAGGGTTGCATGTTTAACCTTATTTATTTAATTTGAAAGACTTTAAGCCCGTGAAGCGTATTTCTGGTATTTTAGAGTCAATGTCAGATGGGAGAAGGGCACATCCCCGGTGGGTCCCACGGGGGATCGGGACGGGTCCTGTCAAAAATACCCCTAGTGCCCAAATTACCAAAACACTCATGAACGTTCAGGTCCATAACTTGTTCATATGGCCTCCTTTTCCGTGTGCCACTTGTCTACCTACTCATGAGTTTGAGACTCCTGCAACGGTCCAATCCAAACTTTCGAGTAGTTTTCCGAACTCAAAAAGACTTTTGAGACCTTTTAAAAGTAAGGATAATTACGTCCATTTCTAATTTAATTCATGAAACTGCTCCAATTTCTAGGATAGATCGTCATACAACTTGATAAGCAACTAATTTATTACCTTTATATCAATTTTTTTTACGTTTTACTTTGTTAGAATCTTAATTATATTCATTCTATTTCATTTTACAGTTTGCATATACTAATTATAAGAATTGATAATTTAGTAGCTAATTATCAGAATTAATAATTAAGTTAATAATTAATAATTAATTATTAAATGCACGCCCTCATTTCCGATGTCCCATGCTTTACTTCAGTTCGCCAATCTTCTTTGCGAGGCCCACAATCCATTTAAGCCTAGTTTTTCCACACGTCTAGAAACCCAACGCATGTCTCCCATGCAGCCAAAGCGTTAGCTTGCACTCGCGCATCAGCCTATCTCGCAAGTCAAAATTTCCATCTAGCGCGACTTTGGCTCACATTTGCACGCGTATCCAAGTTTCCCGCCAGCCCATCTCGCGCGTCCAAGCTTCAGCCCAGCATGACCCATGATCAGCATGCGTGTTCAGCAGGCCCAGTGCTTCACTTTGTGCATTCCAGTAAGCTTCCACCGAAGACCAAGTGTCCTAGTCCAGCCATTTTTCCCGAACAGACCCAAGTCCAAATTCTAGTAGGCAACCCCAATGTCCAATAAACACAAGGAAACAATTTCCCCTTTTTAATTAGGTTTTATATTTCCTTTTTAATTCTGATTTGTTCTACCTTTTTAATTAGGATTTATTTTCCCTTTTTAAATTAGGATTTTTATTACCTATTTAATTAAGTTTTGTACTTATTCTTTCACTAGGATTTAGAATACCTTTTACCTTTAGGACTTTAATTTAATTAGTTTAATCCTTTTCCTTTTAGAATTAAATTGTGAACTCCTATTTACTTGAGGATTAATTTTCACCTATAAATAGAGAGGCTTAGGTTATTTGTAAGGGTCGCTCATTATTTGTATCAAAGCTCTACTTAAACAAAATTTTCCTCTTCAATAAATTCAAGATTTCTCGTGCAAGGTTAATTATATCATACTTCATCCTCTACACCTTCATCTGTGGCATAGTCAGGCTGTCCCTGAGTGTCTCACCAAAGAGTGCCCAATCACTTCATATCCATAGGGTGTCCCGAAGAGAAAAAGTGTAACACGGCCTCTTTACCTTATAGTTATCTTTTATGCTTGAACATCTTGGTTTATGAACTGATTTTTAATATTATTCTTGGTTTTATGATTTGTATTGCTTTAATATTCTATGTGTTTTATGATTCTAGTTTTTGTTATGATTGTATATTTGTGCTTAATGCTTGATTAGATATGTCAAGTTGTCCTCGAGTCTAATTCATTGAAAGTGTATGTCGGGTTGTCCCTGAGCACGTACTTAAGATAATATGCAAATAACTCGTAAGGCTAGAATTAGAGGATTTCATAGGTTGAAGTTCATCGAATTCATGAATGAGTAAGGCATAAAGAATGAGTTGACCATGTGTAAGTAATAGATTAGGTTAGTTTAGGTTTAGTTTAATTATTTAGGACTTTAAAATCAATCTTTACCCCCCAATTAACCAATCAAACGATAATCATGCTTAGGTACCCTCAACCCCCGGTACAAAACGATCCCTATTTACCAATGTTACATCTACAAAAAAAAAAGGGTTTTGATTGCATACGTTTCCTTAAGTGTTGAGTGTGACTTTGTGTTTACTTTAATGCTTAATTTTTGCGTATCAATTTTTGGCGCCGTTTTCGGGGATTGAAAAATCTTTTGTGTGATTTTGTTTGTGTAAATATGTTTATAATGTAAATTTCATACTTGTGCATAACTTTCACACTTGTAAATTGTGGAAACATAGTCTTACTTCTATATGTCATCTTTGTAGAAATTAACTTGTAAAGTTGAGTGCTAACTTAATTTATGAGGAAATAGGAGAAGAGTTCAAGATAAATGGCTACCAATTGAAGCTGTACCTCGAGTAAATTGGTACACATGATGTGGAGTTCGAAAGAGTGCATAGACCTCGCATCAAATGAGTTGATTGAAGCACTTCGTCTAGGCTGAAGACGTTAAATTCAAGTGCTTGTTGGGAGGCAACCCAATGGAGGAGGCAACCCAATGGAGGAGTCTACAACATATTAGCATTCTCTTCCCTTATCTTTTATTTTTTATTGTTTTTATTATTGTTTTATTTTCGTAAACTCTATCTTATACTTGATTCTATGCTTATACTTTTACTTTAATACATCGAGAATAATGTCGGATTTACGTGTGAGGAAGGGGTTTACAACTTTGTGAGTCTTACTTTAATAATAATAAAAAATTATGATAATAATAATAATAATAATAATAATAATAATAATAATAATTCAAAAAAAAAATTGTGTGTTTTATGTTGTTTTCAAGAGTCTTAGGATGCCCTTAACTAGTTGACGATGAATTCGAAAAACAATAATATTATGGCATTTTCATATCAATTTGTTGGAAATCTTGTGCTAAGTGAGATATTTTGAATGTTATGACTTGTAGTAGATATGGTTTGTAAAACTTGGTACATAATTTGCATGTTAGAATTAAGTTTTGAATCACAATTAACCCTTGTGAGTTTTTGAGCTATATGTTCTATCTTTTCATGAGTGTAATTCATTTATAGCTTATACATGCCTCATATGATTACTTGTAATAGCTTGAATGAGCTAGAGATTGCTAGACCTTATTCATGTTAATTTGCAAAGCTTATAGTCAATACATACTTTGATTATGGATATGATTGAAGGCACCTAGGTTTTCCACCATTTTTCCAAATAGCCATGTGTCCCTTTTGTGCGCATGAGTTGTGACACCCCTAGTTAGCCCTTTTGAGCCCATGTTTAGCCTTTTCTTTCTTTACCATACATATCTAAACTCATAGCCTAGTATAGGTATCCTTACCATTGTTCTAATGACTTGGTTGAAGATTTCGAAACTAGCACACTTGAGGATGGCATGAAGATATTCTATTCTAGGTGATGATGTGTGTATAAGGATATATTTGTCCAAATTACTTGATGTATTGTGTGATTGCCGAAAAAAAAAGCAACAAAAATTGAGAAAGAAAGAAAAAAGTGGAAAAAAAAAGAATAAATGAATATGAGAGCAAGAAAGAGTTTCAAAAGGAAAAAAAAAAATTTAGCTCTCCGACAATTTGTTTTGAATGTAAGTATTTGGATTGATTAAAAATGATATTTGGCTCCCATATGCTCTTGGTAATGCTATGGAGGAAAATGTGCTCGTAATTGATAAGTCTTGGTGCAATGACTAAGTCTTTGTACTTGATGTATTGTGTGAAGCGCCATATGACACGAGGCTCTCTTTCCAAAGACTATGCTCCTGGTGCTTAATGGGTAGAAGAGCTCGGCACATGGACATACTCATTATCTCTAAGTGCGGGTGGAGCTAACATCGAGACCTTTAACGGGGCAGGAGCGAAGTTCCATGACTTGAAGTGAGGCTTTTCACAAGGCGAGGCATGCTTCATCCTCAAAACAAGGCTTCCCATGACGCGAGGCGAAGTGCATGTGGTGCCATGAAGTAACTGAAGCCTTCCAAGGAGTTGCATTGGATGACAGATGGCCTTCTAGAGACTTGATTGTTGAGCTCAAAATGGGGTGGTAACAAGGTGGAGCATGGAGGATCGATCATGCCCCTTTCAAAGCTCGCCTAATTGAAGGAAGAGAGCTTGGAGATGCCATCATCTAGACGCTAAAGCCAAGTGGTGTGAAGACACATGACACCAAACCATCGTTTCGTCTTGGAGTTTAAAGTCAAGCTGCTTTGTTGTCATCGCAGAGTCAAGCAATGGTGAAGTTTCTTTTGTGAAGCCAACTGTGCCAAGTAAGCATTGCTGAGGAGGTTTCCCCCATTGCTTAAAGAAGGCCATGGACGATGCGTCACTAGAAGTCCACGATGGGATGATCGAAAGCCTCCAAGGCTTGCTCATAGGTTGACAAAGAGACTCTGAGGTCGTTCGGGTCCTGATGATGAGCATCATGATTCTTCTTGGCTCATTGCTTCATCTTAGCATTGAATATATGTTTGAGCATTCAACTGGTGAATTGCCAACTTCTTTAATTTTCATTAATAGAAGCCTTCCATTTTTTGAGTGCTTGTCAATTTTCGGCATATTTGACCTTTATACAATAATTTTGGTCTTCTGACTTCATTTTAGTTTTGAATTGAGTTTCGTTGGTGGCATTGGAAAGCTGACTTCCGTACCTTTTTAGCACCATCAAGCTCTCTTGAAGGAAGTAAAATTTGAGCGTGGTACGTTCAAATGAATTCAAAGTTGTGTTATTGAATTTGTAGGCGCATGCCTTGAGACATTTACCCAAGATTTTTCTTAACATGAACCAGTTGTTGCACCCCTTGGTGGGGTTGGGAAGTGATATTTTGTAGCTTGGAGATGCCAGAAAGTTCATTTGTTGGGTATGAGCTATACATCCTTGGGATTGTTCTTGAGTACTATGTTCCTTATTTTTGGTTAACCGCATTAAGATTAGCCATCGAGTTCCTTGAGGTGACGGCTTAGCTCTTTGAGGTGAAGGCTACACTTTGCCCTTTGGAGAGGTGCTTCGATTCCTTCGTAGGTGAATTCCATGAACTTTTTACTAGTTTTGGGCTTTGGTGCTTCACGGAGCGCAGGTGTTGATAGGTTGCGAGTTGAAGGAATTATGACTTTGACAAACAAGGATGTTGATATGCCGCAGAACGATTGCCTCGATGCGTCGTATGGCGATTTCCTTGACGTGTCGCAGGGCGATTCCCTTTATGCGTCATGGGGCAATTGCCTTGATACTTTGCAAACAATGCATTGCTTCGTGTGTGAAGGCTTGGTTACTTCACGGGCTGAAGGCATTGATGCTTTACGAGCAAAGGACTTGATGCTTCGAGCGAAGCCGTTGACACTCAACGAACGAATGCATTGATGCTTCACGGGACGAGTGCGCAGATTGCTTCATGGATGAAGGCGTTGATGCTTCATGGAGCGAAGACGTTGATGCTTTTCGTATCATGGGTGTTGACACTTCATGAGATGAAGTCTTGGCTGCTTCACTGGGAGAAAACCTCTATGCTTCATGAGCGAAGGCTTTGATGCTTCGCGGGGAGAAGACTTTGATGGTTTGCGGGGCGAAATTATGGCTACTTCCCAGGGCAAAAATGTTGATGCTTCACAGATAAAGGCATTGAGTACTTCGCATGGAAAAGGTTTTGAGTGCTTTGCGGGGGTGAAGGCTTGGAATTCTTCGCGGGGCGAAGGCTTGGAGTCCTTCGCGGGACGATGGCTTGGAGTGCTTCGCGGGGTGAAGGCTTAGAGTGCTTCGCGTGGTGAAGGCTTGAAGTGCTCTACATAGCAAAGGCTTGGAGTGGTTCGCATGGTGAGGGCTTAGAGTGCTTCGCGAGGCAAAGGCTTGGGTGCTTCGCATGGTGAAGGCTTGGAGTGCTTCTCGTGGCGAAGGCTTGGGGTGCTTCGCATGGCTAAGGCTTCGGGTGCTCCGCGGGACGAAGGCTTCAAGTGCTTTGTTTGACGAAGGCTTGGAGTGCTGCGTGGGGGTGAAGGCTTGGAGTGATTCGTGGGACGAAGGCTTGGAGTGTTTCATGGGCCGATGGCTTGGAGTGCTTCGCGTGTAGAAGGCTTGAAGTGCTCTGCATGGCGAAGGCTTGGAGTGCTTCGCATGGCAAAGGTTTAGAGTGCTTAGCAGGGCGAAGGGTTGGGTGCTTCGCATGACAAAAGCTTGGAGTGCTTCTCGTGGCAAAGGCTTGAAGTGCTTCGCGTGGCGAAGGATTTAAGTGCTTTATTTGGCAAAGGCTTCGAGTACTTCACGTGGCGAATGCTTCGAGTGCTTCACGTGGTGAACGCTTCGAGTGTTTCGTGTGGCGATGGCTTCGTGTGCTTCGTAGGGCGAAGGTGTAACGACCCGTCCCGTAAATTGGGATTAGATTAGTGGTTAATGACGGATTAGTGAAGATAATCGGTGATTAGTTGGATAATTTCGGACGGCCGGTGCGGAATGACGATTTTGCCCCTAAAATGGGTAAAAATGTTAACTTTTGTTCGGGCAGTCAAATGGACTTTGACCGATGACCGTAACGTAGTTCGGGACAAAGTTACGGAATTGGAGGTCGAATGACAAAGTTACGGATCTAGGAACTTGAGGGGCAAAATGGTAATTATGAAGGTAAGGGTAATTTGGTCATTTCTTGCATTGGGATTAGTGCCCCTGATCAGGGATTAGTGCCCAGTGATTAGGGGACACATGGTTGCATCAGATGTGTGTGTCCACCAGGTTTTGGACACCTGGCTGGGTCTGGATGGATGTAGAAGGCTCAACTGGTTTTAAATTTGTGCACGGTGTGTGTGTGTGGTTTTACAAACATAGGGAAACAGAGACAAGGATGATCGTGGAACCCCAACCTCCTCAAAACCTGATCAGATGAAGATGGGGTGTGAAGGAAAGTTGGAAAGGAGACCGTGCTGAGACGACTGGTGGTCACGGCGAGGTTCAATGGCGGAGGACGACGGTGGTAAATGAGGGAAACCCGAGAAGCCCCTGTTTATGTTTGAACTGGAAACGTTGGTTAAAAGGGATGATGATCCATTAATTTGATCGAGTTAAGTGTTTGAGGTTAAGAGGAAGTGGTGGAGGCTGTTTTTGAGACCTTAGGTCGACGATAAGGGAAAAAACCCGAAGAAGCATCTTTTGAGTTCTAAAATGGCAGGTTCAGATTTTGTGTCTAATAGTTTTATTGGTTCAATAGGAAGGGTTCTGATTGTGATGATGAGCTGATGGGAGGAAGATTTAGGGCCAATGGTGGCCGGCGTATCAAGAGCATAGTGGAGACATTTTGAAGATTTGATCGAGTTCGAAGAAGGTAAGTTGTAGTCGTGATTTTTAATAAGAACATTATAGATCAATTAGAAATGAAGGGAAGTAGCTATAGGATCAAAGAGAATAAAAAATGGATCAAAAATATAGGAATTACATAGGTGAACCGCTCACGCTGGTCCAACTGGACCGGGTCTGCAGCACCAAACCGAATCCGGTTCAACAGAGGTTGAAGATGAGCACAATACCTGGCGAGTGAGGCCCACGCGCAACCCCTTTGGGCAGCGCGTGTGGGCGCGTGGCACGGATGTTGAGGGAGGTTCCAACACGACTTTTAAAGTATTCGATGTAATGAAAATTTTGGCTTTGGTTTCGAGTCGATCGAACATCGTCTCGATATATTTTGGGATGTCCGAAGGTTTTAGGGCTCGTTTAAAAATAGTTAAAAATTCGAGAAAATTACGGGGTTCTAGTAGAAGCTTAATAAAGTAGTTAGTGATCTTATTATGGGATTTGGACAGGTTCGGGAAATGATAGTAGATTGGCCAAGAAAAGCGTAAGCGCACCCGTATCAAGGCAGTGGCAAAATGGTCTGTGAATGGACTTTGCTTTCTGACTTATGATGCATGCATATATGTTTTATATGTTTTCTATATATGTAAGGACCCATCCCGGAAATTAGGGTTAAGACAATGATTAATATGGGATTAGTGAGCTTAATCAGTGGTTAGTTGGTTACGAAAGGTCCGTTAGCGTAGAATGACGATTTTGCCCCTAGGTTGGGTAAATAGTTAACTTTTAGTTCGGGAGGTCAATTGGGTATTGACCGGTGACCGTGTCGTATTTCGGGACGTCACGAATCCGTAGACAGGTGGCACGCCCGATTCCGACATCCGAGGAGGAAGTTATGATGTTCGGAAGGTTGAGGGCATAACCGTAATTTTGTTAAAACAGGGGGAGAGTTGACTTTTCGTACGATCAGGTTTTAACTCGTTGACCTAGGACTGTTAGGTAGATCTCGTCGTCCTGAGTTCAACGACAGGCGGTACGTGTTCATCGGACCTAGGATGCGTAAGATACGGGTCTAAAACGGTAAGGGCATAATTGTAATTTTGACTCAAAGGAGGGGTATTTTGGTCATTTGCACATTGGGATTTGTGCAAATGGGATCAGGACAAGTGTACAATGGAGATGGGGATATTTTGGTTTGGGACCACAGGGCCATGACACGTGGGGTTTGGCTAGAGGTTTCTAGGATTTTTCACGTTTCAATTAAACGATTGTGTCGTGTGTGCTCGTGTGTGTTCGAACAAGTGAGAAATAGAGTGAGGCTGAGAAGGGGAAAATCGATCAGGTGAAGAGTGATGTGAGTAGTGGTGAATTTCTGAGTGAGAAAAGAGATTTAGAGGGAGTTGAGGAGTGATTTTGAGTAAGAGTGTCGTGAGGAATTTGAGTGTGTACGGTGTGAGTTCTCAGGGAGAAACAGAGAAGAAGTTTGGTGGTGGTGCAACCGTGTGTTGCCCAATCCTCAACTTGGACCCATGGTGGCGTTGGGAGGACGGAGGAGAGTCGAACAGACCCAGCGGAGCTCACGGCGGCGGCCTAAGCACAGGTAATTTCTAGTTCCCTTTCAAATGCTCTGTTTTGCTGTTTAGGTTAAAACCACTAGTCGTGGGTTTTGAGTACGAGTCGAGGGTTTTGGTGAGTTGTGTGAGACTCAGTGAGGTCCTAGGAGTTGTTTAGTGTAGCCACTGTGACGGGGGAGGACTTGGGTGGCCGAATTGTGAAACAGGGGACAGAACGGGTTACGGTGTCGAGTTTGGGACGATGATCTAGAGGCTTAGTCGTCGTGTTAGAGTGAGGGGAATAGGTTGCTTAGGACTGGACGGTGAGAATGGTGAAAAGAGAAGTCGAAATGGTGAAGGAACGGTGGAGAACCGAGTACGCCGGTTCAGACCGGTTCACCCGTTGAAGACGACGATGAACAGTGACTGTGTGCAAGCGCGTGAGGCCCACGCGCAGCCACTTTGGTCGGCGCATGCGGTGGTTTCTGGGGAAAGTGTCAACTACGTTTTTGGTCTAGAGGTTGTAACGAGTCTAGTGGAATAGGTTTCGGGTTATTCAGACGTCGTTTGAGGTTAGTTCCGCGAGGTTGAAGGTTTAGGGTTCCGGTTCGTTACGTTTAGGATCCGGGGATTTTTGGAGAAAATTAGGAGAGCCTTAGTAGACGTGTTAGTGATGTTCTTTGGTGACTTGTGACAGGATCGGGACTTCCCGAGGAAGCTGAGGAACGTACGGGTTGTACGGGGCACGAGTGACGTGCCGGTGACTGTGAGTGGATCCTTTCTCTAAAATCGAGCATGCATAACTGTTTTTCTATCATTTTTTTATGGTTTTACATGTGATTTCATGATTGTTGAATATGCTATGTTCATTTTACTTAATTGCACGTTTTTCGAGAAAGTACGGTTTTCAGCACGTTTTACGAGAAAAGTTTGGATTCTGATTCTGATGCCATGAATTGGGGTTTTCAAACGATAAGTGATTTTCAATGATTATAAATGGATTTTGAGACGTGATTTGATAATCAAGGTTTTCGGTTTTAGAATCGGATTTCGGAAAGCGGAATTTGGTTTTAAAGTTGAAAAGTGGAATTCCGGATTTGGGTTCGGAATGACGGTTCTGGATGCCGGAAGGGCATCAGACTAGTGATTTCGGATTCGGGTTTGGATACGGATTTAGAAATGGTTTTCAAATGGTTTGGATTGGATTTTCTGGATCTGGTTATTGGGTTTAAAGACCCGGATATTGTGATTGACGGGGGACGAGCCTGGATTGGGTTTAAAGACCCGGATTGAGTTTAAAGACTCGGGAGTTTAAAGACTCGGATATACTGATATTTCCCCCGTAGGCCTGTTGAGTTTAAAGAATCGGGAGTTTAAAGACTCGGATATTATTGAGGCCTGGTTATTGAGTTTAAAGACTCGGGAGTTTAAAGACTCGGATAGGTCCAGCAGGTTTGATCGGATAATGATTGTTTGAGACTTATGTTTTATGATATGGTTTTATGATGTTTATGACGTGATTTCTGTAACTGCTTTCAATTCTATTGTTATGACGATCTTGATGTGATTTATAACTGTTTTCAGCAAATGGGTTATGCATGTGTGATTTCAAAAAGGAGGGCCAAAACCCTGGTTTTTTTAAGAAATGGTTTTTGGAAACTCTTCTTTTATTTATGGTCTACTCACACCTTCTGTTTTAAATTGCCCTCCAGGTCGTGGAGTTAGCGCGGGGGTTGACGTTGAGGCAGCGTCGGAGGCATAGAATACTCGAGAGTGATCCCGGAGTGCTTTACATTTTCCGTTGTGCGTGTACCTTGTTTATCAGTTTTCTTTCCTTTGTATTTGGTACTATGCTCTGTAAAACTTTGACTTCGGGATGTTTAAATTTTCTCTTGCGTCTGACATGTAGTTTGGTGGTTTTTGTGAGGTTACTTTGGTTTTTGTGTCGGGGTATCAGACGGGAGCAGGATTTACCTCGGATTTCGGGGTGGAACCGAGGTGGGTCCTGACAATATATGATTCTATGATTTTGATTATGATCTTGATGGTTTACGGTTTTGCACGGTTTTTGAGATATTTACGGAATTGCGTGTTTTACGAGATTTCGATCGATATTGTGATTTGACTATGGTTTTAATGATTTAACTTCGGATTTGAAATACGATTTGATTTTAATGATTTGAAATGGATTTTGGAAAATTGATTTCCGGCTTGAAGCCCAGTTCAGAAAAGTAATTTTAAAGAACGTGATTTCGGGTTTTTGAATCGGATTTCGGAATGACGATTCTAGATTCGGTTTTGAAGCTTGAAAGTGAATTTCCAGATTTGGGTTCGAAATGATTGTTCCGGATGCTAGCTTACGGAATGATGGTTTCAGATTCGAATTTGGAAATGGATGATGGATATGATTCCGGATGTGGATTCGAGACACTGTTCGAATTCGGTTGAGAATTCGAAATAGTGATTTTGAATTCGGATTTGGACATGGATATGTAAAATAGTTTTCAAATGATTTTGGATTGGATTTGCTGGATCTGGTTTTTGGGTTTAAAGACCCGGATATGATACATGACAGGGGGGGACCAGATTGGGTTTAAAGACCCGGATTGAGTTTAAAGACTCGGGAGTTTAAAGACTCGGATATTGATATTTCCCATCTATGCCTATTGAGTTTAAAGACTCGGGAGTTTAAAGACCCGGATTATATTGAGGCCTGGATTTAGTTTAAAGACTTGGGATTTTAAAGACTCAGATAGATCCAGGAGGTTCGATGGATGGAAATGTGGTTTCAAATATGTTTCACTGAGATTTGATGATAATGATTTTCAGATGTTTTGGACTATGACCCGGATGCTACGGATTTTGATGGTTTTGGGCTAAGGCCCGGGATTTGAGAAAAGGAAAATGAGTTCGGTTTTTCTTAAACGGTTTGAATCACCTGAATATAGAATGGTTTTATGACATGGGTATGATATGCATGCATTGGTTTTTAAATAGAGGGTATAAATGTAATTGTTTTATGTACTGTTTTTTCTGAACTTATACTTTATTTTTGTCCACTCACAGTCTTTTCGTGTTTTTGATACCTCCAGGTTGTTGCTGTGCGGAATTTTGGTCGAAAGAGACGGAGACATCACACACTGTAATGACCCGTCCCGAATATCGGGATTGAATATTAATTAATTATGATTTAGAATGACTAATCGGGGATTAGTTGAGTGAAATCGGACGAATTGTGCAAAATGACCGTTTTACCCCTACGTGGGCAAAATGTTGACTTTTAGTTCGGGTGGTCAAATGGACTTTGACCGATGACTGTGACGTAGTTCGGGACGTCACGAGTTCATAGACAGGTGGCACGTTCGATTCCGACGTTCGAGGAGAAAGTTATGATGTTCGGATGTTGAGGAGCATTTTGGTAATTTTGGTTAATTGGGGCCAAATGTTGACTTTTTGATCGGGAGGTCCGATGGACGAGGGTCAAGGACCGTTACGTAGGTCTCGTCGATACGAATCCAATGACAGGCGGCATGCCGAAATCGGAGATTCGACGACTAAGTTATGGTCACGGAATCGGACTCGATTGACCGAACGAACCGGGATTAAAATAATATTTTAATATGAACAGTACCCGGTGACTGAACACACTTGGATGAGTGACACTTGTCACTCATCCCTTAAATTGAGGCCTAAAACTAGGATCCTTGTTTTGGGGAGAACATAATTATTGTGTTTTATTAATTATTAATGAATTAAAAATCCATTAAACCTCCATTTTTCTCTTCTGTGTTTTCTTAACTCGTGTACCACCAAAATTCAAAATTCTTCCACCCTTAATCTCCTCCCTATCCACTAAACTTGTGAACGGAAATTGGAGAGAATTCAGAGACTGATTGAGTGAGGAAAACACGAGGGATTGAGGGAAACTGAAGAACTGGAAATTCGGATTTTGTTAAGTTTGGAGTGAATTTCGAATTCGAAGGTGTAGGCTTTGAGGATCACAATTGAGGATTCAATTCGACTTCTAGGATCAAAACGATCATCTTTGCAACAAGAACGAAGGGAAACCGTGTCGAATTGAGGAAGAACGAAGCTTCCATGGCTGCTTCAATTCGAGCTTGGGTTCAATGGGTTAGAGGTGAGATTGTATGAAATTGATCTTGTAGAAATGTTCCTTAAACTCTCACGATACTCACAAACAGGGTCGAAATCTATGAACCCGAATTGGAAACCCGTCGAGGATCGATCGAGAGTCGTGAGGATGTAGACCATGATTCGAGTAATTGAACTTGCAGAACTTAATTAGAGTTGGATTAGAAGGGATCAGTTGAAAGAACGGATAAATTTGAGGTTAAATTGAATGAGATTGAATCGGGTCTGTTCGCGGGTTTTTCAACCCGTTTACCAGACAAACGGGCAAAGGGGACGACTGTGCTGGTTACTGTAGCTAGCGCGTGGGGGCGCGTGAGTGAGAATCCCGAGGTACGATCAACATGACTTTTGATCCTCTCAGTGTAACGAACATTTTGACACTGGTTTCGATAAAATCGGATATCGTTTCGTTAATGTTCCGCGTATCCGAAGTTTTGTTTTACGTTTAAAATACGTATTTAAATTCCGGAAAAAATTGGGGAAAATTATATGAAGTATTTTGAGATGTTAGTAACCCTCTATAATGATTTTGGGCAGGAGTTGTGATTTCCAGAATTTACGGAAAAACATGCAGCTCAGAAACGGACCGTTTTGGACGGTGTGTGTGAGTGGACTTTGTTTTCTAACCGTGATGCATGCATATATGATTTAAATGCCTTATTATATGATTTTATATGCTTGGGCATGATTTATGTTTCAATCTGGTAATTTCTCGGTTTTATGATTATTATATTATTATTTTGGGCACAATTTTCGAGAAATTACGAAATTTGGTGAAAATGATGTTTGGACTTGGTTTATGAGTCCGGGATTGAAATTAATTGAAAATAATGTTTGGACTCGGATTATTGAGTCATGAATTGAAAAATGATGTGGTGACTCGAGAATGAGTCAATGGTCAATTTCGAGGATTTACGTGAAAATGGCAACGGAGGTTGCAACGCATGGATTTGCGTGAGAATGTTATTTTGGGTATGAGAACCCAAGTGAATAGTGATTTTGACTTGGATTTGGAGTCACTTGTGAAATTGTGAAATTAATGATTTATTGGGATTTTATGATTATTTTAATCATTCTTTCGGGCACGTTTTACGGGGAACGTGCAAATGATGTTTTGGGCTAGGCCCGGAGCTTAAATGATTTCTAAGATGATATTTTGGCTTTGTTGGCGAGTCAATGATGATTTTCGGATTATTTTATTGATTTAAAATGTGATTTTAACGGTTTATGTATAAATGGTATTTTGGGCTTTGAGACCTAGTTGGAAATGATCTTGACTTTGTATGAAGACAAGATTTGATTGAAATGTTTTGGGATTTAATTCCCGAGATGGTTTTCATTGTGATTGTGATATTCCCAGACGGTCGGAGCTTGGGGGGGATTACCCAGACGACCGGAGCTTGGGGGATGTGATTGTAGGATCCGGAGTTGATCCTATGGTAGTCAGCTTCTCGTATGAGACTGAGCCTGGATGTACCACTCGGATGGGTCTGAGCCTGGGGATGTGTTCGCCCAGAGGTGACTGAGCCCGAGGGGGTTGAGCCCAGAGGTGTCTGTTCCCGAGAGAGTGAATGGATATTGGCCTACGCGTAGTGCAGCACTTGTGAGTAGTGCAGTTTGATTGATTATGCACTTGTGAGTAGTGCAGAAGTGATTTGTGATATTTTGTGAACTTGTGAGTAGTGCGGATTGATTGGATTGATATATTTATTGTGCACTGGTGATTAGTGCTGATTGATGTTGGTTGTGATAGCGTACTGGTATTGAGTACAAGTTTTTGGTCTTTGTGGCCAGGTGATTATGTTTTCACATGTTGTGGCCTAAGAGCCGGGATTTGATGTTTTATAACATGAACTGATTTGGTGAACATGAGTTTTATGGACCATGGGAAAATATGTTTTGATTTTATCGGTCCACTGTTCATACTTGAATGATTTCATACTATTACTCATGTTTTACGATATGCATTCAAGTTTGTGAAAACTGGAGGGTAAGAATGTATTTTGGCAAATGTTTTTATAAGAGGTCATTTTTGTCCACTCAGACTTTTTCTGTTTTATTGACCCTTCAGGTCATGGCGCGATGATCGAGGCTATTTGAGAGGTGGAGGTATGAGCGGGCACCGGCGCAAATATCCCTTGTCTGGCAGGTGCTGAAGGGTAGTTTCGGACTTTCAGTTGACTTGTCAGACGGAAGCAGGACCGGGCACGGTTAACTTTTTCCTTCGGGGACGGGTCCTGTCACACACGCGATCCACAATAGAGTCTGCGCGCTCTGGGAACTCCGGAAGTTTTGAAGGGTTCGTTTGGAAATCCCTTGTCTGACCTACGTGTCACATGGAGGTTGGACGTCGGTTTAGGCTTCGTGTCATGCGTACGTTAGACGGAAGCATGACTTAGCCCTTAATCCCGGGGGATTGAGGGTGGGTCGTGTCAGAAGACTTGGAGTGCTTCTCGTGGCGAAGGCTTCGAGTACTGCGCGTGGCGAAGGCTTAGAGTGTTTTGCGTGGCGAAGGCTTCGAGTGCTTGAAATGAGGTGTGTCACAACTCAAGGTGAGTCATGTTCCAATTGTGAGGCAAGACGTGTTATAGTTGCAAGGAAAGACATGCTACAGCTACAATTAGGGATATCCTATAGTGCGAGGTGAGGCGCAGCTAGGCGAGGCATGGTTGGAGCTCGAACGGATCAAATGACTGAGGTGATCTTTCCAATAACCACACAAGTAGTGTTTGGTGGATTGAAGAGCTTAGTACATGGAGAGCAAGGCGAGGAGCTGTAGAATGCAAGGCGAGGAGCTGTAGAATGCAAGGCGAGGTGCAGTAGAATGCAAGGCAAGGTGCAGAAGAGTGCAATGCGGGCGCGAGGCATGGTGCAAGTGCGAGGCATGCTGCAAGTGCGAGGTGAGGTATTCTACATCCAAGATTTGGCATCCCACAACTCAAGGCAAGGCAAGGTTAGAACAGGATGTGAAGCCCAGATGATACGAGGCTCTCTTTCCAAAGACTATGCTCCTAGTTCTTGGTAGGTAGAAGAGCTCGACGCATGGAAGGACTCGTCATCTTCAAGTGCGGGTGGTGCCAACATCGAGACCTTCAATGTGGGAGGCGCGAAATTCCATGACTTGAAGTGAGACTTGTCATAAGGCAGGGTGTACTCCATCCTCAAAGCAAGGCTTCCCATGATGCGAGGCGAAGTGCATGTGGTGCCATGAAGTACCTGAAGCCTTCCAAGAAGTTTCTTTGGATGACGGATGACCTTCTAGAGACTTGATCTTCAAGGCCTTGTTGAGCTCAAAATGGGGTGGTAACAAGGTGGAGCATGGATGATCGATCTTACCCCCTGCAAAGCTTGAGACATTGTACATCATCGCCTAATTGAAGGAAGAGAGCTTAGAGATGCCATCATCTAGACACTGAAGCGAAGTGGCATGAAGACACAAGGCACCAAACCATTGTTTCGGTTTGGAGTTTAAAGTCAAGTTATTTTGTAGTCGTTGTAGAGTCAAGCAGTGGTGAAGTTTCTTTTGTGATGCCAACTATACGAAGTAAGCGATGTAGAAGAGGTTGCCCCTATTGTTTAATGAAGCCCATGGATGATGCGTCACTAGAAGTCCACGATGGGATGATCGAAGGCCTCCACGGCTTGCTCAAAGGTTGACAGTGAGACTCTAAGGTCGTGCCAATTCTTCTTGGATTGTAGCTTGATCTTAGCATTGAATAAATATTTGAGCATTCAACTTGTGAATTGCCAACTTCTTTAATTTTCATTAATAGAAGCCTTCCATTTTTTGAGTGCATGTCGATTTTCGGCAGATTTGACCTTTATGCAGTAATTTTGGTCTTCTGACTTCGTTTCAGCTCCGAATTGAGTGTCGTTGGTGGCGTTGGAAAGCTGACTTATGTACCTTTTTAGTGTCATCAAGCTATCTTGAAGGAAGTAAAATTTGAGCGTGGTACGTTTGAATGAATCTGAATGTTGTGTGTTGGAATTTGTAGTCGCAAGCACTGAGACATTTACCCAAGATATTTCATGACATTAACCGGTTGTTGAACCTCTTGGTGGGGTTAGGAAGCGATAGTCAGTAGCTTTTACAAGTCCAGCAAGTCTATTTGTTGGGTATGAGCTATACATCCTTGTGATTGTTTTTAAGTACTATATTCCCCATTTTTGGTTAACCGCATTGAACTTAGCAGTCAAGTTCCTTGTGGTGACGACTTAGCTCTTTGAAGTGAAGGCCACACTTTGCCCTCTGGAGAGGTGCTTCGAGTCCTTCATAGGTGAAGTCCATGAACTTTTTCCCAGTGTTGGGCTTTGGTGCTTCATGGGGCGCAAGTGTTGATAGGTTGTGAGTTGAAGCATTATGGCTTTGACAAACAAGGATGTTGATGTGTCACAGAGAGATTGCCTTGATGCGTTGTAGGGCAATTCCCTTGACACGTCATGGGGCGATTTCCTTGATGCACCGTGGGGTGATTACCTTGATGTTTCACGAGCAATGTGTTGCTTCATGTATGAAGGCTTGGTTACTTCACGGGTAGAAGGCATTGATGCTTTACGAGCAAAGGACTTGATGCTTCGAGAGAAGCCGTTGACGCTCATCGAACGAATGTGTTGATGCATTGTAGGGAAAGTGCACGGATTGCTTCATGGATGAAGGCATTGATGATTCATGGAGCGAAGACGTTGATGCTTCGCGTATCAGGGTGCTAACACTTCATGAGACGATGTTTTGGTTGCTTCACTAGAAGACAACCTCTATGCTTCATGAGCTTAGACGTTGATGGTTTGCGGGGCGAATGCGTTGAAGGTTCGCGTGACGAATACTTTGATGGTTCGCGGGGCGAAGGTGTTGATGCTTCACAGATAAACGCATGGAGTACTTTGGATAGAAAATGTTTTAAGTGTTTTGGGGGGCGAAGGCTTGGAGTGATTCGCATGGCTAAGGGTTGCAGTGCTTCGCAGTGCGAAGGCTTCGAGTGCTTTACGTGTCGAAGTGGAGTGCTTCGCTTGGAGAAGGGTTCGAGTGCTTCACGTGGCAAATAATTCTAGGTCTTTGCATGGAGAAGGGTTCAAGTGCTTCACGGGGCGAAGGTTTTGAGTGCTTCGCGTGACGAAGGCTTCGAGTGCTTTGCGTGGCGAAGGCTTTGTGTCTAAGCGGTACTTGTACTCCAAGTGTATAGCTTTATTTTTTGGAGTCACTTGGAGATGTTTCATAGGACATGGTCTAACACTTGGAATTGATGATGCATGGTTGAATTTGGTGTCGAAGGTCGCCTTCTAGACTACCATCATATTGGACCCCTTGGAGGTGTTGATCCTGCATCTTCCAAACATCTTCAACATGTAGTATGCATCTGCAAGGGGGAGAGTAGCGTTGAGTAAGGTAGTGTCGACTTCCTAGGGTCTTCATTGTCAACGTGTATGAGCGTGCTGTTGGGTATGTCCCATCATCCTCGCTACAACGACAAGAACACCTTGTGCCTTCGTCAACTTGTCTACTGGACTTGAGCAGGTGTGTGCAATCTAGGAGAGTGCATGATGTCGTTATCTCTTACGTGGTACTCAACATGTGATAGTGCTCTGAAGTGCCTCCCAAGTCTTTCATGAGCTGATGGCCTTCCGAGGTGCTGGCTTCTTATTATGTGAGTGCAACTTTTTCTCCAGAATCACTTACTGACGTGTCTCGAGAAATTATCTGGCGACAAACGCGCTCTTGGTTGGTGTTCCTTGGGACGTTAGCCTGTCCTTCTTGATGTGGGTTACGTCTCCTAGTAGCATCGGATGTTCCAAGGTTTCTCAGAAGTCTTGGGAGTGTCCTCTTGCGTGCCGGGTGGAGCGTTGAGACTTATGCCAAGAGCTCTGGTGGCAAGGTGTCACACCTCGTTCTTCACAGGATTGAGTGCATGCTCGTGCAGTGCATGTCATACAGAGCATTAGGACTTACGTCTCGAGGCGGCAAGGTTTCATGTTGTGTCCTTCATGGGCTTGAGCGTGTCCTCATGCATGATGTAGGTTGTTCATAAGACTCGGAAGTTCTGCGTCAGCATGGATCCAATTTGGGGCTTGTTGTGACACCTTTCTAACTAGTCGCCCATCTACAAGTGAAAAGGTTGTCGTCACGCGAAATGCGAGAAGTGGATTGATGTCGAGGAGTACGTCAATACCGAGTGGTTTTAACATGGCTTGGACGTAGTATCCACGGGCTCACACCCTTTATTGCATCATAGAAAATTCCGATTGCATAACAGATCGCATTTCCCATTAAGGGTGATTCAGTTGAACCTCTGGGATTCCCCTGAGTAAGTTGCTCTTATGATAAGTCGTTGTGAAGAAGACGGTAGGCCTGTCAGATCGTTTCATTCTTCAAGTTCTTGACGTAGACGAAGAACGATGAATGATGGACAATGAATGATGAACAATAATGAAGTTTTTCTTGAAAACGTTGGAGAGCATGCATTGAGTATTTTTTTTCTCAATTCGGCTCTCAATGAAAACACCAGTTGTTGATGCAGAAATCGTTCGGACTTGTAGAATTCCTTATTGATCCCTACACACAATAACAAGAAATAATCGGAGTTAAGGTTGAAGCCCGGGGGGTGGTTCAACCAAGAACACTCTGATGCCTAAGTCAGTTTAATCAAGAGAAATAAACCGGCAGAGTTTCAGTATGAGTTTTCAATTACCTTTAGAGGTGAGTGAAACTCTGTATTTATAGTGGAGTCTTATGGGTCAGCAGAGCGTCTGATTGGTTGAAAAAAATAATATCAAGTAGGTGATTCTATTGGGAGAAATCACTCATTATTAACTATATAATTAATAATAAATAACTCGTGAATAGATTACTTATTATTGATATTAATCTGATTAATTAATATATTTAATTGATAATTATATTAAATTAATGCATAAATCTTATGATGACTTCGTCGTCTATACCAAGAATAATATTGACATTATGAGAATTATGAGTCACGTGTCAGCTACATAATTTTCTGGTGATTTATGGTTTCACGATTACATTGATACTCACTCACTTGCACAATTACGTTTATATTCACTCACTTGGCTGTACACTTGGCATTTTGATTAAACAGCCAATTCACTTGCAGTGATTAGGCTTAAACACTAACACACAAAGCCAGAAAAACACAGCAAACACCACAGCAAACACCACAGCAACACGGCCTCGTCGCGCCCCCACGACCCTCGCTCACCGGAAGGAAAACAGAACTGGAGAACACCACAACCACCCTTCACTCGCATAGGAACAAGAACCAGACCTACACGAAACCAGAAACAGGAAGAACTTTTAAACTTTGAAACCTTAACTCTAGCAAAGCGGGAGGGACTTTTTGGGGAAAATACTTATGTGATATTGTTGTATAAAAAGATTAGTTAATTATTATAATAATTAGAGAAAAAAATAAAAAAGAAGGAAGGACGGACAAGAATGGTGAGTACTGACCATGCTGAGTGGTGACAGGGCAGGATCTAGTCGATTAGACTTCCTCTTGGAGTCTTCGTCATCGTGCTTCTTCATCATTCATTCTGGCTTCCTATCCTTACGCGTCAATTTTCGAACAAGAAGAAAGACAGGCCCATTGGGCCAACCGTCAATTTTGAGTCATTTTGTAATATTGTGAACCTCATGTTTCTAGGCATGGACCGACCTAACATTAATTGTATAGATTTATAATAGTATCGGTCGCTTAAAGACAAGAAGGATTATTAATTTTAAAGATTTGCTTGCAAGCACTCAAGTGCCCGGGAACGAATTATGAGGCTTTTCCCCATTTATTTATTTATTTATTTTTTTCCAGATGGGGGAGTGTTTGCGTTGGTGGTGATGTGGTATGTAAGGTGTGTGTGGGTGGGGGATGGTGCACTACTGCACTCTCTCGTCAGTGGTAGTGACTGGCCACTACTTTGGATTATGAATGATGACAGGCAATGTCATCCAATAAGTTATGGATGATCATCAGCATGCAATCACAAGGACTGGACGAATGCATTCATCATGGAAATGGACCCTTTGCATCATTTATTTCTGACTCATTTCATAATTGCCACCCCTCCTGGCCATTGCTAGTTCTGGCCTAGAAGTCCCTCCTTCAAAATTATAATGTCAGATTTGGTAGAGTTGCGACACTAACAATTACGTTAGCGTCAGTGCCAAACTCATATCTGTATAGGCACATGAACCTAATAAGTCCAAAACAACACGGAACTTAAGGTCATGAAAGCCCAAGACATCTGAAGGAAATGAGTAAAGCCCACAAAAAGAAGAAACATAAGAACGGAAAATGAAGAAAGAACATTTGATAGCGTACAAGAACAAATTTCTCATGACAAGGCAATCCATTTTGATGCAAGAAACTTACACCAGACACAAAATTAATAGCTTTCTCCAATTCAAGCTACATTCAAGAAAAACTCATGTCCTATTTTTGAAGAGGCACTGAATTTACATTCATCGAAGCAATGGACACACCTATTTGTCCAATCTTCAACTTATACTCCCACAAGCAACAGCTTCTTCCTCCACGTTGTTGTAAAAAAGGCTCAATTTACTTCTCGCAACCGCCTCTCCATATAGCGATGCTCTTGTAGATTTCAATATACGAACTTCAACATAATCACCTACCACGGGATTCCTAGCCTCAATTGTATCAGCATTTCGATGTGGTAACAGCACGTTAACGAAAGAAACTCGGTGGCCTCTATCAGTCTTTCCAATGAGTTCTGTGGATGGGGCTCTCTTGTTGGGTCCTTCTACTAAGACAAGCTGTGTAGTTCCTACCTGTGAGTCGTAACACTGACCCGTGCTCTCACGGAAAGCCTCAATGAGTTCAGTCAGCCTCCTTTGCTTTACTTTCTCTGGAACATCATCATCATAGTTTCTATTTGCATGGGTTTTCTCCCTCATGCTGTATGCAAACATATAAGCCATATCATAACCAACAGCCTTTACAAGGCTCAGTGTATCTTGATGATCCTCCTCTGTCTCTCCACAAAAACCTAAAACAAGAAACACACATGTTAGAAAGGAGGAACACCTTATTAGCTAAAAGGAAAAAGAAATATCGTAGCCTTGTAGGATATCAATTTTCTGACAATGGGACTTGTCGATTATGAAAAACAAAAACATAAAAAATCAAAGTTGGTCATAAGAGGACATTGCTCAAGTATAACATTTTACGACCTTAATCACATTTATAGTGTAACGCAGAAAACACATGCTCAAATTTTCTAAGTACCCAAAGTTGATTGCCCATGTTTTGTAAGCAGGAGGACCAAAATTGTATAGATCTTGGATAAGATCTCTTACCACAAATGAAATCACTGCTGATGCCCACATCTGGAATAATTCTCCTTATCTTTTGCACAAGATCTAAGTATGCCTCACGAGTATAGCCCCTACGCATTTTTTCTAGCACTGTGCTACTCCCACTTTGTGCAGGTAAATGGATAGAACTGCAAACATTATGTCTGTCTCGCATTACATAGAGTAGCTCATCAGGGAAATCTTTAGGGTGTGGGGATGTGTATCTGAATCTCATCTCGGGAAATTCTTCTGAAAGTCGATCCAACAGATCAGCAAAACGTGAACCGACTTTTTTCACCTTGCACATGCTGGAAAAGCCTTCACTGTATCTCCAATTAGTTCCAGCTTCAGCTTCCTTTTCAAGCTCAGAGGCATCATTATAGCTGTTTACATTCTGGCCTAGCAGTGTGACCTCTTTCACACCTTCTTCCCAAAGCTCGGCCACCTCCCTCACAATTGATTCGACAGGTCGTGAACGCTCTCTGCCTCTAGTGAAAGGCACAATGCAAAATGAGCACATATTGTTGCAACCCCTCATAACAGAAACAAAAGCACTAATAGAATTTTTGGATATTCGAACTGGACTAATATCAGCGTAAGTCTCTTCTAGAGACAAAAGTGTATTGATTCCCTTCCGGCCATAGTCCACATCTTCTAATAATCTCGGCAAGTCTCTGTACGCATCAGGCCCACAAACCACATCAACCATCTTGTCGGCATCTAGTATCTTGTCCTTCAACCTCTCGGCCATACATCCCAAAACTACAACTTTTGGAGGGCGTTTGGATTGTGACCTCCCTATTTTAACATTGCTCTTCCAGTGCCTCTTAAGAAACCAAAAGTAATTAAGCCGCTGCCACACCTTCTGCTCGGCATTGTCCCTGATAGAACAGGTGTTGATAAAAATAACTTCTGCATTCTCAGGAACATCAACAACTTCACTATATCCAGCATTCTTCATAACAGACAGAACAATCTCCATGTCATTAATATTCATTTGACACCCATAAGTCTCATGATATATACGGCCTATTGGTGGACCTTCCAAAGCTGTCACATTCCTACACATGAAAAGAGAAAAAATCATATAAACAGAAAACTAAGAATGAGATATAGCTTGCACAATATGCAATTTGGGGTAAGAACATTCAAAGCAGTTGATAGAGCATTGTTGGATGCTTTTTTAGGCCATACGCACCCGCACTTAATAGTAACATTTTTAGGCCATACGCATTTGCACTGCTTACATCAAAGTTCAACTTAAACTTCATCTCTTATATCTCAATTTCCTGCTTATTAAAGGGTTGTTTCAATGCAGCATACTGTAGAATATAGCTTCCATAGTCTATATAAACCCATGTCATTGCAAGCCAAGGCCGAAAATGGCAAGAAAAACCGTAAAGACCATTGCTGTAAGCAGTTTTAAGACAAACCCAAACCAAATAGTGTCATAAAACCGTTAACATTTAACCAATCCATTGAAATTACAAAGTGAGAGTGTGATCTTACTGGGACTGGGGCTTAGCTTCAGAAGCGGTAAGAGCAGATTGAGCAATGAAGTCCCGGAGGCTTAGACCCTCGGACTGGTTGGGGAGAGAAGAAGGTCGAGGGTTACAATGAGAGAAGCTCCTGGAGAGATTGCGACCAAGACTCTTCCTTTGTGGCCTCGGCGTCAGCTGGTGGTGGTAGCATCCGAAACTGGAATTTTCCGGACTCCAGTTCAGAAACCTTATAGCGAAGCAGTATGGGCTCGGGAGCTTCAGGCGCAGAGCACAGTGAGGTTGATTCAGGATTGAAGACAGGGGCGAGAGCGACGACGCCATGGTGAGATAGTTGCTCCTGCTTCTCAGTTCCGTGTCAGAGAAAATTGGATAGGGATTTCGGTTTGAGAGTAGCAAGAAAAAGAAATGGGCCTATAAGTTGGCCCGGCCTAGTTTGGCCCATCAGTTCCATATATATGAAAATGTCCAAGTTCACCATTCAAGTAGTAGCTGAGACTTTGAAACGGAAACCGAGGACACAAAAATGAAGAGGTTGAGAGCTACCAGTCGTTTTTTCAAATACTCTGCTTATAAGTCAGTATTTGATCGGCGATTGAATCCTAATTCTGAGAATTCAGTCCACAGCTCTGCTTCAGGTATTTTTCTATAAAAAGCTACAAAATTTTAATTGCCAATTTAAGAATCTCTTTATCAAATGCTAAATTCTCTCCATAATTGGTTGAAAAATAGAGCTGGGTTGATGTTTTGAATGGAATTACTATGAAAATATGAAATGTGATTGCTTGTGATTTTTTTTTTTTTGCACGTGATTGCATGTGATAGCTTGCGTTATTTGAGATGCTGTGTTTGGTTACTTAGAAATGGTCTTGAAGTTAAGGAGAATGATGACCTTTTGTTTCTTGAAGCTCAATAGTAGTGTTCACTTTGTTATATAATCGAATTTCAGATTATTTTTGTGTAAATTAATAAGGAGCTCTCTTCCCAAATAGGTTACGCGCATGGCTTTGGAAACAAGTTTAGAAATTTTCATGTCTATAATGATAAGTCAAAGTGGAATGATAAGACATGTTTAGGCTTCTTAAGATATCAAGGAGAAGCTTTCCGAAATTCCATGAAAAAGGGTCTTCTAGAAAGGACAAGGAGATTCCATTACCGTTGTTTGGGTTCATTGGCGAATGTTCAGAGGAATCCTTCTTTTTCGACATTAAATTCTGATGATATCAGCTATTTTAAGGAAATATTGGAGGAGAAGAGTGTAATTCAGGATGACGAGTGGTTGGTGACTGCAAATACAGATTGGATGCACAAGTATAAAGGCTCAAGTAAGCTTCTGCTGCAACCTCGGAGTACTGAGGAGGTAAGCTCCTACCCAAGATGCCCATAGCTTTTGAACTCTAAAAGACTGTATGCCTCAAATTGTTTTAGATATTTTAAATGCATTACAACATTAAGGGCTTCTATGTTTTCATTTCGTCCTTGCAGGTCTCACAGATTCTTACATATTGTAATTACAGATGCTTGGCTATTGTTCCCCAAGGTGGTAATACTGGTCTTGTGGGTGGAAGTGTTCCAGTTTTCGATGAAGTAATGTGATTTATTCTGCTCATTTCAGAATGGGTGCTCTTCCATAATTTATAATAAATACAGTATGTATAGGCTGTGTAGTTTCTTTAAATATCTATCAATATTGTACTGCTGATAATTCCACATGAGTAGCAATCTGTGTAATTTTGCAGGTGATTGTAAATTTGAGTCTGATGAATAAAGTAATATCATTCGACAAGGTAGACATGCAGCGATAATTATTTATTCTGGTACTCCAACACTTATGGTGTCGGCCAATGGTTGCAACAATAAAACTTCATGGTTATGTGGTGATTCCTGATCCCTACTTTCAGGTGAGTGGAATACTGGTTTGCGAGGCAGGATGCATATTGGAAAATCTGATAACTTTCTTGGACAATCAAGGGTAATTTCTGAAAATTATGACTTACTTTACTCACAGGGCCTGCAGTTTCCATTGACGTTAGAAAATGACAGATCAATGCCATAAAACAGAGCTACATTTTTCTTTTTATAGTTACATCTTGTTTGATCCCGCTAACAAACCTCAACTTCATGAAGTAATTGGTATCAACACATCTCCCCATCTTGTTTGGTATCAACACATCTCCCCGCTTATAAACTCCTCCAAACCTCCCCACCGCTCTTGTCCTTATTAGTAATTGGATGCTTCTTTTCTTTCTACCCTTCTTATCTCTGACTCTGCAACTTTCTCCTAAGCCAATTTTGGTATAGATACTGTTTTAAAATGTTAGATTGTCACACATTTTTCCATTTTTGAATTATACCTGATGGAAACCTGGAAACTTTTTTTCTTGTTGTATTTAAGCACTTTATGCTTCCGTCCAGGTTTATTATACCACTGGACTTAGGTGCAAAAGGAAGCTGTCAGATTGGTGGAAACATTTCAACCAATGCAGGTGGTTTGCGTCTTGTCCGCTATGGATCACTTCATGGAAACGTACTTGGTGAGGAGTGCACATGATTTTGATGTTCGACAATCATCTTCTCCAAACATCATTGTTTATCTAAGTTTAGAATGCTCATAGCTTTACACCAGTAGCTTTGGAATTCTGCCAAAAAAAATTCTTTTGTTGACATCTTTTGCGAGCTGCTAGAGATTTGATACTTTTCAATTATATTGTTTGGTTATTAGCTATTTTTTTTTTTTTTGAAGAATTTTTCTACACTGAAGTGTATTTACTGTATCTCACAGGTATAGAAGCTGTTTTGGCTGATGGTAATGTCGTTGACATGCTTGGGACTTTACGCAAAGATAATACTGGGTATGACCTAAAGCATTTGTTCATAGGTTTGTTCTGAACACTTATTATTTATGTCTAGCAGACTATGGTTTTAAGTGGGTCGTCATATAATTCTTGGTTATTACTGATGTAGGAAGTGAAGGATCTTTGGGAATTGTAACCAAGGTTTCCATACTTACATGCAACGATTTCTTGCATGCAACGATTTCTTTAGCTGCCAGGTATGATAGTTTCATTTCCCTGGAAATTTTCCACTCCTTCATAAGTTTTTCATTGCCCTACAATGTTGATTTCCTGTAATTATTATTGTTCAAATTTATAAAATTCAGACCTGTTTTCCCCTCTTGAAAGTGTGTTTCCCACCTTTGGTCTATAATGTTTATCAGAAACTCCTTGTGGAAGCTAAGATGAAACTCGGGGAAATTCTATCTGCTTTTGAATTTTTGGATAGCCAGTCATTGGATATGGTAAGCTTTCTGCACAGATCAGATTTTTTCTAGTTTTCTTCATGGGTGCATACCAAGCTTTCAGGCTTCTTGTTTTTCCTTTGTTTTTTGTTCTTTTGAATTTTGAGGAAACTTGTGATGCTTAATCTCTATAGTTAAACAAACCTCTATTTTCGACTTCAATGCAAGTATTTTCCTGTTCAAGTATCAATTGCATAGAACTGGTAGAAATTAGAATTGGATGTTTTGTGCAATAAACTTTACTGTTTCGAGCATAAACAAAAGCTTGGCAAAGAAACAGGAACATTCTGAACGTAACCTCAGTGACTTATCACTGTTTCATTTTGAAGCCTGCTCATTATATTTTACGTAGCAGATTCTAAATCAATTAGATGGCATTCGGAATCCCTTGCCTCCGATAATGTACAACTTTTATATTTTAATTGAGACAACGGGCAGTGATAAAACTTATGACAGGTGAATTCTTTTTTCATTCTAATCTTTTTGCCTGCTTAGATGAAAGTTTTTTGACCCTATATTGATTTCTAGTTCCCCATTGGTCCCTCTAAGTGGTCCGGAATCAATTAAACATTTTTTTTTCTCATTTTTCGTTTTAAATGTCTAGAGTTGAAACAAATCATGATTTAAAAGAAAATATGAAACATTAGTGAAATCATGTTAGTTATTTGGATACAGACAGAAGCTTGAGGCCTTTCTAGTTCATGCCATGGAAGTTGGGTTGATTTGTGACGGTGCTCTAGCGCAAGACATAAACCAAGCATCATCCTTCTGGCGTATACGTGAGGTGTTTTTTCTTCGTAAATATGTCTTTTCATAAATATAAGCTCTTAAAAAATTAATTTGTCAAACCAAACATTCCTACATATTCCTTCAGGCGTTATTCTATATTTGATTTCAGTGAGTACCAGAAGCATTGATGAAAGCAGGAGCTGTTTACAAATATGATTTGTCATTACCTCTTGAAAAAATGTATGATCTTGTTGAGGAAATGAGAACAAGACTTGGTTAGTAAATGCTTCTTGCTGCAGTGGCCATATGTATTTCAACTGTACGGTGGTTCGGCTAACTTATTTTTCTTGCTGCAGTGGCCAAACTTTCATCTCGTTGAGAGATAGAGAGATATTTGGAGATAACTTCTTTTTTTAATTATTATTTCTTTTAATAAACACTTTTTGTATATTCCAATCTTCAGGTGGTTCGGCTAACGTAGTTGGATATGGCCATCTCGGAGATAGTAATTTGCATCTTAATATTTCAACTGTACGGTATGATGATAAGGTAATTTCCTTTTACCTGAAGTTTAGATTATTCATATGTTATATTTGGTGAAGCTTAAATATATCTTATGTGCATCTGTAGATTTTGACACAAATTGAACCCTTTGTCTATGAGTGGACATCTAAGCGTCGTGGAAGCATTAGTGCAGAGCATGGTCTTGGACTGATGAAAGCTAATGAGATTTTCTACAGCAAGCCAACTGCTACTGTGAGTATTATGTGCCGTTTCGTAATATATATATTTATATATATATATATATATATATATAGAGAGAGAGAGAGAGAGAGAGAGAGAGAGAGAGACCTACTTGTCGTTCTCCTTGAGAAGAATGTGCAGTTTCGTAATAGAAATGTTTAACCAGATAATCTCTTTGGACAGGTGAAACTAATGGCTTCGATCAAGAAGATGCTAGACCCTAAAGGGATACTCAACCCGTATAAAGTTCTTCCGCACTCCCTTATCTCTTACAGCTTAAGTAAGGTTTGTGAATTTTCTTTCGCATTCTTAATTTTCACATGATTGTTTTCTAGGGAATGACTTCGCATGCATTTGTTTCTGAGATTGAGATGTGTAGAGCAAAAAAGACCCAATTGACCAGTAGCAACTAAAACATGGAACTCGGAGCTGCCAAATTATCGTGGGAAACATAATCTGAAACATTGGTTTGATTTTCTGTAGGAATCTCATGTAAATAAAACAGAGAAATAAATCATCCAACTTGTTATGAGTCACAATTTTCTTAATTGTAACTAGTCTGAGTCATAGTTTACACTGAATCAAATTTCTTGCTGCTAAATTTCAAAGACACAGCTGAATTCGATGTCAACAGAATGGTCCTGACTTTTGGCCCCCCGATGGTTTCGCGGCCGGCGAAAGAGTTCATATAACCATTAGCTTGCTGTTATACATCAAATAACGGTTGGTTTGATCAGGACTTGTGCTCTTTCATGAAATGCACTTGAAACGTTGTATTTTTATTTCCTGGTGCTTGAGTTAAGGGTTTGCTGCTTACTTTATCCTTTTTAGGAACCAACACAAAATTAGCAAAGCTAAAGTTTGACATTACTTGATACGTGTGTTCGAAACCAGGCCAGTGAACACGATACGATTTGATTGTCCCACGTGATTATGAAATTCGATGGTGATTTTAAGTGTTTTTACAAAACTAATTTTTGGACTGACGGATGACGACTTTATTAGATGATTCAAGATTCCATTAATGGATGCATTAACCGAATTGTGTTACCAAATAAAATTGATCCAAAAGATTGCTTGTAAAAGATTTTAAGAATCTCTGCCTTCCCAAGCACATGATCACAGCATTGGAAGATTGGTCATGAAAGATTCGCGGTGGACAATTTGTCCGGGAACATTTCCATCAATCAAGGCTAGAATATGCTAACTCTAATTTGCGCCACACACAACTTTTTATTATGGCCAACCAGATAAATTATTGTTAAAAGTTTGAACGAGGTTTTAAATTCGAAATTTTCGAATTCCTTCCGCCGCATTGATTAGAAGGAAAAGGTTTGTTGCAGTGTACTAATACTCCGTGTCTATTAGGTTTTCTTGAATTAGGTAGCCTTTCGATTTTATTTTGAGGTTTTCTTGAATTAGGTAGTCTTTCGATTTTTTTTTTCGTGTCTCATTTCTCTACTGATTGTCAATTTCACCAAGTATATTGCTAAATTTAGGAGCAAAAATCCAAGAATCAGATTTCCATAAAAACTAGAGTGCAACAAGGGAAAAATGTAATGTAAAAATCAGTTTTTTTTTTTAAAAAAAAAAGAAAAGAAAAAAAGAACGGAAGATAATGTTCACAGAAACTGACTTTCGGCTTGCACTTTCTGAACTGAACTCAAAGTCTCAAAGCTATTGGCAAAGTGCATTTGAAGTGGGCAAAGCATATGCTGAAAATATGAAAGATAATTACCACTTGGACTACTAACAAAGCAGGATCTAATTCCCCAATCCATTGAATAAATCTTACACTCTTCAAGCCATTGTACCACCTTCTATTTATGTCACATCTCTCCACAAAAAAAGCGGAAGTTTTTATGTTTACTTGATTAAGTATGTGACGATATTATTAATATATCTCATATAAGAGTAATAATATAAAAAAATATTGACACCTTATATAAATAAAAATGATTGAAAAATAACATAAGGTCATAAAGTGGCATTGGCAACAAAAAAAATAAAAATAAAGAGGCATTGGCAACAAAATAAAAATAAAAATAAAGAGGCATTGGCAACAAAATAAATAAAAATAAAGAGGCATTGGCAAAAGGCCGTGAAAAAAGGAAAGCCGAAGGTGATCAAATGGAGGGTTGGCACTAGAGCTGGGTAGTTCGGTATAGTATGATATTTGGTGATACCGAAATCATATCATTTAATTTTAATCGGTTCGGTATGGTGTGGTATTCCACAATTTGAAATTGATATCAGACCGTACCATACCGATTAAGTTCGGTATGGTTTCAGTTTTGAGCCAAAATTTTTTGAATTTAGGGTTTAGGTGAATGCTAATGAGGAATTATGATTTATAGTGTAATAAATATTCGGTTAGCAAACTTTTTTTTTCTACTATTAATAAGGAATTATGATGCCAACTCATTAGGTGATTACTAGTGTTGTTAGTATTTAGGTTTAAAAAAATGGCTTCTAATGTAATTCAACAAGAGTGTTTTCAAGTATGTTAGACAACATAATTTTAATTAGATAAATTTATTATCATTAGGCCACAAAGAACTCATTATAGTTTTTAGTATATGAATGCTATATCAACCAATAGGAAAATAATTTTAGTTATTTAAAAATATATAAAAATGCTAATTTGGTTTGGTATCGTTACGAGACAATTTTTAAAAACCTCAAAATCGAAACTATACCAACTTGAATCGGTACTGTTCGGTACCGTACCAATCATCACAACGATTTTACTATTCTGTATTTTTTCGATTTAATCTGATCTAAAACGGTATAGTTTCGATTTTTCAATTTTATATGTCCACCCCTAGTTGGCACATGAGTTGTGTTGAAGCTGAATTCGTCATTTAAACTCAAAAGACTCAAGGATCTCTGCAAACAAGCAAACAGTAAGTTATCGTTTGTTCAATGATCGAGACCCGAGGGGTGTTTGACCAAGAACGCTCCAATGCTTAAGTCAGCTTCGAAAGAGAAAATCTCAAGAGCTTAAGTAGCGTTGAACATAATTACCTTTATTGAGAAATGTGTTCCCCTTATATAGGGGGTGAGTGAGATGCTCAATTTCCATAGTTCCGATGTGGGACAAATGCTCCTTGATTTGTGCGCTAACACGTGTTACACAGGATCGAGGGTGAGAGGCTTCCATGTATCATCCCGGTTTGGGCCCAATATTTGGGCTATGTAAGCATTGTGGGCTTGAGTCATGTTCGGTGTTTGGGCTTTAAGTATTATTTCCAAGGGCAATTTGGTCATTTTGGCAATTATGGGCCACGTGGTAGCTCCACATTCTTCCTGACAGGACCCATCCCAATCCCCCCGGGATTAGTGCGGGATGACCCTGCTCCCGTCTGACACGAAGTGTCAGACAAGGGATATTTCCGACCTTTGCCCTCCCGGGCTATCAGAGTACGCCAGGATCCGGAGGAGGTATGTGATATCTCGACCTCTGCTACAGTCCACATCCGATGTCAACCTGAAGGGTATTAAAAACAGAAAGACTGTGAGTGGACAAAAATAAAGAATTTAAAAAACATTTCCATCAAAGACATTTATACCCTCCACTAAAAAGCATGTATGCATAGTAAAACCATTTATCCAATAATATATGTTAAAACATCCACAATTAGGGCCTCAGCCCCAAATTCTGTAAATACAAGTCACACGGGCTCCTGCCCAAAACCAATTTACAGAAAACCAGAACATAGTAAACATATGTGGGATCTCAGCCCAAATCCATTTATCATCATAAAACACAGTTTTCCCAAACCAATTGAAACCATGTTTATCCAATATATTCATATCCAGAACCTGTCACGGTAAAATAAAGCTACACGTGTGCTAACCGGGGTCTCAAACCCAAGTCTCTCCAGGGTCCACCCAGGTCAATGTCCGTAGATCAATGACCCTCCCTGGAGGTAACGAACCATGCCCATCCTGAGAGTAAGGAACCCAACTGGGGGGCGACTCCACTCAGTCAGTGCTCCGTGACTACTCCGGGGTCCACCCAGGCCAACGACCCTCCCCGGAGGAGACAATCATATATAAAGGATGGAGTATGAAAAACCTTTTGAAATCATTCTTGGAACCTTTCAAGGATTCATGCCCGGCCCCCATAAGCCGTCATGAACCATAAAATCCTTTCATGGGTTCATACCGGTTCCCATAAACCGTTATGACCCGTAAATCCATTTCAAAGGTTCATGCCGGTTCCCATAAACCGTCATGACCCATCAAAACCAGTTGTAACACATAACTGGGCCCTAGGCCCGAATCCACATAGAAACTGGACCTCCGGTCCGAATCGTAAACCAATTGGGCCTCCGGCTCGATTCCGTAAATCAAATGGACCTCAAGTTCGAGAATTACCTTTTCAAATCCAAAATTATTTCATTAAATTCTTTCCAAAATCATAAGTACGGAAAATCAGTGTAAAATTGGAAAACCTCGATTTACGTGCAAGCACGTAAATCGCCTCGAAATACGTGAAACCATATAATTCACAAGCATCCAAATCAACATCATAAAATCATATTCATAATCCATTTGGAAATCCAAAACCATTTCATTTAGACCAATAAAGACATACAGCCCCGTATAGGCACCGTATAGGGCCGAAACCTCGAAATACGTGCCTATACGTAACCACACATCCAAATGCACTCATGGCAACAAAAACAAGTATTTAAAACATATAATAAACATTTATGCATGCACCAATTTAGAAAACAAGGTCCACTCACAGACCGTCCGAAGCCGCGTTTCGATACGCGTGCCATACGGCTCCCCGAGCCGATCACCGTCACCGGGACTTCCAAACCTGTCCAAATTAATTTAGAGGGTTACTAACTACTTATATAACCCCTCACTAAAGCCCCGTAATTTTCCCGTATTTTTAACTATTTTTAATCCCGAACCTAAACCTTCTGATGCCCCGAAACATATCGAGACGGTGTCCGATCGACTCGAAACCAGTCCCAAAATGTTCGTTACATCGAATAGATGATTTCATATGTTGGAACCTACCTCAAATTCTCCTCCACGCGCCCGCACGCGCCGCCTGAAGTGGCTGCGCGTGGGCCTCACGCGCCGCTACAGTACCGTCTTCTTCCTTCGATCGAACCGGTCCGACCGGGCCGGTCCGGTTTTCTCTGCAATTCCGGTCTAACTGGACCGACGTGACCGGTCCAGGCCCCTACACTCTTCATTTCTCGTCCGTTTGGCCCCATTTCAATCCTAAAAATCATATTTTCTCATGTCCTATCAATCCTAATCAAGAAAACTAGGAAAAACCCCACAAAACCCGTCCGTCCAATTCTCCCCTAATCGGTCCAATTTTTCCGATTGCACCCAGGGCTGCTCAGCCCTTCACCGCCGTCCAAACCACCCTCTACGCCTTCCTACAACCTCAATAAACTCATCCTAATCATTAGAACTCAGCCCTAACACCTAAAACCCGAAAATGAAATTTGAAGGTAAAATTTTTACCTTCGCGGGTCCACGACCACCGTGCACGGCAGCCCCCGATGTCGCCACCATCCAGTCCGTCCTGGCCTCCTCTCTCACTCTCTGTTCTCTCCAGGAGTATTTGGGATTAAGGGTTTGGTGTTTGGATCGCACAGAGGAGAGGAATGAGATCGGGTTTGGTTGGAGGGAAAAATGGAAAATGGATGCACGGTGAATGGTTGGATGCATGTATGTGGAATGGTAGCCAGTGGATGGGTGACAAGTGTCACTCATCCATTGGTTGCTGAAAAGTAACTGGCCCCACTAAAGACAAACGGTCCTCGTAAAACGTGTAATTATGAATAGTAATCGGGAACTTCCGTGAACCGTAACTTCGCCGTCGAACGTCCGAATTCGACGTGCCGCCTGTCTACGGATTCGTATCGTCCTCATCTACGTAACGGTCTTTGGCCCTCGGCCATCGGACCTCCTGGTCAAAAAGTCAACTTTTGACCTCCTATTCACCCAAATTACCAAAATGCCCTTAAACTTCCGAATGTCATAACTTCCTCCTCGAACGTCGGAATTGAACGTGCCACCTGTCTATGAACTCGTGACGTCACGAACTACGTCACGGTCATCGGTCAAAGTCCATTTGACTGCCCGATTGAAAAGTCAACATTTTGCCACCACTAGGGGCAAAACGGTCATTTCGCATCGTTCGTCCGATTTCGCTCTACTAATCACGGATTAGCCTCACTAATCGTGATTAGTCACTAATCTAATCATGAAATTCGGGACGGGTCGTTACAACCTTCCCTCCTTAATTAATTTCGTCCTCGAAATTCCAACCGACTCTAATCCAACCGTTCTTCCCTCCTTAATTAGTTTCGTACTTGAAACTCCAACTATTCTGATTCCACAACCACCTCGTGGAAAGTAGAATTGACCTCGAAACTCGTGTACACTCTTACACCCACTAACCAAAATAATACTTACTCGTCTGCACCCAGACGTACCACCAACACTCTCGGTACATCGACTACATTTGACCAAGTCGAATGACAGTAGTCACCCGTTTCGAATTGACACAATTTGTCAAATCTACCCTTTTCGTTGACACCACAACTCGACGGTTCCCTTTCTCAATCTCTAACATATCCTGACGTCTGCTCCCACTTGGAGTCACCAAACCGCACTCAACGATCTACGTTGACACCTCCGACAAACTGTCACCACTTGACAGCCGTCAGTCGACAACTAACACTATACACACTCGTGGTTACACTAACCTCCAACTTACTCAACGTGAGTATACACCAACCCACAATTCACCCGACCTGTGGGTAACTAGACCCATCAGAAATATCATGACCCAATGCACAGTATCCAATGTCCAGTCCACGACCCCGACTAATCCAATGGTATCGGAACCAAGCCGACTACCAACACACTCTCCAACGTACCACCGGTATCTCCTATATACCGTCACCAGGCACGACAAGTCTTCCTAGTATCGTACCTCGAACAACGTACAAGGTACGTACATCTACCCATCAATCAGACTACAACTACCTAGGTCATAGCCAATCACGTTTCTACTATGGAGTCCATTTATCCAATCCCGGACTAGACAAATTGAAACTCCAACCCATCATCTATTTCCAAATCCGAATCTGAATACGCAATTTAGTAAGAAATTCCGAATCCAAACTCAGAAATCATATCCATAGCCATGTCCAAATCCGAATCCGACATCATTATTCCGTAACTAGCATTTGGAATAACCATTCCGAATCCAAATCCATAAAAGAAAATCTACAGTCAAGCTCTAGAATCAAATCCTGAATCGTCACCCAGAATCCAATTCCAAAACCCAAATCTAGAAATCCTTTTTCAAGTTTCAAAATCAAATCCTGAATCGTCATCCAGAAATCTGATTCCAAAACCCGAAATCTCGTTCACATCTACCGAGACGTACCAAAACTGAACCTATCAGTTATCCGTTCAAATGATTACACAATACTATCGATTGACTTCATAGGGAAGCCAATCACAACATCAACACCACACTAGGTCTGACAATATCCGACCACGTCGGAAAACTACTCACCAGACAACTACTCAGGTGAGTAATAAGTCATATGGAATTTACCTCGAAAAGAAGTTCAGTCCCATCATGCTCAACTCAAACATCCAAGTAAGAGTAATAAACTCTCCACCTATCTGGATCATTGAGATCACGATCCAGATCCATCACTACGTCAACCGACCACAGACGTCACGATCGAGAATTGTCACGCCGACCAAAGTCCTTAACTATTTCCCACGTCTAAACAGATTAGTCAACGACGAGACACGTCGAGACTGTGGGTTCTCACTGATTACCTCATATCAATCCTTGACATTCCACCTAGGAAAATCCAAGGATGATCCAATACGATGACATCAAAAGTCGTCCTACGTGAATACAACCAAAACTCGTTGCACTCACAACGCCACGTAATCCAACATCGTCTGCCACCAAGCAGAAAATGCTCCGGATGGTCCCAAAACAATTTCTGGGTCCACCAACCAATACACGATCAGTGTGCCGGTGACGCAACCATCCTCTACCGTCATCTACCATCATCTACCACTGTAGAACCTGAGAAGTCACCCAAAATGACTTCAAAATACCCGATACCAATGCGGAAAATCCGCATTCCACTCGTCACCTCAATCACAACCTCTCGCGATTCCGAAGTTCCAATCAGATTGGAAACAACATACTCGGACATTAACCACGTGTCCCCTAACCAATTTAACTCTATCTGAGATCCACTCTGGGACCATAGATACCGAGCATATGGTCATCTCGACGGATGTGACTCAACATCACCACAATCACCGGCACCAGCACCAGCGCTAGTACCAGTGCCAACGCACTATCATCAACACTAGTATTAATATCAGCATCGGCACACCATGTGCAAAACTGACAACCCTGGATCTCCACTCATACTGAGCGACGATCTCGTACCTCTACTCATATTGGAGAAACTCTGCCTCCCTCGTACCCAACAACTCTGGGTACAGTCACCCAGACATCTCATACGAGATAAGGAAACGTCCCCTGAACGTCCCCGATTCCTAACAACCGTAACTACAACCACTCTCGGTAGTAGCGCCTGCCCCACACTCGTGCAGACCTAACTACCAGACATCGCTATCGAGGTTCACATCTAACGGAATCAACCACCCGTATTAACCACTCTGTATCCCACTCATGGGTTCCATCGACAAGTACCAACCCTGGTAACTCGTCCAACTAATCACTAACCAGTCATAACTCGACTAAACCAAATGTCGTCTACCAGGTCACCCGCGACCTTAGTTGCACCAACCCACAACTGAAGTAGCACGACAACCAACTCGGTCTAACCGATACGTACAACCCTGACTGCGAAGTGCAGTCCCAACACAAGCTGACATGACTAGACCGACTAACGAATCCAAATCCGATTAGTCGTCCAAGTCAAACCACTCGTCAACTCCCATTTCCGAACCATACACATACGGTAGGGTTCCACAATCAAGCCCTAGGGTCACTCTGAACCCAACTGCATAAGGCAGTAAAATCCACGATCTGACCGACCCCGCGGTCTGGACATCATAAAGACGTCAATCCAATCCTACCGTCAATCCAACTAGGATTCCCCGAATCCAGCTGCTAACTGCTAGCTGCAGTAAATCCATCTAACTCAACCAAAGTACGAACATCCAACTCAACAATATTCAACCATCCGATGATCACTATTCCCAACTAGTCGTCGGAACCAATCCTACGACATCGTGAAAGACGATCCCAACTAACCGTCTCACGATCAAAACGTTAACGTACAGGTACGTCATCCCTTCCGTAGGGTCTCACACTGTCAACCTTGACAGAACTATGGCAACCCCGGCCTCAAATGCCGAACCAAGGCATGCCAATCCTACTAACTATCGTACCGGCACCCCAACAATCAGGTTGACCACGAACTGCAGCCCCTTGAGATATCACATCCTCGACCTGCGTACATACTCCAAGAGCTCCGCGGTTGCTCGAATAGAGACAACCCCGCTCTGATACCACGTTGACAGGACCCATCCCAATCCCCCCGGGATTAGTGCGGGATGACCCTGCTCCCGTCTAACACGAAGTGTCAGACAAGGGATATTTCCGACCTTTGCCCTCCCGGGCTATCAGAGTACGCCAGGATCCGGAGGAGGTATGTGATATCTCGACCTCTGCTACAGTCCACATCCGATGTCAACCTGAAGGGTATTAAAAACAGAAAGACTGTGAGTGGACAAAAATAAAGAATTTAAAAAACATTTCCATCAAAGACATTTATACCCTCCACTAAAAAGCATGTATGCATAGTAAAACCATTTATCCAATAATATATGTTAAAACATCCACAATTAGGGCCTCAGCCCCAAATTCTGTAAATACAAGTCACACGGGCTCCTGCCCAAAACCAATTTACAGAAAACCAGAACATAGTAAACATATGTGGGATCTCAGCCCAAATCCATTTATCATCATAAAACACAGTTTTCCCAAACCAATTGAAACCATGTTTATCCAATATATTCATATCCAGAACCTGTCACGGTAAAATAAAGCTACACGTGTGCTAACCGGGGTCTCAAACCCAAGTCTCTCCAGGGTCCACCCAGGTCAATGTCCGTAGATCAATGACCCTCCCTGGAGGTAACGAACCATGCCCATCCTGAGAGTAAGGAACCCAACTGGGGGGCGACTCCACTCAGTCAGTGCTCCGTGACTACTCCGGGGTCCACCCAGGCCAACGACCCTCCCCGGAGGAGACAATCATATATAAAGGATGGAGTATGAAAAACCTTTTGAAATCATTCTTGGAACCTTTCAAGGATTCATGCCCGGCCCCCATAAGCCGTCATGAACCATAAAATCCTTTCATGGGTTCATGCCGGTTCCCATAAACCGTTATGACCCGTAAATCCATTTCAAAGGTTCATGCCGGTTCCCATAAACCGTCATGACCCATCAAAACCAGTTGTAACACATAACTGGGCCCTAGGCCCGAATCCACATAGAAACTGGACCTCCGGTCCGAATCGTAAACCAATTGGGCCTCCGGCCCGATTCCGTAAATCAAATGGACCTCAAGTTCGAGAATTACCTTTTCAAATCCAAAATTATTTCATTGAATTCTTTCCAAAATCATAAGTACGGAAAATCAGTGTAAAACTGGAAAACCTCGATTTACGTGCAAGCACGTAAATCGCCTCGAAATACGTGAAACCATATAATTCACAAGCATCCAAATCAACATCATAAAATCATATTCATAATCCATTTGGAAATCCAAAACCATTTCATTTAGACCAATAAAGACATACAGCCCCGTATAGGCACCGTATAGGGCCGAAACCTCGAAATACGTGCCTATACGTAACCACACATCCAAATGCACTCATGGCAACAAAAACAAGTATTTAAAACATATAATAAACGTTTATGCATGCACCAATTTAGAAAACAAGGTCCACTCACAGACCGTCCGAAGCCGCGTCCCGATACGCGTGCCATACGGCTCCCCAAGCCGATCACCGTCACCGGGACTTCCAAACCTGTCCAAATTAATTTAGAGGGTTACTAACTACTTATATAACCCCTCACTAAAGCCCCGTAATTTTCCCGTATTTTTAACTATTTTTAATCCCGAACCTAAACCTTCCGATGCCCCGAAACATATCGAGACGGTGTCCGATCGACTCGAAACCAGTCCCAAAATGTTCGTTACATCGAATAGATGATTTCATATGTTGGAACCTTCCTCAAATTCTCCTCCACGCGCCCGCACGCGCCGCCTGAAGTGGCTGCGCGTGGGCCTCACGCGCCGCTACAGTACCGTCTTCTTCCTTCGATCGAACCGGTCCGACCGGGCCGGTCCGATTTTCTCTGCAATTCCGGTCTAACTGGACCGGCGTGACCGGTCCAAGCCCCTACACTCTTCATTTCTCGTCCGTTTGGCCCCATTTCAATCCTAAAAATCATATTTTCTCATTTCCTATCAATCCTAATCAAGAAAACTAGGAAAAACCCCACAAAACCCGTCCGTCCAATTCTCCCCTAATCGGTCCAATTTTTCCGATTGCACCCAGGGCTGCTCAGCCCTTCACCGCCGTCCAAACCACCCTCTACGCCTTCCTACAACCTCAATAAACTCATCCTAATCATTAGAACTCAGCCCTAACACCTAAAACCCGAAAATGAAATTTGAAGGTAAAATTTTTACCTTCGCGGGTCCACGACCACCGTGCACGGCGGCCCCCGATGTCGCCACCATCCAGTCCGTCCTGGCCTCCTCTCTCACTCTCTGTTCTCTCCAGGAGTATTTGGGATTAAGGGTTTGGTGTTTGGATCGCACAGAGGAGAGGAATGAGATCGGGTTTGGTTGGAGGGAAAAATGGAAAATGGATGCACGGTGAATGGTTGGATGCATGTATGTGGAATGGTAGCCAGTGGATGGGTGACAAGTGTCACTCATCCATTGGTTGCTGAAAATAACTGGCCCCACTAAAGACAAACGGTCCTTGTAAAACGTGTAATTATGAATAGTAACCGGGAACTTCCGTGAATCGTAACTTCGCCGTCGAACGTCCGAATTCGACGTGCCGCCTGTCTACGGATTCGTATCGTCCTCATCTACGTAACGGTCTTTGGCCCTCGGCCATCGGACCTCCTGGTCAAAAAGTCAACTTTTGACCTCCTATTCACCCAAATTACCAAAATGCCCCTAAATTTCCGAACGTCATAACTTCCTCCTCGAACGTCGGAATTGAACGTGCCACCTGTCTATGAACTCGTGACGTCACGAACTACGTCACGGTCATCGATCAAAGTCCATTTGACTGCCCGATTGAAAAGTCAACATTTTGCCACCACTAGGGGCAAAACGGTCATTTCGCATCGTTCGTCCGATTTCGCTCTACTAATCACGGATTAGCCTCACTAATCGTGATTAGTCACTAATCTAATCATGAAATTCGGGACGGGTCGTTACACTTCCGGTGATTTTGGGTTCCACAAATGCCCCCACATCGCTTAGGAATTCAGGGAATCCTAAGGGATGTAATTTGTATTGTGGTCCCGATAAATTATATATGGGAGTAGGACTCCGCTTGATCTTCAATTTCATTGTACCTCTATCTGAGTGTCTCTGATGTCGCAGTAAGCTCCATGCTTGTTCGAGAGACTTTTGAATATTTCTTTAATTGTTGAGCTTTACATTTTTGCACATTCGGAGAGTTGTATGAGTCCAATTGTAGCAATTTAAGTGGTGTTCAGCTCTATTTTCAGAGATGGTCATTTCAATATGTGTCAAGGCGCACTTCTGGTGAGACACAGTAGGCTTGCATTGTGGGAGCAAGGTGACTCGCGTAGTCAGAATCTAATCCGTGGGAAGTATACAGACTTCGAGGGACCTGAAGAATTCAAGTTCTGGCCAAGGCGAGGCAGGGGAAGAAATTTGAAGTCCAACCGATGGAAAAAATTTCATCATTTGATCGAGGCGAGGCATGGTTCAACTACAAGACGAGACATGATGCAAGTATGATGCGAGGTATTCTACATCCACGGCTTGGTGTGCCACAATGCAAGGCAAGGCAAGGTTGGAGCAAGAGGTGATGCGCCGAATGACATGAGGTGTTCTTCCCATCGACCATCACTCGGTGCGTGGTGGAAAGAAGAGTTCGACACATGGGCAACAAGGTGCACCATGACCTGTCTAGGCTTTCATCCACAAGAGGCGAGGTACCCCATGACTTGAAGCTAGACATGTTGCAACGCAAGAGGATACGTGCCAAAGTGCATGGCGAGGCAAGGTATCCCATGACGCGAGGCGAAGTGCATATGGTGTCATAAAGTGAATGAAGCGTCTCAAGGAGTCTTTTGGCTGACAGTGGACCTTCTAGTGACTTGACATTCTAGGTCCTATTGGGCTCGAAATGGAGTGGCTGCAAGGTGGAGCATAAAGACGGAGGATCGATCATGCCCCCCGTGAAGCTCCAGATGGTGGACGTCACTACGTAATTGAAGAAAGAAAGCTTGTAGGTGGACCATGCATATGGTACTTTGAAGATAGGAGGGCCTGACACAAGAGGATCAAAGCACGACATAATGTAAGGCAAGGCCTAGTTGAAGCTCAAAGTGTTGCACTAGGCATACTTCCAATGACCATCGATGTGGTGTCTGGCAGATAGAAGAGCTCGGTGTGTTTACGGACTTGTCATCTTCAAGTGCAGGTGGAGCCAACATCAAAGCTTTTAGTAAAAAAGACGAGGAGTCTCATCACCTAGTATGAGGCATGTCACAACCCAGCAGGAGACCTGTTCTAGCTGCGCAGACGCTTGCATGATTCCAAAGAGGAAGTCAAACGGTTGGATGTTGAAATCAAAAACTTGAGCGATGGCTGCTTACTACCCTTACATGCCCCCACAAATTTGTGTTTTTAAGGAAGATGAAGCGCAAAAGTTGGATATGGAAAGCCGGAGCGGGATCACCACCAAAGAGCTGGAGCTTGAACTAGAGATGGAACCTAAGCCTGAACTGGAGCCTAAGTTAGAGGCTAAGAAAATAGATGTTCCTGAAGCCGACAAGTCTCCTGAAGACGTTTCTCTACTTTCAGCAGAAGAGTGGGCAGAGTATCGAAGGATCATGGGCTTTGAAGACTTGCAATTGCAACTACTTCATCTTTGTATGTTGATTATCGCATTTGCATTTTTGTATTGAATAACTGGTTTGAGCGATCGAGATGTGATTAGCCAACCACCCTTCAAATCAATAAATGAAAACGATAGTTATGAGAAATTATGAGCTCCCATATCTTTGTCTAATTATACTAACTGCCTTGATGTATCCAAACTTGTTTTCTCATCAAATTCCCCTGTTGTAGCCATGGGCGTCCAACTTTGGGTTTCAGCTAACTTAGCGTTTGTTTTAGTGTTGCCTTCAAGAAAGGGCTTTTGCTTCTTATTAGAAGGCTTGAAGTGCTTTCAAGAGGAATACTTTGAGTGCTTCCTGGTGGAAGACTTTGAGTGCTTCCGGGTGGAAGGCTTTGAATGCTTCATGTTGGAAGGCTTTGAATGCTTCCTGGCGAAAGGTTTTAAGTGCTTCCTAGCGGAAGACGTTTCAAAAGCGTAGGTTGAGATGCATTGCATGACATAAGCATGGGTCCTTTTCAGGGCAAAGTCTTAGTCGCTTCGTATGGCAAAGTCTTGGTTGCTTCGTAGGACGAAGGCTTAGGACCTTCGCAAAACGAAGGATTGGTTGCTTCGCAAGGCAAAGACTCAGGTGCTTCGCATTGCGAAGGCTTAGATGCTTCGCAGGGCGAATGCTCGGTTTCTTCGCAAGGTGAAGACTTAGGTGCTTCACATGGCGAAGGCTTGGATGCTTCGATGATGAAGGCTTGGATGCTTCACAAGGTGAAGGCTTAGGTGCTTCGCATTGCGAAGGCTTAGATGTTTCGCAGGGCGAAGACTCGGTTTCTTTGCAAGGTGAAGACTTAGGTGCTTCGCATGGCGAAGGCTTGGATGCTTTAATGATGAAGGTTTGGATGCTTCACAAGGTGAAGGCTTAGGTGCTTCGCATGGCGTAAGCTTGGATGTTTCGATGATGAAGGCTTGGATGCTTCGCAAGGCGAAGGCTTTGGTGCTTCGCATGGTGAAGGCTTGGATGCGAGGGCTTTGGTGCTTCGTATGGCGAAGGCTTAGATGCTTCGCAAGGTGAAGGCTTGGATGTTTCGCAAGGAAAAGACTTTGGTTCTTTGCATGGCGAAGGCTTTGATACTTTGCCGCAGGTTATTTTGGTCCTTTGCTCGGTGATGACGGTTTAGAGGCTTTCTCGCTCGTCTCGGCATGACCTAGCGCATGCGCAACACTCTTTTCATCCTCCCAGCATGCATGACGCTCTGCTAGAGAGAACATCTTGGTGATACTTCGTGCATTGCCCATAACATTGTCTCCATACAGTTGGTTGTCCCGGGGAAGCCCTTGTTTGAACGTCATCGCCGCAACAAGGTCGCTACAATCGACAATTCGAGACTTCTCCTCGCAAAATCTCCATATGTATTGTCGCAAAGTCTCTTTTGCTCTTTTTCGGACAGAGAAAAGATGGTCATCCTTCACCTCGATTGTTCGAAGTTGTGCGTACTCCTTCACAAATGCCAGAGTCAACTCTTTAAAAGACGTAATCGACCTCCGGGGGAGATGATTGAACCAAGTCATGGCTTGGCCTTGAAGAGAAGCCTGAAAAAATTTGCACATTAGTGTATCGTTATGTCTGTGGGGGACCATAACTCCACGGTAGTAATCGATGTGTTTTATTGGGTCGGAAGCTCCTTTGAATGGAGTTAAGTTCCGCGTTGCGAACATTTGAGGGAACGACTCCTCCTCAATATCTTTTACGAAAGGCGTGGATAGCTGAATCTGGCGACGTAGATCGTCCTCTAGATCGCCATCTCATTAAACACGAAGGTGTCGATCCAACATCCTTTGGACATCATTAGCTTGCTACGCACCTCGTTGAAGTGGAGAGTGATTATGGGCCAATCGTCGGGTACCTCTTCGAGCCTCTCCCTTTGACCTCTGAGGCCGCGCAGAGGAATAAGCTTCATCCTCCCCTTCACTACCATGGGCAGATTGTCTTGGAGTTTTATGTGGAGTCTGGTGTTGCCCCCTGCTCCCATGTCAAGACCCGTCCCAAATATCGCCTCGATACCCGGGACGAACACTGCTCCCTTGAATGGAGTTAAGTTCTGCGTTGCGAACATTTGAGGGAACGACTCCTCCTCAATATCTTTTACGAAAGGCGTGGATAGCTGAATCTGGCGACGTAGATCGTCCTCTAGATCGCCATCTCATTGAACACGAAGGTGTCGATCCAACATCCTTTGGACATCATTAGCTTGCTACGCACCTCGTTGAAGTGGAGAGTGATTATGGGCCAATCGTCGGGTACCTCTTCGAGCCTCTCCCTTTGACCTCTGGGGTCGCGCAGAGGAATAAGCTTCATCCTCCCCTTCACTACCATGGGCAGATTGTCTTGGAGTTTTATGTGGAGTCTGGTGTTGCCCCCTGCTCCCATGTCAGGACCCGTCCCAAATATCGCCTCGATACCCGGGACGAACCCTGCTCCCGTCTGACAATCACACCTAAAGTACCAAAATAACCTCAACACCACAATAAGCATAACTATCAGACGAAGGAGTAAATATATACAACTGTAAGTCAGAGCATAGTTCTACAAAATGGGCACAAAATCCTACTATGCTAGTCTCGCAACGGAAGAACGTCGTAAGCTCTATGCCTCGATTCCTGCCTCAACGTTCACCCCAGCCCTAGCACCACGACCTGGAGGGAAAATTTAAAACCAAAAGTGTGAGTGGACTAGAATAAATAAAAGTTTCAAAATCAGTTTCTCGTCAAATCAGAGTTAAGAAAGCAAGAATAAGATTTGTTCCCTCCGTTTTGAAAACATACATGCCCAACTACCTATTAGAAAATTATAACGTAAAACATCATAAGAAACAGAAACACTATAAAACAGATATAGAAATCATAGCATGTGCATCATAAAACCATGCCATAAACTATGAACATCAAATCATCATTTTCCGATCAAACTTGCTGGACCTATCCGAGTCTTTAAACTCAACCAGACCTCTATAATATCCGAGTCTTTAAACTCCCGAGTCTTTAAACTCCATCCGGGCCCGTCCCCCGTTAATCAGAATCCGGATCTTTAAACCCATATCCAGATCCAGCAAATCCAATCCCAATTCAATGTAAAACCATTTCTAGATCCATAGCCAAACTCGAATTCGAAATCCCCGGTTCGAAGCTCATCCGACGTTCAGAACCGTCATTCCGAACCCAAATCCGGAAATCTATTTTTTTTTTAATCCAAAACCCACATTTAACCACAAATTATGTTTCACAATCCATTTATCATCATCAGAAAATAGTTATAGCTTGAAATCCCCAAATATGGTATCAAAATCCGAAAACCAGCTTTTTCTCGAAAATCGTGCAAATCCCGAAAATGTCTCGAAAAACGTGCAAACACATCAACCATATATAATCATCATTAAGAAGCATAAAAACACATTTACTACCATAAAACATCAAGAAAAAGAGTTAGGCATGCTCGAAAGAAAGAAAGAGTCCACTCACAAATCAGAACGAGTCAATCGCGCTCCGTGCGCTCCTCGACCGTCTCAAGCGTCTCCCGTCCTGTCAACATGCACCAAATAGAGTCACAATTACATCAAGGATACTAACCCTAATTTCCCCAATTTTTCGGGAATTTATTAATATTTTAATCTTAAACCCTAAACCGTCCGGATTCCCAAACAATCTCCTAACATCGTCCGATTCACCCGAAAATCACACCATTGGATTCCTTAGAACATTTAGAACCAAAACCATGTTGGAAGCTTGGCCGGAATCCTCCCCACGCGCCTCCACGCGCCGCCCAAAGTGGCTGCGCGTGGGCCTCACGCGCCTGCTACAGTGCTTCTTCTTCCTCGAGTCACCCGGTTCAACACAGTTGAACCGGCGTGACCGGTTCTCTGTGATTCCTCCACCGTTTCAGTTCAATCCAATCCCAAGAGCTTCGTCCCATCCTAAGAAAACTAACCCCGTCCTTACATCGAAGAATCACGGCCCAAAACCTCACGATTCTCCCTCGCAAAACTGAGCCCGTGGCCCCTGTTTTGGCCGCCGGCCGCCCAGGTCCTCCCCCGGCACGGCACCACAACCAAACGACTCCTGGGACCTCCAAGAGTCTCACTACAACCACCAAATCTTTCGACTCTAAGCCTAACTCCACGACTTTCGAATTGAAACTCACGGGAAAAACAGAGGAAGGAAGCTTACCCTTCGATTCAGTCTCCGCCGTGTGCACAGCCGCGTACCACGGTGCTTGTTGGGTTCCCTGTAACCTCCTGAGTCTCCTATTGGCTTGAATCGATCCACCACACGGCACAACCACCGCCACAGTCCACCGTCTCTCTCTGTTTTCTCCAAAATCCAGCTGTCCACCGTCGTGTCTCCGGGCACGATTCCTCCACCAAAACACGATCACAAGCTCAGCCGTGTCTCTCTGTCGCTCTCACAGTTCACTCTTCACTCACTCACGCCCTGAATCGATCACAAGCTCCCCAATTTTTCCTCTCTGTTTCTCTGTGTTCAAACGAGTGCACGGTTTGAACGTGCACAATGTGTGGCCGTGCACACTTAAGCTCTCCCTAGAACCCTCTAGCTTCTGCCCACGTGTCCATCATCCATTGGCTCAGCACCAAAATATCCCAGCCCACTTCTGCCATTTGTCCTGATCTGATTGGGCTGAGGAAAAAGACCAAAATACCCCTAGTGTACAAATTACCATTTTGCCCTCACACTTCCTAGACCCATAACTATTTCGTCCGACGTCCGATGACAGCGTGCCGCCTGTCGTTGTACTTAGGACACCTCGGTCTACGTGAAAATCACAAGTCCACCAAAAATTCAACATTTTCCTCAATTAGTCAAAATTACGGTAACGCCCTCAATCTTCCGAACGTCATAACTTTTTCTCCGATTGTCCGAATCGAACCTGCCACCTGTCTACGGACTCGTGACGTCCTAAACTACGTCACGGTCAATAGTCAACACTCATCCAACTGGTAAATCAAAAAGTCAACTTTTAACGCACTATTCACAAGGGCAAAATCGTCATTTCATACAAATATTTACAAAAATTACATTTATACCCTTCCCGAAGGTACGGGTTGTTACATCCCATGTGAGCGCTCCACCCATGAAGTTGCCCCAATCCTACTTCCGAGCCGCTCATGTGCTGATGGTCTTGGGCATTGTGGACTCTTTGCTCGACGAGTGTGACTTTCTTCCCTGGAGTCACTTAGTGAAGTGTCATGTGACATTGTTTGGCATCGAACCTTTTCCTTCCCCAGACGTCTTGGAACACTCTCTTGCCCTCCACGCGAAGTGGGATGTCTCTCTGGTTCTCGAGCTGGTCTTTCTGCCAGAAGTCGCTGCAAGAGTTCTGATTGGAGTTGAACTTGGCTGCTCAACCTTTCAACTTGTTGCGCCAAGTTGTCATGGGGAGGTTGGTGGTGACTCCTTCCTGAGACGTCGTAGCGCCCATCCAAGTAGTCCCGCAAATCCATGCTTATTGTGGGCTGACCTAGCCTTGATGTTCCTTCCATCAACCATCCGCCTGCTTGCTGCAAGGTTGAAGTTCCTCCCCCTAGCGCAAGCACTTGGGTTGTTGGAGAAGGAAATGCTCCGAAGCTGAAGGTCGGCATCCTTCCTTGCGTCTCCATGGGGGCTTATATGGACACTCGACGGGGTCGAGTTGGGCGTTCCTCTGGAGTCTCAATGCGTGCTTCATTCCTTGTCTGGGCAATTGAGGCAGAAACACCTTCTCCAACTGAACGAACGGATCGTCGAGCCCTGGCCATACTTGATTAGCGAATCTTGAATGAAAATTTGTCGAACGATGAACACGTTCAAGATCTTCGAATCAACGTTAAGAACGATGAACGAAGAACGAAGTAGGATGAACGATGAACAATCGTGAGAGCTTCTTCTTGAATATCTTCAAGCTCTCAATGAAAGCACCAATTTTTGAAGCTGAATTCGTCCTTTAAACTCAAAAGACTCAAGGATCCCTGCAAACAAGCAAACAGTAAGCTATCGTTTGTTCAATGATCGAGACCCGGGGAGTGTTTGACCAAGAACGCTCCAATGCTTAAGTTAGCTTCGAAAGAGAAAATCTCAAGAGTTTAAGTAGCGTTGAACAGAATTACCTTTATTGAGAAATGTGTTCCCCTTATATAGGCGGTGAGTGAGATGCTCAATTTCCATAGTTCCGATGTGGGACAAATGCTCCTTGATTTGTGCGCTAACACGTGTTACATAGGATCGAGGGTGAGAGGCTTCCATGTATCATCCCGGTTTGGGCCCAATATTTGGGCTATGTAAGCATTGTGGGCTTGAGTCATGTTCGGTGTTTGGGCTTTAAGTATTATTACCAGGGGCAATTTGGTCATTTTGGGAATTATGGGCCACGTGGTAGCTCCACATTCTTCCGGTGATTTTGGGTTCCACAAGTTGGATGTTAGGTTAGTCCATTTTCTCTATTTGCTACAAAAGTATAAAAAAGTATCATGTGACATTTTAGATATATAGAAATATCTCTCTACGAAACTGAGAAAGCGAGCACTAATGTGGCATGGGCCTAGATGATAGGAAGGCTTATGAGTAGGGCGCGTATAAACGCTCATAACCTTGATACAGGGAAGCAATCGGTTAGTCGCAATTGGCAAGACATATAAGGAGTAGTCTTCGCAAGTAAGTCAATGGTGAAGAAGGAAAATCTTACAACCATATTACATGAAATCAAACTATTACATGAAAATTAATTTTTTTTTAAAGGGAAATTGTAGGGGAGGAAAGCAATCACAAGCAATTCTCATTAAAAAAAAAGAAAAGAAAAATGAACACAGGCAATTCACATTATTGATTTCTACTAGATTTTCAATATAAAACAGAATCATTATTTGATTTAAATAATATTTAGTAAGTGTCCACATTACTCCGTGAGAAATTTCTCCAGCCACCAATGAAAAAGTCTAAAATAAAAAAAATAAAAAAAATAGAGATGCTAAGTAGGTTTAAGATGTAACGGCGCCGTTTGTGAGGCGCGTAATCTTTGTCGCCGCGACTAGCCACCTTGGCAAAGATAGATAAAGAGGAGAGATGCGAATAAAGAAAAGATAACATAAGCAAATAAACAATCGGATATGGTGGGGAACACAGACGAGTTGTGAAGCCGTGGCCGCCCGGGTCCCTCTTTGTCCCTTTTGTCTCTCCCTCGTCAACACCACTACCATCGTCACATTCTCATATCTCTCTCTTTGACTCTCTCTCTCTCTCCCTCTCTCTCGCTCTCTCTCCTGTTTTCCCGAGAAAAGCATGACCAGCTCCTCCGCCTCTGGTCGCAAGGTTTACCCTAATTTACCCAACCGCATAATCAAACAAGCACTTTCTTATGCAATTCATGGTTTTTGTGGTTGATTGTATATTGGTTTTTTCTTGGTTTTTGATTTATTTGGGTTTTTTCTTTTGTGTTTTGAATTTTTAGACTTTGAGTAAGATAGCTTGCAATCGCCTCCAGAAGGAGCTTATGGAGTGGCAGGTCAATCCTCCGGCAGGTTTCAAACACAAGGTCACCGAAAATCTTCAAAGGTTTTCACTTTTTTACTTTTTGTTTGTTCCTGAGAAAGTAAAATTGGCGGAATTAGAGGAAGAGGAGATTTCGGAATTTATGAAGCATAAAATTATTGTCGTTTATAAGTTTAAGTTTCTTCTTTTAGCTGTTATCTTTAGGGAAATCCAACTATTTCTATGTTTATGCTTTCATGCTTCAATTACTTGGAGTCAATTCATTTTGTGTTGTGGAATTGTGATGCAAAGGTGGGTGATTGAAGTCAATGGAGCCCCTGGAACTCTTTATTCGAATGAGACCTATCAGCTTCAGGTCGATTTTCCTGAGCATTACCCAATGGAAGCCCCACAGGTTTGTGCAAAATGCAAACCCATCAGTGTGTGACTTGTTTTTTCTTGAACACATATTTACAAGTCATTTTTTTGCTTGGCAGATTTTAATCTTCATTACATTTGTCGTTTAACCTTTTTGTTCTGATCCTTGTGGTGGGATGAACAGGTTATATTTGTCCCTCCGGCTCCAATGCATCCTCATATTTATAGCAATGGTCACATCTGTTTAGGTAATTCACGGATTTCAGTTAACCTTTTGATATCACGATTACTGGAATTTGTTCTGTGATGCAGATAGTTGGTATTTGTCTGTACACAGTTAAATCATCGATGGTTTTTTTTCTTAGGCATCTCTTTCTTCCTTTTTCTGGATTCGGTATCTTCTCTTTGTTGAAAGTGATTGTCTTATCCTCATAAAGGGCTTAAATCATCCTTTGTTACTTTTACCAGACAGTATTTTCGTTGTCATTATGGGTTTAGTGTGGCCAGAAAGTGTTGCAGTTTACCCTCAGTTTCTTACGAAAAAATTTCTTGCTGAAAAGATGTTAGATGAAACAAATTTTGTGTGAGATAATGATACCTTAACTCCTTTGTTGGCTAATGTGATGCCTTTCGAAGTCGCTATTGTTACATGGGGAAGGGCGTAGCAGGGGAGACCCATACATGGAATGTTTGTAGTCTATACATGATTTTTCTCTCTTAAAGTTTGTATCTATTGGTTTGGTTGTGACATATTTTCTTGTGAGGGATATTGCCTACTAATGCTGGCAATGGGATAATCATACAGGAATTGGTTTTTGCTGTAGGTTTGGTTGGTCACTGCCTGCCTGGATAGGTTGAGTCTGTTAGATAGGAAGTAATTTTATTTAATAGAGACTTTGATAGCTACTGAAATCAAAGATGTTATGATTCCACAGCAGCTTTACGTTGTCACGTCTCTTTGCTGACTCCTGACTGTATTAAACATTTTATCTGTCTTGAGTCTTGATTTATTAGGCGTCCAACCAGTGAATTTTTTTTTGTTTCATCGTATTTAAAAGATTGTGATTTGATTAATTTTATCGTCACAGTATCACCTGATGTGCTCTATTGTTGATGTGGAATATTGTAGATATTTTGTACGATTCATGGTCACCTGCCATGACAGTTAGTTCCATCTGTATTAGCATTCTCTCCATGCTTTCAAGCTCCACTACTAAGGTTGGTATTCCACTTTTATGGCAGCTTTGATCCTTACAATTCCTTTTAGGATTATGTTCACAATTTTGACACTGATTGTATGAGGGCAAAGACTAATCATTATTTTGTTAACGATTTGCACTCCCTTAAGTCATTTTCGTTAAGTGGTCTTACTAGATTGTAAATCTGTTGTGTATATTTATCTGAATGCCTTCTGTTCATGCCTGCAGCAACGCCCCGAAGATAATGACCGATATGTAAAGAATTGTAGAAATGGCCGATCCCCCAAGGAGACGAGATGGTGGTTCCATGATGACAAAGTGTAAAAACCGTGCACTGTCTTCCGTCATTAGTTCAAGAAATTAGGGTAGTTGGCTTTCCTGTTCAAAGGACGATGAAGACAAAAGAAAAAGCATTATAAGAAACTGGGATTTGTCCCAACTGCTCGATAACTCTTATAATTTGACAATCCCCACTACTTGTAAAGCAAAGAGAACAATTTATATTTCAACTGATTTGTAAGAAACGAACTGAGGTAAGAGGAAGTTGGTATAAACTCATAAGTCAAGTCCCTTTTCTTCCTGTGTTTCCTAGAGGTAAATATGGCCGTCGCCCTTAAGAGAAGCAGGTGTTGGCGTGTGTATCTTCCCGATTGTTATTCTATGTTATTACTCATGTCAGACTTTCAAGATTTTTGTATGTTTTCATTTGTGTTGTGCAATTTGCATGGTGTGAAGTTGTAGTTCATGGAAAGGGCATGCATCTATGTTCTGTTCATTGGAGGGATCAAACCCGTTAAGGTTTTATTCTTAGTATTGCCTCTGGATAATCATGCGCAACCTAAAAATGCGGGTTCTGCATTAGCAAATATCAACAGATAGGGAAATTGATGAAAGTAGGTGGTTTGGTAAAAATGTATTCAAAAATAGAAGTTCTTAAAATAATTTTATAAATCTATACACTATATGTGTTATAATAATGTGATAATCAAATAAGTTATGCAATTGAACACCCCACCAAGAAAAAAACCCTAAATTCCAAATTGCACTTGTTTTGTTTTCCTCCATTCTTCTTTCTCATCACAACAACCTAATACCCACCTAGAACGAAATCGCAGTTGCCCTCTTCTCCAAATCGGGATTACCTTCTTATCCTCTGCTCTTCTTCCTCATCGCAACAGCCCAATAACTATCGAGAACAAGATCGTGAATACTTTATTCTCTTCTCCTTCAATCTTCTTTCATATCGCAACAATCCAACTACCTTCTTCTCTTTCCTCCCAAATCTTATTACCTAGACTAGCTCATCGTCTACATTTAGCTCATCATCATCTTACACCCTTCATCTTCTCATCATTTTCAGCTTCTCATAGCTTCCATCTTCTCATAATTCTCTTTATATGTCTCTAATTTTTATCATAATCATTATTTTGGATGTTTTGTGTTTGGTTAATTTGTTATAATATGTGTTGGGAAACCTAAAAAGTAAAAAAAATAACCAATTGGGGAGTGAAAAAGATGAATTTGCAGGTCTGAGGTTTGGAAGATGATGCTAGGTTGAAGACCATAGAAGCTATTTTCAAATCTGCAAAATTGATATGAGAATAAATCTAGCCTGATAGTGCCCCTATATTCTAGTAGTTTTAGAGTACCTATATAATATGTTAAGTGATATTTGTATGTTTTCTTCTAAATTTTTATCAGAAGATGCTACTTGATGTCCTCATAGTCTATTACTGTCCTCACAGTATGTTCAGTGATATTTGAATGTTTTCTTCTGAATTTTTTTTTATTAAAGGATGCTAATTACTGTCCTCATAGTCCGATAGTGTCCTCATAGTCTATTCAGTGCTATTTGTATGTTTTCTTTTGAATTTTTATCAAACGATACTACTTGCTATCTTTATAGGCTGGTAATGTCCTTATAGTATGTTCAACGATATTTGTATGTTTTCTCACATAAGACTATATATATTTTCCAACAAAAATACCAATTAATTGAAGCATATGAACGAAGGAAATTGATGACTGACATTAGTGACAGTAACTTAACGAAACATATACACATATTAAAAAGAGTGAAAATAGGTGCCCATTTTAAAAGAAGTGCGTTTCAGAGCCTAATGGTGCCACTAGAAAACATGTAAAGAAATGCATTTTGCTAACATCCTTGAAACACGACTATTCGACATCTTCACAGCTTGGCTTTTTACTTGCCGCCATAACATGATTGTTATATTCTTAGTTTGAAAAGAGCTCGACTTCACACACATCATATGAATTAATAAAGTCTCATTTTCTCTTTGAATCCAAAAACGTGATGTAGTTATGGCACATTTCGAACCCTTCTCCTATTGCAACAAGCATCTCATCACCAAACTCATCACTTTCCTTGAAATCCTCAACAACCCCATTTTTTTAGCCTCAACCTCCTTCTTCAGTGCTTTTACCTTGACAAATATTCGCTCAGCCGTGCATGCACTAAATATGGTTGGAAGCTACCAACATATGGTGCCATATCATAATGAGGACATAAATACGTCAATTTTACAAATACAAGTACCTGAAATTGCCTAGACTATGAGATCAATATCAGACTATATGGACACTATCATACTATGGCAACATTATCAGACTACGGAGATAATATCAGACTACTAGGCTTTTGGGACTAGGGTTGTTAATCGGTTTTTTGGTTCGATTTTTCTACCGAGCCTAAAACCGAATTGGTTGGGAAACCAATTTCAATTGGGTCCGGTTCTTGGACCAATTTAACTAGTTTTTCCATTGAGATGGATAGATCGAGAGGGATAAAGAGAGAGAGAGAGAGAGAGAGAGAGAGAGAGAGAGAGAGAGAGAGAGAGAGAGAGAGAGAGAGAGTTGTGAGGCCGTGAGATCGTTCAGTGAGGGTTCATGAGGTGAGAATAGATGAGAATGGACGGTGAAATCGATGAGATAAGAACAAATGGTGAGCGATGAAGGACACGAGATCGATGAATCGAAGGAAAGGAAGACATCGAGGCATATAGGTAGAGGCGCGAAGGTTCGTTTAAGGATTGAGAAAAATGAGATGAGAACATAAGATCAATGAAGTGGTTTGAGACACGAGAACTATGAATCTATCCCTATTGATGAGATGGTTGAGTAGGGTGAGGATCGATGGGATGAGAATAGATGAGAGGATGGAGTGGGTTGTGCCGTTGTGGTCTGGTCACTAGTAGTGACATGGCCCATCCTAATTCCCCTGGATTATCCCGGGATATGCCTGCTCTCGTCTAGCACCACGTGCCAGACAAGGGATAAAACCATAACCTATTCAGGGCTATCCAGAGTACGCAAGGATTTGTGACGGTATGTGATGTCTCGATCTATGCTACAGCTTGCATCCGCGATCTATTTGAAGGGTATCAAAAACCATAAAACTTGTGAGTGGATAAAAATAATCAGTTATAAAAACAGTTTATACGAAAATAAATTTTATACCCTTCTCGTAAAAGCATGCATGTAGCAGAAAACAGTATTTCAAATACTTTCTCAAAAGTAAGACGTATTGCTTTTCAAATCAAAACACAGTGAAAAATATTTCTCAATTGAAGCTATTTCCTCGTTAGGGTCTCAACCCAAAAACCAAATCAACGACATGTGGGATCAAAACCCAAATCAAATCATGGTGTCAAAATTAGAGTCTTTAAACTCCCAAGTCTTTAAACTCAACATCTTATCATCAGTCACGATTCTAATCCCAGCAACGCGTGCCCATAAGCTCAAGGACTGCTCTGATCCTGAGCATGTCGTCGTGAACACATCATCGGCCGAAAATCTCCAGATCTTCGTGAACATATCAACAATTGATCTTATATACCGCACTCCAGAGTCGAGTCTCCCTCGGCTGCTCGACAGCAGGTGGATCATGACCTCTCTGTACCTCGGAGGCGAGCATTATCTACAGAGTGCTCTCCAGGGAAAAATATTCACAACCGGAGGTCCTCTAATAAAATTCGAGTCTTTAAACTCAAAATCATATCATCATCAACTGGGACACAAGCCCAAATATCATCAATAGGGTCACAAGCCCGAAATATCATCAAATGAGTCACAAGCTCGAAAATATTGTCTATCAACCCTTCATAAACCTAGGATTCCTCAAATCCTATCGAATCCGCAACTGGGTCTCATGCTCGAAATATCTTTCATAAATCCAGGATTCTTCGAATCTTATCAAATCCACAACTGGATCTCATGCCCGAATCATAACTAGGTCACAACCCGATATATCTCACGTTTGATTATACTCTAAGTCAAACCATAAATCAACTGAGTCATACGCCCGAAAGATATTTCCAAATTCGAAAACCAATTCATGATTTAAAACACTTTCCAAAATCATCCTTGGCTTCAATCCAAGTCAAGTCTTGTCAACTAGGACTCATGCCCGAATATCAATTTTGCATCTCCGTGAAATCATTCAAAACCGATAATCAATCCTCGGTTTCACGTCTCTCCATGAAACCATCAAAATATCATAAAACACATGCACGTATAAAATACTAGGCCTAAATCCAAATATCATATAAAATGGAAATCTCGAAATACGTGCAATATAACGACATTTTCTACGAAAATTCCCAATCATATCCAAAACATCATGCAATTAATGCATGTCAAATCATGATCATAAAACATACAAAATATGTATGCATGCATCATATTTATAAAGCAAATGTCCACTCACAGACCGTCCAAGCTGCGCGCCTGCAACCCGTGCTGTAAGCCACTCCAGGGCTAATCCATACCCTTCGAGATGTTCGGACCTGTCCAAATCATACTCAAAGGTTACTACTAACCTATACAAGTCCTAATCATAAACCATCACACATCCCGGAATGGTCAACGTGTCCCGAGGAGAAAAACCTCCATTTGACCTATCAAACGACTTTCAATCGACCTGAAACCACCACCATTAGATTTAGATCGTCAAAATCTTTCGAAAAAGATCGAGTTCACCTCGAAATTTGTGCCAACGTGCCCACACACCTGGGTCAAAGTTAGATAAACCAAAAGGTCAACGGTCAATGTTGTCGTCACGATCAACACATCAAAGTCAACGGGCCAAAGTCAATGTTGACATCATCATGTTCAACGTCAAAGTCAACGCTGACGTCAGCAAAGTCAACTTTGACGTTAGTTAGTCAACGATTTGACGTCAGCAAAGTCAACGCTGACGTCAGCTGGTCAACAGCTCGCCGGAGAAGACGACCGGCACCGCCGTGCGCAGCCGTCGCTGGCGGCTGGAGAACCTCATTTTTATTCTTTCCAATTTTTCAAATCTTTATAACTTTCTCATTTCACACCCAAATCTTACGTTCTATATATGGAAATCATGCTACTCGAGCCCAGGAATCCAAATCTGAACCCACAAATTCAAGAAAAATACCTGGTTTTGAAGATATGGCCTCCCAAAGTTTCGGCAAAACTTCGAATCAATGTTTCGGCCACTCATGTCGTCCAAAACCTTCTGTTCTTGCACCTACAAGCTCGTATGAGCTCAAAGAATATGAATATGGGCTTAGAATCTATCAAAACCATCAAAATCTGAAACCCAAATTCAAAGGACCCACGGGTTTCCTTTGTTTCACTATTCCTCCGCCTTCCTGCCGCCGTCTCCCATCCTCCCTTGCGTCCTCTCTATCTCTCTTTGGTCTCAAGGAAGAAGATGGGATTATTAAGATGATGATTTGGGGTGGGTAAGGGTTTTAGGTGAAGGAAAATGAAGAAGATGAATGAAAATGGTGGGTGCATGTATGAATTGAATGGGTCATAGGTTGGGTGACAAGTGTCACCTATACTATGATCCAAAAGCAGATATTTTGGGTCCCACTAAAAACAACACATTTTGAAACGGTACAATCGTTAATAGTTCTTGGAACCTTCCATGACCTGTAACTTTTCCGTACGATGTTCGATTTCGACATGCCGCTTGTCTACAGATTCGTATTGTCTCAATCTACGTAATGGTTCTCGGTCCACATGCATTTGATCTCTCGTGTCAAAAGTCAAATTTTTACCTTTGTTCAAGGGTAAAATTGTCATTTTTCCCCAAATCGTCTGATCATCCTCAATTAATCTTGATTAGTCCTTCATTTATCCTTAATTAATTCCTGTTAATCACGAAATTCGGGACGGGTCGTTACACGTAGTCTAGTACAGTGTGTGAGCCGCGAGGCTGAGAGACGAAGATAGATGAGAAAGATGGAGAATTAGGGATTAGGAATTGAATAATGAAAGACATTCGATGAAGGAGAGGAATTAGGGAAGAGGCATAGAACGACGTCGTTTGATAATGTGGGCTTCCAAGTTCCAACGCTCACTTCTAATTGGGCCAGATATTCAGATACTTAGGGAGTTAGATAGGCCTAACAAAACAGTGAAGCATATTTTCAATCGGTTTTCAATTCAGTCAGCTTTGTAAAACCAAAAACCCAAATTGAACGGGTTCTAATTCAGTTCTGTTCAATTTTCACTATTCGATTTCGATTTTAGTTCAGTTCGATATTTTCGGTCTGATTTCAGCAGAGTGTGATCTTTCTGTCTAGTTTTTTCGAACCGATTAACAGAACTACTAGGGGCATTATTAGACTAGATATATTCTCATATTAGATCTACAGATTCGAAAATGGCTTATTTGACCTTCAACCCAGCATCACTGACAGGACCCGCCCCGATCCCACATGGACCACAAGGGGACGTGCCCTGCTCCCGTTTGACACCCAATAATTCATACCAATTTTAACCTCAAAACATCAAATGCATAAATAACCCAAAATAAAGTTATACATCGAATCCTAATTAAACAGATGTCAGACAAGGGATGAAGTCCAAAATTACAAGTTGCGAGCACGACTCTAACATAAACCTGCGGGTAAACCACCCAGCAGGGGTTCAGGTACGTAGAAGTAGATCTATTCCTCAGCCTCAGGTTCATCCTCTAACTCAGTATCATAACCTGGAGGGGTTACCAAAAACATTAAGGGTGAGTGGACCGAAACTCAAGTTTATAAAATCATTTTATAAGTAAAACATATAATTTACCCCTCCGTTTTCCAAACATGCATGCAACCGTATTTAAAACCATCAATCATATAATATAAAACATAAGGCATATAGTAAAACCGTAAACATAATTTTAGCCACTGCACTATACACTCCAATCCCGACATCCCTGATGTCTGACGTCCCTTACGTCCAATAAGGTCACAATCACAAGGCTACGCGTGCCACTCGGGTCTCAATTCCGAGTTCAATCCCCGAACCCTGTTCGGTTACAGCATCCCCGATGCTTAGCGCCATAGACGCTGGACGTTCTAGACGTCCGTGACCTCTCCGGAGTGCCTCATCCGGAGGAGACAGTATCATATGAATGGGTCTATACAGTGCAGTAACAAATACATTTTATTGATATCCACATGCAAGGCATATATTTATACATAGATAAAATCCAAACCAAACCTTATGTTCCATCGGACGAGTCTCAAGCCCAAATACCGTGAAACGTGTCATAACCATAATTTCCATATCATCAGAACCGTTTATTTGATTTTAGCATGCGAATAAATAAGTAAATCAGAAAACATTTTGAGCATGCAAGTGTTTAATGAAATCGGGCCCACTCACTGTACGATTCCGCTGTGAATCTGTGCGTACGGACCTGTACTGAGATTATCGTACAATTCCTGTCAGTTCAATTCACACGTAAGGGTCACTACAAGTCCTTAATATTTATTCAAAAGAAAGTTCGAAACAGAAACCGGTTCGGGGAAACCATCGACACGTTTCCCGAGGCAACCGGCCCTAAACTGACCCTTCAAACTATCTCAGATCAACACGGTTAATTCACCAAAAATGTTCAGAATAATGAGAGGAATAAAAGTCATGTTGATCGTGATCGGAGATAAGCCCCAACACGCCCTCACGCGCCGCCCAAAGTGGCTGCGCGTGAAAGTCACGCGCCTGACACTGTAGCTACAGTGTCAGCACCTTCACCCGTTTGTCTGTAATTCGGGCCTGCCACCCGCGGCTTGACCCGGTTAATTACCCATCAATTCCTACTCGATTTCAATCCAATTTGATCCTAACATGTTATTTAAGCATCTCATTTAAGTTCTGAGTTATTAATTAGCCAAATCAAATCCTTAAATGGCCCTTCGACCCGTGATCATCCAAACGGGTTGATCACCCCAACTCACTGGTTTCTAAACCAAAATCAAATTAACCTTACAGGAAGCATCATAGTTTCAGAACGAACTGGAAAACACACTCAATTGAACCAACACTCACCTGGAAGTAGTCGTCCAAACCTCTGAAATTCTTCTGAACACGGCAGTCACCGTCCCAGCTCACCTGTGGCTGGTTGCCTTCGATTTTTATATGGTTGTGTTCTAAACACTCCCAGAAAGCTTACTCTGCGATTAGATTGGTCCAACACACCGTAGAAATTAAACTCTGATTTTCCCTCCAAATCCCAGAATTTCGGTTTCTCTGGTTTCTCCTCTCCAACTCACAGCCCTCACCTCAGCAGATAAAGGGTCACTCAGATTCCCACTCAATTAATGGTACCGTGCTTTCCAACAGCTCGTGGAATCCAAACTGTCCACTGAGAGTTGTTCCCCGAAAAGCTTCGAAGCTTCCAATTAAAAATGGTGGCCATGTTCGGCCATGTTCTGATGTCCATAGGGCCTTAAACAATCCCAACTTTCCAACTCACACATTGATTAATTAAAGGGGAGCTCAGAACCACCGCACACGGTGGTGCAACAGTCGTTCCCCCACGGTTGCTACAGTGACCATGGAAAAATGACCAAAATGCCCCTGGTTCAAATAATTACCAAACTGCCCCTCACTTTCTAGACCCGTAACTCAGCCATACGAAGTCCGATTGCGGCGTGCCGCCTGTCTACGGACTCAGGACGTCGAGACCTACCTATCGGTCCTTGAGTCGCGTGAAAATTAATTGTCAAACGAAAAGTCAACATTTTCGCCCTAACCGTCAAAATTACGGTAGTGCCCCTGAACTTCCGATAGTCATAACTTTTTTCCTGATCGTCCGAATTGGATGTGCCACCTGTCTATGAACTCGTGGCATCCCGAACTACGTCACGGTCATAGGTCAAAGTCCATTTAATCCACCAATCAAAAAGTCAACAATTTGGCCATGCCAATCACAAGGGTAAAAGCTTCAATTCATACATTAAATTATATATTAAAATCCTCGAATTTCCGGGGTGTTACAACCTTCCCCCCTTAAGAAATTTCGTCCCGAAATTTCAAAGAAACAAATAAGGAAATTGTTCTCGCATTTGAGCCTCAGGCTCCCATGTGGCTTCTTCCACATTCTGGTTTCTCCAGAGAATCTTCACGAGAGGGATCGTCTTCCGACGTAGTACCTTGTCCTTCCGATCCAAGATCTGTACTGGTTGTTCTTCGAAGCTCTAATCCTCCCGTAGTTCGACAAGTTGTTCCCCCAGTACATGCGAAGCATCATGTACGTACTTCCGTAGCATCGATATGTGGAAAACATCGTGAACTCTAGATAGTTCTGGAGGTAGTGCCAATCTGTATGCAACTCTGCCAATCCTTTCCACGATCTCATAAGGTCCGATAAAACGCGGACTCAGTTTCCCCCGTCGGCCAAAACGGATAATCCCTTTCCACGGAGATAACTTCAGGAAGACAAAATCTCCCACTTCAAATTACAGGTCTCGAATCCGTCGATCGGCATAACTCTTTTGGCGATCCTGCGCCGCCTTCAATCTCTCCTTGATAACTCGAACAGTTTCCATGGTTAAGTCCATCAATTCCGGCCCTACAGCCGCTCGTTCTCCTATCTCCGTCCAGCAGATAGGTGTCCTGCACTGTCGACCATATAGTGCTTCATAGGGTGTCATCCCGATGCTTGCCTGATAGCTGTTGTTGTAAGAGAATTCCATTAATGGCAAATGAGTATCCCAAGAGTCCTGAAACTGTAGCACACATGACCTCATCATGTCCTCCAGGGTTTGAATGGTCCTCTCAGACTGCCCATCGGTCTGTGGATGGAAAGCAGTACTGAAACGTAGGGTTGTTCCTAAAGTAGCTTGCAGACTCCGCTAGAACCTGGAAGTGAAACACGGATCACGATCGGACACGATCGATTCCGGCGTACCATGCAATCGTATGATTTCCTTCACAAACAGCTGAGCCAATCGGTTAGGTTTAAAGGTCTCCTGAACTGGCAGAAAATGGGCTGATTTGGTTAACCGGTCCACGATCACCCATACTCCGTCAACTCCACTCTGAGTCCTTGGTAACTTAAAGACGAAGTCCATGGTGATGTGATCCCACTTCCACTCGGGAATCGGAAGTGGCTGCATAGCCCCATACGGTCTCTGCCGTTCCGCCTTAACCTGCTGACAGGTTAAGCATTTGCTCACGAATTCAGCAATATCCTTCCTCATTCCTGGCCACCAATAATGGTTCCGGAGGGTACGGTACATCTTTGTACCTCCAGGATGCATAGCATAAGCCGAACTATAGGCCCGTAACTCGGCCCGTAACTCTGCCACTGCAGGTACACACAAACGGCCCATCTTCACAAGTGCTCCATCGTCCCGGATGGAAAAATCTTGTCTCCCATCCGCATCGACCTCAATCCTGTAAATACAGAGTATCGGATCCTGAAGTTGTGCTTCGATGATCAGATCAATCAGTACTGGTCGTACATGGAAGCTGGCCAACAAAGCTCCATGCTCATCTGTACCCAAAATAACTCCCGCCTTCCGGAGTTCCACCAGCAAAGGAAGATACACCATCCTCAGGTGTGCAACTGATCCCGCTGATTTTCTGCTGAGTGCATCCGCCACCACGTTGGCCTTACCCGGATGGTACTCGATCATACAGTCATAATCCTTCAGCAGCTCCAACCATCTCCGTTGTCTCATGTTAAGCTCCTTCTGAGTGAATAGGTATTTAAGACTCTGGTGGTCGGTGTATATCCGACACGTTGCGCCGAACAGGTAATGTCTCCAGATTTTTAGAGCATGAACCACTGCCGCCAACTCCAAATCATGGGTAGGGTAGTTCAACTCATGAGCCTTCAGCTGCCGGGATACGTAGGCGATAACCTTGCCAGTCTGCATCAACACGCAGCCCAAACCTTGCAGCGATGCATCACTGAAGACCACAAACTCTCCACTGTCATCCGGCAATGCAAGGACAGGTGCAGTGGTCAATCGATCCTTCAACTCTTGAAAACTCCGATCGCACTGCTCGTCCCAGATAAACTTCACTCCCTTCCGAGTCAAACGAGTCAATGGTGCAGCAATTTTGGAGAAACCCTCCACGAATCTCCGATAGTAACCTGCTAATCCGACGAAACTCCGCACCTCGGTCACTGTTGTCGGTCTAGCCCAATTGGTTACCACTTCTATTTTCTGGGGATCCACGCAAATCCCATCCGTCGATATCACGTGTCCCAGAAAACCAATACTGCTCAGCCAAAACTGACACTTGCTCAGCTTGGCGTACAACTGTTCTTGTCTCAGCCTCTCCAAGACCAACCGTAGATGTTCCTCATGTGCACGGGCACTCCTCGAGTATACCAAGATATCATCGATGAACACAATCACGAACTTATCGAGGTAGGGTCGGAAGAACCGGTTCATCAGATCCATGAATGCTGCCGGAGCATTCGTCAAACCAAATGGCATAACCAGGAACTCGTAGTGTCCATAACGGGTTCGAAAAGCAGTTTTCGGAATATCCTCCTCCGAAATCCTCAGTTGGTGATACCCAGACCGCAAATCAATTTTCGAGAACCACTGAACTCCCAGCAACTGGTCAAAAAGGTCATCGATCCTGGGTAGAGGATACTGGTTCCTCAGTGTCACCTTGTTGAGTTGTCGATAGTCAATACACAAACGGAGACTTCCCTCCTTCTTCTTTACGAACAACACCGGTGCTCCCCACGGTGAAGTACTCGGTCGGACATATCCCAAATCCACCAACTCTTGCAATTGAGTCTTGAGTTCTTGTAACTCGGCCGGCGCCATCCGGTATGGTGCCTGTGATATAGGTCGGGTACCAGGGAGTAGTTCAATAGTAAACTCGATCTCCCGCGATGGCGGTAATCCAGGTAAGTCTTCTGGGAATACATCCGGAAACTCACATACCACCGGTATCTCGTCGATACCCGGAGTATCAACCTGTTCCGACACAACATGCGCCAGATAACCCTGGCATCCCTTCCGTAGAAGTTTGGTAGCAGTAAGTGAAGAAATCACTTCAGGAGGCGAACCGTCACGTTCCCCCTGAAAGATAACCTCCGGCAAACCCGGGCTCCGCAGAATCACTTGCTTGCTACAGCAATCGATGAGCGATCCGTGCTCCGATAGCCAATCCATCCCTAGGATTATATCGAAGTCGTGGATATCCAGAATAATTAAGTATGCTGGTAAATCCACATCCTCAATTCTTACCGGGCACCTCCGAATCACCTGATTCACAAGGTACACGATGCCCATCGGGGTGCCAACACCCATTTCGCAATCTAAGGCTGATACCACACAATCAAGCATACAAGCACAACTCTTCGAAATAAAAGAATGTGTAGCCCCCGCATCCATCAATACACGTACAAGAAGGTTTAAGATATGTAGTGTACCTGTGACCACGCCTGGGGCAGTCCTCGCCTGCTGCTGGGTCATTGCAAACACTTGGGCCCTCGGCCCTCCGTTCCGTCAGCGCCCGCGCGCGCCACGCCCAGCACCACGGTCACCTCCTTGACCGCGACCTCCATTAGTGTGGGAAGCCGTGCTCTGCACCACACTAGAGCCCCCAGCGTCGTTGTTCTTGGACAACTGCGGGCAATCACAGGCATAGTGGCCCTCGTCTCCGCAAGAAAAACAGGTAACTGGCCTCGGCCTGTCCGAATGCCCACCAGAAGCACCGCTCCAAGATGAACGCTGCCCAGCGTTGTATCCAGATCCTCTGCCCTGAGAGCCTCCACGTCGACCTGACCAGCCACGACCCTTGAAGGATGAGGGTGCTCCTCTGTAGCCCCCTCCCTTGTTTTTCCTCTGGCCCGATGGCCCACGATGTGGGCGATCCTGACGTCGCCCCTCGCCCGAAGGCTGTCGTGTCTGGTGTGCCGCCAGACTGGCCTCGACATGCACCGCAGCGTCGACCATATCTCTCAGAGAAGCATGAGTAGCAGCAGTCACACTTGCCTGGATCTCCCCTCGGAGTCCAAGCTCAAACCTTTGGCATTTGTCCTCCTCCGTGCTCATGAATGAAGCAGCGAACCGGGATAGTTTCCCAAAGGTCTGTCCGTAGTCCGCAACGGACATATCCCCCTGCTCTAGCCTCAGGAACTCCGACTCCCGCGCCGCGCGAAATGATCGCCGGTAGTACTGGTCCAGAAATCTGGAACGGAAAGCTTACCAAGTAGTGGTATGGACAGACCACCCAGACATTTCAAGGCCGTGCCACCACTGGTAGGCTCCTCCTTCTAGCAAGAAGGCCGCCAAGGTCACTCGTTCGCCCGGAGGGCAGTGCATCACCGAGAAGATCCTCTCCCACTTGGTGATCCAATCATGAGCATCCTCGGGGTTTGATCCCCCGCAGAAAGGAGTGGCTCCCAAACGTTGAGCCCTTTCAATGCTTGCGCATTCCATCTCCCTTTCCAGATCCTCGTCAGTTCGTGTATGAGGAATTCTCCTAGGAGGCATAACCAACTGTCAAGAGGCATAGATCAGATAACAATATTCTTAAAAGTCGAAAAGTAACTAGTACTAATCGCTAGTCTAGCATGCTGACCATAACCTAGTACTGACCACAACCTAGTGCTCTGATACCAAGCTGACAGGACCCGCCCCGATCCCACAGGGACCACAAGGGGACGTGCGCTGCTCCCGTCTGACACCCAATAATTCATACCAATTTTAACCTCAAAACATCAAATGCATAAATAACCCAAAATAAAGTTATACATCGAATCCGAATTAAACAGATGTCAGACAAGGGATGAAGTCCAAAATTACAAGTTGCGAGCACGACTCTAACATAAACCTGCGGGTAAACCACCCAGCAGGGGTTCAGGTACGCAGAAGTAGATCTATGCCTCAGCCTCAGGTTCCTCCTCTAACTCAGTATCATGACCTAGAGGGGTTACCAAAAACATTAAGGGTGAGTGGACCGAAACTCAAGTTTATAAAATCATTTGATAAGTAAAACATATAATTTACCCCTCCGTTTTCCAAACATGCATGCAACCGTATTTAAAACCATCAATCATATAATATAAAACATAAGGCATATAGTAAAACCGTAAACATAATTTTAGCCACTGCACTATACACTCCAATCCCGACATCCCTGATGTCTGACGTCCCTGACGTCCAATAAGGTCACAATCACAAGGCTAGGCGTGCCACTCGGGTCTCAATTCCGAGTTCAATCCCCAAACCCTGTTCGGTTACAGCATCCCCGATGCTTAGAGTCATAGACGCTGGACGTTCTAGACGTCCGTGACCTCTCCGGGGTGCCTCATCCGGAGGAGACAGTATCATATGAATGGATCTATACAGTGCAGTAACAAATACATTTTATTGATATCCACATGCAAGGCATATATTTATACATAGATAAAATCCAAACCAAACCTTATGTTCCATCGGACGGGTCTCAAGCCCAAATACCGTGAAACGTGTCATAACCATAATTTCCATATCATCAGAACCGTTTATTTGATTTTAGCATGCGAATAAATAAGTAAATCGGAAAACATTTTGAGCATGCAAGTGTTTAATGAAATCGGGCCCACTCATTGTACGATTCCGCTGCGAATCTGCGCGTACAGACCTGTATCGAGATTATCGTACAATTCCTGTCAGTTCAATTCACACGTAAGGGTCACTACAAGTCCTTAATATTTATTCAAAAGAAAGTTCGAAACAGAAACCGGTTCGGGGAAACCATCGACACGTTTCCCGAGGCAACCGGCCCTAAACTGACCCTTCAAACTATCTCAGATCAACATGGTTAATTCACCAAAAATGTTCAGAATAATGAGAGGAATAAAAGTCATGTTGATCGTGATCGAAGATAAGCCCCAACGCGCCCCTCACGCGCCGCCCAAAGTGGCTGCGCGTGAAAGTCACGCGCCTGACACCGTAGCTACAGTGTCAGCACCTTCACCCATTTGTTTGTAATTCGGGCCTGCCACCCGCGGCTTGACCCGGTTAATTACCCATCAATTCCTACTCGATTTCAATCCAATTTGATCCTAACATGTTATTTAAGCATCTCATTTAAGTTCTGAGTTATTAATTAGCCAAATCAAATCCTTAAATGGCCCTTCGACCCGTGATCATCCAAACGGGTTGATCACCCCAACTCACTGGTTTCTAAACCAAAATCAAATTAACCTTACAGGAAGCATCATAGTATCAGAACGAACTGGAAAACACACTCAATTGAACCAACACTCACCTGGAAGTAGTCGTCCAAACCACTGAAATTCTTCTGAACACGGCAGTCACCGTCCCAGCTCACCCGTGGCTGGTTGCCTTCGATTTTGATATGGTTGTGTTCTAAACACTCCCAGAAAGCTTACTCTGCGATTAGATTGGTCCAACACACCGTAGAAATTAAACTCTGATTTTCCCTCCAAATCCCAGAATTTCGGTTTCTCTGGTTTCTCCTCTCCAACTCACAACCCTCACCTCAGCAGATAAATGGTCACTCAGATTCCCACTCAATTAATGGTACCGTGATGTCCAACAGCTCGTGGAAGCCAAACTGTCCACTGAGAGTTGTTCCCCGAAAAGCTTCGAAGCTTCCAATTAAAAATGGTGACCATGTTCGGCCATGTTCTGATGTCCATAGGGCCTTAAACAATCCAAACTTTCCAACTCACACACTGATTAATTAAAGGGGGACTCAGAACCACCGCACACGGTGGTGCAGCAGTCGTTCCCCCGCGGTTGCTATAGTGACCAGGGCAAAATGACCAAAATGCCCTTGGTTCAAATAATTACCAAACTGCCCCTCACTTTCTAGACCCGTAACTCAGCCATACGAAGTCCGATTTCGGCGTGCCGCCTGTCTACGGACTTAAGACGTCGAGACCTACCTATCGGTCCTTGAGTCGCGTGAAAATTAATTGTCAAACGAAAAGTCAATATTTTCGCCCCAACCGTCAAAATTACAGTAGTGCCCCTGAACTTCCGATAGTCATAACTTTTTCCCTGATCGTCCGAATTGGACTTGCCACCTGTCTATGAACTCGTGGCGTCCCGGACTACGTCACGGTCATAGGTCAAAGTCCATTTAATCCACCAATCAAAAAGTCAACAATTTGGCCATGCCAATCACAAGGGTAAAAGCGTCAATTCATACATTAAATTATAATATTAAAATCCTCGAATTTCCGGGGTGTTACAATCACCTTCCCAACCTCAGACCTGCAAATTCATCTTTCTCACTCTCCAATTAGTTATATGCTTTAACTTTTATATCACCCAAAACATATTTAAACAAATTCACCAAACACAAAATGCCCAAAATAATGACTAGGAAAAAAATTAGAGACATAGAAAGATGAGGGACGAAATGAAGATGATGAGCGAAAAGTGAAATGAAGATGGTGAGCGAAATGAAGATGATGAGCTAAATGAATATAATGAGAGAGAGATGAAGGTGATGAGAGAGAAATGAAGATGATGAGCTAGTCTAGGTGGAAAGAATTTTGGAGGAAAAAAACCAATCGAGGTGGGAGCTTGGATTTCTCCTCTTCTCTAAGATGGAGGGTTACTATAACACTTATATAGTGTGTAGATTTGTAAAAAAATTTAAAGGACTCTTATTTTTTTATTACTTTTTTTGACAAACCACCTATTTTCATTAATTTCCGAAATAGATATGACATTCTGAATCCATGGTTCTCAAATGTAGGTAGTTTAATTTATTTCATTGTATAATTAATTATATATTTAATTTTAAAATGTTGGGTGAGATAGTAACTATTGTTGTACATAGTAACATGTGCCCGCCCTTAACAGGCACCCAACCTTTACAAGCGTCCACCCTGCTGCGAAATTGTTCAATTGCTTATACAAAGTGATACATATACATAGCTCTAAAATACAAGAAGGTGTTCAAAAGACAATTAATTATTTTATATATATATATATTATCATTTGTTTATTTACATGATTTTATATGCCCCAAAAGTAATATTAATTAGCTAACAGCTTATTTACAAAAGTGGTGATACAATTTTGTCACCGAATAGCAACCCATATTTCTATTATAAGCTGCACAAAATTGCTCAAAGAAAACAAATATTTCAAGCTTAGTTTTACATGATTCATTTTCACAACAAATTGAGGATGCCTGTTTTACTATTACCACAGAGCCTTCACTTGAAAAGGCAACGACACTCTTAACGATTCAAGTACAGAAAATATAATAAAAAGAAAAATAGCAACAGTCGTCCAAACAAAATCTTCAAAGCAGCGAAGGCGAATATACCTAAATCCAAGTCCTATAACTTAGCCCAATTTGAAATGAATCTAAAGAAAACTCAAGAGAAACTTCTCAAATTTGCAAGTAGCCCACAAAATCCATATGAATAAGAAAAAAGCCGTAAACTAAAATTCTAAAACAAATTTAGTGAAAAATAAAATTTACATCAAAATTTATCCGAAACTCAAGTTTTTCTTCTTGAACCATTCAAAAAAATGACCAATCCGTTTGAGTAAAAGAGATGGAGAATTTGAGTTTTTAATAGTAATTTTACGCTTTGCCAATGCACCCAACAACTTAAACTAAATTAATCAATTGAAGAATGATCTCTACCTTTCAAAATTATTCTACCTTTCAAAATTATACTCATAATTTGAACAAACAAAACATCAAGTCAAGACTGAACTCGGCAATTGGACAATGAACTCACAAAATTTATAGCAATTAATCCAATACTAAACTTTTCAATTGGACATTTAACTAACAAATTCAACAGTAAAATCATCCATTTAACATTAAACTCGTTAGTTGCGCATTAAACTATTCAACAACAAAATCACTAATCCAAAACTAAACTCATCACCCCAAGGGCTGCACTGAAACCAATGTTTCTTTGGCATGTAAATCCAAAGCAAAATTATCACCCGAACACAAAACTCGTCATTCCAGGAGCTGCACGTAAACCAAGATTGGAAAAGAAACGAAAATATAAAACAATTTGGGTCAAGAAAACTTCACCTCAATACTTATTCAAAACACATGATTTTTGAAACATATGACATAAAACCCATACCATAACAACCCAAAAATTATTCCAAGGGGCTAAAACCCACCCTGTAACAACCTAAAAATTCGAAAAATGTAATTTTGAAAGTTTCAATATAAATTGAGGGCTTTACCCTTGTTTATATTAGTGGTCAATAGTTGAATTTTTTATTGGAGTACTTTTGCACTCTTTTCAAAGACCTTTATGTAGATCACGGAGTCCTGAGTTCGTGGACATGTGCTTCGTTGAAATCAGAGTTACAAAATACCTATTTTGATAATTTAGCCAACAAGGACAAATTGGTCTTTTTAGTTGAAGGTATGAGTCAGCATGTGTTTAATTGGGATGGTGATAATAGGAGGTTTGGTGAATTTACAAATTTACAAAAACCCATGTAATCAATGTACAAAAAATAAATGATCACAGTAGTCATCACCAAATTATCAAACAGTTGCACCATTTTTCAAACAGATAATCAATATAGCCCAATTCCGTAAACATCAACTTCACCATCTAGCATTTTCCAATCAATATTCAACTCATCAAACATCAATGACTACTGTGATCATTTATTTTTTGTCTAATCAAATAATTCAACATCTGAACATTAAATTATCAAATAATCCTAGAATTCACATGTTTCCAAGGTTTGATTAACAATAAAATAAATCATAAACATGATATTGAAATTGAATTTGGAATGCGAAAAGCTTACTTGATTTAAAGAGCAATAATCCTCTTTGAACGAATGATTTCCAATTCCAAAGCTATCGTGCTAATAGCATGATGTGAGGATTTTGAATAATGCGTACATTTTGTGAGAGAGCGTTTAAAAAGCAGAGAGGAATATATGATGTCTTTGAATTATGATTAACAATAATATAACAATATTACACATATATATGTTAGGTATTTAAGTAATTGACAAAAAACTTAAATATCTACCCTAACATAAAAATAACCACTAACTGCTATTTAAATATACGGAGAGTTTTTTCTATCTTCTTATTAAATAAAATCTCGAGTTTGGAATTTGAATCCATTTCTTGGTAAAAAATAAAGAGAGAATTTTTATTGCAAACTTTATCAAATTCAAGTCAAATTTCATTTAACACCTTTAAACTCATTGAGAGTATTCAATGAAAATTAACTTGGTATTTTTTCTCTCGCCCTAGCCTCCTAGGTTCGAGTTTTTCAACCTTATGCTGTTAAGGTTTTCCGCAGCCGTTGCTATTTTTTTCAGCCACCGCTTTACTTTTAGATTTGTCCAGTTTTCTTTTGCCATAGTCCACTACAAAAAAATATGTCATGCCCGTCTAACTTTTGCCCGATGCACTTTGATTCCCCGGTAAAGGGTCTTTGCCCGGCGGACTATGAGAGACTCGCCGGACAAACTTTGAGCGGGAACACGGGCTCTCCAGGCGCGTAAAGGGAAGGCGTTTGCCCGGCGACTGGTCAAACTCCGCCGGGTCAGCTATTAGTAATGGAAAATCCTATTCACCGGGCCAAGTGTTTACGGCGGCCCGCGACGGGAAAAAGTTTGGCACGAAGACGAGTTGGAGCTATTTTGTTGCCCAGTGGGTCATTAAAGCGGGCCCGACGAACCATGCGCCGGGCAAAAGTCTCATTTGCATTTAGTGCATATCGGATTCATTTCTTCATCTTCTTCCTCATTAACTCTCTCATTTATTCTCTCTCTCATTTACTCTCACAACCTCTACATAATATCATCATCATTTCATCATTACTTCATCATCACTACTTCACCTAAGGTAAAATTAATGATTTTATTGATTTTATTGATTTTATTTTTTGTTTTTTGTGATTTTAATATTTATTATAATCTAAAATAATTTTTTTTTAGGTAATTTGTGGTTAATTTGAAGGATTACTTATAAAAAAGGTATGTGTAGCTTTCTTCTCAATTTAATTTTTGTTCAAAAACTTGTATTTAATTATGTTTGAAAATTGTGATATATTGTGGAAAATACTTAGAAATCTGAATATTATTGTGTTAGAGAATTGTGGTTTATCCATTAATGCAAAGCTAATCAACCTGATTAACTTTGTATATTGAAATTCGATAGAAAACCTTAGACCCGTTTGAGAGTCAGTAATTTGGATTGATTGACTGACTCTTGAATTGTCCATTTATCGGGACAGTTTGGGTGTGCACAACTATGTGTTGTATAGTTTGGTGGCTATGAGGTTAGGTTTGGATCGTGGGAAATTTGGTTTATATCCCCTTACTGTTCTCTAAATGCATACTAGATATTAGTTTGAAATATCTATGTCGTGTATTTGGAGAACTGTAGGGTGATGCTGCCGAAATTTCTCTCGGTTTAAACTTCGCCTCGTAGGTCACAAACTATACAGCACAGAACGTGCACTCTCGAATGGGATAGTGATAGGACCCATCCCAATCCCCCGGGGATTACCGTGGAATGTGTCATGCTTTCGTCTGACGAGAGGTGTCAGACAAGGGATAACCTGTTGCCACTGCCCAAATGGGCTTCCAGAGTACGCAAGGATCGATGGAGGAGGTGTGCGATGTCACAATCTCTGTTGCAGTCGCATCCGTAATCAACCTGAGGGGCATTAAAAACAAAAGCTGTGAGTGGACGAAAATAAACAAGTCCGTTTAAAACATTTATAAGACATTTATGCCCCCCAGTAAAAGCATATGCATGCACCAAAAACCAATTTTCACATATTTATTTAGAAACAACCATTAGGGCCTTAGCCCGGAAACCAAAGCATAGTTTCAAATTCCAAAAGTTAATCCAAGAGTTATTTCATAAATCCAGTAATATACATTTATTATTTTTCCATCTCCGGCATCCCCGATGCCTAGCGTCCCTGACGCTTGACGTCCCTGACGTCATATCTCACGGTATTAAGCAACGCGTGCTGCCCGGGGTCTCACCGGGTCCATATCTCTGACATCCCCGATGTCTGACGTCTCTGACGTCAATCATAGCAATCCTGCTCCTGGATCACTATACGGTCCGGCTGCTCCGTACAATGACCCCTCGTAGACAATGCACCGTGACTTCTCCAGTGTCTCCGACACTTGGAGGAGACCAATGTATATATCCTCATATCGAGATGGTTTTATGGAACACATTTTATTAATCATTTCCAAAATATCACAAGGGCCCTGCCCCCGAATTTCCATAAAACCGTCATAAGTCCAAATAGTTGATTATCAAATCCGAAATCATTTATTCAATTCCATTTTAGGGCCCCCGACCCGAAATCACATATATAAATCAGCTGGGCCCCTGGCCCAATTTCATAACTCAACTGGGCCCCTGGCCCGATTTCTCAAATCAACTGGGCCCCTCGCCCGATTTCCTAAATCAATTGGGCCCCTGGCCCGAATTCAATTTATCAAATCCGTAACTGTTTCATAAAATCATATCCGAACCACAATTATGGAAATCAGTGCAAATCCAGAAAATCTCGATTTACGCGCAACCTGTAAATCACCTCGAAATGCGTGAAATCACATAAATTCACCGACATCCAAATCAAAGCATATGAAAGCAATTATAACAATCATGAAACAGTTATGCATGCATCGAATTTATAAAACCAATGTCCACTCACAGACCGTTTAACCGAGCGCCTCGATACACGTGCCATAGGCCTTCCCGGGCCACCCCACTATCACCGGGACTCCCAATCCTGTCCAAATCACATTAGAGGGTTACTAACCTCTTCATTAACATCCTATTCAAGTCCCGTAATTTTCCCGAATTTTTAACTATTTTTAAATTGGATTTAAAACTTTCGGACATCCCGAACAATATCGAAATGGGGTCCGATTGACACGAAACCAATGCTAAAATGTTCGTTACATTGTATAGGACAAAAGTCATGTTGACCTCACCTCGAGATTCGTGCCCACGTGCCGTCACGCGCCGCCGTGAGTGGCTGCGCGTGAAAGCCACGCGCCTGCTACTGTGACTGCTATAGTCACCGTCCTCGCCCTTTTCTCTGGTAAACGGGTCTGATTACACGCGATCTGACCCGGCCAGAATCCTGTCAATTCCCATTTAATTTCATCAATTCAATCAACCAAAAGGATCGCCTTGTGTCCAATTAAGGTTCTGAGACCTCAAATACAAAAGAACTCACCTTAATCCAGCTAATTCGAAGTCGAACTTCGTAGAACAGACGAACACTGTTCATTCACCACCCTCGAGCAATTTCGATAGTTTTCTTGAAATTGATCCACTCAGAGGCTTCATAGACTTTGTATAAGCTTGCTTCTCACGTCAATTCCACCCTTAAACCCCTCCAAATTCACGACTCAAGCTCGATTTTTCCTTCCTGTCACCAAGTCCGTTCGAAGCCAAAACAGCATCAATTTACCTCCTTCTTGCACTGGATCGACTGGAAATGATCCCAGAGGACTAAATGAATCATCAATTTGCCCTGGGCTGGCCCAGAACCGCGAATTGGAAATTTGAATTTGTTGAACACAGTTTCGGGTTTTTCTGGGTAAACCTCCCCTCAGACTCCCCGTTTTCCTCTCCATTTGTTGCTCTCAACACTCCACCTTTCCAGCAACGATTTCCACATTTCAAACCAATCATTCACCCGTTCTGATCAATATTCCCAATTGTAAAAACAATTCATCCGTCGAGTGCACTCTGTTCCCCACATGGAACTCACAGCAGTATCCACGGTGTCCACTACCTCAAATTCAATTAACAAATCCTTCCCCCATGTTACTAACACTACTAAACAATTCATGGACAGATCGCACAAGTCATCCACCCAGTTCAATCATGGCTCCAACTCACGGCTGTTCAAAATCAACAGCCCAAATTACCATTTTGCCCCTGCTTGGCAAATTACCGAAATGCCCCTCAAGCATCCAGACCCGTAACTCGGTCAATCGGACTCCGATTGACGCGTGCCGCCTGTCTACGGACTCAGGGCATTAAGACCATCCTAACGGTCCTTGGCCCTTGGCCATCGGACCTCCCGATCAAAAAGTCAACATTTTCCCTTATTTCGTCCAAATTACGAAAAATACCCTTGAACTTCCGTACGTCATAACTTTCACCACGAATGTTGGAATCGAACGTGCCACCTGTCTATGAACTCGTGACGTCCCAAAATACGTCACGGTCTTTGGTCAAAGTCCATTTGACCGTCTGAATTAAAAGTCAACGTTTTGTTCACGCCTAGGGGCAAAACGATCATTTTGCACAATTCGTCCGATTCCACTCAACTAATCCCAGATTAGTCATTCTAAAATATAATTAAATAATATTAAATCTCGATATTCGGGACGGGTCGTTACAACCTTCCCTCCTTAAATAATTTCGTCCTCGAAATTACCAAATATCCTTACTCTACATCCACCTCGTGGAAAACATTTTCAATCTCACATCTGTGTACACTTGTACACCCACTAATCAACACAAAGCTCGTCTGAACTCAGACATCCCATCACGGTCTCTCACCGTACCGACCATACTCGACACCGCGAGTGAAATTGATCACCTGATCCTTGTCAATTTACCATTTAGCTGACTCCTTCAGCTTGTCGGTTTCTTTCAATCATCAATATATCCGACGTCTGCTCCCCCCTAGGAGTCACCAAAACACACCTGTCAGTCCATGCTGACCTCAACAGTCAAACTGTCACCACTAAGCTTTTACCACCCTAGTAAAGCTCCAACCATCGACTAATCAATGCCAACACCTCGTACTACATCACCCTCAATGTAGCGTAAGATCAACCACATGATCTCAATTCGCAGGGCAAGCCCAAACCTGCGACATATATTAATCTCAATGTCCATAACCGCCGACTCCGTCAGCGAACCATACTGCTGGGAAAAAATCGCGGCGTGATAACATCACGCAAGGCTAATCGTGGTTTCACTGACCACCAATTCACTCATCCTGAGTGTACGTATACCGTCATCTTACTCAATCAAGTGGTGTAACTGGAACACATTGAATGCCAGCCCAGCAGTGATCACACATCTCAATACTAGGGTTCCACTAGCCATCCATGGCTAAGAGCACCTACTCAAACAATCACTGAACCCGACAAAATCACCCTGCTCAGCGTACAGTATCCAAGGTCCAGTCCACAAACACAACCAAACAAATGATATCGGAACCAAGCCAATTACCATCACGTTTAATCACACACCACTGGTACCTCCCATGTACCGCCATTAGGCACCACTCAGCCTAACCAGTATCAATCCTCGTATAACGTACCCTGTACGTACATCTATCCATCAATCCGCCTACAACCACCTAGGTCGTGGCCAAACGCGTTCTAACACTCTAGAGTCCATCTGTTAGATACTGTATCAGACAGATCAAAACTCCGACCCAATATCCATTTCCAAATCCGAATCCTAAATCATTATTCCATAAGCTAGCATTGGAATAATCATTCCGCACCCAAATCCGGTTATCCACTTTCGAGCTTCGAAATCGAATCCTGAATCGTCACCCAGAAATTCGATTCCAAAACCCAAAATCTCGTATACGTCCACCGAGACGTACCAAAACCGAACCTATCGGTTACCTGCTGAAAAAACTCGATTGACTTCATAGGGAAGCCAATCCCAATATCCACACGTCCAAGGTTGACAAAATCCGACCACTACGGACACCTACCCAACCGAGTAACAACCCATATGGACTCCACTTCGAAAAGAAGTTCAGTCCCGTCATTTACGACTCACATACCAAAGTAAGAGCGATAAACTCTCACCTATCTGGATCATCAAGATCACGATCCAGATCCATCACTGCGTCATCTGACAAGTAACATCACGATCCTAGATCGTCACATTGTCCAAAGCCCACAACATCACAATTCAGATCCACCTAGGATCCACACGTGCTCACGTAGCTAACAATCCATCTGAAACTGATCGTAGGGTCTTTCACCCTCTTGAATCCTTCGTAAAATTTCCTTAGGTGGAATGGTGACCTCGATTTTCACCACAAATTCCAGAATCGTACACAACTTCTTGTGTCCAATGACCCAAGGCCAATCATGGGTCCATTCACCAATACACGCTCAACGTACTGGTAACAACAATCATCATCTGCCACGGCAGGAAATAAGAAGTCACCCCCCTAATGACTTCAGGATACCCATCACCAATGATGGAACGAGCACCCCTCTCGTCTCCCAATCACAACTCTCCCCGAAGCTAAGATTCCAATCCCGTTGGGAATAGACATGCTCCCAATGAGGTGTCAAGTCCAACCACTGGACTTCCCACATCCTCAACTCACTTGGACAACCACGGGTCCAAAATCAATCCATTACTCGGACCTCACGTCCGTTAATAATCATTCATACACACACCCCGATTCCGAACGGGAATTTCTCAACTCTTCCTGGATGTGCATACCTTACTGCCTTCGTCTCACATCTCAACCTTTATAGGTTCAATCCTCAGGTTCCACGTGATTCACAATCACAAAATCCCACATCAATACCACAAATGGTTTTCCTCGTCTTTTCCAATTTCAAGTAATTTCTTTGTACTTCCTGGGGATATTAGAGATAACAATCTTACCAATCTCGGAGTTGACAACAACTCCCCAAATCCACTGATTCTTATGACGTAGGGAAAATCGTCCCTAGATTCCCCAAGTCCCAAATATACCTTTTTATCCACTCATCACTTGTCCATCTCATAACTGTTGGGACCTATCCCAACGCCTCACAATCTCCACTGGATCCTATCCAGTCCAAGACTCAACCACCACTGAGTCGCAGATACCGATCATATGTCCATCAGGACAGAGTCACATCCCAACTCGTGGCTCATCGTCATCACAATCACTGACACCAGCACCAGCGCGAGTATCACTCACACTTGCCTCAACACACAGGCATCCATACATCCACACTAGTACACAAACATCCACACTAGCACACGAACATCCACGCTAGCACACGAACATCCACGCTAGCACACTGTGTGCAAAGTTGATACCCTAGATCTCCGTTCATACCGAACGACGATCTCGTATCACCACTCGTACCCCACGACTATGGGTACCCCCAATTTGACCATCCGCACATCAGGATAATGAACGTTCCCTGAACGTCCCCTGATCCTCAAGTATTAAAACCATACAAAATACACTCGATAGCCAGTCATCTCGACACAACTGTCGACCAACAGTCATCGCTGTCAAGATCCGTATCCACACCTCACACTATTATTCGATCCAACACGGAATTCCACATCTTATCCCATAACCGTATCCGTGGATTGAATCCCATAATCCTAACTAGACTCACTAGAGTCATCCACATGGTCATCCCTGACCTTCGCCGCTCGTCGCAGCACAAGTTCCCATTTAAAGTTCACTTTTCCAATCCATCAATTATAAATTAGGGTTCCGAAGTCACACCCTAGGGTTCCCCTGAACCCAACTGCCTTCTGCAGTAAAATCCACAACCTGACCGACTCCGCGGTCCTGACATCGTATAGAAGACCAATCCAATCCAATCGTCAACTCATCGTGGGTCCCATCGTGGGTTCCACCACGAAGGTCATCGGCTAACTCCGATGCACCAACATCTCTTACCCTAGCCATCACCACCAGGGTCCACATTTTAGACCATTACTCAATTGAGTTTCGCATTTTCATATCATTATTCAAATGGGGTTCCCTGAACCCAGCTGTGCCCAGTAGCACAACAATCCATCATCACATGACCGAACCGACGGTCCCACATTACCAATTAAACACAAACAACCCTACTTGGGTCGAATCACGTTAAAGCACAGCGTATCGGGCCAAACACACTTTATCCATTACTCAAAATCAAAACTATCTATCAGGTTGACAACGGAGCTGCAGCCCAAAGAGACATCACACCCTCGACCTTCGCGCACAAAAGAGCAAAACCTGCTCTGATACCACTTGACAGGACCCATCCCAATCCCCCGGGGATTACCGTGGAATGTGTCATGCTCCCGTCTGACGAGAGGTGTCAGACAAGGGATAACCTGTTGCCACTGCCCAAACGGGCTTCCAGAGTACGCAAGGATCGATGGAGGAGGTGTGCGATGTCACAGTCTCTGCTGCAGTTGCATCCGTAATCAACCTGAAGAGCATTAAAAACAAAAGCTGTGAGTGGACGAAAATAAACAAGTCCGTTTAAAACATTTATAAGACATTTATGCCCCCCAGTAAAAGCATATGCATGCACCAAAAACCAATTTTCACATATTTATTTAGAAATAACCTTTAGGGCCTTAGCCCCGAAACCAAAGCATAGTTTCAAATTCCAAAAGTCAATCCAAGAGTTATTTCATAAATCCAGTAATATACATTTATTATTTTTCCATCTCCGGCATCCCCGATGCCTAGCGTCCCTAACGCTTGACGTCCCTGACGTCATATCTCACGGTATTAAGCAATGCGTGCTGCCTGGGGTCTTACCGGGTCCATATCTCTGACATCCCCGATGTCTGACGTCTCCGATGTCTGACGTCTCTGACGTCAATCATAGCAATCCTGCTCCTGGATCACTATACGGTCCGGCTACTCCGTACAATGACCCCTCGTAGACAATGCACCGTGACTTCTCCAGTGTCCCCGACACTTGGAGGAGACCAATATATATATCCTCATATCGAGATGGTTTTATAGAACACATTTTATTAATCATTTCCAAAATATCACAAGGGCCCTGCCCCGAATTTCCATAAAACCGTCATAAGTCCAAATAGTTGATTATCAAATCCGAAATCATTTATTCAATTCCATTTTAGGGCCCACGACCCGAAATCACATATATAAATCAGCTGGGCCCCTGGCCCGATTTCATAAGTCAACTGGGCCCCTGGCCCGATTTCTCAAATCAACTGGGCCCCTGGCCCGATTTCCTAAATCAATTGGGCCCCTGGCCCAAATTCAATTTATCAAATCCGTAACTGTTTCATAAAATCATATCCGAACCACAATTATGGAAATCAGTGCAAATCCAAAAAATCTCGATTTACGCGCAACCCGTAAATCTCCTCGAAATTCGTGAAATCACATAAATTCACCGATATCCAAATCAAAGCATATGAAAGCAATTATAACAATCATGAAACAGTTATACATGCATCAAATTTATAAAACCAATGTCCACTCACAGACCGTTTAACCGAGCGCCTTGATACGCGTGCCATAGGCCTTCCCGGGCCACCTCACTATCACCGGGACTCCCAATCCTGTCCAAATCACATTAGAGGGTTACTAACCTCTTCATTAACATCCTATTCAAGTCCCGTAATTTTCCCGAATTTTTAACTATTTTTAAACTGGATTTAAAACCTTCGGACATCCCGAACAATATCGAAACGGGGTCCGATTGACACGAAACCAACGCTAAAATGTTCATTACATTGTATAGGACAAAAGTCATGTTGACCTCACCTCGAGATTCATGCCCACGCGCTGTCATGCGCCGCCGTGAGTGGCTGCGCGTGAAAGTCACGCGCCTGCTACAGTGACTGCTACAGTCACCGTCCTCGCACGTTTCTCTGGTAAACGGGTCTGATTACCCGCGATCTGACCCGGCCAGAATCCTGTCTATTCCCATTTAATTTCATCAATTCAATCAACCAAAAGGACCGCCTTGTGTCCAATTAAGGTTCTGAGACCTCAAATACAAAAGAACTCACCTTAATCCAGCCAATTCGAAGTCGAACTTCGAAGAACAGACGAACACTGTTCATTCACCACTCTCGAGAAATTTCGATAGTTTTCTTGAAATTGATCCACTCAGAGGCTTCATAGAGTTCGTATAAGCTTGCTTCTCAGGTCAATTCCACCCTTAAACCCCTCCAAATTCACGACTCAAGCTCGATTTTTCATTCCTGTCACCAAGTCCGTTCGAAGCCAAAACAGCATCAATTTACCTCTTTCTTGCACTGGATCGACTGGAAATGATCCCAGAGGACTAAATGAATCATCAATTTTCCCTGGGCTGGCCCAGAACCTCGAATTGGAAATTGGAATTTGTTGACCACAGTTTCGGGTTTTTCTGGGTAAACCTCCCCTCAGACTCCCCGTTTTCCTCTCCATTTGTTGCTCTCAACACTCCACCTTTCCAACAACGATTTCCACATTTCAAACCAATCATTCACCCGTTATGATCAATATTCCCAATTGCAAAAACAATTCATCCGTCCAGTGCACTCTGTTCCCTACATGGAACTCACAGCAGTATCCACGGTGTCCACTACCTCAAATTCAATTAACAAATCCTTCCCCCATGTTACTAACAATACTAAACAATTCATGGACAGATCGCACAAGTCATCCACCCAGTTCAATCATGGCTCCAACTCACGGATGTTCAAAATCAACAGCCCAAATTACCATTTTGCCCCTGCTTGGCAAATTACCGAAATGCCCCTCACGCATCCAGACCCGTAACTCGGTCAATCAGACTCCGATTGACGCGTGCCGCTTGTATACGGACTCAGGGCATCGAGACCATCCTAACGGTCCTTGGCCCTCGGCCATCGGGCCTCCCGATCAAAAAGTCAACATTTCCCCTTATTTCGTCCAAATTACGAAAATGCCCTTGAACTTCCGTACGTCATAACTTTCACCACGAATGTCGGAATCGAACGTGCCACCTGTCTATGAACTCGTGACGTCCCAAACTACGTCACGGTCATTGGTCAAAGTCCCTTTGACTTTCCTAATTAAAAGTCAACATTTTGCACACGCCCAAGGGCAAAACGGTAATTTTGCACAATTCGTCCGATTCCACTCAACTAATCCCAGATTAGTCATTCTAAAACATAATTAAATAATATTAAATCCCGATATTCGGGACGGGTCATTACAGATAGGGCCAAATCACCGGAGGCGTAAGGAGACGAGCGGGTTTGTATGAAGTGATAGAGGCTCAAACATTATAATTATATGCTTACATTGATTCTATTTTGTGGAAGCAGGCACAATGGACAGAGACTGGATGCAAATGTTGGATAGATCTTTTGATCAGTATTTGGATGGGATTGACAGCTTCATCGCTTTTACACGGACTCACTGTAGTGATCCAAGGCGCATATTATGTTCGTGTCGTAAATGTAACAACTGTTGTTTGATGTCGCTGAGTGATGTTCATTTGCATCTGGGACGGAACGGGATCATACATAACTACACTAATTGGATTTATCACGGGGAACCGAATGTTTCTGCATCGACATCGTCAGTTCACGGGAACCCTCGAGATGATAATTGGTGTGATAATGATCAATTTGTTGAGATATTAACCAATATTTTCCCCCTGCATCTGATGCTATGTATGCGGATGCCCCTAGGTCTCAACTCGAAGAGACAGATCTTCATTACGAAAGGTTATTGAAAGACGCTCAGCGCGAATTATACCCTGGTTGTAAATCCTTTTCGGTTCTAGGGACAATTGTGGAGTTGATGCACATGAAAGTTGAGTATAATCAAACGAACAAGTATTTTGATCACATGATGAACATCATCACCCGAATGCTCTCTGAAGATAAAAGTCTCCCTAAAGATCATTATAACTCGAAAAAGCTTTTGAAGGATCTTGGTTTAGGGTATGTCAAGATTCACGCATGTACGAACAACTGTGTATTGTTTTACGGTGAATTCGAGCAACTCGACAAATGTCTTGTGTGCAATGAGCCTAGGTTTCGAACTTATAAGATTCTGAATAAGGTGTTGCGCTTTTTTTCACTGAAACCAAGATTACAAAGATTCTTCATGTCTGCTCACACATCTCGTTATATGAGGTGGCATAAAGATGAACGCACTGATGATGATTCACTAAGGCATCCAGCCGATGAAGATGCATGGAAGGAATTTGATAAGATGTATCTTGATTTTGCATCGAAGCCAAAAAATTTCAGATTAGGACTTGCTACTGGTTTTAATCCCTTTGGAAGTTTTGCAAGACCCTATAGCACTTGGCCGGTAGTGTTAGTTCTGTATAACTTGCCACATTGGAAATGCATGAAAAAATAATTCACAATTCTTAGTACGTTAATACCACCGAGTAATTCAATCGATGTTTATTTGCGGGCTTTAATTGATGAGCTTGTTGATTTATGGGAAAATGTTGTCCGAACCTATGACACGTTTAGGGGAGAAATGTTCACGCTACGCGCGGCTGTAATGTGGACAATTAATGATTTTCCTGCTTATGGGATGCTTGCGAGATGGAGCACCAAAGGTTATCTTGCTTGTCCGACATGCAGACCAGACACAACATCATTTTGGCACGCATCTAAGGTATGTTATCTGGGCGCGAGACGATTTTTACCCTGGGATCATCGATGGCGTATGCAGTCTGACTCATTTGATGGTAAAATTGAGTTACGGACATGACCAAGAGAGAGGTCCGGCGAAGAGATACTGGACATCTTAAACAGTATTCCCACTTTCATTACAAAAGGACCAAAACCTGCCGAACAAGAAAACTGGACAAAGAAAAGTATATTTTTTCGGTTGCCGTATTGGTCGAAATTGAAAATTAGGCACATTGCGGATCCCATGCATATTGAGAAGAATGTTGCTGAGAGTCTTGTCGGAACAATTTTACCTATTGAGGAGAAGTTAAAAGACACCAAAAAAACTCGTCAGGGTATGCAAGAGATGGGCATTCGGCCACATTCGTTGCCAAAAGTTGTGAACGGTAAATACAGTATGGCCCATCCAGGTTATACATTTACCCCAGAAAATAAGAAAAAATTTCTTAAGTGGTTGCAAAGTGTGAAATTTCCCGATGGTTATGCAGGAAACATCTCCCGAAATATTAGCACTGATGGTAGCACCCTATTTGGAATGAAAAGTCACGACTACCACGTTTTATTACAACGACTCATTCCTATTGGCATTTGGCCTTATTTGCAGCCTAAAGTTGTTGAGATGGTAGTTTACTTGTCTTAATTTTTCCAGATAGTCTGTGCCAAGTCACTAGCGAAGGTGGACCTCGAAGTAATTAAAGAGGACATTGTCTATATTATGTGTCGACTTGAGCAAATATTCCCACCAGCTTTCTTTGATGTAATGGTTCACTTACTAATACATCTTCCAAACGAGGTAATCTTAGTCGGCCCAGTTCAATTTCGTTGGATGTACCCAATCAAAAGGTATAAACTATTCCTAATATTGTGACTATGTCCTTAATAAACTGTTTATATTTGAATCACTTTGTTTATGTTTTTTCAGAATGTTAGGTACCTATAAGAGGTACGTCCGCAACAAGACAAGTCCTGAAGGCTCTATAGCGGAGGCATACATTACAAAAGAGTCACTTACATTTTGCGCAATGTACCTTCGAAATGTTGAAACTTCTTTCAACAGGGCCCCGCGAAATGACGATGGTCATCAACATGAAGAGTCCTTATCAGTATTTTCTCAACCCGCAAAACCTTTCGGGACTGGTCCAATCTCAGAGCCTTTTACTGATAGTGACATGGAAGTGGCGCATTGGTTCATATTGAACAATTGTGACGAAGTCTGGCCTTTCCACGAAGAGCACGAGGCATTGATGAAGGCTCAATATCCTTCTAATTGGGAGGAAATGGACAAACAATTGTTTCCACTTTGGTTTTCCAAACATGTAAGTCAAATATTGTATCAAATTACTTTTAAGTTAAACAGTGGAACAGTGTGTGTTTTCCTTTCAGATGTCACTGTTGAAACATGACAACTCGCCCAAGTTCTATAAAGAATTGATGCAGCTTGCAATTGGCCCATTTCGAGGAGAAACATACGCTGGTTGTTACGTCAACGGAGTTAAGTTCGTGTGCGCAGAGCGTGATGACATGTTGTCTACTCAAAATAGTGGGGTATTCGTGCCGGGGGATGGATTAAATGCTGATACGGGCTTTTACGTTAAATTATTAAGTGTGGTGAAAGTATTTTATGTGGACCGGGAGATTGTTGTCTTGTTCAAGTGTCATTGGTTTGATACAGACCCAAGTATACCGAGAAGGATCATCAAAGATCATTTATCTACCTCTGTCAACACAAACATTCGGTGGTTTGAGAGTGATCCATACATCATCGTTAGTACAGCGAAACAAGTTTTCTACGTTGATGATCCAAAATCTGTTGCTGGTTGGAAAGTAGTTGAGATGGAGAAACATAGAAACATTTGGGACTTGGAGGACCGGCACAGTGAAGATGGTGGAGAAACGGAAAATGACGATTTTTTTTATCAGGAGGAATCCTCATCACACACCATAAACGTGGAAGGAGTTCGAACCGACGACCTCACCCCGCCAGTTGATTGATGGTATTTTTATTGATCTCAGTACCTTGGAACCAATTGAAAGTGACACGGAGGATACGAGTAGTCTGCATAGCTCAGATGATGAGGGTGATTGGGAGGGGGATAATGAAACCGACATTGATTAAATGTTGTCTACCCACCATAAGTATGGAATGTATATAAATTACATTGTTGCTTAGTTAATTACGTTGATTAATGATATTTTTATATGTTATTCCTAATCTTTAGTTTGGGTCTCGCCTTTGTTTTTGCTTAGTAAATTACAAGGTGTATTTTTTGAGGATATTATATCCTAAAACGTACAAAATCATAAGTATGGAATGTATATAAATTAAAACAAGATATATGTAATATATAAAAAATATTACAAGGGGCTCTTGCCCGGCGCACATCTGTCGGGCCCGGGTTACGTTGCCCGGCGCATATGGTGGATTCACCGGACCAGGGTGACGTTGCCCGGCGCATAAGATGGATTCACCGTGCAAGATCCCTGCATAAAATTTTTCCTTTGGTTTTTTTTTTTGGGAAGTTTACTTATTAATTAATTACATAGGTTCATAGTTGGGCTAGTATATATTCATATGTAATATACGTTAATGCTCCGTAGTATAATTACAAGATAGGTTATACACTCATAAGTATGGAATGTATATAAATTACATTGTTGCTTAGTTAATTACATTGATTAATGATATTTTTATATGTTACTATGTAATGTATATAAATTAAAATAAGATACATGTAAAATATAAAAAAATATATACAGGATCTTGCCCGGCGTACATCCGTCGGGCCAAGGTGACGTTGCCCGGCGCATAAGGTGGATTCGCGGTGCAAGATCCCTGTATAAAAATTTTCATTGGGTTTTTTTTTTTTTGAAATTTTACTTATTAATTAATTACATAGGTTCATAGTTGGGCTAGTATATATTCATATGTAATATAGGTTAATACTCATATATAATTACAAGATAGGTTATACACTATAATTATTAAACTCAAGATAGGTTATACACTCTAGATAGTGGTCTGTGATAGGATCTGGCCCGGTGCACATCCGCGCGGGCTAGGTGGGGTGGCCCGGCCTGTGGATTCACCGTGTAAGACCCCGTGCATCAACTGGTTTCTGTTCATGGTTCGGAGGCCCTTAAACCCTCCAAACGTCGCCATTTTCGACAGGCGAGGTCTGTACACACACTATCACTATCTGAACGGTCGGATTTCTCAAATTCACTCGTTACCATTTCAATCGAACGAAAAAATGAAGATTAGTATTGAAAATTCCTATAAAAGTTCTAAGCGTTAATGAATTTGATGGTTTAGTATTTTCTCTATGTTCTGTTCATGGTTTCAGTGATCCAACCGTCCACAATAATTAGAATGACTCAGAGATCATGTATGTAAAATTTCAGGGAATTTCGACGTCTCGATAATAGATTACCGTGCGAAACGAATCGACGGTAAAAAATCGTCGGTCGTTCATCAGAGGCCCTTAAACCTTCCAAACATCACCATTTTCGACAGGTGAGGTCTATACACACACTATCACTATCTGAACGGTCGGATTTCTCAAATTCACTCGTTACCATTTCGATCGAACGAAAAAATGAAGATTAGTATTGAAAATTCCTATAAAAGTTCTAAGTGTTAATGAATTTGATGGTTTTAGTATTTTCTCTATGTTCTATGCATGGTTCGAATGATCCAACCATCCACAATAATTAGAATTACTCAGAGATCATGTACGTAAAATTTCATGGAATTTCGACGTCCCGATAATAGGTTACCGTGTGAAACGAATCGACGGTAACAAATCGTCGGTCGTTGATCGGAGGCCCTTAAACCCTCCAAACGTTGCCATTTTCGACAGGCGAGGTCTGTACACACACTATCACTATTTGAATGATCGGATTTCTCAAATTCACTTGTTACCATTTCTATCGAACGAAAAAATGAAGATTAGTATTGAACACTTGGCCCGGCGGATTATGTATATCGGCCAGGCAAGGTTATTTTTCGCGAAAATTAAAAAATTCAGCCAAAAATTTTGGGAAACTTTGAAACTGCCTCCTAAAGAGCCCGACGCATCATTTAAGTTGGCCCGGCGAACCCGTGCGCCGGGCAAAGTCTACCAGTCACTAGAACAAACGTGACTTTCCCTTTCCTCCTTCCTCTCTTCATTTCGCAAAACCGGCCGCACCCCTCTACAAAACCTCCCTCCGCCGCACCTCTCTTAATCGCTCATCTCTCTTGCTCTCTCTCTTAATCAAAGTCTACCCATTTACTCATCATCATCTCTCACTCACCCTTAACCCTATCACAATAACCCCTAAACTTTGAACCCGAATACCTACAACCCAAACCCAAAGACCCCAAACCCTCAAATCAGACCATCCTCTCGCTCCTCTCACTCTCAATCGTTCTCTCTCAAGCTACACTTATCATATCCTCATTGTAAGCCCTCACTTTCAATTTTTCATTTTTTTTTTCATAATTTTATTAGTTTTTTTGATTAATTTATAATATTGGATTGTTTTTTTGAATATGTTGAATATTTGGAATTGAATGTTTGAATGTTTGGAATATGTTGTATTTGAATGTTTGGAATATGTTCATTGGATTTGAATGCTTGGAATATGTTGTATTTGGATTAATTTATAATAATATTGTTTTTTGGAATATTTTGAATATGTGGTAATTTTCAGAAATTATTGATTTATTGGATGAAAATATTGGAAAATATTTCGTAATTTGACTCCTAAGGGAAAATATTTGGTCATTTGACATTATTATATATTTTGGTAATTTGACATAATTATATATTTTTGGATGAAAATATTCGGAATTATTGATTTATTGGATTTTTGGAAAAAATTGGGATTTATTGAATTAGTAGATTTTTGGAAATTATTGGAAATTATTGAATTAGCGGATTGTTGAAAAATAGTGGAAATTATTGAAATTTTGGATATGTTGGGAAATTAATGGAAATTGTTGTATTGTTGGATATGTTTGGAAATTATTGGAAAATGTTGGATTTTGATACATTTGGATAATATTGGATTTTTAATATTTTTTCAAATGTTTGAAAATTATTAGTAATTTTTGGAAATTATCGATTGTTTGTAGTTTTTGGGAATTATTGAAAATTAGTTAATTAGTAAATTATTGCATTATTTTGTATTTTTGGAAATTATTAGAAATTAGCGGATTAATGCATATTTTTTGAAATAATTAGAAATTGTACGAAATTATTAGATTATTTGTTTATTTATTTAATTATTTCAATATTAATAATTAATAATTACTGTTGTATTTGCAGATGTCGTTACGTAAATTTATCACTTCGCGAGGTCATCGTAATACATCTACAGAGCAGCCATCTCCTACACCAGTGTCTTCCCCGACGGAGCAGCCATCTCTGGTACTGCCGTCCCAGACGGAGCAGCCATCTCCGGTACTGCCGTCCCAGACGGAGCAGCCATCTCCGGGATCAGTTCCTCATCCGATGGAGCATTCATCACCTTCTACTGGACCATCATCATCAGATTAGCTATGATCTTCCTCAAAACACCCGCGAGTCATTCCTGACGATCGGGTGATACCAGGGCCCCGATCAGCGAGACGTTGCACCAGCTCGCAACGAGGGTAACCTCGTACTACCCCTGAGGCCACTGGAGTTGCCGTTGCAGAGGGAGGTGATGCACAGATCCTATCGGGTAAAACCCCTTATTTTATTGAATTTAAAACTTGTATATATTTTGCATACCATTTTGTACTAATGTTAATCGAATTTTAAGGGAGTAGCATAAAGATGCGGGGCATTAGCAAGGGTTTAAAGTCCCAGCAGATCTGCAGGTCGACAAGAGCGAAGATCCAGGTGGAGTGAGTTAACCGACTTTCCGCACCGTACCCCAACGTGCATACTCTGCTGGTCCGGGAAATGGGGATGATTATTCGCACTAGATCGAAGATGATGGCTGACACCTTCAGAGAACAAGCCCCCGACCAACTTGTCGTTTGTTGGTCTGGTTTACGGGTATGAATTTTTTTTTTATTTTTTATTTTTATAATATTTTATGGTTTAACATATGTTTATATTGGATTGCAGATTATCTTTGAATGGCATGAGACCAACACCGCGCTAATGGCATATATGAATTTCCATTGGCAGAGGCGTTATTCTGACTGGAAGTTTGAGCTGCATGCCTACTACGAACGCTGGAGCTCGCATGCTCCAGCCCTAGCAAATCCTCCTGAGGAGATGCTAGGGGACAAGTTGGTTGGGTGGGAGTGGTTATGGGAGAATTGGATCAGCAATCAATATAAAGTAAGTTTTTTTTATATTTATTTAATATTAATTTACGTACTTCCGTATTAGTAATACTTGTTTTCCTAATGTGCAGGTAAAATCAAAGGCTAACAAGGCGAATCGGGCAGAGAAGAAATTTGAGCACCACGGGGGATCACGCCCCTTGTTGGCCCGACATGAGGCATGACGTGCGGCTGAGTCCCTATTCTCGGAGGTAGAAGTCTGGGTGGAGGTTTATGTTGGGCAAGGCAATGAGGCAACTGACGCTATTCACGTAAGTTCAATATTTGCAGTTATTAAATATTTTATTATTTTTAATTACGTAATTTTGTAATTAATACTTTATTCAACTTTGTAGGCTACCGTGGTGGAGGACGTGCAATAGACTCAGGAACAGTTGACCCAGAAATAACCTGAGGTCCCGCTGCAAGACCAACTACCGGTTCCCGGGACGTCGATTGGCATCCTAGAGCGCCATCTTGGCAGACGACTCGGGAAAGTTATTAGGGGCGCTGGAGCGGGTCTCTTTCGAGACGTCTCGAGCAGATCCTCCAGTTCGTCTCGGGGAGTTAATCCTAAGGAGGTCACTCAGCTGCGGGGTAACTTGGAGGCTCTTCAAGCGGAAAATACGGAGCTTAAGGCTGGCCATGGGTGCCTCGAGGCCCAACAGGCAGTTATGCAAGTACAACTTGCAATGCTTTTCACCCAGATGGGTCAGCGCATGGCTGGCATCAATGGTACACCCTCCCAGTAGGATCCTAGTCAGCAGCCTGCTCGGGATAATGCTCACCCACCACCGAACAATTAGAATTTTATTAGGTTTTTTTTTTTAAATTATGTACAATTATTACATTTATTTTATATATATTAGATTTAATTTTCTTTTATTTATAATTTTTTCTATGTTTTAATATTATTTCCATTTATTTATATATATAATATAACATAAATATAATTATTCAAATATTAAAATAAATTTAATAAAAAAAAAATTTAAACGGTTGCCCAGCGGACCTCCACAAGGCAATGTCTAATCTGGCCCGGCGCATCTCCGCCAGGCAAACCTCGCGTGCCACGTATTTCTGACTACGTTGCTCTGTGAACACTGTGCCGGGAAAATGGCGTTGACTAATGTTTTGCTCGGCTAATCATTGTAATCCACCAGGCTAAATCGTTTCCCGAAGAGTCCTTCTCGACGCAGTTGGCCCGGCGGCAATGCGCCTGTCAAACAATTGCCCGACGTACGGTTAGGATTGCTCGGCGGAGCCCCTCCGTCGGGCAAATCCTATTTTTTTGTTGTGGTCCTCTCTTCTCCGGTCTCTTTGTTGATCCAATGGAGGAGGTAACCACAACCTTCAATAAAGTCCTCGCCCTTACGACGGACGAACTTGATGCACCACCGCTAGACAGCCATGATGGAAACGAGGCTGGGAGTGCCTCCAATTTTCCTTGGTTGGAAAAGTCTTCATCGTTGCCTCCTTTAATTACGGCGCTTTCAAATAGACGATGCAAAAAATATGGAACACAGACAGGGAGTTCACGGTCAAAGACATTGACGACAATCTGTTCCTCTTTAATTTTGCTTTTGCTCAGGACCGTGAGAGGATTTTGAGGGGAGGGACATGGAATTTTGATAAAGCGTTGGTTCTCCTTGAGGAGCCAAACATGGAGGCTTTCCCATCCTTGATGAACTTAAAATATGCAGAGTTTTGGGTCCAGGTTCACAATGTGCCCATGTTACGCATGACAGCGACGACGACCGAACAGATTGTCAATAGTTTTGGAACTTGTGCGGAAGTTTGTCGAGGTTTGGGAGGTGTATGGTAGGTCGTTTCCTCCGTGTTAGGATCCGTTTAGACATGACCAAACCATTAAAGCAAGGGATCAAATTATTAATGCCATCGGGGAAGCATGAGTAGGCTAACTTTCGCTACGATCGGCTTCCAGAATTTTTCTATCATTGTGGGCGGATTGGACACACAATGACCCACTACATCAATGTTGATGATGTTGTGAAATTTATGCGCGATATGCCTTATGGGGCGTTTCTTCGGGTCATGTACAACTATGCACATAAATGGTCCAATAGTCCTAGCAGGTCTGCCAGCTGGTGGTCTATCAACGAAGGGGTTAGGGTAGCAACATAGAAGCCTCATGATGCACAAGCCACTGAGCCAGCACTAATGGGGCAGGGGGAGACCAGATTGCTCGAAGGGGGTAGATGTTACTGCCCATGAAACATCTGATCTTTGTGCTGTGTCGCTTAAGTCTCTGCATGGTTCTCCACCGGTCCATACTATGCAGGTCTTCATTGGTGCTCTGGGAATGGAAGTGTGTAGCCCTGCGGCTGCAGCCCCAGCCAACGAGGCTCTTCCATTTTAAGGGGAACCACAGTACAACCGGTGGTCGTCTCCCCTAATCATAAGGTCTCGACCGTGGGTTTATTGCAAGGGCTGACCATTGATGCTAAGACCAATTCTACAGTGGCTACTACAACAAGCCTTCCTAGTGACAAACCGGCAACATGGGAGCCACCACGCACTGTCGGCGACGCCTAACTAGGTGCCAGAAATTGCCTACTTGCCTCCTGTTGGAATATAAGCTGCGACTAGAGCAGCCTTGATCATGCTGCAATGCAGCTTATCAAAGTCTCTAAATGACTCAAGGATACCTGTACTAATCTGTTAGTGACATCTATGAGTTTGTTACTAAAGTGTGAGTGAGGTGTGAGTGACTTAGAGAGCAAGAAATCATGAAGAGTGTGTGTGATGATGTCATTTTCTCTCTAACCGTTTCCACAAATGTGTGTGAGTGAATATAATGTAATTTAATGAATGAATCAATTAGAAGTGTTGTGACTCTCTCTAAACGGTGAGAGCATAAGAGAATTATAGAAAATTGTTCATTGAGCATTTTAACAAACACCTAGAGTGCATCATTGAATTATGTAGTAAAAAGCACCACATTCATAATCATAATCAATCCATTTTTAGTTTCCTAAAACTAGTGAGAAGAGTTCTATGCATTTAGCCCTAAATCTATCCTAAACAATCGTTTTCAACTAAGAGGAAGGAAATGAGTTATTACCTCAAGTGAAGGAGAAAACTTGTGCCATTGAGATCAAGCATTCCTACTCATCTTCGTGCGCATTCATCTGAAATCCAACATGGTATCAAAGCGGGTTAACCCACGTCGATGACTTAACCGCCACACATCGCCTATTCACTTGCCGCGTGATTGGCATCGTAGCACCACAAGGAGGGGGCGTAGTGATGATGAAAAAAAAAGTTGAGGGAGGTGTCAGACAATGGGCTTACACGAAGAAAGAAAAGAGATGTATGAGACAATAGGCTCATACGAATGTGGGACAATGGGAACACATCATTACGTGTTGGCTGGAAGAGCCGCCACACATGAGGGGGCGTGTTGGGATGTGAGAATAAAAGTCCCACATCGAAAAAGATGAAAAAGGGTGTGTACCTTAAATAGGCTTGGGCAACTCCCTATATCACCAATTGGTTTTAGGGCCGAAATCTCGAGTCTATTGTGGGTAGAATCTCGATCTCTAACATGGTATCAGAGCTGGAACTAATAGTGAGCTACGTGCTCCTATATTTGATGGTAACAATTATTTGTTTTGGAGTAATAAGATGCGTAAGGTGATGAAGGAGCAATGGTGGTTCCTACACGTGATCAGAGGATGCTAAGGTCAAAGATGCTAAGGCCCTCCGTTTTATTTAGACTTCTGTTGTAGACTTCATATTCTCCTCCTATATTTTATGGAAACAATTATGAGTTTTGGAGTATTAAGATGCGTAAGACTTCTATTGTAGACGCCATATTCTCCTCCTATATTTGATGGTAACAATTATGAGTTTTGGAGTATTAGGATGCAGAAGGTGTTGAAGGAACAATTGTGGTTCCTACACGTGCTGAACTGATCAAGGATGCTAAGGCCCTCGATTTTATTTGTTGGTAACAATTATGAGTTTTGGAGTATTAAGATGCGTAAGGTGATGAAGGAGCAATGGTGGTTCCTACACGTGCTGATCTGATTAAGGATTCCAATGCCCTCGATTTTATTCAGACTTCTATTGTAGACTCTATATTCTCCTGCTTGGGATCTGTTGCAGAGAGAATTCCCTGAAGATCAAAAGTTTAGATCAGTTAAATTGCATGGGTTGAGGAGAGATTTTGAATATATTAGAATGAAAGATGATGAATCACTTATTGCATACTTATCTAGATTGTATACGATTAGGGATCAAATGAGGTCTTATGGTGAAGATATAAAAGAAACTAGAATGGGACAGAACATTCTCATAAGTTTAACTAAGCCTTATGATCCTATCGTGTCAATCCTGGAAGAAACTAAAGATCCAGATGAAGTCAATGTACAGGAACTGATTGCATCAATTAAGGCCTATGATCAGAGGTTAGAACTTCATTATGAAAACTTTGTGGAAAAGGAATTTTCTAGTATGCATGTTAGACCTTTTTCTAGAAAGCCTAAGATGTAACGACGAGTCCCAGAGTTCGGGATTAGATTAGTGATTCAGGATGGATTAGTGAAGTTAATTGGTGATTACTTGGGTGATTTCAGACGGAGGGTGTGAAATGACGGTTTTGCCCCTAGCATGGGCGAAACGTTGACTTTTAGTTCGGGTGGTCAAATGGACTTTGGTCGAGGACTGTGACGTAGTTCGAGACGTCACGGGTTCATAGACAAGTGGCACGTCCGATTCCAACATTCGAGGAAGAAGTTAGGACATTTGGAAGTCTAGGGGTATTTTGGTAATTGGGTTGAAAAAGGGCAAACTGTTGACTTTTCATAAAATATGGATTTGTCAAGCATTTCTAGGACCGTTAGGTAGGTCTTGATCTCCTGAGCACAACGACAGGCGGCACGTTGTCATTAGACTTCGAACGATTCAGTTATTGGCCTAAACGTGTGAGGGGCAAAATGGTAATTTGTGAAGGCAAGGGCATGTTGGTCATTTTGATGCATTGGGATCCGTACCCAGTTAGATTTGGACATGTGGCTGCCTTGGGAATTGTGCCCATAAGATTTTGGACACCTGGCTTGTCCTTAATGGTTGTGGAACTCTCTCACAGTCTCTCAGTAATTTAAAAATGGGTTTGCACAATATTTGGAAGGAAAAACAGAGAACAGATTAGAAACTGGGGGAAACCCACCTCTCCACTTACTTTGATCATCATCAATTGTACATACTTTGTGATTGGGAGAAAGAGAGTGGAATGTGAGGATTGTGGTGGTGCTGTCACGATGAGCCATCATGGACGGTGGCCACGACGCCGTGAAAAACAGAGCAGGAACCAAACCGTGAGGAAACCACCCACTTCATGCCTTCGATCCTCATTAAGTGCTTATGGCTAGTGAAGGATAGGTAGAAAAGAGTTGAGTTGATGATGAGGGAGGACACGACTGAGCTCACGGCGGCATGGTAAGTTTCCCGTGACTGTCTTGTTTTAAATTCAAAAATGGGATTTCAGTTTAGGCTCCTATTAACCCTTCTACTCAATTGGATGATAATCTGGAGGTTGGGACAAGTTGTTTGGGACCATTTTCAAGACCTTCCGTGGTTGGTGGCCGTGGAACCGCGTACGGTGAGTTTCAGATTTCAAAAATGGCAGTTTTTTATTTCTTGGTTTTCCATTGAATTGATTGCTTGGGTAAAATTTTGCAGGTTGAAAGGGAACGGTTGGAACTGAAACCATGGCCAGAAATGGCTGGAAGCTTGAGAACACAAAGAACAAAGTTGGAAGTTGTGAGCAGGTGTTTGAGAGGTACTTTATCGTGCTTCTTTTCATGTTTGAACATTTTAGATTGGTAGATAATGTTGAGACAAAACTATAGGACTAATTAGAATAAAAAATGGGCTGAAAACATAGGAAAACCGCCCACACCGGTTCGGGTCTGGATCGGGTCGGCCTGAACCGGTTCGAACCCAGTTTGACCAAGGTTGAAGACAACCTGTGCTGGCGCTTGAGGTCCATGCGCTATCCCTTTGGGAGGCGCGTGGGGGTGCGTGGAACATCTTTTGAGGAAGGTTCCAACAAGACTGTTAAAGTATTCGATGTAACAAACATTTTGGGACTGGTTTCGAGTCGATCAGACATCGTCTCGATATGTTTCGGGATGTCCGAAGGTTTAAAGGCTAGGTTAAAAATAGTTAAAAATTTGGGGAATTTACGGGGCTTTATTATAAACTTTGTCAAGTAGTTAGTGACCTTATTATGGGATTTGGACAGGTTCGGGAAAACCGATGATGGGGGATTAGCCGAGAATGACGTAAGTGCACACGCATCTAGGCGGCGGCGTAAACGGTCTATGAGTGGACTTTTCTTTCTAACCTATGATGCATGCGTAAATGTTTTATATGTTTTCTATACGTGATTTCTATGTTGATGATTATTATCTTGATGATTTACGGTTTTGTACGTATTTTGAGATATTTACGTATTTACACGTTTTACGAGCTTACGATTTATGTTGTGATTTGATAATGGTTTCGATACTAGGATTTTGGGATTTGAATTGTGATTTGAATTCAAGGATTTATAAATGGATTTTGAAAAGCGATTTCGGTAAACATGATTTCGGTTTTGGAATCGGATTTCGGAAATATGATTCGGGATTCGGTTTTGGAACTTGAAAAGTAGATTTCTGGATTTGGATTCAGAATGATGATTTCGGATTCGGCTTGGGATTCAAAATGATGATTTCAAATTCGGATTTGGACATGGATATGGAAATGTTTTTAAAATGGTTTTGGATTGGATTTGCTAGATCTGGTTATTGAATTTAAAGACCCAGATATGATATGTGACGAGGGCAGGCCCAGATATGTGATTGGGTTTAAAGACCCAAATTGAGTTTAAAGACTCGGGAGTTTAAAGACTCAGATATTGTGGTTTCCCTCGGAGGCCTATTGAGTTTAAAGACTCGCATTATATTGAGGCCTGTATTGAGTTTAAAGACTCAGATTGATATTGAGTTTAAAGACTTGGATAGATCCAGCAGGTTCGATTGATTAAAATGGGTTTCAAAAGTGTTTTCAAATATGTTTTGGATATCTGCGATAACTTGATGGTTGTTAATAATAAGGTTTTCAAATGATTTCCAGATAATTTGGGCTGAGGTCCGGGATTCGAGAAAAATGAAATGATTTTTGGCTTTGATTTCATAAATGGTTATATTAACTTGAATATGAAATGGTTTTATGAAATGGATTTTATATGCATGCATTAGTTTTTAAATGGAGGGTATAAATGTCTTTTCTCATAAACGTTTTCTAAACTTATCCTTTATTTTTGTCCACTCACAGTCTTTTATTTTTCGATACCCTTCAGGTTTGATGTGGTTCAGGCTGTTGTGAGAGAGAAAGACGGAGACATCACACACGCGATCCACAGTAAGGCTGCGAATTCTGGTTAACTCAAGTTGTTTTTGGTACATTGACTTGGGATCCATTATCTGGCTTGCGTGTTCCACGGGGGTTGAACGAGTGTTTAGCCTTCATGTCGCATGCAGGTTAGATGAGAGCATGACTTAGCCCTTAAATCCCGGGGGATTAGGGGTGGGTCGTGTCATAAGAAGAATGCTAATGTTGGAAGCAAGCCATGGAATAAAAGGTCAGATAATGAGAATGCTGGACAACTCAGAAATGAGAACAAGAGTAATTCTGAGACTAAACCAACCTGTAGGGTCTGCAATAGAAAGCATTTTGGAAACTGCTAGTTTAAAACCAGAAAATGCTTTAAGTGCAATAAAACGGGACACTATGCTAAGGATTGTCATACCAAGAGTAATGCTAAAGTTGCTCAGCATGTGGAAGAGGATGGAGCTATGTTTTATGCAAGCCATTTAGTTACCACCTCTAAGGATGCTAACACCTGGTATCTGGATAGTGGATGCAGTAATCATATGATTTCACAAGAGTCAGCACTAATTGTTTTGGGCAGAACTCTAAAGTGTAGAGTAAAAATGGGAACATGAGAGTTGGTAGAAGCCAAAGGTAAAGGTTATTTGGTTATCAAGAATCAGAATGGTGACAGGTTGATTATGGAGGTAATGTTGGTGCATGTACTGGATGAGAATCTGTTAAGTGTTGGACAGATGGTGAAGCATGGCTATAATCTAGTGTTTGAAGATAAGAAAGCAACTATCTACGATCAGGTACATGAGATAGCAAGTGTTGCTATGATTGGTAATAGGTGTTTTCCTTTATCCTTTCAACAAGTCTTCCCAATGGCAAAGACTGCAATTGAGGAAGGAAGCTCATGGCTGTCGCACAGAAGATTTGGGCACCTGAATCACTCCAGTTTGTCTACACTAGTCACTAATGATATGGTGATTGGGTTGCCTAGATTGTCTACGAAAAAATAGTGTTGTGAAGGCTGCATTGTTGGAAAGCAGCACATTGAAAGTTTTGAGAAAGAAACTTGAAGATCAACGTAGCTACTGGAGTTAATACACACAGACATTTGTGGACCAATGCAAACTGAGACACTAAGTGGGAATAAGTACTTTCTCACTTTTATTGATGACTACTCAAGGATGTGTTGGGTTTATCTCCTTAGGTATAAATCTGGAGTATTCAATGCATTTAAAACCTTCAAAGCTATGGTTGAACTTCAGACAAGATTGAAGATCAAAAGGATAAGAAGTGACAGAGGTGGGGAGTTTACCTCTCTGGAATTCCTAGGCTACTGTGGAGAAATGGAAATTTAAAAGCAACTCACTATTTCCTACTCTCCCCAACAGAATGGTGTTGCAAAGAGAAAGAATAGGACTATTGTGGAAATGGCTAAAGCTATGCTTCATTACAAGAAGATGCCTTATATGTTCTGGGGTGAAGAGTGGACACTGCTATTTATCTGCTCAACAGGTGTCCCACCAAGGCCATAAAGAAGAAAACACCATTTGAGGTGTATAATGGAAGAACACTAGGAGTCAATCATCTAGGAGTCTTTGGTTCTATCAGTTTTTATAATGTTCCTAATCAACTGAGGCAGAAGTTAGACTCATCTGCAATCAAGGGTATTTTTGTGGGATATGGCAGTTGTGAAAAGGGCTATAGGATTTATTGTCCGGAAACCAAGAAAATTATGGTTTCTAGAACACTGACCTTCAAAGAGAGTGTAGTATGGAACTAGGAAACAAATATGGATGTTAGTGTTCCATGTCCTTCTAAGGCTGTCACTGAAACTTGTGCAGAGGACAGTGAACCAACGCACCAGAGCAGACTCAACATGGAACTTCAACAAATACGTGTGAAGAGTCAGATTCAGAATCTAGCTCAACTCCAGTCAAGATAAGGAGTTTGAGTGACATTTATGCTAGATTTCACATTGCAATTGTGGAACTAGAATCATTTCAAGAAGCAGTGCTGGTCAAAGCTCGATAGAAAGCTAAGGAAACAGAAATTGAGATGATTGAAAAGAATGAAACATGGAGCTTAGTGAATAGGTCAACTGAGAACCCAGTTATTGGGGTAAATTGGGTCTACAAGTGACAAGACCCACCCATAATCCCCCGGAATTAAGGGTTCAGTCCTGCTCCCGTCTAACTTACGCATGACACGAAGGCTAAACCGACGTCCAACCTTCATGTGACACGTAAGTCGGACAATGGATTCGCGATCCGACCGTCCAAAAAGCTTCTGGACTTCCCAGAGTGCGCAGAATCTACTGTGGATCTCGTGTGTGATGTCTCCGTCTCTCTTGACCAACAGCCCGCACCGCTACAACCTGAAGGGTATCGAAAAAATGAAAAAACTGTGAGTGGAAAAAAATGAATAACAAGTTTAGAAAACAATTTAGAAGAAATTACAGTTTTACCCTCCACGCAAAAACCAATGCATGCATATCAATTCATGTTATGAAACCATTTCATATAAAAAAACCATCAATGAAAACCATTATTGAAAACCCGAATCAAATCCTGTCATTCAAATCCAGGGCCTCAGCCCAAAATCACAAATCACTCTCAAAGTACAGGAACTCAGCCCCAAAACTCATCAAATCCAATTCATTCGGGCCACTGCCCAAAACATCTGAAAACAGTGAAAAACCAGTGAAAAATATCAATCATGCGAGTTTGCTGGATCTCAAGTGCGCCCGAGTCTTTAAACTCAAAACCATGCGCATAATCAGGCCTTCCCGGGATATCAACAAGTCTTTAAACTCAAAACACAATCAACAGGCCTCGAGGAGTATCATAACCGAGTCTTTAAACTCAAAACATATACCGAGTCTTTAAACTCAAAACATATCAATTCAGGGCCCTCCCCCCGTCAATCAACCGAATCTTTAAACTCAAAACCAGATCCAGCGGTTTTTCTTTTTCTTTTTCCCGGTCTTTAAACCCAAAACCATTTTTCACCAACAGTGAAACCCATAGAAAATCCATATCCGAATTCGCAACAATGATTCCGTAAGCCGGCATCCGGAACCATCATCACGAACCCAAATCCAGAATTTCCTTTCCAAGTTTCAAAACCGAATCCCAAAACATCGTTTCCGAAATCCAGTTCCAAAACCGAAATCTCATTTCCGAAATCACATGAACAGGGATCCAAGCCCGAAATCACTTTTCCAAAATCCATTTCAAAACATTGAAATCAAATCATATTTCAAATTCCGAAATCAAATCATCAAAATCATGCTCAAATCACAATAAAAATCGAAACCTCGTAAAACGTGCAAATACGTAATAATCTCGGAATACGTGCAAAACCGTAAATCATCAATATCAATTCAAAAATATGGAAATCATGTATATAAAACATATAAAACATATATGCATGCATTATAAGTTCGAAAGCAAAGTCCACTCACAGACCATTACGCCGTCGCCTCGATACGCGCGCACTTACGCCGTTCCCAGCCAATCCACTATCACCGGCTTTCCCGAACCTGTCCAAATCCCATAATAAGGTCACTAACTTCTTTATTAAGCTTCTACTAAAGCCCCGTAATTTTCCCGAATTTTTAACTATTTTTAAACGAGTCCTAAAACCTTCGGACATCCTTAAACATATCGAGACGATGTCCGATTGACTCGAAACCAGTGACAAAATGTTCGTCACATCGAATACTTTAAAAGTCATATTGAAATCTTCCTCAAAAGGCGTGCCCCGCGCCCACACACATTGCCTGAAGTGGCTGCGCGTGGGCCTCACTCACCTAAGCACTGTTCATCGTCTTCCTCAGTCGACCTGTCTGAACCGGTCTGCAAATCCGGTCCGGTTTTGAACCGGCCTGAGCGGTTTTTGTCCAATTTTAGTTCGATTCCAATCCTGTTTCTTCTATTACCTTCGTCCTAAGCTCTACAAACGGTGCCTATATCAAAAACATGAAATCAAGTCCTGAAGTATACTTTCCAATCGAAGATTACACTTCCAACAATTCCTCCTCTGTCAGGCCGTCACAAACCACCATTAGCCATGGTTTTGATCCCATTCGTCCTCTGGTCACCTCCAAGACAGTATCCACTAATTAAAATTGATTATCAAACACTGAAACTCATTTTACCATTTTCGATTTCAAAATCGATTTTTAAAGAATCTCTACTTGCCGTCTCGTTCAAGCTTTAACGTCAAGTTCAAAGAGCTCAACTCGACCTTCCAAACAACTTTCATCCTGAAACCATGAGCTTATGACCACGATCGAGGGTGAGAAGATTCTTGATTCCTCACGGTGGCTCGTGTGCTCTGTTCTCACGGTGCTGTGGCCACCGTCCAAGGCGGCCCTCGTGGCACCACCACCGCAACCCCTCATCAGTCTCCCTTAGCTCTCTTCTGAGTTCACACGAAAGAATGAAGATCAAGCAGTGATGGAATGGTTTCTTACGGTTACTCTATTTTCTGTTCAACCCAAAAAACGTTTAAACCATTAAACCCATTTAAACCATTTTTGAGGCGGCCACAAAGTTCCACGACCTTCCAAACATGGGACAAGTGTTCTACATCTGGTGGACAACCATTCCTAGGCACCCACCTATCCAAATCTAACTGGGCACAATTCCCAATGCAACCAAATGACCAATTTGCCCTTCATTGCACAAATTACCATTTTGCCCCTTATGGTCCTAGACCCATAATTCTCTCTCCCGAACTCCAAATGACATATGCCACCTGTCGTTGTATTCAGGGCAGCGAGACCTACCTAACCGTCCTCAGATTATGTGAAAATTCCATGTCGTTTGAAAAATCAACAAATTGTTCCTTTTAACTAAATTACCGAATTGCCCCTAAACTTCCGAACATCGTAACTTCGTCCTCGGATGTCGGAATCGGACGTGCCACCTGTTTATGAACTCGTGACGTCCCGAACTACGTCACGGTCATCGGTGAAAGTCCATTTGACCGCCCCAAACGAAAAGTCAATATTTTTGCCCATTCTAAGGGCAAAATTGTCATATTGCACCGTCCGTCCGAACGCATCCAACTAATCACCGATTAACTTCACTAATCCGTCATTAACAACTAATCTAATCCCGATTTCCGGGACGGGTCATTTCAAAAAGACTAAGCTGGAACTAGATGGGTCTGTTCAGAAATTTAAATCCAGATTGGTTGCAAAAGGGGTATGCATAGAAACCAGGAATTGATTTCAATGAATCCTTTACACCAGTGGCAAGGTTAGACACAATAAGGGTTTTGATTGCTCTAGCTTCACAAAAGGAATGGAGGTTGTTTCAACTAGATGTGAATTCTGCATTCCTAAATATAGTCTTAGAGGAAGAAGTTTATGTAGACCAACTAGAGGGTTTTGAAAGACAAGGACAAGATGGCAAGGTCTACAAGTTGAAGAAAGCTCTCTATGGTTTGAAACAGGCACCTAGAGCTTGGTATGATGAGATTGACTGTTATCTCATGAGTTGTGGTTTTCTAAGAAGTTCAAGTGAAGCTACTCTTTACTTGAAGGTCAGAAAAGATGAAGGGACCTTGATTGTCCTAATCTATATGGATGATATCATCTCCATACGGAATAATGTGTCAATGATGGAAGAATTCAAGATAGACATGATGAAGAAGAATGAGATGATAGACCTAGGTTTGCTTCATCATTTCCTTAGCATGGGTGTTATTCAATCTAGCACTAAGATTTTCATTAATAAAAGGAAGTATGCTGCTACCTTATTGGAGAAGTTTGGACTTAAGGGGTGTAAGGCTATTAGTATTCCCCTAGCTGCAAATGAGAAGTTGAGGAAGGATGATGGCAGTGAAGCTGCTGATGAACCGCTGTACAAAAAAATTGTAGGTAGTCTGTTGTATTTGACTGCCAAAAGACCATATGTCATGTATGGTACTAGTCTACTATCTAGATATATGCATAATTCTACCAATAAGCATCTTGGAACAGCTAGGAGTGTTCTAAGATATGTTCAAGGGACTCTAGATTATGGCATAGAGTACAAGAAGAGTAAGGCAGCGATCCTAATTGGCTACTGTGACAGTGATGGGGGTGGTTCAGAGGATGACAGTGAAAGTACTTCAGGTTATGATTTTACCTTTGGTAGTGGGATATTCTCATGGGCTTTAGTCAAATAAGGCAGTGTAGCTCTTTCAACTGCAGAGACAGATTATGTAAGTGCAGCTAAGGCCATAACACAGGCAATGTGGCTCAGGTTTGTATTGCAGGATTTTGGGGAAAAACAGCTAGAGCCTACTACTCTTAACTGTGTCAATATGTCTTCCATAGAAATGGCTAAAAATTATATCTTTCATAACAGGACTAAACACATCAGCAGGAAAGTTCATTACATCAGGGATTCTATTTAGAATGGTGAGATCCTATTGCAGTACTACAGAATTGAGGATTAGGTTGCTGACATCTTCACAAAGGCTCTTCCTAAGGTCAGATTCAACTACCTACGGGTCTCCTAGGGGCTAAACCAATGTGCAGCTTAGGAAAGAGTGTTGGAATATAAGCTGCCACTAGAGTAGTCCTGATCATGTTGCAATGCAGCTGATCAAAGTCTCTAAGTGACTCAAGGACGCCTGTATTAATCTGTTAGTGACAACTATGAGTTTGTTACTAAAGTGTGAATGATGTGTGAGTGACTTGGAGAGCTAGAAAGCATGAAGAGTGTGCGTGTGATGATGTTATTCTCTCCCTAACCGTTTCCATAGATGTGTGTGAGTGAATATAATGTAATTCAATGAATGAATCAATTAGAAGTGTTGCGACTCTCTCTAAACTGTGAGAGCACAAGAGAATTACAGAAAATTGGTCATTGAGCATTTTAACAAACACCTAGAGTGCATCACTGAATTATGTAGTAAAGAGCACCACATTCATCATCATAATCAATCCATTTTAAGTTTCCTATAATCAGTGAAAAGAGTTCTATGCATTCAGCCCTAAATCTATCCTAACCAATCATTTCCAGCTAAGAGGAAGGAAACAAGTTGTTACCACAAGTGAAGGAGAAAACCTGTGACATTGAGATTAAGCATTCATACTCATCTCCGTGTGCATTCATCTGAAATCCAACACCTCCCTCGCCGACCTCCAAACAAAAAGTTAAAGCCCCTGCATCCCCTTGCCCCTTCTGATTTTGATAATTACAGCTTGTCCAGGTACATTTCCACTCCACGGAGGATGCGAGGAAAGGGCTGGAAACAGCAGGCACGTAGCGGGTTGGCTGCCTATGTCATGGTCGAGGGTACCTTGTAGGTAGGTTCCATAATAAAAGTCTCCATTGTGAGAGATAGGGTTGTGTCCCCTGAGGTGTTTAAGAAAATATATGGTTGGTACAAAAAGCAGATTTCAAAGGTTTCTCAGCCTTCTAGGGTACATGCAGGTCTAGTTGAGGGGAATCGCTTATCAGAATGATCCTTCTCAATTGGAATGTGCGGTGGTTGGGTAGCCCTCACACCTTTCGTTCTCTCAAACACCTTTTGAGAGTTCAGTGACCGGATATTATGTTTTTGTTAGAAACTAGAATGATCAACAACCAAATGAAAAATGCATGTAGGTATTTGTGCTATCACTAGTGTATTATGGTGAAGCAAATCAGTATGGTGGAGGGTTTCTTCTGATGTGTAAGGCTTCTATCTCTATGCAGCTTCTAACATCCTCTCTAGGGCATATTGATGTGTTTGCTACTTTTTCTGATGGTACCACTTTTCATGTCACTGGTTTGTATGGCAATCCCATTATTCACCTTCGACGATACTCATGGACCTTACTTTGACATTGGTCTCAAGTAAGGCAGCATCCATGGTTTATCATGGGGGACTTTAATGAAGTTCTAATGTTCTGAGGTGCATGTTGGAAACCAAGAGAGACCATTTAACCAAGTGGTACAATTTCAGGATGCAGTTCGAGATTGTGGTATGTTTTCTGTCCCCTTTTTGGGTTACTCATTTACATGGGCTGGTAAGAGCAATGGTACCATCGACATTGAGGTTTGATTGGACAAGTACCTTGGGTGTGAAAATCAGCTTAGTTCTCTTTCTCATGTGGTCACTCAACATCACACTACAATCGGCTCTGATCATCAACATATTTTACTAAATCTATCTAGCGGTCCCACTCCACTGAGTCCTAGCAGCAATGCCGGTTTTTGTTTGAGCATTCTTGGAGTGAGAGAAGGCAAGTGTGTGGAACTCATCCAATCAGTTTGGGATGGAACATGTGGCAGTAGTTCTACCCCGGAGTGCATAACCCGCTGCACCACATTACTCTCAAAGTGGAGTCGATCACATTTTGGTTCAATCCCTAAAAAGTTAGCATCTACACATTAGGAACTATACCATATCTAGGGTGCTAGGAGCGCAACTAGTGTTAGTCACAAGGCAACTTTATAGAAACAATTTAACTCTTGGCTTGAAATTGAGGAGGTACAATGGAGACAGCATTCTCAGGTTAAGTGGTTAAAAACGGGGGACCGAAATACTCGTTATTTTCACGAGCAAGCAAAGTCCAGAGGTTGAAATAGCAGAATCAGGACCTTTTCTATGACACCCATGCATGGCAGGCTGATCTTGACACTATTGGAACCATGTTTTGTGACTACTTTTTGACCCTCTTCACCCAAACTAGAGGTAAAGGTATGAACCAAATCCTAGATACTATAATTCCTTATGTTACTTTTGATATGAAGCGGGTTTTATCTCAACCGTTCATCCGAGAGGAGTTAGAGTGTGCCCTAAAACAAATGTAAGTCACAAAGGCGCCAAGTTGTGATGGGCTTCTAGCACTATTCTACCAGCTCTATTGGCACATTGTTAGGGATGAGGTGATTGAGACTTGTCTACAGATTCTTAATATGCAAAGTAGTGTGCTGCAGTTAAATCACACCTTGCTTGCTCTCATTCCAAAGGTAACTTCTCCCACGAGTGTTAGTCAATTCAGACCTATTAGTTTGTGTATGGTCCTTTACAAGATGATAGCTAAGACCTTGGAAAATGGACTCAAGGGTATCCTTCTGACCATAATTTATGAAGCACAAAGTGCTTTTGTCCCAGGGCATTATATAATCGATAATGTTCTTACTGCTTTTGAGTGTCCATTTTATGCAGAATAAAAATATTATTGGGGCTCCCAAAATGCCACTCAAACTGACCAGGTGAAGTGGTGTTTCATGGAGGCACTAATGTTGCCCACTATCGCCCTACCTGTTCCTCGTATGTGCTGAGGGGTTCACCTCTCTACTCAACTAGGCTGTCTAATAAGGCTCTCTCATTAGTTTTCGATTTTCACTCTTTACCTCACATATTTGTCATTTGTTTTTTGTAGATGATTCATTCCTTTTTGTAGATGCAACTACTACAGCGAGGGAGACCCTGCAGAATATTTTCACCATTTATGAGGAGGTGGGAGCCAAAAAATCAACTACGATAAATCGACTTTGGCTTTTAGCCCAAACGCCTCCACAGACCTCAAAGTTAATTTTTCTGGGTCTTGCAAGTTTTGGTTGTCTCTTGCCACGCCATATATCTTGGCCTACCCACTTTGGTGGGGTGTGATAAGCAATCTTTGTTTGCCAATGTGATTAAAAGATTAAAGTAAAAACCATAAGAATGAAAAGAGTAATTTTTATTAGCTGCTAAGAAGATGTAGAAGATGTGGCTCAATTGCGCCCTACATACTCTATGAGTTGCTTCTAGATGTCCAAGGGCATGGTCATTGAGATTTGTAGTGTCCTCGCCAAATTTTGGTAGGGCAAACAAAAGGGTGGCAGTGGTATTCATTGGAAGAAGTTGAGTTCTTTGTGCATATCTAAGAAGTTTAGAGGATTGAGGCTTTCGTCACATTGAGGATTTCAATCAAGCTATGTTGGCTAAACATGTATGGTAAATTGGCAACTTCCATGAATCTCTTGTTTCCCGTCTACTGAAAGCTCGTTATTTCCCTCACTGTGATATCGGGGATGCAGAGCTTGGGCCACGACCCTCCTTTACTTGGCGGCCGTTATTGTGGGGATGCGATCTCCTAAATTAGGAACTTGGTTGGAGGGTGGGTAATAGCCATAGTATCTGAGTCTTTAGGGACAAATGGATCTCAGTTCCTTATTCTTTCGTTGTATAGTCCCCATTACTAGCTCGACTTTATGTGAGTGACCTTCTCACTCAGAATGGCCAGTGGAACCATTGGCTAGTTAGTCAAGTCTTCAGGCCACACGAAGCTGATGTTATTCTTGGCATTCGTTAAGCACATGGGTAGACATTTTTGATACAGTTGCATGGCATTTTGAGAAGTCTGGAGTCTATAATGTCCGCAGTGGTTACTGGTTAGCCAACACAATTGGGACCGAAATGAGAGGCATGTTAGCATGTAGACCCTGGGTGTTGTGAATCTTTGGGCCAAGTTATGGTCCTTACAAGTGGTGGAGAAGGTCAAATTCATTTTGTGGAGGTGTATGCAGGAGATTTTTCCTTGCAAAGGTAAAAGAAGGTATGCTCTAATTCCATTTTTGATTGTTGTCTTGTAGGCCCTGAAATTGTGTTTGATGTCTTATGGTCTTGTCAATTAGCCAAATGGCATGGAAGGCTTCCCCCTTTCGACATATTTTGGTAGATTGGAAGGATGGGAGCTTCAAGGATTTGTATAGTTACTTGGCGCTGCTTACTAAGGATAATCTTGGTACCATTGCTTATGTGCCATGAGGTTTGTGGTCCCATCATAACTTGAAACTTTTCCAAAATTCCACTAATACGGTTGCTACTTCCCTCCCTGGTTGGATTGAGCTTGCCCATGAGTATAGACGTGTCCATTGGACTGATGGTGGCTCTCTCTCCCAGAGTCTAACCCCATATTATTGGGAACCACCTCATGCTAATATCTATAAGGTGAATGTCGACGGGGCTACTAGAGTTGACATGCCTCGTAGGGGACTTGGTGTGGTTTTCCGTGACTCAACCAGGGATCCACTGTTTGCTGCTTCTGCACCCATGGTTGGTACCCATCCTCCCTCATTCTATAGAGCTTTGTGCTATCTGATTGGGTCTTCAACTGGTTTTAGATGGCAATTTCCATAATTTGGTGGTGGAGTCTGACTGTATCGCGGCAGTTCATGCTGTGAAGGATGCTTCTTTCAGCCTCGGTGATGATGTGCCCTTTGTTGAAGCATCAAATGTTCCAACTGTCGATTACTTGTTGCCCAACCGTTGAATGACGCATGTCCTTCCTCGTAACCTGTCAACTTAAAAGGATCGCGGGTTCTTCGTTAGTACGGGCACCGGTGTGGTGTCGGCCTAAGGTTCTCCGACGGTCAAGTTAGTTACTTTGTTCGTAAGAGGAAATGGTAAACGGTAAATTTGGTAGAGTAATTGTGAATAGTAAATATTCGTTACCTTTATTGGGAAATGTGTACCCCTTATGTATGGGTAGGTGGGATGTTAAATTCCCAAAGTTTCGATGTGGGACAAATACTCCTCGATTTACGTGCTAACACGTGTTTTGTAGATCGAGGGTGGATAGATCTCCACGTGGCATCCCGCATTGGGCCCAAGGTTAGAGCTTGTGTAAGTTCAGTAGTTTTGGGCCTTGAATGGAGTCTGAGCTTTAAGTATACGGCCCAATGGGTCTGGTCAGATATGGTGTCAACAGAAGTCCCCCAAGTCGTTGACTGAGGTGGAATTTCTTGGTCGGGGGCTTGTCTCATTCTCTCAGACCCTAGTGGGAAGTATACCTATAGTCCCCCAAGTCCCCTGGTGGGAGAGTCCGCCCAGACAAAGTAGGTCACGGCTAAGAGTGGTAAAGTGGTCGGTCTTGAAGGGATGCAACGACTCGGCGAACCAACGCCAGGGTCGGTCACGTTTTTCGTGGACAGTCGGTGGGGGTTCAACGGTCGGTGACGAGTGACAATCAACTGGACTGGTAGGTTCCCATACCGAGCAGTGTATGTGGGTCGGTATAGAGTCCCAAAGAATGCAGGGGAGTGGAAGGCACCGAGCGGTGGACGTGGGTTGGTGTTATTGTCCAACCCCCTAAGGCTTGGGTGGGGACACTGAGCGGTGTTACTGAGTCGGTCAGGAGTACAGGGAGGTTGGTAGTGGGTAAGGAATGATGGTTGGTCTCCCTCGGCTGGATGAATGACACGTGTCGGTGAGATGGAGTGGAAGTGACACGTGTCGGCAACTGGGAGGGGTGACGACTCGTAGTCTGTGCATCAACCTTTATAAATATGAGGAGTTTTCACCGATTGTCTCACTTTGTGTTTTGAGAAAGTGGGGAAATTCTGTCTAACTAGGAAGGCGATTTCCGATCAGCACTCGGCGGTGGTGCATACAGTGGTTGTAATTTCCGACTAGCCATCCTCCGTGAAAAAACACAGTAAGTATGCCTTAACTCGATTTTTTCGATTGAAGTGGGTGTTGGTGAGGAACTGGTCATGAACTTGGTGAAGTTTGTGGTCAGATCGTCGTAGGTCCGGGTCGGTCCTCTGAGTTATGTTTTTTCACCTTTTTTGTAGATGTCCGTTGATAGTGACTCGGTAGCCGAGGGTAAGTGCTACGACTCACATGGCGGTGAGTCGTCAAATAGTAGTGTGCATGTCCTCATTCTCATTTCTGGGAGTGAGGACGAGACCCACTCGGTCGAGGCACAACGTAGGGCACAGTCGGTGTATAGTACGACCGAGTCGTCCGGTAGGACAATAGAGGCTTGTGCTGAGGCTGAGCCGGCAAGTAGGTTGGGCAGCAGCAATCTATTGGTGGACGCCGAGACGATAGTTAAGGTCGACGTTCACCTAGCTTTAAAGCTGTCCCATGACTGAGACAAGGGTGCAGTGCGGTTGAGTAAAGTGAGGTTGGCTAGTGATGAGTTGGTCCCGGACGCCGTGCCGATTGAACGTGCTACCTTCAGAATAGACGAAATGGTCAACAAAGAGACCGAGAAGGGGTTAATGAAGCTGAGGATCGAATTCGGCGTTTCAGAATCGGTGAAGATGAGGCTGCCGACAAAGGCGGAGAGACCGAGCAACCTGCCAGCTGGTATGGCGTTGTTCTATACCGAGTTGATGCGCCATAGGGTGAGGCTTCCTCTGCATCCCTGGTTGCGGCGGATGGTGAAGAGGATGGGGGTGGCACTCGGTCAGCTCAATCCCAACGTGTGGATTGTGCTGTGCTCCCTCTACACCGCCTTCCAATGGGCCGAGCAACTGGAACCGACCTATGCCCAACTCATGTACCTGTACGAGTTTGGGTTCCAACAGCAGAGTACCGGGTGGGTCTTCGTCCGTCACCACAAGAAGAGCAAACGTGGGGAGTTCATCTTGGACATACCAACTTTTCAGAAATCATACAGGACGAAGTTTTTCCTGGTCGGTGGGAACTGGGAAGGGAACACAGAGGGACCCCCAATACCATCCAAATTCCAAACTGAAGTTGGATAGCTGTAGCATAGGCCGACCGTATGATGTAAATGTTGATATTCTGTATTTTCTAAGTATGATTAGGCTAGCTGATCAATTCTCGGTGTGCAGGTTTGTTCCCCGAGGAAGAGATCTCTCCAGAAGAGAAAAACATTGTTCACCGAGTGAGGGAGAGCTTCGATGACCTGAATCGGAATTGACGGATCCTTCAGCTGCCCGGGTTCCAGTACAAAGCCGGCCTAATCGACACCGACGAGTGTAAGTGTTTTTTTTTTTTTTTGTGTTTGGTTGGTTGATTGTTTTGTTGTTTTGTTTATTTGTACTGATTCAGTACTCGAAAGTTTGAGTCTAAATAGAAAGTGTTGGGGTGTAGGCTGAGTAAGACCGAACCCTGACTCGTGTGTTTGAGTCAAAGTGTTGGTGTAAGCCGAGTAAGGCTGTACACCGACTCGAAAGTCTGAGTCAAAATAGCAAGTGTTGGGGTGTAGGCCGAGTAAGACCAAATCCCGACTCGTGTGTTTGAGTCAAACTTTTGGTGTAAGCCGAGTAAGGCTGTACACCGACTCGAAAGTTTGAGTCAAAATAGTAAGTGTTGGGGTGTAGGCCGAGTAAGATAAAACCCCGACTCGTGTGTTGGAGTCAAAGTGTTGGTGTAAGCCGAGTAAGGCTGTACACCGACTCGAAAGTTTGAGCCAAAATAACAAGTGTTGGGATGTAGGCCGAGTAAGACCGAACCCCGACTCATCTGTTTGAGTCAAAGTGTTGATGTAAGCCGAGTAAGGCTGTACACCGACTCGAAAGTTTGAGTCAAAATAGCAAGTGTTGGGGTGTAGGCCGAGTAAGACCGAACCTCGACTCGTATGTTTGATTCAAAGTGTTGGTGTAAGCCGAGTAAGGCTATACACCGACTCGAAAGTTTGAGTCAAAATAGCAAGTGTTGGGGTGTAGGCTGAGTAAGACCGAACCCCGACTCGTGTGTTTGAGTCAAAGTGTTGGTGTAAGACGAGTAAGGCTGTACACCGCCTCGTGTGTTTGAGTCTGTGTTTTAGGTTACAAATGCAGGGTAAATGGAAGAGTTCATAAATAAAGGGCGCCGTAATCGGCAAATTACAGTAAGTTCTAAGATGAAGAAAAAATACAACTTTGGCTACCCAGGCAGCATAGACGGCCTTCCGGACATAATGAATGGTGCTGCGTTTGACGATTTCTGCCTTCATAGCCTGGGTCCTCTCCGCATCGTAGAGGCGACGTTTTTGCTCGACAGGCTTGTAGGCAGGATCGATACTGAGTTGGTGACAGATAACGTCGGTGGAGATGCCAGGCATGTCGGTGTAGGACCAGGCGAAGACCTCAGAGTTGTCTTTTAAGAAACGAATCAGCTTTGAGCGCAGGTCGGGCGAAAGAGTTGTCCCAATCTTTACCTTTCGGTCCGCAAAGTCGTGGGAGAGTACTATCTCTTCAACATCCTCAATAGGCCGTGGATGTGGTGTTGCTGAATGGTTCCGAGGATCTTCAATTGGCCCATCCTGTATTCTCTGTGCGTCCTGAGGGTTGACGGGGTCAACCTCGAATGCGGACTTTGTCACTGCCATGGTTTCCTTCGGAGGTTGGATTGGGGTGACAGAGTTACACGCTCTTGCAGCCATTTGGTCTCCTTTGACTTGGCCAATCCCCATAGGGGTTGGAAATTTTTCCAGGAGTAGGTGGGTGGAGACTACTGCCTTCATTTGGTTAAGTATTCCCCGCCCGAGAATGGCGTTGTAGGCCGCGGGGCAGTCCACCACTAAGAAGGGTGCTAGCACGGTTGCCCTCCGCGGATGTGTTCCGAGGGAGAGGGGAGGGTGATCATTCCATGCAGGACGATGGAGTCCCCAGTGAAACCGAAGAACGGCGTAGGTGAGCGTTCCAGACTTGCTTCTGGGATGCCCAATTGCTTGAAAGCTCGCATGAAAAGGACTTTGACCGAGCTTCCAGTGTCGACCATCACCCGATGTACGTCGAAATTGGATATCTCAACCATAACGACAATGGGGTCGTCGTGAGGATAGACGATCCCGCGCTCCTTCTCTTCTGAAAACGTGATGGGTTCCCACCCGAGTCGGTTTGCCTTCTTGGCTCTTCCTTCTTCGATACTGAAGAGCTGGTGATTCTGTTTGGTGGCCCGTAGAAAGTTCTTCTTCACCCGGTTGGAAGTGAGCGGGCAAGAAATGGATGGCCCTTCGAAGATCGTGTTGATCTGTGGGTTACGAGGTGGAGGTGGTGCATGCTGGAGAAATTGGCTGATCTTCTCATCTCGGGCCAGAGCTTCAACCAGATCCCGGAATGCAACGCATTGGTCAATGCTATGGCCATTGTACTTATGGTATTGGCAGTAAATTCATGTGTGTTTTCCAAGCTTACCCTTTGCCGGCACCTAAGTAAACTTCGGGATCATATACTCCACGTTGAGGAGGACGTTCTCATAGGGAGTATTGAGGATGGTGTAGGTTTCGTATTTGGACAGAGGAACTCGCTTCTCCCCGTTGTTTGACCGCTCCCCCTGCTGCCTTTCTTGGTGATTCGGGTTCTTACTCTTCTTTCCGGGGCTGTACAGGTTGTTTCTATGAGGGTAGTCTTTCCATTTTCCCCCATAGCTCTGTTGCCCTTGCTCCTGTGGGCGCTGTGCCTAGCCTTGCTGTTTCGGGATGCTCGGTATGTCTGTTTTTACCGAGTCGGCCCGGGGAGGCTGATAGACATTGGCGGCGTTGGACTTTTGGCTCAGTGCTTCAACCTTGGCATGGACTGCCGCCTATTTCATAATTTCATTGTAAGTTGTCCAACCTTGGGTGTGAGCAGCGTACCTGAAAGGGGGAGTCCCAGAGGCCACCCTTGAAAGCCGTAAAAGTTGCCCGGTCGTCCATCTCCGTGCACCGGGAGTATTCGTGACTGAACCTTGCTGCGTACCGCTGCAGCGATTCATGTTCACCTTGTTTAAGCTGGAAAAAGGTCCTCGGCCGAAGATAGACGGTCAGGCTGAATCATGAGCTGGTTCATGAAAGTGGAGGTGAGCTGTTCATAGGAGTCAATGGACCCGGATTACAACTTGTAGAACCAATTGATCGCTGCTTCGGTTAGCGTGGAACTAAAGATGAGGCACTGTTCCTCATCTGCGAGGTTTTTTAGGGCGATGGCTGAGTAGAAATTATTTAGGTGATTCCATGGGTCGTCCTTCCCGGTGTAAAGGGGGATTTTAAGGGCTTTATCTCGTGATTGATCCAGAACTGGTTGATTCTTTTTGTAAAAGGGCCTGGGCTGGTTTTTGATCAAGCTGTTATGCTGCCCGAGCCGTTCCGGCCTCGAGTGTTCAGACTTGGTCCATGAGGTGCTGGACGAGCGAGTCGGTTCTGGATTCTGCGTGGCCCCTCGATTTTTTGGTTCGGCCCGTCGAGTATCCCTGGGTGGCCGGTCGTGGCCGATTTGATATGATCGGTCGGTGCCTCTTCCGCTTGGCGGGCTTTGGGAGCTAATCCCCCCACGACCGACCTGCATTGACCGATCGGTGTCCCCCCGGTTGGGCAAGTTTCAGGATCTACTTCCCCTGTTACCGACCGGTCTTGACCGCTCGGCGTCCCTTAGGCGGGGTGGTTCTTAAGGTTTGTCGTTCTGTCGGTCGTCCTGCCCTGACCGCTTGGTGCTCTGTAGGTGGGTTGGTTCAGGTGGACGGTGAGCAAGGCCGAGACGGGTTGACCACTAGGTGTCATCGCGAGAGGACTTCGATGTTTATCTCTCTCGGTGCGAGCGATCGGTCTTGTTGCCCGACTGCCGAGCTGATTTGACCGTGCTCTCGGCTTCCATGGACGAGTCGGTGATGGGGATGGGGTCTCTCGTAGAAAAAGTTTCACTGCTGTTGCCTGGACGGGACCACCGAGCGGTGATGTGTGCTCGGTGCCGATGTCCCTTATCGACCTCTCGACGAGGGTCGGGTCGGCGTGACTGGTGGTCGTTGACCGACCGATTGCGTCCTCCCTCATTGAGGGCGTCACGTGCGTCCCGGTAAATCCTGGTGTTGCCCGGCTGGCTGCTGGGGATGATCAACATCCGAGTGTGTTTCTTGCTTGGCTCGGCGTCCGCTTGCCTACCCTTATGTGGCTCGGCGGCCGTATATTCATTTTCTTTTCCAGTCAAACGGCGATTCTTTTCAGCACGCTCGGCGCACTAGGCCACCACCTTGTCGGCCTCAGCCTTACTAACGCAAACTCGGTGGGCGGAGTGTTCTGCTTGCGTGACCCGCAGCTGTTCGGCCACCTCAGTGTATCGATCGTCGAGTGCTTGACATCTCGACTCGGCCTGGGTACCCTTGGTTTTTACCTCGGCCATGTCGCTCTGGAGTCTCTCGGTTATCTGTAAGAAGTTAGGAGAGGGGTCTCTCATGGTTCTGAGGCCTTGCCCAGGTGTGATCTCACCGAGATTGTGCTCGCCCTGCATGTCTAGTGTTGAAGAGTGTTCTCTCGGCGTAATAAGTGGATGAGTCTTAACTCGGTCTGATTGAGCGTGGGTAGACTTAGTCAGTTTCCCACAGACGGTGCCAAACTGTTGAAGCGTCAAATGTTCCAACTGTCGATTACTCGTTGCCCAACCGTTGAATGACGCGTGTCCGTCCTCGTAACCTGTCAACTTAAAAAGATCGCGGGTTCTCCGTTAATACGGGCACCGGTGTGGTGCCGGCCTAAGGTTCTCCACGTGGCATCCCGCATTGGGCCCGGGGTTAGAGCTTGTGTAAGTTCGGTAGTTTTGGGCCTTGAATGGAGTCTGGGATTTAAGTATACGGCCCAGTGGGGCTGGTCAGATATGGTGTCAACACCCTTGATTTAGGATATTCGATATCTAGTCGGCTGCTTCTCACGAGCCTCTTGCTAATTCTGGCCTAAGCGGGATAATCGTGTAGCGCATCGCCTTCCCTGTCATGCCTTTTCTCTCACGGACATATCGATTTGGATGGAGGTAGTACCTCCCTGGTTACAGAGCACGGTGTTGGGTGATTAGCCAAGTGTCTCTTCTTTACGTGGATTTCCTTCTTCGGTTTCTTTTGTTTGTTGGTTTTTCCCTTGTTTTTTATGGATTTTTTTATGTGTACCACTCTTTTTTCTTAGTTGGGTTGAAATTCCCATCAAGGTTTTATATATTTGGGTTTACGGGCGGAGCTTATATAGACTGACCAGACCAAGCTATCGGGCCAAACCTATCGAGTATATTGAGTTGAAACACCTAAGTCCAAGTCTAACCCGCTAAATTTCGGGTCGGCCCAGGCCATAGCCCATAGCAAGTTGAATCGGGCTTTTGTCCATTCGGACAAGTGGGGCCCTATAAGCCCATAGACTTTTGGACCAAATAGTGAGGGTTAGCTTTGCTCATTGAAAATTAAAATAAAATAAAAAATGATCGAGATGATTACTAAACACACCTTAAATTACATAATGATACCTTCGTCTCTTCTTATGTTTGTCTTCATGGATTTGATATTGTGATATAGTGGGGAAGAAATTGATCATATATATAAAGACCCAATAAGCTATTATCAATTAAATCATTCGTAGTTGTTGTATTGGAATCAATTTGCTTTTTTTTTTTTATCGGTGATGTTCTCCAATTTTAGAATCCTTTATGTTTGCAATATATATATATATATATATATATTTCATTTTTATTCTTTTAAAAGATGAATTTACTTACTCAATAGGATATATATTTGGGGAGCAAAAGAAGATTTTAAGCAAAATCCACCTCGAATGAGGATATGATTTATTTAGGGTTGACAATCTGAGCAAGTATAACTAAAAATGAAAATGTCGATGCTCAGAAAAAAACTGTTGGAAATTTAGTTTAAAAATTGAAAATTTTGAATGCAATTTTAATAAAACGACCTAATGATACTTATATAAAACTAACAAGGATATCGTGGAAATTTTTCTTCCCTCTTATTTTTATGATGAGACCTTTGAATACGAGTATACGTATGAAAATTCTGTGAATCTAATGGTTGTGATTTCGAGGCAGTCGAACATCGTCTCAGGGTAGTTTTAAGGGTTTAAAGTGTGTAGTTCATGTTTAAAAAGTCATGGTTAAATCTTGGAAATTAGGACTTGCATCGGGAACCTACATAAGACTTTTGTGACCTGTGATTTATGATTTTGACAGGCGACACGACCTCCGGAGCTGGCAAGGAGCGATCAGATTGCAACTGAACAGCGAAATAACACCTGTGAGTGGACGTTTATTTTCATTAAAATATTATGCATGTATATTCATATATTTTAAATGGTTTCCTATGCGATTTTGATGATGTGTGATTGATTGGGATTTTTAAATAAACTTCGGAGATTTTATTATATTTTTATTACAAGTTTTATGAGGTTGTACTTGACTTATGGTTTTGAGCTTACGCTAGATTTTGTACCTAATTTTGTTAAGGATTTAATGTGTGATATGGCTGAGTTATTTCTGGTTATTTGTATAAACTGTGATGTGTTGGGCAACCCTCCTCAGTATATAGTATGATTGATTCTCAGACGTCCAGAGTCGAGTTTTATTTTCCTGAGCGGTCAATATGTCTCAGAAATCCATAGCAGAGCTCTGTATTCCTGAGATGATTGGTGGACTATGGCCTAGACGTCTAGAGTCGGGCTATGTTTTTCTAGGACGGTCCACACTCGGACGTCTAGAGCTGGGCTCTATTTTTTTAAGTGGTATTGCCTATCAGTAAAGCTGAGATGATAGGATTTTATCAGCAGGTATCGAGGATGGTTTGATTACTTGTGGTTGTGATTCTTTTGGACCTAGTTTGATTGTTAGTGACACGAGCCATCCCAAACCCCCCGGGATTAACGTGGGATGTGTCATGCTCCCGTCTGACACAAAGTGTTAGACAAGAGATAATACGTCCCTCAGTCCATACGGGGCTCCTAGAGCGCGCCAGGAACGGTGGAGGAGTGCGATGTCTCGATCTCTGCTACAGCCTGCATCTGTGATCAACCTGAAGGGCATTAAAACCATTAAGAACTCTGAGTGGACAAAAATCAGTAAGTTTATAAAACACATTTCATAAAGATATTTATGCCCTTCAGTAAAAAGTATGCATGCATCGTAAAACCAGTAATCAAAACATTTACTCAAATGAACCATTAGGGTCATAGCCCAAAAATCGTAATTCAAAAACCAAGTGTGGGAACTCTGCCCAAAACTGCAGAATACCAAAATCAAGAGGGCCACTGCCCAAATTCACAACCATAAATCCACAAAGACAAAAATCTCATCTCATGATTCCAACAATCCATATTTACCATATAACCATCCTCGGCATCCCAGATGCCTAGAGTCCCAAACGCTTGAAGTCCCAGACGTCATATCTCACGGTAATAAGTAACGCGTGCTACCCTGGATCTCTCCGGGTCAATATCTCTGACATCCCAGACGTCTAATGATAACATTCCTGCTCCTGAGTCACCATACGGTTCAGTAGCTCCTTATAATGACCCCTCGTAGACAATGCACCGTGACTTCCCCAGTGTCCCAGACACCTGGAGGAGACCATCACATATCCTCGTATCAAGATGGTATAAGGAAAACAGTTTTACAAAGTCATTTCAAAACATCTCAATGGGCCCTGCCCGAAATCTCCATAAAACATCACAAATCCATTTAGGGTCCCCTACCCGAAATCACATTTATGAAACATAGGGACCCAGACCCGAAATAACATTTATGAAACATAGGATCTCAGACCCGAAATCACATTTATAAAACTCAACTGGGCCTCATGCCCGATTTGTAAACCACTAGGCCCCCGACCCGATCACATAACTAAAAAGGGTCTCAGCCCGATTTCGTAAACCAACTGGGCCCCTTGCCCGATCAAATAATTCAAATGGGTCTGCTGCCCGAGTTCATCTTTCCAAAACAAAAACCATGCCATAGAACCATTATTAAATTCTCAATCACATAGTCATAGCATAAACTCGTAAATCTCGAAATACGTGTAAATACGGATTTACCTCGAAATATGTGTCATCATGTAAACCACCAGTGCCACAATCATCATCATAGAAATCATGTATGTAAAACATATAAAATAGTTATGCACGCATCACAGTTTAGAAAAAAAAAGTCCACTCACAGACCGTCCTACGTTGCCACCTCGATATGCATCCGAAACGCCCTCTTGGGCCCCATCACTATCACCGGGACTTCCAAACCTATCCAAGCCACACTAGAGAGTTACTAACCTCTTCATTAACCTCTTATTAAAGTCCCGTAATTATCTATAATTTTTAACTATTTTTAAACTCGATTCAAAACAATCGGACACCCCGTAACATATCGAAATGGTTTCTGATCGACACGAAACCAGTCCCAAAATGTTCTTTACATCGAATAGATTATTTTACATGTTGAAAGTTTCCCCAAAATGTCCCTCACACGCCCCTACGCGCGGCTTGAACTTCTTGCATGTGAAACCCACGCGTCGGGCACTATTCATCGTTAACTTCCAGCAAACCCAGTCTAAACCGGTTCATTGGTTTGATCCGATTCAACCGAACCGATGGTCTGACCAGGTCAGTTCTCTCAATTGCAGCCACCATTCTCGACGTGGTTTCCACCAACATGATCGTCTAATCCTCCTTTAGAGTTCTAAGACTTAAAAAACAACCAATACACACGGGATCATTACCTGTAGCTCAAAACCCGTAGCCCAGATTCCTCCTCCCTGTTCCAAGCTTTTCCGGCCATTTGGGTCCACGAAACCAGCGTCAAAACTCCTCATTTTTTCCCTAGAATAAGTCCTAAAACTCAGAAACAACCTAAACACGTCAAGATATGTGGTTTCGAAAGTTAGAAAACATGAGGTTTCTCGGGTTTCCAGCTTACCACCGTCGTGCCACCGCCTTGAGTTCCTCCTTCACTCCTCTGGCGTCCTAGTCTTCTCTTGGGTCCAGTCTAGTAAGGATTTTAGTGAAACTCATGTGGGTTGGACGAGTAGTGAGTTTGGGGTATGGGTTGTGTTCTTCGCGATTTGGGAAATGTCGAGAGAGAGAGAGAGAGAGAGAGAGAGATACAGGTGATATTGATGATGGATCAGATGAGAGGGAAGTGAAGGGTGCAGATGCACTCTTGAGATGGAGATGGGCGGCTGAGACTAATTGAGGAAAATAAAAATGTATTTTATTTGACCAATGGGACATGATCCACATTTTAGGGAAATGGAAGTGTGGGATGAGTGACACTTGTCACTCATCCAAGGGTCCAGATTAATTCTAGTTTTAGATCAGATTATAATATTTTATTATTATTTTAATTAAACTCTTGGTTCGTACGTTTAATCGATTTCGCTCCCGTGACCATAACTTTTTCATCCGACGTCCGATTTCGGCGTGCCACCTGTCTATGGATTCGTATCGACCCGATCTACGTAACGGTCATCGGCCCTCGACCATCGGACGTCCCGGGTCAAAATTCAACATTTTACCCACAGCTAGAGGCAAAACGGTCATCTTGCACATTTCGTCCGATTTCTCTCAACTAATCCCCGGTTAGTCATTCTAAACCATAATTAATTTATATTTAATCTCGATATTCGGGACGGATCGTTACAACCTTCCCCCCTTAAATAATTTCTTCCTCGAAGTTCCAACTATATCGATTCCACATCCACCTCATGGAAAACAATTCGGTCTCACACCATGTGTACACTTGTACACCCACTAACCAGAACCATACTTGTCTGCACTCAGACGATCCAACCCGGACTCACATCGCATCAACTACACTCGACCTCCTCGAGTGAAATTGATCACACGATCCGAGTTAATATCGCTTAACAATTCTACCCTTACTCAGACACATTCAGCTTAACGGTTCATCTTAATCACGAATTCACTCTGACATCTGCTCCCACTGGGAGTCACCAAATCCTACTTATCAATCCACGCTGACACATTCAGCCAAAACGTCACCACTTGGCCAGTCGTAAATCAATCCGACATCTCTCCAACATCGAGAGTTACCCCAATCTCACAATTTCTCCGCATTTCCTGAATTTTCCCATGTCAACATTACACGATCCATCACGTCACGCTCAGCCGTCACTCACGGCTCCATGGTCACAATTCGAATCACCGACACACCCTGACACACTCTAGAGTCATACCAAGGTACCTCGTACCAAAATTTCCTCATAATCCATGCTGCCATTAGTGAGAATCACGGAGCAGCCGATCCACGCAAAATAACCCGTGGTTACACCAACCACCAACTCACTCAACCTGAGTATACGTATACCAGCATCTCACTCGACCTGTGTGTAACTGGCCCCCATAGAATACCTACCCAGTAGTAATGCACATCTCAACTCTAAGGTTCCATTAACCATCCACAACTCTGAGCACCTGCTCATACAATCATGGCATCCGTCAAAATCACTCTGCCCAGCGCATAGTATTCAATGTCCAGTCCACGTCCTCAACCAATCCAATGTTATTGAAACTAAGCCGACTACCAACAGGCTCAACCACACACCACTGGTACATCCTACGTTTCATCACCAGGCACCACTCGGCCTATCCAGTATCGATCCTCACACATGTACAGGCTACGTACATCCATCATCCAACCGGTCCACTACATGGTTCATCTGTCCAATCTCGTACTAGACAAATCATTTACTCCAACTCATCATCCATTCTGAGTCCCATGATCATCCAACCAGCATCACAACGTCTACTCCCAAACACGTAGTCCAACACGTACCAATCTGACTCACGTCTACCAAGGCGTACCCATTCATGCCTAAAGTACATCCAAACTCACCCACGTCTACCGAGACGCACCAATTCTGAGCCTATCAGTTACCTGCTCAATTGATTAACACATAAAATTCGATCGACTTCATAGGGAAGCCAACACCACCATCCACACATCTAAGGCTGACTAAATCCGATCCGGTCGGATACCCACTTATTCACAAAGTCAAATACTCAAGACAAATTGTAAACACCTCAACTCACTCAAGTACTATCTCTTGCTGGATCAACTTCGAGAAAGAGTTCAGTCCAACATTCCCATATCCAAATATTCACGACAGGGCAATAACTCTCCACCTAACCTGATCAACAAGATCATAATCCAAATCCAGCACCACGTCACCCGACCGGTAACATCACGATCCTAGATCGTCACAATGCCTAATGTCCACAACATCACAATCCAGATCTACCTAGGATCCGCACATGCTCACTCAGCTAACAGTCCACCTGAAATATGTTCGTAGGGTCTTACACCCTCTTCGAATCCTCCGTTAGTCACATCACTCCTCAACTATTTTCACATCTAATCATTTAGTAAAAAAACGAAACACGTCCAAACTGTGGGTCCTCTCCCATTACCTCATATCGATCATTGTCATTCCACCTAGGAAAATAAAAAATGATCCAAGATGATGACATCAACATCCATCCTACGTGAGTGCAAACACAACTCACATCACCCACCACAACAAGTAATCCAACCTCATCTGCCACCAAGCAGAAAATGGGAATCTCAATCACCTAGCTCGGAATACCCAACTCCTTCTGATGACTCAAGACAATTCAAGGGTTCACCAACCAATACACGCTCAACGTACTGGTAACGACAACCATCGTCTGCCATGGATATAAAATAAGAAGTCACCCCAATGACTTCAGAATACTCATCACCAATGCTGAAACGAGCACTCCTCTCGTCGCCTTAATCACAACCTCCCTCGATTATGAAGTTCCAACCATGTTGGAAACATATATGCTTACAACGAGATGTCAAGTCCAACCACTAGACTTCCCAAATCCTCAACTCACTTGGACAACCACGTGTCCGTAACCAATTTATTACCCAAACCTCTTGTCTGTTCATCACCGTTTATGCGCATCCAAAAGGATGTAATTCATTACTATCTCATTCTCATATCTCAACCTTTACAGGCTCTACTCTCGCGTTTCCATGTTATTCACAATCTTACAATCTCACATCAACACTACTAATGATTCTCATTGGCTTCTTCCAATTTCCATGAATTCTTTGCACTTCCTCATGATACTAGAAATGTACAACCACACAAGTTTCGGAGTTAACAACAACTCGTAGAATCCACTAATTTTCATGACGTCCTCTGCGTCATACAAAACTTCTCATGTCTCAATCGTACTCTTCATCCATTCATCACTTGTCATCTCATAATTGTTGGGACTTATCCCAACACATCACAATCCCTACTGGATCCCATCCAGTCCATCACTCAATCATTACCGAATCTCAGGTACCGGACATATGCCCATCACGATAGAGTGACATCCCAACTCGTGGTTCATCGTCATCACGACCACGGTACATAGTGTACGAATCAGAAAACACTGAGTCGTTACTTATACCGAGCAACAACTCCGTACCTCCGCTCAGGTTAAAGGAACTCGAGGTTAAAGGAACTCTACCTCCCTTGTACCCCACAATTATGGGTACCACTATTCTGGCAATCCACATCAAGATACCGAACGTTCCCTAAACGTCCCCTAATTCTCAAGTACCACAACTACATCAATCGCCCCAGATAGCCAGCCATCACTACATGACTATCGACCAATAGTCCTCGTCATCGAGATCCGCATCCACACATCACACTATCATCCGATCCAACTTGGGATTCCATATATTATCTCATAACCGTACCCGTGGATCGAATCTCATCATTTCATTTTGTCAGGCCAACCAACCTCCATCGTTTCGACTATACTCACTAGAGTCATCCACATGGTCATCCACGACCTCAGCCGCTCTTTGCAGCACAGTTCTAATCCACTAGTCACAATCTGGGGTTCGACTCGATAGACCACCCCGACTTCGGAAAATCGTCCAATCCTCAACAACTACAGACTCACAAATCTAATTCATCAATCACAACTAAAGTTCACCTTTCCAGTCCATCCATCATAAATTAGGGTTCCATAGTCACACCCTAGGGTTCCTCTAAACCCAACTGCTCTCTGCAATAACGTCCGCAATCTAACCGACCTCGCGGTCTTGACACCGTATGGATGTCACTCAAATTCTACCATCAACTCAACTGTTGTTCCACCACTAAGGTCATCAGCTAACTCATGTACTAACATTCCCCACACCAGCAATCACCACTAGGGTTCACATTTTCAGACCATCACTCAACTGAGGTTCACATTGCCATATCACTATTCAAATGGGGTTCCCCGAACCCAGCTGCTCCCAGCAACACTGCAATATAACATCACAAGACCGAACTAATGGTCCCATATTACCAGTTTGTCACATACACCCCACATGGTTAGAATCACACTAACGCACGACGTATCAGGCCAACACACACTGTCCACTATTTGATTCCCAAAAACTATCAAATCGACATCCTACTATCAAGTTGATAACGGGCTGACCACATAGAGACATCACATCCTCGACCTGCACGTACCACAAGAGCTACCGAATAGCGAAAACCTCGCCCTGATACCACTTGACACGACCCATCCCAATCCCCCCGAGATTAACGTGGGATGTGTCATGCTCCCGTCTGACACGAAGTGTCAGACAAGGGATAATACGTACCTTAGCCTATACGGGGCTTCCTGAGAGCGCCAGGAAAGGTGGAGGAGTGCGATGTCTCGGTCTCTGCTACAGCCCGCATCCGTGATCAACCTGAAGGGCATTAAAACCATCAAGAACTATGAGTGGACGAAAATCAATAAGTTTACAAAACACATTTCATAAAGATATTTATGCCCTTCACTAAAAAGTATGCATGCATCGTCAAATCAGTAATCAAAACATTTACTCAAATGAACCATTATGGTCATAGCCCAAAAATCGTAACTCAAAAACCAAGTGTGGGAACTCAGTCCAAAACTGCAGAATACCAAAATCAAGTGGGCAACTGTCTAAATTCATAACTACAAATCCACAAAGATAGAAATCTCATCTTATGTTTCCAACAATCCATATTTACCATATAACCATCCTCGGCATCCCAGATGCCTAACGTCCCAGACGCTTGACATCTCAGACGTCATATCTCACGGTAATAAGCAACGCGTGCTACCCGGGGTCTCTCTAGATCAATATCTCTGACATCCCAGACGTCTAATCATAGCATTCCTGCTCCTGAGTCACCATACGGTCTGGTAGCTCCGTATAATGACCCCTCGCAGGCAATGCACAACGACTTCCCTAGTGTCCCAGACACCTAGAGGAGACCATCACATATCCTCGTATCAAGATGGTATATGGAAAACAGTTTTACAAAGTCATTTCAAAACATCTCAATGGGCCCTCCCCGAAATCTCCATAAAACATCACAAATCCATTTAGGGTCCCCAATCTGAAATCACGTTTATGAAACATAGGGTCCCAGACCCGAAATCACATTTATGAAACATAGGGTACCAGACCCAAAATCACATTTATAAAACTCAACTGTGCATTATGCTCGATTTGTAAACCACTGGGCCCCCGACCCGATCACATAACTGAAAAGGGTCTCAGCCCAATTTCGTAAACCAACTGGGCCCCTGGCCCGATCACATAATTCAAATGGGTCTCATGCCCGAGTTCATCTTTCCAAAATCAAAACCATGCCATAGAACCATTATTAAATTCTCAATCACATAGTCATAGCATAAACTTGTAAATCTCTAAATACGTGTAAATACGGATTTACCTCGAAATACATGTCATCATGTAAACCACCAGTGCCACAATCATCATCATAGAAATCACGTATGTAAAACATATAAAATATTTATGCATTCATCACAGTTTAGAAAACGAAGTCTACTCACAAACCGTCCTACGCTGTCGCCTCGACATGCGTGCGAAAAGCCCTCCCGGGCCCCATCACTATCACCGGGACTTCCAAACTTGTCCAAACCACACTAGAGGGTTACTAACCTCCTTATTAACCTCCTATGAAAGCCTCATAATTTTTCCGAATTTTTAACTATTTTTAAACTCGATTCAAAACCTTTGGACACCCTGAAACATATCGAAACGGTGTCCGATTGACACGAAACCAGTCTCACAATGTTTGTTACATCGAATCAATTATTCTACATGTTGAAAGTTTCCCCAAAATGTCCCTCAGCCGCCCCCATGCCCGGCTTGAACTACCTGCGCGTAAAACCCACGCGCCAGGCAGTATTCATCGTCAACCTCCAACGAACCCGGTCTGAATCGATTCACTGGTTCGGTCCAGTTCAACCAAACCGATGGTCTGACCCGACCGGTTCTTTCAATTCCGACCACCATTCTTGACGGGGTTTCCACCTACATGATCGTCTAATCCTCATCTAGAGTTCTAAGACTTCAAAAACAACCAATACGCATGGGATCATTACCTGTAGCTCAAAACCCGTTGCCCAGATTCCTTCTCCCTGTTCCAAGCTTTTCCGGCCATCTGGGTCCACAAAACCAGTGTCAAAATTCCTCATTTTCTCCCTAGAATAAATCCTAACACTCAGAAACGACCCAAACACATCAGGATCTGTGGTTTAGAAAGTGAGAAAGCATGAGGTTTCTCGGATTTCTGGCTTACCGCTGTCGTGCCACTGCCGTGAGTTCCTCCTGTCACTCCCCTGGCGTCCTAGTCTTCTCCTAGGTCCAGTCTAGTAAGGATTTGAGTGAAACTCGTATGGGTTGGATGGGTAGTGAGTTTGGGGTATGGGTTGTGTTCTTCGTAGTTTGGGAAATGTCGAGAGAGAGATATAGAGAGAGAGAGAGAGAGAGAGAGAGATGCAGGTGATATTGATGATGGACCAGATGAGAGGGAAATGAAGGGTGCAGATGCACTCTTGAGATGGAGATGGGCGGCTGAGATTAATTGAGGAAAATAAAAATGTATTTTATTTGACCAAGGGTCCAAATTAATTCCAGTTTTAGATCAGATTATAATATTTTATTATTATTTTAATTAAACTCTCGGTTCATACGTTTAATCGATTTCGCTCCCGTGACCATAACTTTTCCGTCCGGCGTCCGATTTTAGTATGCCACCTGTCTATGGATTCGTATCGACCCGATCTACGTAAAAATCCTTGGCCCTCGGCCATCGGACCTCCCGGGTCGAAAGTCAACATTTTGCCCACGGTTAGGGGCAAAATGGTCATCTTGCACATTTCGTCCGATTTCTCTCAACTAATCCCCGATTAGTCATTCTAAACCATAATTATTTTATATTTAATCTCGATATTCGGTACGGATCGTTACAGTTAGTATGGTTGGATTTTTTGGCATGTTTGTATGTGTTTCGAAATTTCTCGATCTTTTCCATGTTATCAATATTTAAAGTTTTTTTTCCCTTATGCATGTATAGTTTTCTAAATGGAGGGTAGATTATTTATGTTTGATTACTTCATTGTTTTAAAAATCTTTATTTTACATCCACTCACACTTTTATGGCTTTTCCTTATTTAGCCTTTAGTCCCTGACGCAAGGACGGAGATTTGCACAATAATCAGAGGCATAAACATAAGCTAGACTCTGCGCACACTATGACTTCTTAAGGTAAGACCGGACCCCATTTTTTAGTTTTATTTAGTTTTGGTACTTATGCTCTGTAACTGGTTTGTAAATATCCCTTGTTTGACAACCATAAACTTTTTTTTTTTTTTTATCTATAACAGTTTTACTTTAGGTTTGGTTTTGTTTAAAGATAATTGTCAGACGGGAGCAGAATCTCCTCAGTTACCAGAGAGGTCCTGTCAATGCATACCATGTGTTCAACGTTTTTACTGAAAGAAGTTGTTTAGAAAAATTGGATGTTTTTCGTTTGATTTTATTATTTGAGTGAGATTGTGATGAAATCTAAAAAAAATTGAATTTGGATTTATTCTTGAGAAGATCATAATGAAGTTAGTGGTAGTTCATGAGACAACCGGCAAGAAAGGTAACGATTGTCACTTTGTTTTTGGGGCTTATTTAATTTTACAAATCTCATAAATTCAAATTTGATATGATTCATTTCAATTATAGCTAGACCTGCCTAAAATTTGTTTTGTTTATACTTAATGCTAATTCTCTTACAATATTTTGATAGATATTATGGTTTTATAAAGAATTTGATCCACCATTTTGTATATACAAATGTTATTATATGGTATTAGCTTTCAGTTTTTTCATTGATGTTGTTAAACCATTGTAACGAACCGTCCCGAATTTCGGGATTAGATTAGTGACTAATCATGATTAGTGTGATTAATCCGTGATTAGTTGGGCGAAATCGGACGAACGATGCAAAATGACCGTTTTGCCCCTGATCGTGGGTAAAACGTTGACTTTTTGTTCAGGCGGTCAAATGGACTTTGACTGATGACTGCGACGTAGCTCGGGACGTCACGAGTTCATAGACAGGTGGCACGTTCGATTCCGACGTTCGAGGAAGAAGTTATGACGTTCGGAAGTTCAAGGGTACTTTGGTAATTTGGTTAAAAGGGACAAATAGTTGACTTTTGACTTGGGAAGTCCGATGGCCGAGAACCATTACATAGATCGGGACGATATGAATCCATAGACAGGCGGCACGCTGAAATCGAACTTCGAATGGGAGTGTTATTGGTCACGGAAGTTCGATTTCACTATATACGTATATCGAGGCAAAGATGACATGGCAATATCTGATTGTGCAAAGCTTCTCCATTTTCTCCCAAAACTCAGGTGCAGAATCTACATCATTAACATTATTTATAATATTGCCAGCAATAAAAAGCCTAATAGTGCTGACACACCTGGACTCCAACTCGTCCCAATCTTCATCTAACATCTTCTCTAGCTTCGCATCCTTCCCCTTCAACGGTCTTGCAAGGCCTTGTTGAAATAGGATGTCTTTCACCCTCTTTTGCCATAGAGTGAAATTTTCTTTTCCATCAAACTGTTCCACCTTGAAATGTGAGCCGCTAGAACTTGCCATGCAAACCGCTCACGATCGATAAACCGGAGCTCTGATACCACTTGTTAGGAAATTAATCCTCCGTCACGTAAATACTAACAATAAAGATGGAAAAAAGAAATAAAGAAACCAAGTGCACAAAAGATTTAACGAGGTTAGGCCAATTAACTTGCCTACATCCTCGCAGAATTTTCTCCTTCACTATGAGAGAATACAAAATACAAGATTACACTATTCAAGTTTATACCCAACTCGAGCCCTTGTATCCAACAGGATACCCCTTGTATGTTCTGATGAGAAGACCGAAAATTGAAGAATTGGACTGCAGTCATCAATTCAATTAGTTAAGCAGTTTAACAGGTCTATAGTCATCAATTCAATTAGTTAGTTGGTTAGTAAGGTTGTTAAGTGAGCTGTCATTGAGCTATAGATCTCTGCCACGTGCATCAAGATTAGAGGTTCAGTTACTTTCCTGTACAGCTAAGGTATAAAGTGCTAGTCTTGTACAGTTTTGTAAGTCTCCCAATACAAGCAGTTCAATCGTTTTTTTCCCTCTCGAAAGCTCTCTACTTCTCTCTGTTGCTCTTTCCTTAATCAATCTACTGGAATTCTTTAGGTTTTCATGGCATCAGAGCTCCGGCTCGGTCCTTGATACCTAATTGAAGGTTTCTTGCTGCAATCGCTGATCGTGGCAAGCTCATCGTAAGCTCATCCTCCTCTTAGACTGCGCAACGTGGTTTAGATTGCTTGAGCTAAGTTTTTCCTTCCTCCGCGTCTTCTTTCGTTGTTGTTGCTTTCATTTCTGGTCACTCAGTCTTAAAGATTCAACAAATTTGAGTTTTCCTTTCAAATCGTCATCGAAATGTTGAATTTTAAGAGTTGTTGAAATCTGAGAAAATATATCTGTTGAAGAATTGTTATCAGCAAGAAGTTCTTTGTTGATTTTTGTGTCATTGAGAAGGTGATGTTAAGAGTTGTCGAAATCTGAGAAACAAAACTGTTGTAGAATTACTGTCAGTGAGAAGTTTTCTGTTTGATTGATTGAAGTTCTGGTGCTCAGTGTAGTAGATTCCTTGAGTTAGTTTTTCCTTTGGTAAAATCATCAGTATACAAGGTTGAAATTGAATAGCAATTAAAGAAGATGTCTAGATCACATATTGCAAGTCCAGGCTCCAGTTCTAGCACTCAGTCCACACTTATTTTTCTTCCAAACATTGTGCTAGATGAGTCTAATTACTCCACATGGATATTTCGGATGGAATCCTTTCTGGGAGGACTGCACCTGCTTGGTTTTATTGATGGTACAAACAAATGTTCCTCTGAGTTTGTATTGGCTGAAGATGGTGTCACCAAGATTCTTAATGATGCCTTTGTGCACTGGAAAGCTCAGGATCAAAACATTATTAACTTAATAGGACAAACATTAAGTCCTCGAGCCATGTCATGTGCTATAGGAAGCACTTCTGTTGCAACTATGTGGTCCAGTTTGAAGTCAAAATTTGATGACTCAAATAGACAAAACATCCTTCAACTAAAGACTAATCTTCAAAGAACAAAGAAGGGTCATGATTCAATATAGGTGTACCTAGAAAAAATCAAAACTGCTAGGGATGCTCTTGCCACTATGGGAGTAGTTCTGGATGATGATGATGTGGTTATCACAGTACTTGAAGGGCTTCCACCTGAGTTCACTGCAATTAAGACAATTATTTGAACTCAAGCCACTTGTTCTATGACCAATCTCAAGATTCTTCTTAAAGCAGCAGAATATGACTTAGAACAGGCCTCTCACTACACACCTCTGCATTCTCTAACTGCCATGATGGAAAACACTTCCTTAACAACTCAGGAGGGCACTGGATCCTCCACTGTCTCTTCTGCTCCCATCCTATCTCCTAGTTCTGCCAATCCTCCCAACCTCATTGTGTCTTCATCACCATTATCATCCCAGGCTCAGTTCACTAATATGTCTTCATATCCTATGGGTTTTCCCCTTTCCTCTGAGGATGGCAGTCAACATTTTCCAGCCTTTGTTGCCAATGGTCATAGTGGAGGCAGCAGGTTTGGGGGCAGGGGCACTGGTGCAGTAGGGAGAGGTTACAGTTTTGGTCATTCGTCAAATGCATGTCAATTATGTAATAAACCAGGTCACAATGCTAGAACCTGCAACACTCTACAAGCCTATAATGCACAAGGAGGAGGTGCTAGAAACAGGTTCTCTGGGATAAACATTGGTGTTGAGTGTCAATATTGTGGTAGGAAGTATCATACAGCTGATAAATGCTACCATCTGATTGGTTTTCCCAATCAAAGAATGCAGTATGGTGGGTATCATAACTCTACCAGACCAGGAGGGCAAGGGAATTCTTCTGGTGGTTTTTCCAGCATCAGTCCTCAGTTTGGTGCATCTGGAGGTTTTTCCAACAACCCTAATCCATCTGGTAACTTAAATGAGGATCATGGAGTGTCCTTCACTGGTCAAACTTCCATGATGGCCTCAGGCTCTCACATGTCTATGCCTCTGCCATCTACTGGTCCTTCACCTGGAAATCCATCTATGACATATTGGCTTGCAGACTTTGGAGCTTCAAATCATATGATCAATGACATTCAACTCCTTAATAATGTTACGTCCTATCCCACAACTGACTCTGTAACTGTTGGCAATGGTGAGGCCTTGTCCATCACACATTATGGATCCTCTACACTAGCAACACTGGCCCTATCTAATATTCTATTGATTCCTAAACTGAAAGCCAACCTTCTGTCCGTTCATCAATTGTGTAAGCAAAACAATTGCAGAGTTATTCTTGATGAATTTGAATGAATTGTGCAGGACAAGGTGCAGGGACAAGTTATCTTCAAGGGACTGAGTAAAGGAGGATTATACCCTCTCCCTTGTGTTTCTACTACACCTAAGAGTCAGATTCGAGGTCAATGGGGTCAATCACATCTCAAGGAGATTAATGCTGTCAAGAAGGATACATCACTGTGCTCAGCCTTTGTTGGGAAACAGGTTCAACATGCACTATGGCATCAAAGGTTAGGACATCCATCTAATGAGGTTACTCACGCTATGTTACAGAAAGTCTGCTTAGTTGATAGGAATAAGTCCTGTACAAGTTCTCCTCTTTGTCAAGCCTGTATAGCAGGCAAGTTTACTAAACTTTCCTTTCCAATATCCACATCCAGGGCTAGTGATCCTTTTTCCCTGATCCATTCTGATGTTTGGGGACCTGCTCCTCAATCATCCATAGAAGGTTTTAGGTATTTTGTACTTTTCATTGATGATTGTACAAGGTATACATGAATGTTCCCCATGATCAATGAAAGTGAAGTTTTTGGGCATTTTAGAACATTTTATGCTTATGTGTTGAATCAATTTCAAACCTCTGTGAAATGCTTAAGGTCTGATGGTGGTGGAGAATTCATGAGTATCAAATTCAGGGAATTTCTGAATGAGAAGGGTGTTCTTCATCATATTTCTTGTCCCTACACCCCTCAGCAAAATGGAGTTGCTGAGAGGAAGAACAGGCATGTTAAGGAAACTGAAGTCACCATGCTTAAGCAAGCTTCCTTACCAGATTAGTTTTAGTATCATGGACGTGCTTTAGCAATATTTTTAATCAACAGGATGCCTACAACAACTGTGGAAATGCAGTCACCATATGAGAGGTTATATCAGAAAGTTCCAGCCCTTGATGCTCTTAAAGTATTTGGATGTTCCTGTTATCCTTTGTTGACTCAATATAATACCAACAAGCTTATGGCCAAGTCAGATCAGTGTGTTTTCATTGGTTTTGCTCTAGGCTATAAGGGGTTCATATGCTATCATAAGGGCTCAGGACGATTTGTAATATCCAGACATGTTCTTTTTGATGAGTACTGTTTTCCTTTTGCTTAGGCACAATCAGTACATGATTCATCATGTCTTAGTTCTTCTGTTATTTCTTCTGCTTCTCAAAATCTTTGTTCTTCATCTCAAGTAATTGTCCCAGTTACAGCCAATACACAAGAATCTATGTCTTTTCCAGAAATCTCACCATCTGCTGTAGATTTCATCCAGGATTCTGCACTTGTCTAAGAAGGATCAACCTCTACTACAGATTCCCTATAGGATCTTGCATCTGTTCCAGGATCAAACTCTACTGCAGCTTCTTTACAAGATCATGTATATGTTCCAGTGACTACTCCAGAAGTTGAATCATCAACGGATGACTCCTTGCAGGATCTTGCACCTGTTCCAGGATCAAACTCTACTGCAGATTCTTTACAAGGTCGTGCATCTGTCCCAATGATTATCCCAGAAGCTGAATCACCAGTTGATGACTCCTTACAGGTACCATCACCTTCAAACTTGCTCTCTGATGTACCTTTACATTGTTCCTCTCAGCATAACAGTAAGAACAATTCTATCAACTCTATCCCTAGTCCTGTTGATTCTACCCCTTCTATTGCATCCACTACTGCTCTTCCTTCTTCCTCTAGCAGTCATGATCCCACTCTCTCAGTAGATCTTACTGCTTTTTCCCCAGACAATCATACTACAATTCAATTGGGGATACCTCAGGAACTGTCTCTGTTAACACTACTCCTGGGAAGGGTGTTTCAATTCTTTTTGATGCCACACACACAAGAAACCAGTTCAATCCTATCTCTGAGGCCAACATATTACATCCAGTAGATGGTCTTCCCACTGATACTCAGAATGATCATCCTATGCTCACTAGGTCCAAAAGAGGCATCTCTCAACCCAAGTGCCTACTAGCTGTGCATTCCCAGCCTTCTCTTGATCCTAGTGTCACTGAACCTCATTCTTACAAAGCTGCATTGCAATGTTCAGAATGGAAAGCTGCCATGGACAGTGAAATGCAGGCTTTAAAGTCACAAAATACTTGGAGTCTGGTGCCCCTTCCACCTAATCGAAATATTGTCAGTTGCAAATGGATTTTCAGGATTAAGAAGAATGCTGATGGTTCAATTTCTAGGCATAAAGCCTGTTTGGTTGCTAGAGGTTTTAGTCAAGCTCAAGGTATAGACTATGATGAAACCTTCTCTCCTGTGGTACATCACACTACTGTTCGATTGATGTTAGGCATAGCTGCTCATTTTGGCTGGAAATTACATCAGTTAGATGTAAAGAATGCCTTCATGCATGGTCACTTACAGGAGAAGGTCTATATGACACAACCTGGAGGTTTTACTGATCTTGATCACCCAGATTATGTGTGCAAGCTTGACAAATCCTTGTATGAATTGAAACAGGCACCTAGGGCCTGGAATGAGAGATTCACTAGTTTTCTTCCTACTCTAGGCTTCTATAGCTCTTATGCTGACCCTAGTTTGTTTATTAAGAGTACATCTAGCTCTCTAGTTTACCTGTTACTATATTTGGATGATATAATCAATACTGGTAATGATTCTATCATGGTTCAACATATTAAAACTGCCCTACAACAGGAGTTCGAAATGACTGATCTTGGTGCTTTTTACTATTTTCTGGGGCTGGAAATCAGGTACATGGCTAATGGTGATTTGTTTGTCTCTCCGTCCAAATATGCACGGGATGTAGTAGCCAAGGCTGGTATGACAGGATGCAACACCCATCCTACTCCCAGTCAAGTTGGTGTTAAACTGCTCAAGGAAGGACAATGGCTGTCTGAGGAAGAGAGCTCTTATTTCAGGAGCCTGGTAGGATGTCTACAATATCTTACATTCACCCGACCAGATATTGCTTATAGTGTAAATACAGTCTGTCAGTTCCTGCAACATCCTACTCATCAGCACTTAATGACAGGACCCATCCCAATCCCCCCGGGATTAGTGCGGGATGACCCTGCTCCCGTCTGACACGGAGTGTCAGACAAGGGATAATTTCGACCCTTGCCCTCCCCGGGCTATCAGAGTACGCCAGGATCCGGAGGAGGCATGTGATATCTCGGTCTCTGCTACAATCCACATCCGATGTCAACCTGAAGGGCAGTCAAAACATTAAAAACTGTGAGTGGACAAAACAAAAGTTTATAAAAACATTTAATAAGGAAGACATTTGTACCCTCCACTAAAAAGCATGCATGCATTCGAAAACCATTTATCCAACACAAACCATATGTGGGACTAAGCCCAAAGCAGATATAAACTAAGGTCGAAAGGACCACAATAAAAACGACCATACGGGCCACTGCCCAAATCCTGTGCACACCTGTACACACCACATATCATATATCATATATCCATCACATACATATATATAAGTCACACAACCAATCCTGTCACGGTATCCAAAGCTACGCGCGTGCTACCCAGGTCTCAATCCGAGTCTTCTCAAAGTCAAGATCAATGTCCGTAGACCACTGACCCTACCCGAGGTAATAGTAATCATAGCCTTCCTGAGAGTAAGGAACCCAACCGGGGGGTGACTCCACTCAGTCGGTGCTCCGTGACTACTCCGGGGTCCACCCAGGCCAACGACCCTCCCCGGAGGAGATAATAGAAGTAAAGGAAGGTAGACGAACATATATATACATAACATAAACATTCATGACCGGTTCCCCTGAACCGTCATGATCCATAATATCCATAATCAGGTAACATGCCGGTTCCCATAAACCGTCATGTACCGTAATAACATAACCAGGTAACATGCCGGTTCCCATAAACCGTCATGTACCGTAATAACCAACAAGGGTTCATGCCGGTTCCCATAAACCGTCATGAACCATAATACCATAACAAGGGTTCATGCCGGTTCCCATAAACCGTCATGAACCTGGGAATCCATTTAAGGTTCCCTGACCTGAAATCAAAACCGTAAAGTGACTGGGTCTCGTTCCCGAACATAGGACACCAACTGGGCACCGTGCCCGGAATCTGAGGTCATATGCCTGAGACAAAACCAAATGGGTCTCATACCCGAGTTTATCATTTTGAAATCCAAATTCAGTTCATTTAAATCAATAAAGAAATACAGACCCGTATAAGCACCGTATAAGGCCGAAACCTCGAAATACGTGCTTATACGTAACCACATACAAATGCACCCATGGCATCATCAAACAAGTAATAAAACATATAATAAACATTTATGCATGCACCAATTTAGAAAACAAGGTCCACTCACAGACCGTCCGAGCTACCGTCTCGATTTGCGTGCCATACGGCTCCCCGAGCCGATCACCGTCACCGGGACTCCCAAACCTGTCCAAATCGTAATAGAAGGTTACTAACTACTTAATTAACCTCCCACTAAAGCCCCGTAATTTTCCCATATTTTTAACTATTTTTAAAACCGAACCTAAACCTTCTGATGCCCCGAAACATATCGAGACGGTGTCCGATCGACACGAAACCAGTCCCAAAATGTTCGTTACATCGAATAGATGATTTTGTATGTTGAACACATCCCCAGAAACCCCACCACGCACTGCCACGCGCCGCCCAAAGGCCCCTGCGTGTGGGCTCACGCGCCGGTGAACAGTGCGTCGTTCCCAGCGATCGAATCGGTCTGGGCCGGCCGGTCCGGTCCGACCTCTGCAACTGGACCGGCGTAACCGGTCCAGGCCTTCTTCTCCCTCATTTTTGGTCCGATTTCCTCCATTCCAATTCCTAAATTCCTATTTTCTCATTTCCAATCTATCCTAATCAAGAAAACTTGGAAAAACCCCACAAAACCCGTCCGTCCAAATCTCCCCTAATCGGTCCAATTTTTCCGATTGCACCCAGGGCTGCTCAGCCCTCCACCGCCGTCCAAACCACCCTCTATGCCTTCCTACAACCTCAATAAACTCATCCTAATCATTAGAACTCAGCCCTAACACCTAAAACCCGAAAATGAAATTTGAAGGTAAAATTTTTACCTTCGCGGGTCCATGACCACCGTGCACGGCGGCCCCCGATCTCGCCACCATCCAGTCCGCCCTGGCCTCCTCTCTCACTCTCTGTTCACTCCAGGAGTATTTGGGATTAAGGGTTTGGTGTTTGGATCGCACAGAGGAGAGGACTCAGATCGGGTTTGGTTGGAGGGAAAATGGAAAATGGATGCACGGTGAATGGTTGGATGCATGTATGTGGAATGGTAGCCAGTGGATGGGTGACAAGTGTCACTCATCCATTGGTTGCTGAAAAGTAGTTGAGCCCACTAAAGACAAATGGTCCTCGTAAAACGTGTCGCCGGGAATAGTATCCCGAAACTTTCGTGAACCGTAACTTCGCCGTCGAACGTCCGAATTCGACGTGCCGCCTGTCTACGGACTCGTATCGTCCTTATCTACGTAACGGTCTTCGGCCGTCGGCCATCGGACCTCCTGGTCAAAAAGTCAACTTTTGACCACCTACTCACCCAAATTACCAAAATGCCCTTGGGCTTCCGAACGTCATAACTTCTTCTACGAACGTCAGAATTGAACGTGCCACCTGTCTATGAACTCGGGACGTCACGAACTACGTCACGGTCATCGGTCAAAGTCCATTTGACTGGCCGATTAAAAAGTCAACGTTTTGCCACCATCAGGGGCAAAACGGTCATTTCGTATCGTTCGTCCGATTTCGCTCTACTAATCACGGATTAGCCTCACTAGTCGTGATTAGTCACTAATCTAATCTAGGAATTTGGGACGGGTCGTTACAACCTTCCCTCCTTAATTAATTTCGTCCTCGAAATTCCAACCGACCTAATCTAACCGTTCTTCCCTCCTTACTTAGTTTCGTTCTCGAAACGCCAACTATTCTGATTCCACATCCACCTCGTGGAAGGTAGAATCAACCTCGAAATACGTGTACCCTCGTACACCAACCAACTAGAACAATACTTACTCGTCTGCAACCAGACGTACCACTAACGCTCATGTCGCCTCGTCTACATTCGACCACGTCGAATAGCAGAAGTCGTACGCTCCGAACTGACACCACATGTCAGTATCAGAGTAGCCCAAGTATCCTATGATCGACCCACTTGTCAAATCTACCCTTTCGCTGACATAAACAACTCTACGGTTCCTTACTCACTCACTAAGATATCCTGACGTCTGCTCCCACTGGGAGTCATCAGACCTCACTCAACGATCCACGCTGACACCTCCGACAGACCGTCACCACTTAACAGTCGTCAGTCGAAAACTAACACTATACACCCTTGTGGTTATACTAACCACCAACTCACTCAACCGGAGTATATGCATACTAACAAAACACTCGACCTGTGTGTAACTAGACCCATCAGAAATATCATGACCCACTGCACAGTATGACAGGACCCATCCCAATCCCCCCGGGATTAGTGCGGGATGACCCTGCTCCCGTCTGACACGAAGTGTCAGACAAGGGATATTTTCGACCTTTGCCCTCCCGGGCTATCAGAGTACGCCAGGATCTGGAGGAGGCATGTGATATCTCGGTCTCTGCTACAGTCCACATCCGATGTCAACCTGAAGGGCAGTCAAAACATTAAAAACTGTGAGTGGACAAAACAAAAGTTTATAAAAACATTTAATAAGGAAGACATTTGTACCCTCCACTAAAAAGCATGCATGCATTCGAAAACCATTTATCCAAAACAAACCATATGTGGGACTAAGCCCAAAGCAGATATAAACTAAGGTCGAAAGGACCACAATGAAAACGACCATACGGGCCACTGCCCAAATCCTGTGCACACCTGTACACAACACATATCATATATCATATATCCATCACATACATATATATAAGTCACACAACCAATCCTGTCACGGTATCCAAAGCTACGTGCGCGCTACCCGGGTCTCAATCCGAATCATCTCAAAGTTAAGGTCAATGTCCGCAGCCCACTGACCCTACCCGAAGTAATAGTAACCATAGACTTCCTGAGAGTAAGGAACCCAACTGGGGGGTGACTCCACTCAGTCGGTGCTCCGTGACTACTCCGGGGTCCACCCAGGCCAACGACCCTCCCCGGAGGAGATAATAGAAGTAAAGGAAGGTAGACGAACATATATATACATAACATAAACGTTCATGACCGGTTCCCCTGAACCGTCATGTACCGTAATAACATAACCAGGTAACATGCCGGTTCCCATAAACCGTCATGTACCGTAATAACCAACAAGGGTTCATGCCGGTTCCCATAAACCGTCATGAACCTGGGAATCCATTTAAGGTTCCCTGACCTGAAATCAAAACCGTAAAGTGACTGGGTCTCGTACCCGAACATAGGACACCAACTGGGCACCGTGCCCGGAATCTGAGGTCATATGCCCGAGACAAAACCAAATGGGTCTCATACCCGAGTTTATTATTTTGAAATCCAAATTCAGTTCATTTAAATCAATAAAGAAATACAGACCCGTATAAGCACCGTATAAGGCCGAAACCTCGAAATACGTGCTTATACGTAACCACATACAAATGCACCCATGGCATCATCAAACAAGTAATAAAACATATAATAAACATTTATGCATGCACCAATTTAGAAAACAAGGTCCACTCACAGACCGTCCGAGCTGCCGCCTCGATTTGCGTGCCATAGGGCTCCCCGAGCCGATCACCGTCACCGGGACTCCCAAACCTGTCCAAATCGTAATAGAAGGTTACTAACTACTTAATTAACCTCCCACTAAAGCCCGTAATTTTCCCATATTTTTAACTATTTTTAAAACCGAACCTAAACCTTCCGATGCCCCGAAACATATCGAGACGGTGTCCGATCGACACGAAACCAGTCCCAAAATGTTCGTTACATCGAATAGATGATTTCGTTTGTTGGACACATCCCCAGAAACCCCACCACGCGCTGCCACGTGCCGCCCAAAGGCCCCTGCACGTGGGCTCACGCACCGGTGAACAGTGCGTCGTTCCCAGCAATCGAACCGGTCTGGGCCGGCCGGTCCGGTCCGACCTCTGCAACTGGACCGGCGTAACCGGTTTAGGCCTTCTTCTCCCTCATTTTTGGTCCGATTTCCTCCATTCCAATTCCTAAATTCCTATTTTCTCATTTCCAATCTATCCTAATCAAGAAAACTAGGAAAAACCCCACAAAACCCGTCCGTCCAAATCTCCCCTAATCGGTCCAATTTTTCCGATTGCACCCAGGGCTGCTCAGCCCTTCACCGCCGTCCAAACCACCCTCTACGCCTTCCTACAACCTCAATAAACTCATCCTAATCATTAGAACTCAGCCCTAACACCTAAAACCCGAAAATGAAATTTAAAGGTAAAATTTTTACCTTCGCGGGTCCACGACCACCGTGCACGGCGGCCCCCGAGCTCGCCACCATCCAGTCCGTCCTGGCCTCCTCTCTCACTCTCTGTTCTCTCCAGGAGTATTTGGGATTAAGGGTTTGGTGTTTGGATCGCACAGAGGAGAGGAATGAGATCGGGTTTGGTTGGAGGGAAAAATGGAAAATGGATGCACGGTGAATGGTTGGATGCATGTATGTGGAATGGTAGCCAGTGGATGGGTGACAAGTGTCACTCATCCATTTGTTGCTGAAAAGTAAATGGCCCCACTAAAGACAAACGGTCCTCGTAAAACGTGTAATTGTGAATAGTAACCGGGAACTTCCGTGAACCGTAACTTCACCGTCGAACGTCCGAATTCGACGTGCCGCCTGTCTACGGATTCGTATCGTCCTTATCTATGTAACGGTCTTCGGCCCTTGGCCATCGGACCTCCTGGTCAAAAAGTCAACTTTTGACCTCCTATTCACCCAAATTACCAAAATGCCCTTGGGCTTCCGAACGTCATAACTTCTTCTACTAACGTCGGAATTGAACGTGCCACCTGTCTATGAACTCGTGACGTCACGAACTACGTCACGGTCATCGGTCAAAGTCCATTTGACCACCCGATTGAAAAGTCAACGTTTTGCCATCACTAGGGGCAAAACGGTCATTTCGCATCGTTCGTCCGATTTCGCTCTACTAATCACCGATTAACCTCATTAATCGTGATTAGTCACTAATCTAATCTAGGAATTTGGGACGGGTCGTTACACAGTATCCAATGTCCAGTCCACAACCTCAACTAATCCGATGGTATCAGAACCAATCCGACTACCAATACGCTCTCCAACGCACCACCGGTATCTCCTATATACCGTCACCAGGCACGACAAGTCTGCCTAGTATCGTACCTTGAACAACGTACAAAGTACGTACATCTACCCAGCGACATACCACAACAATAACCAGACCACCTAGGTCGTAGTCAAACACGTTTCAATTATGGAGTTCATTTGTCCAATCCAGTATTAGAAAAATCAAAACTCCAACCCATCATCTATTTCCAAATCCGAATCTGAATCCGCAAGTTCGTAAGAAATCCCGAATCCAAACCCAGAAGTCATATCCATATCATGTCCAAATTCGAATCCGAAATCATCATTCCGTAAGCTAGCATTTGGAATAACCATTCCGAACCCAAATCCATAAAGGAAAATCCACAGTCAGGCTCTAGAATCAAATCCTGAATCGTCACCCAGAATCCGATTCCAAAACCCAAATCTAGAAATCCTTTTTCAAGTTCCAAAATCAAATCCTGAATCGTCATTCAGAAATCTGATTCCAAAACTCGAAATATCCTTCTCGTCTACCGAGACGTATCAATCATGAACCTATCGGTTGCCCACTCAACCGATTACCACCATACGATCGATTGACTTCATAGGGAAGCCACTCACAATATACGTACATCCAAAGCTAACCAAATCTGACCTCATCGGACACTTACTCACCTGAGTAATATACCATATGGGATTCACTTCGAAAAGAAGTTCAGTCCCATCATCCTCAACTCAAACATCCAAGTATGAGCGATAAACTCTCCACCTATCTGGATCATCAAGACCACGATTCAGATCCATAACGATACCCAAAGTCCTAAACCAATTCCCACACCTAAATAGATTAGTCAACGACGAGACACGCCGAGACTGTGGGTTCTCACTGACTACCTCGTATCGACCCTTGGCATTCCACCTAGAAAATCAAGGATGATACAAGACTATGACATCAAAATCATCCTATGAGAATACAACCAAAACCCCGTTGCACTCACCACACCATGTAAACCAACAGCGTCTGCCACCAAGCAGAAAATGAGAAATCTCAGTCACCTAACTTCGATATACTCACTCCACTTGATGACCCAAGACAAACCACAGGTCCACCAACCAATACACGATCAGTGTACTAGTGGCAACCAACAACATCTACATCATCAACATCATCTACCATCATATACCATGGTAGAACCTGAGAAGTCACCCAAAATGACCTCGAGTTATCCAATACTAATGCGGAAAACCCGCATTCGATTCGTCACCTCAATCGCAACCTCTTGTGATTCCGAAGTTCCAACTACGTCGGAAACAACATACTCGAACATCAACCACGTGTCCCCGTTAGACTGGTTATGGACACATGCCCATTTACGACCGTATATGTACATCCAAAAGGATGTCAATTCATCCTAACCTGATGTACCACTCTACTGAAAAGTCACAACAGACCCCTGCTGTGATCTGCAGTCACATCTCTGCAAACCACCATATCTAACCAATTCTGACCAACTCTGGCCAACACTGACCAACTGGTCGCTAGTCCCCCATGACAGTACTCGATCCTCACGTCTCAACTACCGCTGGATCCTATCCAGTCCGTCACTATCCGTGATTCACTCCCGAACCACAGATACCGAACATATACATATCTGGATGGGGTCACATCCCGACTCGTAACTCACCGTCCTCACAATCACCGGCACCAGCACCAGCACTAGTACCAGTACACCAACGCATTATCACCTGCACTGGTATCAACACACAGGCATCCACACTAGTAGCAGCACACTAACACCAGTATCAGTATCAGCACACCGTGTGCAAACTGACAATCCTGGATCTCCGCTCATACCAAGCGACGATCGCGTACCTCTGCTCGTATAGGAGAAACTCTGCCTCCCTCGTACCCGACAACTCAGGGTACAGTTACCCTGACAGCTCATGCGAGAAAAGGAAAACGTTCCCCGAACGTCCCCGATTCCCAACAATCGTAACTATAACCACTCTCGGTAGTAGCGCCTGCCCCACACTCGTGCAGACCTAACTACCAGACATCGCTATATCCAGACTCCGTATCCAACGGAATCAACTGCTTGTACCAACTACTTGGTATCCCCGCTCCGAGATTCCATCGACAAGTACCAGCCCTGATAAATTGTCCAAACCATCTCTAACCAGTCGTAATTTGACTAAACCAATGTCGTCTACCAGGTCGTCCATGACCTTAGTTGTACCAACAATCCATCACAACTATGGTAGTACGACAACCTGCTAGGTCTAACCGATAAGTACAACTCCGACTGCGATGTGCAGTCCCAACACAAGCTGACATGACTAGACCGACTAACGAACCCCAAATCCGAATAGTCGTCAAAGTCACACCACTCGTCAACTCACATTTCTGAACCATACACATCCTACCTTGGAATTCCACGATCACACCTAGAGTTCCCCAGAACCCAACTGCATAAGGCAGTAAAATCCACGATCTGACCGACCCCGCGATCTTGACATCGTAAAGACGTCAATCCAATCCTACCATCAAGCCAACAAGGATTCCCCGAATCCGGCTGCCAACTGCCGACTGCAGTAAATCCATTTAACTCAACATATTCTGACCATCTAATGGTCACAACGTCGAATCAGTCGTCGGAACCGATCCTACGACATCGTGAAGACGATCCCAACTAACCGTCTCACGATCACACTCCAGAATACGAACACGTTAATCCTTCCGTAGGGTCCCACACTGTCAACCTTGACAGAACTATGGCAACCCCGGCCTCAAAAGCCGAACCAAGGCATGCCAATCCTACTAACTATCGTACCGGTACCTCAACAATCAGGTTGACCACGAACTGCAGCCCCTTGAGATATCACATCCTCGACTTGCGTACATACTCCAAAAGCTGCACGGTTGCTCGAATAGAGACAACCCCGCTCTGATACCACGTTGATAGGACCCATCCCAATCCCCCCGGGATTAGTGCGGGATGACCCTGCTCCCGTCTGACACGGAGTGTCAGACAAGGGATAATTTCGACCCTTGCCCTCCCCGGGCTATCAGAGTACGCCAGGATCCGGAGGAGGCATGTGATATCTCGGTCTCTGCTACAGTCCACATCCGATGTCAACCTGAAGGGCAGTCAAAACATTAAAAACTGTGAGTGGACAAAACAAAAGTTTATAAAAACATTTAATAAGGAAGACATTTGTACCCTCCACTAAAAAGCATGCATGCATTCGAAAACCATTTATCCAAAACAAACCATATGTGGGACTAAGCCCAAAGCAGATATAAACCAAGGTCGAAAGGACCACAATGAAAACGACCATACGGGCCACTGCCCAAATCCTGTGCACACCTGTACACACCACATATCATATATCATATATCCATCACATACATATATATAAGTCACACAACCAATCCTGTCACGGTATCCAAAGCCACGCGCGCGCTACCCGGGGTCTCAATCCGAGTCATCTCAAAGTCAAGATCAATGTCCGCAGACCACTGACCCTACCCGAGGTAATAGTAATCATAGCCTTCCTGAGAGTAAGGAACCCAACTGGGGGGTGACTCCACTCAGTCGGTGCTCCGTGACTGCTCCGGGGTCCATCCAGGCCAACGACCCTCCCCGGAGGAGATAATAGAAGTAAAGGAAGGTAGACGAACATATATATACATAACATAAACATTCATGACCGGTTCCCCTGAACCGTCATGATCCATAATATCCATAATCAGGTAACATGCCGGTTCCCATAAACCGTCATATACCGTAATAACATAACCAGGTAACATGCCGGTTCCCATAAACCGTCATGTACCGTAATAACCAACAAGGGTTCATGCCGGTTCCCATAAACCGTCATGAACCATAATACCATAACAAGGGTTCATGCCGGTTCCCATAAACCGTCATGAACCTGGGAATCCATTTAAGGTTCCCTGACCTGAAATCAAAACCGTAAAGTGACTGGGTCTCGTACCCGAACATAGGACACCAACTGGGCACCGTGCCCGGAATCTGAGGTCATATGCCCGAGACTAAACCAAATGGGTTTCATACCCGAGTTTAGCCTTTTAGAAATCCAACACCATTTCATTTAAATCAATAAAGAAATACAGACCCGTATAAGCACCGTATAAGGCCGAAACCTCGAAATAGTGCTTATACGTAACCACATAGAAATGCACCCATGGCATCATCAAACAAGTAATAAAACATATAATAAACATTTATGCATGCACCAATTTAGAAAACAAGGTCCACTCACAGACCGTCCGAGCTGCCGCCTCGATTTGCGTGCCATACGGCTCCCCGAGCCGATCACCGTCACCGGGACTCCCAAACCTGTCCAAATCGTAATAGAAGGTTACTAACTACTTAATTAACCTCCCACTAAAGCCCCGTAATTTTCCCATATTTTTAACTATTTTTAAAACCGAACCTAAACCTTCTGATGCCCCGAAACATATCGAGACGGTGTCCGATCGACACGAAACCAGTCCCAAAATGTTCGTTACATCGAATAGATGATTTCGTATGTTGAACACATCCCCAGAAACCCCACCACGCGCTGCCACGCGCCGCCCAAAGGCCCCTGCGTGTGGGCTCACGCGCCGGTGAACAGTGCGTCGTTCCCAGCGATCGAACCGGTCTGGGCCGGCCGGTCCGGTCCGACCTCTGCAACTGGACCGGCGTAACCGGTCCAGGCCTTCTTCTCCCTCATTTTTGGTCCGATTTCCTCCATTCCAATTCCTAAATTCCTATTTTCTCATTTCCAATCTATCCTAATCAAGAAAACTAGGAAAAACCCCACAAAACCCGTCCGTCCAAATCTCCCCTAATCGGTCCAATTTTTCCGATTTCACCCAGGGCTGCTCAGCCCTCCACCGCCGTCCAAACCACCCTCTATGCCTTCCTACAACCTCAATAAACTCATCCTAATCATTAGAACTCAGCCCTAACACCTAAAACCCGAAAATGAAATTTGAAGGTAAAATTTTTACCTTCGCGGGTCCACGACCACCGTGCACGGCGGCCCCCGATCTCGCCACCATCCAGTCCGTCCTGGCCTCCTCTCTCACTCTCTGTTCACTCCAGGAGTATTTGGGATTAAGGGTTTGGTGTTTGGATCGCACAGAGGAGAGGACTGAGATCGGGTTTGGTTGGAGGGAAAAATGGAAAATGGATGCACGGTGAATGGTTGGATGCATGTATGTGGAATGGTAGCCAGTGGATGGGTGACAAGTGTCACTCATCCATTGGTTGCTGAAAAGTAGTTGAGCCCACTAAAGACAAATGGTCCTCGTAAAACGTGTCGCCGGGAATAGTATCCCGAAACTTTCGTGAACCGTAACTTCGCCGTCGAACGTCCGAATTCGACGTGCCGCCTGTCTACGGACTCGTATCGTCCTTATCTACGTAACGGTCTTCGGCCCTCGGCCATCGGACCTCCTGGTCAAAAAGTCAACTTTTGACCACCTACTCACCCAAATTACCAAAATGCCCTTGGGCTTCCGAACGTCATAACTTCTTCTACGAACGTCAGAATTGAACGTGCCATCTGTCTATGAACTCGGGACGTCACGAACTACGTCACGGTCATCGGTTAAAGTCCATTTGACTGCCCGATTAAAAAGTCAACGTTTTGCCACCATCAGGGGCAAAACGGTCATTTCGCATCGTTCGTCCGATTTCGCTCTACTAATCACGGATTAGCCTCACTAATCATGATTAGTCACTAATCTAATCTAGGAATTTGGGACGGGTCGTTACACTTAACTGCTGCAAAAAGGATTATGAGGTATGTACAAGGTACCATTGATCATGGTATCCTTCTGAAATTTGCTTCTGCCTTAACTAACAGCAGATCTTCATTAGGACTTCATCTTCATGCTTTTTCTGATGCCGATTAGGCAGGAGATCCTAATGACAGAAGGCCCACATCGGGTTTTGTCATTCTTCTCAACCAATCTCCCATTTCTTGGTGTAGTAAGAAGTAGCATTGTGTCAACAGATCTTCCACAGAAGCTGAGTACAGAGCCATGGCAGATACAATCTCTGAACTTCAGTGGCTGAGACATGTGTTCAAGGATCTTCAGCTTGAGCTTTCTGAAGTTCCCTCACTTCATTGTGATAACATCTCTGCCTTAGCTCTTGCCACCAATCCTGTTCATCATTCCAAATTGAAGCACATTGAAGTTGATGTCCATTTTACTCGAGAGAAGGTAAAAGATGGTTATATTGCATTGCGGTTTGTTACTTCAAAGCTTCAACCGGCAGACTTATTCACTAAGGGTCTTTGTTCACCACATCATACCTTCTTCTGCAACAGCTTGCTGTTGTGTTGGATCAAGCTGAGGGCGGGTGTTCTGATGAGAAGACCGAAAATTGAAGAATTGGACTGCAGTCATCAATCCAATTAGTTAAGCAGTTGAACAGGTCTATAGTCATCAATTCAATTAGTTAGTTGGTTAGTAAGGTTGTTAAGTGAGCTGTCATTGAGCTATAGATCTCTGCCACGTGCATCAAGATTAGAGATTCAGTTACTTTCCTGTACAGCTAAGGTATAAAGTGCTAGTCTTGTACAGTTTTGTATGTCTCCCAATACAAGCAGTTCAATCGTTTTTCTCCGTCTCAAAAGCTCTCTACTTCTCTCTGTTGCTCTTTCCTTAATCAATCTACTGGAACTCACGATCGATAAACCGGAGCTCTGATACCACTTGTTAGGAAATTAATCATCCGTCACGCAAATACTAACAATAAAGATGGAAAAAAGAAATAAAGAAACCAAGTACACAAAAGATTTAACGAGGTTCGGCCAATTAACTTGCCTACGGCCTCGCAGAGTTTTCTCCTTCACTATGAGAGAATACAAAATACAAGATTACACTACTCAAGTTTATACCCTACTCGAGCCCTTGTATCCAATAGGATTCCCCTTGTACACCCTCTCTCAACCCGAGAAGATCACTCTATCCCAAGAGCTATACACACTCTTTCACCTTCTCTTAACCGAGGAGATCACTCTACTACAAGAGCTATACACACTCTTGAAGTGCTCAAGAAGATCACTCTACCCCAAGAGCTATGCACACTCTTGAAGCACTCACTCACTTGTGATGTGTTCTCCTTAATGTTTAAATGTGGCCAAGCTCTCCACCTTATATAGTGCTTAAGGCACAAGTTGTAGTTGTGTTTTTCCGATGTAGGACATTTTCCTTACATTTCAACATCCTTCATTGAAGTTCATTCATGAACCTTCTTCAATTAATGTTCTTCTTCATGAAGCTTCCACATCAATCTTTTCCTACAAGGTTGAATAAACAACACCATGTATTTATTCCCAATACATAATCAAATTCAAATGCATTAATAATCCACTAAGGAGGCATTAACTCAACATAAATATCTCACAGACATCGCATTTTTTAAAAAATGGTTTCAATTTACACAAGACAATTGGATAAGCTGCCTTATTTTGTATGTCATCTGCACCAACCAATCTCGTGTCTCTCTATTCACAACGGTATGTCTGCAATCTCCTTGAGTCACAAAACCGCCCCTTGTGCATGTCAACCGCCGTGAGAGCAGGCAATTGTAAGCGGCTGCAGGTTGTTGCTACGTTTTGCTTAGGATGCAATTGATTCCTACTTCTCCACGGCCTCGTCTTTAGATTTTCTAATCCAATCCACGATCAGTTTGCTGTAATCAACTGCAGAGGGATCTCTCGAATTGTTGTAAAATGGGTCTTTCAATTAGGAAATACCCTGAAGTGTCATGTTGTCCTGCCTTCCGCATCAAATGGTCTGTTGAGCAGCAGCTCTTAATCTTATCCCTCAATTCAGTCAGCGTTTGCTGACCAATAACCAAAATTTCTTAAGCATTTATCCATTTTTGGTAAATCTCAATGGGAAGAGCAACAACCGGATGATTTTATCGTCTGAGCTCGACAATCTGAGAGACTTAATTTTCTTATAAATTATAAATTATCGTTGTTGAGGAATTAAAAAGTCGCAACTGCCATTTCTTTTGCCATCGCCGTGGGAGAGGCAGAGAGCTCAAGTCCGATCAGTAAGTCAAGCAGACAATTTTTTTTCTTCTTATGAAGTCTTGAGTTTCCTTGATCCACAAGGAACATGTAATTTCCATTGTGTTTCCTTGTTGGAATTGGTTTTTGATTTCGACGAAGGATAGATTTCAGGCTCTGCTTTTCCTATTTAGATCAGGATTTGATTGTGGACGTGGCTGGCAAGTAAAATTAGTGGGTATAGTGAGTGCCTATATATAGACACAGTTCAATCCTTTGCCCTCTCAACAAAAAAGGAAAGTCCTTGACATCTGATCATGCAAAATTTGCCTACTCTTTCGATCTGTTATGGGAGAGCGCGGGAGATGATGTGAAGGTTCTGGCATCAGAGGCTGCTTTTCTAGCAACGGCCCGAAAGAGGGAGGCGGAGGTAAAGAAGAAGGATGCTGCAATTGCGGCAGAGGAGGAGAAGAGGAAGGAGGAGGCAGAGGAGAAGCTAAAGAAGATGAGTAAAAGAAACCCAAATGTTAATGGAAGCATTCGGAGAAAACAAAAGAAGAACATGACAAAACACCAACCAGCCATTACTACCGTGACTCTTCCTTCTGAGAACAATTTAAGTACCACATTGACTATGAAGAAATACGAGAATAAGAAGAAGGGAGACGTCATCAACGAGGCTCAGCCGCTGGAAAATGGAAGTCAGCCTAATGTGCTGGAGGATTTCTTCTGGAAAGCAGAGGAGGATGTTACATCGGGGCGAATTAGGAGCAAGTACCAATCTCATGACAAGTTTGAAGGCAGTTGCTTGCAGTGGTGTGACAAAGCTGGATGCTTCGTTTAAGTTCAATCTTGCTAAGTATCCATCTCTTTAACAATTTTGTTGTTTTTATGGAAGGTGTCAATGATTTTCTCTGTTCTTACTTGACTTACTATGAGTTTTGGTGATACAAATGGTCACAGAGGCATTTTTTGGATTGTAATCATGAAAAGAAATATGTTAATTGAAATAAAAAGTTTTTGAAAGATCATTGCTTTGTTAAATTACTAGAAAATTGTAGTGCTTTTAGGCTGCAACATGGTTTTGGCTAACTCAAGCCCAATTATACTCAACTCAAAAATGCTCAATATAACTTTCAATTTGATTAGGAAGGTTTAAATAATTTTGGACCGAAGGAATTGTGCACATTGGACATCGGTTTTACCCTGTAAGAGTCCATCGAGACCTCCCGATAATTTTTTAAACCTATGTTTATTGATTCCAACCAATAATTTTTCTGAACACTACAATAACCTGTAATGGCTAAGTGAGTAATCATTAACGAATGTGGGGATTGTTTGTTTATTGATGATATATTTTGAATCTTTAGGTCGATCATATAGGTTCGGGCTTATGGGTTCAACCCTAATTAACCTGAGCCAAATTCGAAATAGGCATTCACACAAATTCGAATTAATATGTACTCAATCCAAATTCAAATTGTGAAATTTGGGTTAGGATTGTATTGACCATCCAATCCAGCCAAATTGCACACCTAATTTCTTTGGCCAAATCAATATTCTTGTGTTGTTGTGGTGATAGGATCAACCCTATGCCTCAACTTTAATGGGAAGCTATTTAGGTAGATATGGTTCTAAACTGGCTTAACTTTGAGTTTCCTTGTTGCAATTGAATTCGGGTTGGGACCCCAAATATTTTTTCTATCTATACAGAAACTCAGGGGGGCCTCTAAAGTGAGAAGGTCTTGTGTCACACCATCTCACAACTCCAATCGTCCTGCCACCAAATCACAGGCTGCCAACTGAAACCCAGTCAAAAAGAAAAAAATACATATTTGAACCACAACTTTTTCACATGAGACGTGGTAAGGCATGTGAAGGTGTTGACAAGAGGGCGCCTAGAAACCCTAGAGAGGGATAAGAGGGCATCATTCAATCACTCCAGCTTATCTCTTCCTCTTCCTCTTCTGAGACTCAGACAGGAACTCCAAGTCAGAGAAAAACCTCTGCTTCTCTCCCATCATTACTACTTGTAAATTATTTTCTTTCTTCAGTATCCTTATGAGTTAATGTATTGAGCAACTTTTAAAATATAGTAGTAAGAGAAGTGTGTTTATGATCCCATATGTGAAAGTGTATCCTGTTTGTGTAAGTGATTTTAGAGCTAGAACAAAACTAGCTATGTAAGAGCTTGAGGAAACAAGTCTCCACCGTAAGTATCAATAGTTTATGAAGTATGGTTTCAATCTATCCTCGTTATTATAAATTTCATTTTAAATTCTCTCGTCTAGATTATATAGATGCATGGTTGAAAATATTGCTAATTTTAGGGGCATCAAAATAAAGGGAAGAAATTATCTCCCCCAATATCCACATGTTCATGAAATATCGGAAGATATCCGCAAAATGGACCAAAATTTTCCGATATCCACCAAGACCCAAATTTATTCGCGAGCTACAGGTAACATCGATCGTGGCGACGGGCAGTCCCAGCTTCGCCTTGCCAAGACAAAGTGATTGAAGGGGTTATTACTACTTGGGTCGGTCGGGAACGTCGATAGAAATAGACGAGGGCTATGGGTTTTCTTGGCCGTGACTCATCGTCTAAGGCAAAGTTTGATTGCAGGTGAAGGCAAGAAGGGTTTGTCTTGAGGTGGGGGTTCATTTATGTCGTTGGTGAGCTTGATGGTAGTGGGATTTGAGGGCCGCATTGCAGGGCCGGCCAATAGGAAGGGCAGGAGGGGCATAGGCCCCGAGCTCAAAGATGTTGAAGGGCCTAAAATTAAGTGTTTTTTTTTTTTTATGTTTAAAAAAAATAGGAAGATGAATGATAATTTAGACGGGAGATATGAGTGAGCGGAGAACGGAAGGAGTCTCCTTCAAAGTTCCAAGAAGACGGTGCAGTGCTTTAATGTTCTAATTCAATATTCCAAGATTAAATATTACTCATTTAATCTCAAATTCTCAATTGTTCTAAATTTTTAATTTTTTGCAATCTCATTCAAACTCACAAACCCTAATCTCAAGTTCTCAACAATTGGCTTTTCTAGTCGAAGACATCCAGGCCTTTTCACCTCCCTTTCTGAAAGCCCTAGCCGAGATATACCTAAATTACAAGTTTCAAAAAGAGGTAATTTAATTTAATAGAATTCCTATTACAGTTTCCCTGATTAAACACTTTCATTTGACAACTTTCTCTTATGGAGGTTGTAGTTATTGACGACGAGAAGATCCCTTCATATAATCAAAAGACCAATGTTATGGATCTAAGCCACTTATCTAACATTACAAATGACAGGTCAGTTCTTCCTATTTGTTAGAAATTAGAAATTGTGTCTCTTTATTTTTTTTTTTGTGTGGCTTTAAATCCTTAATTACATCCTTTTTCTCATGCTAGGAGGACTTCAATGAACTCACCTAAATTGATAAGGTCACTACTACAAAAGTTCTTAGTTTAACAATCTGCAATTACATTCTTGTATTGAATATGAAATTTTGTATAGATTGAGTTGTAAATTGCTTACTGGCTTCACTAAAAAAGTATAAAATTTGTTTTTTAAAAAATTAAATGTAATGTTTTGAACATGAGGTACTCTTTTTTCTTTGTTTGGGATTCTGTCCTAATGAGTTTTCCCCTAATAAAAATTTTAACAATGCCTCTTAATATAAATATATTATAATTAATTTATAAAATTTACATATTCAATAATTAAGTATGCGATTTGAAGGTCCATTTTTTATTTTTGCCCTAGGCCTCTAAATGTTTGGACCGACTCTGCTGCATTGCTAGATGGTGTTGCAGTCACAAAGATGAAGGAAGAAGAAGATGATGTTTGGGGAGAGAGAAAAAAAATTCAAAAAAATAGATGGTAATAAAAAGCATAAAATAAAGAAATTAATAATAAATAACGATAAGGAAAACTCAGAGCAATGGATCCTCAACTTAAACCTAATATTAGAAATCGCCCGTAAACTTCAATATTGATATTTTTGGTCCCTGAACTTGACCATAATAGTTGTTTTAATCCCTATATAAAAACATCTCACGAAATAAGTGAGAAAATTTCATGTACAAGGCACATGAGGGAAAAGATGAGGACACAAGAGACATTTTGGGGCGTGATATTGTCTCTCTTATTTGAAACCCTGAAGGCAACACAATGATCTGTATCGACTAGGAAAAAAAGGGCTATGTTAGGGCTTGGGAATTCGAGAGGTTGAGAGTAAAATGGCGGAGGCAATATTATGCTTTGGTTATTGTTGCATGTGGTTGTTAACTTGGATATAGGTGATAATTTGGGTGGGTCTGCAAAAATTCATTTATGGGTTGAGGACGTATAGGGTTCAATTTTGGTGGTTCTTCTCATGGTGGCGACTTTGTTTAGGCGAGAAGGTGTGATGCCTAAGTATTGTATGTATTTAACACTGAAAATTTTGGTTGCTATTGTTTTGGGCTCTTGTTTAGAATTTGATTTTTTTGTACTGTTTTTGGTGGTTTACTCTGACTTGCACTATTGTAATCACTCTTACCTTCTTGTTTTATCATCCTCATGGTGGCATTACTACTAAGAGAAAGAAATGAGAGAAATAAGGCTTTGGGGTTTGGCGTAAACTTCTGTTTTGCAGGGAAAACCCCAAAGAAAAAAAATAGAGACATATTGTAGATATGAGTGAGATTTTAGATTTGGTTTTTATGTCCAAAAAATATATATATTTTTTTATTCTTTAGCTTTAGTGTTGACCAGTTAGCCTAAAAACTTATGCATAAATCTCATTTCTACGATGGTATGCTTTATATAATGCTTTTTCTTCATTTAGCCATAACAGACTATTGCAATATGGAATTGACATGAGCTTTTTAAATCGGAAGAATGCAGTGGGATTGAACCATTTTGGATAGATGGAAATTGGAAGTTACAGAGGAAAGATATGTTATCTTGATAGGTGTGTTCATACTACTTGTCATTGTTGGATTTAAAGAAGTATGATAAAAAAAAAACTAAGATCTGAAGTGAACATTACTCAGAGAGAAACAAGTTTGAAAATATTGGATTTAAAGAAGTAGAACTAGAATATGAAGTGGACATTATTCAGAGAGAGACAAGTTTGAAAATATTTCAGAGGGTGATTGGCAAGGAAGGTGAAACAACATTGAAAAAGGTTGTAGATGATAGGTGTATCTTTGGGTTGGTAGCTAGCATGTTAGTTGATAGGGTTATTACACTATATTTCCATGATCCTACTGATAAGAACACCATTTTGATGTATATTGGGCCACTTTGGGTGTTGAAGATGTCAAAGATGGTGATGAAGATGAAATTGGTCTTATTGCAAAGGATGGTGAGTTTTTTGAAGATAATTATTATGAGGTTAGTGACCTTAGGGAAGACCATGAAGCACCAGAATATGAAACTAATAAAGGCAATGAAGTAGATGGTTTGCATGACCATGCAACATGCAATAAAGAGGGCATTATGATCAACCTAGATTGGTTCCCCTCTACGAATCAAGAGGGGAGATATCTTTAGACGGTAAAGAAAGTGAGAATCTCCAATCTAGCAATGAAAATGAAGATGAAGAACAAATAAGAAGGAAGAGGTCTAGAAAGAAATACTAGAATTTGGATTATGTTAAGTAATTTGGGTGAGCAACAGATCATAGAAACCCAAAATTCAAATTGGGCATGAAATTTGCTAATAGAAATTAATTGAAGAAAGCTATAAAGGAGTATACCATAGTTCATGGGAAGAAAGTTGTTCTACTAATGAATGACAAGATGATAGTTAGAGCAAAGTGTGTAGTGAAAAAGAAACATTGCTTTTTTGTTATACTAAGTTCCAAGATTGATAAATATTATGAGACATATGTGACAGGACTCCTTTCGAAACATCTAGATGACCGTAAGGGATCCTACTCCCGTCTGACAGCCAACATCCAAAATATCAAAAATAGCCTCAAAAGGATTTCATAATTTCAATAAAACAACTAACTATCAGACTAGGGATAATTATACATCCATCAATGTTGTGATATACAAAACGTAAGCTTTACGACAGGAACTGAAAATGTAGAAATTTACCCTAAACACCAACAAGCACACAATAGCCAGTTTATGCTAGCCCCGTTCCTAAGCAGGTCCCCGTCTTCGTGCCACAGCTTGGAGGGAAAGTAAAAACAATAAAAAATGTGAGAGGAAAAAATAACTTTTAAAAAAACATAACTTAGAAAACATACAGTTATACCTTCCATTTTATAAAACTATGCATGCATATGAAAAACCATTTAAATATAGGCTTAATCATAACACAGCTCATAGCCTCAAAATACGTGAAAAATGTATATGAAGCAAGTAACATCAGTAAATCACCACAAAAATCATACACAAAGTCACCATAGCAATCACAGATAACCAATCCACCATTGATGCTTAATATCAATCATCATATCAGAAGCACTATCGGTAGGAAAATCCACTCGGGATCTGGATCGTAACTCGACGTCCACGTAAAAACTGACTCATGATCTGGAGCTCAGCTCGACGTTTGAGTCATCACAATACCAGTCTCAGGATCTGGAGCTTAGCTCGACATCTGAGACTAACCAACCAACCAGCATCTCGAGGAGGGTTGTCCACAACACAACATTTATCATCACAAATATCAAGAAAACATACTTTTATAACCCAAGCACCACACTCAAACTAAATCCACAACTAGAAGTCCGAGCCTAATCCCAAAATACAACTCAAGTAAAACCTCGTAAAATATGCACTTTAAATAATTTTTGTAAAATCATAAAAAATCACAGAAAAATCATATTTAACCCAACATCACAAAAATCATATAGAAATCATTTAAAAGACTTAAATATGCATGCATAATAATTTAAAGAAAAAAAAAGTCCACTCATAGTCCAATTTTGTCATTTATTCTTATTTCGAACGTTCCTCGTTGACTTCTTCGGGGGCTACGTGTAACGACCCGTCCCTGATTTTAAGAATTAAATAATTGTTAATTATGGATTAGCAAGACTAATCCCTAATTAGTTGAGGATTATCAGATGTTCAGAGCGAAATTACGATTTTGCTCCTAAACAAGGGCAAAAAGTTGACTTTTGACTCGAGAGGTCCGATGCACGAGGATTGAGGACTGTTACATAGATCGAGTTAATACGAGTCCGTAGACAGGCAGCACGTCGAAATCGGACGTTCGACGGGAAAGATATGGGTCACGGAAGTTCCGATGAACTATTTATGGCAACACGCTTTACGAGGCAAGGGTGGATTTTGTCCTCAGTGGGCCCATATATTTAGTTTAGGCCTAATGGATGAGTGACAAGTGTCACCCATCCATTGCTCACGTAACACATATACATGCACCTACTCTCCCTCTCTATTTCATTCGATCGACCATCCAACTTGATGAACCCAAACCCTCTTCTCTCTTTCTAGATCGATGGATGACCTTGTGAGGCTAAGTGGAGGCCAGGGACGGCAGAACCGCCGTGGACGGCGGAGGAAGCCCAGAACCTAGGTAAACCCGATGACCCTTTTGGATTTGAATTTTCAAATTCCAGTTTTGGACGCTTAAGGGTTGTTCTAATGATTGGATGATGTTTGTGGGAGTTTTATGAGTTGAGAAGGATCAGGAACGGTGGCTGAGGACGGCTGAGCAGCCCAAACTGACGGCCGAGAGTATTTTCGGTGGCTGGCTACTGAATTCGGTTTCTGGCCAAGTAAGCTCGAATCAAACCCCTAACCATGTTTTTAAGGTTCCTAGAAACTAAATGGGATCATTAGGATGAAGTTTTGGTCCCTAGATGTGCCAAGAACATGGAATGGAATTTTGGGTTTAAAATGGATTATTGAACCAATGGGTTCTAGGCTAGTTTTCTTAGGTTTAATCACATAGATAGGTTGTAATTGAGGAGAGGAAGCTATAGGAATTGAAATGGATGAAAATGGGTGAGTTATGGCACTAAACCGATCACGTCGGTTTGGTTGGACCGACTGACTAGTGAACCGGTTCGATAGAGGTTGAAGACAACCCTGTGCACTGGCGCTTGAGCTCCACGCGCAACGCCTTTGGGGGGGGGGGGGGGGGGGGGGAGGGTGGGGGGGCGTAGGGGGCACGTGGGGCACTGTTTAGGGACATGTTCAACACATGAAATCCTTCTTTCAATGTAACAGAAATTTTGGGACTGGTTTCGAGTCGATCGGACATTGTTTCGATATAGTTCGGGATGTCCAAAGGTTTAAAGGCTAGTTTAAAATATGTTATAAATCCCATAAAATTAAGGGGCTTTAATGAGAGGTTATTGAAGTAGTTAGTAACCCTCTAGTATGATTTGGACGGGTTTGGGAACCCCGAAAATGGTGATTGGCCCGGGAGAGGCTTATGGCGCATGTATTGAGGCGCAACAAGGATGGTCTGTGAGTGGACCTTGATTTCTAAATTGATGCATGCATAAATATTTTATAGGTGTTTACGAACATGTTTTGGGATGCCATGAGTGCATATGATTTAATTAGATTATTGGGCATTTTCAGAGGAAAATGCATCATTTCACGTAGTTTAAGGTTTCTGTTTTATATGATGTTTGGGCTTCGGCCAAGTGTACTACTTGAATATGTTTTACATGGTTTATATGTGATTCCGAAGGTTTCACGGAGAGGTGTGAAACGGAGGAACTGAGTGCGTGAAATTGAAATTTGGGCATGAGTCCCAATTGAAAGACGATTTGAAAGGGGTTTTAGAAATATCTTTCGGGCGTATGACCCATTTGATTGGAAACCATCAGACTTGGAGTCCATTTGATTTGATAAGAAATTGGGATGGAGGCCCATTTGAGTTATATGATCGGGCCGGGTGTAACGACTCGTCCCTAATTTCTGGGATAGATTAGTGACTAATCTAGGATTAGTAAGGTTAATCTGTGATTAGTTGAGCGAAATTGGACGAACGACGTGAAATGACCATTTTGCCTCTAGTCATAGGCAAAATGTTAACTTATGACCCGGGAGGTCCGATGGCCGAGGGCCGAGGAACGTTATGTAGATCGGGTCGATACGAATTCGTAGACAGGTGGCACACCGAAATCGGACGTCAGACGGAGAATCTATGGGCCACGGAAGTTTGATTGCATTATGCACGCATTACGAGGCGATGATTAGGTGGCAAAATCTGATTGGTTGACTTTTTAGGTGGGACCCATGGATGTGTGACAACAAGTGTCACTCATCCCATTGGCGCAAACCCCCATTTTGTGGATCTAAATGATGATTGGTCCCCTTGGATTAAAATATATATATATATATATATATATATATATATTTTCCACCCACCACTCATCCTAGCCCTTCATCTTCACCCTTCCCTTTCATCCTAACCGTCCATCTCTCTTATCTTTTTCATCTGATCATCATCAGACATCATCTTCCTTCCTTCTTCATTTTCCAAACCCGAGCCCCATTATTTTTCCCTCTCAAACAAACACATGGGTTCAACCATCTCACAACCCTTAAACTCCATCCTTTGCTCATGAAACCTAAAAGGAACTTGGAGGGGAGATCGAGGCGAGTCGACTGGTGGCCACAGGTCGAGCCGTCGTGGACGATGGTAGACGGTAGCCGGTTTCGGTGGCCAGGGACCGAAATGATTCCAGAAGGCATAACACGGGTTTGGGGAGGTTGTTGACTGTCCTAGATGGACCCAGCATGTTCTGGAGGTTGAGACGCACCTAGAAGACGCCACGACGGCGACGGTAGGCCGACTTTCCCGAAAATGGTTGTTTTGAGCTATTAATGGCATTTGTTGTTTTAATGGTTAATAATGGATTGGGTTGCTTGGAAACTACTTCTGAGGTTGCAAGGAGCTGGTTTGGATCAGAGGTGGAGGCTGAGGTGGCCGGAGAGAGCGGCGGTGGACGGTGCAAGTTGGTCGAGAGGTTTCTTGATCGGGAAAGGTGATTTCTTAACCGTTTTTTCATGCTTTTAAGGACTAGATCGATAGGGTTTAATGTTAGGAACCTAAAGGAATGAAAATGGGATGAAAATGATCGAAATTGGAGGAGAAATGGCCGTGAACCGTGACCGCCGGTTTAGTTGGACCGGACCGGTCTGAACCGGCCAGATTGCCAAGGTTAAGGATGACACTGTTTGGTGCGTGGCTTTCACGCGCAGCCCCTTTTGGGCAGCGCGTGAGGGTGCGTGGGGAGTTTTTTGGGGATGACTTCCACATTACTTTTAATCTATTCGATATAACAAACATTTTGGGACTAGTTTCGTGTGGATCGGACACCGTCTCGACATTGATCGAGTTTAAAAATAGTTAAAAATTCTGGAAAATTACGGGGCTTCAATGAGAGGTTAATAAGGTAGTTAGTATCCCTTTAGATTGATTTGGACAAGTTTGGGAGTCCCGGTGATGGCGATTAGCCCGGTGAGGCTTACGACATGCAAATCGAGGTAGCAGCTTAAGACAGTCTATCAGTGGTTTATATGATGTGATTCTATGCTGATGATTTGGATGTTAGTGGTTTATATGATTTCACACATTTCGAGGCAATTTACGTGCTTGCACGTAAATCGAGGTTTACGATTTTGCATTGATTTTCCGTGCTTATAGTTTTGGAAATGATTTCATGAAACGGTTTTGGATTTGAAAAGGTAAACTCATCTTCGAGGCCTATTTGTTTTGGAAACCCTCGGACTCGAAGTCCACTTAGTTATGTTCTCGGGCTAGAGTTCTAATTGGTTCTTGAATCGATTTCGGATTTGGAAATATGGAATCAGGCACGAGACCCCTTTTATTTACCAACTCTCGGACTTGAAGTCCATTTGATTTAACTAGGCATCTGGTCGAAGGCCCAGTTCATTTAAGCTTCGGGCTCGAGGCCAAGTTGGTTTACGAATCGTGCTCGGAGCCCAGTTGACTCACGTATCGAGCACAAGGCCCATTTAGTTTACGATATCTAGCACGAGGCCCATTTGGTTTACGAAATCGGGCACGGGGCCCAGTTGATTTATGATTCGGGCTGGAGGCCCAGTTTGTATGTGGATTCGGGCTTTGGGCCCAGTTATGTTTTAAGATTGTGATTTTGGGTCGGGGACCCATAAATGGATTTATGGTTCATGATGGTTTATGGGGACCGACATGAATCCTTGAAAGGTTTTTATGGTTCATGACGGTTTATGGGGACCGGGCATGAACCCTTGAAAGGTTTTAAGAACGATTTCAAAAGGGTTTTCGTATACCATCCTTTATATATGGATTGTCTCCTCCGGGGAGGGTCGCTGGCCTATGTGTACCCCGGAGTAGTCACAGAGCACTTACTGAGTGGAGTCGCCCCCGTTGGGTTCCTTACTCTCAGAAAGGCTATGGATTATAACACCAGGGAGGGTCATTGATCTACGGACATTGACTTGGGTGGACTCTGGGGAGACTTGGGCTTTGAGACCCTGAGTAGCACGCGCGTAGCTGTAGATACCGTGACAGAATTGGTTATATGAATTGGATAAACATGATTTCTTGGTTTTGCGAAATTATGCTTTATGGATAATAAATGGATTTGGGCTGAGTTTCTACATATGTTTACTATGTTATGTATTTGTGTAAATGGTTTTGGTCAGGAGCCCATATGGATTTGGTGATAGAAACATATGTGGTTTGATAAATGGTTTTATTATGCATGCATGCTTTTTAGTGAAGGGCATAAAGGACTTTTATAAAATGTGTTTTATGAACTTATTACTTTTCGTTCACTCACAGTCTTTCTGTGTTCAATGCCCTTCAGGTTGAATACGGTGCTGACTGTAGCAGAGACTGAGATATCACATATCTCCTTCGGATCCTGGTGTACTCTAGAAGCTGGTCAGGCTAAAGGTTCAAATTTTCCCTGGTCTGATACTTCGTGTCAGAAGGGATCATGAGCGTCCCTCATTAATCCTGGGGGGATTGGGACGGGTCCTGACACCAGTGGCCCCGTTGGTTTACGAATTCGGGCATGAGGCCCAGTTACGGTTTATAAATGTGATTTCAAATTGGGGACCCCAATTGAATTTAAATTTATGATGGTTTTATGGAAAACCAAGGCGTAGCCCTTTGAACGATTATGAGATGAATTGTAAAACGGTTTTCCGTATACCATCTTGACGAACGGTTGCCCTCCAGACGTTCCCTAGTATCTTGGAGTGGCGGGTTGTCTCTTCCAGACGACTCGTAGTATCCTGGAGTAGTCACGGGGAATTTCTTGCGAGGGGTCATTGCACGGAGCGACCGGTTCGTATAGTGACTCAGGAGTAGGATTGCTAGAGGTTAAAACCTCCATCCTAGGGAGGGTCATTGATCTGCGGGTCATTGACCTGGGTGGACCCTAGAGAGACATGGGATTGAGACCCCGGGTAGCACACGTAGCTTGGAACCGTGACGGTGTTGATTGTGACATCTGGGATGTCAGGCATCAGGGATGCCGAGGATTGGTTTTGGGCTGAGACCCACGTGATTTGGTTTTGTGCTGAGACCCACATGTATTTGATTTGGGCTGAGACCTACTTGTATCGGATTTGGGCGGAGTCCTTACGGATTTGGTTTTGGGCTGAGTTCCCACTTTATTGGTTTTGGGCTGAGTCCCTTATACTTTGGTTTACAGTTTTGGGCTAAGACCCTAATGGTTTGATGATTGAATTAACTGGTTTTCGAATGTATGCATGCTTTTTAGTGAAGGGCATAAATGTCTACTTTGTGAAATGATTTTATTAAATAATTTGTTCCGTCCACTCATAGCTTTCAATGGTTTTAATGCCCTTCAGGTTGATCGCGGATGCGGGGTGTAGCAGAGACCGAGACATCACACTCTTCCTCCAATCCTGGAGTACTCTAGAAGCCTCGAACGGGCTGAGGTTGGAATTATCCTTTCGTGTCAGATGGGAGCAGGCACGTCCCGCGTTAATCTCGAGGGGATTTGGGACGGGCCACGTCACTACGTCTCCTTACAACTCGTCCAGAATCATCCAATACTTCGGCCGTCCATCACCCTTGTTGTCTGGGTGGTTTCAGCTTCCAAAAAATCAAAATAATAGCTTGTGAGGATCGGATGAACTCATAGGGGAAGTTAGTGAGCTTGTTTCCAAGGTTCCAAGTCGAAGCCTCAATGGTGCACTTCAAACCCACGAGTTTCCTTCTCGAGTTTTATTTTGGGCCTTTAGGTTTGAGGTTTTTCTCCCTCTCTTATTCTCTTGTTCTCTCTCTTCCTTCTTTTCTGCTATCCTGGTGGCTCCATATATGGTTTGAGTTTTCTTGCTCACGAGTTGGGTGGGTTTCACTCAAAACTTCATCACATTCCATATTTTAATATGTATGTAAGTATATATAATGCCCACAAGGGTAGGTCGGTGCAACAAGGAAGGTACATGAGAGTTCTAGATAAGTGTTGTTTGATCTCGAAATGGACCAACTTTATGAGACCCGCCGGGGGATCTAGGACCAGCTACGTGGTGCTTTGGGCTCGCTGGGGATGTTCCCTCTCGGAAGAGATCCTGTAAAGACTTCACACTGGTGTGGTATACGCCAAAGGGACTCTGATGCCTAAGTTAGTATCTACACGCCGAAGGGCAAGGAAATGCAGTAATCTGAATGGGGTCTCAAAGTCTTACCTTTGTAAATGTTTCAAGGTATTTATAGTAGACATAACTGCGGTAGTTGAGCTACTATTTGGGAGCAGGTTCTGCTTTGTGTCTGAGGATCGCCTGTGAGCCCTGTACATCCGGGGAAGATGCCAGCTGGTGTTCAACCTGCCCTCGTCAGGGGGTGGTTGTGGCAGAGTTGGTGTCAGGTGACTGTTGTAGCCAGCTGGTGCCTGTGTTTTAGTAGGTACCGAATGGCAAGCCTGTAGGTTATGCCGATCGGCGGTACATGATTGTGGGGGTGCCGATCGGGTATCGGTCTGCATCCGTTCTGTCCTGGTGGGCCCTGTGATCAGAGGGTGGTCGGTTGATATGGTATCAACATAAGTCCCCTAAGTCTTTGACTGAGGTGGATTTCATCGGTCGAGGACTTGTGATTCCGGACGATGCATGTCGACCGACCAGGGCGGTGCGCCCTGTCCCCTAGGAGCCCCCCAAGTCATGGATCGAGGAGGTGCACTGTATGTCCGAGGTGACGGCAGTCCCCGTTGCCGAGTCCCGTCGTTATGCCACGTGGATAGCCGGACGATCGTGTGATGGCAGCCGAGGGGGAATCGCGGGGACCCGTCAGTCGCAGTGTGTGCTTGTCGACGGAGCAAGAGGAAGCATGTTGTAGAGGGGGATGGAGATGTACGCCGATTGGCATGGTGATGTACTATACGTATGCTGGTGATGTATAGGAAAAGGTCGTACGTATGCTAGTAGGAGTATACGGCACGGATGTGCATACGGTACGAGGGCATATCCGTAGTTGGAAGGTGGTCGTATGGGCCTGGTGACCTTCAGATTAGAAGCGCGCATCTCGAGGTGTGCTAGGGGTCGATAAAAGAGGGTGGAGGTTTTTGAATTTTTCACTTTTTACTCAGTGCATTTGTGAAGAAAATTATCGTGTTGAATTTTTATTTGCTGAGAGGAAAGAAGCTTCAATCGTGACCAGTCCCGCCGAGACTTTTCGTAACAGGTAAAATTCCTTACCGAATGGCACTCCCTTTAAATATGTGTTTGGTAGAATATGCGCTTAGTCGTAGCTTCTGGTTTTTGGTAATTTTGTAGATGTTAGAGTCAGAGTCAACTAGTGGATCTGGGGTTAGGACCCCTCAAACTTTTGGTGGGGAAGCACCGTCTCACTCGGCAAGCGAGGTGCCGAGCAAGCGTAGTGGTTCAACGTCCACTACTGGGTCCACGTCCGAATCCTCCTCATCGTCCAGCAACAGTGATAGTTTAGATAGGGCTCTTAGGTTTCCGATGAAGGAGGTGCGACGACAGGGGGAGTGTAGCACATCAGGGGCCGATCGAGCCATAGAGCAGCGGACACTGTCCTGAACCCCGCCAGTCGTCGGGGTCGACTCGAACGAAGAGGATAGCGGGATGGAAACAAGCTCACGAATGGAGCTAGACGCAGACGGTGTGGTGAAGACGAAGCATGTCGTGGACTATGAGGCGAACACTGTTCGGCAGACCGACCTGGATGGGTTCAGGGAGCTGTACAACGTCCCGTCAAACATAGTAATGACCTTGCCACCTGGCAGCAGCATGCCGAGTGATCCTCCGAAAGGGTCGACGTTATTTTACGTCGACTATTTTGAGTACGGAGTGAGGCTGCCTCTGCACCCATGGCTCCAAGACAAGATGGCGAGGGCCATCTTAGCCATAGGTTAGCTGAACGTGAACGGCTGGATTATCCTGGTCAGTTTTTACACGGCTTTTCGACTGGCGGGACTGCCGGAGCCGACGTGGGGACTGTTGTACTCGATGTACCGTTTTAAGAGGCAGACCTACGGACCGGGGTGGTACCAGATAGAGTGCTTGCACAAGACCGTCCAGGACGCCTTCATCAACGACGTGCCGACCTCTGAGAAGAGCTGGAGGCACCGATTTTGTTGGGTGTCAGGGTCTTGGAAGGGGGATGTGAGCTCGGTCCGAGCAAGGATTCCAAGCCATTTTCAGTCTGGAGGTTGTCCGCCTTTCATTCGGCCAGTGGCCAGCGTTTGATAACTCGGTCCATCGAGACGGGTTCGGATGCCATTTTTGTTTGTTGTGCAGGTCCGTCGAAGGCAACGGTGACAGCGGAGGACTGGGAGGCGTGTAACCTGGTTCGGGAGAAGCTGTTCGACCTAGAGCGCATTCGCTGTGTTCTGAAGCTACCGGAAAACCTAGTTGTTGTAGGCTTGATCGTCCTACCCGGTAAGTGCTATGAGTTTAAGTGATGTCTTATAGGGGTGTCGAGTGTCTAATGCTCCCTTTTTTTTTTGCAGTTCATCCCCAAGTTGAGCAAGCTGCCCACAAGAAGATGAGAGAAGCAGTTGCCAAGCATGCCCCCATTGCCGATGGCAAGGGCAAGGAACCTGAGGTGGTGGCCCAGCCAGCGCGGAGGCAGAAAACCATGGCTCTTAAGCCAAAGGGGACCGTTCGAGAGGAGCCTCCCCAAGGTCCGAAACTGTACGGACTGCCGAAGCCGACCAGGCCTGAAGCCAGGCAAGGGGTGACGTGAAGAGTCCATTGGTCACCATGAAGCGACCTGTCATTGGAAGTTTGGAACAAGCCCGTGAACGGCGTCGGAAGCTGATGGAGGCTCGGTAGAGGCAGTCGCCCCCAGCGGCGGGTGTGTCCGAAAATGAGAGTCTCGAACGCCGTCAGAAAAGAGAAGCCGGGTTACGAACGGCGGAGGCCCCGCGGGAGAAGGCGAAGGAGCCAATGGTAGAAATGCCACCCCTGACGAAGGAGCGGGTGCTGGTCCGTGGCCCAGGCATTTCCTCGCTATTTACCGAGCCGCTGGAGACGGCTAAGGTCGTTCGGTCTGCCAAGGCCTGGGAAGGTTGGGTGTCAGTTACGCACTAGGTGCATAAGTCCTTGGCACCGGTGGCTGACGCCTTCATGTTGGGGTCGCAGGTGACTCCAGCGGAGATGGAGGAGATCAGCACTAGCTCCCACCCTGGTTGTTTTGCCGCCGTACTGGCCGAGCAAGCCCACATAAGGACGATCATCGATTGTGTATCTTTATTATTTTATTTTATATATTGTTTTTCACTGATCAAGTGTTTCATCTTCGACAGTGTTTGAGGTAGACGTATGTGGCTCTACAAAAGGCTGCTCGGCATATGCAGAGGCTGGAGGCCGAGCGGAACTTCGCACGGCAGAGGGAGGAGCGGTTACGGGCCCGGGAGTAAGAGAGCCAAGCCGCTCGAAGGCGGGTGGCTGAGCTGGAAAGGGAGCTCAAGCGGCAGACTGCCAGGGCGGAGGTGTCTGAGAGGGGAATAGCGCACCGGGAAGAGAAGGTGCACGTGTTCTCCCTGAAGCTGAACGAGCAAGAAAAGACCGTGGGCGAGTTGCAGGGGGAAGTGGACAGGCTGCGAGTCCTTTTTTCTGCCGATCGGCAGAAGACCCTGGAGGATTTTATGGCCGACCCAGTGTATGCCAATCACCTCGACTTGGCGCTGGTCGAAGTGGAGGATGATTGCGTACAACGGGTTTTGTACTTCAATCCGGGTGTCACCCTCAACTTCTCATGGCTAGATGAGCCCCCAGCCCTGACTAATACCTTTACCCTAGAGGGTCAAGACAATGATGGTTCCGTACTGCGTCCACATGCACCGATCGGCGAAGGCGAGAGGCCGACTAGCGGGGTAAAGGGTGCTAGCGCTTATTCTTCAGGGAAAGACCAAGGGGTGGATGAAGATGTGGAAATGGTGGAGGCATGATCGGCATGGCTTTTTTGCTTTCTTTCTTTCTTGTTTTTTTGTAATCTGGGGATTGCCCCGTGTAATATGTACTTTTTGAACAAGAAATGAAATGTCAATCTTGGATGCAGTTATGCATTGAATTCTGCCGTGCAAATTTATGTTTTTTTTTATATATTCTGTGAATGATAACTGCCGACAGGCAAGTACCTATCCATTTATATTTTTCTCTTTTTGCCAACATTTTTAGGCTAGGCATGCCAATCCACAGGGGTTGGGCTAGTGGGTATTAAGGAAGAAATGGTCGGGCCACCACTGATTGTGTTGATTTGTGGCATATCCTGCGCTGGGCGCGCATGCTGGAGGAACTGGTTGATCTTCCCCTCCCGTACAAGTGCCTCCACGATGTCACAGAAGGCCACACATTCGTCGATGGTGTGGCCATTGAACTTGTGGTATTGGCAGTAAAGGTTGGTTGGATGCCTTGACGGGGGCCTGGTGGTCGCGCTCTTGACTTGGGTATTGTGCCTTCGATGTTCATTAAGACATTCTCAAGGGAGGTGTTCACGATGACGTAAATTTTGAACTTCGATGTGGGCCTCGTGTGGGGTTTGCCCGACTGGTGGTGGTTCAGTCCCTGCCCCTTATTGTGGTACTTGTCTCTCCCCTTCTGATCATTGTTATTCGTCCCCTTCCGCTTACCGGAGTGTGAGTCAGACTGGTGATCCGTACGGGTGTCATTGATTGGTGGAGGCGGTTGCGCCTGCCGGCTTCTTGGAGGTAAAGGATGTGCATTGGTTGGGTCGGGTCGGGGTACCACCTGGGGATAGTTAAAGTGCTCTGCCTTGGCGTGTATTGCTTCTTGCCTCATGAGTTCATTGTAATCGTCCCATCCTTGGGTGAAGGCATGGTATTTGAAGGTGGACTCCCGCAGCCCGTTACGGATAGCCTAGTATGCAGCCTTATCATCTGTCTCATGGCATTTGGAGTACTCCAAGCTGAATCGAGCGACGTATTGGCGCAGGGGCTCACCATCTCCTTGTCGGAGGGTACCCAGGTCCTCAGTTGCCAGTAATCGATCCGTCTGGATCATGAACTGGTTTAGGAAGACCGTATGTAGTCGGTCAAACGAGTCGATCGATTGTGATTCCAACCGATAGAACCAGTTGAGCGCGGCCCCAGCGAGGGTAGAGCTAAAAATCAGGCATTGCACTTCGTCGGACAGGTTTCTGAAGGCTAGTGCGGAGTTGTAATTGTTGATATGAGTGTTTAGGTCTCCCTGTCCGTCGTACAAGGCTAGGACCAGCACCGTGGTGCTTTGGGCCCGTTGGGGGTGTTGTCGCTCGACAGAGATCCTGCAAAGACTTGACACTGGTGTGGTGTCCGCCAAAGGGACTCTGATACCTAAACTAGTATCTGCACGCCGAAGGGCAAAAAAATGCAGTAATCTGAATCGGGTCTCAGAGTCTTACCTTTGTGAAGGGTTTCAAGGTATTTATAGTAGCCATAACTGAGGTAATTGAGCTACTGTTTGGGAGTAGGTCCTGCTTTGTGGCTGAGGATCGCCTGGTGAGCCCTGGACATCCGGGGAAGACGCCATCTGTTGTTCAACTTGCCCTGGTCAGGGGGTGGTTGTGGCAGAGTTGGTGTCAGGTGACTGTTGTAGCCAGCTGGTGCCTGTGTTTTAGCAGGTGCCGAATGGCAGGCCTGTAGGCTATGCCGATCGGCGGTCCATGATTGTGGGGGTGCCGATCGGGGTATCGGTCGGCATCCGTTCTGTTCTGGCGGGCCCTGTGCTCAGAGGGTGGTCGGTCGATATGGTATCAACAAGTGTCAACATCACCTTATCTCTTGTACAAAATTACTAAATTCCCATTTATGCCAAACTTACTAAAATGCCCCTACACTATTTAGACCCAAATCAAATTTATCCAAACTCAAATTTTGGCACACTGCTTATCTACATACTTAGGAATTCGAGACCTTCGTAAGAATCCTTACTAAACGTCCGAATAATGTCTAGGTAAAAAAGTCAACTATTAACCTTGCAAGGGCAAAATGGTCATTTTCCTTTCAATTTTTCTAAATTTACTTTTTTGAAATTCTAAGCCATTGCAACCTATCCTCCTAAAAAAAATTCTTCCAAAAAATTTAAGCAATTAAGTTTAATCCAATATCCTAACTTATGTCCAACTTCTAATCGAATATCAGGATATTCGAGTCCTAACCCAATACTCATAATCTCTAACGAGCAAATCCATATGTAACTTCGGAACCTACCAAGACACATAAGTCATAACCAAATATAAATAGTGCACCTGTCACCAGGCTTGGTGTCTCACGAGCCTCTTGTCATGGCACAACAATCACCCGAGCTTGTGGCTCTGAAGATTGGCCACGTCCCCTCGATCTAGTTCTAGTTCCACTAGTCGGTGTTTGACTTGTTCCTAATGTACTGGAAGTCTAACCATAATCTGCTATATCCTATCCTGTCATACCACCACATGACCGATTCGGGCAATGCCTAGTGATATGCCCAGGTTCCCCACAACCAAAACAATGAATCGTAGGGCATATACATTCATGTCTACCCATCGACTACACCGAGGCTCAACTAGATGGAATAGATGTCTGTGATTTCAACTCCAAACTCTGGGTACCACCCAATCCAATCACTTTACTACCTGAACCCGCACCATCACTACCAGATGATCTAGTATTAATACTATCTTTTCTAGGCACTTTTTGACTCAAGGTAACCTTATACAAACTTTCACAATTTTTTTCCAGAACTTGTTCCTTGATCTCGCATTGACAAATTTTCCTTTACCCGAATAGCGGCATATAATAATTCCCTCAAAGTGGCAAATGAACCCACTGTTACGACAACTCGGATCTCACCCCGCAAACCCAACTCAATCCGTCTACACTTTTCTGCCTCGGTTCCTACAAACGGAGAAAATCAGGATCGACTTAGAAACTTCTGCTTATATTAGGCCACTATCATACTTCCTTGTTCTAGCCGCAGGAATTTCACCACTTTAGCATCATGATATAAACGAGGACATAAATGATGTAGAAATTTGGCTTTAAAGTTTTCCCATGTCACAGTCTGGGCATCTCAGCCTATCATCTGTAAGCCTCGCCACCATTCATAGACATAATCACTTAACAAAAAAGTGGCTATTAGTACTTTATCGTCCGGTGGACACCACATAATTTCAAAGATTCGTTCCATACAAGCAATCCATTGCTCTGCCTATCCTGGGCTCCTATCCCTCATAAAAATAATAGCCCTTAATCATTGGGCTCTCTCAATGCCTGAACCCTCTCTAGGTCGCTCTACCTCATCTTCAGTCGTGCACGAGGATCTCGTCCCAGAGGCATAGTCATTAATTTTCCTGTAATAGACCCACCTCAATACACATCATGCACCCTACAATTGCAATCAATAAAAATAAACCTATGCTCTGATACGAAGTTGACAAGACCTCTTCTGAAACACCTAGATAATCGTAAGGGATCCTGCTCTCGTCTGACCATCAACACCAAAAATTTCGAAAATAGCCTCAAAAGGATTTCATTATTTTAATAAAACAACTAACTGTCAGACCAGAGATAATTATACATCCATCAATGTTGCAACACACAAATCATAAGCTTTATAGCATAATTCAAAATGCAAAAATTTACCCTAAGCGTCAACAAGTACACTATATCTATTTTATGCCTCCACTCCTAAGAAGGTCCCCATCTTCATGCCATGACCTAGAGGGTAAATAAAACCCACAAAAATTTAAATGGAAAAAAAATAACCTTTTAAACATACATAATTTGGAAATCATATGTTTATACCCTCCATTTTATAAAACTATGCATGCATATGAAAAACCATTTAAATCTTGGTTAAATCATAACACAGCTCATAGCCACATAATACGATAAAAATGTACATAAAGCAAATAACATCAGTAAATCATCACAACAATCATACACAAAGTCACCACAGCAATCACACACAACCAACCCACCATCGATGCTCAATATCAATCATCATATCAGCTGCACTACTAGTAGGCAAAGCCACTCGGGATTTGGAGCCCAGCTCGACATCCGAGTGAACACTAACTCAGGATCTAGAGCCCCGCTCGACGTCTGAGTCATCACAATACCAATCTTAGGATCTGGAGCCCAACCCAACGTCTGAGACTAGCCAACCAACAAGCAACCCGAGGAGGATTGTCCACAACACAACATTTCACATCACAAATATTGAGAAAAAATATTTTTTTAACCCACGTACCACACTTTAAACCAAATCCACAGCTAGAAATTTGGGCTTAAGCCCAAAACACAACTCAAGAAAAATCTCGTAAAATGTGTGTTCGGTCATATTTTATGCATGTTTTATCCATGATTTAATACCCTTTTACTTATGTTTTGTTAATAATTTGTTCTATGAAATTGGAGAAATTAATATATTTTTTGAAAAATGTGTAGATCAAATAGAGTTTGGAATTAGGAGAATTTTAGTGAAAGAATCACCTAAATCGGAGTTGAAACGAAGAAGTTACGAAGGAAAGAAGGTTGCACAAGAATTTCGGCCAAACCCTACCGAATCAAGCAATCTAGAGTCCATGTCTTCTACTGTAGCAAGAACTCCTATTTGGTACGCGCCTACCGAAATTTCGTTCATATCGTGGCGCACACTTGTGGACGTGCTTCTTCCTGATTCGGTTCTCTCTCACCGAAACCTGTCTCAGAAGGCTTGCGTTGTTGACCATGTTTGGCCGACGAATTTGACCACCTATTTCTGTGGTTGACCACCAAAATTGGTCCTGAAGGCTTTGATTCCGAGTTTTGGGTTATTTTTAGGATAATTCCAACTCCCTTTCACACCTAATCTTCATATTGTATAAGGATTTTAGTCATGTTTCCTTTTGTATTATTATTTTCAATTCATTTACTTGTAGGAAAGGTTTTTAATTAGATTTCTTAATTATTTAGGAAGCCTTTTCCTTATAGAATTTAATTGTAAAACTTTTATTTTTAGGAGGATTAATTATTCTCTTATAAATAGAGGTACTCGGGTTTATGTAAAGGGGTTCGAGTTTTTGAAGGTTCAGAGTTTTTAGTTTACATTTAGAAATAAAAAGAGGGAATACTTTTGTCTTTTATTTTATAATTTCTTTTATTTTGTAGTTTATTTTTAGGTTAGGGCTTTTTGAAGCCCTAGCCATTTTAGTTCATAATTATATTTCTGGCTATTGATTATGGTTGTTATATATGCCTGGATTTGTTGGATTACTGCGCTTCATGAACTCAATTTATGCATATAAGCTTAGCTACCTTATTTGTGTATAATTGTCAATGTAATTGCTTGACGGATCACCTCGATTTTTTTGTTCACCCTGCAATTTTTAGCATCACGTTTAAGAGGGGGAATCTTATTCGTAATCTAAACTCATGACTCACTAGAATTGCACATCACTTTTCTAGGGATAGTGTAGTGTCATTAGATCTTATTCATGTTTCATGCATTATCACGCACCATCGGTAATAGTTGTTTAAGGGCGGGCACATCACACTTAAACATGCAATCTAAGAGAAGATAATATGTGTGGGGTGAGCTTTAGCCGGACCCTTGTACGGGCACTTAATTCAGATACATGCATATCAATCTAATCAACGAAATCTAAGGAGAATTATAATTGGTTAGTGGTGGATCGAGTGCCTTAACCTATTTATTTTTATTATTTGTTTTATATTAATGGTTTATGTGTTATTTTTAATAATCTTTAAACCCCCCCTGTGTGCATGTGTTTGTATTTTATTTTAATGTTAATAAATGTCTGAGTTGATTAATTAATCTAAGCAATAATGTGGATTAAAAGTTAAGAAAAGTCCTTCTGGGATTCGACCCTTACTTATTTGTTATATTATCTTCACGATTTGTGCACTTGCAAGGTTAAACTGAATAGGATAGATTTTATATTTATTTATGCATAGGATATATCATCCAATGTCATCCTCCGGTACCCGCCACTATCCGTTACAGCGTCACACTTAGTGACCTTGGAATACTCATCACCAATACGGAATCAAGCACTCTTCTCATTGTCTCAATCACAACGTCTCTTGATTCCGAAGTTCCAATCACGTTGGAAACATGTTTCTTTTCCAATTACTGAGCTCACTTACTACGATAGCATTTCCGCGTCCTATAGACAACCGATTTCGAAGTCCTCAACTCAAGAGGTATGGTCAACCGTAGCCAACCAAAACCAATCCACAATGGACTCTCACGTCCACAGCTCAACCGGACACCATCCACACGTCCGTGAATACCGCACTTGCATTTAACCTTGAGTCGCGTACTACCAAAACGGACAAACTGACTCATACGTCATAAGACGTCACTTACGCCATCTATTCGTATCTGGATCTCACAATTCACTTCAACGTTACAACTTCTGGGCACACCCTCGTGACTCAATCTCGCAGAACTGGGGGAACTAGTCTCCATTACTGGGGAAACTGATCTCCAACACAGGGGAAATTGGTCTCCATCACTGAGAAAACTGGTCTCCATCACTGGGAAACTGGTCTCCATCACTAAGGAAACTGATCTTCATCACTGAGGAAACTGATCTCCATCACTAGGGAAACTGGTCTCCATACCAAGTACTCCCGTACCTCGTACTGAGCGATTCGGGATCCTCTCTGACCCACTTTTAATAACCACCTTCACAAGGATAGTGTAGCAAGTATGCCAGCACCCAACGTCAGCGTCTCATTCTGTAATCGGACTCAGCCGTCACCGAGTCGAATCCAGAATCACTGCTCTTATTGTGCGTCACTCACGCACCTCGTATCATCGTCACGACTGACGAATCCTATCGTGTCACAATCGTCACTGCAACCTGAGTCTGTCCAACTCAATAAGACTCGTCTACGTCCATCGATAGCAGTGTCTGCCACACCCTCGTGCAGACCAAACTCACAAACATTCTGCAATCGAGACTCCCAAGACTACGCGGTCAACCCACCGCCGGTACCAACAGCTCAACACCCAACATCCACCGATCGGTCCACCTCTGGATCCGATCACAAGTACCACACTCCTGGTAACGAAATCATCTATTTGAGGTAAAAAAACATTTTGGGATTGGTTTCGTGTCAATCGAACATCGTTTCGATATAGTTCGGGTTGTCCGAAGGTTTAGGTTCGCGTTTAAAAATAGTTAGAAATTCCGGAAAATTACGGAACTTTAGTGAGGGGTTAAACCGATACCTTGTTCGGTTTTTTTCCTCCGACGTGAACGGCGGCTCTGCCCGGCCAACTTCCACATCCTCAGTTCCTCCTCCTCTCTCTGTCCTCTCAGTGATGACCACAGGTCAAGGGTGGGTTTGGATTTGGGTAAAATGGTGATCGGGTTTGGTTTGGAACAAAATGGAAAATGGATGCACAGTTAAGGGTTTGATGCATGAATGTGGGATGGTGGCCAGTGGATGAGTGACACTTGTCACTCATCCATTGGTTACTGAAAAGCAACTGGGCCCACTAAAGTCCAAAAGTTCCTCGTAAAACGCGTCACCGTGAATAGTAACTGGGAACTTCCGTGAACCGTAACTTCGCCGTCGAACGTCCGACTTCGACGTGCTGCCTGTCTACGGATTTGTATCTTCGTGATCTACATAACGGTACTCGGCCCTCGGCCATCGGACATCCCAGTCAAAAAGTTAACTTTTGGCCCCTATTTTCCAAAATTACCAAAATGCCCTTAAACTTCCGAACGTCATAACTTCCTCCTCGGACGTCAGAATCGAGCGTGCTACCTGTCTATGAACTCGTGACGTCACGAACTCCGTCACGGTCATCTTCCAAAGTCCATTTGACCGCCTGAATAAAAATTCAACGATTTACCCATTCTAGGGGCAAAATCGTCATTTCGCCCCAACGTCCGCTAATCCTCGCCTAATCTCTGATTAGTCTCGCTAATCCGTCATTAATCCTTAATTAATCTCGTTAATTTGGGACGGGTCGTCACACTCAAGAGTACTAGAACTTATTCTATGTCATTTTCAAAGCTTTTAAGTCAATAAACTCTCTGATTTTGGATATGATTAAGGCATTAGGATTAACACCATAAATTCAAACATCCATGTTCCTATTTTGTGCGCACAAGTTGCGACCCCCTTAGTTTTAACACTTTTGAGCCCACATTAAGTCTTTCTTTAATCACCATGATTATCTAAACACTTGAGCTTAGTATAGACATCATTTACCTTTTTTCCATAGACTCGGTTGAAGACATGAAGATTGTGTAAAGAGAAAATGATGATGTTGTGAAGATTTTTATGTGTATTATATGAATTTACTTTCTCAAATTTTTCTGTATTATTGACACAGGTTATTACCTTGATATATATATATATATATATATATATGTGTATATAAACAAAAAACAAAACAAAACAAAACAAAAAGGTTTGAGTCTCTATCAAGCTAATAAGGTTTGATTATGTAATGTTTGAGTTAAGTTCTTTACTTTACATTTGTAAACCCGACACAAAAAAATAAATTTGAGGCCCAACATGAAGAAATTAGGCCTATGTTCGAAGGGATGAATTCATGATATCATTGCACTAAGGTTGAGAAACTGTGTTATGTTTTGGGAGTCTATTGAGTTTTGGAACGAATTTGAGCACCACTTATCCTACATATTGCTTGCCTCTGAACTTAGCCCCATTACAACCTTCGTAAAAACCATATGATCCTTAAGATGGTAAATTTTGATTAGTTGAGTTTATCACTTTAGTAAGCTTATGGTTTTGGTTCATTTGTGCAAGTATGTTTAATTTTTATCTTGAGATGTTTGTTTGAAATTTTGCAAAAGTAATTTATTTCTATTATGTGAGCATTTTTCTCATATACTTTGAGTGCAAACACAAACCCTTACAAATTGAGTGAATTTATGAGTGCATATCCTTGTGAGTTGATTCATACTTGTTTTATTTATGTTGAGATCCATTTCACCATATTTACTCATTATCTTACTTGTTGAAATATTTTGTTATCATGTATTAACTCTTGAATTTCATATGTTTAAATGCTTTAAGTGAAATTTTTTTATGCCATAATTATAATAATGAATTAATTGAGACAATTGGTTACATGTTTACTTGTTTTGAATTCGTAGTTTAACTTTAGTATTTGCTAGGGACTAGCAAAGTTTAAGTGGGGGGGTATTTGATAGGTCGTTAATTAAGCATTATTTTATATTATTTTATACCCTTTATACTTAACTTTTAATATTAAAATAATAAAAAATTGGAGAAAATAATATATTTTTTGGGATTTTTACAGAAATAAATAAAGTTTGGAATTTGGAGCATTTTGACGAAAGAATCATCCGAATCGGAATTTTAACAAATAAGATATGATTGAAAAAAGGGAGACCACCGAAAATCTCATGAAATTTCAGTGGAAAGTTGCTAAAGAGCAGAATTCCAGCCAGAAAAATCTACAGCCCAAAGAAGCCAGCTCACGCGTTCGAAGATCGACTGCTGAATCCACAGTGCCTCGCTCGGCACACGCGCGCCGAATGTGTCCAAATCATGTAAGCGCGTCTTGTGCGGATCCCAGGCATTTCGTCGCCACGTGTGCGCCGACCTACCCTGCCCCTCTCCATCCTACTCCCGCCGAAAATCCCATCATTTTCCAGCTGGTCTCTGCAGAGCCACCTACAGCAGCCCTAATTGCTGATTTTTCAACAATTTTGGCTGATTTTCAAACATCTTTTCTCCAAAAATCACCCAATCTCATCATTTTACTTTTGAATTTTTTATTGTAAGTTGTATTTACTTTACTTCATTTTTTTTAGAGTTTTATTTGATTTTTTCCCCTATAAATAGGAATGTCATCTTCATTGTAGCCAGGTCCACATTTTTCCATTTCTTCCATTTTTCTTAGTTTTTAGTTATTGGTTTAGTTCTTTTGTTTCTCTTTTTTGAGAGACATTTTTAGGGATCATTTGTAACTTCTTTTGATTATTTATTTTAGTTTCATTTCCTTTATTTTGTTCTTAGTTTCATTTTCTTTATTTTGTTCTTAGAATTTCTTAAATTTCTCTTTAATTATGTTTTTATGCTTTCCTTAGGAAAAACCTAAGGTTGGGTAATTCTAAGGCAATTCAAGAGTTTTTAAGACCGAATTTCTTCTTCCATCTTCACAAGTTTCTTGCCGCTGTTCGGTGATTCTTGTGAAAAACCATCTTTTTCTACTTAAATTCTTATTATTGTTTTAAGTTTTATTTATAATTTCATATATGTGTTGGTATTTTCTTTCTAACATTTGTAAGTATGAATACAATCTCCATGTATTTTACTTTCTGAATATCTTTTACTTCATATGTTTTAGTGCTTCATATTTCAATTTGATGCTCAGTGTCGGTTGCTGTCGGTGCACTTAGCATTTGATTGAAGAGATTTTAATGTCGGCCGCTGTCGGTGCATTTAATCACAAACTTAAGGTAGATCATATTGTAAGTAATAATCCGTTATTCGGTGCATTTATAATATGAAAAATGTATGCATGTAATAGAGATGATGAAGGTAGGATTTCCTGATTTGTTCAATATAAGCATGATGTTAGAGTGTTGGTAAAAAATTGTATTTAAAGGAAGTTTATTTTAGGAGTAGTTTTAAATCATGTTATTGTTAATTTTAATTTAATTCTTAGTTACTATTTTCTTTAGTTTAGATTACAAATCTTTTCAAACCCCCCCTTCCCCCTTTTTATTCTTTTATTTTTTTTTATTCATTAATTTTTTATTCTTTAATTCATTTATTCACTAATTATTTTATTATTTTATTCATTATTCTTTTTCACTAACAAATTATTAATGTTCCCTAATTTCTCCGGTTAAGAACGATCTCTATTTACCAATACTACATCTACATAAAAAGAGTTTAAATTGTATAATACTCGAATTAGGTGTTTAATTTAATGCGTAGTTTGAGCGTTATCATAAACCAAACACGGAATCATACAATTATCTCTTAAATCACATTCCATTAATCAGGCATTGAGTTAACATCATAAACAAGCAAGGTTCAAGGCTTACTTGTCATGGAAGCCATCAATGAAGGTACTGATTTGTGATGTCCTTATGCAAGAGATCTCTTCTCATAACCTTTTATCAATTCTAACATGATATAGGACAAGTGTATTCATAATCAGATAGTTGGAGAAGAGAGACCATGATATCTATTTATAGAGGAGCCTCAAAACTAGCCATACCTAACACAAAATTGATTTAAGGCAATTCCTCCCAAACTGCTACATTTGAATTCAAATCAAATTGACTTCCCACTCAAAATGTATATTTAAGTTGTAAGTCCATATTTAGGTTAATGTAGTTAGTTCAAGAAACCTCACATCTCTTACAATTTCCCATATGAGTTTTCTTAAACTAGCTACATGAACCTTAGTGCACGCATGAACTCATATTAATATACTTATAGTAATTTCTTATTGAAACACGAATACAGTGTATCAAATTAGGGAGCTTTGGATAACATAGTGTAAGGTAATCCACACCAGCATTCCAAAATCACATGTAATTCATATTAATGATGTTTGTTGTCAAAATGGAAATTTGGTTTGAGAAGATCTTTGGTACCAGAATGATCTTCCCACATGAGTTTGTTGGTCCTATAATACACAAGGTTCTTCAACATAATGACAATCATTTAAATAACACACTAAATCTTATAAGACGTCGAGTAAATAACTTATAAGTGAAATCTGTCAAATTCATAAACAATAGATTCTTATCTAACAACATGATCACTAATATAGATCAGTGCATTGTGGTTTGTTCCCACATTCAAACATTAAGTGAGCTTTGAAAGCTCATCTTATCAACAAATCTGTGGAAAGAAATGACATGCAGTGCCTTAATTAGAGGATCTGCAATCATCTTATATGTACTGAGATGCTCAATGTCAATGATGCCTTCACTTACCTTATCTTGGACTGCCAGATACTTGATATCCATGAACCTTGATGATTATGATCTTCTATTATTCCTAGAAAAAATATTTTTGCAGTGTTGTCATAGTACAACTTCAAGGGTTTTTCAATGCTTCGAACAACTTTCATGTTGATAATTAGGTTTCATATCCATACAGCTTGTCTAGCTGCCTAAAAAAAACCAATGTACTCAGATTCCATAGTGGAAGTGGACTTGGTAGTTTGCTTCTTGCTTCTCCACGAAACATCTCTTCCTACCAGCATAAACATATATCCATTGGTTGACATACGATCATCAATGCATCCTCCAAGATCAATATCACTGTAACTTGTCAATTCCAACTTTTCAACTTGCTGATAGGTTAAGACATATGATTGTGTCCATTTCAAGTACCTGTGTACTTTCTTACCAACATTTCAATGAGCCATTCTAGGATTTAATTGAAACCTTCCCAGTACACTTAGAGAAAAAGCCAAAGCAGGTCGAGTGCACACTTGTGCATACATCAAACTCCCAATGAGTGAGGCATAAGGCTTGTTCTTTATAGCTTCTATCTCAAAATCACTTTTGCGACATTGATCAGGAGAGAATTTGTCACGACCCGACTCCACTAGCACGATATTTTCTTCCTTGGGCCTATGTCCTCACGACTTTGTGTCTGGGAACTCATGCGCAAATTCCTACCGGGTCACTATCCTCGGATTGCTTCACCCCAACCTCGCTTAATTTTGGAATTCCAAAGGAATCCAAAGCCAGTGTGCTCGTAAAAGACCTCGTTGCTAGGAAGACATCTTCCACAAATATAAGGCACTTCACATTTCCCTCCCCGAGCGATATGGGATTGCTAACCATTCTTACTTCCCAAGTTCACGGATCTTGCTCACCGGTCTTTCTCACCGGTCTTGCTTCCCAAGCTCACGGGTCTTGTAAAATTTGTCACCTTTTGTGATTGGCACATCATTTCCATTACAACTCTCCATGTTGAATCTCTTAAGAACTCTATCAACATAGTTCTTTTGAGATAGTCCCAACATCCTTCTTGATCTGTTCCTTTCAATTTCTATGCCCAAAAACAAAATGAGCAACTCCCAAATCCTTCATATCAAAGTTTTCAAACAGCATCTTCTTTGTATCATGAAGTAATTGATTATTTGAACTAGCAAAGAGGATGTCATCTACATATAGGACCAAGAAAATGAAATTTGATTTCATGTAAATGCAGTTGTCAAATCTATTTTACACAAAGCCATGAGATGTGACAACTTCATCAAATTTGAGATACCAATGCCTTTAAGCTTGTTTGAGTCCATAAATCGACATGTTTAGATTGCAGACCCAATTTTCTTTCCCTCTTTCAATGAATCCTGGAGGTTGTTTCGTGTAAATATCTTCATTTAGGTTTCCATTCAAGAATATTGTTTTTATATCCATTTGGTACAATTCTAAGTCAAAATGAGATGTTAGTGCCATTATTATCCTAAAGGAGTCTTTGTTGGAAAAAAGTGAGAAGGTGTCATTGTAATTCAAAGCATGTTTTTATGTGAATCCTTTTTCCACTAACCTTGCTTTCAATCTTTCAACTTGTCCCACTGCATTGTTTTAGGTCTTTAATACCCATTTACATTGTATTTCCTTTCTCTCATCTTTGGCTTCTACTAGGGACCAAACATTGTCCTTCTACATTGAATTGTGTTTCTCTTACAGTGCTTACTGTCTTGGAGCTTCTCATTACATCTGAGTAAGAGATGGGATCAGATTCATCTCTAATGTCAAAATCGATATCATGCAGGTACACAAAATAGTCACTTGAAATGGCAGACTTCCTAGTTCTTTGAGATTTCCTAGTTGCACTTTCTGTAGGATTCTGACTGGGCAAGGTGTTTTCCTATGTTTCTGGTTCTGTGACTTCATTTCCCACTAGTAGAATTACTTTTGTTGCATCTGACACAGGCTGCTAATGTAAGGACCCATGCCTTAGAGGCATGGTTAGCAATCCCACATCGCCCGAGGGATCTGGGGGATAAACCTTATATGTGTAGGCGTGCATTTATCCAACAAGTGCCTTTTTGAGAGCTCACTGGCTTTGGATTCCTTGGGAACTCCAAAGTTAAGAGAGTAGAGACTGGTGCAATCCCAAGATGGGTGACCCACTGGGAAGTTGCACGTGAGCTCTCGAGAACAAAACCGTGAGGGCTGGGCCCAAAGCGGACAATATCTTATTAGAGAAAGTCAGGTCGTGACAGCTGATTTGGAGCTTCACTTCTACTTGTAATAGATCTTAAGGTCTGCATTTCTATAATTATTGATACAATGTTGCTTGTATATGGAACAACAACTATGGTATCCTTTGAAACTTCATCGAAATTAAAACTTCTTATCTTTATGTTTACTAAGTTCAGAATCTTCAATAAATGTACAATTTTGAGATTCAGCTATTCTTGTATGAGAACCAAGGTAGTAGAACCTGAACCCCCTAGATATTTCTAAATATCCCACAAAGAAGCAGTTGGTTGTCCTTTCATCCAGTTTCCTAGCATTTAGGTTATACAACCTAGCTTCACTTCTACAGCCCCAATAATGGAAATGGTTCATACTTGGTTTTCTTCCTATCCAAAACTCATAAGGAGTTGAGCTCACTGCTTTTGATGGAATCCTATTCAAAATATAGTTTGTTGTCTTTACAACTTCTCCCCAAGGATATTAGGCAAACTAGACATTGACATCATACTGACCACCATTTCTCTTAATGTTCTATTTCTCTTTTCTATTGTTCCATTTTGGGAAGGTGTTCCTGATGTGGTGTATTGGGTTCCAATGCCTTGTTGTTCTAGGAACAAGGCAAAAAGTCCTTTATTTTTTCCAGCCTATGTGTATCTACCATAGCACTTCCCTCCACGATCTGACCTCACTGTCTTTATCCTTTTATCAAGTTGGTTTTCAATCTCTAATTTGAAGCTTTTAAAACAGGTCAAAACTTGGGCTTTTTTAGAAATCGGAAAACACTTGAATACCTTGAAAAATCGTCTATGAATAGAACATAATAAGAGTTTCCACAACTTGTTATAATTAGAAATCGACCCCAGACATCAATATGGATTAGTTGTAAAAGATTTTCACTTCTGGTGGATTTTGACTTGTTATTAAAACTACTGGGTTTTCCTTTTATGCAGCTTTATAATGAACTTAAGACATAATTGACTACTCTGATACCAATTGTTAGATTTCAATGATGTAAACCAAACACATGATCATACAAATATCTCCTAAATAACATTCAATGAATCAGACATTGGGTTAACATCATAAACAAGTGAGGTTCAAGGCTTACTTGCCATGGAAGCCATCGATGAAGGTGTTGATCCGTGATGTCTTTATGCAAGAGTGTTGATGCATAAATCTTCCAGACTTGTAGAATTCCTTCTCAATCCCTATAAACAATAACAAAAAATAAACAAGGTTAAAGTTGAAGCCCGAAGAGGGTGGTTCAACCAAGAACGCTCTGATGCCTAAGTCAACTTAATCGAGAGAATAAACAAGCAAAATATTGGTAAGAGTTTTTAAATTACCTTTAGAGGTGAGTGAGGTATTGTATTTATAGTGGAGCCATGAGAGTTACCAGAATGTCTGATTGGTTGAAAGATATATTATCTAATAGATGATTATACGGGGAGAAATAGCTATTATTAACTATATATAATAATAATAAATCATTCACAAAAAGATTATTTATTATTGACATTAATCCGATTAATTAATATATTCAACTGGTAAATATAACAATTTAATGCGGAGATCATGTCATGTCGTCATCGTATATACGAGGGGTGATATCGACATTATGAGAATTATAGGTCACGTGGCAGTTCCATAATCTTTCAGTAATTTATGGTCCCACAAATGGTCCCACATCATTTTGGAATTCAAGGAATCCTAAGAGATATATTTTTTATTGTGGTCCCGAAAAACCATTTTTTAGAAGAGTAGGACTCTACTTTATCTTGAATATTCACTTGTATAGTTGAAATCCCTTACACCACTGAACGAGGCCCATTGAATTTCAGAGTTTAACTCCAAGTTGAAGCCGAAAGCTCGTTGGACCTAGGGTTTCCTAAGATGAGCATTAGTAGCCCACTTTAAACCATTTAGGGTTTCTTTTTTCTTGGTATCATTGCAGGTGAACCAAGAGTATCCGGAGGTGTGACAAGTGTTGGTAGTGCACGGTTGGCATGCGAATTTGTGCGTTTGCGAGTGTTGGTTGCATGTTGGAGTGAGAAGCTGTGAGGTGTGGCAACTTGGCTTCTCAGTTGGAGTGGTACATTTGTACAAGGCGAGATGGGGTAGGAGTGGGGCTAGCGCAAGATGATGTCAATCATGGGAAGTTAAAAAAGGTGCAAACATGTGGTTGTTCCCACATGGGTGGTTGCGCAGGGAGGTTTGCATGGGTGATTGTGCAGGGACGCTACATGACTTGACTTCTCCATTGGAATGGTGCTGCTCTGCTTTTTGGCAGAGTGGCGCATCAGGTTGAGCGGACTGGGCAAAAGGAACTCATGTGGAGCAGGGAGTCGAGCTTTTTCTTAGTGCACAGGCATGGAGTCGATGTTGGGTGCCTCCTTATTTTGCTGCATTTTATGCTATCTTTTTTTTTCTGTCCCAAAGCAGATTTTCTTTTAATTTTTTTTCTCTGCAACAAAGCAGTGATTGGTACCTTTTTTTGTAATGAAATTAGTTTTTGTTTTACGTTTTCTTTTACTTCCGCCTCCCACCATGTAAGATATAATAAAATATGTATTATATGTTTATTATATTTTAATATATATATATATATATATATATTCTTTTGTTGTTTTAGCTCTTTGGAAGATTTCAGGAGTTATGGTTTTCTAATTGCAGTGATTCAAGTGTTGGTTCACTCTACTCTCTGAGACGATCATTTCAAGATGCATAAAGACATGATCTTGGTAAAATATTGAAGAAATCATTTTGTGCAGCACCAAGTCATAAGACCATCTGATGGCGTATCCCGAATTTTGTTAGAGCTTCTGACCTTAAGAGAGGACAGAGTTGACATCAAGATACTCTTTCAATCGACATGCTCGGGATGCTTTGTGGATAAAAGAGCTTGGTGCATTAACAGACTTATCATCTTCAAGTGTGGGTGGATCCAACATCAAGGTTTTCAACGAGGGAGGCACGAAGTCCCATGACTTAAAGTGAAGTGTGGCACAACTCAAGGCTAGGCGTGTTCCAGCTGCGAGGCGAGGTTTGTTACAGCTGCAAGGCAAGGTGTGTTACAGCTGCAATGAGGGACATTCTACGGTGTAAGGTGAGGTGAAACAAGCTAAGGCATGGTTGGAGTATGAAGTGATGCATCAAATGATGTGAGGCATTATTTTATAATAACCATGCAAGTGGTAGTTGTCGAGGGTTTCATTAACAAGAGGCGAGACATCCTATGACTTGAAGTGAAGTGCGTCGCAACACAAGTGTTGGAGTACAAAGCAATGGGCTATATGACATGAGGCAAGACATGCCATATTGTGAGGCGAGGTTTCCCATGACACAAGGCAATGAATATGGTGTCATGGAGTGACTGAAGCTTTTTGAGGAATTTTTTTTATTGGCAGAGGACCTACTAGAGACTTGAGATTCCAAGTTGAGCTCAAAATGAGGTGGCAGCAAGGTGAAGCATAAAGATGGAGGACCGATCATGCCCCATGTGAAGCTCAAGATGTTGTACACCATTGCCCAATTGGAGGAAGAGATCTTGGAGGTGTCATCATCTCGACGCTGAAAGAAAGTGACGTGAAGACACGTACTGCAAACGTCATCGATGGCACGCTTAATGTTACCCGCCGCTACTTCTATAAAGTCAAACGATGCTTCTCATTATTGTTGGAGCTGCAATTGCCATTTTGAATGATGGTATAGTTATGCTTCTAAATCTTTGCCCATCGAAAATGGGCATTGATCTCGAGGTGAGTGTTATGAGGACACAGAGCACCAGGTCATCGTCCCATCCCGAAGTTGAAGTTACTTTTGTAGAGTCAAGCTATGGTTGAGTTGCTTTCACCGAGTTAGGTTCCATTGAAATCTCTGCAGTAGAGTCATTCATTATTGAGGTTTTTCTTAGGAGAGATGTATCACTAGAGCTGCTTATGCAGAATCAAGCATTTTCGTAGTTGCTTCAGCATTGTCACAAAGTTAAGCAATGGTGAATTTGTTTTTTGTAGTGTCAACTTGTGACGACCCGAAAATTCGAAAAAGAAAAAAATTGGAAAAATTGGAAAGAAATGACAATTTTGCCCTTGATTTTGAGGGCCGAAAGTTGAATTTTTGATCGGGACCTTGTTTGGACTTTTCGGAAGGACCGTTGGATAGGCCTCAAGATGTTGAATCCGTAGACAAGCGGCATGCGTTAATCGGAGGTCGGATGTGAAAGTTACGGACCTAGGAATGCGAAGGGAAATTTGGTCATTTGGTAAAGAAGGGTAAAATGGTAATTTTGGTAACCTAACTTTATGATTAATCGTAGGAAGCTCAGTTAGTCCTTGGGGTGACACATGTCACCTGTGAATATGGCATTAGTGGAACTATGGTCGTGTGTGTGTCGTGTGATGGCTATGGCTCCATGGCTCCTAATTGATTAAGTGTAGATCATCAATTGTATTCAAAACCATGGAGGCGGCAGGGAATTCTCTCTGTACCGTCTGGCTAATTGTGAGAGGAAATGAGTGAGGAAGAACAGGGGAGAGAAAATAGAAGGGAACCATAAAACCCGAAGCCTACTCTTGATCAATTGAGATTCAATTGTTGAAGTTGAGACCAACCCAAGTCGAAATAAGGTAAGAGAGAGTTTTCTGGAATCATTTCGCGTCGAACCGCGTCCAAATTGGGAAAAAATGATGGAGGAAAGGTCAAGAACTGAAGCTTCAAATCTCTTAAAAATTCGAGATTGAGTTCGAGTTATGGGAAGCATTGAATGATGAAATTGAAGTTGTAAAACTATTTAGAATGATGCTACGATGCTTCTTGATGAATCAATTGCAAGAAAACAATGAGAATTGATTGAGATTGAGGGGTGAACAGTAACTGCGACAGTGTGGAAATTGGGAGGTTGAGTTTGATGGTTTAAAGGTAAGTTTTTGTGTAATTAAGATTACAGGACCTCAATTAGAGTTATAACGATGCTATAGGATGAATTAATTGTGGAAATTGACCACGAATTGGGCAGGATTGAACCGGGTTGCACCGCAGAACCCGTTTGCAGGGAATTGGGCGGGAGAGACGACACTGTAGCAAGGTACTGTACACGGCGCGTGGGCTTCACACGCAGCGGCTTGCGGCGGCGCATGAGGACGCATGAGCATGATTCCCAAGGTGAGGTCAACATGACTTTTATTCTATGTAATGTAACGAACATTTTGGCTTTGGGTTCGAGTCAATCGGACACCGTTTCGATATTGTTTTAAGGGTCCGAAGGCTTATGTTACGCTTTTAATTCATATTTAATTTCCGAAAAATTATGGGAAATTAATAGGATATTAATTGAGTCATTAGTGACCCTTAATGATGATTTTTGGCAGGACTTGGGATTCCTAAAAAATGTCAGAAATTACAAAAAAAAACGTGCAGCTCAGAATCGAGCGGTTTGGACGATGTGTGAGTGGGCGTGTTTTATAAACTGTTATGCATGCATAGTTAAATGTTTTACATGATTGATTGCATGATTTGATTTTCAATGATGTCATGGTGATTTGGCATGATTAATTGTGATTAATGATTATTTTAATCGGTCTTTTGGGTACGTTTTACGAGGAATGTGTAAATGATATTTTGGGCTAGGCCCGGAGTCAACAAGGTTTTAAAAAGGATATTTTGCCTTGGTTTGAAGTCAAGGGTATGATTGATATATGTTTGTGGTATGGATTGTGTTTGTGATTGTGGATACTGGACTATGTATGGATGGTGCGAGTGCAGTTTCTAGACGTGACTCGGATGGTGCCTTGAGTGCGGTTCCCGACCGTCTAGATGGTGCGAGTACGGTTCCCAGACATGACTCGGATGGTGCCTGAGTGCAGTTCTCGAGGTGGCCTACGCGTAGTGCGGATTGATTGATTGATTAATTGATTGTGCACTTGTGAGTAGTGTTGTTTGATGTTGATTGTGATTGCGTACTGGTATTGAGTACGGGTTTTGGTCATTCTTTGCTTACTGGCATTGAGTACGGGTTTTGGTCTTTGTGGCCAGGTTAGTGTTTTCATATATTTGGCTTGAAAACTGGGATTTGATACTTTTTATGTGATTTGGCTAGAAAGCCGGTGATTGTTATTCATATGTTTGACCCTATGCATGAATGGTTTGATAAACTAGAGGGGAAAATGGTCTATTTGAAATGTATTTTCAAAGGCTATTATTTTTGTCCACTCACACCTTTTGTGTTTTGATGACCCTTCAGGCCGTGGCACAACGTTCGGGGTTGATCGAGAGGCGGAGGCATGAGCGGAAATCAGTACAGTTATCCCTTGTCTGACAAGTGCTGAGGGCTAATTTCGGGACTTCAGTTGACTTGTCAGACGAGAGCAGGACCGGGCATGGTTATCAAAGTTCAGTTGGGACAAGTCCTGTCACAACTAGTACTGAACTTTCTTTTGCAGAGTTAAGCAGAACTGAAGTTGATTTTGTGAAGCCAATTATGCAAAATGAGCGATGCTGAGGAGTTGCTCCCATTGCTTAAAGAAGGCCACAGACGATATGTCACCTAAAGTCTGCGATGGAGCTATTAAAGGCCTCCAAGGTTAAAGGTCGCAAGGTTGACAAAGAGACTCTGAGGTCATGTCAGTCCCTCGTGATGAGCTTCACGATTTGTATTGGCTTGTAGCTAGATCTTAGCGTTGAATAAATTCTTGAGCATTCAACTTGTGAATTACTAACTTCTTTAATCTTAATGAATAGAAGACTTCCATTTTATGAGTGTTTTGTGATTCTCGACAGATTTGACCTTTGCATACTAATGTCATTTGACTTCATTTTAGCTCTGAATCGAGTGCGGTTGGTAGGGTTCGAATGCTCACTTCCATACCTTTTTAGCACTAATAAGCTCTCTTTGAGGAAGTAAAATTTGAGCTTGGTACGTTTGAATGAATCTTGAAGCTATGTGTTGAAACTCGTAGTCGACCTTCGCGCACTAAGACATTTGCACAAGATTTGTCATGTCATGACCCGGTATTGCTCCCCTTAGTGGGGATGGGAAGCGATCTTCATTAACTTTTCCAATTCCAACAAGTTCATTTGTTAGGTAAGAGTGATAGATTCTTGGGAATGTTCTTGAGTAGTATGTACCTCATTGTTGGTTAACTGCATTGAACTTAGCCGTCAAGTAGATTGTTCTAAGTTTCTTGAGGTGATGACTCAGTTCTTTGAGGTGAAGGTTGTACTTTTCCCTTTGTAGACGTGCTTAGAGCCTTTCGTAGGTGAAGTCTTTGAATGCTTCGCTAGTGAAAGGATTTGGTGCTTCACAAGTGCAAGTGTTGATAGGTTGCGAGCTCAAGGCATTATTGCTTTGATGAACAAAGATGTTGATTCTTCGTAGGGAAAGGCCTTGATGCCTCGCTAGTGAATATGTTGCTTCATGTGTGAAGACCTGGCTACTTCATGGGCAGAAGGCATTGATACTTTGTGAGCAAAGGATTTGATGCTTTGTTGGAGGGAGGCATCACTTCTTCACAAGGCGAAGGTTTTGATGCTTTACAGATAAAGGTGTTGATACTTCACGGGCCAAAGGCATTGACACTTTGTAGATTGAAGACGTTTATGCTTTGGTAAGCAAAGATGTTGATTCGCTGAAAAAGGCGTTGTTACTTCATGAACAAAGTCACTAAGGCTTCGATAGGTGAAGGCATTGGTGCTTCGTAGTCGAAGCATTAATGCTTTGATAAAATAAGGTGTTTATGCTTCGTAAACAAAGTCGTTAATGCTTCAGTAGGTGAAGGCATTGATCCTTCAATAGATGAAGGAATTGATGCTTCGGTAGACTAAGGCTTTGGTGCTTTGGTAGTCGAAGGTTTTTACTCTTTACGAGTCATAAGTGTTGACACTTTTTTGCAAAAAGTCTTGGCTTCTTCGCTGGCTTAAGGTTCTGGCTCTTCATGCACGATGGTTTTGATGCTTTGACTGTTGAAGATGTAGATGCTTCGTTAGGCGAAGATGTTGACAATTTGTTGGGACGAAGGTTTGGCTACTTCATTAGCCTAAGGTGCTGATTCTTTATGCACGAAGGTGATGATGCTTCGATGGTTGAAAATGTTGACACTTCATTGGGCGAAGGCTTGGCGCTTCAATTGGAAAAAGCATTGATGCTTCAACAAAAGAAGGCATAAAGTGCATCACATGTCGAAGGCTTGGATGCTTCTTGTGAAAAGGCTTAGAGTGCTTCACATTGTGAAGGCTTAGATGCTTCTTATGAGGATTAGTGTGCTTCGCATGGCGAAGGCTTAGATGCTTCTTATGAGAAGGCATAGAATGCTCCATGTGGCGAAGGCATAGATGTTGCTTATGAGAGAGCTTGGAGTGCCTCGTATGGCGAAGGATTAGAGTGCTTTATATGGCAAAGGCTTAGATTCTTCTTATGAGGAGGCTTAGAGTGCTTTGCGACCCGAAGGTTTGGATGCTTCTCATGAAAAGGCTTGGATTGTGCTTCGTGTGACGAAGGCTTGGATGCTTCTCGTGTGAAGGCTTGGAGTGTTTCACATGAACAAGACTTGGAGTGTTTCACATGGTAAAGGCTTAGGTGCTTCTTATGAGAAGGCTTAGACTGCTTCACATGGCGAATGGTTAGATGATTCTTATGAGAACGTTTATAGTGCTTCACATGGTGAAGGCTTGGATGCTCATTATGAGAAGGTTTGGAGTGCTTCGCGTGGTAAATGTAACGACCCGAACTTTCATAAATAATATTTTATTGAAAAATGACCATTTTGCCCCTGAGGGGGGGGGGGGGGGAAGTTAGCTTTTGTCCCAGGAAATATTTAGGATTTTGACCAATGACCATGACGTAGATTGGGACGTCACGAGTCCGTAGGCAGGCGGCATGTCGAAAACGAACGTTTGACGGAAAAGTTATGGTCGCAGTGAGCGAAATCGATTAAATTTACGAACCGAGAAAAAAATTAAAATAATACTAAAATATTAAAATCTGATTTAATCTAGAATTAATCTGGACCCTTAGATGAGTGACAAGTGTCACTCATCCCACACTCACTTTTTCCCTAATATGTGGATCTTGCCCCCATTGGTTAATTAAATTATATTTTATTCCCTCTCAACCAACCCCAGCTGTCCATCTCATCCCAGCAAAGCCATCTGCACCCTTCATTCCATCTTCTTTTCTTTTTATATCTGATCAGACATCTCTTTCTCTCACTCTCATTCTTCTCTTCAACTGTGAAGAACAAACCCCTTTCCCTCACGTAGTACAAACCCTCACCGTCCCTCAAACTTCATTCCCCACCTCAGCTCAACATCTTCATCCTCTTCACCTTCATCATCACCGTCATCACTAGCTACCATCATCATCTTCCCTATGCTGTGACCCGAACACCACCCCAGACCCATGAAGGACGAACCAACCAAAAATCCAAATCGTTCAACCACGCAGCCACACCTTGAACCAAGACCAAGATTAGGACCGTTAGCACGTCTGGACATCTGACGAACTGACGGGAGACTCACGGCGGAGGTAAGCCGGAAAACCCGAAACCTCCTCTGTTTTGTTCCCAATTTTGAAATCTTGGGTTTGACGTGTTTGGGCTACCCTTGTCTGTTGAGTCACGTTCTAGGGACTGAGACGAGTCTGTAGTGGCCAATTTTGAGGCTGGACGTGGCCTGACGTGATAGGGAAGACGACCGAAAAAATTGGGTCGTGAACCTTCGACCTAGATGTAGAGATCTCGCCTTTTTCTTCTAGTTTTGAGTCCAAAAACTTGTAATGTAAGCTTAGATGAATTCATAGGATCAAACTGCACTGGAAATGGTGGCCGGAAATGGAAGTTCTGGTCGGGTCATGGTCGTGGGTCACGGCGGTCTGGTTACTAGTTTTCGGTAGGAACCAGCTAAACGACAGTTCTTTTTTTCGGTGGGAATCGGCCTAGTGACAAGGATGCTAACATCATCATGCTGATGTCATGTTGACATCATCATGTCAGACATGTCAGACCAGTGACCAACCAGGGAGTGACACGTGTCATCTGACACCTATCAGGGATGACGTTATGCTGACGTCAGCAGTATTAACCAGCGCGTTGACCAGTTGCGTGGGGGCACATGTGAACAGTATTTTTGGTGGAACTAGTACCATTTTCAAGCTTTCGAAGATACAAATCTAATGGTAGTGGTTTCGTGTCGTTCGGAGATCGTTAAGTTGGTCAAATTAGGCTTTAATGCCTCGGGAAGCGTGTTCAGACGGCTTTCCCTGGCCGATTTCATTCTAAGGCTTCATGATTGAGATGTAGGGACCTATAGTGACCTTTTTTGTGTACTTTGGACTTGACAGGGATTGTACGTTAGCACCGGGACAGATTTATACGTTCAGTTAGTGGTGGGACGAGACTGTGAGTGTGCCTTTGATTTCGTTTAAACCCATGCATGCATAACTGTTTTAATTACTATATCTATATGATTGAATCAAAGTATCTTATTATCTTGAGTCATTATCCTTGCACGTATTACGAGGTTTGGGCATGAGACCCGTCTAGTTAGTTATGCACTGTTTTGAGTTAAATATATATACGGATTTCGATGCTTATCTTTAGTTCTACACTGTATAGGCCTACCCTAGTGATATTGTCTCCTCCGGATGTTGGTACCCTGAAGTCGTCATGGCGCATTGCCTACGAGGGGTCATTCTACGGAGGGACCGAACTGTAGAGTGACTTAGGAGTAGGATTGCTATGGTTGCACGTCTGGGATGTCATACCCGGACTAGGTTCGGGATTTGGACTTGGGATTGAGACCCCGAGTGGCACGCGTAGCCTTGGGACTGTGACCTTATTAGACGTCTGGGACGTCAGGCATCTGGGAGGTCAGGGTTGGGATGTATAGTGCAGCGGTTGATGTTATGATCATGATTAAATTACTCTGTTATTGCTTATATGATATACTACTATGGTTTTCGATTCTGATGAATGCATGTTTTGGAAAACGGAGGGGTAAAACCGTATGTTTACTTTATGGCTTAAACTGTTTTATAAACTTTATGTTTCTGGCCCACTCATCTTTCATTATTTTATTGACCCCTCCAGGCCGTGCTACTGAGGTGGACGAGGATCCCGAGGCAGAGACATAGATTGACGTTGCGCACCTGAACCCACTTCTGGGTAGGTTGGCACGTGGGGAGTCCTTAGGAGTCGTGCTCAATAATTGTTTTAAACTTTCCCTTGTCTAACACTTTTTTAATTTTGGACGTTTTGTATGACTTATTTATGGATATTTATGCATTTGACATTTCATAAGGGTAAAATTGGTATCCTAAGGTTGTGTGTCAGACAAGAGCACGGCATGTCTCAGGTGGTCCTAGGGGGATCGGGACAGGTCCTGTCAGTAAAGGCTTGGATGCCTCTCATGAGAAGGCTTAGGTGCTTCTTATGAGAAGGCTTAGAGTGTTTCGCATGGTGTAGGCTTGGATGCTTATGAGAAGATTTAGAGTGCTTTGTGTGGTGAAGGCTTATATGCTTCTTATGAGAAGGCTTAGTGTGCTTCGCATGACGAATGATTAGATGCTTTTTATGAGAAGGCTTAGATGCTTCTTATGAGAAGGCTAGGTGTGTTTCACGTGGAAAAGGCTTAGACCCTTATTATGAGAAAACTTGTAGTGCTTCACATGACAAAGGCTTGAGTGTTTTGCGTGGCAAAGGCTTGGAGTGCTTCACGTGGCAAAGGCTTGTAATGCTACGCATGGCGAAGGCTTGTAGTGCTTTGCGTGGCAAAGGCTTAGATGCTTCTTATGAGAAGGTTTAGAGTGGTTCACATGGTGAAGGCTTGGAGTGCTTCGCGTGGCAAAGGCTTGGATGCTTCATATGCGGAAGGCTTAGAGTGTTTTGTACAGTGAAGGCTTGGAATGCTTTGCATGGAGAAAGCATGGGTGTTTCTAATGCCATGTAAAACTGTTTAAGTAAAATCTCAAGTCCTTTGTTCATTTTGTTGAAGACACTTTTGCAACAGAAACAAAAACTAATATGGATTGTGCCGAAACTGTTCACCTTTAAAGTAGGATCCTTGTAGTCATCTCAAATGATACTTTCTGTAGCTTTATGGGCAAGGTATTCAGTGCATTACTTCTCCTTCTCAAGGTCCGTAGTTTTCATAGACACATCATAGCAATTGTGATAGGCTTACCACCCACTCTTATCGACCTTCTCTTGGTCGCCTTTGATGGGTGATGGCCTTTTGAATTAGGAATTTTACTTGATTTCATTGTAGGTTCAGTGGAAGGACACATAGAACTGCTTACTAAACTTCCTTCAAGTCAGGGCGTCGAAAGTTGGGGTTGCTTTTTGTTTGTTTTATTCGCTTGGCGTGACTTCCACGTTAGTATATAATGTGTCATGTTGAGGAAAGGAGTTGCAAAGCCTATTTTCCTCGCGTCTCAGTCTCCTAAACACGTGAATCTGATTGTGAATATATCTCACCTTCTTCAATGCAGTGGTTGGTCCAACTTGAACTCCTATTTACTTAACCACTGGGGTGAGTTTTTGTGCTTTGAGAAGATTCTTGATCTGTTCGACTTCCTCGCTTGTACTTGACGTGTGATAGAGTTATCACATGCCATCCAATATGTCATACACCAAGGTTGATGTTGAACCTATGCACTAGTTCCACAAGTATAGCTTTCTTCGTCAAAGTCGCTTGGAGATGTGTCATGGGACATGGTCCATTACTTGAAATTAATGATGCTTGGTTGCCACCTTCCAGATCTCTGTCATGTTAGAATCCTCAGAGGTATCGATCTAGCAACCTTTAGATGTCTTTATCATGCAGTATGCCTTGCTGAGGAGGAAAACAGCATCGAGTCAAGTGGTGCCATCTTCCTCAGGTCACCATTATCAAAGCGTGTGGGTATGTTGGTGAGTATGTCCCATCATCCATTCTAAAGTAGCTAGAATGCCTTGAGCCTTCCTCGAATTGTTCACTTGAGCAAGTGTGTGCAATTTTGGAAATTGAATGATGTTGTTGGCTCCTTACGTGGTACTCAACATGTGACAGTTCTTCGACGTGCCTCCTAGGTCATTTATGGGCTAATAGCCTTGGGTGATGTTGGCTTCTTATTCCATGAGTGCATATTCTTTTCGAGAATCACTTGTGTGACGCATCTCGTGAAATTGTTCGACAATGGACGTGCTCCTTACTGGTGTGCCTGGGGATGTTCCTTTATTTGTTTGAGAGGTGCACTACATCTCCTAGTAGTTTTAGCTGTTTCGATGTCTCCTAGAAGTTGTTTTAGGAGCTTTGATTGTACTTGATCTTGGTTGCTTAGCTCTTTGACTAGCTGTGATAAGTCAATTTGAGGGTGCAAATGTTATAGCACATGCGCATGTCGCATAGAGTGTTGGGACTTATTCCTCGAGCTCTAGCGGCGCGGTGTTTCGTCACGTTTTTCGTAGGCTTGAGTGCTTTCTCGTGCAATGTATGTCTTGAGAAGCGTTAGACTTATGCTTTGAGCTCTAGTGGCAAGGTGTCACGCCACATTCTTCATGAGCTTGATTGTGTTCTCATACATGGCGTAGGTTATTCAGAATCCTCCGAAGTTCTGAGTCAGTGTGGAGCCAATTTGGGGCTTGCTGTGACACCTTTCTAGCCAATCGCCTATTCGCGAGTGGGAAGGTTGTAACGACCCATCCCGAATTCTAGGATTATATTAGTGGCTAATCACAATTAGTGAGGTTAATCGATGATTAGAGGTTAATCGATGATTAGTGAGGTTAATCGATAATTAGTTGAGCGAAATCGGACGAACGATGCAAAATGACTGTTTTGCCCCTAGTCGTGACAAAATGTTGACTTTTCATTTTGGAGGTCAAATGGACTTTGACCGATGACCGTGACGTAGTTGGTGACGTCATGAGTTCATAGACAGGTGGCACGTTCAATTCTAACATACGGGGAAGAAGTTATGACGTTCGGAAGTTTAGGGGCATTTTGGAAATTATGGTTAAAAGGAGGCAATTGTTGACTTTTTGACCAGGAGATCCAATGGCCGAAGGCCGATGACCGTTATGTAGATCGGGTCGATACGAATCCAAAGACAGGCGGCATGTTGAAATCGGATTTCGAACGGGGAAGTTATAGGTCATGGAAGGTCGATTTCACTATGCGCGCATTACGAGACGAGGACACTTGGCTTATTCTGATTGGGCCAGATATTTTTGAGTGGGTCCCATGGATCAGTGACAAGTGTCACTCATCCCATTGGTTAGATCCCTTAATTTGTGGATCTCATTAATTAAATACTATTATTTTTATTATTTAATAATTAATCTTTTCTTCACTTAATCCTAGCCATTCATTTTAATTAATCACTCAATCCTCACCACTCATCTCATCTAATCTATCTCTCTTCTCTCATCAGATCAAATCATCTTCATCAAACTTCATTTCTTCATTTCCTCATAAAACCCGAACCCCTCATATGCACACTTCTCCATTTTTCTTCATAACACAAACACTTCACCACCATTCCTCATGTGTGACCGTGAGTGAGGGAGTATGAGGGGTTGAGAGTGGCAAGGAACGGAGGTCCACGGTTGTGGACGACGGAGGACACGGCGGGGGGGTGTTACCCGTGAAACCTTTTAAATTTCAAAATTCGAAAATGAGTTTTAAGGGACGGTTTTGGGTTTCTGTGGATCCTAACACATTCTAGGGACTTAGGGGAGTTGAGAGGGATTGTTTTTGAAGGCTTAGACGGCCAAGAATAGCGGTGAACGGCGGAGAAACCGCCACGGCCATGGTTGAACTTGGAAGGTACGGTTTTCTTTCGTTTTTTCGTGTGTTTAATAGCTAGAAGCTTAGGGTTTGAGATTAGGAAGGTATTAGGATCAAAATGGACTAAAATGGAGTAGAAATGGACGGGTTTAAGGGTTGAACCGGTCGAGCCGGTCCGGTCCGATTCGAACCAGTCGAACCCGGTTCGACCAAGGAAAGGGATGATGAATAGTACCCAGCGCGTGGCCTCACGCGCAGGGACTATCCAGGGCTCGTGGGGGCACGTGGTAGGTCCAATGGGAAAGTGTTTAACACGTGAAATCTTCTATTCGATGTAACGAACATTTTGGGACTGATTTCGTGTCGATCGGACACCGTCTCGATAATTTTCAGGGCATCGGAAGGTTTCGGATCGAGTTTAAAAATAGTTAAAAATACCGGAAACTTACGGGGCTTTGGTAGGAGGTTAATAAGTTAGTTAGTAACATGCTATTACGATTTGGACAGGTTCGGGAGTTCCGGTGACGCTGATTGGCTCGGGAGAGCCGTATGGCACGTAAATCGAGGCGACAGCTCGGACGGTCTGTGAGTGGACCTTGGTTTTCTAAATTGGTGCATGCATAAATGTTTATTATAAGTTTTCATACATGTTTGATGATGCCATGGGTGCATTTGTATGTGGTTACGTATAGGCACGTATTTCAAGGTTTCAGCCCTATACGGGTCTGTATGTCTTTATTGGTCTAAATGAAATGGTTTTGGATTTCAAATGGATAAACTCGGGTATGAGACCCATTTGGTTTTGTCTCGGGCATATGACCCTATTGATGGCCTTCGGGGTCTAAATCGTGGTCGCGACGGGTGCTATGTGCATGGCGATCGACGATACGACGCTTACCTCCGGATTGGGATGTGTTCCTTCCGGAGAGGTCACGATGCATGATTTGTGGTCGGGTAGCCTGGGGAGGCTCGACTTCGGAGTGTAGACGGTTCAGGATAGCGATATGTGATGAGTACACCATGATATTGTGGTGGTCGCATCGGTTGATTCGTTCACGTCGACATACCAGGATTGAGGGTGGTCCTGGATGGATGGTTGTACGCATCACTACGATTGGAGTCATGACTGACCCTTAGATATTGGGCACGGTTCCCAGTTGATGTCATATGTTCGGGCAGAAAACCCAGTTACTTTGTGGTTATGATTTCGGGTCAGGGACCCTACATGGATTTCCGGGTTCATGACGGTTTATGGGAACCAGCATGAACCTTTGTCAGGTCATTGTGGTACATGACGGTTTATAGGAACCGGCATGGAATGGATGTTATGGATCATGAGAGTTCAGGGGAACCGGGCATGAATGTCTATGTTATGTATATATATATATGTTCATATACCTTCCTTTACTTGTTCTATTATCTCCTCCGGGGAGGGTCGTTGGCCTGGGTGGACCTCGGAGTAGTCACGGAGCACTAACTGAGTGGGAGTCGCCCCAGTTGGTTTCCTTACTCTCAAGAAGACTGGTTACTATAACCTCGGGTAGGGTCAGTGGTCTGCAGACATTGACTTTGACTTTGAGAAGACTCGGATTGAGACCCGGGTAGCACGAGCGTAGCTTTGGAAACCATGTCAGGATTGGTTGTGTGAATTATATGTGTAAATAATATAGATATGATATATGATATATGATATATGATATATGATGTGTGGTTACACAGGTTTTGAGCAGTGGCTCGTGTACTTGGTTTACTTCTAATTTGGGCTGAGTCCCTTATGGATTTGGGCAGTGGCCCGAATGGTCGTTTTCCTTATGGTTTTGGGCTTAGTCCCCACATATGGTTCCATTTGGTTAAATGGTTTTCGAATGCATGCATGCTTTTTAGTGAAGGGTACAAATGTCTTCGTTTAAATGTTTTTATAAACTTTTGTTTTGTCCACTCACAGCTTTTAATGTTTTGACTGCCCTTCAGGTTGACGGCGGATGTGGACTGTAGCAGAGACCGAGATATCACATACCTCCTCCGGATCCTGGCGTACTCTGATAGCCCGGGAGGGCAAAGGTCAGAAATATCCTTTGTCTGACACTTCGTGTCAGACGGGAGCAGGGTCATCCCGCGTTAATCCCGGGGGGATTGGGATGGGTCCTGTCAACGTGGTATCAGAGCTCAGTTAGCTCATATCAGAGCAGGGTTGTCTCTATTCGAGTAACCGTGTAGCTCTTAGAGTGATGCGCAAGTCGAGGATGTGATATCTCAATGGGCTACAGTTCGTTATCAACCTGATAGTGAGGGTGTCGGTACGATAGTTAGTAGGATTGGATCGTGGAATGTCTTGGTTCGGCACGAGATACCGGGGTTGCCATAGTTCTGTCGAGGTTGGCAGTATGGGATCCTACAAAAGGATGAATGTAACAGTACGTTAGCGTTGGATCGTGAGACAGTTAGTTGTGATCGTCTTTCACGATGTTATTGGATCTTTTTGACCGAAGTTTGGTGTGTGACCATCCGATGATCGGATATTGGTGAGTTAAATGGAATTACTGCTCCTGGCAGTTAGCAGTTGGATTCGAGGAATCCTAGTTGGATTAACTGTAGGATTGGATTGAAATCTTTGTGATGTCGGGACCGCGTAGTTTGTCAATTCGTGGAGTGTGCTGCGGTTGGCAGTAGCAGTTGGGTTCAGAGTGACCCTAGGTGTGATCGTGGAATCCTAAGGTAGGATGTATGGTTCGAAAATGTGAGTTGATGACTGGTTTAACTTAGACGACTATTCGGATTTGGATTCGTTAGTTGGTCTAGTCCGGTCAGCTTGCGATGGGACTGCACTCTGTAGTCGAGGTTATGTTGATCGATTAGACCTAGTTGGTTGTCGTGCTACTTTAGTTGTGATGGATTGTTGGTGCAGCTAATGTCATGGGTGACCTGGTAGACGTTGGTTAAGTCGAGTTACGACAGGTTAGAGATTATTAGACAGTTTACCAGGGTTGGTACTTGTCGATGGAATCCCAGAGCGGGGATACAGAGTAGTTGGTACGAGCGGTTGATTTCGTTGGATACAGAGTCTGGATATCGAGATGCCTGGTAGTTAGGTCTGCACGAGGTTGTGGCAGATGCTACTATCGATGGAAGTAGTCGAGTCTTATCAGGCCGAGTAGACTCAGGTTACCGTGACGATTGTGACGATGGGATTGCCAGTCGTGACGATGATACGAGGTGTGTGAGTAACGCATGTGTACGAGCAGTGATTCTGGATTCGATACGGTTACGGCTGAGTGCGATCGCAGAATGAGACGGGGACGTTCAGGGGACGTTTCCTTTTCTTAGTTAGAATTGGTCAGGTACGGTGGTATGAAAAGATTTGACTGAAGATCACAGCAAGGGTTTGTTGTGACTCTCTAGTCGAGAGGTACATATACGATCGTAAATGGGCATGTGTACGTAAATAGTCAAAAAGGGGACACGTGGATGATGTCCGAGTATATTGGTTCCGACATGGTTGGAACTGCGGAATAGCGAGAGGTTGCGATTGAGGTGACGAGTGGAATGCGGGTTTTCCGCATTGGTAATGAGTGTTTCAAAGTCATTAGAATGACTTCTCGGGTTCTACTGTGGTAGATGACGGTAGATGACGTTAGATAATGGTTGTTGTCACCAGTACGCTGATCGTGTATTGATTGGTGAACCCGGGATTTGTCTTGGGTCATCATGTGGGATTGAGTATATCGAAGTTAGGTGACTGAGATTTCTCATTTTCTGCTGGGTAGCAGACGATGTCAGGTTACATGACGTGGTGAGTGCAGCGAGTGTTGTTTGCATTCACGTAGGATGGATTTTGATGTCATTGTATTCGATCATCCTTGATTTTCCTAGGTGGAATGACAAGGATCGATACGAGGTAATCAATGAGAGCCCACAGTCTCGGCGTGTCTCATCGTTGGCTGATCGGTTTAGATGTGGGATTTGGTTGAGGACTTTGGGCGTTGTGACGATTCTCGATCGTGACGTCTATGGTCGGTTGACGTAGTGATGGATCTGGATCGTGATCTTGATGATCCAGATAGGTGGAGAGTTTATCGCTCTTACTTGGATGTTTGAGTTGAGGATGTTGGGACTGAACTTCTTTTCGAGGTAAATCCCATATGGCTTATTACTCGCCCGAGTAGTTGTCCGACGAGTAGTTGTCCGACGAGTAGGTGTCTGACGAGGTCGGATTTGGTCAGCCTTAGTGACGTGTTGATATTGGGATTGGCTTCCCTATGAAGTCAATCGAACGTAATGAGGTAATCGTTTGAACAGGTATCCGATAGGTTCAGATATAGTGCGTCTCGGTAGACGAGAACGAAATTTCGGGTTTTGGAATCAGATTTCTGGATGACGATTCAGGATTTGATTTTGGAACTTGAAAGTGGATTTCTGGATTTGGGTTTTGGAATCGGATTCTGGGTGACGATTCAGGATTTGATTCTGGAGCTTGACAGTGGATTTCCTTTTATGGATTTGGGTTCGGAATTGTTATTCCAAATGCTAGCTTACGAAATGATGATTTCGAATTCGGATTTGGACATGGTTATGGATATGATTTCTGGGTTTGGATTTGGGATTTCTTACGAAATTTCAGATTCGGATTCGGATTTGGAAATAGATGATGGGTTGGAGTTTCGATTTGTCTAATGATGGATTGGACAAGTGAACTGTATAATGGAAACATGATTGGCTACAACCTAGGTGGTTGTAGGCTGATTGATGGGTAGTTGTATGTACCTTGTACGTTGTTCGAGGTACGATACCGGGCAGACTTGTGGTGCCTGGTGACGGTATATATGTTATCCTAGAGGTATGTTGGTGAACGTGTTGGTAGTCGGATTGGCTCCGATACCATTGTAATTGTTTAGGTCGTGAACTGGACATTGGATACTGTGCACTGGGACATGGTTTTCTGATGGGTCTAGTTACACACAAATCGACTGTTTGTTGGTATACGTGTACTCAGGTTGAGTGAGTTGGTGGTTAGAGTAACAACAAGTGAGTATAGGGTCAGTTTTCGACTGGCGACTGTCAAGTGGTGACAGTTTGTCGAAGGTGTCAGCATGGATCGGTTAGTGAAATTCGATGACTCCCAGAGGGAGCAGACATCAGGATAGTTGGAGTTTTGAGAACGAAACTAAATTAAGGAGGGAAGAACGGTTGGATTTAGGTTGGTTGGAATTTCGAGGAAGAAATTAATTAAGGAGGGAAGCTTGTAACGACCCGTCCCGAATTCTAGGATTAGATTAGTGACTAATCACGATTAGTGAGGTTAATCGGTGATTAGTTGAGCGAAATCGGACGAACGATGCAAAATGACCGTTTTATCCCTAGTCGTGGTAAAACATTGACTTCTCATTTTGGCAGTCAAATGGACTTTGACCGATGACCGTGACGCAGTTCGTGACGTCACGAGTTCATAGACAGGTGGCACGTTCAATTACGACATTCGGGGAAGAAGTTAAGACGTTTGGAAGTTTAGGGGCATTTTGGTAATTATGGTTAAAAGGAGGTAAATGTTGAATTTTTGACCGGGAGGTCCGATGGCCGAGGGCCGAGGTCCGTTACGTAGATCGGGATGATACGAATCCATAGACAGGCGGCATGCTAAAATCGGACTTTGAACGGGGAAGTTATAGGTCAAGGAAGGACGATTTCACTATGAGCGCATTACGAGGCGAGAACACTTGCCTTATTCGGATTGGGCCAGATATTTTGAGTGGGTCCCATGGATTAGTGACAACTCCCATTGGCTAGATCCCTTAATTTGTGGATCTCATTAATTAAATACTATTATTTTTATTATTTAATAATTAATATTTTCTTCACTCAATCCTAGCCATTCATTTTAATTAATCACTCAATCCTCACCACTCATCTCATCTAATCTATCTCTCTTCTCTCATCAGATCAAATCATCTTCATCAAACTTCATTTCTTCATTTCCTCACAAAACCCGAACCCCCCATATGCACACTTCTCCATTTTTCTTCATAACACAAACACCTTACCACCATTCCTCATGTGTGGCCGTGAGTGAGGGAGTATGAGGGGTTGAGAGTGGCAAGGAACGGAGGTCCACGGCTGTGGACGACGGAGGACACGGCGGGGGGGTGTTACCCGTGAACCCTTTTAAATTTCAAAATTCGAAAATGAGTTTTAAGGGACGGTTTTGGTTTTTTGTGGATCCTAACACATTCTAGGGACTTAGGGGAGTTGAGAGGGATTGTTTTCGAAGGCTTAGACGGCCAGGAATGGAGGTGAACGGCGGAGGAACCGCCACGGCCATGGTTGAACTTGGAAAGTACGGTTTTCTTTCGTTTTTTCGTGTGTTTAATAGCTAGAAGCTTAGGGTTTGAGATTAGGAAGGTATTAGGATCGAAATGGACTAAAATGGAGTAGAAATGGACGGGGTTTGAGGGTTGAACCGGTCGAGCCGGTCCGGTCCGATTCGAACCAGTCGACCCCGGTTCGACCAAGGAAGGGATGATGAATAGTACCCAGCGCGTGGGCTCACGCGCAGGGACTATCCAGGGCGCGTGGTAGGTCCAATGGGAAAGTGTTCAACATGTGAAATCTTCTATTCGTTGTAACGAACATTTTGAGACTGGTTTCGTGTCGATCGGACACCGTCTCGATAATGTTCGGGGCATCGGAAGGTTTCGGATCGAGTTTAAAAATAGTTGAAAATACCGGAAAATTGCGAGGCTTTGGTAAGAGGTTAATAAGGTAGTTAGTGACCTTCTATTACGATTTGGACAGGTTCGGGAGTCCCGGTGACGGTGATTGGCTCGAAAGAGCCGTATGGCATGCAAATCGAGGCGGCAGCTCTGACGGTCTGTGAGTGAACCTTGGTTTTCTAAATTGGTGCATGCATAAATGTTTATTATATGTTTTCATACATGTTTGATGATGCCATGGGTGCATTTTTATGTGGTTACGTATAGGCACGTATTTCAAGGTTTCGGCCCTATACGGTGCCTATACGGGTCTGTATGTCTTTATTGGTCTAAATGAAATGGTTTTGGATTTCAAATGGATAAACTCGGGTATGAGACCCATTTGGTTTTGTCTCGGGTATATGACCCTATTGATGGCCTTCGGGTCTAAATCGTGGTCGCGACGGCTGCTATGTGCACGACGATCGACGATACGACACTCACCTCCGGATTGGGATGTGTTCCTTCTGGAGAGGTCACGACGCACAATTTATGGTCGGGCAACCTAGGGAGGCTCGACTTCGGAGTGCAGACGGTTCAGGATAGCGATCTGTGATGAATGCACCATGATCTTGTGGTGGTCGCGTCGGTTGATTCGTTCACGGTGACATACCAGGATTAAGGGCGGTCCTGGATGGATGGTTGCACGCATCACTACGATCGGAGTCGTGACTGACCCTTAGATATCGAGCACGGTGCCCAGTTGATGTCATATGTTCGGGCACGAGACCCAGTTACTTTATGGTTATGATTTCGGGTCAGGGACCCTACATGGATTTCCGGGTTCATGACGGTTTATGGGAACCGGCATGAACCTTTGTCAGGTCATTGTGGTACATGATGGTTTATGGGAACCGGGCATGGAATGGATGTTATGGATCATGACGGTTCAGGGGAACTGGGAATGAATGTTTATGTTATGTATATATATGTTCATATACCTTCCTTTACTTGTTCTATTATCTCCTCCGGGGAGGGTCGTTGGCCTGGGTGGACCCCGGAATAGTCACGGAGCACTGACTGAGTGGGAGTCGCCCCAGTTGGGTTCCTGACTCTCAGGAAGGCTGGTTACTATAACCTCGGGTAGGGTCAGTGGTCTGCGGACATTGACTTTGACTTTGAGAAGACTCGGATTGAGACCCGGGTAGCAGGCGCGTAGCTTTGGAAACCGTGACAAGATTGGTTATGTGAATTATATGTGTATATAATCTAGATACGATATATGATATGTGATGTGTGGTTACACAGGTTTTGAGCAGTGGCTCGTGTACTTGGTTTACTTCTGATTTGGGCTGAGTCCTTTATGGATTTGGGCAGTGGCCCGTATGGTCGTTTTCCATTTGGTTTTGGGCTTAGTCCCCACATATGGTTCCATTTGGTTAAATAGTTTTCGAATGCATGCATGTTTTTTAGTGAAGGGTACAAATTTCTTCGTTAAAATGTTTTTATAAACTTTTTTTTTTGTCCACTCACAGCTTTTAATGTTTTGACTGCCCTTCAGGTTGACAGCGGATGTGGACTGTAGCAGAGACCGAGATATCACATACCTCCTCCAGATCCTGGCGTACTCTGATAGCCCAGGAAGGCAAAGGTCGGAAATATCCCTTGTCTGACACTTCGTGTCAGACGGGAGCAGAGTCATCCGGCGTTAATCCCAGGGGGATTGGGATGGGTCCTGTCAAAGGTTGTCATCATGTTGAATGCAGGATGTAGATTGATGTGGGGTAGTACGCCGGTACCGAGTGGCTTTGACATGTCATGGGCAACTTAACCACGAGCGAGCGTTGTTACTTGCACCATAGAAAATTCATATTGCAAAATAGCTTGCAGTTCCCATTCAGAGTGTTTCAGTTGAACCTCTGGAATCCATAGATATATAACGATGAACGATGATGAAATTTTACGAAAAATAGGAGAACATGTATTGAGTATTTTTCAATTCGGCCCCAATGAAAGCACCAATTTTTGATGCAGAAATTGTCCAGACTTGTAGAATTCCTTCTCGATCCCTACACAAAATAATAAGAAATAAACGGGATTAAGGTTGAAGCCCGAAGAGGGTGGTTCAACCAAGAACGCTCTGATGGCTAAGTCATTTTAATCGAGAGAATACACTGGCAGAGTATTGGTATGAGCTTTTGAATTACTTTTAGAGGTGAGTCAGGCCTTGTGTTTATAGTGGAGCCCTGAGACTTACGGAAACGTTTGATTTTTTGAAAGAGAGATGATTTATTATTGACATTAATCTGATTAATTAATATATTCAACTGGTAAATATATTAATTTAATGCAGAGATCGCATCATGTTGTCATTGTATATACTGAGGGTAATATTGACATTATGAGAATTATGGGCCACGTGGCAACTCCATAATCTTTCAGTAATTTATAGTCCCACAAAGATATTGGTGATCTCTTCTCACAATGTTTTATTAATTCTAACTTTGTATAAGACAAGTGTATTTAGAGTCAGGTAGTTGGAGAAGAGGGGCCATGATCTCTATTTATAGAGGAGCCTCATAACTGGCCATAGCTATCACAAAACCTATTTGAGGTAGTTCCTCTACATTTGAATTCAAATCAAATTGATTTCCCACTCAAAAGTTATATTTAAGTTGTAAGTCCATATTGAGGTTAATGTGCTTAGTTCAAGCAACCTCGTATCTCTAACATGCTAGGTATTCGCAGTCTTTGAATACTCTGTGATCGATTAAGATTAGTCAGTATGCTTAAATGATAGATTTAAGATTGGTCTCTGTATATTTTGTCTTGGAAATATTCTCGAGTGATTGGAAATCTAACGCCATTTTCTGGTATATATATTAGGCAGCAATATCTTCAAATCCAGTCCAAGTATCACAAGCAATTGGTGGATCTGCTCCAATATGCATCACAACCACACACAACATCTGCTTCCCAAGCTTCATCATAGCCTATGTTAACGACATCCCCTAATTTAATGTTCATGAAAAGACGCATAACCAAAGGAATATGAAGGACATTATGCTTCAAGCACCACCAAATTCTAATATCTTACTTTTGAAAGTTTTTACATCGTAATCGCTTACTTTTGGAAGCTTTTTCATTGTAATTTCTTTCTTTTGAAAGCTTTTCCATTGTGATCTCTTGGGATTTTAATGTCTTGATTTTGGAATTGCACTTTGGTGCTACTTTTGGCTTTTTATTAAATGAACTCTTGGAAATGTTAAAAAATGGTGCTACATTGTTTTAAGAAAGCATACAATTTGGAAGTATTTCTAAATCAATGGACCTTTATGACACACAAGAACAACACAAAACAACAAACATCATCAACAACAACAACTACACAACATATGCCACCCCTAGCATCAATCGTCTAAAAAAATCCAAGCGATGACTACCTTGGAACTACCTCGAACTTCGACTTTCTGGGAATCACTCTGAGCTGTAGCCATGTAGAAAACTACCCCCGAGCATCAGATATGTGGGAAAGTTCTTGGACTCTAGTTGCTTGGGAACCCCAAGTATTAGCTGTGTAGGAAAAACTCCAAGGTTCTGGCTGGGAACTACCCCAAATTTGACTGTCTTGCAGCCATGTGGGAAACTAACTTAAGCATTAGCTGTGTGGGAAAAATCCCGAACTTTAGGTTCCTGGGAATTATCCCAAACTTCAGCTACCTCAGAACTACCCTGAACTTTGACTGCTTGGGAATCACCCAAGCTGTAGCTATGTGGAAACTACCTCGAACATTTGATGTCTAGGAAAAACTCCAAACTCTAATTGCTTGGGAAACTCAAGCATCAGCTATGTGGGAAAAGGCTCAAAGATCGGCTATCTCGAAACTATTTTGAACTTCGACTGCTAGGAATCACCACGAGAGTGCAGCCGTGTGGAAAACTACCTCGAGCATCAGTTGTGTGGGAAAAACTCCAATTTTAGATGCTTGAGAACACCTGTATCACCAATCGATTTCCTGGTTAAATGCTCTTACGATGAAAATCACCAAATAAAAATTTTCAATCATTTATTCAGAACATTGCATCCCATGTCATGCAACAAAACATCTAGTATAGTAATGCATGCATCACAGTTTATAAAACAAAAATTCCACTCAATATGCGTCCAAACGATCTCAATTTTGAGCTATACGTTTCACTGGAATCCCTGAGACAGTGTAATCTGGTTTTCTCTAATACCAAATTAATAGAACCCTTCTTAAAATCACTTTGATAACCGTACAAGGTCTTACTCCCATTTGACAACTAAACCAAGGTTCCAGAATTACCCTTAAAACCTTACAACATAATACAAGAACCTGTCAAATAAGGGATGAACACCGACCATCTTGAATAGTTCGTCTTGCTGTATGAACCAAACTACTCTAATTGATCCGGGGAACACATATGACCTCAAAAGATAGAAAATGTACCTCAAATTCACAGAAGGAAATTTGAAGTTTTGACCAACCTTCATACCTCTAGTTTTGGATGTTTCTTGCGTCCAATCTCCTTGAACTTTGGCTAGATTTGATCCCTCTTCCCCAGTTCTTTCTTCTTCTTTTTTTAACTCATTTTTTTATCCAATTCCTTTTCAGTTATATGTAGCATCAATTCCTTTTCAGTTATATGTAGCATGGTTTTAGGCGGTGAAGGTCACTTCTAAAGTTTCAATGGTGACACATGTCACCTCCTCAGTAATCCACCCAAAGTTCAAGCTAACTCACTCCCCTTATTACAAAATGATCAAAATGACGCTCCCTCGTTACATACACAAATGAACTGTTTTAGACCCGAAAAAAACCCACTTGAACTCTAATTTTTGCATGTCGCCTGTTTACAAACTCGTAAACTCAAGACCCATACAATGGTCCAATCCAAACTTCCGTGAAATTTCCAGAGTTCAAATCTACTTTTACTCCTTTTTAAACGTTAAGGTAAAATCGTTCTTTTTCGAATTAAATTTCCAAATTAGTCTAATTTTTAAGACGAGTCGTCACAATCACAATATCTCTCGAGGATGGTAAATAGTGGGAAAACTGTCTCTAGAATAAATCCAAAACTTTCATTTAAAAACCTTTGACTTTTGACCCAAGTCAAAACATTGACATAACTGGGCTTAAAGCCCAAATCATCATTTCCACAAAGTTTGTAAAATCTATGTCTAGCAATCAGTACCCTGAATAATTAATCCTAAGTCTTGAAAATTATCGAATATCAATCGAGATTTAGAATAATTAATTCAGACCATTGCAAATCACATATTGAAATAATACATTCAAAGGGTACGGTTATACATGCATTATAATTTATAAAACAAAAGTTCGCATACGTTCAAATAAACTCAATCCTGAATCGTACGCTCATCTGAAATCCCTAGAGCAGTATTACAAATCAAATAACAATTTGGGGGGGGGGGGGGGGGGAGGGGGGGGGGGGGGGGGGGTTGGAAGGTTTCACGAACGTCAATTATAAACAGGTATTCGGATCCCATAAACTCTAAGATAGTACATGTGTCCTACATACAAACATTCGTCCCTTCGGATGCTCAAAACTACCCCATAACGATCTCTAATCGACTTTAAGCATGTTCCAAAAGGTTTGTAACGTCGAGAATTTAAAAATTGTGTTGAACGAACTTCGAGAAAATACTAGACACACCCCCATTCACTAGTGGGGTGGCATCAACATATTGCCCACGCGCCGACGACGCGACTACAGGGCATACTCGCCTTCAACCTCTGACCAATTGAATCTCCATTTCTGTTCGATTTTTAGGCCTTCATATATGCCTCAATACTCAACCAAATTTAACGTTCTAATAATATAACTCTATTTACATGATCCAAGGAATCCAAATAAGAAGTCCACATTGAGAATGTAACATTCTCGAATTTCGATAAATGTAACATTCTCGAATTTCGATAAAAGTTCATTTAGAAAAATTAAGTGAAAATGATGATTTTGCCCCTAGAAGGAAAAGATGTTGACTTGTTGACAAAGACACTTGGTGGACATGTCGCGGGCACCATTACCAAGGTCAAAAAATTCCGAGCCCATAAACAGGCATCCATCACGCTTGGTGGACAGCTGTGGACGACAAAACAAAACTCGGTAGTTTGAAAATATTCGGTCTTATCTCTATTGTAATGATATTAACGAATTCTGAGTTTTTGTGAGTCCTCCACAGTTTTTCTCAAGTTTCAAGGTCAATATGGTTATGTTCTAGGGAATGAGAGGAATCCTTGGTTCATGGTGTTTGGTTCGAAATTGAAAACTTGATTATAAGGGGGCGTATAATTGTGCTCATGGTTTTTTAGAGGATGAAGTACAATGAAGTGATATAAGGTTTGCTTTGCCAGTGACGAAAGGATGATGCTGATGTGACTAGTTATTTGAGTTTTGATCTCTGTCAAAAACTCAGTTGAGTGTATGTACGGTTTTTTTTTTTTGTGTTGTGTTTTGCTCTGGGGAAAGAAGAATGAAGGTGATGTTGAAGAAAAAACAAGAAGAAGCATCAACAACTTATGTGGCTATTCTAAACAGGACAAACAGAACAAGAACATGAAGAATAAGAGTTGTGATGGAAGCCTTGGGAGAAAAGACAAACAGAACAAGAACATGAAGAATAAGAAGAGAGAGATTGACAACTTGGTTGTAGATCAGCCTAGCAGAAAGAACCCCATTATGTCTGCAAAGAAAATGTTTTGCATTATCGCTCTCTTAATTTCCCTTTTACCTGAAGTTGTATTACAAGTTCTGTTTTGTACAAAATCTATGTCACTACTTTCTACAAACCACCACTTTATGTGGCTTTGCCATTTTTATAGGTGGCTTTAGGTGGACTCTACTGTTGTCATAGGTTTTTATTTTTTTAATATATTTTTTGCTGCAAGTAAAATTTTTTTCAAGAATATTTTTCGATTTAATCCAAAAGGGACTGGCTCCTTTAGACTTTCACCCAAAAAAAATAGCTAATTAATATCAAGTAAGCAAGAGACAAAGGTAGTCGTCATTGATCAGCCCTCATCAGCAAACCCTTGTGAAATACAACAGATGGTTCAGAACTTGTTCACAAAAGAAAATATCAAGTGATACGAGCACAAGGTGCAAGCACTAGGTTTTTCACTCGAAGCTGAATGAAGGTATTTCCTTTGGCATCATGGAGTGGGAGTGACGTGAAATTTCTTTCAAACGTTTATTTTTTATAGTGGGGGGGTCGTGGAAGAATTGAGTTTGACTCCCATAGCCCCGATGTGGCAAAAAAGACTAATTCAGCTGATTTACGACCACACCCTTGCCTACATTAAGATTTAAAAGTCTACTTTCAGGAAATGTTTAGAGCAGAGAACTTACAATAATTACAATGCTGCATTCTCCGAAGATTGAGGAACAAGAAGCAAACCACAATAAAAAAAGATAGTTCAATGAGAGAGAACTCACCCGTCTAGGAATATTCTTCTCTAATCTTTTTAATACAATTCCCACTCAATTCTTAGTTTTTTTTGTACATATGAAATATTATAACACTATAAGGCAATATAGATTATCTAGATATGAGATGGAGGAAATAATTCATGACCAATAAGAAAAACATAAAATAATACACAAAAACCATATGAAGGATTAAAAAAAAGGAAAATATTTACTTGAGCAGACCATTTGAGTTTTTGAAAACCGCCCAACTTAATTAGAGCTCCAATATTATCCCACAGAAAAATTCTCATATTAGGTGTTTTGTAATACAAGAAATGGACGACTGGTAAATAACAATTGCACTACAAACGGGAACTTAAACGTGGGAACTTTGTCTCATTATCTGCAAGACTGATAAGAACCCATCCCCGAAGGACGTAGATTAACCCGTGCCCGGTCCTACTCCCGTCTGGACAAGTCAACTATTAAAGATCCGAGATTACCCTCAGCACTTGTCAAACAAGGGATAACCGTATATGTGCCCACTCATGGCCTCCACCTCCCAATCAGCCTCTCGATCACTCCACGACCTGGAGAGTCTAATAAAACAGAAAAGGGTGTGAGTGGACAAAACAAAGTTTTAGATAATACATTTATCAAAAATACATTCCCTACTCCTCCAGTTTCACAAAACATGCATGCATATCATAAATCATGAGTAAAATATATACTGGGCACAAATGTTTATAAATCACAAATCTCAATAAAAACCACGGGACTCAATTCCATATCTCAATCTCATATAGTCACGTTTATCCCTGCAAACGGGTCTAAAACCCGCAATACAAACCCGGTTAGTTCTCAGTCAATTCGACTTCGTTTTTCGACAATTCAAACGTTAATATGCATCGATGTAAGCTTAATTTAGTATCTGTATCGTTGATTTCATGAAATTGGGCCCGCAAATCACTCGACTCGAAGTGAATACCCGATGGGTTCTTAATCGGGTTTTCACCCAATTTCAAGCTATTTTCCCTCAATATAATCACACAGGAAGTATCATATCTTCATTCTAATCAAGAATTTCCAGTTCAATTTTGAGTCCATCTTACCCGTATTTATTCGAACTCAACCATGGGATTTTCAAAAACAGTCACCAGGGTGTGTTTCTTGTCCATTTCTGTGTCAATCCTCTTCAAATTTGAGATGATTACACCCCAATCAAGCTCAGAAGACTCAATTGATTGTTCAGTTTTCCTTCCTTACCGCACCAATAACTCCAATTCCAAATTTTGGAAAAAACATGAACGACGGGCGGTTTTTGAGTGTGGGTCTAGCTGGGTATTTCAAGTCTCCCTCGCCCCTTCGATTTTGTTGTTCTAAATCTCACAAATTACACAAAGTTTCCTCGAAGGATGTTGACTGGTTACATGTTGAATCGAAAGGATCAAGTTTTTTGGAGCCCTCTGTTTTTTATGAATGTATATCCTTTTTATCCTTAAACGACATACCACAAAATAACCCGCCGCCCAGGCCCTCACTCTTCAGTGACATGTGTCACTTATCAACTGATGAGTCACCGCTTGGCCGACTCAGCACAAAGCCTGTTTTCAAA